>OX359282.1:16384509-17719509 GCA_947179155.2 Hedera helix | reverse complement strand
TTGTCGGACAATATTCGCTTTGTCGGGGAATATTCGTTTGGTCGGGAAATATTCGTGTCGTACGACGGCGCCGAAATAACAAATTATTGGTGGACCCCACAACGGAATATTTGTCGGATATAGAAAACGACAGAAATAACCTTTTTAAATAAAAATAGTCAACGGAACTGTTAAAATACCGGTGATAAAAGAATAGTAGCATACGGTAGTTTTTGGTATTTTCTGTAGCACACGATACTCTACAGTAACACACGGTATTGCATAGTGTCTCATATTATTGGTCTGATAATTGACACCGTAACTGTTACGCATCATTTCATCGATAATTGTCACTGCATAATATTTTATATTATCAATTCAATAATTGTTGTTACACAGTATTTTGCGTTATTGATTTAATAATTGTCATTACACTGTATTTTATATCATTGAGTCAATAATTGTTGCTGCACTGTTGTTAAAATTATTGAACCTAATAATTGTCACAGTAACATATGCACAGTAATTCACATTATTGAATCAATAATTGTCATTACACAGTAACGTATGCTTTCTTTTACATTATTGTTATTTCTATTATGATGTTATTTAAACAGTTGTATTTCATTAATTTATTGACTTGATATCTAAGAGCTAACTATACTGTATTTATAACAATTAGTCATAATAATTGAATTGATAAAGTTATTTGTTTATAATATAAAGTTAGGTGATTATTAGGTGATATGAAATGAATGGTGTAGATTAAAGTGTGAATTATTGTTGAATAATTGAATTGATTTGTTTATAATATAAAGTTAGGTGATTATTAGGTAATATGAAATGAATGGTGTAGATTAAAGATAGTATAAAATTTGAAATGGATGGTGTAGATTAAAAGATGATCTTTAAATGAATGGTTTAGATTAAAGGAATGATAAGATTTTTGGCTATAAATAGAAGCCTTAACTTAAGGATTTTTCATAAACTTCCTTACTTGTTCTTTCTTTCTCTCTCTAAATACTTCTTGTGAAAGTTTTCTCTAAGTGTGCTTAAGTCATCTTGAGTATTTGTGAAGATCTATAAGTGTACGTGTACCGTTCAAGTTAATCAACCTCATCCAGTCACGTGTTAAAGTAAGGGATTATCATTATTTGATTCTCGAAAATAATATTGTTTCTTTCTTACTCATAAGATGTGCCATTTATTTCCATGTATTAAATTGTGGGAATAACCTTACGGCGCGGATTATCGCCTGTTGGTGAATAACCTTTCGTATTCATTCATTATTAATCTCTGAGAATAACCTTACGGCGCGGATGACCGCCTGTTTGGTGAATAACTCTTTGTACTCAAATTCTATTAAATTGTGGGAATAACCTTACGGCGCGGATTATCGCCTGTTGGTGAATAACCTTTCGTATTCATTCATTATTAATCTCTGAGAATAACCTTACGGGGCGGATGACCACCTGTTTGGTGAATAACTCTTTGTACTCAAATTCTATTAAATTGTGGGAATAACTTACGGCGCGGATTATCGCCTGTTGATGAATAACCCCTTTGTATTAATTTCCTTCACCTTTTGTTAATCAAACCTGCTACGGTAAGGGATATTATTTTCTTTCATACTCCTAAATCAAAATTTATTATGGAACTATTGCTTCTATAATTCCTGAAAATATTATATGTTCCATAATAGATGAACTTCATTATTTCAACTGAACCTTCCTATTTACGTGAACCTTTCTATTGAACTGTAACCGTTATTCTGAACTGTGGATCTTGAATATCATTTTTAAATTTCACTCCACATCATGTTGACAATTTGGACATTATTTGAATCTGCACAAAGTAAACTTCTGATACTTATTGTTTATCCTGTTTCTTCTGTTCATCATTTGTATCACTGTTATTTGTACTAATCATCAAGAATCAAGCTGTGGTGAATATTTGTGGCCGGGGACACAAATGTGATATATTTGTTGAACAGATGATAGGTTAAAGGCGATATAATAGGTTAAAGGCGATACATCTGTTCGGTGTCTTTTATGGCACGTGGTGAATGTTCTCTTTGGCCCGTAGTGCAAAGATGAACTGTTGATTGGTATGATTATGACCAAAGGCTGAATCTGGTATAATCATGAGCGTTGGTGCTATATTGAATATCTTTGGCCCGTAGTGCAAAGATGAACTGTTGATGTGCATGATTATGATCAGGAACTGTGAATTTATATTATCATGACTAATGGTATTTCAGATGATAAAAGTTGATGATGTTTTTACGAAAAAGAGAAGCGAGTGGACATTATAGTCTGCATTATTCTTCTAATAGATTGCTCATTCCGCTGCTATTATTGATCTAAACATTGTTTAAGAATTTAACTGCAGTTTTTGATATAAACCTTGTAGTCTATTGTATTATATCAAGAACTCAACTGTTGAAGGCTAATAATAATTTATTCGTCATTATCTTAGTCATGATATTTCTTACTGGGCTATTTGAGCTCACCCTTTCTTTTGTTCCATTGTTTTTCAACAGGAGATGAAAACATAACAGGGTCTAGCCGGGGAATGGAGTGAGGGTCCGAGGAATAGTTATCATAGTCTTCACGTTTTGTAAAATAGTGTGGCAATAATAGTGAAGACTTAGTTGTGTATTATTATACACTGTATTGTTGTACGTTGTGATTTGTTGTAATAATTTTGTTGTAGTCTTTTGACGACTCAAGTTTGGGCTGTGTGGGCCCAGATTTGGGGGCGTCACAATATTGATTATTTGATACTCTATCGTTTTATCATGCTAGAAGGCAACCTTCGATATTCCAAATATCTTTGAACGTTACAACTTAATATTTTAATAGTAGAATAAATAAATTAGAACAATTCTAATTTTATTTAACTGAATTAAATTCATTTTAATTCATGAATTAAACAGTTTAATTCATTTTATAAATAATATTTATTCTACATCTTGAGGGGTTTGTTAATATTAATTCTCTCATCTTATTTAACACGCATGCACATATATATATAAAATACGTGTCATATTATTTAACATGCAAAGCATGTTTGGATAATATATAATATAATATATAATTAGCATGCACATATAGAATACTATATTCTACTTGCATTGATTATGGACTTTTATTCTAGTTTGGTTCACTAGAGCCACCAAGTGAACCAAAAGGTCAACCTAAGGTGCAAGAATAAATTAAATTATATGTAACTATTACATTTAAATTCGGGCTCCATTACAAATGAGTCTTCATGCGCTTCTTGCTCCTTTGCTCCAATTCTTCAAAATAATTCTAACTAATCCTATTACAAATTATTTATAATAAATAAGAAACCTTGATCAACAGTCAAGGGGAAGTACATAGGAGGGAGATAGAATTATACATAAGAAAAATTAGAAAGACGAGGTACGCAGACCCCATTTATAAAACTCATTCATTCATGCATCCATTTAAAATTAAATCCAATCACATTGGTCAATTAGTCCATAATCAATCTCATTTATTATCATATATATCAACATATATATCAATAAATAATATTCATCTCATTAATTAAATAAATCATTCCATATATGTATTGGTATCATTTAATGGGCAATTAAAGTTGCATGAAATCCAATTTCATGTTTAAAATAAACCTTTTATTTTAATTATAAAATTATTTACAAAATAAACTATTTATTTTTATGATTTTAAAATTACTCAAAATAAACTCTTTTATTTTGAAATTTTAAAATCTGTACAAAATTACCAAACTGTTTGGATAATTAATATATATATATATATATATATATATATATATATAGTTCACGGTAATGGACCGTAATGGATATATATATATATATAACAAAACAGCCCAAAACCGAGCATGCCAACTTTTCGGGACAAACCAAATTCGGTCAAATAAAAAATAAAAAATAAACTTTCGGTCAAAATTGTGGCTTGTACAATCCGAAACATGCTTTTCAATCTTTGCTATGTATATATATATATATATCAATTCCGGATGCTTTGTATATATACTCAATTTCCGGGCTGCTTTGTATATATATATATAACACAGTGGGTTGCTCGGTGACACAAACTTTGGGACAGCAAAATTCGGTATTAGCAGCACTTTACAATCTTATATATATATTAGCATAAATTCACAGCCGCCCAAAACCAAATCAGAAAAGTTGCTTTGTCCTCTTACCGAAACTGCTCAAATTTTTTTTTATATGTTTCGGTAATAAAAAAATATAATTTTATATAATAATTTATGCCCAATAAATTATTCTAAACACATACCCATACATATATAGAATCAAAACAATTAATAATTCGCATAAAGTTTGGCTCTTGATGCCACTGTTGGTTTGTAATATTCATAGACGCAATCAAATTGCATAAAATTAGCGGAAGCATGGTAAAATCAAATTTAAAATTTTACAAACCATAATCCAGGATCGACCTTTATGCGCAACTGTTAATTAATAAAGAAGAAGTTAGAGATATACCCTTGTAGAACTCAAAGTTTCAACGGGTACAAGTTCACCTCCAAATCCTTCGCGTTCTCCTTGAATTTCACCGATTGGATTCTGATGATCAATGTTAGCCACCCAAGTGTTTGGCCTCTAGAGGTGATCCACCAAGGAATAATAATAATTCAAGAAGTGGGTGATGGCAAACCCTAGTTTTCTCTCTCTATAGAATATGTGAGTACTCTCCCAAAACTTATGGAAGTGTATGTGTGTGTAACACTAATTCATAATAAGACTTCTCTTATTTATAGACTTAGTAAACCCTCCTAACACCTTTAGGAATAGGGTTTTTAATTAAACTCCTAATCTAATTAAGAACTTAATTGATTTAATATAATAATTATAATTCCTAAACTATTTAGGAACTTAATTATTAATTATGAGAGTACTCTTATTAATTAATTCTTAAACCATTTAGGAACTAAATAATAATGATAATAGTAATAATAATAATAAGACTCCTCTTATTAATTTATAATTAGTATTTCCAAAATACTAAATAATAAATATTAAGCTATTTAATTTATTCTATCCACATAGTATAAATTAAATATACTTAATTCATTATTACAATTATGCCATTTACTTCTTAAATAATTATTTTCCTTTTGCGGTGTGACCCTTTAGGTTCTCCATATTAAACCGGTTATAGAATAAATTAATTAGAACTATTCTAATCTTATTTATATAAATAAATTAAACTATTTAATTCATTTAAATAAATAATATTTATTCCATAATAAGGGTAAGCCCCCTTAGCGATCAACGACTTTCCAGATAATATAGATTTCAACATTTAATCACAAAAGAACCTATTCAGCGAATAGTTACCGTACAATTCAATCCTTCTACCTCACAACGTCCCAATCAAATATAAGACATGGTATAACTGTCAAGCCTTATTTTATTTGATTATATGCATTTCGATCCTTAAATGAATAACTCTAATTAATGTAAATTAGAAACTACTTTCTAATTTTCATTTTGCCTTGGGCAAGGACTGCTGAGTTGTCATTTATCGAATCGCATAGGACATTCTCTTCTTTTACTAGAAGTGGTAGATTCTTTGTTGATCATTCACCTATCTCCATGTATGACTTATTATATCCGATCATACCCTTTGATACACACTAAAGGTTTTAAGGAATATGTCAAAACATAATTCATCATACACAAGATACTGTGATGATCTCAAGTCCAATGATCACTTGTACTACTATCACAAAAGGAACTCCTATTGACAGGTAAGTAAGACTCCATTAGGTGTTCCTTGAGCGAGTCACGTTCAGTGAACTTATTCTCTAATAAGCACCTACATACTTGCTTTAGTGTCTCTACACAAATGATTATGAGATCAATCATCATCTTCATAAGAGCAAGCATAGTATGCACCAATCTATCCGGATCTACTAATCCCCTTTTTAGTGATCCAACGATTAGGAACAATTTTAGTTTTGAGTTATCTTGAATTTAGATCTCATTAGCATGATCCTCATCATGGTTCTAAAAGCATTGCTCAAAAACTATGGGTTTATCCATTTGATTAATTCAAGTAATTAATCATGAATAAAGAAATGCCTTGATTCTTTTATTAATAAACGAACAAGATTACAAAGTATATGCTTATCACATCAATGTGATTGGCTTGAGGGCATACTACTTTCACTTGTATGATCTGATAATTATTTTTAATAATCATTATTTTTATTTATTATGCTTATATATCTGATAGTTTGTTTTTAATATTATTCATAGTTATTATTATTTTTGTCATCATCAAATATGAAGAGATTATTAGTGTATTTATATTACCATCATCAAAAAGTAGTAGACTGGGAGTTCGTAGGGTGAAGAGCAAAACAATTAAAAACGTAGAGTAAATCAGGATCGTTGAGTCAGATGCTTAAAACTTAACTCTACGATCCCTGACTCCTAGATCGTCGAGTACAAAGTAGAGAAGATCATCGAGTAGAAGAAGAGCATAATGGTCGAGTACAAAGTAGAGAAGATCATCAAGTAGAGAAAATTGTTGAGCAGAGTACAGAAGAATCATTGAGCAGAGCAGAGGAGATCCTCAAAGAGAGCAGAACTGCAGAGCCAATAAAAGAAGAACAGAAAAGACTCTGAGTTGAGTATCAAACCATCAAAGAATAATGCTCAAGCTTATAATAGAAGAAATCATACTCACTTCAAGGTAGAAGAATAAATAGAGAATAGATCAAATGTTATCCCACAAGATCAAGATAAAGATAAAGAGTTCGCGGAGTTCAGTTAAACAACTTAATACCGTAGAGTAAAGACAAAGAGGCTTTGGTTGTAAAGTGAAGACAAATAACTCATGATTATAAAGTAAGTTAAAATGCTCAGGATTGTAGAATGGAGCAGTATTGAAGATCATCGGATCATTGAGATACTTAAGATCGTTGAGGTACTTCAAGATGCAGAGTCATATCAGAATGGTTGAGCTGTATCAGTGTTACATAATAGAGTTCAGAACACAAAACATCAAACAACATTGAATGACAGAATTATGGAGCTGCTTTCGTTATGGAAAGATGAAATAGAGAAGACAATTCAATGTCCAATGACAGATGATTGGGATGTCCTTATCAAGCATTCTCCAGTAAAGAGTCCAAAATAAATTGGCCGAAGAAGACAAGGATCAGAGCATTATTTAGTAACTGCTAGTTTATCAAGTGAAGAGGACACATGGCATCCAGTACAACAACATAAGTACACTGAATAGAGACAAACATAGTGGAGTCCACAACCTTGCAAACCACAAGTGTCCTTAAGAGGAAGATGATCCATGCAGATGAGCTAGAACTTGAAATGGAAAAAGGGTTCAACGTCTTAGAGTTAAAGTCTTAGTTCCTGGGAGTGCAAAGTGAACTAAACAAATTTGGCAAGATCGAGGGTCTGAAGACTGGATCAAAGAGCTATTGCAAATAGAGAGTCGGATTGTAGAATTGCCAAAAGGTACCTCAGAAGTATTAAGCAAAAGAAGGTTCATAGCAAAACGCAGAGCTATTCATTCCAAAAGAATATCAGAGGAGTGATTTCATATAGTGAAACTCCTAACATCAATAATTAGTCATTCTGATAAAGAAGATTCTCCAACGCACCTTCACCTTCAAGATCTTATGAAGTGTATAGGGAGAAAGGAAAATATTTATTCAACCGCTTTTCTAACAACTATAATTTAGAAACCCTAGTCAGCCACTGTACACATTAGACTTACATAGTTGACAACTTAGGCAGCTACAACAAACTACCTAACATGATCAGAGCATAGTAGGCTTTTGAGGCAGAAACCAATTGTGCAACGATAAATTCCAAACATACATTTTTTATAAGGAAATATATAAATAGATTTTAGATTTAAACGACGAATGTGTCAATTAATACATAGAGCTAAGAGATCGATCAAGAAGAAAAGAACTAGTAAAGGTCGTTCGATCTATAAAGGACTGAGGAAAGAGGTCGATCATAAAGATAAAGGACTGAAAAGAGGATCGATTGAGAGAAAGAAAACATCATTAACCCAAAACCACTCTACGCTTTGGAGGATCGACCAATGAACGATTTCAGCCATACAAGAGCCAAAGAAAAATAGAGAGATATATGTTGAGAGCTCACGAAGCGAAAAGAATAACAACATTGTTCAGCTACTAGGTTCTTCAAAAGAGAGCTTAATACTAACTTAGCAGCACATCTAACTTCATCATCAATAACAACAATAAGACGAGTTTTGGTGGCTTGCCTGATTCAGAGATAATCGGACCTTGAGTAAGACAACAAGATGAGTTTCGGTGGCTCGCTTGATTTAGAGAGAATAAGATCCTGACTGGGAGAACAAGACGAGTTTTAGTGGCTCGCTTGATTTAGAAGAATTAGACCCTGTTTAGGAAGGACTAAGTGTCTAGTTTTAAGTTTCAGAGGAACTATTTATCTTATAGTGGAACATCCTTGCTTCGTAGAGTGGAAGAGAGGACTAAGAGTAATTTAGGCTCCAAACATTTTAAAAATCCCTATGTCTCAATGTCTCTTTATTGCTTTCATTATCTTTATTGTATTTTTCATAATTGCTATAGCTGTCTTACTTATTGCAATATCTTTTCGTTAGCAAATTTAAACAGAACTGTGCATTTATATTTCAAGGATCAGAAAGGGATTTTACCGAAAAACTAATTTTGTTGTGTTAATCAATTGCATAAATATTTGGTAAACATGCTTAAAAGAAAAATTATACAATGACGTATAAAGATCTATTCAACCCACCCCCCTTCTAGATCAGTTTTGTGCCTGTAGGAATTAAAAATATCCCAACACATAGCAGTTGATATATACAAAGTAACTCTACCAAAATTATTATCAACTTCCTTCCAAATAAACTAAAATACATTAATTAACCAAAATGAAATATATGTTGTACATATACATACCATCAAACTAAAATCTATTTATAATGTCATCAAAATAAACACCCATGCATACATTTATTAAAATAAAAGAAGAATACATAGATAGAACAGACGAAGATAAGGAGAATACAAAGATATGTCTTCTCACGTATCATCGTTTAAATGTTCCTGTAACAAAAGAAGAAAACAACATGTTCAATATAATACTAGATATTGAGTGATTAATTTGATTGTACTAAGTAGTAAGATTATCTCGTCATGTTCTTTATCATCCTCCTACTGTCGTGTTACTGTAATATTCTGAATTCTTATAAGACTTGTAAATGTATTCTTATATGATTAATAAAGGTTAACCTTATCACCTAAATTATGTGTTATGTGATTGAATGTGTGTGATTTTATTATTTGTACGAGTATAAAAATTATATGTAAAACAAAACAAGGAAATCATTATTCATCTATACGGTATAATGTATTATACCTAAGTCTTTATACGATGTACAAATACGAGAAAAATACTATTCATCTATATGGTATAACGCATTATACCTAAGTAGTTATACAAGGTATAAATATGAAATTACTATTCACAAATACCTAAAAGTCAACATTGGCAACTAACTAAATTACTTAGCAAATCAAGTGGGGGAACAAACCAAACTTAGGCTAGTTTCATGGGGGAATCTGGCCACTTTTTGGGGGAGGGAGGAAGGCCACTTGGCCAGTTGATCATTTGCTTGGTTTTTGTTTCCTTGTGTTTTCCAAAATTGTGTGGTGAGTTGTGGCCTAATTGTGAACCATGAACTGATTTCTTGTTTCCATTAAGTGTTGTCCTAATTTGAGTGGAGAAGCTTGGTAACTCACCTAAGCGTGTTGGAAAAGCTTAGGTAACTCACTCATTGAAGAAGCTTAGGTGACTCATCCAAGTTTGTTGAGGAAGCTTGGGTGACTTACCTAGGTAACTAACCGTAATGACTAGCCATGTGCGGAAATATTTTGCTAAGCTTGGTGGCCTATAAATAGAGCAATTTTAACGCCTCGAGAATACTCATACTTGCTATAGGCGATCTTACGCGTTAATGTGCAACCTTCTTATAAAATCTACAACATTATGTAATACAACGCTGCTAAAAACTTAATGAATTTAATTTTTTTATAATATAATCTTTATTCTCTTTGATCTTTTGCCTCAGAATTGTAATCTTTACAATTTCTTATCACATTTCCATATCATACACGATATGAATTCATTCTATTACAAATATTATGAGTATTAAAACACTCTAGATACCTATTAACTATTTTTTTAATACATAATCATCTTTACCTATCCAACCGGACTCAAAACTACAACAATCGTTTAGACTTTCGGTGAAAGTAACATGTATTCCTGTTTCTTGGTCTTTATCGAAAGTTTCGGATATCTCATATTTATCTGAAAATGTTGGTTTTATAGCAACAGTGAACATTGTTTGGAATATGCATGTGAATGATATTTCTCAATTATAAGATTTGATGATGTGTTTTTAAAAGATAAATGAATTAATATGCAAATATGTCTGCATTGATGAAAGATGTAAAGTCCTTAATAGTTAATAGACATTATGTTCTAAGGACTTAGATTGCCAAGATCAAAACTGTTAAGTTGATCTCATATGAGTTAATAGCTTTGTACAGTCCTTCAAAAGATCACTATGTACAAGGACTATAGATAGAAAGATCAAACTTGTTAGTCTGATCTTAAAATGTAATAGATAGGCCTGATTGATCAAAAGAACAGCAGTCTGGCAAGAGAGTTAAAACAAGAATCGTTGACTACACTCGATCGTAGGGTCTGCAAGTCATCAGCATAGACAGTCATACACTCACGTTTACAAAGCAGAATCATAGAGTGTTTGCTTAAAGATCATCAGCATGAAGACCCTGAATGACAGGCAAGCAAACAGAAGATCCAAGCACCAACTCCATCAGCAAAGACTGATTGAGAAGTGAAGAGTCATTCAGATAGAAGTCTTATGAAATCACTCAAAGGAAAATCGTAGAGTCTTCCAGGAAGATCGTAGAGTCTGCCATATAAACGCAGAACAAGGCTCAGGAAATTAAAGAGTCTTCTCGGCAGATCGTAGAGTTATCTCAGCATCGTAGAGCTAACTCTCGGGATCGTAGAGTTCATATAAACAGTCACTCTACGATTCTCAAAACCTTGTCTACGAACCAAGCAATATCAAAGAGCAATCTCTACACAAGTATTCAGAGTCTTGACAGCAATCCTCGTAAGGATTATTCTGAAGGCTGTCCTTGAGCTAACAATCAAACTGAACGAAGTTCTCGTACATCTAGCATCAAGACTTAACTGAGATCGTAGAGCAGTTCAAATCATAACTCTACGATGGCACTATGACTTAAACCATAAGTAAAGATTGTAAAATAGCAAAGCTGAGTCGTAGAGTGAAAAAGCAAGCTCAGAAGTTCAACGTTCACACAATCGTTGAATCAAGGTGAAGATATACTAACGCTACATGTCGTAAACAACCTTTGATCTTACAACAGGGAATGCAAAACTGAAGTTCGTAGAGCAGTCCTCTATGACTTATGAACCAAGCAGTTCGAGCAAAACTGAAGTACGTAGAGCAGTCCTCTACAATATGAAAGCACCTGACAGAGTTTAAACCAGATTCTACTAATGCTCTACATAAAGCACAATGAAGATCACGAAGCATGAGTAGCATATCGTCAGGACAGCAAGGCTCGGTTCAGATCGTAGAAGTAGTAAAGTCGGACAAAGATCGTAGAGCTACATAGCAAGACCTGCAGATGACTCAACGATCAGAAGTAAGTAGTTACAACCGGATTAATCGTTGAGTACTTAAGTGCCAGCATCGATTGAAGACATCTAAGCACTTAAGCCAGTAGTCTCTGTATGGGCTGTTGATTACTTCAGAAACATCCACATCATCACTTCTAAGGCATCTGCTGTTGAAAAAGTCAGTATTATCAGTATACTGACTAATGCGTACTGAGTATCAGAACAAAGACTTTTTGTATCATGTATCAGGCTCAAGAAATCAGAAGACTATGTCCCAACGATCATATTCTCTAAAAGACCTGTTCACTCCAAAGATTGGGAAGAACACGAGACTGACATCTCTACAGTGATAAAGAAGACAAGTCAACAAGTCAGAGCCTGCAGAGCACTAACACTCTGACTTATTGTATAAAGTATTCATAAAGGAGTCTAAAACTGAATACTTCAACGGGAAGATTTGTAACAGAAAGAGTGCAACGGTTACTAAAATCAGAGAAAGCTGAGCTACAGGTTAAGATATCAGAACATGTCAGAAAAGAGAAAAGCACTGACACAAGCGGCAAGAAAGTCAACATTGAAGATATTGAGGATCTACACAAAGCCAAATGAAACCAACGGGATTTCATTCAACGGTAATATATGCTCAGAGATATAAAAGGCTTACAAGACCAATAAAAAAAAAAAAAAAAAAAAAGTTGTTGCAGTCGTTAAAGATATACAAGAGAGATGATAGAAGACAACAACCGATCGTAGAGTGAAAAAGACTGAATATGCTGAAGGACTCTACGATCCATCAGAACACTAACACTGATTTGAGAGAGACATAGAGATGAATAACTCTATTACAAAGAAGTGTTCAGAGCTGCTAGGCACATGAAAGAGAGAAGCTTAAACGCCAACTTGATACATTCATGGTAGCAACTGAGTACCAAAAGGAAGGATCATCACAGTCATCTCAGAAGCCCATCTCGAGAAGCAATAAACTGTCTATGATAAGAAGGAACAACTGAGTACCAAAAAGAAGAAGCATCACAGTCAACCTAGGAGTTCATCTCGAGAAGTTATCAAGTACCAAAGAAGCTGAAGTGCAAAAGCCTAGCAGCACATTTGGTGATCTTAAGTAGTTGCTGAATAACAGAAAGAAGAAGAATACCAACGACAAACATCAGCAGCATTCAATGATAGATCACAAGCAGCTGCTAAGTACCAGAAGATAAAGAAGATCAAGTTCATCTTAGCAGCACAACCCAACAAGCATCCAACACACAAAAGAGGGTCAATGGATCCTTGCCTAAGTGGCTAAAAAGAAATCAAGTCTGCTAGACTTGTTGAGTACTGAAGGGTACAAGAGATTCTAAGTCTGCTGGACTTAGTCTACAATCCAAAGCTGCTAGCTTTGATGAGGGCAAGAGTGTCCTAGTCTTAATGTGACTAAAGAAACCAAAGCTGCTAGCTTTGATGAGGGCGAGAGTGTCCTAGTCCAGATGACTAAATCTTAGTGGATTTCCTACTGTCAAGTAGAAGAGTGGAGTAGGAGTTATTCAGTCTCCGAACCACTATAACTTTCTTGTGTCATTTACTTTGTGTTTTTTATATTCTGCACAACATCTGCTTTCACCCATACTAGATTAACACACTAAAATGAAATGACTCATATTTCTTTAAGGGGTTTTATTAAAAGTAAAATCCGCTGTGCTCGAATTGATTCTATCACTTAAAAACTACTATGCTGTTGTTACAAAAGTAAAAAGTTTTTAAGAGATCTATTCAACCCCCCCCCCTTCTAGATCTCCATTGTGTCCACGGGAACTAACAATTGGTATCAAAGCAGGTTCTCACAAATATGTTAAAGCCTACGCTTTGAGTTGATCCATGGCACAAATAAATTAGTGTTGAATCTCGGTATTGGGTATAAAAGACTAAATGAATTTAATCTCACAAGTTGAAACTTGTTTGTGAAGGGGAAATCCAACGGAGAAGCTGCCTAAGGCCATCCATGCTTAACCATGTGCTTAAAAGAATTATCTTCTTCAGATAAATTGAGCTAAGGGAAATCAGTAGGAAAATGGAGGAAGAACACTGATGCAGCAAGAGTTATGAATCTTTCAAATCAAAAGGAATCCATAATCAAAAGATTATCCAGGAACAAGGGATTTTGTCCACATCACAAAAGTTTTGATTGGTGCATCAGTCTATGCAACTACATGAAGAAATTAATGATGCCAAAATTGAGAACCTGAAGGATTGCAAATCATTTCAACAACAGCAACATGATTCATCAAAATCAGAACCACTGTTTGTCAAGTAATTGACAACAGTGAGGTATTTTATCCTATCTCTTCTATGTATTAAAATTATAGATTGTAAAGATTGTATTGCATGACAAGTTGTTTATATTGTTTACTTTCATTTTCTCAGGATCCTGTAAAGGAATCATCCTTTTCCTAATATACTCTTGTTAAACCATGTCATATCATTTATTGTATATTACTTGTACTTGTGTAAGAACTCTTTCATTTGATAAAGTAAAATTAGTCTTAAGATTGATTTTAACCTTCTCTATGGCTGAGGAAATCTCAAAGAATTATAATTAGCAAAATTCAAAATGTTTTTATCAAAATCTAAAGAGGCAGAAATGTGTGGTATTTATCCTACCTTAATCCTCTTTCGAATTTTGCTTTCGACTCCTTTGTCAATAATCTGAGTTTTTGATAAATCGTAGAGTATTGTTATATCTATTATTGTACTCTGAAGGATCGTAGAGACTGATCAACTCTATGAGCCATTGAAGCACAATACATAGAACTGATTATCACTCTACTAAAGTTCAAAAACTCAGTATGTCATGAAATTGGTTTATCAATCTTGAACCTCTCTCACACATACTCAAATAGCATAATAGAACTGTCATCATTAACTCACTTCTATGCACTTTGAGGATTCAATGTATGATAATGTTAGATACTTAAAAATTACTAACTTCTCAGGACCCAAATAAGTGTGGGTACCAAGTTAGAAAATTTAACCTGCAGGTGTCTTAACTGATCCAAAGACCACTTAAAGAGGAACTAGATTAAAGAGAAATTCAAGGACAAGGGTCTCATCAAAGTGCGAGTCAACTCTACTATCACCGAAAGCTGAGAATACAAAGCCTACGATCATAGTGTCAGAAAAAGGGATTTTAGCAAAGCCATATTTGAGGAAAACTCTTTAAATCCATTGTTGGTGAATCAAATCATAAGGAGGCAGTATCAAGTATGGAGAAGAAACCTTCTGTCAAGCTTAGCAATGCACAGGGCAAAGTCTAACAATGTCAGACCAACTCTACGATCACAGCACCAGTCAAAGAATCGTAGAATAGACAGTACTAAGGAAAGTACTCTACGAACCTAAGACAGAGTCACTGAAAGACAAGTTATCTCAGAGATGGAAGTTGACCATGGGGGAGCAATAGTCAGCTAAGTTCAACAAAAAGTGAAGAAGTTATCAGAACCTATTAAATCTTCATCTCCAATTCGAAGAGTCTCTAAACTCTATGATTGATAACCTGTTCAGCCATAATTACTCCAAGTCATAGAGTCACTATGATCAACAACTAGATCTTAGAATATAATGTGTCTACAATCACACTCCACATAAACCATCCTTTCATTGAACCTTTCACATCCTCTTACCAGCTCACAGTTCATGTCATACAGTGATTAACATTCACTCTTTCATATCAAATCAGTCTTTTCTCAGATAAAGCGCCTCAGCGACAAACCAAGTCCTAAGTTTCAAACTAAGAGGCATGCCCTCTCTGAGCTTCCTGAACTCTGCCAAAAGACTGAGCGTTTTACATCACCTGTATTTCTTTTGAGCTCAAGATGTAAAGGGAAAAGGAATTTTCTCCAACCAGAGTCGTTATTCGTCAAGGAATGATCCACCTGCTGTTTGTACAAAAGAAGAAAACTGTGCAAAGAAATCTCAAGCATTCTGCATTGGTGACCAAAAGTCTTTTCTAAAGGATAATCGTAGAGTGAAGAGCAAGTCGCTCTACGAACTGACCAAGGTGTCTGTCAAACAGGGAAGTAATGTTCACGCTCTCCAAACTCAAGTAAGTCAGTTATGCATCAGTTACAATAAATGCAAAAGTGAAGGCCACGTCCTGCAAATGAATATCCTACACGTGTCTTCTACAAAACTGACGAGGGAACTGACATAAGCCAAAATTTTCAAACTGACGATTGTCCTTTCCTATCAGTTATCAGTATCCATTTCTCAAAACCGTGCAAACTCATCCTGTACCAAAAACCATTGTTGAAACACAGAAAATCTTCAAACCCTAAATTCAAAAGACCCCTGATATCTATACATCTCGATCACACCTTTGTCATTCTCTGAAACCTTCATTTGACCAAACACACTTTCTTCAAAACCATTGATATGGAAAACTGTCAAGTCGTTTCTGGCATCCAACTCGGCTTTGATAAGTTTGAGTCCTCTGAAAAGAAATTCAAGGATATTCTTACAATAGTGCAGGAAGCTGGTTTCTCAGATTGTTTGGGGGCAAACACCAAGGTCTACTCTGTTCTGGTAAAAGAGTTCTATCGGAACGCAGTTGTAAACGATGATGAGTTAGTTTCAAGAGTTAGAGGAGAAAAACTCAAAATAGATGATACCGAAATCAACAAGTGTCTGGGAATTACTGTTGGAGATCTATCATCACTTGAAGACATTGATACAGTTGAAGGAATGAGGAGGATGGGATATGTAAAGAATACTCAACTAAAGGGTATGAAGAAAAAGGAGTTTCCAGAAGAGTTCGAGTTCCTGGCAGAGATAGTAGACAAATGTATCTTATGCAAAGGCACCGCTCATGACACTGTAAGTGATCCTCAACTAAGAATCATGTCTGCTATTGTCATGAAGAAGAACATAAACTTTGGCGCCATACTATTTGACTTGTTAGTCAAGGAGGTTGAGAAAATAAAGGCTCCTGGGAAGCCAATCTCAAAAGTATTCTATGGAAGATTCTTAAGTATCATACTGAAGCGGAAACTGCAAGATAAGATTAGGGATGATGAGGGGGAGGCTTTGAATGTCCACAAAGTTATGTCTCCTAAACTATTTGACAACTGGAAGAAGAATCCCATGGAAAATAAGAGGTTAAGGATGACTAGCAGCAACAAGAAAGATTCGAAGGAAAACAAAGGAAAAAGGAAAGCATGTTCAAGTAAAGATGATTCATCTGATGAGTCTCTATCATTTGGATTCATCTCACCAAAATCATCCCTCAAGAAGTTGAAAGCTGAGAAGATCAAGTCAGCAAAAAGACAAAGTGCTCGTCTTCAACAAATGATGAAATCTCTGGGGAATAAAAAGGCAGGAGATGGTTCACCTAACTTCATTGATCTCAGTGATGAAAGTAAGGAGGTACCTGTTGAAGAAAATGTAACTTCAAGTGAGTCAAAATCTGGAAGTGAAGAAATGTTTACTGAAGGAACTGTTGATGAAGTAAGGGAAGACAATGTTAGTGGAACATTGAGAAATGAAGAACAGTTAGAAGAAACGACTACTGAACCTGTCAAAGCTACAAAGGAATCAGTTTCTAAAGCTAAAGGCTCTGACAAAGGGAAAGGAAAGGAAACATTATTCGGAGATAAAAATCAAAGAGACTCGAGCTCTGAAAATGCTGAGTCAGGAAGTCTCAATCATCATGTTCCAGCAGCAGTCTCATCATCAAATACTCGAAGGAGGATCATATTAGAAGCAGTTGAAAAGCCAGGGGCCATGTTGCCAAACAAATGGATTGATCACGTCAATGGTCAAATCAGAGTAGCTTCAATAACCATGGAAGAATTACTGAGCAAGTTTGAAGACATCGAGCTCAATCGAACCACAGTTTTATATGATCATAAGGGTCAGGAGTTAAGAAGGTTCTACCCTTGGATGCCCTGGTTAAAAGATATCTATTTCAGAGATACGAGCTTCATCAGTTGGTGTTATACTTACTTTCCTAATCTAAAGTTGGTTTCTCAGAACTTCCCAAGAGTTCAATCATTTCCAACTCTGCTGATCAAAAATGTCCAGCACTTCAAAACCTACCGTCATGCAGAAAGTATATTCATTCCTTATTCACTGTTGATCAATCAAGATGAAAGTCAGAAGAAAAATAGACCCGTAGAGTCAAAGGCCGTAAAGCATCCCGACCCTACGACTGCAACAGACCAGTCTCAGCCAAATATTCCCAGCAAATCACCCTCTGATATTCCTTCATCATCAAACAATGATTTCTTTGATACAATCACTGCTCTTGAGAACATCTTCAAGAATTCTACCACAACAGAGGCTATATCTGGAGCATAAGAATTCTACAAAGAAGTGCAAGCATCTTTTTCAAACATATCTTTCAAGCTTCTTCAACAAGATCAGATAAATCAGAAGTCATCAGAAAATCAGCAGAAAGAAATTCTGAAACTTCGGAAGAACAATGAAGAATCTATTGGATCTCTTTCGGAGAAGATAGAAAATTTAAATCAATCTCTGTCTCAAACCATTGAGCTCACTCAGCAGGATCTAAAGATTGAAGTTGGAAACACATCCTACCTGGTCGAGCAGCTCATGGTAAAAATCCAGCAGCTCTCTCAGACTATTGATGACAAAAAGGGGGAGAAAAAGAGAAAGAGGATCAGGATGAAACGAATGAAGCTAAAGGAGAAGAGCAAGAAGAAGCAGAAAAGAAAACAGGCAAAGGAAGCCTTGAAGGCAAGAACTGAGGGGGAGCCAGACGAAGACATGAAGTCATCAGCTGAGGGGGAGCAGAACTAACAGATAAGCAGCAACAACATGTAGATCATTCAGAAGACATACAAATACAAAGGAAGGTACATCTCAAACTGAAATAATATGATCTGAATCCAATGGTTAGGATGTTGTGTAATCTGTATTTAAGTATTCAATCAATGACATTCATATTTTCTGCTCTAGTAATACAGTAGCTCACTGTATAGTAAGATTCATTCATCATCTGCATAAGCATCTTGTATTATTGTTTTGTCATCATCAAATAGGGGGAGATTGTTTGGAATATGCATGTGAATGATATTTCTCAATTATAAGATTTGATGATGTGTTTTTAAAAGATAAATGAATTAATATGCAAATATGTCTGCATTGATGAAAGATGTAAAGTCCTTAATAGTTAATAGACATTATGTTCTAAGGACTTAGATTGCCAAGATCAAAACTGTTAAGTTGATCTCATATGAGTTAATAGCTTTGTACAGTCCTTCAAAAGATCACTATGTACAAGGACTATAGATAGAAAGATCAAACTTGTTAGTCTGATCTTAAAATGTAATAGATAGGCCTGATTGATCAAAAGAACAGCAGTCTGGCAAGAGAGTTAAAACAAGAATCGTTGACTACACTCGATCGTAGGGTCTGCAAGTCATCAGCATAGCCAGTCATACACTCACGTTTACAAAGCAGAATCATAGAGTGTTTGCTTAAAGATCATCAGCATGAAGACCCTGAATGACAGGCAAGCAAACAGAAGATCCAAGCACCAACTCCATCAGCAAAGACTGATTGAGAAGTGAAAAGTCATTCAGATAGAAGTCTTATGAAATCACTCAAAGGAAAATCGTAGAGTCTTCCAGGAAGATCGTAGAGTCTGCCATATAAACGCAGAACAAGGCTCAGGAAATTAAAGAGTCTTCTCGGCAGATCGTAGAGTTATCTCAGCATCGTAGAGCTAACTCTCGGGATCGTAGAGTTCATATAAACAGTCACTCTACGATTCTCAAAACCTTGTCTACGAACCAAGCAACATCAAAGAGCAATCTCTACACAAGTATTCAGAGTCTTGACAGCAATCCTCGTAAGGATTATTCTGAAGGCTGTCCTTGAGCTAACAATCAAACTGAACGAAGTTCTCGTACATCTAGCATCAAGACTTAACTGAGATCGTAGAGCAGTTCAAATCATAACTCTACGATGGCACTATGACTTAAACCATAAGTAAAGATTGTAAAATAGCAAAGCTGAGTCGTAGAGTGAAAAAGCAAGCTCAGAAGTTCAACGTTCACACAATCGTTGAATCAAGGTGAAGATATACTAACGCTACATGTCGTAAACAACCTTTGATCTTACAACAGGGAATGCAAAACTGAAGTTCGTAGAGCAGTCCTCTATGACTTATGAACCAAGCAGTTCGAGCAAAACTGAAGTACGTAGAGCAGTCCTCTACAATATGAAAGCACCTGACAGAGTTTAAACCAGATTCTACTAATGCTCTACATAAAGCACAATGAAGATCACGAAGCATGAGTAGCATATCGTCAGGACAGCAAGGCTCGGTTCAGATCGTAGAAGTAGTAAAGTCGGACAAAGATCGTAGAGCTACATAGCAAGACCTGCAGATGACTCAACGATCAGAAGTAAGTAGTTACAACCGGATTAATCGTTGAGTACTTAAGTGCCAGCATCGATTGAAGACATCTAAGCACTTAAGCCAGTAGTCTCTGTATGGGCTGTTGATTACTTCAGAAACATCCACATCATCACTTCTAAGGCATCTGCTGTTGAAAAAGTCAGTATTATCAGTATACTGACTAATGCGTACTGAGTATCAGAACAAAGACTTTTTGTATCATGTATCAGGCTCAAGAAATCAGAAGACTATGTCCCAACGATCATATTCTCTAAAAGACCTGTTCACTCCAAAGATTGGGAAGAACACGAGACTGACATCTCTACAGTGATAAAGAAGACAAGTCAACAAGTCAGAGCCTGCAGAGCACTAACACTCTGACTTATTGTATAAAGTATTCATAAAGGAGTCTAAAACTGAATACTTCAACGGGAAGATTTGTAACAGAAAGAGTGCAACGGTTACTAAAATCAGAGAAAGCTGAGCTACAGGTTAAGATATCAGAACATGTCAGAAAAGAGAAAAGCACTGACACAAGCGGCAAGAAAGTCAACATTGAAGATATTGAGGATCTACACAAAGCCAAATGAAACCAACGGGATTTCATTCAACGGTAATATATGCTCAGAGATATAAAAGGCTTACAAGACCAACAAAAAAAAAAAAAAAAGAAGAAAGTTGTTGCAGTCGTTAAAGATATACAAGAGAGATGATAGATGACAACAACCGATCGTAGAGTGAAAAAGACTGAATATGCTGAAGGACTCTACGATCCATCAGAACACTAACACTGATTTGAGAGAGACATAGAGATGAATAACTCTATTACAAAGAAGTGTTCAGAGCTGCTAGGCACATGAAAGAGAGAAGCTTAAACGCCAACTTGATACATTCATGGTAGCAACTGAGTACCAAAAGGAAGGATCATCACAGTCATCTCAGAAGCCCATCTCGATAAGCAATAAACTGTCTATGATAAGAAGGAACAACTGAGTACCAAAAAGAAGAAGCATCACAGTCAACTCAGGAGTTCATCTCGAGAAGTTATCAAGTACCAAAGAAGCTGAAGTGCAAAAGCCTAGCAGCACATTTGGTGATCTTAAGTAGTTGCTGAATAACAGAAAGAAGAAGAATACCAACGACAAACATCAGCAGCATTCAATGACAGATCACAAGCAGCTGCTAAGTACCAGAAGATAAAGAAGATCAAGTTCATCTTAGCAGCACAACCCAACAAGCATCCAACACACAAAAGAGGGTCAATGGATCCTTGCCTAAGTGGCTAAAAAGAAATCAAGTCTGCTAGACTTGTTGAGTACTGAAGGGTACAAGAGATTCTAAGTCTGCTGGACTTAGTCTACAATCCAAAGCTGCTAGCTTTGATGAGGGCAAGAGTGTCCTAGTCTTAATGTTACTAAAGGAACCAAAGCTGCTAGCTTTGATGAGGGCGAGAGTGTCCTAGTCCAGAGGACTAAATCTTAGTGGATTTCCTACTGTCAAGTAGAAGAGTGGAGTAGGAGTTATTCAGTCTCCGAACCACTATAACTTTCTTGTGTCATTTACTTTGTGTCTTTTATATTCTGCACAACATCTGCTTTCACCCATACTAGATTAACACACTAAAATGCAATGACTCATATTTCTTTAAGGGGTTTTATTAAAAGTAAAATCCGTTGTGCTCGAATTGATTCTATCACTTAAAAACTAATATGCTGTTGTTACAAAAGTAAAAAGTTTTTAAGAGATCTATTCAACCCCCCCCCCCCCCCTTCTAGATCTCCATTGTGTCCACGGGAACTAACAAACATGACAGCTCAGCAAGTCTAACAGTTTAATATATAACACATAGTTCATGCATCATGTATGCTTAACAATAAATCCATGTATGACATCGTATACATGCTTCTCTTGTTTCAAACATTGAATTTTTATTCAGGCATCATGGTTCTCATCATTCGTATTTATATATGTTTCATACCAATCATGCATTATAATTAACACATGCTATGTAGTTCAACTTCAACAATTAACTAATGTCAACAGTTCCATATCAACAATTTATATCCCATGAATGCACAAAGGCACATCAACACATATTAACACATAACAATAATTTATATTTAACATCAATGTACACATATAACAAGTGCACACATAACAGTTTTTACACATAGCAATAAATCCTAAAAAACTTGTCTGGTAAGCTTATTTGTCTTACGCTAATTTTGAGTCTTTCGATCAACCTATAATTATGTATGAGATTGATATAATCATTAATTACACTGACTATTAATTAGTCTTAATTTAAAACCTTAATTTTAATTTATTAACTTTTAAAATGTTTAACAAACGAACTTTTGTTATTCGGAAAAAACCCTAGCCAAACCATAGTTTGGAAATATCTTATATGCTTATCCAACTTACGCCAGTACAACACGTTCTTTGTACGACATACATTCAACAAGTTGGCCGAATAATTAGTCACTAATGGACTTTTTACCTTGGAGTAATTCAATTACATAACCTAATATTTCGAACATTTAATAACGTATCAAATACTTCATATTATTATTAATCGTTGATAATATACAACCACATACAAATATTAATAACTATTTAATAATATTTTAATCACTTACTAATATTATCAATTATTTAATAACATGTTCATCTCTTATTAATACACTTAATCATTTACTAATATTTTAATTATTTTTTAATATTATTAATCATTTATTAATAATTTAATCCCTTACAAATATTATTAATTCTTTAATAATATTTTATTCATTTTTGAATATTATTAACTATTTAATAATATTTTATTCATTTATGAATATTATTAATCATTTATTAATAATTTAATCCCTTACAAATATTATTAACCTTTTAATAATATTTTATTTATTAACAAATATTATTAATCATTTAATAATATTTTATTCATTTACGAATATTATTAATTATTTAATAATATTTTAATCACTTACTAATATTATTCATTTTTTAATAATATATTAATCCTTTACTAATATTATTAATTATTTAATAACAATTTTGTCATTTACTAATATTATTAATCATTTAATAGCATTTTAAAATCTTCAAACAATGCAAACAATTAACTTTTTAATTATTTTAACCTTATTCTTTATTTTAAACATTTGTATACCAATTAGTCACAAATAAAATCTATATGTATTCGTTTATTACACAAACATATTCATTTTACACTTATTTCAACTTAAATTTTCAAAGAAAACCCGACCCAGATAGCAAAAACGTGTTTCTGGGCAGAGTGTTTGACTACTATGATGGTGGTTTCAACCGCTGCAGTGGTAAGCTAACAAAACAAAACCTTAATTTCTAGACTGCCCGACCCTTAGTCACTTCGACAATCATAACGTTCTCATTTCTTAACTTTTTTGAGTGATTCAAGCGCTCACGCGACCGTAACTTATTCATCTACAACTTCTCTTTAGATCAAACTTTCAAATTTCAAACGAAAATTAACTCAAAATCACTCACAATGACAAAGTAAAAACTAGTTTCACAAATCCTTGATTCGATTACTTCAAACTTGATAGCGCAAGCATTATTTTGCTAGATCGTCATGTTTTATGACTCTATAACATTGTAATACATAGCTTACATCTTGTAAATGATTTATACCCTTGAGTTTCATAGTTTAAGAAAATCATTATAGCATATAGATTTTTATATCTTCAAAAATTATTCATCTAAACATATTTTACCAATACAAGACATTATCAAAACTTTAGATCTATGATAAAACTCATAGATCTATAACATTTTCAGCCATATAAGTTAATTCCATTTGAAAACTCAAGTTTAAATCAAAATCCAAATGAGCTCATCTAGGCTCCATTTTTGTTTATATCAAAATAGTTCATTTACGAACATATAGATCTATGATATACACCCATAGATCTATAAAACACAACAACGAAAATATAATGTTTACCTAAAAATCCAAAACTCAAAACTAGGTTTTCTTCAATAAAAATCCATTTTTGATTATCTAGCTTATCTTTCATCAACAAGTAATCTAAACACAAAATCATCAACCTAACCTCCTTATATCATCGGAACCACCATGTTATATCATTAAAACATCATTCTACATCAACAAAACATACATAAATCTATATTAGCCAACATAATAAAAGAGTTTTAGGGTTTTAAGATACTTTTGAACCTTTAAAGCATTCTCTTCTTGGTGAATGGATGATCTATCTTTGATCATCTTCCTCAATCCTTGCTAGATCCGACCATGGCTAGATCTATCTTCCAAGCTTTCATTTCCTTCCTCTCTTCCTTTTTCTCTCTAGAGTTCTTATTCTAATTTCATTCTCTCTAGCTTTTTCTATCACGTAGGAAATAAAATAAATGAAATGTGGATAGTATTAGTATGTTAAAGGGTTACCTAGCTAAAATATATACATATAGAAGTTATAAATGTATAACATCACCATCTCTCCCATTCTCCCACACAAGTTACTCTTACACTTAGCCACCTACTATGTCACTTCTCTTTTGCTTCTACTTAATCTTAACGTTAATAAAATATTATTAAATTATTAATAATATTAATAGAGGATTAAAATATTATTAAATGGTTAATAATATTAATAAGAGAATAAAATATTATTAAATGATTAATAATATTAACAAATGATTAAAATATTATTAAATAATTAATAATATTATTTGAAGTGTAAAATATTATTAAATGATTAATAATATTTATAAGTGATTGAAGATATTATTTAATAAATAATATTATTAGAAAGGGTAAGACATTATTAAATCATTAATAATGTTAATATGTGATTGAAATGTTACTAAATAATTGTAATATTGATGATGGAATAAAATATTATTAAAATGATTAATGGTATTCATAAACAATGAAAATATTATTAAAAGATTAATAATATTTAATTGAGGATTATATATTATCAAAGGTGATAATATTATGATGTAATTAAGTGATAGTTATGTGATTAAAAATATTATCAAATGATTGATAATATTATTAAGAGTTTTAAGGTTATGATTAAGAGTTAGATGATTTAAGACATATATGGTAATGTTATTAATGTTGAATATATCAATATGTGTTATGCTAATTGGAGGATCAATGTTGTTGAATGTTAAGTCATCCAAAGGAAGTTAATTTAAGTTAAATAGCAGTAGTCAGCGGAACAAGCAAGTTTCTCTGAACCCTAACTTGTATTTATTTAGCAAGTTATTTATGTAAAGGTTGAAATTTATTTCAAAATGCATGATGAAATAATTATTAAGAATTATTTCACATCTATATTGTTATTGACAATCACACTTATGTGCATTTGCATGACTGTTCACGTTATGAACTATTTAAAGAGAAATATCTATGCTATTTGTTTCAGCTAGATATTGCATGTGTTATTATGACTGTTCTTGTTATAAACTGTTCTAAGTAAGGGTTCTATGTCAATTGTTTCGACTAGACCATACACGTTTTAAATTCATAAATCTGAATATTGTTAAAGTTAGTCCAAACCATATTATTGTGGTGCAGAATCTGATGGGATAAGCTGAAATGAACAAATAATTATAAGCGAATAAGCTTACGGTCGGATGGAACATTCCCGATCAAAACGAAATTGATGGTTATATTGTGCACTCTATAAACGTACGGTAGGCTGATCACCTAAAGTACTCATCTTCGAATATTACAATTGAAACGATTGTTAATATTCAAAACGAAATGACAGTTGTCTATCTACCGCATATTGTAAATACTCAAAACGTATGTTCATGGTCTTGTGACCTTTCAGCATGAGAAACAGTATGTTAAATCAATTGAGAATGTTTACTCAAAGTTGTTGCATGTCTTCACAATTATTGTATATTGTTGAAGTTCCAAGAGCTAATTCTATTTTTTTCATGATATATCCTTTATTGTTATTTAAACTTGCTGAGCAAACTAGTTGCTCACCCTTGTTATATCATGAACTATTTTTCAGTTAAGCCGACTGATTTAAGGAGTACAACGACAAAGGAAAGGTGAACGAGTAGAAGTAATTTAGTTCTTACTTTATGTGTAAACCTTTTGTATTATAAGGTAATGATGATGTATTAAGGTTAGTGGAACCTGGGATTGAAGGTACGTTTTGTAATGAAATTATGTATATTTTTCGCGAGTTATTGAAGATTTAGTTTATGAATGTTTGTTTAGTAATGAATAGTGAGCACCGAACCTGAGGTTCAAGGGACCCGAATTTTGGGGCGTCACAGGTTGGTATCAGAGTTGTAGGTTATAAATGTTAGGTGGGGGGAAAAACTTTAGGATTATGACCGTAGAGAAGAAAAGAAAACTAATAAAGAGTTTAGGAGATGAATTATGGAGATTCATCAAGTAAGAAAAGTTATGTGTAAGTAAGAAAATATATGTTATTAGATCGGAAGAGTATGAGAATTCGGAAGATGATCCGAAAGTTAGAATTAAGCAATGATGAAGAAAAGAGAGTAATGATTGAGAGATACTTAATTTATGGGGTATAGATAAGAAGAAAGGATCAGTTGTTAAATGTGGCTAAGGTAAAATAAAAGAAAATGATGTTAAGATATAAAGGAATGATCCGAGGACATTGAGGATATCTTAAGAAGATTGATCTATATGGATCGGTGGTAGTAAAAAGGATCGGAGTAAATAGAGATGAACTGATGGGTTAAGAAAATAAGTTGTTGAGGAGTTAAAAGAATCATAGAAGAATGAGAAGATTTTTGGAGTCAATCATAAAAGCAGATAATGATGAAGTGATTGAGGAAAAATAGAATGATCATAGAAGGAGATAAGTATGATGAAGAATTAATAGGAATGATAGTAGTGTATGTTGAGGAGTCTAATTTTGGAAGTATATATCTTTGGGAGTTTGACTTTGGAGAATATGTTTGGAGAATTACGTTTTCGGAAGTTATTTTGGAAGATTAAAAATCGGATGATTTTCTAATCGGTAAGTTGAATTTTATCTATGAGAGTGTTGGAAGAAGTTATAAAATTTTGAAAATCCCAATTTTGGAGTTGAGAACGAGATATGTCATGTATTTTAGCATGGTGCTGAGAACAAGTATAGTACTAAATACTAATGTGTTGCATATTAAAATAAAAATATTTATTAAATATGTAAATGGATGATAGAAAGACAATGTGATGATAGTATGAAAGTTTGAAGAATGTAAGGTGAATGAGAAGATCGAGATATAGCGTTTAGGCTATAAAATGATTTAAAGATAGGTGACTAATAATTGTGCGTAGGAATAGTAATCCAAAGAATGCTTAAAAGTGTGTATCTGTATAAATGATGGGGTACTACGTACCAAGGAAGAACGTGTTAACAAATTTTATATGATTGATTATGTGTTGGCATTAATAGTATATGCCTAAAATCAATAGAGAGGTAATAATACTACCGTATTATGCCAAACGAGAATGTCAAGAGAAAGTTGTAAAGAAATAATACTCTAGGCAATAGGGAAGAAAGTTAAGGAATTAGACCATAATTCCTTATGGACGATTGATGAGTCTAATAGTAGACGCTTTTGAGGAATGAATCAATGAAATTGGAGAAATCCAGAGGCAATGAAGAAATTTTTGTATAAGAAATATCTAAAAGAGGATATCAAAGAAATGATAGAAGGCATCTTACAAGAAGATGGGTAAGTAGTAGAGAGAACATTAATAAGATCGTAAAATTATCTAAAAAGATGAACTCGTAAGGAGTTATGTTGTAACGACCCCGAAATTCAACCCACTTTATTCCTTAAAATCTTATATTTAATAAACATTATTTTCATTATGTCCAAATTTCGGTCCGTTAATAAATCTTTCATCACCTAAATTAATCCATTATTTAATTTTAATATCATCAATTACCAAATTTTCGGTATAAATTTTTTTTTTTCCAACTTAATCATTGTATTAAATCATTTGGATATTTAAAATCCTTACATTTTGATCCTAGTCCCATGGATCGTAACCTTTACTTTTTCTTTACTTTCTTGTATCATAAATCTCGTTATTCAAATTTTAATACCGTTCATACCCATACAAATATTCTTTGCTTCATCGTTCATAATCAATGGTGTAATAATTTCTCACGTAATAATTAATTTGAACATTCACAGTTCACAACTTAATATAATTCGTCCTATCCGGATCCACTCTATATGTATATACAAAATATTCATGTAATCTTGACAAATTATTCACATTAAATCATAATATAAACATATAATGTTTACAACCTCTTAGGAAAATTCGTCTCTACATAATCTGATATTTTTGAAATTCTTTCTTTCCTGCAAAAATATTATTTAAGCAAATAATGAGCACAACGGCTCAGCAAGTTCAACAGTTATGATTCACGTAGCACATACCTTATCATACTTGGTGTGTGTCATACATCATGTGCTGGTGCTTCTACTATAGCAATATATCTCCTATATATTCATATTGTTGCACAAAATACACATTGTGATCATATTAATCACGTATCACATAACACATAATTTGTATACAGTTAAAACAAGAATTACATATCATAACATTCCAACATTTAACATAAAAGGGACTGAAGAACTTGCTGAGCCGTTGTGCTCATTACTTGCTTAAATAATATTTTTGCAGGAAAGAAAGAATTTCAAGAATATCAGATTATGTAGAGACGAATTTTCCTAAGAGGTTGTAAACATTATATGTTTATATTATGATTTAATGTGAATAATTTGTCAAGATTACATGAATATTTTGTATATACATATAGAGTGGATCCGGATAGGACGAATTATATTAAGTTGTGAACTGTGAATGTTCAAATTAATTATTACGTGAGAAATTATTACACGATTGATTATGAACGATGAAGCAAAGAATATTTGTATGGGTATGAACGGTATTAAAATTTGAATAACGAGATTTATGATACAAGAAAGTAAAGAAAAAGTAAAGGTTACGATCCATGGGACTAGGATCAAAATGTAAGGATTTTAAATATCCAAATGATTTAATACAATGATTAAGTTGAAAAAAAAAAAAATTTATACCGAAAATTTGGTAATTGATGATATTAAAATTAAATAATGGATTAATTTAGGTGATGAAAGATTTATTAACGGACCGAAATTTGGACATAATGAAAATAATGTTTATTAAATATAAGATTTTAAGGAATAAAGTGGGTTGAATTTCGGGGTCGTTACAGTTGGTATCAGAGCTAGAGGTTATAAACCTTAGGTAAATGATACCTTAGGCTATAACCTAAAGTAAGGAAGAGTACGGTTAGTTGAGTGTTCTGAAAACTCAAGCGTATAGTAAGCTCGTGACTCATGATTGTATGGTGGAGCCCCTTTAGCGAATGGGCGACTAAGGCCTGACTAGGACAAGCTCCTCAACCATATGATTATGGTAAGTTCCTGAGTCCAAATACGTGATAAGTTTGATGAACATAAGGGGGATTAAAATAGAAAGATGTAAGTTAAGAAATACAGATCTCAGATAGTGGCTAAAGGAAAGAAAATATGAAAGATATAAGTTAAGAGATACAGTTCTTTAATATGAGTTAAAGTGAAGGAAATATGAAATGTATAAGATTATAAGAAAGAGATAAAGATGTTAAGAAAAGATTTGAATAAAGATAAGGAATTGAGAAAAATTCATAAGTTTAGTTAAGAATAAATCTGAAAGAATATCTGAAACGATTCAAAGATGAATCTCAAAGATAATCAGGGGACACCTGATTTAAGCAATAAAGATGATAAGATAATCCACAACGTATAAGAAGATATCATAATAATATGATCAGGAACAGTGAAAGGATCGTACTACGATACGATCACGAGATAAGGGAAGCGAGTAAGGAATGGATTGTAAAGCAAGGTCATGATGGGATCAAGTGAGAGTGTGAAATAATAGAAAGACTTGTTAATGGTCAACAAGGTATAGCTTGATGCTATAAAGAGATATGGTACTATGAAATAGTACAAGAAGAATTCAGAGAATGATGAGACATGAATGACAGAAAGGTCATGATAAGGGGGTAGAAAACTTGGGAACGAAATTTCAAATGAGGACTCATGTGGTGACTGAGTTGCACAATCCTTTGTATGGGCGGAGGATTTGTGTTTACTTAGTTACTGTGTGATAATCATTGAAATGTTAGAGTCGCGTTAGCAGGTTGATAGATATATAATATTAAGTTAGGCACGAGTTCTTAAAACTCATGCATATGGTAAGTCCATGACTCATAATCGTATGGTATGTTTTGAGCCCCTCAGCATATGGATAGTCTTTGATTTGTTCTTAGACTACATATTGCTAGGACAAGCTTCTAAACTCATATTCTTATGATAAGTTTCTGGACTCATAATGGTGGTAAGTTTGATGAACTATACGGGGGTATAGAAATGTTGGAGTAGTTAGAACATTTTTGGTATAATGATAATAATAGTCCTAGCAATGAATAATATAATTAAGTGAAAGAAAACGAAGGTGGCAGGTGTATTAAAATGTTAAGGAATTTAAGATATTCCCACTCTTCTAGCTTTGCTAGACTTCGAAATTTTTGGTCTCAAGTTGATTTGGCACGTGTGTGCTTTGAAAAATATAAATGAAATCTTTAAGCGATTTAAAAAGTGTCTATGCTACTTGTCTCAGCTAGACAAAAATGTTTTCACATCAAAATGTATTTCAAAAGAATCATCCACGCACTTTTTAGCCCGGTGCAGATGTGATGAATGACGGAATGCTCAACGTGTTGTTGAGACGGTGCGGTACTATTTCGTTATAAGATGATTCAACACCATAAAGTATGGTTTATGGTGTAGGAATTATTAACGACGAAATCCTCAACGGACTGTCAGAATGATGCGGTAACATGAAGTCATAAATGATTTTGATTTGTAAAGCTATGTCAAAGCTATAAGTCTTTGCCATTTGACTCGGCTAGACGTTTTGAAAAGTTTTGACATGATGAATGTTTTAAAAATTTCTGCGGATTATAAATTGTTAAAAGTTAGTCTATGCTAATTGATCTAGCTAGACAAGCGTTGAAGAAATATAAGTCTGAGCTATTGATTCAGCTAGACAAATTTTTAAATTATATTTATTGAATTCGTATTCTTTGAAAGTTATACCCAATCAAATTACTTTTGAATAAATTCTAAGGCTGAGATGAACAAAAATATTAAGACTATTGCAGGTTGATCGAATGGTCACCTGGCATAGCAAGAAACAGGCATTGCAGATTGATCATCTGGCGTGCCAATGTATGGTGAAACATCCATCACTTTAATGGCAGATTGATCCACTGTCAGGGTTTGCAGTATGAAGTACTCGGGGAGCGAAGTACTGTAAACCGGGATAAATGTTCATTCAGCATATCATGAAAGTTTTCCAAAATAAAATTTTTATTTCTTCTACTCTTATGAAGATTGGATGGTAGGATGGGGTAGTATTTTTCTTAATGTGAACATTATTGAAGGTAATAATTGTGAAGTAAAGAAATTATGAAATGTGATGGATTAGAAATAACAGTGTGTAATGATTACGAGGACGGAATGAAAGAAAGATATATGGAATGAGTAAAAAGAAATTGTAATGGTTACAAATGAATGAGATATCAATACATAGAAATTTCGAGGACGAAATTTATGAATGAGGGGTGAATGTGACACCCAGGATTTTAAAAATAATTCCAAATAAAGATTATGATAAAATTAAATAAAGGTTAGCATTTAAAACCTAGTGTTGAATGATAGAAGGTGTTAAGAAATGAATTATGAAATATGAAGAAGAATTATATGAATTAAGAAGAGAAAGATGAATGTGCAGAGTATGAATGATGTGCGATATAAGAATGTCGTAAGTGGATTGTGTAAGGGTAAATATGATTAAAGAAATAAAAGTTTTCGGAGAATGAGAAATAATCTTGATAAGTATATCGAGAAATGAATTAAAGTGTTATTCATAAAATTTTTAGAGAAATATGAAATGTACTACTATAAAGAAATTGTAAATTAAATATTCTGACGGTAATGACCATTAGGAGGTTATCCATGTAAGTTATGGATATTAAAGAGGTAAAATATAATTATTATTGATTAAATTGTTATTCATTAAGATGAAAGCAAAGCAAAGTGCTATGAATAATATACGTATAATTATTACGGCAATTATGATTCCGAGGACGGAATCCTGTTAAGGAGGGAAGAATGTGAGGATCCGAATTTTAGGATTTCTTTATTAATATTAAATAAGAATTAATTGATATAAAAATATCAAGGTTGTTTAAGTTATTTAAAGTGTTTGAAGGGATTTAATTAGTAAATTAAATTTGTACAGAGATGGTGATGAATTATGTGAATTTAAAATAATTGAAAAGTAAATAAATTGTGTAAATACAATTTATGAAGAATAAAAGAAATTTCAGGTAAATGTACAATAAATTGTACAATTTAATTATTGTGAAAGTACAGAAATTATGATTTTAAAGGAGGTTATGTGATAATGTAAATGCATGAATTAAATATGTATATATTTATATATATACATTTTTATGTATATGTTTAAGTATTAATTGTAAATGTTATTAATTATGAAAATTAAGGGGATTAATAATTAAATTAATCCACATTTAAATAAAAGGCAAATGAGGAAGTTAATAAAATTGTAATTATTGATTTTAGATTTAATTAAGAATTATGGTGGAAATTTAGAAATTAATTGAGAAGGAAAGGTAATTATATAAATTATATAATAATAAATTATATAATTTATATAAGGAAATTAAAATAAGGTATGAAGAAAATAATAATTGTATAAATTATATAAGAATAATTATGTAATTTATATAAGGCGATTAAATGGAATAAAGTTGGAGGAAATTAAGAAATTATTTAAAAGGAGAATGTAATTATATAAATTATATAATATTAAATTATATAATTTATATATAAAGAAATTAATATGAATATTAAAGAAATTGAATAATAAATAAGAAAAATGAATGTTTTAAGTTATTAAAAATTATATTTATGCATAATGAAATTATTATGACTTTTATGAAAGATAATATTTCAGAAACGGGAACATGTTAGTGTAACATGTTGTCCAAGTAACGAAGTGAAAAAAATTATGAAAAATAATTTTTATAAGTCATATGAATTATTTTATGATTTTTGGAAGTATAAATTACCTCATTTAGTTTACATGCATGTCATTATGCGTGTACAAAATTTGTCAAGAAAAATACCCAAAAGAGATGTTAATATTATTTATAAATCATAATATGAATTTTAGTGAATTAAAATAAATATTTTATATTTATATATAAAATATTTATTACACGAAACAATTACGTAATGTATAAAAAATTGATTAATTATGCATGATTTTTAGCTAAGTCGGCGTGTGAAGGCGGTGGACTTTTGTTTGGATTCTAAAGTGATTAATTAGTTTAAGTTATAAAAGGAATAGAGAAAGCAAGCAATGAAAGGAAGAGAGAAAAAAAAAAGAGAAAAGGATACAAAACATTTCCTCCATTTTCCACCACCATCCGAGCCACCATGTCACCACCACCGAACCTCCATGGCTGTCAAGAGAGGGAAGAAGGAATTTTGGTGCCTTCAAGGAAAGAAATCAAGCTTTGGGGAGATATAATAATTTAATTATTTATTTTATTTGTAATTATGAATGATTAATTATTATTGTAGAAAAATTAGAAAATAATTAGCATAATTATCCTAAATAATTTTAGGATGTATATCTATAGTTTATATAATTTTTGGAATGATTTTGTGTTGAAAAAAATTGGAGCAAAATGATTTATTTTGTGTATGGCTGCCTACTGTTTCGGTAAAGGAAGAAAAAAAAAAAAATTCTGGGCTGCCGCGCAATGCGCGGCAGCCATATTTTTCCGGGCGGGGGGTTAAAACGACGCCGTTTGGGGGCGCCATTTTCGGTTGGCCGCGCATTGCGCGGATATCCCTGCCTTAGGCGCCAAACGACGCCGTTTAACAGAAACCGGAAAAGGAAAGCGGCGCAAGGCGCGACCGACGCAAGGGGCAGAAATGACGAAAGTGTCCCTGGCCTTCTTCGATAATACCGAGCGTGTCCTTTGGCCTCGCAAAATTACAGATATGCCCCTGAGCTTTTCTGTTAATGCCGGTTATGTCCCTAAGGGCGCAGAAATTACCAAAATGCCCCCAGAATTAGTTTTTAATGAAATAAATGTTTAAAAATTGTTTAAAAATCATAGAAAATTATAGAAAAATAATAAAAAATATGGAAATGATATTTGGGCATTAAATTTAATATTTTTGTAAAAATATTAAATTTTGGAGATTAATATTTAAATATTAATCTATTAAGTTTAAAAGCTAGAAAATGATTAAATGAAAATCCGGACAACCAGATATGTTAAATTTTATTCGTTGAGCCGGGTTGTCCGTATTAGAGGTATTGGATATTAAGTTAAACGAATATTTTAAGGAACGAGGTTAATATAATTGGCCATATAAATTAATAATTGGCCTAGAGATGATATTAATTAATTAAATTAATATCATAAGGAGTTAAATAATTATTATTTAATTATTTTATGATCATAGGTTGATCGAGTTAAGGGTTTGAACTATCAAATTAATTAACTGGACTTCAGGCAAGTTCTTCAGTCCCTTTTATGTTAAATGTTAGAATGTTATGATATGTAATTCTTGTTTTAACTGCATACAAATTATGTGTTACATGATACGTGATTAATATGACCACAATATGTATTTTGTGCAACAATATGGATATATATGAGATATATTGCTATAGTAGAAGCACAAGCACATAATGTATGACACACACCAAGCATAATAAGGTATGTGCTATGTGACACATAAACTGTTGAACTTGCTGAGCCGTTGTGCTCATTACTTGCTTAAATAATATTTTTGCAGGAAAGAAATGAAATTCAAGAATATCGGATTAATTGTTAAAGATGAATAGTCTAGAAGGTGGGAAACGTTTTATTATATTTTCCATTCAATGTGGATACATGTGTTAAGTTTATAATGATCTTTCATATGTACATATTTGTCGAATCCAGACAGGATAAGAAAAGTTAAATTTTGAACTGTGATTGTACCAGATAGATGTTACGATAGAAATTATTATATGTTTGAGTATGAATGACGCAACAAGGAATATTTGTATGAAAATAAATGACTGTAAATTTTAAATCAATGAATAGTTATACGGATATGAAAGGATATTAGATTTGGATTGATGAGATTTAAGACATTGGTACAAAGAAAGAGAAAGAAAAAGTAAAGGTTGCGATCTATGGGACTAGGATCGGAATGTAAGGATTTTAAATATCCAAATGTTTTAAATACAACGATTGAATTGAGAAAAAAAAAATTATACTGAAAATTTGGTAACCGATGATATTTAAATTAAAAAAATGGATCAAATTAGGTGATGAAAGATTTATTAACGAACCGAAGTTTGGACGTAAGGAAAATAATGTTTAATAAATATGAAATTAAGGTCATAAAGAGGATCGAATTTCGGGGTCGTTACATATGTGCTAAGATATGGATTAAGAGAATTCATATTAATTTAAGAAGGAACTTAGAGGTTGAGTTGTACGATTCCTTGTATGGGCGGAAAATTTATGCTTAGTTTTAGAACCGCTTAGCTTCCTATAGTAATATAGTGGCTGAGTTGACCAATTTCTTGTATGGGTAGAAGATTGTGTTTGGTTTGACAACCACTTAACTTCCTATAATAATAATCGTTGAAATCTTGTGTTGTGTTATTCGCTATACGTATGTTGAGAAGGTGATTCTTTTCTCATGTGTATACCGAATAGGTAGAGGATGTTAAGTAGGTGCGCATTCTTAAAACTCACACGTATGGTAAGTTCGTGACTCATATTTGTATGGTGGAACCCCTCAGCGAATGGACGATTTTGGTCTGACTAGGATAAGTTCCTCAAACCATATGGTTGTGGTAAGTTCCTGAACTCATATTGTGTGATAAGTTCGACGAACAATGTGTGGTGGAAGTTAGGAGAAGGTCATAGGTAGAGATTGAAGAGTTCTCATTAATTTGAGGATATTAATAGAAATGGAGTACGACCCAATATTATTTTCTAAATATTACTGCTAGGTTGTAATATATAGTAATGCTTGGCATCGATGATTAGGCTATGATCTGAAACAACATAAGGTGGATGATTGTGTATGTGGCAGCATAGTTATCAAATTCTAAGAGAATCGTTTAAGTACGATTATCAAAGAAAGGTGTGAGTATAGGTTTTAAAGATACGAAAATCTCAGAGAGAAGAAGAAAGGAAGAAGCTGATAAACAGTATGAGAAATTATTGAGAGTATGAAGATATGTTAATGGAGATGAATAAGTTTAATGAAGGAAATGTTGAGGAATAAACGACAAGGGTTAGCATGGTAGCAAATTGTATTAGATGAAGAACAATTAAAAGAGAATAGTGAAACATGGCTTAGCAATCAAGTACGTGTAAAGAACATAAGAAGAAGATGGTATTTGAGTTATTAATATCCTGGGTATGAAATGTAAAATATGTTATATAAAAGAAAGAAGAAGTGAATAAGAGGATTCAGAGATATCATGTTTTTGTAAATCCCAACTCTGGAAGTAGATGGGATAGGTGATTGGGATAAATCCCGACTTTTGTGGTCAGTATGGGATATGATCATTTATGTATAAATGTTTCAAAATGTAATGTGCTAAGGCACTATTGTTTTGCATAGAAATATAAATGCGTAATGTCTATATGCTTTGAAGTGATTAATGTGAGCATTAAGTAGTAAATGCTATAAGAATGATTGTAATAGGCAAAAAGTAAGATAATAACGTAAGTTTTATTTTAAAAAAATAGGTAATGCCGCCGCGTAGATAACTCCGAAACCCGAGAGCAGAAGGATCAGTTAATAATGAAGAAGGTCAGGTAGACCCGATGCAAACTTTTGTTAATATGTTAGCAGAAGCAATTCAAAATCGAACTCCAGCAGTAGGAAGTTCACTGGTAAATCATTTGGCGAGCTTTAAGGACTTTAAATAGTAGGACCACCAGAGTTTCGAGGAACAATAGATCCGATAGAAGCTCAGACGTGGATGGAAGAGATGAAGAAAGTGTTTAAAGTTACGTGTGTTGCAGAGGAACAGAAGATAACATATGCCACCTTCATGATGAAGGGAGAGGCTAATTATTGGTGGAAGGCTAATAAAAATTGAGCAAGAGAAGGAATTATTACGTGGACTCGATTTAAGGGGTTATTCTTTGAAAACTATTTTTCAAATAGTACTCAAACAAGGATGGAAGTGACATTTTTAGAACTTAAACAGGGAAACATGACAGTAGCAGAATATGCTGCCAAGTTCAACGAACTAGCGAGATTTGCGCCACATCAACTGGACATGGAAGAACGAAAGACAAGAAGGTTTGAACAAGGATTAAATTCATGGATCTACAGTAAGGTTTCAATTCTTCAGATCAACACATTTTCAACAATGTTAAAGAAGGCAATCATAGTAGAAGGCGGAAGAGAATCTTTGTCAAAGTATAATCAAGAGAGGAAAGGAAAAAATAGCAAAGAAGAAAATGGTAAATATAGTATCGGAGGTTGTAACGCTCAGACACGAAAGAGGAACCATTAAAATGGTGAGAATGGTCAAAGAAAAGGCAAACAAAAAATAAAAACTTGTGAGAATTGTGGAAAGAACCACATAGGTGTGTGTCTAAAAGGGACAGATAGTTGTTATAGATGTGGAGCGAAAGGACACGGTGCTTCAAACTGTCCTGGTCCAAGAAAGAGTATGAAGTGTTTTATTTGTGGAAGAATGGGTCATCCATTTAAGGACTGCCCGAAGAAGGAAAGCAAGGCGACAAGTAATATCAAGAAATTCAAAAGACATGGTGACGGGTATTTTTCGATCAATAATATAACTGTTTAGGTATTATTCAATTCGCGTACTACCTGTCTGCGAATTTCATTAAATAATTAGAAAGATAGAATACTTTATTAAAATAAAGTGTCTTCAAATTAAAGGATTGTGTTAGAAAGATGAAGAGTAAGTTGTCCGTAAAATTAATTCGGCTATACGAGGAAAAGAGTCAAGAAAAGAATAGATTATAAGAAAATCTTAAGTAATCTTATAGCGGTGATTCTGGGGACAGAATCCTTACAAGAAGGGATGAATGTAATGACCGAGAAAATTACGAACCCAATTTATTTATTTATTATTATTAATTATATCCATAAGAAAATATGATGTATGATGTATGTGTGTATGTGTTAAGTTATATGATGAGAAGTAGTAAATTAGTTAATTAAATTAATTAACTAAAGAAGGAAAAAGATTGCAAGAGAAGCTTATGTGATGAAATCACAAAGCTTGAATGTTGGTCTTGTATAGCAATTAAGAAGATTTATAATGAACAAGTTAATTACTTGTATGAATAATGAGAAAAAAGAAGCAAGTGAATTATTTAAGATAACCCAATGTGGGAATAATTGTATGTTTATGAGTAATGATATTATAAACCCAATTTGATAACAAGGGTTAGTCAAGGGAATAATTTAATCAAGTTAAAGTACTTGTATTAATATGTGTTAGGATTTTATTAAAACAAACCCAAGAATTTATAAGTGATAGTGTGTTGTAAGCTAAGTTGGTAACCAATTTACTTTTAAATAGCAAGTCTAATTGGATTATGTAATAGACCCAATGGATTATATTATAAGTCCAAATGATGTATTAAACTAAGTCCAATAAATTAACCTAGTAGTCCATGTAATTAGTTAAACCTTAGTCCATGTAATTAATTAAACAAGCTCATTGCTTGATTTAATTAAATGTAACATAGGTTATTTAAATGTTAGCCCAATGGGATAATTAAATTGAGTCCAACCAAATTAAATGGATGAGCCCAATATATTATATCTTAGAGTTCAAAGTGGAGCCCAATAAGAAGTCAAAATATTGGTGAAATATTATATATATGTATATATATAAATACGTGTATATATGTATAATAGATGTAACAAAAATAAAGCAAAAATGGGGGATTAAATCCCATTTTGCTGAGATTGAAGGGGGCCTCACATGGGGTGGCTTGATTTTGTAATGTTGCTTCTTCCACACTTTTTTCCATAGTTGGCCAACCATCCTAGTCATTCCAATTGATCATTCATGCAATAGTAACCTCACTTAAGCTCCTAATTTCACCAACACAAGATGATTAGTAGGTTGATAAGGGATTAGTAATGTGCTATATATAGAGTGTTACTCTTAGTTGTTATGTTGGTTAGTTCATTGTAGCATTTCCTAGAGAGAAAGTAGAGAGCATTTCCAAGAGAGAAAGAAAGAATACACTTGTGAGTGTGAGAAATTTCTACAAGAAGGGCTTGGTGAATGTCAAGTAGCATCATCACATACTTTGGTAGGAGAAGAAGAAGAACACATAAATCTCAAAGGTTTAAAAGTGCTTTAACCTTCCTATATTTCATTTTTGTAGCCTAGATCGATTTTGAACGGTTAAAATCTATTGTTAACCGATCAAAACTTGTTTTGATGGTATAGAAGTCTTAAACTATGTTATATATGTATATTCATAATTTTATGTGTTTAAATCATGTTATGGTATATGTGGTATGCAAATAAATGGAAGAAATTTCCATATTGTGTTACCGGTAAAACTCTAGATGATTTGATCTTAAATTTCTTGTCAAAACGTTTTCAAAAATATGATCGAACCATGAAATATTGTAAAACAAGAAGTTAGGAAGACAACAACACTAAGATGGTGTCATTTGGATGTGTAGAGTTTATTTTATTCAAGTTTGAACCATTAAAACCAATGATTTGTGAAGTTAGTTTTCACTTTGTCCTTGTGAGTAGTTTTTAGTCTAGTTCCGTTTGGAATTTGGTTTTGTCATCTAAATAGAAATTGTAGAGGAGGAAATTCGGATGAGAATGGACTCAAGAATCACCGCAAAATAATTTAAAATAAAGAAGTTATGGCTATCGGAGCGTCGGAGGAACGGCAGTGAAAATATGCTGCATGGCTGGGGCGGCCGCCCACCTTGCGGAGCGGCCTCGCCACTCCCGTAGATTTTTTTTTTAGTGATGTTTTGTTGTCCGGGTCGGGTCGGGTTGGTTCGGTCCGGGTCAAATTTTAATGCAAAATTAAGTTCAGATAAGTGTAAAATGAGTGTGTTTGTATAATAAACTAATATATGGAGTTTTAAGAAGTGATTAGAATATTATTAAAAAGGTAATAGTATTATATAATAAATAAAATATTATTAAATATTTAATAATATTAGATAATAAATAAAATATTATTAAATGGTTAATAATATTAATATATGATTAAAATGTTATTAAATAGTTAATAATATTAATAAGTGATTAAAATATTATTAAATGGTTAATAATATTAATAAGTGATTAAAATATTATTAAATGGTTAATAATATTAAGAACAAATTAAAATATTATTAAATGATTAATAATATTAATGAGAGATTAAAATATTATTAAATGGTTAATAATATTAATAAGTGGGTAAAATATTGTTAAATGGTTAATAATATTAATAAGTGAGTAGAATATTATTAAATGATTAATAATATTAGTAAATTAATAGAATATTATTAAATGGATAATAATATTAGAAAGTTATTAAAATATTATTAAATTATTAATAATATTAGTAGAGGATTAAAATATTATTAAATGAATAATAATATTATAAAGTTATTAAAATATTATTAAATTATTAATAATATTAATAGAAGATTAAAATATTATTAAAAGGATAATAATATTTGAAAGTTAATAAAATATTATTAAATTATTAATAATATTAATAGAGGATTAAAATATTATTAAATGGTTAATAATATTAATAGGAGAATAAAATATTATTAAATAATTAATAATATTAACAAATGATTAAAATATTATTAAAGGATTAATAATATTATTGGAAGTGTAAAATATTATTAAATGATTAATAATATTTATAAGTGATTGAAGATATTATTTAATAAATAATATTATTAGAAAGGGTAAGACATTATTAAATTATTAATAATGTTAATATGTGATTGAAATGTTACTAAATAATTGTAATATTGATGAGGGAATAAAATATTATTAAAATGATTAATTGTATTTATAAACAATGAAAATATTATTAAAAGATTAATAATATTTAATTGAGGATTATATATTATCAAATGTGATAATATTATGATGTAATTAAGTGATAGTTATGTGATTAAAAATATTATCAAATGATTGATAATATTATTAAGAGTTTTAAGGTTATGATTAAAAGTTAGATGATTTACGACATATATGGTAAGCTTATTAATGTTAAATAAATCTGTATGTGTTATGCTAATTGGAGGATCAATGTTGTTGAATGTTAGGTCATCCAAAGAAAGTTAATTTAAGTTAAATAGCGGTAGTCAGCGGAACAGACAAGTTTCTCTGAACCTTAACTTATATTTATTTGGTAAGTTATTTATGTAAAAGCTGAAATTTATTTCAAAATGCATGATGAAATAATTATTAAGAATTATTTCACATCTATATTGTTATTGACAATCGCACTTATGTGCATTTGCATGACTGTTCACGTTATGAACTATTTAAAGAGAAATATCTATGCTATTTGTTTCAGCTAGATATTGCATGTGTTATTATGACTGTTCTTGTTATAAATTGTTCTAAGTGAGGGTTCTATGTCAATTGTTTCGGCTAGACCATATATGTTTTAAATTCATAAATCTGAATATTGTTAAAGTTGGTCCAAACCATATTATTGTGGTGCGGAATCTGATGGGATAAGCTGAAATGAACAAATCATTATAAGCGGATAAGCTTACGATCGGATGGAACATTCCCGATCAAAACAAAATTGATGGTTATATTGTGCACTCTATAAACGTACGGTAGGCTGATCACCTAAAGTACCCATCTCCGAATATTACAATTGAAATGATTGTTAATATTCAAAACGAAATGACAGTTGTCTGTCTACCGGGTACTGTAAATACTCAAAGCGTATGTTCATGGTCTTGTGACCTTTCAGCATGAGAAACAGTATGTTAAATCAATTGAGAATGTTTACTCAAAGTTGTTGCATGTCTTCACAATTATTGTATATTGTTGAAGTTCCAAGAGCTAATTCTATTTTTTATTCATGATATATCCTTTATTGTTATTTAAACTTGCTGAGCAAACTAGTTGATCACCCTTGCTATATCATGAACTATTTTTCAGTTAAGCCGACTGATTTAAGGAGTGCAACGACAAAGGAAAGGTGAACGAGTAGAAGTAATTTAGTTCTTACTTTATGTGTAAACCTTTTGTATTATAAGGTAATGATGATGTATTAAGGTTAGTGGAACATGGGATAGAAGGTACGTTTTGTAATGAAATTATGTATATTTTCCGCGAGTTATTGAAGATTTAGTTTATGAATGTTTGTTTAGTAATGAATAGTGAGCACCGAACCCGAGGTTCAAGGGACCCGAATTTGGGAAGTCACAATTTACTTCTATTTGGCCTACTAGATTAATTTCTTTAGGGCTCCCAATAATTAAATCAATTGAACTCAAGGTTAGGCTACTGTAATTAATTAATTGGGCTAGGGTTTGGCTTAATTTAATTAAGTCATTGGGTTTGAAATTAATTCTACCATTGGGATTCTCTACAACTCACGTTGGGCCTCTAATTAAATTACATTGGGTCAACTAATAAAATTTACAACAATTTGACCCTATATATTTAATGAATTAGGGTTTGGGCCGAATAAATATTCAATTTCACTCCAAGAGCAAACTTGTCATTACACCCCCACTAACCAAGGGTAAAATGGTCTCTAAGTGATTATTAGGATATCCTAGTCATTACTAAATACTCTAGGATAAAATGATCATCTCTCATTTTCTCTAAACTTTCCTTTTATGAAAACTTTCCATTTATGGAAAGTTCTTAAACTTTCCATTTATGGAAAGTTTCTTCTTCGTATTCTTTTCCGTATTTACGAATAGTGATTTTCGCTAATTTTTCAGAAAAATATTTTATTTGAAAATACGCTTCGTTACATCATATAAACGCTATATGTGAATGTGAAATTTTAAAAAACGCAAAGACGTTTTTCGCGTGAATAGTTTTTTTTTTTGCGTTTATTTTCCAAGAAAATATTTTTCTTTAATTAAGCTTTAACACATATTCTTAATCACATGAGAATGGTTCGTATTATCTATTCCAATTATATATGTGAATAGAGTTTTCTGTATCTATACGCCGTATAAATACTTAGCTTTTAGTTCTCATAATTACTTACATTAAATTTCTAACACATAAATTAGGTTAAATGTTTAATTATTCCTCTACACACTTCTTTCCTCCAATTTAGGTTTTGAACTTTACCCTTTAATCATGTTTGGTTCATTTTCGAACCTCATAAATATCCAGAATATTACAGCAACCTTTCCTTCATAAATCCTTTCCAATTCACAAGAAATTTAGAGCAAGAGAAGCTAAGAGAATCATGAGTGAGTGAAATTATTAGTGGAGCAAAGGAAAGGAAAGTTAGAGCTTACACTGTATAAATACTTAGCTTTTAGTTCTCATGATTACTCACATTAAATTTCTAACACATAAATTAGGTTAAATGTTTAATTATTCCTCTACACACTTCTTTTCTCCAATTTAGGTTTTGAACTTTACCCTTTAATCGTGTTTAATTCATTTTCGAACCTCATAAATATCTAGAATATTACAGCAACCTTTCCTTCATAAATCCTTTCCAATTCACAAGAAATTTAGAGCAAGAGAAGCTAAGAGAATCATAAGTGAGTGAAATTATTAGTGGAGCAAAGGAAAGGAAAGTTAGAGCTTACATAATCAAAATTCGTAAAGCGAAGACTTCAAGAGGTAAATTAAGATCGTTTATATGTTTTTCATTTTGTTCATAGATTCATATGTTATAACTTATGTATTTATAGGATTCTTAGTGAGTCATAAGTCATGAAAATTAGCTCAAAAACCAAAGAAGTAACAAGTTGTAGAAATCAAAAACATGAACTAGTGAAACTATAATTTCGACTAGTTTTTATGAGAGGTGTACAAGCCTTGCATGTTTGGAATTTGGCCATGGACTCAAAAGAAAAGTTGTAGATATTGAAGTTAAGAAAACACAAGAAAAATAATCATTTAAAAATATATTGCAGATTGTTCGTAGTGCATGTTTGAAGCAGATTGGGTCAAGCTGCCAAAAATCTGGAAACACCGCTTTTGACCTAGCTTTTGTAAGAGGTGTGCAGTCTCGTGTGTGTAGAATTTGGGGATGGTGTAAAAAGAAAAGTTGTAGGAATGGAGGTTAAATAAGTGTAGCAAAGCGAACGACATTAAAATTCATTTATATGAATTAGTTATGAATTAAATAGCGAATTGAGGTATTGCTGAAAGTACACTGTCCGCGACAAAGTTTAGGGGATGCTTTGGGACTTTTTGTGTTAGAGTGTTTTGGAGTTCATGCCACTATTAGGGATAGATATACCATGTTATACATAGGTCACTATCCAAAGATGAGCCAATTCCGAATTGATTTGAATTAGTTATGAATTAAACAAGTTTTGAAATCAATTATTGTAAAAGTTAAAAATTCGAACTTAGGGCCATAATTTAAGGCTAGTTAAAGTGAACCAAATCAAGGAGTTATATTGTGACTAATTAGTATGTCGACCTTATTACTTATGTAGGTTGTCCGAGGATTGAAAAATTAGTGTAAATAGTAAAAGACGAATCATGCAAGTTATTTCTGCACTTTGTGCAATAATGTGTTATAATTATTTGAATTTCATTAATTCTTTTTTTGAATTATGAAGTTCATTATTAATAGTGAAATATTTTATTGAGAGGAGTTATTTGCCATTTGATTCGTCTTAACTCGATTATTGAGTTATTGCTTTTGGAATAATTATTTGTTGAAATATTGAATTGTTATAATTCTTTATTTGAGGTAAGTTATTATGTCAAACCAAATTATTTTGGGGCAATATATATACACTAGTAATTGAGTTGAACAATCCTTATTCATGGGGGAATTTATGATGTGTCGAAAAACTGATTTAAACGTTGTTGATATGATTATAGCAGTGTAGTAAATGTTATACATAACATAGAATATTATTAGGTTGATCCCTTATAAATATCTAAGGATGGTTCTAGGTCTTTACGACTGACGAACATTATTAGCTTTTGGTTTAACAACTACTCAGTTTACTATAAATGACAATTGTTAAAATCTTTTATTGAACTGTTATTCCTTTGAATCAGAAAAGCGTGAGTTTTCTTATATGTTTATCTTTTAGACCTACTGACCAATCCGTTGCTCATTCTTGCAAATATTTTCATTGGCAATTAAGGAAGAAATACCAGAAGGTTCTGGTATAAAAGGGAAAGGAAAGAAAAATACTTAGGTTAAGAAGCATGTAATAATTGGCTTATTTATGTGTAATAGAACTTAAGTCGTAATAATTTTTTGTAATGAGATTAAAGAACTAGGAATTGTAATATTATTAATTCACTTATATTGTACTACTATTATTATGGTATTGTCTTGTGTACTTAAGTTACAATTCAAGTTAGTAATTGTTAAGGTTGTTCAGATAATCAAAGGTTGACGTAATATTATTAGACCAGTTAACATTATTGGTAGCATCTATAAAGTTCTGTCAAGGAAAGTGGGTTATTGATTATGCACCGTTTTAACGAAAGACCCCCTCTTTTTGGGGAACGATCTGGTTATCAGTATTGTGAATCTATAATATCTGTACTCAGAATGATTTAGTGTTAGATAATGAACACTAGTCCACTGTAGTAGGTACATGAATTTGGGGGCGTTGTAGCTGCTGTCGCCACTACATCTGCTAAGTCATCAGAACTCAGAACCCTCAAATGAGCTTGCAATGTACGAAAAAGAGTAGGGTCTCTACATATTGCTCTAACACTATTAACAACAGTATGTGGCGTCGATTGACATGATGACTGTGTCAAGTCCTGTAATCAAGTTAAAAATAAATAATTAAGCTTAAGAATGACGTAAAAAAATTATAAATAACACATCATAAATAAAAACTTAAAGCTATCTAAACATCAGGCAACCCATCACGGGTGGCCACCTATATATATCCAACCAATTCACAAGCTGGCCCTGGGACGTAGCCTCCTACAAATATGACAAATGTGTGTGTGTGTGTGTATGTGTGTGTGTGTATATCATACACATACATACATACTAATAACATGTCTGTAAACATAAATAAAATTAAACTTTATGACGTACATACCCGGATAGCAACATGTTGCCATTGTGATATATTGATATCTTTACGAAGTACGTACCCAAATACCAACGTGGGGACTATTCAAAATTCACTCCTAAAGAATGAATCTTGAACGGGTTTCTAAATAGAGAATATTATATTATATTATACTATTTTGTATTATATCATATCATATTATTTTTATTTTTTAATTTTTCCTTTCATTTTAATGTTATTATATTATATTATTGTATATAGCATAATATGATATTTAAAATTAAATTAAATTAAATTATATTATATTTTTTATTTTATTTTATTCTACTCTATTATAGTACATTATGATAAACACAATGTTTGAACACCCTGCTTGGATAATCAGCGCCAAAATCAAGCATTAAAAATAATGTAATGAGAAGTAAACTCCAATTAAAGCTTCTAGCACTCCACACTTGCAATATTTCGAATGCAGGAGCAATATTTAGTTTTCAAATATTAGTTCAGTCACACCCTAAAAAGTATGTTTCTTATAAATAAAAAAAAGTCACGTATATATAGATCATATCTTACTTTAATTGAATACCAACACTCAAAACAGATCTCCAATCCAAACAAACCTAAATCAAATCAATCAACTTTATGATATGGTAGCATAGTAAGCAGAACCCACTACAATTTAACATTTTCCAACAAAAATATTAACTTTACTTCAAACCCAACATTAAAAGACAACTAGCTACAATTTATACAATATAAACAAGTAATTTTTCACACACGCATATATAGAGAAAGAAATTTAAAAGAAAACATAAATAAATATATGGATGATTACCTGATAGCGGAGTAGTTGATCGAATCGAACCAGAATTGAAGAGGTGGCGGTGGTGCGGCCCTCTCTTTCTCTCCTTCTTCCTGTCTCTCTCTTTTCTTTTCTCATTCTTTCTTTGGTTCTGCGTCAGAGTCAGAACTGCATTTAATTCTAGATCTAATGTATTTTAAATATATCAACGATTGTTATCAGCGATCGATTGCAGTCACTGAAACTGTTCGCTTGATTTCATCAGCGATCGTTATCAGTGGCCGAATTCGATCGTTGATACAGTTGACGTGACATTATTAGCTACCAATTTGTAATCGTTGATGTGGTATGGTCGTAGAAAGCTTTCACGCCAATATTCCCGCCAAAATTTTGGCCAGCAATAGTTTAATAGCAACCGACCAACAACAAAATGTCTGTCGTTAAAATTAATAGCGACCATTTTGATCTGCGGTAGCTAAAGTTGGTCGCTACTAAGTCCATTAGAGAGTGATTGCGGCGGTCGCTGATTTTTTGTTGTTGTTGTCCTCGATAGCCTATATATTTTTCTGTCGTAGTGTTTGCTTTAAAAAGTATAAATATGGGCGTGTCATTTCATGAATGTGCGAGTGTATGTGTGCGTTTGTGCCTTCGTGGGATTTAATACGTCACTTTTAGTATACCTTAATTCTTATTAGCAAAAATAAAGATGTTTATTTGGCTTCTAAAAATATAAAGTTTATGAAAATAAATTTGAAAATGATATATGAATCCGAAAAAGAATTTTTGAGTTTATTAGAAAAATAAGCACGTCTTTTAATTTTTAAAGAGTTATTCCAAAATATGATAGTTTGATGTAGTTTAAAATTGCATTAAAGTTTTATTTAAATATAGTCTTTCCAAAATATAGTACTTTATGTATTTGAAAATAATTATTCCAATTTCAAAGTTCAAAGAGTCATTCCACTTTTAATTAAAAGTCATTCACAAGATTGTTTTGTAAAGATGTGATTTTAATTTTTATTGCAAAAATCATTCCAATTCAAGTTTTGAGTTGTTTTCAAAAGCATCTTGATTTTGTTTTAAAATTGTCTTTTAGATTTCCTTTTCAAAGTTATTTATTAATTTCTTCTTTTTCACAAATTCATTCCAATTTGTTAGTTAATTGTTTTGAAAATAATTTTAATCACTTTGAAAATCATCTTAAAAAAAATAAATATCATTTTAGCATAGCAAAAATCACAATCAATTAATCTTCTTCACTCTTTCTAGTTCATTCACTGCAAGACTAGTTCTAAACGTCGCATAACATCATTTTTAACTAACGTCTACCGTATGTACCTTTTAGTCCGACGTGAAAGTAAAAATGAATTCATGAATGTTTAATTACTGAATCACTTCTCAATGAATACTTGACTTAGAGTCCCTACATGAGATTAGATAGCTTGGTTTCAAGTTTTTGGGCCTCAGGTTCTTTTTGGGCATGTAAGTCGTCCTACTGCACATTTGACTCAAAAAATAAAAACAAGTTATTTAATCCATTCATTCAACTATTAAGACCTTAAAACAAACATATTGGGTATGTAAATTATTTAATGCTAATTTTATGCCCCGTGCAATTACATTACAGTACTATTTCAATTCGTATCCAAAGTCCACCATTGGATTTAAAATTTGATTCTTGTGGACGTAAATACAAAGATGTAATACAAGATGTCATGAATTAAATATAACATACAATATTTTATTCAACCTATACGACCAAACAATAAGTCATTCCAATAATAAAAATGAGATCAAGTGGGAAATAATAGGAATCTTTATATAGAAGAAACCCCAAAATTTCCCTGCATATAAACTATAATGGATCCCTCAGATCTACAGAGATAAGAACTCAATTAATAATGAAAATAAGCCTTTGAAGTTCTTCTATAAAGGTGAACTCCGATAAACCTCATTACAAATGAAAATTTCTCATATAAAGTGAGAATTAGAAGAGAAGAAGAGAGATTTGGATCTTCTTTATGGCTAGAATTTGCTCCAACTTGATAAGATTTGATTAAAATAATTATTCTCTAATTTACAATTTAAATGTAGGAGAGTTTGACTAAGCTTTTTAATTTTCTCTCTTTAAAATACCCAAAATGAGGGATATCTATAGGCAAACCAACCTCTCCCCAGCCGGATAACATTTTCATAAATAAAATAACCTTGCCCGTGTGTGCATGCGAATTGAACCTAGTCGGATGCGGTCACAAGACCAAAATTTACACCAAATTTTTCGTCTTGTGATGGCTTAGTTTGTCTCCCACAACCAGTCAGCGCCAACACCACATGATTCAATACAGACTAAAATGAAGCATATGACTCATAATCACCCATTTATTTGTAAATTTAAAAAATATAATGAAACAATAAGAGATTTTCTAAATGAAAATTTATATAATTTGTACGCATCATTTTCATTACGATAGTGAAATGATTGCTCTTTTTGATTGTAAACAAACTAGAAAGAAGTAATTTGACTCCTAATCACCTATTTGTTTGTAAATTTTAAAAAAATAATGAAACAATAAGAAGGTTTCTCGAAATAATGACTTGTATGAGTTGTACGCATCGTTTTAAATACGAGGTTAATAAAATTGCCTATTTTGATGCTAAACAAACTAAAGTAAAGTAATAAAACTCCTAATCACCCATTTGATTTAAATTTTTAAAGCAATAATAAAACAATAAGAAAGTTTTCTTAAATAAAGACTTGTAAAAATTGTACGCATCCGTTTGAATGCGAGAATGATATAATTACTACTTTTAATGCTAAACAAACCTAAACGATCACTTCTTTATTTGCAAATTTCAAAAAAAAAAAAAATAGAATAATATAAATAAAACAAAATATACTTTATTACATAATCAATCAAAAAAATATGTACTCAGCTAATATAGTGATTCAGTATCATTTATATCACAATTTCAAACAGAATTTGACATCCCAATTATTACCTCCGAGTGTAACTAAGAAGAGAGCCAAAACAACCGATTAGGTTTTTTTACAGCGCCCCGGCACCCGTACCTCCATTAACGAGGAATCAACTACAAAATTGTAATGGAGAATCAAAAGTGCAACAGCTTTCTGTGTATGATTTGGAGCTATTAATAGGTTTGACGTTTTTAGCTACTAGTATTAGTCTTTGAATTTTAAGAGACTGCAAATTTGGGTAACCAAACAAGTAATACTTGCAAGGCTTGTCCTCCATCTATTTTGTGTACAATTATTTAAAAATGGATTGCTCCTACCAATTGTAAACAAACTAGAATGTAGTAATAAGACTTTTGTTGACGTATTTGTTTGTAAATTTTAAAAAAATAATAAAACAATAATAAGGTTTTTTTAAATAAAAATTTGTGTGAGTTGCATACATTATTTTAAATACGACATTAATAGGATTGACTCTTTTGATGCTAAACAAATTAGAACAAAGTAATAAGACTCCTAATGATCTTCCATTTGTTTAAATTTTTTTAAGTAATAATGAAATAATAAGAATGTTTTCTTAAATAAAGACTTATGAGAGTTGTATCCATTGTTTTGAATACGAGAGTGATATAATTACTACTTTTGATGCTAAATAAACCTGAACTAATAGGATTCATAATTACTTCTTCTTTTGCAAATTTCAAAATAATAATGAAATAATATAAATAAAACAAAATATACTTTATTATAACAAAATTTGTAACTAATATAAAGATTACATCTAATCTAAATCACAATTTTAAACAGAATTTGACATCCTAATTATTACCGCTGGGTGTAACTCAGAAGAGACCGCCAAAACTACCGATTAGGTTTTTTTGCAGCACCCCGGCACCCGTACCTCCATTAATGAGGAATCAACAACAAAATTGTAATGGAGAGAATCGAAAGTGCAACAGTTTTATGTGCATGATTTGAAGCTATTAATAGGACGTTTTTAGCTACTAGTATATTAGTCTATCAATTTAAGAGCCTGCAAACTTGGGTAAGCAAACAAAGTAAACTTGGTAGGGTCCGCATAGCTATACACTGTTATATAGCTCTGTTTCAAATTGAGTTTTTTTTTTTTCCTGATTAGTGTTTAAGATTTGACAAACTTAGACAACAAATCTTAAGATGGTTCCTTTTTGTGAATAATTATTTTCTTTTATATATATATATAAATAAAATGAGTAACTGCAAAAACAATTTAACAAAAAATTTATATTTAAGTATTTTGATGACACGCCTTAATTCAAAGACTAAATGGGATTCCATTTTTTGACTCTTTCTTCCTTTTCCAGTCATTTACAATTACCAATGTAGCATAAAGGTATTATTCTTATCAAGCAACTGAAATACATGGCATAAATATTTACTTGAAACGTCTCAAACAAATGAACTGATTTATACATATACAAAATATGTATATTCCCCTCCCTCCTATATTACTCATAAAATTAGAGATATATTTTTTTTAATCCATTTTAAAATGATAAAATTAGAGATATATTTTTATTTTAAGACTATAAAGTGATATAATCGATATTCTTAATTTGTCGTTATTTTTTTTATTATCATTTTCAATATCAAAGTACCACAGTTAAATTCCTAGTTAATAGTAAGGATATATTTAAGAGCATAAAATTATTCTTAAAAATTATCGTTTTATAAATATATCTGTAATTTTAAAACGGATGGAGTATATTATTATTGATTTTTAAAAATTAATTTAAAGTAATTTTTAACTCAGAAGTGACAAAATTCATTAAAAATTACGAAATTATAAATGTTATAATTATTATAATTTAAAAAAAAATTACAATACTCATTTTATATATTAATTAAAATTAATTGAATAAATATTATTTTTAAAATTAAAAATATTTTAAATTAATTTTAAAAAATATAATAATTTTATATTTTTAAATATACATTCATGCACCTATATATACGTATTTAATCAGCATAGCACGATGGGTCAAAGCGGTACATCTAACATGACTTCTTTTTATGAAGTCTGTAGTTTTTGGGACGGTATCAAATAAGATTTGACATCAATACTAAAACTATGGAAGTAGTTGGAACCATTTAACTTTGAACGATATTTTTCACTAATTTATAACTTGGGTGGAGTAGGTGAGAGCCAACCGCCATTCATTTATAATGACCACATGGTCTCTTTATTGCAGGGCTTCTTCATGTTCCTTCTATGAATATCTCTACATGTATGTCACATGTTAACTTATAAAATAGTGCTATTTTTGCTTGCTTTTAATTTAGTTTGTGGAAATGTTTTCTTAAAATGATTTTTTTTTTTTGTCATTAATCAGCATGAGATGCCCCCATAACTTGTGTTTCACCAAAAACTCCAACCAATTAATAAACAAAAAGTTTTGGTAAAGCTTTTTGTGAATATTTGGAAAGTAATAGTATGATTTTCATTGGATTAACCTTCTACTGATTTTTTGTCAATATATTTTCGGACTCTTGAAAATTGGTTGGCGGACGCAACAATATTATGACAATATCAATTTTAGTCATAAATAATTAAAATCACGGTTGATATTGTCAGAGCAAAAATATTGCCAGCACCAGGTCCATAATTGTCGTTTAAAGTTTGAAGTGTCGCTAGAACAATTATAAAAGTATCGCTAAATATCTATCTACTCTGAAAATATAATTTTTACTATGACAATATCAATGTATGGCCAACCAAAATATCTATACAGAATTTGCAAATAATATGATATTATTGCTATTTGTGAGCAAAGTATTTAAAAAGAGTGTGATTTATAATTTATTTCAAAATTATGATTTTTACGTCATATTTGCATAACTCAAAAGAGTTAACATCATCATAAACGGCAAAATTCGTAAGTGTCTATAGAAGGTATACGTCAAAACTTAATTTAAAACTCAGCAAAAGAAGGTATACATCATGATTAGGTAGTGATGCTTTGATTTTCATATTCTTCGATACAGAAACTAATACAACTGCCAATATATTGATTAGGTAGTGATGCTTTGATTTCCATATCCTTAGGTACAGAAACTAATGCAACTGCCAATATATTAATCAGGTAGTGATGCTTTGATTTCCATATTCTTAGATACAGAAACTAATGCAACTTCCAATATACTCCTTTGATTAGGTAGTACACCTTTGATTTCCATTTGATGATGATTGAAAGTTGCTCCATCCGGATTTCTTTTTCAATATAGAAACATCCAAATTTATGCATTTAAGACTATATCATTGATTTTCTTGATAAGAATGTGAAGCTCATATTTTCTTTTATAAAAATAATAATAATAATTTTAAAGAAAATTATGGAAGCTCATCAACATCAAATTGACTAATTAATAATGCAGACAAGTTTTGTCCCAAATAGGGTAGACACAATTAGTTTTAACTTTAGGGTCCCAAATCCAGCAAATAAAAGAAGACTATATATATATAATCCATGAATTTTGCTTTTCATTTGGTTTCCCTTTACAATTACAATTTCTAAGGAATATCCACATGATAATGACAAGAATCAATTGTATAGTTATGATAAAAAAATAAATAAAAAACTCGCAACTTTTTTGATTGGTCGATAAAGGAGTTTATTAATTAATGGAATGAAAAATCTTGTTTGGAACATTTTGATGGTGCTTTCTTTGTGTCCATTTGACGAAGCAGTGCGGCAAGATAAAATATTTTAAATATAGAGTTTTTGATAAGTGATTTTATAAAAAAATTAATTTTAAAAAATGTTTAATTACATAATTGTAAAAGTGCTTTTGAAAATATAAAATACTTTCTATAAAAGTGTGGTTTGAATATTTAAAAAAATAACAATTAAAGGAATTATTATTTTTAGGTAAATTGATATTTAAAATACTTTATTATTTTTATGTGAGCACAAATTAGGTAAATTGATATTTTTATAAATAAAATTGTATTTTTATAAAAAAAAATCTCACATGAGTGGCCATTTATTATTTATGTAAAGGCGATTTTATGGAATTATTATTTTTAATTGTGGAAATAGCAGTTCTAAAAATAAAAAGGAGAAAGCCCTACTTCTCCTTGAACATAACTCTCTTTATTTATGCTTTCAAAAAAGAAATAATTAAATTCTAACATTATGCATACTGTTAGTGCATGTAGTCTAATGCCTTGTTCATGAAGCTTTGAAATTTCATTTCGTTTCCCTTCCCTTTCCTTTTCTCTTGTGTTTTAATATCAATGTATCTTGTTTATTTTTCAATAGTACATAATATATATATATATATATATATATATATATATATATATATATATATATATATGCCTACAAAAATTATTAATCTTAACTCGTTATTTTGTACATACTTTTGGTGCTTATATTTTTATGAATAATGCTAGATAACTAGACAAAAAAAATCTAATTTATCTCGAGAAAATATTAATAAATTACACGATATCACCTATAAACATTTTGTCTAGGTCAAGTATATAATTTTTTGTCTAATTACCTAGCTTTACATAATTTGTTTTTATGATAGTATAGCATAACTCATCTTTTTTAAAACCATTAGTGAGACTTTAAAAGATAAATAAATCAAATATCTACCACCTAAGGTATTAATAATTTAATTTATATAACTCAAAAACACTTTATGGACTGAACACAATTCAATCCAACAGTAGGTTACAAAAATAACACTATCAACATGCAGCAGAAATCAAGTACATGATACATAAAAATCAGAAAAAAATCTCATTACAACATGCATAGTATATTAATATCAGTATGTCTATATGTACGTAGCTTGAGCTGTTGCATGGCTCTTTGGTGGTCCATTTCCTTCTCATGTCTCTACTGGTAGTGGTAGGAGAAGCCATTTATTATGGTACACAATTTGTTGATTATATAAACCCTAGCCTGCCCTTCCCTTTAGTTCACAACCCAGAGCCAGTCAGGCAAAGCCAGTAGTACTTTCCCTGCCAAATTATAAGCATGGACAATTCACTGGTATTCGCTCTGATACTTAGTATACTTGCTTGCGCCGCTTTTGTTCCTCAAGTTGAGGCTAGAGCTTTTTTCGTTTTTGGGGACTCGCTTGTCGACAGTGGTAACAATGATTACCTTGTCACAACTGCCAGGGCCGATTCGCCTCCTTATGGCATTGATTATCCGACTCATCGTCCCACTGGCCGCTTCTCTAACGGCCTCAACATCCCTGATTTGATCAGTAGGGTTTCTGATTTTAGTCTCTGGTTAATAATTATAACCGAAAAAGTAATATTATGTAACTCTTATATATATATATATATATATATATATATATATATACACACACACATTTACATATGTATACGTATACATATATATACATGTATACGTGTATACATGTGTATATATACATGTATACCTATACATTTATACATGTATATATATATATGTATTGTAAAATACCCAGATACAACTTTATTTTATAGAAGATATATAGAAAAAAGAAAGTTGTATCACTTTTTTCGTATTTTGTTTTCTAGTGTCTATAGTTTTATCCTTAACTATATTTTAGTAATATATAACAATTTTTCCTATACATCTCACTTATAGAAAATAGTTACATTGGAGGGAAAATAATTATTTTTCATAAAATAGCCGGATGTAACTTTTTCTTATTCGAGATGTATAGCAAAAGTTGTATCCGCAACTTTTTTCCGTAGAATTTCCTCCCTGTGTCTATAGTTTTGTCCTTAACTAAATTATTAGTAGTAACAATTGTGCATGGCTTTAAATTTTTTAAAATAAGCATAGATTGATGTTAATTTATACTCATAATGTGATTATTTAGGTTTGGCACTTGGCTTGGAACCCACATTGCCATACTTGAGTCCACAACTCAGAGGCGAGAGACTTCTTGTTGGTGCCAACTTTGCTTCTGCTGGGATTGGAATCCTCAACGACACCGGAATTCAGTTTGTATGATCAGCGATGACATTAAATTCTGCATTAAAATTTCATCTAGACCTACATTTTGATCGCTATTTCTAGACTAAAATGCAAAATTGTCCTTTGTGTTTTGTCCATGTTATGTTTCCATCTTTGAATTTGATTAACTAGTAAACCCCTCACTCAATACTCGATTATTAGTTTAACTGTAATTTTCAGTGTATAATTAGTAGTACATAATTTTTAATTGTACCTTCTTTAAGTAGAATTTTGAAGAATACTAGCTTCAACTCATAGACGAAAATTTCGCGAGTGGAGTTGAATGGACAATATTGCATTTTAGTCTTATTTATATGTCTGCTTCATTAGTATAGTACTATAGTCACATTATTTTACAAGGAAAAGAAATAAAGAGGTGGTATCTATTAGGGCTACAACTTTTATAATGCATGGTATGTTCCCTCTTGCCTTCTCCCTTGATGCAGTAACATGTTGAGTAAAAAAAATACAAGAAATTCTTTTCTAGAATTTATTTGTAAGTTAACTGCGAATTGAAAGAAACACTGAGGTTATGTTTCTTTGCAAAAAATATATTTGAAATTTGACTATTTTTATTAATTTAATACTATTTTAGACTATTTTATCCCATGATGAGGGATTAATATTCTTTTAAATAGTCTTATGAACTATTTTTTTTTATAATTCATATGCTTATTTATGTGGTATTATATACTCCCATGAAAAAATTGAGATTAATATACCCTCTCATTTTAAGTTATTAAATGGTTTTATGGGACTAATAGTCCAATATTAAGGGACTAATAATCCCTCATCAAATGATTAAATAGTGCAAAATAGTATTAAATTAAGATAAATAGTCCAATTGTAAATATTTTTTTTTTTAAACAAACATAGTCTGAATGTTCTATAAAAATTCAACCCCCCCCCCGGAAAATTTGTTAGGGGGTGAGAAGGGTATTAATTTTTTAGCAGGTTTAGATTCTTTATAATTATTGGTAAAAAAATTATTGATGTATGATACTTGATGGTTTTGGCAGATGAATATTATACGAATCGTGACGCAATTAGAGTACTTCGAACAGTATCAGACTCGATTAAGTAGGGTAATTGGAACTGGGCCAACTCAGACTCTCGTTAACCAAGCACTTGTGCTGATCACCCTAGGTGGCAATGATTTTGTGAACAACTATTTTTTGGTACCATTTTCTGCAAGATCTCGCCAATTTTCGCTGCCGGATTACGTTCGTTATCTCATATCCGAGTACAAAAAAGTCCTAACGGTAACACTTTTTGAAATACAATTATAATATCTTTTTTTTGATAACTTGACAGAAGTTTAATGATTATTTCAATTGTCTGGTATACATATATACATAAATGGACAAACATTGTATATATATATATATATATATATATATATATATATATATATATATATATATATGGACAAACATTGTCACGTTATGAATATAAAACATGGGAACATAATTAGCAATATAAATACAATAAAGTTGCAAACTGCCCTTATTTAAAGATCGAGGCCATTTTTATGATAAGAAGCTATGGAAGAATAGTAATTGAGCCATTATTACGGCATGCTTGGTTGGTGCAAAGGACAGACGCATTTATGCATATTTATGATAATTAAGGAATATGACCAGTATTACGCATTGTTCATTGTTAGGGTAATTTTCGGTTGGTACAAAGGTGCCCTACTATTGATATTTTTATTAATAAAACATTACAAATATAGATTAGTAAATTTGAAGGTACAATATATATCAACACTGGTATATATTTTTTTCAACAACCTTTTTTTAGCTTTAAAAAAAAAAGGAAAAAAGAAAAATAACTAGCAATGAAAACTCTTCTTTAGTCCCATGAACATATTTTTGGATAACCGTTTATTTATTTTTTATTTTTTATAGTAGAAAAACTCGATGATTGCTAAGAATATATTTTCAAGTACTAAAATGCTACTCTAGTTAAATCTCATTTCTCAGTCAGAAATATATACGAAAAAAACATACCCTTGTTATTGGTAATTATACTCCAAATAGGATTTAAAATTTTAATTTGGTTTGAAGAAGGCGGCATATTTGAACAAGTCTATATATACAATATTTAAATACAAAATTAATCATTACATTCATCTGAACAATTAAAAAGTGGAAATCTGACACGAATTTCAGCATAAAACCCCACTTTTTAATAATAAAGATAAATTTGTGTTTAGTTTTTATGTTTTAATGTTATACACTTATCATTATTTGGCATAATTTATAGCATACTTTTTATTCGTCTTTATTTTTCACAACCTGCTAAAAACAAAAAGAACATTGACAACTGCAGAGGCTATATGAACTCGGATCTCGAAGGGTTCTGGTCACTGGGACCGGCCCACTGGGTTGTGCGCCGGCGGAATTGGCCCAACGGAGCAGAGCCGGAGAATGTGCAGTAGAATTGCAAAGAGCAGCAAACTTATTTAATCCACAGCTAATTCAGATGATAAGTGAATTAAATAGTGAAATTGGAGCTGACATATTTGTAGCTGTTAATGCAGTTCGAATGCTGATGGATTTTATCAATGATCCTCGGGCTTATGGTATGTTAAACCACCTCCCATTATTGCAATTTTGACTTTTAAAATTAATTTTTTTAAAAAATTTAAATCTAAAAATTGGTACGAATTTTTTTAATTTTAATCAATACAATTTTGAATAATATAAATTATATTAAAAAAACTAATAATTATAATATTAATAATTTTTTAAAATTTAAATAAATCAAATAAATCTTAAATTTAAACACGTGTGAAATTGACTTAAAAATAAGGTCCAGTTTACTTTTATATTTTGGAGGGAAAGAGAAGTACTTTTCTAATGCTCCAATCAAAGTAGTCGATAAGGTTGAAAATTAAATGCAATGAAGTACTGTGTAAATGTTGACAAAAGGATTGACAATGATATATGTCCATTCAAATCTAAACATAAATCTGGTCTAATTTCTGACCTAAAGTAAAATCATATACTCCCTTCATTTTATTTTATCTGTTGTTAAAAATTCAATTATTGTATAAATATATATATAAAAAAAGAAATGACTCTAATAAAAAAATGAGAGAGAGAGAGAATACCGATATATATAAAGAAAATAAATGACTCCAATAAGAAGAAGAGAAAGAATTATTAAGTTTTTAATTTTTTGTATAACTCAATAGGTAGGAAGGAGAGAGGGGATTATTAAGTTTTTAATTTGTTAGAGGACTCTAATAGGAAGGAGAAAAAGAATTGCACGAATATACATAAATTTTTCTAAAAATTTTAGAACGATAGATATATTTAAAAATAATTTTTCTTCTTCTAAAACGTCATTTATTATGGAACCGAGAGGTATAATTCTACTTGTAATTTTAGGAAACCCTTAGTCATTCTCCTATGGAAATATCAAATCTCTTCACAAAATGTCAATTTTTTAATTTATTTTTATAATACTAATTAATGCAAATTGTGCAGGTTTTGTGTCGTCAAAGATAGCATGTTGTGGACAAGGTCCATACAACGGCATCGGACTATGCACGCCCATATCCAATTTGTGCCCAAATAGGGAGTTGTACGCATTTTGGGATGCTTTCCATCCTTCTGAGAAAGCAAATCGAATTGTCGTGCGAACTATCTTGACCGGAACTTCCGAGTACATGATCCCGATGAATCTTAGTACCATTATGGCAATGGATTCGAGGACCTAATGCTCTTTCTCCTCATAATAATCGCTTCATCATACGTACTATATTCGATATGTCAGTCATGTATTTTTTTTTATTCTGTCAATTTATTTCAAATATGGTGTGTTTGATTGCTCAACTCTTTTGAAGCTAGGTGGAGAGTGATATCGTGTTACATTTATCTGTGCTCTGAGTGAATAGGCATTGTGTACCTAGTTCAAATGTTGTTAAATTGTTATTTAATAGCTCGAGTGGAAGCTTTCTGTTCAGCTCTCTTACAATAATATTGTTAATTTTTCATATCATCATGAAGTTGTTGAACATATTTTAAATATCTTTTAATTTTATTTTATGTTTTAATTTATTGGATGCAAATTCTTGTTGTTAATAAGTCGAAAAATCTATATCGAATATCTAATGAACGAGTAACTGATTAATGATGGTAGAAAAGTATAAACTAAAACTAGCAAGAAAGAAATATAGAAATTTTATCAATACTTTGTGAGCCCAACCCTCCACCTAATTAATTATATTGAAGGAGTATTTGTCGGTGAAGTTTTTTTTTAAAGTTAGCTAACCCACATTGTGATCCCAATGTTGGGTCCCTTTCTGAATTTTTAATAAATATTTATTTACTACGGACAATATATATGAAAATCTACATTGCTCATAATTAATGTTTGGGAATATATTGACATGTTATACAGTACAATATGTTAATACATTCTCAAGTATTTTAAGTAGGAAAATAATTTATATGTGGATTACTTTTATGTCAAATACGAATTGTGATTAACGTAAAATTATAAACAAGAAGATAAAATAATAATATATAAATTCATTTATTACCCTGCCTTATCGCACATATCTATATGTCAATATTTAATATTGACATAAATTTTTTGTTATATATTACTCCCTCCGTCTCAGAATAAAAGTTAATTTTTTGTACATATTAAAAAAGAGAATAAAATGACAAATTTGTCCATATTTAAATTCTCATTTAATTACATAGTTTTCTTCACAATACTAATAATGCTTCATAAATATGCATAGAGAATAGAAATATGACAATTAATACTAAAAAAATTATAGGCAAATTATTGTAAAAATAATATATTATTTAAGGTAAGTAGACATTTAACTTAGGACTATCTAAAATAATAATAAGGATTTTTTTTCCTGTGACAAAGGGAATAGCATATTGCAACACTTTTTGTTTATCAAACAGTCTAATCATCTAAAATGTATTGAAATTATAAACTGTTATAATCCTTTCAAACATAATAACAAATAATTAAAAAATGGTCAATCTTAGTACTAATTAGTGGACACCAGATATATTCCTAAAAAAACAGTTATAATCCAAACATAATAATAGAATGTGCAGGTTTGAATATTTTTTTAATTCGAGCAAAGAAAGAATCGACTGTCATGATAACCCAAATCTAAATCTGAATAATATATCTTCAACCATTCATGTACAGAAAAAAAAAAAAAAAAAAAAAAAAACTCTCAACTGGAGATAGCAAGTTCTCCCAAGAGATAATAATGAAATTCTCTCACAAAAAAAAAATATAAAAAAATCAGTCATATTATAAAAAAAATAAGTTTCACAAATGGAGAAAATCAAATATTATAACAATTTTTATTGTTTAGTCCCTTTTTGTGGGTTTATTATGAGCTAGGCTAGTTATGACAATACAAGCTTTCAACCCAAAGCCAATTATCAACTAGTTCGCATAAGAGCTGATGCTGGGGAAAAGATAGTAATAAGATAAAACTTGTCACGTGAATAGGAAGGGGTTATTTTGTAGCAAGTCGGGTTAACTTTTGAGTTTAAATCAAATCATATTATAATAAGGAGTTTAATATGATATCTCAATAATATTTTCTTTGGTCATCTTAACTCATCACATAATCATCCAAAATATAATAATTGAAGGTATTAGTAATAGTAATTTAAGTCATTATACATGCATTAAAGTATCACACGTGTTACAATATAGAACTTGAGTGTTATAAATTTAAAATCAAGAGTTTAAATTTGATACATCGATATTATATACACAAGTAGTATTAAGATTATGATGCAGTATCAAGATTATGACACATCATTATAACAAGGGTAATTTTGTTAAACATATATGTTTCATTAATAATGTATTATAATCCGAATACCGCTTGTATACATTGTATTGTCTTAAACTTTTACTCTAAAAAAATAAATAAATAAACCCCTAAACCAACATGGTCAAATCATAACAAAGGCAATTTTGTTGAATTTGGATTAAGATCTCCATCACACATATTCTCCAATTTTTTTTTAATACACATTTACTGTCGCAAAAATTATTTTTAGTAATATCTTTAGCGACACAATTGTAATAACCATGAATTTGTAAATAATGTTATTAATGGAAATATGAAATTATTTGAAAATGATTATGTATATATATACATGTGTTATAATGAGAGAGTTAATAATTCAATTAAATTGAATTAGTTATGTAAGAAATCAAGCGATGATAGTATATGAGCTTAAGTTATGTTAACTAAACTAATGTATTATGCCTTGTGTTACATAAAGTGAAATGGGAATAAATTGAGTATTTAAAATTAATTAATTGTTAGAATGATAAAATAATTAAAGAGCATAATAATATTAAATAATTAAGTCAAATATGAATATTATAAATGTTACATAATTTAATGTGATATGATATGAAAATTATAGTCCAAGTGATTAAGGATATACTTGTGTAATTAATTAAGCCCAATGTAAATGTTCGGAGGACATATATTTTAATGTGGTCCAATATATTAGGGGATTACAGTCCAAGTGGGTGTGGATTGCTAGAATTGTTAATTAGCCCAATAAAATAATTGTCAATGGCCCAAAAGAAATTAATTAGTGCCCCAATGAATAATTAGTTAGATGAGTCTAATGTGTATTATATTATAATATGTTGGTAGTATGTATATATATAATTAGAAGGAAAGACAAGTTTTTACTGTGATCCAATCATGTGCTTACACGTGGCAACAAAGTTTCGACAAGTACAGACAAAAAGGGACTACGCATAATACGCGCCATGTTACAAACTTAGCCAGGAAGAAACGTTCAAATTTTAAATTTTGAATTTCAAAAGTTTGAATTTTAAAAATATTCAATTATTGAAAGTAGTTTTAATATATTACTATATCTAACAAAGATTTGATATGACATAGTGCTTACTTGATAAGCTTAAGCATAATTTAAAATTTTAAAATTTGAATTTTAAAATTTCCAAAATAATACTCATTGCTACAGGATTTTTTGCTATAGTACCAAATTGTCACAACAGTAGCTCACTTATCGCTACAGGAACTCACTTTTTCATAAATAAAAAAAGAAAAAAAATTCTCTGCACGTACACTTTTCATATTCCCCCCACCCCCCACCCCCACCCCCCACCCCCACCCCCAAATACCCTTAACTGTAGTACCTACACTGTAACAAATATTCTTCGAAGATTCCCTCTACTCCAATCACAACCTGACACGTGGAAGGGAACGCCTTTGTAATATTAAATAAAAGGCGTTCCCAGATAGTAAGGGTAAGATAGTCTTTTCGCACTTTTTTTTTTGAATAAATAAGTCACTTCGTTGCTCCGCCTAACTGGGACTTTGAAAGAGTGGTTATTACTGTTTAGCGAAGTGAGTTCCTCTAGTAAAATGCCCAGAATTAATTCCTTTAGAATTCAATCCAAAAATATTTTTTTAACCTATCCAAGATGTCCATTACCAAAAACAGAGTGTCTTGAGCCCATTCTTAAACTCAATTACTCTATCACTCCAATATACATCCGTGTGTGTGATGAACTTCATGAAGATAAAACTCCACATATTTATTGCATTTTACAATTCAGTGCAAAATTTCAAATCACAAACGAAAAATTCTTCAATTTAGTTTCCACCACACAACCCACCCATTTCTACCCCAATATTCAAGCAGCTACGAATGTTGCTATCATTCAATCCTATATTTCTAGAGAAGGGGATTACTACGACCACAAGACTTTTATTGATAATTCCAAAGCCCATGCATCTGTTGAAAGCATTAATCAACTATATTACGCCGCGCTTACCATCGCAGATAAAGAAATAGCTATGAAGATGATCAAGTAAGGAGATCCAAAAACTTATTGGAACAATTAGGAAAGACTCTAGCATAATTGGGATTGGATGTTCTAGAATGGTCCAGAAGTGTACATTAGCCCACATATAGAATTCAACAATGTCCCTGAAGACATTCAAGAATAGGTTAGGGACAACAATCATTAAAAAGAAAACAGGCTTTATTGGCCCATGTCTATTGTGAGTAAGGGTCCATCTCACTTAGGAAAAACTCTATGGGCTTGGTCCTTAAGTCCACATAATTATTATGTTGGAAACTTGAATATGGCCAAACATAGCAATGACATTTATTATAACGTCATTAGAGACGTGCCGCCAAAGTACTTAAAACATTGGAAATAGTTCTTTGAAAGTCAGCACAACTGAAAATCCAATTATAAGTATGCCAAACCTATTCTAATAAAAGGGTGGGGGGGGGGGGGGGGGGGGGGTGTACCAACCATTTTTCTATGCAACATTGGGGCAGAAAGTTCGTATAAAGAATTCCTAAATAGGATTGAGAATGTCTCCCTCAAAGCGTGGACACTGTCAAATATTAAATTTTTCTTTGTCTCTGAATCATTCCTCTCTAACTTTTTCCAAAATCAAACCCCAACACGTGATAGCGAAGAAGATGATGAACAAAAACACATACTATGCAAATTAAAGTACAAAGAAAACACTAGCTTCACAAATCTTATTTTTTTACTAGTTCCCAACTTTAGCTCAGTTGAGACAGCCTCATTCTTCTCTGCACATCTCAAATCATTTATCAAGCGATAAACTTCTTCTTGACATTCTTTTAATACCAGTGCATACTTCCTTAATTCATCTACACCACCATGCCCCTTGATATCTTCATGATATAACTTCAACACTCATTCAAAGAACAGATACCATAAATTCTGGTAAAATTCATACAATTCTCGAAACGTGAATACTAACTCTGCCATGTATAGGACACTTCGTCCACCCACACGACATTTTCAAAAAAATGTAGTTTGGAAAGTTAGGGGTGGTAAAGCAATTTTTTTTTATATAATTAAAAGGAAAGACAAGTATTTACTGCTTTCCAATCAAGTGCTTACAGGTGGAAACAGAGTTCCCACAAGTACAAACAAAAAAGGACTACGCACAATACGCGCCCTGTTACAAACTTAGTTAGGAAGAAACGTTCAAATTTTAAAATTTGAATTTCAAAAGTTTGAATTTTAAAAATATTCGATTACTGAGAGTACTTTTAATATATTATTATAACTGACAAAGATTTGATATGACACAATGCTTACTCGATAAGCTTCAAAATAATTTGAATTTTTTAAAATTTAAATTTAAAATTTTTGAATTTTGAATTTTAAAATTTTCAAAATAATACTCGCTACTACATGATTTTTTGCCACAATACCAAATTGCCACAGTACCAAATTGCCACAACAGTAGCTCACTTATCGCTACACGAACTAACTTTTTCACAAAAAAAAAATAAAAAAAAATCACTGCGTGTATTCTGTTCATATTTCCCCCCCCCCAAAATACCCTTAACTATAGTACCTACACTATAGCGAATATTCTTCGAATATTCCCTCTACTCCAATCACAACCTGACACGTGGAGGGGAATGCCTTTGTAATATTAAATAAAAGGCATTCCCAGACGATAAAGGTAAGATAGCCTTTTTGCCCTTTTTTTGGGTATAAATATGTCACTTCGTTGCTCTGCCTAAGTACGACTTTGAAAGAGCAGTTATTACTGTTTAGCAAAGTAAGTTCCTGTAGCAAAATTCCCATTATTAATTCCTTCATAATTCAATCCAAAAATATTTTCTTAACCTATCCATGATTCCCATTACCAAAGATAGAGTGTCTTGAACCCTTTCTTAAACTCAATTACTCTATCACTCTAATATACATCCGTGTGTGTGCTGAACTCCATGAAGATGGAACTCCGCATCTTCATTGCCTCCTATAATTTAGTTTAAAATTTCAAACCACAAATAAAAAATTCTTCGAGTTAGTTTTTAACACACAATCCACCAATTTTCATCCCAATATTCGAGCATCTAAGAATGCCGCTACCGTTCAACTCTATATTTCTAAAGAAGGGGATTACTAAGAGCACGAGACTTTTATTGATAGTTCCAAAGCCCAAGTATATGTTAAAAGCATTAATCAATTATATTACGATGCACTTGCCATCGAAGATAAAGAAATAGCTATGAAGATGATCAAGCAAGGAGATTCAAAAATTTATTAGAACAATTAGGAAAGACTCTTACACAATTGGGATCAGATGTTCTAGAAAGGTCCAAAAGTGTACATGAGCCTGCATATAGAATTCAACAATGTCTCTATAGACAATTAAGAATAGGCCAGGAATAACATTCGCTAAAAAAAAAAAACAGGGCTTATAGGCCCATGTCTATTATAATTGAGGGTTCATCTCGCTTAGGAAAAACTCTGTGGGCTTGGTCTTTAGGCCCGCATAATTATTATACTGGTCACTTGGATATGGCCAAACATCAATGATGTTTATTATAACGTCATTGATGATGTGCCGGTAAAATACTTAAAACATTGGAAAGAGTTCTTTGGAAGCCAGCACAACTGGAAATCCAATTATAAGTATGCCAAACCTATTCTAATAAAAGGGGTGTGCCAACCATTTTTTTGTGCAACACTAGGGCAGAAAGTTCGTATAAAGAATTCGTAGATAGGATTGAGAATGTCTCCCTCAAAGCGTGGACACTATCAAACGCTGAATTTTTCTTTGTCACCCAATTGTTCTTTTCCAACTCCTCCCAAAATCAAACCCCAACACGTAATAGCAAAAAAGCAGATGAGAAGGAAGCAAATTAATTGATGAAATAGTTTCTGTTTTATCTATATTCATGAAGATTAAATTATCAATTCTGAAACTTGATTTAAATCATGGTTATATTCTTGAATAGTTATTCGAACACTGTTTGCAAACATTGAACATATAAATTATTCCTAAGTATGTTGGAAAGTATGTATATACCATTTGTATCGGCTAGACCAAAGATAAGACCTGTTGTTAATCAATCATAAATTCTTTGAGAAAGCTATCCAAATCAATTGCCTTAGTGCAACTCTTATGCTTTACTGAGAAGAACAACTATTGTACATCGGGGTACCGACACGCGCGCGAATAACATGTCTAATTGTTGTGCATAATATAAGGTACTTTAGGCTGATTACATATTGTACTTGTTTATTATTGTGAATTTTTAGTGAAATACTATTAATTCAAGCGTGTGTTCATGGTCCATAGTGACCACTCAGTACAAAATATTTAATAACTTGGAAATATTGAATCTTTGATTCTAATTAAAAATTATTTAGTCCATAGCGACTTTTCAATACTTGAAATGATCAATTTTCGAACTATTGACATTACTTTGTTCACAATTCAATTTCTTAATTTCTGAGCTTTTAATTATTGTTACATTCCTTGGGATTATATAACCTTACACATGAATGTTTACTTTTATCGCTTTATACTTGCTCAGCAAACTTGTTGCTCATTCTTGTTTTCCTTAAATATTACAGTTAAGACTAAGCAAGACATCAGCTCGGTAAAAGATAAGGGCAAGGTTGCTGAATAGACTTAGTGTGATGTCATAAATGTTGTTATTTGATGTTGTATTAAGACTTATGTTTAGAATTTAATATTTAAGTTATGTTTGTATTAGTTATAGTTGCGAGATATGAGACGAGAATATTTATATTAAATCAATGTAAATATTTCTATTATTCTGCGTTTAGTTGCTATTAGCATGTTGTATGAGTTGGATCGTGAAGCACCAGATTCAAGATATATGTATTTGAATTTGAGAGAGTCGCAAGTTGGTATTAAAACTGTAGGTTATAAACTTTAGGAAAGAGATCTTTAGGCTATAACCTTAGAAAAAAGAGTTAGAATAAAAGGAGATAAAACTCATGTAGAGTTTTGCATGTTAGAAGACTTGCCATAGAGAGTCATTATTGTCATGAAATATATTTTCATTCTATACAATGAACTTATATTTTATTTCGAGATACTGATAAAGTTAGTTTGTTTTGTGTTTGTGGTTGTAGGATGCCATAGTTAGGCGAGCCTAGTAGATTGATGGAGGATGAGACGAGGGACATCCACATAGATTGAGAGTCACTTCCCAGAGTGGAGCCCATTACAGCCATAGAGTCGGAGCCTGAGATGGAGTCGAATTCGGAGGAGAATCCTGTTGAGGAGCCTGTGCTAGCTGAAGAGTCCGACGGAAGGTCTCCTATATTCCACACATTTAAGGACGATTTGATGGGGGATTATGCTGATCGTATCATTGAGCAGGGACATAGGATTGAGGAGCTAGAGCATGAGGTCTAGGAGCATCAGGGGAGGATCCAGGAGCTAGAGACCAAGGTGTATAGACGCCGAGAGGCCGATATTCAGTTGTGGGTCATAGTACATCATTTATTGGCCTATAATGTTGAGCTGGTAGGGAAGCTAGAATTGTCTAAGCAGCAGGTACAGAGTCTTCAGGCCGAGAAAGAGGCCACTAGAGTTCAGTTGGAGAGGGAGGTAGCTGTTGGGATTCAGCTTTATAAGATGTGGGAGGATGCAAGTGACCGAGTAGATGACCTCGAGGAGGAGGCAAGAGTTATAAAGAGGAGGATTAATAAGATGAGCTACGTTTTCAATATAGGATCTGGGAGGTGCATAGAAGACATACGTCATTATACTGCAGAGGTGGGACATACGGTGATCCATATGGGTTAGCTGGAGTATGAGAGTGCCTTGGAGCGCAGCTTGCGCTGATAGATTGTTGATGTATTTAGTATTATGTGTTTGTATGTATATGTAGTACGATGGTCTTTACTTTTATGTATTATGTATTATAAACCCCGAACTCTTATATGGGATAGTATGTCTAAACCCTAACTCTTGTAGTTGAGAGCGGGGTAGTATGTTTGTAGATCCCCACCTTTTGTTAAATTAGGGGATATATGTTGACGTTTATAACAGTATGCTATAGGATATTCATGTATGATGTACTACTCATCAGCATATGAATATAAACGTCTTTATTAAAATGTGTTATTTACTTTCTTATACTAAAAGATGAATATTTAAAGAATAAAATGAGGTAATAATATTAAGTCTTCATTTGAACAAAAAATGCTGCTATGATGTAGACAACTAGTACAACCTACACAAGAAGAGTCCGTAAACAATGAAGGAGGTCAGAGAGACTTGGTACAATGATTGGTAGAATTATTAGAAGGCGCCTTTCAGGGGAGAAACCTGAAACCAATAAATCCCAAACCCCCAACGATTCCGGTAGAAAATTTAAAGGATTTAAGAATGTATGTGACACCCCAGGATTTTATAGAAATTATAAATGAGAATATTGAGGAATTAAATAAAGGTTATGAGATAAAACGTGGCTTAAATGATAGAATGTATTAAGAAATGATTAAATATAAATTATTATATGAGCAATGTGCTATAAATAACCTATGTGGTTAAATTTGACGGCAAGGAACTCCTGATATGAATAAGGATCAATTAGCCATTAAAGCACATGAGAGAATTGAGATTTGAAGAAATTATAATGAAAATGGATTTCGAAGATTAAATGGTAATGCCTACATTAAGGCAATTTGAAAGGAAGCAGTATGGAACACTATTGTGTCAGTAGGCTGCAACTTGGATATATGAAAACGTATATATAGGTACATGTATGTATTTGAGTTAGTAAAGATAGAATAATTTGAGGTTTGAGAAAATATTGAAATAAGAAATACATATGTGAATTGATATTTGGATATGAATATTAACGAGTTTAATTACTGGGCCTGATGAGGCGATGCTATGAGAATAACAAAGTAATGTATGACTATATGAGTTAAGGAAGGAAAGAGTAGTTTAGCCTAAATGGTGTGTTAAGGAAATTATCGGAATAATAAGACTAATGATTGTGAATGTTTTGAAGTTAGTACGGAATTGGTATTTAATTATGTAAATGGTGTGTAATTTACAGAATGAAATACTCTCGAAGATGAGTAGAAAAGAATATTGTATGCAGTATGGGTTAAGTTGACAGATGTGTGTACAAAGTAAATATGTAAAGGAACGTAAAATTGTAATAAGGATATTGGGAGCTTAAAGGATAATGATGATGGATTTTGGTAATCCGGTTGATATGTGCTTCTCAAGGAAGCGATTTAAGGAAAATATGAGCAATTTGAATTTATTGGGATGTGGAAAATTAAATTTGATTAAATAAGGAACCGAGAAGGTTTGAAAGTGAAATAATACGCAATTGTGGCAAATATTATAAATTAATGAGTTATTAAATAAAATTAAGTTTCCAGGTGTGACAAGTAATTTGGGACAAACCAATTGGGCACTATTTGATGAAGGAATAAAATTCAAGTATAATGAAACGAATTTGGATCAAAACGGATTTGATTTGGATAAGAAATGAGCAAAGAATGAATTAATGGGGGGAAATGTATGAAAGTCTAGTTATGAGGGGGAAACTTGCAAGCAATGAAAATCTAGCTAATTTGACAAATGACCAAAATGCCCCTCAACAAATTGGATAATTACCATTGTGTCCAAAAGGGTAAAAAGACCAAAATACCCTTGACTTATTATGTGAAATGACCAAAACGCCCTTGGAAGTGTTAACCAAGGTTATTTGCTTAACCAAGCCTAGTTAACTCTCATTTATCCTTATAAGTTAAGCAAGTGAGCCATTTCATTTCCATTTTTGCTGAAAATGTTGCTAGCATTCGAAAGTTCTAGCAAGAGAGAGAGAAAGGAGAGAAAAAGCTATGGAAGTCTTGGAGAAAAGCTAGGAATCATGGAGCTAGAGACCTCAAATGACTAAGCAACAAGAAGAAAAGAGGAAGAACTCATCAAGATAAAGCTATCTATGTGAAGAAGTTTTCCATCCAAGGAGGTATAAGCATGATCTAGTTTTAAAATGTGAAGTTTGTGTGATTAAGTTTAAGAATATGTATCACCATGCATGTATCTTTGACATACATGGTTAGAGAGAAAGATTATGTGAGTTATATGCTTTGTGTTTGAAAATTGATGAAAACCCTTGGCTTAAAAGTTGTGTAACAAAGGTAATATGCTATTCATGCATGTGTTCAAAGCTAGAACTTATGATTTAAGGAGAAATATGTGTTATATGTTGATGGAAGTAGTAAAACCCTAGTTGAAAGTGAAGAATATGTTCAAGACATGTGAAGTTTCATGTTAGATAGAGTTCTAAGTTTATAAATGGAAGATATGTATGTTTGTTTAAGAAAAAGAGTATTATTAAGCTATGATTCATGAAGAATTATATGTTATGTGTTGCTAGATACGTTAAAAACCTAACTAAGGAGGTTGAACATGTATGATGTATGCATAAATTTTATGCTAAATAGCTTCAAAGAGTCATAAAAGCATGAGAAGTATATTTTGTGAAGGAAAGTTAAATATTAGGCTATACTTTTTGTGTAGACAACGTAATAATCTGTAAAGTGCACTGGAATGTGCATATGAAAGTTATATGGACGTACAAAGTCGTTAAAAGTGTATGTGATAACCTATGTTGTGCATTGAAGTTAAGATGTCAAGTGGTGTCTAAGTTTTGAATTTGAAAGGTTTTGAAAAGTTAAGGAAAATCCGATTTAAAGGTGATTTTTGGAAATTTTGAGGATTTAAAGGTAAAATGAAATCAAATGAGTCATTTGCATGTTATTATACATGTTAGAGTCGAATTAGTAATCAACAGATTTAGAATTGAGTGAATTGGCGATTCGAACGATCGAAATCGATCATTTCAAATCGAAACGGATTTTAACGGACAAAAAGCGCCTCGTGCGAAATTTTACGGTTTTGAAAGTTGGGACATGTCATATATGATGTATGTGAGCTATGTCAAGTGTCGGAATGGAATTTTAAAGCTTATGGCCAAAAATCACAAAGTTGCAAAAGTTGAATTTCAAAGTTCAAAAACTTTTCTAAGTCTGAAATTGTTGTGAACAGCCCTCCTACAGGCTAGCGTATCTCTAATTTAGAAAGTCCAAATGAGGCAAATGAAAATTTTATAAAATACTATGGTATGAGGTCTACATGTGTACCAAATTTGGTGTCAATTGGATGTATGGTGAAGGAGTTAAAATTCACCAAAGCAACAACAAAAATCAAAATTTCAGTTTTTGACAGAAAAGAGGACCACGGCCGGGGCCATGGTTTTGTAGGCAAAACCACGGCCGGGGCCAAGTTTGGCTGAGAGGTTTTGGCCGGGGCCGCGGATTTCTAGGCCAAAAGCCGGCAGGGGCCGCGGTTGCCAGAGTTTAAAGAAATGTTATTTTTGACCCAAAATGAAATGTTTTGATACTAAATGATAGAGATAAGTTATATAAACCCTAGATTGATAAAAATGGACTATGAAAAGGGTGTTGTGGTATAATGAGATAATGAACGGCATAATATATCATGCCTAAAGCTAATCCAAATCAAGTTAAAGGTTATGAAAAAGGTCGAGAACAAGTTAGAATGTATTATTAACCTATGTAAGGTATAATACATCAAATGTAATATGATTAGAGACGAATGGTCGTGTAATTATGAATTAAGTTCGACAAGTTAAATGTGTTTACGATCCTATAATGATGAATATAGATTATGTGTTTACAGATAGCGCTCGATGTAGCAACCCAATGCAATGAAGGATAGGAAGGCCAAGCGAGGCAATAAAGGTTAAGTATATAAAGGCGTACATGCAACTTCTTCAGATCTAAGTATAATAGATATTCTACATGAACTACGTGATAAAAAAATGAGTTGAAATGTGCCTATGTGCAACTATGTGATTTATTTGCTACATGACTTATGTGACGTTAAGCATTGTATGATAAGATAAAGGATGCATGACGCATATATTAAATTGATAGCATGAAAGGTGTTAGCTGATTAACTTGCTGAGCTTTATGCTCATTCTTGCTATGTACTAACGTTTTAGGTAAAGTACAAGAAGACCGGAGGTTCAGGTGCAGCTAAGGTAAAGAATGTGGATAGATAGATAAACATGAGGAAAATTTGATAATTGTAAATGATGTAATGTAAATTTAGCAGATGAATGTAAAGTTGTATATGTACAAGTTATGTAATAGTTGGTTAAATGCCAAACCATGATAGTAATAAGGAATGTATGGTATATATGTATGGATCAAGATATGCATATTTACAGGTATATATATGAACAGAACCAGGTACAGAACAGGTAGGGTAAACAGAGTCATGTATGATTGATTCATGGCGAAACTTAGTTACAGGTTATATAAATCATGAATAAATATGATTATAGAAATTGTAATAGACATAAGTCACAAATTGTTAATGTTTGACCTAAGTTTAATGAAAGGTAGGTGAACGTTGCGATCCTGAGACAGGTTTAACGAATGTAAGTTAAATAAGTTTTGATAAAAAATAAAAAATGGACCGCATTTATGGTCCAAAATACAATTTTAAAGGTCAAAGGTTAAAGTTTAATGCACGGGATCCCGGTTAATGTGGTTTAAGGTTTATGTTTATGTCATCCAGAATAGAATGGATAGAATTAAGGAAGGTGGGGATCTCGGGGCGTCACAATGTAGGACCCCGGAATTCAAGGGAACGACTAATCCGATCGAGGCCCAATTTTGGGTCAAAGAGATAGCGAAAGTGTTTAAAACCGCAAGGGTAGGAGACAATCAGAAGACTGCATTTGCTACGTACATGATGAAAGGAGATGCGAATTTCAGGTGGGAAGCGAATCAACAAAGGGCTGGAGAATGAGTCATACCATGGGACCAGTTTAAAGAATTATTCTTCGAGAACTAGTTTTCTAAAAGCATGAAGAACCGAATGGATTTTAAATTTCTGGAATTAAAATAAGGAGAGATGTTGGTGGCATAGTACGCTGCCAAATTAAATGAACTCGCACGTTTTGTACCACACCAAATAGATACTGAGGAGAGAAATGCTCGACGTTTCGAACAATGTTTGAAACCTTGGCTATATAGTAAGGTATCTGTTTTTTAGATTGATTCATTTAGAAGTTTATTGGAGAAGGCCATCATAGCTGAGGGAGGAAATGAGGTCTTGAGTCAGTACAATAAGGAGAAGAAGAACAAGAAAAGTGGGGAGATAATCGCGAAGGAGGTAGTAGTAGCGGTGGAAGCAATTTAGGAAAGAGAAAGTGGGACATCACCAGCAACAACAACACCAACAACAATCCGTCAAGGCAAGGAAGATCTAAGAAGAGGAGTGATGCGTGCCCGAAGAATGGAAATAACCATCAAGGGGAATGTTGGAAAGGAGGAATGTCTGCTATAATTACGACCAGGAGGGGCATATTTTACCAAATTGTCTAAACCTAGAGAAGATTCGAGGATGTTTTTCATGTGGGGGAATTGACCATCAAATAAAAGATTGTCCAAAGAAAGGGAAGACTGGAGTGAGTGGAAACTTTGGAGGGAATAACAAGCTAATGATTAGAGGATCTACTCAGCAGAATCGACCAACTGTCAAAACTTTCAACATGACGATCTAAGATGCGGTAGCTTCAAAGGATGTTGTGTCAGGTATTATTCCGATCAATAACATAAATGCCTATATATTGTTTGATTCAGGTGCTATCTGTTCTTTTGTGTCTGATGAATTTACTTGACGTTTAAATTTACCCAAAGAATGATTAGAGAATCCTTTAAACATAGAAGTCGTAAACAAAGAAGTAATCCCCATAGAATTCGTACATAGAAATTATTATGCAGAAATTAGGGGACATAAACTGCCGATAGATTTAATCCCTATAAGATTGGGATAGTTTGATGTGATCTTAGGAATGGACATATTATATAACCACGAGGAAGTGATTTACTGCCAAAAGAAAATTGTGAACCTTCAGACCGCAAATTAATCTAAGATAGTATTTTATGGTAGCACATCGCCTAGGCAATTTAGCTGTCTGACGATGATGCAGGCCAAGAAATTACTAAGGAAGGGATGCATGGGGGTATTTAACGCATATTATAGATACTCAAAAAGTGGGAGCAAAGATGGATAGTTTACCGGTAGTAAAATAATTTTTGAATGTCTTTTTAGATGATTTGCTTCCAGATAGAGAAATCAAGTTCGTAATAGATTTAGTGCCAAGAACGACACCGATTTCGAAGGCTCTGTATCGTATGACATTAGTTAAGATGAAGGAATTGATGATATAATTGTAAGAGTTACTGGACAAAGGTTATATTCAGCCGAGTGTGTCTCCATAGGGAGCACCAGTTATGTTTCTTAAAAAGAAGGACAAATCGTTATAACTTTGTATCGACTACCGAGAGTTGAACAAAGTGACGATCAAGAATATAAATCAATTGCCAAGAATTGATGATCTTTTTGATCAGCTAAAAGGAGCAAGGCATTTTTCAAAGATAGATTTGAGAGCGGGGTATCATCAGCTGAAAGTGCAAAAAAAAAAAGATATACCAAAGACGATGTTTAGGACTCGATATAGGCATTAGGAGTTTTTGGTAATGTCATTTGGACTGAAAAATGAGCCAACAAAATTTATGGATTTAATGAACCGAGTTTTCAAGCCATATTTGGACAAATTTGTTGTAGTTTTTATTGATGACATTCTGATCTATTCAAAAACTAAGGAGGAACACGCGAAACATCTGAGGGTGGTGTTAGAGACATTAAGGAGAGAGAAATTATATGCAAAATTTTAAAAGTGTGAGTTTTGGTTAGAGAGAGTACGGGTTTTGGGACATGTCATTAATAAGAATGGAGTATCGGTGGATCCTACAAAAGTAGAGACGATAATTAATTGGGAATAACTAAGGACACCGACAGAGGTATGTATCTTCTTAGGACTGATGGAGGACTACCGAAGATTCATTTAAGACTTCTCGAAGATTGCGACACTGTTGACTAATCTAACAAGAACGACGGTAAAGTTTGTTTGGATGGAGAATTGCGTAGAAAGTTTTAGGGAATTGAAGAAGAGGTTGAGCGAAGTGCCTGTATTATCATTGCCGAATAGTATGGGAGGTTTTATGGTGTAAAGTGATGCGTCACACAAGGGTCTTGGTTGTGTGTTAATGCAACATGACAATGTCATTGTGTATGCATCACGTCAGTTGAAGGATTATAGGAAAAGATACCCTACTCATGACCTGGAACTAGCCGCAGTAGTGTTTGCTTTAAAAATTTGGAGGCACTATCTTTATGAAAAAAAAAAGTGAGATATATATGGACCATGAAAGTCTAAAGTATATCTTTACACAAAAAGAGTTGAACATGAGACAAAGAAGATGGTTAGAGTTGATAAAAGAATATGATTGTGAAATCCTTTATCATCCAAGAAAAAGGAATGTAGTTGCAGACGCATTAAGGAGAAAAAGAAGGAAAAAATTGTTAATGTTGACAGCCTAGGAGGAATTTATAAGGGAGATGTCGAAGTTGGAAATAGAAGTAAGAGATCCGAAAGAGTAGAAAGAGAAATTATTTGTAATGGAAGCTCGTCCAATGTTGGTAGATAAAATAAAGGAAGCCCAAGAGGGAAAGGAGGCGTGTGAACGAATAAGGAGAAGAATTGTAGAAAAGGAGAAAGAAAATTTTCAACTGGATAGAGATGGAATTTTAAGATTTGAGGGAAGAGTGTGGGTGCCAATAGAGCCCAAAGTAAAAAAGGAGATTTTGCAAGAGGCATGCAATTCATCATACTCAATTCACCCAGGAAATACGAAAATATACCAAGATCTTTGCCAATATTTTTGGTGGCCTATCATGAAGCAGAAAGTTACAGAGTATGTTAGTAAATGTTTTACCTATCAGAAGGTGAAAATAGAGCATTAGAGATCGAGTGGTCTACTTCAATCGTTAGAGATACCAGAATGAAAATGGGAGCACATTACGATGGACTTCGTGGTGGGACTTTAAGTCACTCCAAAATGTTATGATACGATATGGGTCATCGTGGACAGATTGACAAAGTCGGCGCACTTCCTGCCAATTAAGGTTCGATTTAATCTGAATCAGTTAGCAAAATTGTATATAAAAGAGATTATTTCATGACTTGGAGTGCCATTATCAATTGTTTCCGATCAAAACCCGCGCTTCATGTCAAATTTTTAGAGAAGCTTACAAGAACGATTGGGAACACAAATGAAATTAAGTACTACATACCATCCGTAGACAGATGGACAGAGTGAAAGAACTATTCAGACTTTAGGGGACATGCTTAGATCCTATGTAATGGATTTCAAAAGGAGCTGGGATGACCACCTACCTCTTGTCGAGTTTGCTTATAATAACAGTTACCATACAAGTATTGACATGCCGCCTTATGAAGCTCTTTATGGAAGGAAATGCAGAACGCTATTGTGCTAGGACAAGATAGGGGAATGTTAACTTTTGGAACCATAATTGGTTCAACAAATAGCTAACATAGTGAAAACAATAAGAGCTCGACTAGTTGCAACTCAAGATCGACAGAAGAAATACGCAGTTTGCATCGTTAAAGCCGAGATTTTAAAGTCGGTAGTTTTGTGTTTTTGAAAGTATCTCTCTGGAAAGGGAAAGTAAGATTTGTGAAGAAATAAAAATTAAGTCTAGGGTTCATAGGACCGTTCGAGGTACTAAAGAGAATTGGAGAGGTCGCGTACGAGGTAGTTTTATTTCCTGAACTAGAGCATATCCACAATGTGTTCTAGGTTCCAGTGCTACGACCATACGAGCCTAATTATAAGCACGTGATATCCTATGAGCCCATTCAACTAGAGAAGAATTTGACGAACGAGGAAATTCCTACGCAAATAGTGGATAGGAAAGAACAGACTCTAAGAAGTAAGGTTATATATTCGGTAAAACTATTATGGCGTAACCATAATGCCAATAAGGCTACGTGAGAGTTAAAAGATAAGATGAAGAGAGACTACCCCCACATGTTTATGTAACCTTATACTGATTTCGAGGACGAAATTTTTATAAGGGAGGAGGAGGAGGAGGGGGGGGGGGGGGGGAGAATGTAATATCCAGAAAATTTGTAAATACTTACATTAATGAAATTAAGGAATTATTTAAAAATTATTATGTGCACCTATGTGTCTACATGTGCTATGGAATTTATAATTCAATTTAAATTGAATTAAAGAATGTGATAATTAAGAAATAAAGTGATGATGATGGTGTGCTTAAATTATAATTAATTTGGGCCTATGTAATATGCATTGGGTGGCATAATTGTTAAGATGGACAAATTAATTAATTAATTAATTGAGTCAATTATGAGATGATTAAATAATTAAACGGACTAAAAAAAATTAATATTTGAGTTCAATTTGAATGTCAAATAATTAATGTGACACGGTCCAATAAGTTAAAGAATTAAGGTCCAAATTATAAATGTTGCTAGAATTATAAATTAGTCCAATGAAAATGGTTCATGGCCCAAAGGTAATTAAATTGGCGGCCCAATGAAATTTTAATTGAAATAGCCCAAAAATGGATGGATGATATATATATATATATATATATATATATATATATATATAATATTCCCCAACCGCATCCCTTGTCTATCAAAATGCTGATTTTTTTTTGTATTACTAAGCTATGTGAAGAGGACTTATTGCCTAAGTCATGGTTACTAGTCCTTCAAATGAGGATTAGGTGATGCTTTTCCCAAATTATGTGGGACCAATGGTTAATAACTTCCTAGATGGATAAAACCTAACGGATTAATTCATGTATATGTATAAAAATTTCTCTATAAATAGGGTCATGCTATTTTATTTTCTAAGTTTGCTAAGATTGGTGAAGTTGAGAGCATAGTGAGAAATTGAGAGTTTGAGAGAGATAATTAGAAATCCAAAGGAACCTTATGCATTTTGTTGGTTCAATTGTGGTATAGCAAAAAAGAAAGAGGCGGAGACATACCTCAAGTTCATCTTAAAAAGGAAAAGACCATCAAAGAGCTAAAAATAATTTCTAACTCTAGATATCTCCTTTAGTTAGCATGTTATTCAGTTGTATGGATATTTATACTTGGTTGTAGGAGAACTATGTGTTGTGGGATCTTGAAGGATTTGAAGGCATAATGATGGTTATTTGAAGGAATTTTTGTGGTTAATTGGTGTCTAATAGCTTAGAAATGCAAGATGTATGCTTTTGTATTTAAAACCTTAATGCTATGTTTGTAAAAAATATGTTTGAGATTGAACTATTTATTTTAATTTAATACTACTTTGCACTATTTAATACTTTGATGAGGAATTATTAATCCCTTAATGTTGGACTATTAGTTCCATAACACCATTTAATAGCTCATGAGATTATATAATCCCACATAAATAGCCTTAGTAATGATAAAAAAAAGTCCATAGGACTATTTAATCCCTCATCATAGGATAAAATAGTCCGAAGTAGTGTTAAATTAATACAAGTAGTTCAATTATAAGAATATTTTTTGTAAACAAACATAGCTTAAGTGTACTAGTTAAAAATATGTGATTTGGTGAAAAATAAAATGTGTAACCCATTTACATGAACTAAAAATTATATGTTATAGACCTATGAAATACGAAAATATTCTAAGTAGAACGAACAAAAATAGAACTAAAATGAATTTATGGTGAATTTTCTTGTAAAGTAAGTCAAAATAAATCTCTAGCTTGAAAAACCAATAATTTTGGTTAAATAAATATTTTTAAAAATTGGAATATTGTAGAGTTATGAGTTTGTGAAATAACAAAATTAATTTATGGTCATTTGGATGTAAAATAAGCAAGATATAAATGATTGAATCAAAAGGGTATAAAAATAAAATCTGAAAATTCTATCATGCTAAGGGGCACTACAGCGCAGGTCAAAAATTCCGGTTGACTGGGTCAGTTTACCTAGGTTAAACCAGTTGGGTTAACCCGGTCCGACCCACTTTTTTTTTTGTTAATTAAAATAATGATGAACAAATAAAATAATTAAAAATTATTTGATTTGTAAGTTAATTAAAATAATAATAAATAAATAAAATAATTAAAATTTTTATTTTATTTTTAAGTTAATAAAATAATAATTAAAAATTATTTTATTTGTGAGTTAATATTAAACGAATAAAATAATAACTAAAAAATTATTTTATTTGAAAGTTAATTGAAATAATATTAAAGAATTATTTTAATTGTGAATTAATGATGCACAAGCAATTAAAATAATATTATAAATTATTTTAATTGTGAATTAACGAGACTTAAAAAATTAAAATAATATTAAAGATTATTTTAATTGTGAATCACTAAAGAATAAGTAATTAAAACAATATTAACAAAATATGAATTAATAAAGGATGAGTAATTAAAATAATATTAAGGATTATTATAATTGTGTACTAATGATGCATAAATAAATTAAAATAAGAGTAAATGTTACTCTAATTGAGAATTAAACAAATAAAATACTAACTTAAATTATTTTATTTATGGATTAATAAGGTGTGATTAAAGAAAATAATAATTGAATAATAAACAAATAGAGTGAGAATGCTTTATTTGTGAATAATTAAATGATGATTAAGGACAATTAAACAAATACAATAATACTAAATATTATTTGTGATGATTAAGGAATGTATTAAATAAAGAGACTGAGAGACAATAATAATTAAACATGTAATTTTATTTGAGAATATGTGTGGTAAAATGATTTGTGAGTCCTAGTTTTATAGAACTAGTGAGTTATATCAATTAGATCATTACATGAAAGTTATAGAGATTAACCATTAGATGAATATAATGAGCATGCATTATTCAAAGGATAAGGAATCAAAGTCAGATAGAGTCGAAGATCCAGTGAAGTACTTTAACTTGTACTTTTATTTCTCGTACAAGTAGAATTAATTGATAAAATAATTTCTGTTTTATCTATATTCATGAAGATTAAATTATCAATTCTGAAACTTGATTCGAATCATGGTTGTACTCTTGAATAGTTATTCGAACCCTGTTTGCGAACATTGAACGTATCAATTATTCCTAAGTGTGTTGGAAAGTATGTTTATGCCATTTGTATCAGCTAGATCAAAGATAAGCCCGATTTTTAATTAATCATAAATTCTTTGAGAAAGCTATCCAAACTAATTGTCTTAGTGCGAACTGTTATGATATACTGAGAATAATAACTATTTTATGTCGAGGTACCGAAATGCGCGTAAACAACATGTTTAAGTGTTATGCATAACATAGGGTACTTTAGGCTAATCACCTATTGTAGTTATTTATTATTGTGAATTTTTAGTGAAATACTGTTAATTCAAGCATGTGCTCACGGAATATTCATTAACTTCAAAATATTGAATCTTTGAATCTTTGAAAATATTCATTAACTTCAAAATATTGAATCTTTGATTTTAATTAAAAATTATTTGGTTAATAGTGACTCTTCAGTACTTGAAATGAACAATTTTAGAACTATTGACATTAATTTGTTCATAATTCAATTTCTTAATTTTTGAGCTATTAATTATTGTTATATCCATTGGAATTATAAAATCTTATACATGAACGTTTACTTTTATCGCTTTATACTTCCTGAGCAAACTTGTTGCTCATTCTTACTTTCCTTAAATATTACAGTTAAGACTGAGTAAGGCACCTACTCGAGAAAAGATAAGGGCAATGACAAGGTTGCTGAATAGACTCAGTGTAATGTCATAAATGTTGTTATTTGATGTTATATTAAGACTTGTGTTTAGAATTTAATATGTAAGTTATGTTTGTATTAGTTATAGTTGTGAGACTTGGGACGAGAATATTTATGTTAAATTAATATAAATATTTCTATTATTCCGCGTTTAGTTATTATTAGCATGTAGTATGAGTTGGATCGTGAAGTACCAGATTCGAGGTACATGTATTTGAATTTGGGGGAATCACATATTAAATAAAAAAAAATAAAAATTAAGGACACTTTATTTGTGAGACAATGAACCCAAAGTGAGAATAATTAAATAATAATCAAGCATAATTAAATAAATCAAATAATACTAAGTGTTATTTTATTTGTGAAGGTTAATGAACGAATTAAACAAGAGAAATAAGGAACAAGAGTACTTAAACAAATAATTTTATTTATGAACAATATGTATAAGGAGTGAACATTAAAATTATTTGTGAGTCTTAGTTGCAAGAAAATAGTAAGTTAGATCGAGTAAATCATTATATGGAAGTTAATAAAGAATAACAGTTAGATGATTATGATGAACATAGTTTGTTCAAAGGAAAAGGAGTTAGAGTCGATAGTGTCGACGATCAGGCAAGTACCTAAACTTATACTCTTTGTCGTTTCGTACAAGTAATTTGAATGCTATATTTATTGAAATAGAATTCATATTCAAAGATAGTTGCTCATGTTACATCTATACAAAATTAATCTCAGATCGAATTGTTAAATTTGATAGTTAGAGTTATTCATACTCAAATATCTTTATTAGATTAATTGAATCCTGTTATGTGGACATTAAAAGTTTTAATTGAGTCGTAAATGTTTGAGAATGATGTCTATGCCATTTGATTCGGCTAGACAAATAATAACTTAAAGTCAATCATGTTTTTCTAGAAAATGATCCAAATAAATTGCCTTGGTGCGGACTTTTGTATTCTAAGATGAACAACCCGTTTAGTAGGGGAAATTACTTTATGTCGGGGAATCGACTGTGCGCAATTATTGAATATGAGTGTTATGTATAACATAGGGTACTTTAGGCTGATAACCTACTATACTTGTTTATATTGTGGATTTTTAGTGAAATATTGTTAATTTTGGTAAGAGTTCATGGTCTATAGTGATCACTTAGTAATAATATTATTCTGATCTTGAAATCAATTAAAGCTATTTGTCCTCTTATTAAAAAATTCACTTTATAAATTGCCTTTACTTGTTATAATTTTGATAATATTACATCTTGAGCATGATTTTCTATTCTTGTTGGTTTATTACTTACTGAGCAAACTCGTTGCTCATTCTTGCTTTACCTTAAATCATATAGTTAAGACTGAAGCAAGGCAGTGCGTTAGTGGAGTAGTTTTGTTTTAAGATAATGATATTAGATATTTGTATTAAGATTTATGATTTAGTTGTGTTATGTATCAGTCATGGTTGCAAGACTTAGGACGAGAATATTTATGTTATATTAGTGTAAACATTTTTATTATTCGGCAATGAGTTATTATCAGTTTGATGTATGAGTTGCTTCGTGAAACACTAGATTCGAGGTACATGTATCTGAATTTATGGGTGTCATAGGTTGGTATCTGAGCTATAGGTTATAAACCTTAAGAAAGAGAATCCTTAGGTTATAACCTTATAAAATAGAGTTAGAATAGAATGAGATAAAACTCATGTAGATTTTTACATGTTAGTATACTTGTCATAGAGAGTCAATAATGTCATGAAATTTTTATTTCATACAATGAATTTATATTTTATTGCGAGATACTGATATAGTTGTTCATTTTGTGGTTATGGTTGTAGGATGCCGGGGATGGGTGAGCCTAGCAGATTCATGGAGGATGAGCCACGGGATATTCACATGATATAGGCTATTCCAGTAGTAGCCCCAGTAGAGGGATCTAAGCTAGAGGAGGAGAGTCCTGTTGAGTAGGAGTCAGAGCCAACTGAGAAGTCCAATGGAGGATCCCTAGTGTTTCACACCTTCGAGGATGATTTGTTAGGAGATTATGCAGATCGCGGTATTGAGTAGGATCATAGGATCCAGTAGCTCGAGGATGAGGTCTAGGAGTGTCAGGATAGGGTTTAGGAGTTAGAGATTGAGGTGCATGGAGGATGGGAGGCCGCTATTCAGTTGGGGCCCATAGTACATCACCTGTTAGCCCAGAATGTTGAGTTGGTGGGTAAAATAGAGTAGTCAGAGTAGTAGATGCAGAGTCTTCAAGTAGAGAAGGAGGCCACTAGAGGTCAGCTAGAGCAGGAGGTAGCAAAACGGATTCAACTCGAGGAGATGTGGGAAGATGCTCATGATAGAGTGAGTGATCTTTAGGAAGAGGTGAGTGTTAAGAGGAGAAAGATAAATAGGATGAGTTAAGCATTCAGCTCCACATTCGGGTGATGAATGGACGATATTCGTCATTATCCAGCAGAGGTAGGGTAAACTCACCACACCATGAGTAGGGATTTGGTGATTCTTATAGGTTAACTTGAGTACAAGAGCACTATGGAGCGTGGCATGCATTAATAGACTAGTTATGTTATGTATTTGATATTATGTACATATGATGGTCTTTACTTTTGTATAGGAAGTTATGTGATGTAATCCTAAACTCTTTGATATGGGATTGTATGTGAACCCTGACTTTTATACTAGATAGAGGGGTAGTATGTTAGTAGATCATCACCTTTTGTTATATTAGGGAATATATGGTAATGTTTATAGCAGTATGCTATAACATGATCATGTATGATGTATTGACTATTAACATATGAATATAAATGTCTTTATTAAAATGTATTATTTACATTATTGCTTTAAAGATAAATATTTAAAGAACATAATGAGGTAATAATATTAAGTTTTTATTAAACAAAAAATGCCACCCAGACGTAGATAACCAGCACAACCTACCCAGGAAGAGTCTGTGAATAATGAGAGAGGGTAGGTACACCGTGTTCAGCGACTTGTTGACTTGTTAGAAGGAGCATTCCAAGGAAGGAATAATGAACCCGTAAATCTCAATCCCCCAGCAACTCGAGTAACTAATTTTAAGGATATTAATAATGTAGGCCCCCTAGAGTTTAAGGGAATGATAGACCCGATCAAGGCCTTGTTTTGGGTTAAAGAGATAGAGAAGACGTTTAAGATTGCAAGTGTATGAGAGGATCAAAAAATTGCATTTGCAGCGTATTTATTGAAATGAGAGGCTAATTTCTAATGGGAAGCCAATCAGCAACGTGCAGGGGAAGGAATTGTGGCATGGGAGAGATTTAAGGAGCTGTTCTTTGAGAATTTTTTTTTAAAGAGCGTGCAGATTATAGAGAAGAAATTTTGGATCTGAAACAAGGTGAGATGTTAGTAACACAGTATGCTACTAAGTTTAATGAGCTTGCGCGATTTGTGCCAAATCAAGTAGATACTGAAGAGCGTAAGGCGAGGCATTTTGAGTAGGGATTAAAACCGTTGTTGTATAATAAGTTGACAATACTACAAATCGATTTATTTGGAACTTTGTTAGAAAAAAGGAATCATTGCTGAAGGAGGGAACGAGGAACTAAACCAATATCACAAGGAGAAAAAGAACAAGAAGTCAGGAGGAGAGAATCGCGAAGGAAGTAGTGGGGCCAGCAATCTTAGAAAGAGAAAATGGGACAACACCAACAATAACAAGAATCAATCTGGAAGTAGGCAAAGAAGTTTCAAGAAGAAGGGGGAGGCCTGCACGAAGTGGCGGAGGAATCACTTAGGAGAATGTTGGAAGGGACGAAACTATTGCTACAATTGGTGTCAGGAGAGGCATATTTCATTGAATTGCCCAAACTTGAAGAAGATCCAAGGATTCTTTGCTTGTGGATCAACTGAGCACGAAATCAAAGACTGTCGAAAGAAAGGAAACAATGGAGGAAGCGGCAACAAGAGTGAAAGTAATAAACTGTTGATTGACGGATCGACTCAACCAAGCCAACCAACTGCGAGGACATTCAACATGACTGTTCAGGATGCGGTAGCTTTGAAGGGCGTTGTGTTAGGTATTATCCCAATCAGTAATATAAATACTTATGTATTATTTGATTCGGGTGCTACCTGTTCATTTGTGTCTGATGAATTTACTCGATGTTTGAATTTATCCCAAAAATGATTAGATTATCCTTTGAATATAGAAGTGGTGAATAAAGAAGTGATTCTCGTAGAATTTATACAAAGAAATTGTTGTGCAGAGAATAGGGGACATAAGTTGTTGATAGATCTAATCTCGATAGGATTGGGATAGTTTGATGTGATACTAAGGATGAACTGGTTATATAATTATAGGACAATGATTGACTGTCAAAACAAAATTATTAATCTTCAGACCCCGAGTAGGTCTAAGGTAGTATTTTATGGTAGCATATCGCCTAAACAATTATGTTATTTGACGATAATGCAGACCAAGAAGTTGTTGAGAAAGGGGTGCATTGGCTAGTTAACCCATATTATAGATTCTCGGAAAGTGAGAGTAGAGATGAATAATATACCAGTATTAAAAGAGTTTTTAGATGTGTTTTTGGACAATTTGCCCAGTCTTCCCCAGATAGGAAAATTTAATTCGTAATAGATTTAGTGCTAGAAAAGACACCGAATTCAAAAGCTCTGTATCGTATGGCGCCAATAGAGATGAAGGAATTAATGATTCAATTATAGGAGTTGCTAGACACAAAATATATTCAGCCGAGTGTGTCTCTATGTGGAGCACCAATTTTATTTGTTAAAAAGAAGGATGAATCATTACGACTTTGTATCGACTATCGAGAGTTGAACAAAGTGCGATCAAGAGTAAATATTCACTGTCGAGAATTGATGATCTTTTGATCAACTGAAGGGAGCGAGATATTTTTCAAAAATAGATTTTAAGAACGAGTTATCATTAGCTGAAAATGCGAAAAGAAGAAGTACCAAAGGTGGTGTTCAAAACCCGATATGGGCTTTACAAGTTATTGGTAATGTCATTCGGTTTGACTAATGCACCGATAATATTTATGGACTTGATGAGTCGAGTTTTCAAGTCATATTTGGAAAATTTTTTAGTAGTTTTTATTAATGACATTTTAATTTATTCGAAGACCAATAAGGAGCATGCAGAACATTTGAGGGTGGCGTTGGAGACACTAAAGAGAGAAAAGTTGTATGCAAAATTTTTTAAGTGTGAGTTTTGGCTGGAGAGGGTACAGTTTTTGGGTCATGTGATTGATAAGGATGGAGTATCGGTGGATCCTGCAAAGGCGGAGGTGGTGATTAACTAGAAACAACCGAAGATGTCTAATGAAGTGCGAAGTTTCTTAGGGTTAGCTAGGTACTATCGAACATCTATCCAAGAATTTTCCAAGATAGAGATCCCGTTGACTAATCTAACCAGGAAGATAGTGAAGTTTGGTTGGATAGAAAAATGTGAAGAGAGTTTTTAGGAGTAAAAGAAGAGTTTGAGCGAGGCACCTGTGTTGTCTTCACCAAATAACACAGGTTTTTTTTTGGTGTTCAGTGATATATAACACAAAGGTCTTGGTTGTGTATTAATGTAGCATGGTAAGGTCATTGTGTACATGTCGCGTCAGTTGAAAGATTAGGAGAAAATATACCCTACTCAAGATTTGGAGTTAGCGGCTGTAGTTTTTATAGGTAATACCTTTATGGGGAGAAATGCGAGATATATACGGAGCATAAGAGTCTGAAATATATCTTTACACAAAAGGAGCTGAATGCGACAAATGAGATGTTTGGAGTTTATTGGTTCTTAAGGGTACATTAGGATGATCTAGAAAGGGAGAGGGGGGAGGGGGTTGAATAGATCATCATATAATTTCTTTTTTGTATTGTATGAGTTATATATTTTTAAACATCTTTACGAAATACATAGATAACTATATGCATGGTGGAATTGAAGTATTTGGTATAACCCCTTTTAATCATCAAACTGATATACACAGTTCTGAGTTACTATTTGGAAAGTATCACTTGTAAATACAATGTTTATGTCATACATAGCTTATTTATGAAAGATAAAGAAGGTGGTAAAGAGACATTGAGTAAACAGAGATTTTTAAGAGGTTCAGAGCCTGAAGTACTCCTATTTTTCTCTTTCCCTCTACTGAGCAATTATATTCCACTAAGGATAAATGTACACTAAGTCCTTATAATTTAGACACTAAGTCCTCCCACTAAGGGTCTGATTCACTAAGAATCAGGCGGGTCACTAAGTCCCGTCTTATCTCCTATAGGACACTAAGTCATCTTCCCTCAACCAGGGCTGATTCACTAATAATTAGACGGGCCACACTCGATTTTCTCCTTAGGACACTAAGTCCTCTTCCCTCAACAGGGGATAGATTCTTCTGAATATGAAGGGTCACTAAGTCCCGATTTTGTTGTTGTTGTTGATGAGGGGTGCTACCAAGTTATCATTAAGCTCATATCAAATGAACTTAGCAGCTTTGTTGTAACCGATCTTCCAAAGCGTAGAGCAGTTTTGGTTTTTGGAATAAATCTATCTTTGATCATCCCATCTATGGTCTTCGGTAGAATGGATTTTATGTCCTTTTTCTCCTTTATTGTATGAGCCATTCTATATCTCTAATGTTTGACCATTATTTCTCTACGATTATCTCCTTTGATGAGTTTTCTTAGTGTATGTCTATAAAGTTTCTCACCAAGGCTATGTTTCTTTTTTCTTCTCCTTCTTTCTCTATTAGACCTGATATCTTCATTGGTCTCTCTCTCTCTCTTTTCTCTTCGTGTAAGACAATCCTTATATACTTAGATAGATCTCTTTCACTTTATCCGTTGATAATTTTCTCATTGATAATTCTATCCATTATGAGGTAACCGTTGCTCTGAAGATCAATGATGTTGAATATCTCTAATGTAAACATTTTTTTGTGGTGTTAGTGAGATTTTTTTTTCTGAGTTACAACATTAGCTAGTTTACAACATTATTTATCTGTTGCATAAAGCTCGGCCTTCTTTTTAAAAGATGTATTTTCTTGTCTACTGTAGAAGGTGTCAACATTTTTTCGGCTCTGTCTTCTTATCAGTTTACCATAAATAAAAATCTCGTGTCAGCTAAAGTTTGACCTTTATATCCATTAGTTAAAGCTTTGTCTGATTCCTCTTTTAAGCTTGACCAATGATCGTTTTATCACTTTCATCCTTTGGTCATTTCTTGGATCATACTCCTTGGTCAATATGTTGTGAAATCTTTCACACCTTGCCATTATGCTGATTTTGAAGTACCTTGATTCTTGTTAGCCTTACGATTCTTTTGCTCTATAATTTGCTGACTTGTATTACGATCTTAGAGAAACTATATGATCTTCTTCTGTTGTCTTACGATTTGCCCCACCATTTGAATAGTTTACGATTTGAGGTTTTTACGATCTTGTCCTTAACTTGTTATGATTTACGATCGTATTTTATTTTTCTTTTGTTCTATGATCCGCATTCTTCTTTATTTATTAATTCTATTATCTTTAATTTTGTGGACTATATGATTCTTCTGCTCTACGATCTTTATGTCTCTGGCTAGTAGTTCTTCGATTAGGGTTTTCGCTTTATAATCTACTAGATGAGTTTAGTTAACTTCTTGAGAACCAAGACTTTTCTTCTTATGATTAACTCCCTCGTATTTGAGCATTTCCATCTTCTGTAGGATTATGTTATTCACTTTATCTCAGTTCAGTATACTTTAGTGATAGTGGTGTTCGTTTGTAATATCCATGAATATACAATCAAATTGCACAATAGCAGTAGAAGTATGGTAAAATAAGAATTTAGAATTTTATAAACCATAACAAGGATTGACCTTTATGCACAATTATTAATTAACAAGAATGAGATAGAGAATTATACCATTGTAGACACTAGCTTTCCACAGGTACGCGTTCAACACCAATTCCTTTGTGTTCTCCTTGAATTTCACCGATTAGATTTCTTTGATCAACATTAGCTATCCAAGTGTTTGGCCTCTTGAGATGATCCACCAGGGAAGAATATAGATTCAAGAAGTAGGTGATAGCAAACCCTAATTTTCTCTTTCTTCTAATTCTTAGATCTAAAGAACTTGTGAGTACTCTGCAAAAACTTATAGAAATGTATGTAACTTCAACCTATAATAAAACTACTCTTCATTATAGATATAGTCAACCCTCCTAACACCTCTAGGAATATGATTTTTAATTAAACTCCTAATCTAGTTAGGAACTAATATGAGAATATTCATATTAATTAATTTCTAAACCATTTAGGAATTAAATAATAATAATAATAATAATAATAATAATAATAATAATAATAATAATAATAATAATAATAATAATAATAATAATAATAAGATTATTCTTATTAATTTATAATTAGGATTTTTAAAATACTAAATAAATATTAAGCTATTTAATTTAATCTATCACCATAGTATAAATTAAATATACTTAATCTATTATTACGATTATGCCATTTACTTCTTAAATATATATTTTTCTTTTGCGATGTGACCCTTTGGGTTCTCTATATTAAACCTGTTCTAGAATAAATCAATGTTCCAATCAAATATAAGACATAGATTTACTGTCAAATCTTATTTTATTTGATTATATGTATTTCGATTATCAAATGCACAACTCTATTTAACTTAAATTAAAAACTCATTTCTAATTTCTATTATACCTTGGCCAATGACTACTAACTTGTCATTTATCGAATCACATAGAACATTACCTCATTTTAATAGAAGTGGTAGATTAGTTGTTGATCATTCACCTATCTTTATGTTCAACTTATTATACCCAAGCATACCCGTTAATAAACCTTAAAGGTCTTAAGGGATATGTCAAATTATAACTTATCATACACAAGATACTATGATGATCTCAAGTCCAAGGATCACTTGTATTACTATCACTTTGGAATTCCTATTGACAACCGAGTAAAACTCCATTAAGTATTCCTTTAGCAAATCACGTTCAGTGAATTTATTCTCTAATAAATACCTACATACTTGCTTTAGTGTCTCTACACAAATGATTATGAGATCAATCATCATCTTCATAAGAACAAACATTGTATGTACTAATCTATCTGGATTCACTAATTCCTTTTTTAGTGATCCTATGATTAGGAATAATTTTAGTTTTTGGCTATCTTGAATTTAGATCTCATTAGCCTGATCATCATCATGATTCTAAAAATATTGCTAAAAAACTAATATGTTTATCACAATTAATATCAATAATTAAATATGGATAAATAAAATACATTTGTATAAATAATCTTTTATTAATAAACTAAGAAGATTACAAAGTATATGCAATATCACATCAAATATGATTTACTTGTGTGCATACTACTTTCAATCTCCCACTTGCACTAAAGTCAATCGCCATGATATATAATACCCATGTTCTCTAAGTGACGATTAAACAGCTATTGAGTTAACGCTTTAGTAAATGGATCTGCAATGTTATCTTGAGAGTCCACTCATTCTAGGGTGACGTCTCCTCTTTCAATGATTTTGCTAATCAAATAAAATTGCCACAACATGTGTTTAGATTTCTGATAAGACCTGGGTTCCTTTGCTTGAGCAACAACTCCCATGTTTTCACAAAATAATGGAGCTGGTCCTTAACTGCTAGGAACCACTCTGAGTTTAGCTACGAACTTCTTCATCCAAACAACCTCATTTGCAGCTTCACTTGCAGCTATGCACTCTTCCTTTGTCACTGAATCAACAACTGTTTGCTGCTTGGAACTTTTTCAACTTACTGTGCCACTGTTTAAGGTAAACACATAACCCGAAACAAATTTATTATCATTTTGGTTAGTTTGAAAACTTGAGTTTGTATAACCCTCTAGTTTTAAATAAGACCCATCGTAGACAAGAAATACATTATTAGTTCTTCTTAAGTAGTTTAGGATATTTTTAACTGTCTTCCAGTATTTTTCTTTAGGATTAGACTGATATCTGCTTGTTACACTAAGTGCATGAGCAACATCAGGTCTAGTACATATCATCCCATACATGATAGATCCTATCGTCGAGACATGAGAAAATCTTACTCATATGGTCTCTCTCTTCAGGTGTCTTTGGGGCCTGTTTCTTGGAGAGATTTATTCCACGACCCATCGGCATGAGACTTTTCTTAGAATCATCTATGCTAAACTTCTTTAACATCGAATCAATGTACATTTCTTAGGACAAGCCAATCATCCTTTGAGATCTATCTTTATAGATCTTTATCCCTAAAATAGAGGATGCTTCTCCCAAGTCCTTTATGAAGAAGTGTTTAGATAATCATATCTTGATCGACTGAAGCATAGAAATTTCATTCCCTATTGGTAATATATTATTAACATATAATACTAGGAATTTGACAGCGCTCCCACTATCCTTCTTGCATCTATATGATTCATCTTCATTTTTGATAAAATCAAACTCTTTGATTGTCTCATCAAAGCGGATGTTTCACTTTCGAGAAGCTTACTTCAATCCATAAATGGATCGTTGTAGCTTACAGACTTGATTTGTTCCAACCTTTAAAACAAAATCGTCTGGCTGTATCATATATACATCATTTTCTAGTTTCCCATTGAGGAATGTCGTTTTCACGTCCATTTGTCAAATCTCGTAGTCATGATAAGCTGTAATTGCAAGAAAAATTCAAATGGACTTGAGCATCGCTACTGGTGATAAGGTTTCGTCATAATCAATATTTTGTCTTTGTCTGAAACCTTTTGTAACCAATCAGACCTTATAAGTCTCTGCCTTACCGTCTGCTGTAGTCTTTCTCTTAAAGACCCATTTACGCCCAATAAGCTTAATGCCCTTAGGTGGAGTAACCAAAGTTTATACTTGGTTCTCATACATGGAGTTCATCTCAGATTTCATGGCTACTAGCCATTCTCTGAGTCTTTACTACTCATTGCCTCTTCGTCAGTCCATAGATCATCATTATCTATGATGCATACCTTATCATCATTATCTATGATGAATCTATACCTTTCAGGTATCTTCGGTACTATTTCAGATTTATGAATACGTTATGGTATAGTAGGTTATGCTACTTGATTAAGTACCTCCCTTTGACCCATAGTGTTTTGTGGTTCTTGAACTCCTTCAAGGTCTATTTTACTTCCACTGACCCTTTCGAGGATAAACTCATTTTTCAAGAAGAAAACATATTTTGCGACAAACACCTTTTGATCGTTTGAATAAAAGAAATAATATTCCAAACTTTCTTTAGGATATCGCACAAATTTTCACTTGTTAGATATCCATAAACATACAATCAAATTGCACAACAGTAATAGAAACATAGTAAAATTAGAATTTAAAATTTTACAAACCATAACCAGGATCGACCTTTATTCACAACTACTAATTAACGAAAAGGAGATAGAGAATTATACTATTGTAGACACTAGCTTTCTACAAGTACGTGTTCAACTTCAATTTCTTCGTGTTCTCCTTGAAATCCACTGATTAGATTTCTTTGATCAACGTTAGCCACCCAAGTGTTTGACATACAGAGGTGATCTACCAAAGAAGAATAAAGATTCAAGAAGTGGGTGATGGCAAATCCTAGTTTTCCATTTCTTCTAATTTATTAGATTTAGAGACTTTGTGAGTACTCTCCCAAAACTTATGAAAGTGTATGTAACCTCAATCCATAATAAGACTCTTCTTATTCATAGATATAGTCAACTCTCCTAACACCTTTTGGAATATGATTTTTAATTAAACTCTTAATCTAATTAGGGACTAATATATGAGTATTCTTATTAATTAATTCCTAAACCATTTAAGAACTAAATAATAATAATAATAATAATAATAATAATAATAATAATAATAATAATAATAATAATAATAATAATAATAATAATAATAATAATAATAATAATAATACTCCTCTTATTAATTTATAATTAGTATTTTTAAAATATTAAATAAATATTAAGCTATTTAATTTAATCCATTACCATAGTTTAAATTAAATATACTTAATCTATTATTACGATTATATCATTTACTTCTTAAATAAATATTTTTATTTTGTGGCATGACTCTTTAGGTTCTCTATATTAAACCGATGTAGAATAAATTAATTAAAATAATTTTAACATTATTTAAGTAAATAAATGAAATCATTTAATTCATTTAAATAATATTTATAATAAGTCGCCACGACGAACAACGAGCATCAGGTTACTTGAGGCAAGGCAAATAGCTGATCCAGAAGAACCTCATTTGATCACAAAAGATGACTAATGACCATTACGCTTACGATAGTCGAGGGTCTCGCTCCCCGGTAACAGGTAACAGCCTTCCGAAATAATACAACAAAAAATGATGACAGTTGATGCGGAGTCGGAGGGGAAATAAAAGTGAATCAAATGCCTCAAATCGTGGCGAGTTATTCGAGTAATTAAGCCTGAGGGGTGTCTTCACACCTGATGCCCTAAAGTCGTCTGATTTGGGAGTCGCCGGCCCAGCGCTCGTTTCATGGGTAACTCAGAGCCTAAGAAAATGAGCATTACAGCTGCAGAGACCTGAGTAGATTCAAATCGTGACACGGGTTATTCGAGTAATTAAGCCTGAAGGGTGTCTCTACACCTGGTGCCCTAAGGTCGTCCGATTTGTGAGTCACCGGCCCAACACTCGCTACATGGGTAACTCAAGCCTAAGAAAACGAATCTTGCACAGAGTCAGACGAGGAATAAATGAGGTAAATCAATTAACTTGTATCGAAATGTGGCCTTTGTTACTCGAGCAAGTAAACTTGAAGGGGTGTCTTTACACCTAATGCCCTAAAGCCGCATGGTTTGGGAGTCATTGGTCCAAAACTCGTTAAATGGGTAACTCTGAATAGCCTAAGAAAATGAGACAAGTTAAGTGGACACGAAAAGGAAAATGCGGAGTCGGAAAAAAAGAGAAAAATGTCGACCAAAGGAGAAGAGCTCATTTGAAGTCACGAAAAGGAAGCCCCTAATTGAAGGATGCATCGCACAGTGCACTTGCCATATGACGTTAATTCTGTGAATAATGATATCGAGGATGAAGACGGAATACCTTTGATAATGGACGGTAGTTTTTGAATTTAATCATACTCACGTATATTGACCATGAATGCTTAAATGTTTTATTACGATTTCATAACTCGTCAGATGAAAAAAAAAAGAAAAAAAAGGGTGAAATCGAGAATGACTTAATACCTTCACAATTCATTCAATGTCGAGTTAATACACTCACGATTCACGAAAAATAAAAAATAAAAGAGAGATCTATCTCGATGTCAAGTTTCTTTAACGATAAGACGAAAACACCACGACACGAGCTAAATTGCAGAATCATGAGCATTCCATTTCTATATGCTTTACTGTCAAGATTTTAGCAATTCTTATATCGGAGTTAACGCCGCCGACCCAAACCGTCGAGCATCTAGCGTTTGTTACTTGTGCAGGCTATGAATCGGTGTGGGTAACTCGACATGACCAACGAAACGACTTCCCATACAAATCCTCGACAAGATCACGAGTAAAGGCTGGGGCATGCTGGAAATTACGGAAATGAAGGAAGCCCAGATTTGTATCAGACTCCTCCTCAACGAACTTTCCCCACGACCATCAATGGATTTTGACAAACTCAGTCTGATGCACGCTGACATTACCTCGATACTCAAGCGAGCATATGCAAGAGCGATATAATTCCTGACGTCAGAGCTGATCGATTAAAAGGCGAATAAGGGCAACATGGTCGTCGGTCATCGCAAAAAGGCAAATGGACTGCCTCAATCCGATTGATGTCTAGAGCTGTCAATACATACGACCAAATGACAAGAGGACCACCTAGATATCAGCCCAAAATCTAGGCATAATCCTCCAGCATCAGAAGAAGTCCCTGCGTCCCAAATTCAAAGACATGACGATCTGGGAACCAGCAGGATGAGGAGCCCAGGATAAGTCGATTGGGCATTCGAAAACGACAGATACAATTCCCCAACAGAGAAACGATCAAGGGCATGCGATTCAACGAACCAACCTTGAAGTCCAAAAACTGTACTCCCAAATAGGCATGGCACAACTAAGTAGTCAAAAAGAGCGACACGTGAAAAATTGTATCATTTGACTAAACAGGGGTCATTTCCTTCCAAGCATATCTATTGATCCATGCATAACATCCGTGCATCCATGTATATATCAAAATAAAATTTACATGAAAGGAAAATCACAGGTACGAGACTGTCGGCGTCGCGAATGCCAGTGCCATTGATCGGAAAGACATGGCAGTGGGAAACTTCCACGATCCGATGCGCCTAGAATCTATGGGACATCAAAGAATTGCAAAACGACTGTCTGAAGTACCTTCAGCTAATCAACAAGGATGATAGGTCAAAAGCAATGGCTATCAAGAGCGATCTACGAGGACGAACCCCAAGAATGACAAGTCAAACCAAAAGAAGTGGCTGGCAAAAGCGATTTATGAGGACGAATCCCAAGGAGGCCCCAAAAACTAATCAGGTACGCTTTCCTTTTAAATTTCCTCAAGAATTATTGCATTTTTTAATTAGATGGGATTTGATACTTGATATGCGATATGCGATAAGAAAGAGAAGTAGTTTTCTTTGACGAATATGCGATGCGAGTCCATTTGAGACAGTAACCGGTGATATTGATGTTGCATCATTAATATGTATATGTTGCACAATTGATATATATGTTGCATCATTAATGTATATATGTTGCGTCATCAACACATGTTGCCATCGTTATGCATTGGGTGCCTACTTCTTTATCATGTTCATTTCACTTACCATTCCATAAACATGATAAAGAGGGGCAGCTGTAGACACCCAAATTTTGCACTTTTGTACTAACCTTGACAGGAGGGCAAAATCATCACTTTACTCGACATGCGAAAAGGAAGGTGGACCCCAACACGAAGCCAACCCAACGACTTACGGTCAAAGCCACCACGACGAACAACGAGCATCAGGTTACTTGAGGCAAGGCAAACAGCTGATCCAGAAGAACCTGATTTGATCACAAAAGACGACTAATGGCCACTACGCTTACGATAGTCGGGGGCCAACGACAACTGACATTTTGCGTGGCTCGAGGAAATAACACGACAACCGAGGATTCGGCGCGGACGGCCACAGCAGGCAGCCGCAGATGCACCTGTGGCTGCTTTCAGTCAGCTATACAACGCCATTGTTGCAGCCGAGAGGAAAAAAGAAGGGAGAAGAAAGAAAAAATAGAAAGAGAAAGTGGGAGTTTAGTCAGAGAAAGCTACGGGTTAGCCACCAATGGCTTGATTTTGTCTTTCTTTTTACTTCAATCTATCCCACATCTTGTATATTACATTGTTATTGAAATATCCAAGAGTTCTTGAGAGTTTTGCAAGGTTAAAATCCCATTTTATAGCATTTTATTGTGTTTTCCTAATATTGATTTTGTTGCTATTGGATGGATTAAACGTAGTTTTCTTAGTATGTTTACATAGATCCTTGGATTCGGGTGATTAGCGAGGGTTCCTAATGAACGATGTTCCCTCCTAATCACCCGAGGATATCCATTTTGCGCTATTTGGGATCTATTGTTAATTTAGATTTCCATTATCGTTTATTATCATTTTGGGTGTTAAACTAGTTTATTATGTTTTCCCATTAGATTTATTGTTATTGCTTGCCTTGTGACATTGTTGGGTTGTGAGCCTAGGAGAGAGATCATTTCGATCAAATTCCGAATATGGACGATTTTAAGCTTATGTAGTCACGACGATGCATTTGTATTGTAAATATGTAATTTCTGGGCCTTAAAACGACATCGAGTCAAAAATTGGGTTTAAGGCCCCGTGATAGTGAAATATGTGATTGTGGACGTTTGGGGCTATTTAGACGGCTTACATGCCCACAAATAGCTCCAACTTTATTGTGACGCTTGGTTTTCCCTTTTAACACGAAAAATGGATTTTGGAATGAAAAGATGAAGATTTTCATAAAATCAATCAAAGTACGATATTAGATCATGCGTAGGCTAAAATAAAATCGAAAGTATCGGATGAGCTCCATTCCTATTTGACGAAGGATTCGAAAACCTGATTTTATAAATGTCATCATTAAAGATTTTGTTATCAAAACGAAAGCTTAAAAATGAACTTTTCAAAAACGAATCGAATCCTTCGTGTATAGGGTCAACGAGTTTTCAGAAGTACTTTCGAGAAATAAAGCATTCCAACGACATTCATTTAGGCATACACGCACACACATGCGCACACACACATTTTAGGATTTAAAAGTGTAGGAAAACATCAAGATTGCGGTAACCGTGTTTTCACGGAAGTCGGGGGGTGCCTAAGACATTCCCCTCGCTTAAACAAGCCCCCGAACTCTATGAATCTCGGTTTACGGACCAATTAATTCAGAGTCACATATGAGCCACTACGATTACGAAAGCAAAATTCGGATGAATTGGTACATCCATTTCAAATATACCAACTGGCGACTCTGGTCAATTGGCTCATCATAAAATCGATCTTTCAAACCCCGTCGACACTCAAGCCGACCCCTTTTCAAAACCACATCTCAATCCAAAGGCTAAAATTGGGAAGGGCATTATTATTAAAAACGAAACGACTTTTTCCGGCGTCGACAAAGGGTAAACCCCCTTTGTGATTAACGACTTTTCATATAATATAGATTTCAACATTTAATTATAAAAGAACCTTTAAGTGAATAGTTACCGTACAATTCAATCCTTCTATCATACAATGTTCCAATGAAATAGATGACATGGATTTACTGCTAAGTCTTATTTTATTTGATCATATGCATTTCGATTCTCAAATGCACAACTATGTTTAACATAAATTAGAAACTCATTTCTAATTTCTATTATGCCTTAACTAAGGACTATTGAGTTATCATTTATCGAATCACATAGAAAATTATCTCCTTTTACTAGAAGTGATAGATTATTTGTTGATTATTCACCTATCTCTATGTATAATTTTTTATACCCAAGTATACCCTTTAATATACCTTAAAGGTCTTAAGGGATATGTCAAAATATAACTTATCATACACAAGATACTATAATGATCTCAAGTTTAAGGATCAGTTGTACTACTATCATATTTGGATTTCCTATTAACAGCCGAGTAAAACTTCATTAGGTATTCCTTTAGCGAGTTATGATTAGTGAACTTATTCTCCAATAAGCACCTACATACTTATTGTAGTGTCTCTACACAAATAATTATGAGATCAATCATCCTCTTCATAAGAGCAACCATAATATGTACGAATTTATCCAAATTCACTAATCCCCCTTTTAGCGATCCTACGATTAGGAATAATTTTAGTTTTTAGCAATCTTGAATTTACATCTTATTAGCATGATCATCATTTTGATTCTAAAAACATTGCTAAAAAATATGGGTTTATCACAATTAATATCAACAATTAAATATGGATAAAGAAAATGCATTTGTATAAATAATCTTTTATTAATAAACAAATAAGATTATAAAGTATATGTAATATCATATCAAATATGATTGGCTTGTGTTCATACTACTTTCAAGTGGATACCAGAAGCTCTCTTCTTCTGATGAGCTAACCTTAACGCTTTTCATCTTAACTTCTTTGGCTAAGTTATCACAGGCAGCTTCGCGCTAGAGAATTCTTTTATACGACCATCCTAATCATATGTCGTAGTGAGTCTATTTCTCAATGTCATTCTCTTTATGAACTCTAATAGATAGGGCAGTGAGACATCTCATTATTGTTATAGCTCTTGTTCTTGAGGTAACTCAACAAAATTTGTAACTCAACAAAATTTGTAACTCAATGATCTGAGGATATTCGGTTCAGCTTCATTCTACGATATTGAGTTCATTAGTATTATCAGCATCTTGTGAACGTCTATCTTTACTTCTTTAACTGGAGCCTTTTAGTCATTGTTGTGCTGTAATAAGTCTACTTGATAGAACTTTATGAACTCTATGAAGTCTTCCTTTTCTTTGATCTTGTGGGATGACTTTTGTATCTTTATGGTTCTTTCTCTTTGATGCATTCTTCTGCTCAATAATCTTTTTTTTTCTTTGCTCAAGATCCTCTTTATTTGGTTTGTTCAGTTTTATCCTTAGTGGTCTTGACTTCTTGTTGAGTCTCTCATTCTTCTTTATCTGACTCTTCTTCAGTTATGCTATCTTCTTCTTGTTATATGGTCAGAATCTTTTGTTCTGTTCTACGATCAGAGCTTTGTATTGTACAATTTACACTGCTATAAGGTCTTTATCTTTTGTTGTATGTTTCGCCCTATTGGTGTGATGTTGCAAGCACCCAAAAATAAAATCTTACTTTGGAAAAATAAATATGTAGTAGTGCAAGTAAGAGTCGATCCCACAGAGAATGATTAATTTAATTTTATATTTTTGCAAATAAAAGTAGGGGGGTTTTTGAATTAAAGAAATAATTTAAATAAAATTAATTAAAATAAATATGCAAGAAATAAATAAGAAGAAAAAGCCTTGGTTTAAGTTAACATCCACCATCAAGAATTTACAACTGATCACTGATGCAAGAATAAATCAATTCATATTTTAAATATTCAACGTGGAATAATTACTCCCATTCGAATAATTTTCCTATCTCTCCTTAATTTTAGTTAAGCAGAAACAAACGATCTAAATAACCCTTACTACTAAATAATCTCAGACAAGTGCTAAAGATTTAACCTAGTAGCAGCATAAAGAAATAGAGAGATCGTTGAACTAAACAACACAATCCAAGCGTCTGCATTTAATCTAGATGAATATTTTTCCTAAGATAAAATAATATTTTGATAAGCAAAATAATTATTAACCTTAGTTGCTTCGCAAATTAAAGTGATCAAACAATTACGGATTTGATATTTAATTTAGCAATAGATTTCAACGAATAATAAACTAGTATGCATCCTAGCAATTAAACGAATTAATCATAAAATTAAACACAGAAAAATATTCAATACTCAAAATATAAATTGAACAATTAAAATAAATTAGATCTCACAGTGTGTAAATCTTGATGGCTTCAATCACTTAAACCAAGAAAAATAAATTAACTACTCATAATAATAGAGAACACTAAAGAATAGAAGAGAGAATTTTTATTCTAAAACAAGTTGTGTATTACAATGTGTATCAAGCCCTCTATTTATAGGCTCCAAAATCCTCCTAACCTAGTAGGATTTACAACTAAAAATAAAAGAAAAAGAAAATAATTATTTTTCTAACCCTAGTTGGAATTAAAATCCAATTTGGAATCAAAAAGGAGCAAAATTCGCGAAATAATCTGATTTGGGAGAATTAACGCGCAGCCAAACAAGGCACTCGCTACAGTGACCGCACGCCACCTGCGCATTGCGCGGATCCCTTTTATGAAACGACATCGTATTGCTCCGTTTCTTGCCACTGTTCGGCCACCGCGCGCATTGCGCGAAGGCGCTGATGGAACGACGTCGTTTAGCTGCTCGGCCATCCATCCGCGAGCCATGCGCGGTTGCTACTTTCCGGAAATTGCATATTTGCCCCGGTCTTTGCTGATTTTGCAGTTTTATTCCTCAAGCTTTGCTGAAATTTCACAAATGCCATTAGACTTTTATTTCCCTACAAAATCAAATATAAAATAATATAAAAATACTAAAAATGCTAAAAACACATAATAATAAATAAAACACCTAAAACACTAAAAATAAATAAAAACACATAAATAAAAATAAATATAAAAATACTATAAAATTACGTAAATTAACTAAAATCCTATAAAACCTATTAAAATAAAAATAAAAATAAACTAAATAATTAAACATTTAAGCACACAATAAATATAAAAACTAAGTATTAGAGAATAAAAATATCGTATAATTTAACCCTATCACCTATATCATCCTTGCTATACGACTTACTCTTATATTACGATCTGAGTATTTTAATATGATATTGTCTTCACCATATTAGCTAGATTTGCAATACGATTTTGATCCTGTAGTTGGGTTCAGCTTCTTTAATACGATTCAACTACTTTTATATGATTTGGCCTTGCTGTATGATTTAGCCTCTTCTGTACGATTTGGTATTTCAATACGATTTAGGACTTGCTATGCGATTCTGATATAGCATTATGCCTTGAATCTTCTATACGATCCTTGTTAACTATAAGGTCATGTCATGCTTTACGATATGCTTCTGTCGTTTTTCTGAGATTTCAATCATAATCTATTGCATCTTGATATCACTTTGTGTCTAGGTTCAACCTAACACTTTTGATCCTTAGTGTCTTTTTATATTTCATCATTTTTTGGAGGACAATACATAGTATATCTTAACTTTTTGGATCAACCTAACAAATTTGATCCTCTAAGTCCTTTTACATTAATTGTTCTTTATAAGGACTGTACAAAGTTGTAACAAATGTTTATAACTTCACATTTGTCTGATTTATCTTTTTTTTTTCTTGACCACAATTAGTAAATAACTTTAATTATGATAATAAAGCACATACTTTCAATCAAGACTAACTCTACGAAGATATAATATCGTAGAGTATATGATTAAAATTGTTACAATTATTATCACATCAATACAGTTATCAAAAAATGTTTTGTCAAAATAAGTTTTTCTAACAATTTCCTAGTTATCATCACATACAAACTGTTATCAGATATTATTTTATCATCATTAAATTCAAATAGGCATATACATAAATTTGTCTAACAATCTCTCCATTTTTTATGATGACAAAATAATTAAAGCACATCAATAGCAAAGCAGATAGATTTATAACCATGGAATTTTATTCATATACTTTTTGTAGATCTAAGATCAAAAATATATTACAAGTTTCTTTCCCTGGATCCCCCTAAGTTATATACTATAGATCTCTTTTGTACTTCATTCTCTCCCCTGTTTGATACTGACATTTGGGAGAGCATTCTGGTTTTACCCATTTTTCTTCTCCCCCTTTTTTTCCAATAGTAAATAGGGTGACGAGTCTTCTTTAGATCGCCTAGAGTCGACAGATCTAGAGTGTCATCAAAAGGGGCTTTTGTCTTAGTAGAGAGGGATTTGTAGCATATCACTTACAAACAAAATGTTTGTCAGTGATTTCCTTGAGTGCTTCCTCTATACTTCATGTCAATTTTCCTTTGGTCGTTTGCCCATCTTTTTCTTCTTACTGCTCAATTGATAGCATTTTCAGAAGAAAAATACCTCTTCCTTAAAATATAGTCCTGAGATAGGGAGTAAGGTTTATGCATGATAGTTACGATGAAAAGATTTCTGACTTTTATGATAGTAAAAGAAGAAATGGTAAATGATATGTTATATTAAGATTTTTTCTCTAGGTTATGTCCTAGTTTACTTGTAGCAATGAACACTTTGATGTCTTTAACCTTTGTATTTTGATCTTCTGATTCGTCATAGCTTTCAGTATCTTCATAGATCATGAACTTAACTCAAATTACTTGAAGGTGAGAGATAGTTTCAAGAGGAGTGATCGAAGATTTCTTAGGATGAGTCTAAAATGAGTGCATACTTTTCTATTTAGGATTTAAGATGTGTTTGTGTATGTGATCTTTGCATTGAAAAGTTAGGAATTTAAAATTTTGATGATAAAATGTTATTTGATTTGTTACTCAGATCCACAGGAGTCAGTTATTTGTAACTGATGAGATATGCTCATTCTTCTAGGCGGATTATATATAAGATATGCAACCTGATATATTGAGTGACTGAAATGGACACCTGTTATGCTATTAGTGACATGTTAAGATGCTATTTTGGAGGTAACCGTTACGTATTAGTGATATTTGGAAGAATAAGTTTCTTATAACTAAAATATTTGACTAGACTTTTTAACTATTCCTTCTTATCGATTATCAGCTTTTCAGTTTTGGAATCACAAGAAATTTTATTGCATTGAGTAGGGTGATATATTGATAATTATGGGCCCTATGATTTTTAAACGATCACTCTACGATTCATTACCTTCAAAAATTAATGTTCTCGAAGAGTTGTGATTAAACAGATGATGAGTGAGTTTTATACCTATGAATTAGATGCTTCTAAGCTTAATTATTTGTTATCTTTAAGTATTTGTAGGTGCATTTTACTTGTTTTGTTTTTATTTTGCAGAAAATGGCAACAGAGGGTTAAAATGGAGAATTTGGAGCATAATGACATTTTCATAATTTTTGAACTTTGGTCACAACTGGGGTGAACTCCCACAGTGTAAATCAAAGGCCACGACCGTTGCAAGACCCCAAATTTTTTGAAATACAAAATTTAATTTTTCTTCATATATATTTTTTCTGAAACTGTAAGTGGTTAAATTGACAAAGTTAAATGTTAAGGATGTTATGTGCAAATTTTACTATGTCGGACAATATTAGTTTTGTCGGGGAATATTCGGTTGTACGCCACCGCCGAAATAACTAATTATTAGTGGACCCCATAATGGAATACTTGTCAGATATAGAAAACGACAGAAGTAACCATTTAAAATAAAAATAGTCAAAGGTGTTATAACTTTTAACTATTAGAATACCCAATGATAAAAGAATAGTATCATACGGTGTTTCATGGTATTTTACTGTAGCACACGGTATTCTATATCATTACACTATGTTTTATATCATTAAACCAATAATTGTTATTGTACTGTATTTTAAAATTATTGAACCTAATAATTTTCACAGTAGCAAATATACAGTAAATTATATTATTAAATTAATAATTATTAGTAAAATGTTTTTTACATTACTGTTGATTTATTATTGCAGCATTATTTTATTATATATGTTGGACCCATAGGAAGAAAAAAAATTAAATTTTATTATTATTTTGAATAGTAAACATGTGGGGCCCTTTGTGGGGGCCACATGAGAATTGGAATGGAAATTGAGCTGCTGGAGTTTGGTGAAAGTAGCCAGGCTACTGCTGCCAAATTTGAATTTCAGGTTGGCGTGCAGCACGCCAACTTCTTTCATCTACCGCATAGTATTTTTCCTTCTCCTATAAATAGGTTGCTTAGCTGAATAGAAAACTTACACCTAAAACATAAAATTTTTCTACAAGTATTTTATGAGTTTTCTCTGATAATAGTAAGATTATCTTAAGTGTTTGTAAACCAAAAGGAGTACAGGAATTTTTCAAGTTGATCAACCTCATTTTTATCAATATCCAGTCACGTGATAAGGAGATGAGAGAGTAACTGGGTCTAGTCAGGGGATGGAGTGAAGGTTCGAGTCGTAGTTGTATTAGTCTTCATAAGTTATAAAATAGTGTGACAATAATAATGAAGACTTAGTTGTGTATTATTTAAATACTTTATTGTGGCACGTTATACGTTGTATTGTAATAGTTGTTGTGTATTTTGACAACTTAAGTTTGGGCTGTGTGAGCCCAAATTTGGGGGTGTCACAATTGGTATTAGAGCTTAGGGATATAGTCTTTAATGGAGATCTGAGGTTAAAATTAGGAGGGGAGAGACGAATAGAATCAATCATTAGTGTGTTCTACCTAAATTAGATTTTGTTATCTAATGAGTCGATTTGAATATAGGGACAGGAAGTGATGAGTCAATTTATTTAATTAACATTTATTTTGTGACCACAATTAAGTATGAAATCTGGAAATCAGGAAGTTAACTATGGAATACCCGAAGCAAATATTGTTAAGAACTAGGAAGCGACGAATAATCCTCCTACAAACTCAGAGTTGAATCATTTGCCTAAGGCAAAATTTATCCGTGTTCTATCCAGGGAGGATGAAGGTGAATGTTCTACTACACTCGTTCTAGATCCGTTCTTAGAAGCAATTAAAGGATGTAATGAACTTGCGGAAATTATTGCCTTTAATCTTCTCACTAATTAGAAGGGTCATATCACCTGGTTATGATCTATAACAAAGGATCAGAATATATGGACTTTTCATATCAGTCTTTGGGATTTATGGTGTTTCAGCTATGATTTTCAAGAGTACTTAAAAATGACATTTCTATACTTTTGGGCGTTACAATTTAAATGAATTCAGGTTAAATTAGTCATTATCGTGGAAACTATAGTTTATCGAAAATACTATTTTAATGGAAATCATTGGTACGTTACTACTGATGAAGTTGATGAATCCGAGAAACAGTTTGTTAGAAAATTATTTAGTGGTATTCCCATTGTTGAAATACGTGAAGATCCGGATGAAGTATTTGGGACTCGATTTGACGGTAACAGTCTTGCTGATCAAGAAACTGAATGAGGTGATAACCGGTAAGCTATTTATAAATTCTTGTGAAGTTTACGTTCTGTTAGATACTTGCTCTACCCATACTTTTATCTCTTCTGCATGTGCTCAACGTTTAAACTTAACTCCTGAAAATTTGGACTTTGACTTATCAATTAAAATTCCATTAGGAGAAATAGCCATTACATCTACTGTATATAAATCTTGTTAGTTCAAATCAACAACCTCACATTACCTATTGACCTTATTTATTCAGAAATGGATGAATTTGATGTAATTTTAGGAATTGATTGGTTGCTTACCCATCATGCTAAAATTGATTGTTTTTATAAGATTATTAGTTTTCATATTCCTAATCAACCTGTCATGCAAATTCAAGCAACTAAACCAATGAAATCTATAACTGTTATTTCTAGCCATAAAGTCAATCGTTTATTGAAAAATGGATGTCAAGCCTTTTTAGCTCATGTCACTGACTTAAACAAAAACACTTCAAACTTGAATGATATTCCCATTGTTAATGAGTTTTCTGATGTTTTTCTTGAGGAACTTCCTGGCTTACCCCCAAACTGAGAAATTGAATTCTGTATTGATCTTGAACCCGGTACTAAGCCCATTTCCAAAGCCCCATACTGAATGGCTCCCATTAAACTTCAAGAGTTAAAAGTCCAACTACAGAATTTGTTGGATACTGGTTTCATTCATCCGAGTGCATCACCTTGGGGTGCTCCTGTTCTATTTGTGAAAAAGAAAGATAGGAGTATGAGATTGTGCATTGACTATCGAAAATTGAATCATGTCACCATAAAAAATAGGTACCCGTTACTTCAAATTGATGACATATTTGATCAATTACATGGTGCTCAATATTTCTCAAAGATCGATCTTCGTTTTGGATATCATTAGTTAAGGTTAAAGTTGAGGACATTCCAAAGACTGCTTTCAGAACTCGTTATGGGCATTATGAGTTCTAAGTCATGCATTTCGGACTAACCAATGCTCCTACAGCTTTCATGGACATGATGAACCGAATATTCATAGAATATTTGGATCATTTTGTGGTTGTCTTTATTGATGACATCCTCATATACTCCAAGAATCATGAGGATCATGAACAACACCTGAGATTGATATTCCAAAAGCTTCGCGAAAAGCAAACTATATGCCAAATTGAAGAAATGTGAGTTCTGGCTTGAGGAAGTCAAGTTCCTTAGGCATGTAATTTCAAGACAGGGAATATCAGTTGACCTTGTAAAGATTGAAGCAATACTGAATTAGGAACAACCCAAGACAGTAACGGAAGTCCGAAGCTTTTTGGGCCTAGCTGGTTATTATCGGAGATTCTTAGAAGGATTTTCTCGAATCGCCACTCCATTAACTCAGCTTACTCAGAAAAACACCAAATTCGTATGGAGCGAGGAATACGAGAAAAGTTTCCAAGAACTCAAGAGAAGACTTATTTCAGCTCCTGTTCTGACCATACCACTAGGATCGAGAGAATTTGTTATGTATAGCAATGCTTCAGAAAAAGGTCTAGGTTGTATTTTTATGCAACATGGAAAGGTTATAGGCTATGCCTCTCAACAACTCAAAGATTATGAGAAAAATTACCCTACTCATGATCTAGAGTTGGCGGCGGTCGTTTTCGCATTGAAGATCTGGAGACACTACTTGTATAGAGAAAAAATGGATATCTATACGGAGAATAAAAGCCTCAAGTATTTCTTCACTCAAAAGGAACAAAACATGCGATAACAACATTGGCTTGAGCTATTGAAGGATTATGATCACACCATCTAGTATCACCTGAGAAAGGCAAACGTTGTAGGTGACGCTTTGACCAGAAGATCTTATGCGAGTACAAGTGCACTGCTGACAACATAAAAACGTATTTTGTATGATTTACAAAAGATGGAGATAGAGCTAAAGATACCGGGGACCCACTTTAAGATTACGCACGTGCGAGTAGAATCGGCTTTAATCGATAAAATTAAAGCTACATAAGCTACTGATTCAGAACTAATGAACATGATGAAGAAAGTATAAGAAGGTGTTATTCCCGAAGCAAGAATCGACGAGCAAGTAATACTTCGAGTCAACTCTCGACTCTGTGTTCCTAACGATCCTAAATTGAAGCGTAAAATCATGATAGAGGCACAAAACACGCCGTTTACAATCCACCTAGGAGGTACCAAGATGTATCGTGATTTTCGACATACATTTTAGTGGAACAATATGAAAAGGGAGATTACAGAGTTTAACTTGTCAACGTGTCAAGACAGAGCATCAAGTGCCTAAGGGTCCATTACAACCATTTGAGGTTCCCGAATGGAAGTGGGAACACATCAATATGGACTTCGTTACGGGTCTTCCCAAAGTTTCTCAAGGCTTAGATGCAATTTGGGTCATCGTAGATAGATTGACCAAATCAGCTGATTTCTTGCCTATACGAGAAAACTTTTCACTTGAGCGTTTTGCCTGTATGTATATAAATAAGATTGTGAGATTTCATGGCATGCCAATTTCCATAGTTTCTGATCGAGATCCTAGATTCACTTCACGCTTTTGGATTGGTCTACAAAAAGCTATGGGCACTGAACTATGTTCTAGTTTTGCATACCATCCTCAAACGGATGGACAATCGGAAAGGATGATCCAGACCCTTGAAGATCTTTTGAGACTTTGTGTACTATATTTCAAAAGAAGTTGGGATAAGTACTTGCCATTGGTTGAATTTTTCTACAACAACAGTTACCAAGCAAGTATAGACATGGCTCCATCGAGGCTTTATATGAACGCAAGTGTCGCACTCCGGTATGTTGGAATGAGGTAGGAGAAGCAAAACTATTGGGACCTGAATTAGTATGCTTGACAACGAATATAAACCGCACAAGAATGACAAAAAGAGTTATGCTAATCTTCATCGAATGGACGAAAGTTTCAACATCGGAGACCATGTATTTTTACGTGTTTCCCCATGGAAAGGAGTTACGAGATTCAGAAAAAAAAGGAAAGATCAACTCTCAATTTATTGACCCATTTGAAATCCTCGATCGAGTAGGAACCGTAGCCTACAGACTAGCTTTACCACCAAGTACGTCCCGCATTCATAACGTTTTTCACATATCTACGTTAAGTACATATGTGAAGGACCCAAACCACGTCATTGAGTTAGAACTGGATATTATAGCAGAGGATTTAAAATACGATGAGGTATCTGTTAAGATCCAAGATAAGAAGGAGCAGATCCTACGCTCAAAGGTTATACCTCAAGTTAAGGTTTTATGGAGGAACTAAGATATACTGAGGAAATGACCTGAGAGCTAGAATCTAAGGTGAAATCTATGTATCCTTATCTCTTCGAAATGTCAGCTACGTCAATTTCGGGGACAAAATTTCATAAGGAAAGGAGGTTGTAAGACCTCGAATTTTATGAAATACAAAATTTAATTTTTCTTCATATATATTTTTCCTGAAACATTAAGTGGTCAAATTGACAAAGTTAAAAGTTAAGGATGGTATGTGCAAATTTTATTATGTTGGACAATATTCATTTTGTCAGAGAATATTCGTTTTGTCGGGAAATATTCGGTCCTACGACGGCGCCGAAATAACTAATCATTGGTAGACCCCACAACGGAATATTTGTCGGATATAGAAAATGACAGAAGTAATCTTTTTAAATAAAAATAGTCAACGGTGTTATCACTTTTAACTATTAGAATACCCGGTGATAAAAGAATAGTATCGTACGGTATTTTATGGTATTTTACTATAGCACACGGTATTTTACAGTAGCACACGTTATTGTATAATGTCTCATATTATTGATCTGATAGCGTGGTCATTGCACAGTATTCATCAATAATTGTTGTTAGACAATATTTTGCATTATTGATTCAATAATTATCATTACACTGTATTTTATATCATTAAACCAATAATTATTATTGCACTATATTTTAAAATTATCAAACCTAATAATTGTCACAGTAGCAAATATACAGTAAATTATATTATTAAATTAATAATTAATAGTAAAATGTTTTTCTTACATTATTGTTGAATTATTGTTGTAACATTATTTTATTATATATGTTGGACCAATAGGAAGGAAAAAAAATTAATTTTTATTATTATTTTGAATAGTAAACACGTGGGGCCCTCTGTGGGGGGCACATGAGAATTGAAATGGAAATTGAGTTACTAGAGTTTGTTGAAAGCAACCAGGCTGCTACTGCCAATTTTGAATTTCAGGTTGGCGTGCAGCATGCCAGCTGCTCTCACCTACCGCATAATGTTTTCCTTTATCCTATAAATAGGTTGCTCAGCTGAATAGAAAAATTACACATAAAACATAAAAATTTTCTACAAGTATTTTGTGAGTTTTCTCTTAAAATAGTAAGGTTATCTTGAGTGTTTGTAAACCAGAAGGAGTACAGGAATTTTTCAAGTTGATCAACCTCATTTTTATCAATATCTAGTCACGTGATAAGGAGATGAGAGAGTAGCTGAGTCTATTCGGGGGATGGAGTGAAGGTCCCAAGTTGTAGCTGTATTAGTCTTCATAAGTTGTAAAATAGTGTGATAATAATAATGAAGACTTAGTTGTGTATTATTTGAATACTGTATTGTGGTACGTTCTACGTTGTATTGTAATAGTTATGTATTTTGATAACTCAAGTTTGGGCTGTGTGGGCCCAGATTTGGGGGTGTCACAGCTGTGATCGGCAAATTCAATTGGGTTGATTGTGCGCTTCATAGAAGTTGGATCTAATAAGGACTTTGTGAAAGTAGTATGCCCTCAAGCCAATCACATTTGATGTGATAAGCATATACTTTGTAATCTTGTTCATTTATTAATAAAAGAATCAAGGCATTTCTTTATTCATGATTAATTACTTGAATTAATCAAATGGATAAACCCATAGTTTTGAGCAATGCTTTTAGAACCATGATGAGGATCATGCTAATGAGATCTGAATTCAAGATAGTTCAAAACTAAAATTGTTCCTAATCGTTGGATCACTAAAAAGGGGATTAGTAGATCCGGATAGATTGGTACATACTATGCTTGCTCTTATGAAGAGGATGATTGATCTCATAATCATTTGTGTAGAGACACTAAAGCAAGTATGTAGGTGCTTATTAGAGAATAAGTTCACTGAACGTGACTCGCTCAAGGAACACCTAATGGAGTCTTACTTGCCTGTCAATAGGAGTTCCTTTTGTGATAGTAGTACAAGTGATCCTTGGACTTGAGACCATTATAGTATCTTGTGTATGATGAATTATGTTTTGACATATTCCTTAAAACCTTTAGGGTGTATCAAATGGTATGATCGGATATAATAAGTCATACATGGAGATAGGTAAATAATCAACAAAGAATCTGCCACTTTTAGTAAAAGAAGAGAATGTCCTATGCGATTCGATAAATGACAACTCAGTAGTCCTTGACCAAGGCAGAATGAAAATTAGAAAGTAGTTTCTAATTTATATTAATTATACTTATTCATTTAAGGATCGAAATACATATAATCAAATAAAATAAGACTTGACAGTTATACCATGTCTTATATTTGATTGAGACGTTGTAAGGTAGAAGGATTGAATTGTACGGTAACTATTCGCTGAATAGGTTCTTTTGTGATTAAATGTTGAAATCTATATTATCTAGAAAGTCGTTGATCGCTAAGGGGGCTTACCCTTATCATGGAATAAATATTATTTATTTAAATAAATTAAATAGTTAATTTATTTATATAAATAAGATTAGAATAGTTCTAATTAATTTATTCTATAACCGGTTTAATATGGAGAACCTAAAGGGTCACACCGCAAAAGGAAAATAATTATTTAAGAAGTAAATGACATAATTGTAATAATGAATTAAGTATATTTAATTTATACTATGTGGATATAATAAATTAAATAGCTTAATATTTATTATTTAGTATTTTGGAAATACTAATTATAAAATAATAAGAGAAGTCTTATTATTATTATTATTATTATTACTATTATCATTATTATTTAGTTCCTAAATGGTTTAGGAATTAATTAATAAGAGTACTCTCATAATTGATAATTAAGTTCCTAAATAGTTTAGGGATTATAATTATTATATTAAATTAATTAAAGATCCTAATTAGATTAGGAGTTTAATTAAAAACCCTATTCCTAAAGGTGTTAGGAGGGTTTACTAAATCTATAAATAAGAGAAGTCTTATTATGGATTAAGGTTACACACATACACTTCCATATGTTTTGGGGGAGTACTCACATATTCTCTAGAGAGAGAAAACTAGGGTTTGTCATCACCCACTTCTTGAATTATTATTATTCCTTGATGGATCACCTCTAGAGGCCAAACACTTGGGTGGTTAACGTTGATCATTGGAATCCAATCGGTGAAATTCAAGGAGAACGCGAAGGATTTGTAGGTGAACTTGTACCCATTGAAGCTTTGAGTTCTACAAGGGTATATCTCTAACTTCTTCTTTATTAATTAATAGTTGCGCATAAAGGTCGATCCTGGATTATGGTTTGTAAATTTTTAAATTTGATTTTACCATGCTTCCGCTAATTTTATGCAATTTGATTGCGTCTATGATTTTTACAAATCAACAGTGGTATCAGAGCCAAACTTTATGCGAATTATTAATTATTTTGATTTCATATGTGTATGGGTATGTGTTTAGAACAATTTATTGGGCATAATTTTTTGTTGTATAAAATTATATTTTTATTAAAAGCAAAGCAGTTTTTCAGGTTCACTGTTTCGGCAATTTTGTTTTCCGAAATATGCAGTTTTGGACTATATATAAAGCAGTTTTAGTTTTATGATATATATATATATATATATATATATATATATATATATATATATATAAAGCAGTTTCGGATGTATAAAATATATATATATTAATAAGGCAACCGAAAGCAAGACACGATTTTGGGACAAGACTAAAAGCAGCGGTCATGAATAAAGCAACATGGCTCGGAATTGGTGTTAATATATATATATAAGATTACCAAATTAGATTTGGTAAAAGCAATGCACTGTTCCAGTTTTCGGTAGAAAGCAGCCCACGGTTTAGACCAATATTTTTGAAAATTTAGAAAGCAACAAAAGCAATCTGCACTGTTCCAGTTTTCGGTAGAGAGCAACCCACGGTTTTTAAAACTTAGTTTTCGAAATATATAATTATATATATATTATTAATATATATGATATATTTATAATATATATATTAATTATCCAAACAATTTGGTAATTTTGTACAGATTTTAAAATTTTAAAATAAAAGAGTTTATTTTGGGTAATTTTAAAATAATAAAAATAAATAGTTTATTTTTAAATAATTTTATAATTAAAATAAAATGTTTATTTTAAACATGAAATTGGATTTCATGCAACTCTAATTGCCCATTAAATGATACCAATACATATATGGAATGTTTTATTTAGTTCATGTGATGAATATTATTTATTGATATATATGTTGATATATATGATAATAAATGGGATTGATTATGGACTATTTGACCAATGTGATTGGATTTAATTTTAAATGGATGCATAAATGAATGGGTTTTATAAATGGGGTCTGCGTAACTCGTCTTTTTAATTTTTCTTATGTATAAAATTCTATCTCCCTCCTATGTACTTCCCCTTGACTGTTGATCAAGGTTTCTTATTTATTATAAATAATTTGTAATATGACCAGTTAGAATTATTTTGAAGACTTGGAGCCAAGGAGCGCATGAAGACCCGTTTGTAATGGAGCCCGAATTTAAATGTAATAGTTACATATAATTTAATTTATTTTTGCACCCTAGGTTTGACCTTTTGGTTCACTTGGTGGCCCTAGTGAACCAAACTAGAATAAAAGTTCATAATCAATCCAAGTAGAATATAGTATTATATATGTGCATGCTAATTATATATATTATATATTATCCAAACATGTTTCGCATGTTAAATAATATGACGCGTATTTTATATATATATATATATATATATATATATATATATGTGCATGCGCGCTAAATAAGATTAGACAATTAATATTAATAAACCCCTCATGATGTAGAATAAATATTATTTAAAAATGAATTAAAAGTTTAATTCATGAATTAAAAGGAGTTTAATTCAATTAAATAAAATTAGAATTGTTCTAATTTATTTATTCTACTACTAAAATATTAAGTTGTAACGTTCAAAGATATTTGGAATATCGAACGTCGCCTTCTAGCATGATAAAACGATAGAGTATCAAATAATCAATATACGTTTGTTGTGCACACACAAGGCATATATCGATCATTTGAGATGTTGTTTTATCACATTTGATGCTTATAAGGAATTGAACATTGCTGTTTTGTTGTGCACACACAAGGACAGTATTTTTCTATTCACTTATATGGAAGTGCTAGGTTTGATTTAACTTAGATAATTTTGATTTGGATGTGCACACACATGATCATAATAATCTAAGAGGCAAAATACAAGGAGTTACATGTTGATGTAATTGACAAGGAGTTGTCTACCTATTGAATAAATTATAATTTGTTGTGCACACACAAGATTATACTTATGTCAATAGGATCCTTATCTCACTAGCAAATTTTTAATTAAATTCGCCGAACTATATATAGAGGGTGATATAGTTTGATGAAAATAGTGGGAGACACCATTTTAAATAAAGACCTAATTAACTTGGGGATTAATAAAATGAATGCATGTTAATGTTGTTATTAATTCACTTACAGAATATTGCTATGTTTAATTCACTAACACTGTATAGCAAATTAGATGCTAACAATTAATCGAACTGAATTGTTCGGATTGATTAAACAAATTTGAGAAAAGTTCTCAATGCTGAAAAGCTAGCAACTATCCTTAATTTGCCTATTCCTGCAAACGTTGTAGACTAAGCCTATGAGGAAGATATTGTTATTTTAAGAAATAGCAAGATGATGCAAAGATGGCTCAATGCATCATGCTCACATCCATAAGTATTTAGTTACATCGTCAACACAAGAAAATGGATGCACCTACTATATTGTTGCACATTCAATAGTTGTTTGGTGAGCAAAATAGGTCAACTGGATATAAGATATCTAATGAGCTATTCCAATCTATAATAACCAATGGCATTACAGTAAAGACACGTGTCCTAAAGATGATCAATCTGATTGATCAATTAGGACACCTAGGTTTTGTCAAAGATAGAGAGTTGAGTCAAGATTCGATCTTGCAGTCACTCGCTGACTCCCTTTCACAAATTGTTGTGAACTTTAACATTAATAAGCTTGAAGTCAGTTTACCTGATTTGCTTAAATATGTTGAATAAGTTGAGAGTTACTTTCCTTCCAAGAAAGACCAAGTCTTACTAGTAGATGAATCTTCTAAGTTGAAGAAGATGGCCAAAGGTGTTTCTGAGGAGTCAGAAAAGATAGAAGGCAAAAGAAAGGCTAAACAAATGACATAAATAAAAGTGATCCCGAGGGCAAAGGAGTTTGCTTTCATTGCGATAAGCTGGGACACTGAAGAGGAACTGCAAGGAGTATCTTGTAGTAGTTAAGCAGAAGAAGCTTAGTGAAGCTTCAACTGCAGATATAGATTTGTTCATAATAAAATAGAACTTTCTATAAGTCAAATTTCTACTTAGGTATTAGATACCGGCTAATGGTCTCACATATGCAAGTCGTTGTAGAGACTAAGCAGAAGGAGAAAGCTAAACAAATGATAAGTAATCATGTGCTGGGGAATGAAGCAAAGGTTGCTGCATTAGCCATGGGAACTTATAGTTTAGCACTGCTTACGGGCAAGCCTATTAATTTAGTAAGTTGTTACTAGGTTCCAGTTCTTAGAAACATTATTTCAGTTCCATGTGATGACAAGGAAGGGTTTTTGACATCATAATAATGAACAATCGTTGTTCTATTTATAATGATAATGTTTTATTTAGAACTGGTTGATTACTTAATGGACTTTGTATACTTGACTTACATGAAAATATTTCAAAATTGAACAAACTAAAGGCAAATAGATGATATGGATCATACATTTATGCAATACTGTTAACTCGGTCATGTTGATGAAACAAGACTAAACAAGTTGTATAAAGATAGGTTTTTTAGAGCCTTTTGATTGTGAATAAAATACAACTTGTGAATCTTGTATCATGGACAATATGACTAAATCTTCATTTAGTGGACATGGAAAGCGAGTTGCGGAGTTGTTAGAAATGATACACACAGTCGTGTGTGGGACCTATGATAACAAACGCAAGAGGAAGGTATTCATTCATTACTTTCATTAATGATTCTAGATTTCGATATATGTATTTGATGAAATATAAATCCAAATCGTTTGAAACGTTCAAAGAATTCAAAAGTGAAATATAGAAACTAAAGGCCAAAAGTATTAAAGTTCTTCGATTAGATCGAGAAGGGAATACTTAAGCAATAAGTTTCTAGATCATCTCAAGCGAAATGGTATTCTCACACAATGGACATGGTGATGATCCATGATGAGTTATACCAATCTTCCAGTATACTTCTAGGGTTATACCTTAGAAACGATCGCATATCTACTAAATCAGATACCTTCTTATTTCTTCCTCAAGACTTCATATGAGTCATGGATAGGGAGGAAACCAAGTATTAAGTATGTTAAGATTTGGATTGTCCAGCTTATGTCAAAAGGTTTGACAGTGATAAGCTTGAGACAAGATCTGATAAGTGTAAACTTGTGGGATATCGTAAAGAAAGTTTAGGGTATCACTTCTATAATTTGACTAACTAAAAGGTGTTTGTTGAAACACGCTGCCTTATAGGAAAAGAAGTTTTTCCTTAAAGGGTTAGTGGGAGTAAAATAGATCTTAAAGAAGTTCAAGAACCACAAAACACTACATATTAAGTGAAGGAATCTGTATAAGTAGATAAACCTATTGTACAACAACCAAGTCGTAAATCTGGTTTAGTACCGAAGATACCTGAATGGTATGGATTCATCATAGATGATGGTGATGAGGTACGCATCATAGTGGATGATGATCTAGTTATATACGATGAGGTATAAGTATTAGATACTCAAGAGAAATGACTGATAATCATAAAATTTGAAATGGGTCTTTGGAGAAAGACTAAATGCAGATGGCAAGGTGGAGACCTATAAGACCTGACTAGTGGTAAAAATATTTCAAATAAAGTCAATGAGTTGACTAAAATAAAAATTTTCACTAGTGAAAATGCATATATAAATTCGGATTTTATTTACAATTGTAGTTTACTATACAACATGATGTATGTATGATACAACCAAGATGATTTGTCTCTATATAGATGGAGTAAATCAAGTATGAAAGCTACAATGATCCAATTTTGGATTGAAGCAAGTTTCTCGAAGATGGAACATCCGTTTTGATGAGATAATCAAAAGTGTTTGATTATATCAAAGACGATAATGAACCAAGTGTGTACAAAGGTTAGTGGGAGCACTATGACATTCCAAGTATTATATGTTGATATAATATTGATAAAGAATGACATATCGATGCTACAATCAGTAAAGATGTGGTTGTCTAAACACTTCTCCGTGAAGGACTTGGGAGAAACATCCTATATTTTGGGGATAAAGATCTATAGAGATAGATCATAAAGGATGCTCGGTTTAACCCAAAGACTGTACATCAATTCGTTGATATGTACTAGACTTGATATTGCTTATGTACGATAAGCAGATATCAGTTTAATTTTGGAGAAGAATATTAGAAAATAGTTTCTAATGATAAGTTTGATATAAAACTAGAGGGTTTAACAAACTCAAGTTTGTTCAGACTAATCAAGATAACAGTATATCCGTTTCAGGTAATATGATTACCTTGAATGGTGCAGTAGTGAGTTGGAAAAGTTCCAAACAACAAGGAGTTGCTGATTTAGTGACAAAGACATAGTAAATAACCATAAGTGAAGCTGCAAAGGTGATTGTTTGGTTCAACAAGTTCATTACATAACTTATAATGGTTCTTAGTATTAAAGGAGTTTAATTTGCCAAAGAACCTAGGTCTCATCTGAAATCCAAACATATGTTGCAGCACTTTCATATGATTAGATGAATCATTAAAAAGGAGACGACACCATAAAGATGGCAAGCTCTTAGAACATCATTACAGATTCATTAACTAAAGCATTTACTAAGCAATTTGTACGCCACTTAGAGAAGAATGGTATAGGGATACCAAAGGGCGATTGACTTTAGTGCAAGTGGGAGATTGAAAGTAGTATGTGATGAGTGGGTGTTATACCTACGATTTAGGTATTTTTAGGCTTAAATACTTGCTTTCCTTAAGTACTTTTAGTTCTATTTTATTGGTTTTTATGTGACAGTGGCAATTCGGTAATTTTGAACAGTGCTTGGCGCCGGGGCGCAATGACAAGGCTTGAAGATGGCGCCGGGGCGCAGGTCGGTAATTCCAATTGTCCAATACCGTGTGAAGCAATTCGACTCTGAGTTGGAAGCCAGTTTTTGCAGTTGACTTAGAGATGGATTCTAGGACTTCAAGTCAGCCACGAAGGAAGATATAGGAAAGAATAGCAAGGATTAGAAGGAGACACGGTTTTGAGCTAGAGGATTCAAGGATTTCTGAAGGAAAACGCAGCAGTGAAGGAGAAGAAGCGAGAGAGACTTCAATATAGTTTTCTCTAGTTCCTTTTCTTTTGTCTTCTGAATTTTGATGAATTTTAATATTAATTTGATTTTGGTTCTCATGACGATGTGTAACTAAATTCTTCTTTAGGATTACAATGGAACCGTTGGTTGAACTTTAATTAAATTATCTTAGTTTCAATTATTTGATCAATTGTTGGATTGGTTGTTATATCTCGTATTAATTTATAATTGTCTGATCAACAGTTGTTTGATTTCTTAGATGGAATTGATGAAGGAAATCTAGGAATAGATCTGGATATAATAACGTGTGACTTTGTTTATTTTTCTTAGGAAGAGTATCATGATAGTATATAGGATGCGAATACCTATAAACCACACGTAACATATTGAGAGTTTGATTTTAATGAGTCTGCTTTAATGAATTTTGCATAGAATTATAGCATTATAAGTTGGAGTGGATCTTTTTATTAGTTATCGACGGAGATTAGTGAATAGTTAAGTGATCTCAGTTAACAATCCATATGATTAAGTAATTGGAATTAAGATAATGACATTATTGTGATCCAGCGGAGAAATTGTAATCTTAAAGCCTTTTATTATCTGATAAATCATTTTCATTAGTTAATTAGTTAGTTTAAATCCAATTTCAGTTTTAAGTAGTTCATAATCCAAGTTTGCTAAAGTTTAATTAGAATTGAATTAATATAAAATTAATAGTTAGCATAATTGTTAGTAATTGTTCCTCGTGGGTTCGACAACCTTATTTTTACAATATTACTTGATTGATCGCGTATACTTGCGTGTGAATTCCATATATCTAAATCGGACAACAAGTTTTTGACGCCGTTGCCGGGGAACGGTTCTAATAATTAGTTTATTATTAAGTTTTATTAGTTTAATTTTAATTTAAAAGTTTTAAGCTTGTGTTTTACCGTGTTCTTTTCTGGCTTTCATCAGGTAGAGTTTTCTTGTGCTTTCTGGAAGAAGTTGCTTTTAGTATTTTGTGTATGCACACGAGATCTAAAGGTCCGGAACTAGAGCCTTACGAAGACAACATAGAACGAAGGTTCCGTAGAATTCGCACTTATATTCGGACGACTCTAGAAAATCAAGAAAGAATGGCTGAGGAAGATCAGAAAACACTGCGGGAGTATGCTATGCCACAAGTGACGGAAATTCAGTCTAGCATTACAAGGACCGCCATTACAGCAGCAAATTTTGAGATCAAACCCGACACTATTCAGATGATCCAAAATTCGGTGCAGTTTGGGGGTTTGCCGAATGATGACCCTAACGACCACATTGTCGGCTTCTTGGAGATATGCGACACATTCAAGTACAATGGGGGTGACGGAGGATGCTATTAGACTGAGGCTATTCCCATTCACACTGAGAGACAAAGCCAAGAGCTGGTTACATTCCTTGCCGGCAGGATCCATTACAACGTGGAATGATTTGACACAAAAATTTCTTGCCAAATTCTTTCCACCAGCAAAGACGACAAAGATGCGGAACGATATCACTTCTTTCGTTCAGCACGATTCGGAATCACTGTATGAAGCTTGGGAGCGGTTCAAAGATTTGCTACGGAGATGTCCACATCATGGAATTCCTAAGTGGTTGCAAGTTCAAACCTTCTACAATGGTCTATTCAGTCAGATTAGGACAAGCATAGATGCAGCAGCTGGTGGAGCATTGATGGGAAAGAATATTGAAGAAGCGTACAACCTGCTTGAGAATATGGCAGCGAACAACTATCAATGGCCTACAGCTAGAACTCATCAACCAAGAGCAGCAGGTATTTATGAGGTGGATGCCATGACAGCCTTCTCGGCACAACTGTCTGCCATGTCAAAGAAAATAGACGCTATGGGAACGCAGAAAAATCAGTTGAAGATAGTTTGTGAGATTTGTGCAGGAGATCACTTAACAGAACATTGTGCTATTAATTCAGAGTCTGCGCAGTTTATTGGAAATCAAAACAGACAGCCACAATATGGGAATAATGCAAATAATTACAATCCTGGATGGAGGAACCATCCGAATTTTGCGTGGAGCAATAATCAGATGCAAACTCAAAATCAAGCTCCAAGACATCAATACCCACAACAGCAACAGCAACAGCAACAACCTGATAAGCTATCACAAATGGAAGAAGTACTAGCGAAATTGTCAAATCAATTAAATCAATTTGACGTAAATTCAAAAAATCAAGCAGCTGCAATAAGGAACCTTGAAACTCAACTCGGTCAGATCCATAGTGCTATAAACAATCGACCTCAAGGTTCTTTACCAAGTGATACTGAGAAGAACCCAAAAGGAGAGGGTAACGCACACTGTAAGGCAATTACATTGAGAAGTGGGACAGAATTATCAGAAACAGTCAAGGAGAACTCAAAGCAACCACAAGATGTCGAAGCAAGTAAGGATGCAGACTTATCTGAGAAAACGGAGAAACCCGTGGAAAAACCCGAAGGAGTCAAGCTGAATCCCTATGTTCCACCAGTACCATTCCCTCAGCGACTCAAAAAGGCAAAAGCAGACAAACAATTTTCAAAGTTTCTAGAGGTATTCAAGAAACTTCAAATCAACATACCTTTTGCGGAAGCTCTAGAACAAATGCCAAACTATGTGAAATTCATGAAGGATATCTTGTCAAGAAAGAGAAAGATGGAAGATTTTGAAACAGTCGCACTGACAGAGGAATGTAGTGCCATTCTGCAGAATAAATTGCTGCCCAAACTAAGAGATTCAGGCAGTTTCACAATACCATGCACAATTGGCGACAAGTTCTTTGGGAAAGCTTTGTGTGATCTGGGGGCCAGTATTAATCTGATGCCACTCTCCATATATCAGCAGTTAGGCCTGAAAGAAGTGAAACCAACCAATGTTACTTTACAGCTGGCAGACAGGTCATTGACACATCCAAGAGGAATAGTGGAGGACATATTGGTGAAAGTAGAGAAATTCATCTTTCCGGCAGACTTCATAGTATTGGACTTCGAAGAGGACAAAGAAATTCCGATTATACTTGGGCGTCCATTTTTGGCTACGGGTAGAACTTTGATAGATGTGCAAAAAGGGGAGCTGACTATGAGGGTACATGGTCAAGAGGTCACTTTTAATGTGTTCAAAGCTATGAAATTCCCAAAGGAAGTAGAAGAATGTTTCAAAATTGATTGGTTAGAAGTAGCGGTGGACGAAGTTTCTGAGGTGAATTGTAATGCGGATCCACTTGTAACGGCATTATTTAATCCTATAGCTGCAGATTTTTTAGCCCCATTTGAGTTTGTGCAGCTGTTGAATGCATATACACCGCTCTTACAGACTGGCAAGAAATTTGAGCCTTTAAGTCATTATGAGAAAGCAAAGACCCATGACAAGACATCTATAGAAGAACCACCAGTTTTGGAGTTGAAACAGTTGCCAACCCATTTGAGGTATTCTTATTTGGGGAATTCTTCTACACTGCCGGTAATTATTTCCGCTTCACTTGATGAGTTACAAGAGACAAAGTTGCTGACGGTATTGCGGGAATTCAAAACTGCCATTGGATGGACCATAGCAGACATCAAGGGAATTAGCCCATCACTATGTATGCACAAAATCCTGCTTGAGGAGGATGCCAAACCAGTTGTAGAGCAGCAAAGACAACTAAACCCAATCATGAAGGAAGTCGTAAAGAAAGAGATTCTCAAATGGTTGGATGCGGGTATAATCTATCCCATATCGGATAGTTCGTGGGTTAGTCCGGTGCAATGTGTACCAAAGAAAGGAGGCATGACGATAGTAGCCAATGAGAATAACGAACTAATTCCAACAAGGACGGTGACGGGTTGGCGAGTCTGTATGGATTATCGAAAATTAAACAAGGTAACTCGCAAAGACCATTTTCCGCTGCCTTATATTGATCAGATGTTAGATAGATTGGCGGGACATCCATTTTACTGTCTGTTGGATGACTATTCGGGCTACAATCAAATTGTCATAGCCCCCGAGGATCAAGAAAAAACGACGTTCACATGCCTGTATGGAACATTTGCCTTCCGGAGGATGTCTTTTGGGCTCTGCAATGCACCGGCGACATTTCAGAGATGTATGATGGCAATCTTCTCTGATATGGTAGAGCAGAATTTAGAAATATTTATGGACGATTTTTCGGTCTTTGGTGATAGTTTTGATCTATGCTTAGTAAATCTGATTCCGGTTCTAAAGAGATGCGTAGAAACAAATTTGGTGCTTAATTGGGAAAAGTGTCACTTCATGGTGCAAGAAGGAATCATCTTGGGACATAAGGTGTCGGCTAGTGGTATAGAAGTGGACAAGGCAAAGATTGAGACGATTGAAAATCTGCCACCACCAAATTCTGTGAAAGGAATTCGAAGTTTCTTGGGACACGCAGGATTTTATCGACGATTTATCAAGGATTTTTCCAAGATTACAAAGTCGTTGTGTACATTACTGGAAAAAGATGTTCCTTTTAAGTTCACTACAGAGTGTCATGAGGCATTTCAGAATCTAAAGACAAAGTTGATAACTGCACCAATAATTCCCCGATATAATAAAATTTTTCACATAATATCTTTATCTTTTACTTTTGTCAATTTTGCCACTTACTGTTTCAGAAAAATATATATGAAGAAAAACTAAATTTTATATTTTATAAAATTTGGGGCCTTACAACCTCCCATTCTTATGAAATTTTGTCCTCGAAATTGCCGTACCTGAAATTTCGACTAGGTGAGGATATACTTAGATTTCATTTTAGATTCTAGCTCCCAGGTCATTTCCTCAGTATCTTGGTTCCCCCATAAAACCTTGAGTTGAGGTGTAACCTTTGAGTGTAGGATCTACTCAGTCTCATCTAAGATCTTAACAGGTACCTCCTCGCACGTTAAATCCTCTACTATAACGTCAGTTAAATACACGGTCTTCGATGTTGAAACTTTCGCCCCTTCGATGAAGATCAACATAACTCTTTTGTCATTCTTGTGCAGTTTGTATTCGTTGTCGAATCATTTAGATCTTTTCTGTTGTCAAGCATACCAACTTGGGTCCCAACAATTTTGTTTCTCCTACCTCATTCCAACATACTAGAGAACGACACTTTCATCCATACAAAGCCTCGAATGGAGCCATGCCTATGCTTGCTTGGTAACTGTTATTATAGGAGAATTCAACCAATGACAAGTATTTGTCTTAACTTCCCTTAAAGTCTAATACACAAAGTCTCAAAAGATCTTCGAGAGTCTGAATTTTCCTTTTCGATTGCCTGTCCGTCTGAGGATGGTATGTAAAATTGAATCGTAGTTCGGTGCCCAAAGTTTTTTGTAGGCTAATCCAAAATCATGAAGTGAATCTAGGATCTCGAGCAGAAACTATGGATACTGGCATGCTATGAAATCTTATAATCTCACTTATATACATACTAGCAAGAGACTCAAGTGAAAAGTTTTCTCGTATAGGTAAGAAATGAGCAAACTTGGTCAATCTATCTATGATGACCCCAATTGCGTCTAAGCCTTGAGAAACTTTGGAAAGAACCATTAAGAAAAACCATATTGATGTGTTCCCACTTCCATTCGGGAACCTCAAGTGGTTGCAATGGAGCCTTAGACATTTGATACTCTGCCTTGACACGTTAACAAGTTAGGCACCTTGAGATAAATGCTATAATATCCTTCTACATATTGTTCCACCAAAATATATGTCGAAGGTCACAATCCATCTTGGTACCTCCTGGGTGGATTATAAACGTCGTGTTGTATGCCTCCATCATGATTTTATTCTTCAATTTAGGGTCTTTAAGAACACAGAGTCGAGAGTTGACTCGAAATATTCATTTCTCGTCAATTCTTCCTTCAGGAATAACACATTCTTGTACTTTCTTCATCATGTTCATTATTTCTGGATCTATAGCTTAAGCAGCTTTAATTTTATCGATTAAAGCCAGTTCTACTTGCACGTGCGCAATCTTCAAGTGGGTCCCTGATATCCTTAGCCCTTTCTCCGTCTTTTGTAAGTCTTACAAAATGCTTCTTTGCGTTGTTAGCATTGCACTTGTACTCACATAAGATCTTCTTCTTAATGTGTCGACTACAACATTTGATTTTCCTGGGTGATACTGGATGGTGTGATCATAATCCTTCAATAGCTCAAGCCAACTTTGTTGTCGCATGTTGAGTTTCTTCTGAGTGAAGAAATACTTGAGGCTTTTATGATCCGTATCGATATCCACTATCTCCCCGTACAAGTAGTGTTTCTAGATCTTCAACCCGAAAACAATTGCTGCCAACTCTAGATCATGAGTAGGATAATTTTTCTCATAATCTTTGAGTTGTCGAGAGGCATAAGCTATAACCTTTCCATGTTGCATAAGAATACAACCTAGACCTTTGCTTAAAGCATCGTTGTATATGACAAATTCTCCCAATCTTGATGGTATGGTAAGAACATGAGCTGAAATAAGTCTCCTCTTGAGTTCTTGAAAGCTCTTCTTGCATTCCTCACTCCATACGAACTTTGTTCTTTTTCAAGTCAGCTGAGTTAATAGAGTGGCGATTCGAGAAAATTCTTCTACGAATCTCCGATAATAACTAGCTAAGCCCAAAAAACTTTGTACTTCAGTTACTGATTTAAGTTGCTCCCAATTTAATATGGCTTTAATATTTTCAGGGTTAACTTATATTCCCTGACTAGAAATCACATGCCCAAGGAATATGACTTCTTCAAGCCAGAACTCACATTTCTTCAACTTAGCATAGAACTTATTTTCACGAAGCTTTTGGAGTATCAATATCAGGTGTTGTTTATGATCCTCGCAACTCTTAGAGTATATGAGGATGTCATCAATAAAGATAACCACAAAATGATCTAAATATTCCCTAAATATTCGGTTCATCATGTCCATGAAAGTTGTAGGAGCAATAGTTAGTCCAAAAGGCATGACTAATAACTCATAATGCCCATAATGAGTTCTGAAAGCAGTCTTTAGAATGTCCTCAACTTTAACCTTTAACTGATGATATTTAGAACGAAAATCAATCTTCGAGAAATGTTGAGCGCATTGCAATTGATCAAACATATCATCAATTCGAGGTAGTAGGTACCTATTTTTTTATGGTGACACGGTTTAATTCTCGGTAGTCAATGCACAATATCATAATCCCGTATGTTTTCTTCACAAATAAAACAGGAGCACCCCAAGGTGATGCACTCGGATAAATGAAATCAGTATCCAATAATTCCTATAGTTGGACTCTTAACTCTTGAAGTTTAATGGGAGCCATTCAGTATGGGGCTTTGGAAATGGGCTTAGAACCGGGTTTAAAGATCAATACATAATTTAATTTCACGGTTTGGGGGTAAGCCAGGAAGTTCATCAGGAAAAAAAACGTCAGAAAACTCATTATCAATGGGAATATCATTTATGTTTGACGTGTTTTTGTTCAAATCAGTGACATGAGATAAAAAGGCTTGACATTCCTTTTTCAATAAACGAATAACTTTATGGCTATAAATAATAGTTATAGATTTTAATGGTTTAGTTACTTGAATTTGCATGACAGGTTGATTAGGAATATGAAAACTAATGATCTTCTAAAAACAATCAATTTTAGCATGATGGGTAGCCAACTAATCAATTCCTAAAATCACATCAAATTCAAACATTTCCAAAGAAATAAGGTCAACGGATAATGTGAGGTTGTTAATTTGGACTATGAAAGATTTATATACAGTAGATGTAATGACTATTTCTCCTAATGGGGTTTCAACTGATAAGTCAAAGTCTGAATTTTTAGGGATCAGGTTTAAACGTTGAGCACATGTAGGTGAGATAAAAGAGTGGGTAGAGCTAGTATCTAACAGAGCGTAGACCTCATAAGAATTTATGAGTAGCTTACCAGTTATCACCTCGTTCGGGTTCTGTGTCATTTGGGATATCACAACAAAAGTTCTTCCCTGAACTACATATTTTTTCTTATCCGTGCTAGCTTTTGGAGCCATCATTGTAGCTGGATTTGATTTTGTAACAGGACAAAATCGTGTAATATATCCTTCATTCCCACAACTGTAGCATAATTTGGACTGTTGAGTATAGTTCAGGCTAATGTGACCTTCCTGACCACACTTATAACATCTTACTAGTGGAAAATTTTCTCCCCTTGAAACTGGTGCCGATGCTGACGTCAATATTACCTTTTTTTCTACTAACACTATAACACACAAGTATACGCGTTCAATTATAATACTTAACAAAAAAGGTATCGTCTAAAACAATATTAAATTTAATTAAACCTATTTAAACTCATGATTTGATTTTTTTAATTTTATCTAAATCTTAATTAAATAATAATTAACTACTAAATTAAACAACCACCAAATAGACTATAGATATGATGAATTAAGATTACAACTCCCCGTAATGGTTCATTTAAATCACTCTACTTTATTTGTAATTGATTAATTAAATTAGACCGCTAACCAAGAATTCTTTATAGTATTTATACATGGCGTTTGCTAGTCATATAAACAAATCGTCCTAAATTTGACCATAAGACAACAGAATTAACAAGGAACACCCTAATTAATTAATTCACTATATTCCTATGTGAACTATGTTAATTAGGGTTTCAAGCTCATATTCTCTTTTATGGTTGCAAAAGACATATATGTATATTCCTATCTTATACACTAATCATATAAACCCTTTCAGGTTTTATGAACAGATGCTATCATACCCAGATCTAAATTGATACTCCATCTTCCAATTTTGTATAAATTATCATAGTAATTATTGATCAGACAATTAATCATTAAAGCATAAGATATGCTAAATGGTCCATAAATAAATAATCTAGTTAATAAGAGAGTGATAAATTTAACACATTAAGTTCCATTGTAATCTTAAATAAAAGTTAGTTCATAGCGTTGAAGAAAAACAACATCATATTATTGATTAAGCACATCTTTGAGAATTACAATAGATGAAAATAGATGAAAGGATTAAAAAAAACTATAATAGTCGCCCTAATTCTGTCCCAATCTCCAAGCTCTGTCAATCCTTTTCATGTTTCCTCTGCTTTTCTCTGATCTGCAATATCTTTCTATGGTTGGCTTTCCACGATCCCCCTTTCCGTAGGTTTATGACTCTTCTATTTAAAGCTTTCAAGTGAAATCCTCATTAACACCAAGTTCCTCATGCAACAGGACTCTAAAATCAGCTTCAAGCTGCGTTTGGGACCCATATGAAAAACCTGTTAAAAATTGGAACTGAACACCACTGCAGCTGCGGTTATGTTGGGTGCAGCTGCGGTCCAAGTAATTTTCCCCAGCGCAGCTGCGGTCCCTTTTTCACCAGAAATTACAATTTCTCCACTAAAGTCCAATTTTTTGCAAAAACATAGAAACGAGTAAAACGAAACATAAAATGACATGAAAAGTAACAAATAATCAATTCATAGGTATAAAACCCACTCATCAAATACCCCCAAACTTGACTATTTGCTTGCCCTCAAATAAAATACCACAATATTAACTAAACCTAACATATAAAACACTCAAGCAATAAATTAATTCAAATCAGATTAATGGCCTCAAAGATTATATAATAGGACTCAAAAGAAATTGCAAAATATAGCATAATTTTAAAATCCTAACACAATCACCAATATTCCTGTGTGTGTGTGTGTGTGTGTGCCCCCCCCCCCCCCCCCCTCTATTCAGCTAGTTAGAATATAGATAAACTCATAAAATTAAATATTCACTAAACGATTCTATTTCGAAGTTAAAGCTCCATTTTTCACATTACTGTCGACTAAGCAAAACCATCATATAAATTCAAGATCACATAGATTCACATTTTCGTACTTTTATTTCTTTTAAGAGAGTTTATATAATTTTCAACTTTTCATCTCGCCTTGTATACTTGTTAATGGATGAATGCGTTTTACGCTCCATTTCATCCTCATACTCTCATTCTCTACTTGTACAATGTCTAATTTTATTAGGCTATTCAGATTTACTCGTGTAACGAACTTTTGACCAATGACTCCTAAACCAGCCGATTTTAGGGCACTAGATGTAGAAACATCCCTAAGGGCTTACTTGTTTGAGTAAGAAAAGCCACAAAATTTTGACTAAGTCAAAGATGTCAATTATATATTCCTTTTTTTCCCCAAAGTTTAAATAATATCCAATATTCATCCAAACTTATATGAAAGCCTAAACTTAGCACGAAGCAATGTTCAAAATAAACTTTAAATTTTATCCACAGAAATCATTTTAAACATCTAACCTATTAAGTTCTCTAAATAAAAACTAACCAAATAGCAGGCTATGTGCTAAATTATGGAAAAGAATCAAGGATATTGCCAAAATAGCTCAAATATCAAAATATAAATTTTGCATGTGGTCAACTTCCATTGAATAACAGCGAATAATCAGATTCTTATCATTGGCCTAATCCTAATTCACATGATTAAATGCTCTAATAACTATTACTATCTCAAACAAAATAAAATAAAACAAAACAAGACCTAATTAACCATTTTCATAGGTAACACGGTTACACTTAGCACGTGCAACAAGCCTTTGAATCCCATAGTTACCCTATGTGGACGAGTTTTGTCTCATGAGGGTTTGCAGTAAATATACCCAATTTTTTTTTAACATTTAATAAAAACCTAACATGCATCCTATCCTACTATGCCATTGACAAATACCAAAAATAAATATACCCCCAAACTTGAAATAAGCATTGTCCTCAATGTAATATAACGAAAACATAAGATTAGTAGAGGACTTCCATGACGGTGATCAGTCCGTGCTATCGCCTGCGTCAGGTTCCACATCTGATGGTGGATAAGGCGGGATTGAATGAGGGGCGGAAAATTGGATGGATGAGAATGCTTACGCCAACGCCTGCACCACCTCTACATTAAAAGCATACATGGCATCTTGGCATTGAGCTATCCGTTAGTTCTACTTATCCAACCGTTTCTGCATTCGACTTAAGTTCGTGTGGAATTTACACACTGATGCATTATTAGATGGAGTCGGTATTGAAGTTGATGACCCCATCTCAAGCTGAGAAGCAGCAGCATGATTCGGAGATGGCGATACAGCAAAAAGCTCATCTGTGTTGGGCGACTGAGGTTCCAAGATGAAGCCCTTACCCATTGGGTTGGCCTATGCACCGTCCCACTGTTTGAAATTCTTGATGACCATTGAATCAATTACTACTTACGGCTCATGGATGGGCTCATCAACAGTCCATCGAACTCCTTCTTATGCACACAATCCACATATCAAAGATGGATGTGGCAAAACCCTCGATGCACCACCTTTAGCTGTTTGTTTAATTGAGGCGTTTATCACCTTTTCGATGTTAATGCTCTTGCCTTTGATCATGCAGTACAGAAGAATAGCCTTGTCTTCGATTACTTCTGTGACATGTGTAGAGGGAATCAATTTTGCGCAGAGGAAGTAATACCACGCTTTCCCGTATTGGCTCAAATACCTATAAGAAAAATGGATCAGTTTCCCATCTTGAACTTTCCAGGTAGCATCCGGCTGGCATAAACTTTGAATGACGTCATCCAAATTCAGGGATTCATCCTTGTACTTGAGGTAATAATCCTTCTAGGTCATGGGCTCAAGGTTATAGTACGTATTAATCACATCCTCGAAAAATGAAACCTCTTTACCCCATACGTGTACTACATTATGCTTTACGAACTTGACATTAGCATACAACTCCTGAACTATTGCGACCACAGCGAGTTTTGGCTGTTTAGTAAACTCATACCAATCCCTCCCTTGTATCATGTTATACAAATGCTTATCCAATGCACCGGGTCTAAGGGTTCGCTCGGGGATTAACTTATTGTTAATAACCATCTCATGGAAATAGTCAGACGCCACTTCACTTGAGAATCTCTTCTTATCATAAGAATGAGTATAAGATGATCCTTCCCCTCTTTGTCTCTTAGGAGCTATAAGTAATCAATTCCCAAATCAAAAACCCACTCGATTAGTGCTATGTGAGACTCCAAGTTGGCTTAGGCAATTACTCGAACACCTGGCAAGCAAAACTTAAAAACCCTTTTGTTTGTAACCTTCCCCACTCGTTTCACTTTCAATCCCCCAGGCTTGGATGCACAAAGACTCTCCACACCAACTAGTAGCACAATGAAAACACAATTCCCAATTGTGCCAACACAAACTCAATTGGGCAACCAATTATCCGAACCAGAAAAATAAAAACAATTCTTAAATACCTCACTAGTTGAATGTATTAATCTAGTTTATGTAGAACGCAATCCAATATTCAACTAATTAAGCAATCGAGACTTGCCTTGGTTGTAATAGCTCAAACAATAATAGGCCTCTAGGTATCGAATGGCCGCGTAGGTTTGGAGACCCTAGTAATGACTCACTCTCAGATGATGGATGTCGAGGATGAAAATCAGTAGGATGAGATGGAATTGGTAGGGCAAGGAGAGCAATAGAGGAACTTTATGATGAAGGGTTTTAAACTTTGAAGAGATTTATTAGAAGTCGGTTGGCCTTTTAAAATTTTAATTTTTTTTCAAAGACTGGGGTCGAGCGCAAGTGCGGTTAAGTCGAGCTCAGCTGCACTTGGCTTTAACTGTTTAGCAGAATGATTGGGCACATCTGCGATGGTAGTGGGCGCAACTGCGATTGGAGTGACGTCATAAGCAGAGGGTATGGGCACAGCTGCAGTCAGAGTTAGCGCAGCTGTGGCTGTCGCACCTTCATTAACAGATTGTTTTAGCCAGCTGTGGCTATGTTGGGCACAACTACGGTTGTTAGCGCAGCTGCGGTGGAACTTTCTGCTTTTACTTTGAATTTTTCTGCATTGATGTCCATCCAAGCTGTAAATTTAGTACCTAAACAAATTAGCATACGTAAGTAGAATGTATTTGATAAAACAAGTAAAATAGCATGAAAAACTTGGAAAATTATTTAATCAAACTAATTTAAGTTAACTAACTTAATAAATAAATAAAATAAAATAAAGTAAAAAGAGTTAGAGCCTGGGTTGCCTCCTAGTTAGCGCTTAGTTTAATGTCCTCAGTCCGACGTCTTCCTTCTCAAGTCTAATCTATAAGGCTGACTGAAGTCTTTGAACGATCAATTGCTCCTCCAAAGTAATGTTTCAAACGTTGGCTATTTACTTTGAAAATTCTTTTTGAATGAGGGTCCTTAACTTCAACCTCTCCATGCGGGTACACCTTTATGATAATAAACGGACCCGACCACCTTGATTTCAGTTTTTTGGGGAAGAGTTTAAGCCTAGAATTGTATAATAAGACAAATTGCCCCGGCTCAAACTTCTTTGTTATGATTTTCTCATCATGCCACCTCTTAATTCTTTCCTTATATAATTTGACATTTTCGTACGATTGGAGTCTGAATTCTTCTAAATGCTTGAGTTGCAAGAGGCGCTTTTCTCTCACAGCAGACAAGTCAAAATTCATCTTTTGGATTGCCCAATAAGCATTATGTTTCAATTCTACCGGAAGGTGATATGCTTTCCCATACACGAACCGATATGGTGACATCCCTATCAGTGTTTTGTAAGCTGTTCGATAGGCCCATAAAGCATCGTCCAACTTGTTTGACCAATCTTTCCGATTGGGATTCACTATCTTCTCAAGGATTCTTTTTACTTCTCGGTTAGAAACCTCCACTTGGCCGCTCGCCTGTGGATGACAGACAATTGCTATCTTGTGAGTGACCACATACTTTGCAAGAAAGGCTTCAAATTGCTTATTGCAACAATGCGAGTCCTCATCGTTGATAATTACATGAGGTGTGCCAAATCTAGAGAAGATATTCTTGCAGAGGAATCTAATCACCACTTTGGGATCATTGGTGGGTAATGCAATAACTTCCACCCACTTTGACACATAGTCCATCGTGACTAGTATGTAAGAATTACCAAAAGAGGAAGGAAACGGCCCCATAAAATCGATACCCCAAACATCGAACAATTAGACTTCTAAAACCATGTTTGGTGCATCACTTGTAGTTTTGAAATATTACTAACCCTTTGGCATCTATCATATCTCAACACAAAGAAGTGGGAATCCTCTAAGAGAGACGACCAATAAAATCCTGATTGTAAAACCTTGGCTGCTGTTCTGCCTCCTCCGAAATGACCCTCATAATCTGAAGCATGGCAATGTTAGAGTATGCTTTCCATCTCCTCTTGAGGCACACACCTTCTTACCATTTGATCAACACATTGTTTGAATAAGAAAGGCTCGTCCCACATATAATATTTAACATCATGGAAAAACTTCTTTTTCTACTGACTTGTTAAATCTAGAGGAAACACCTTACCCACAATAAAGTTCACAAAATCCGCGTACCATGGTGTTTCCTAATTTACTGTGAAAAGTTGTTCATCCGAGAATGAGTCATTGATCACCGTCTTATCTCCCTTATTTTGTTTTGAATTTTCCAATCTCGACAAGTGATTCGCTACCTAATTCTCGGTTCCTTTTCTATCTCGGATCTCCAAGTCAAATTCCTGTAGCAAAAGTATCCATCGTATCAATCTTCGCTTGGCATGCTTCTTAGCAATCAGGTATTTAATTACTGAATGGTTTGTGAAAACGATCACTTTGGTCCCAAGAAGATAGGAATGAAGCTTATCAAATGCGTAGACAATGGTGAGTAACTTCTTCTCCGTAGTAGTGTAGTTCAATTGAGCATTATACAACCTCTTGCTAGCATAATATATGGCATAAAAGACCATCTCATTATACTGATCCAATACAACCCCAATTTCAAAGTCACTCGCATCGCACATCAATTCAAATGGAAGATCTCAATACGGTGCCACTATTACTGGGGCTGTAATCAACTTCTTTTTCAAAATTTTGAATGCTTCAAGACAGGCATTATCAAAACAAAATGGAACATCCTTCTCCAATAAACTACATAATGGCTTAGTGATCTTAGAGAAGTCTTTGATGAACCTCCTATAAAATCCTGCATGTCCTAAGAAACTTTGAATACTTTGAATACTCTTCACTGAAGTTAGTGGAGGAAGATGCTTAATAGTTTCTATCTTTCCCTTGTCTACCTCAATTCCCTTTCCAGAAACTCGATGTCCCAAAATTATTCCTTCTTGGACCATGAAATGGCATTTTTCCCAGTTTAAGATTAAATTCGTCCGCATACATTATTTAAGTACAAGTGTGAGATTCTCCAAACATGAATTGAATGTATCTCCAAAAATGGAAATGTCGTCCATAAAAACTTCTAAATTACGTTCGACCATATCTGAAAAAATAGCCATCATACACTGTTGAAACATCGCTGGTGCGTTACATAATCCGAAAGATATCCTTTTGAAAGAAAATGTTCCGTATGGGCATGTGAAAGTGGTTTTCTCATGATCCTCAGGCGAAATAGAAATCTGATTGTAGCCCGAGTATCCATCCAAAAGGCAGTAGTACTCATGACCCACGAGTCTGTCCAACATCTGATCGATAAATGGTAGTGGAAAATGGTCTTTGCGAGTGGCCTTGCTCAACTTTCAGTAGTCCATACATACCCGCCAACCCGTAACTGTCCTTATAGGGAGCAATTTGTTGTTCTTGTTCGCAACCACCATCATTCCTCCTTTCTTTGGCACACATTGGACCGGGCTCACCCATGAACTATTTGAAATGATACTTGCATCCAACCATTTGATGATCTCCTTTTTAACCACTTCTTTCATGATGGGTTAAGTCTTCGTTGTTGCTCAATGGTAGGTCTTGCCTCAGCTTCAAGAAGAATTTTATGCATACAGAATGATGGGCTGATTCCTTTTATGTCTGCCAGAATCCATCCTAAAGCTGTCTTATACTCCCGTAACACCCTTAACAAGTTATCTTCTTGACTTTCATCGAGAGACACGTAAATTATAATTGGTAATGTAGAAGAAGAACCAAGATAAGCATACCATACATGATTAGGTAGATGTTTGAGTTCCAAAATAGGTGGTTCTTCTAAAGATGACTTAACCCTTTTTGATGGCTCCCCCGAATAGTCCAAGGTTTTGAACTTTATTTTAATTCGCTCAAATTTTAGAGCTGAATCTAGCACTTGGGCTAACTCTAGTGAAGCTGGATCATCCAAAATATCATCGTTTACCATTATAGTCTTAAGAAGATCTTCAGTTTCAGTTTTCATAAATATATCTCTAACTGCTTCTTCAAGCATATCAACTTAGCAGCACTCTTCACCTTCCTTAAGGAATTTCATAGCCTTGAATACGTTAAAAGTTACCTCTTGGTCTTGGACCATCATCGTTAACTCTCCTTTTTCCACATCGATCAACGTTCTACCCATAGCTAGAAATGGACGCCCAAGAATGATTGGTATGTTACTGACTTCTTCAAAATCAAGGACTATGAAATCGACAGGGATTATAAACTTGTCCACTTTTACGAGCACGTCCTCCACAATTCCTTTCTAAGAAGTGAGGGATATATTTGCCAGCTACAAAGTAATGTTTGTAGGTGTAACTTCCTTTAATCTAAGCAGTTGATAGACCGAAAGAGGCATAAGGTTAATACTTACTCCCAAGTTACATAAGCACCGATTGAAAATTTGAGCCCCTATATTGCACGGAATGGTGAAGCTACCCGGATCCTTCAACTTTGGTGGTTACTTCTTTTGTAGAATTGCACTACATTCTTCAGTTAATGCTATTGTTTTAAACTCTCCTAGCTTCCTCTTTCTTAATAAAATGTCCTTCATGAATTTGGTATAGCTAGACATCTGTTTTAAAGCATCTGGATATTGATCTATAATTTCTTGAACACCTCTAGAAACTTAGAAAATTGTCTGTCAATCTTGTGCTTTTAAAAACGCTGTGGAAAATGCATGGAAGGCATCACTACATTCTGTTTATCCCCTTTTTTAGCTTCCACAGATTTGACCTCAACTTTATTTTCTAAATTTCCTGCTTTGTTATCATCTGCCTTTGAATTTTCAGCATTCTTTTGCTCATCAAAATTCGTATTCAATTCTTTGTCGCTTCTAAGGGTGACTGCCTTACACTGTTCGTTACCAACTCCTTTTGGATTCTTCTCCATATCACTTAGTAGATTTCCTTAAGGCCGGTTATTCCTCTCACTTGACAATTGTCCTATCTGACTCTCAAGATCCCTTATCATAGCCATTTGATTCTTTAACTGACTTGCCAATTTAGCTATCATCTGCTCCAATTGAGATATCTTATTATCCTATTGTTGAGGTTGCTAATGAAATTCGGGTGGGTAAGTTTGCCTTGGAGCTTGAGCTTGATGTTATGATTGATTATTGCTCCAAGCAAAGTTTGGATGGTTCCTCCATCCTGAATTGTAATTATTTGAAATTCTGCCTTACTGTCAATTAAAATTGGACACATATTTCACAGATTCAGCATTGATTGGGCATTGCTCACTGGAATGATTCCCCGCGCATAACTCACAAATTAGTTCCACTTTCTGAATGTTATGACCCCTAGTTGTATCTATCTTCTTTGAAAGTACAGAATATTGAGCTGCCAATTGAGCTGATGAAGCCGTCATTGTATCCACTTCTATTATCCTTACTACTTTTGGTTAATTGATCCTAGAAGTTGGCCATTGGTAATTATTGGTTGGCATTGTTTTCAACTGCGTGTATGCTTATTCACAATTCTTGGCCATGAGAGCTCCTCCCGCAACAGCGTCTATACTAGTCCTCACTGTGCTGAATAGTACGTTATAAAAAGTCTGCACTTGAAGCCATTTAGGAGTCCCATGATAAGGGCATTGTCTCAACAAATCCTTAAAACCATTCCCATGCTTCATAAAGTGATTTTGCATCGTGCTGAATGAAAGAAATGATATCGTTCTGCATCTTCGTTGTCTTAGTTGGTGGGAAAAACTTTGCTAGAAATTTATGTGCTAAGTCATTCCATGTTGTGATTGAGCAAGGTGGTAGTGAGTGGAACCAACTCTTTGTTTTATCTCTTAGTGTAAATGGAAATAACCTGAGCCTTATCGCATCTTTCGTTACCCTGTGGTATTTGAAAGTATCACAGATTTCTAAGAAACTGACTACATGATCATTCAGATCATCATTTGGCAGGCCTCCAAATTGCACTGAGTTCTGAATCATCTGTATTGTGCCTAGTTCGAACTCAAAATTTGTCGCATTGATCGTAGGTCTCGTGATACTAGATTGAAGTTCAGTTACTTGCGGCATAGCATAATCTCGCAATGACTTTTGCTCATCGTCCGCCATTTTCTCTTAAATAAACCTCCTTAGTCTGCGAAAACCTCTTTCTATCTCTTCGTCATACTCAAGTGGTTCTTAACCTTTAGAGCGCGTTTGCATGCAAAATCAAGATTACCTAAAAAGAAAAGGAAAAGAAAAGTGTATGAACTAAGATTAACGTAATTGTAAGTAATTAGGATAAATTATTAAAATAAGTCCCCGGCAACGGTGCCAAAAACTTGTTGCCCTTTTTTTTTACTAGCACTATAATACACAAGTATATGCGTTCAATTGTAATACTTAGCAAGGAAGGTATCGTTCCCACAAGAAAATATAATAACAATTGTCTAAATCAATATTAAACTTAATTAACCCTATTTAAACTCACGATTTGATATTTCAAATTTTATCTAAATCATAATTAAATAATAATTAACTACTGAATTAAACAACCACGAAATATATTGTAGATATGATGGATTAAGATTACAAGTTCCCCTAGTGGTTCATTTAAATAACTATTCTCTCTTTTGTAATTAATTAATTAAATTAGACCGCTAACCAAGAATTCTTTATAGTATTTATACGTTGCGTCTGATAGTCATATAAACAAATCCTCCTAAATCTGACCTTAAGACAATATAATTAACAAGGAACATCCTAATTAATTAATTCACTATATTCCTATGTGAACTATGTTAATTAGAGTTTTAAGCTCAGATTCTCTTTTATGGTTGTAAAAGACATATAGGTATATTACTATCCTATACACTAATCATATAAACTCTTTCAGGTTTTAAGAACAGATGCTATCATACCCATATCTAAATTGATACTCCATTTTCCAATTTTGTATAAATTATCACAGTAACTGTTGATCAGTCAATTAATCATTAAAACATAAGATATGATAAACAGTCCATAAATAAATAATCGAGTTAATGAGAGAGTGATGAATTTAAACTACACACTAGGTTCCATTGTAATCTTAAATAAAAATTAGTTCATAGCTTGAAGAAAAACAACATCATATTGTTGATTAAGCACATATTTGAGAATTGCAATAGATGAAAATAGATGAAAGGATTAAAAAAAAAAACTATAATAGTCGCTCTAATTCTAACCCAATCTCCAAGCTCTGTAAATCCTCTTCACATTTTCCTCTGCTTTTCTCTGATCTGTAATATCCTTCTATGGTTAGCTATAAGCAATCCCCCTTCCCTTAAGTTTATGACTCTTCTATTTATAGCTTTCAAGTGAAATCCTCATTAACACCAAGTTTCTCACGCAACAAGACTCTAAAATCAGCTTCAAGCCACGTTCAGGACCCACATGAAAAAGCTATTAAAAATTGGAAACGAACACCAAGTAATTTGGGTGCAGCTGCGATTCAAGTAATTTTCCCCAGCGCAGCTGCGGTGAGTCCCAGCGTAGCTGCGCTCCATGTTTCTGTTTTTGATCCTTCGATTGTTCTGCTTCGGCACATCTGCTGTCCCCTTTTCACCATAAATTACAATTTTGCCGCTAAAGTCCAATTTTCTACAAAAACAAAGAAAAACACATAAATGAGTAAAACGAATCATAAAATGACATGAAAACTAACAAATAATCAAGTTAAACATACTTAATTCGTAGGTATAAAACCCACTCATCAGTCGGTGCCCTTCCGTAATTATTATGGAATCTCTTCCTCTTGAAGTTGTTCCCACTTTATTCTCATCTGCTATTATTTGAGCCTAGATTACCACCGAAGTGGTTACTATTTATGGAATGGTGATTACCTCCTCTATAGTCCTTGTTTCGGTGATTGTTATCATTATTTCTCTCTCTGTTCTAGTCATTGACATTTTGGCAGCAATATTTCATTTTCTTACTACACCATTTGAACCCTATCCACAACATCTGATATAAACAAAATTTATAAGAGCTGAGGTGTTGGCAAATTTTGGGTCATAAACCTCGCAAGAACATACGACTCATTCGTTGTTCACCAGATGGGTTACAAATTGGGATAGCTCTACAAACTTGGCCTCATGCTGTGAGACATTTATGTTCCCTTACTCCATCTTGATAAACTCTACCTCCTTTATGTGGCGGATATTTTCTGGAAAGTACTTCTCATTAAACAGCTCTTGAAATTCTGTTTAAGATATCTCGAGTACTAAATGATAGATACATTTTACTGCTTCCCACCAATGGTCTACCTTACCTCATAACATGAAGGTGGCAAATGAAACCTTCTGATCATTGGTGCATCGTAGGACGCCAAATATTTTTGTCATTTATTTTAGGCATGCTTCTGCATTGAATAGGTCCGTCTTCCAGAAGAATTCAAGTGGTCCTAACTCTTTAAATTGTTTGACAATGATCATCCTCAAATTACCAATGTTTCCACCATTAATGTTTACTGGGTTTTCTCTTGCCTGATTTTGCATAAACTGCATAAAGTTCCTAAAGAAACCATCGTTCATCGTGTTATCAGGAGCATTAGTTAATGAGTTTACAGGAGGATTATTTGTGGCCTCCTGATTTTCAGCTACATTTGCTTCGAGCATTCCATAGTTAACTTCCTAATTTTCAGATGTCATACTTAACTGTGGTCGCAAAATAAATGTTAGTTAAACAAACTGACTCATCACTTCCTATCCTTACATTCAAATCAACTCATTAGATAACAAAATCTAATTTAGGCAAGACACACTAGTGACTAATTCTATTCATCTCTCCCATCCTAGTTTTAACCCTAGATCTCCATTAACGACCATATCCCTAAGCTCTGATACCAACTATGACAACCCCAAATTCGGACCCACACAACCCACACTTGAATCGTCAAAATACAAAATAACTATTACAATACGACATATAATGTACTACAATATAGTATTCAAATAATACATAACTAAGTCTTTATTATTATTGACACCCTATTTTATAACATATGAAGACTATTATAGTTATTACTCGGACCTTCACTCAATCCCTTAACTAGACCCAGCTACTCTCTCATCTCATGTTGAAGAGCAATGGAACAAAAAGAAAAGGGTTAGCTCAAATAGCACAGTAAAGAATAACATAACTAAGATAATGATGAATAAATTATTATTAGCCTTCAACAGTTGAGTTCTGGATATAATATAATAAGCAACAAGTTTTAAATCCACAACTGTAATTAATTCTTGGACAAAGTTTAGATCAACAACTGCAAAGTAATAACAACCATTAGGAAAAATTATATAGACTATAATGTCCACTCGCTTCACTTTTTCAGAAAAATATCATCAACTTTTATCATGTGAAACACCACTAGTCATGATTATGCCAAACAACGATTCTTCTTTGCCCCAGGCCAAAGAAAACTTTCACCACGTGTCCTAAAAGACACACTACCATTATATCGCCTTTATCCTATCATCTGTGCCCTAGGCCACATATATCAACAACAACTTGATTCTTGATGATTAGTACAAATAACAACGATATAAATGATGGACAGAAGAAATAGAATAATAGGATAAACAATAGATAGAGAAAGCTTACAATTTTACTTTGTGCATATTCAAATAATGTCTAAATTGTCAACATGATATGGAGTCAAATTCAAGAAGGAGATTCAAGATCTATAGTTCAAAATAATAGTTAAAGTTCAATATAAAGGTTCAAGTAAATAGGTAGGTTTAATTGAAATGATAGTAAATGAAATACAAATTATTAATCATTTCAGGAATTTTACCGAACAGTACTTACCATAGTAAGTTTAAGAGTGTGAAAGAAAATAATATCCCTTACCTTAACAATTGATAAGAGACTATTTTAAATGCAGTGGATCAACCTATATATTTATAATATAATTAGTAATTACCACATATAAATTTCACGGTGTATGATAACTCGTATATTATGAACTATCAAAAGTATTTATATAATATAAATTTTGTAATGTAATAAAATATAACAACTTCAAACATAGTTTTTGAAATAATATTTCAAAATAAATCTTCCAAATGAAGCTTTTCAAAATAAATCTTCTCAAAGAAGAGTCTTCTAAAGGAAGATTTGTGAATACCATGTGACATAGGTATTTGTGCAATTACTACTCTTTAAATATAATACTTACTTAAAAAATTCATGCACTCCTTTTGGTTTACTAATAGTCCAGATAACTTATTATTCTAAGAGAAATACTCACAAAATACTTGCAAAAAAACTTTATATTTTATATGTGATTTTTCTATTCTGTTGAGCAATTTATTTATAGGAAATTAAAATTTTGTATGTGTGGTAGGTAAGCAGCTGATGTGCTGCACGCCAGCCTGAAAATTCAGCAATGGCAGCAACAGTGTAATATCCTATATATTTACAAGACTTGTAGAAAATATTTTGAATAATCAATTAAAGGTTATGATTTAAAACCTAGAGTTGGAGAAGTGAGATGTGTAGAAAATGGGTGAACATTTTTTTAACATAATTTATTGTTATAAATTAAATGTGGGAATATTGCAATGATGCATGTAGAGAATTTATTAAGGAAATAAATTCAATTGAGAAGTGAAAGTGGTTATATTGATATACATATATACCTAAAATGTGCTTGTTAGCCAAATAAGAAGATGAGTAAATTAATACTCAGATAAACTAATAAATTAATTAGTTTAAATATGAAGTAAGAGGAAAAGTCATGAAATATAATTAATTAGGTTAATTATATTGGTTATGAGTTAAAGTTATATAAAAACTAGAATGCTTGTCTAGAATGACAATATTAAGAAGTTAATTAATTAAGTAATTAACTCAATTATTAAATTGTTGTATAGAGTCCAATAATGGATTAAAACAAGTCAATATGTTAATTATTTTAAGTCATGTTGGTAATTATAAAGAGTCCAAGTAATTTAATTATTACTAGTGAACTAAGCCCAAAAGGATTATAGGTATTAGCCCAATACGGAAATACTTGTATGAATGTGGGTAATTAAATAATAAGTCCAAATGTTATAGTCCAAGAGGTAACTAGGATAAGTCAAATTAAATTATGTTTGCAAGTATTGTATATAGTGTGGTGGTAGTCCAATCAAATAAATTACCTAGCCCAAGTTATGGAAGATGTGTGAGTTGTGTTGGGTAACCCAAGTAATTAAATAAGAGAGCACAATGCAAGGTAAACTATGTGGCCCAAACATTTAAAAAGTCAATTGATGGTCAAAATATTAGGAAATTTGGTTGAGTGTAGAGAATTAACTAATGTATGATTAATTGAATAACCCTAGTTGGTAGGCAAGAGATAGCATTAACCAAACAATGATTAATTGCTATGTAAGTAAATATAATGATGAGAATTAACTATGGATGAGTTAATTGAGTAACCCAAGGTGGTAGAATAATTTAAAGCAAGTCTAATTGGATTATATTATAAGTCCAAATGAGGTATTAAACTAAGTTGAATAAATTAACCTAGTAGTCTATGTAATTAATTAAACCTTGATCCATGTAATAATTAAACTAGCTCAATGTTTGTTTTAATTAAATGTAACATAGGATATTTAATGTTAGCCCAATGTAACAATTAAATTGAGTTCAAACAAATTAAATGAATGAGCCCAACTTATTTAATTCTTAAGTCCAAGGTGGAGCCCAATAGGAAGTCAAAAGGTTGGTCAATGGTTGTATGTATATATATATATGTATATATATATATATATAAGCTATAAAAATAAAGCAAAAATGGGGGATTTAATCCCATTTTGCTGAGGTTTAAGGGGGCCCACATGGGGTGGCTTGTTGCAAAAATGTTGCTTCTTTTACACTCCATGTAATGCTTCACTCAATGGGCATAAAATTTTACAAGCAACATGTCAATCAAGCTAGTCATCCCTTGCTATAGTAAGCATGAATTAGAGAGTTGAATTGACTAACATTAGTTGATTAAGGAAGTTAATTGAGCTTACCTAAGTTCTATATAAAGAAAATAGGGAAAGAGCTAGCAAAGGTTGGTCATTTGCTAGCTAGTTTAAGTATTGTAGAGAGAGAAGCTCTAGAGAAAAACATGAGCAACTTTGAGAGTTGGAGATTCCACTAAGAAAAAGTGCTAGAGAATAGTCAAGGAGAAGTCCTTAGCAAGATCATATCAAGAAGAAGAATAACATCTATATCCAGGAGGTTAAAAAGTGTTCTAAACCTTTCTTAGTGCATTTTTATAGTTATTTTGATGCTCTAGAAGTCTAAAACTATGATATATAGGTAGATTCATGGTTTGGTATATTAATTTCATGAATTTGTTTTGGTGGTATACAAATAAATGGAAGGAAATTCCATATTATGCTACTGGTAAAACCCTAGATGGTTCGATCTTAAATTTATAGTCAAAACGTTTTCAAAAATATGATCGAACCATGAAATATTGTAAAACAAGAAGTTAGGAAGACATCAACACTGAGTTGGTGTCATTTGGATGTGTAGATTTCATTTTATTCAAGTTTGAACCAATCGAACTAAGGATTTATGAAACTAGTTTTTCATTTTGTCCTTGTGAGCGATTTTTTGGATACTTCCGTTTGGAATTTAGATTTGTGATCGAAAGAGAAGTTGTAGATCATGAAATTCTAATGAATTTAGACTCAATGATCACTTCAAAAAAATTTCGTATGATAATGTTATGGCCAAACTACTTTGAGAGGTTCTGACAGCCAAAGTTAAAGTTAAAATCCGAACACCGGTGTTTAGACGCCCAAGTGTACGCCCAGTCTTCTGTCCATGGGTGTAAATACGCCCCAGAAATACCTTGGGATGACGTCTTTATGCCCAAGCTTGTAGAAAATTTTGATTTTTAGTCCAGATTTGTTCGAAACTGAAAGTTTCGCTTGTGGGACATTGTAAAACTTAACAATAGGTAATTAAACAATTGAAATAAATATAAACTATTGTAAAAGAGTTTATTAGTGACTTAATGATATCTAAATGTTTAAAATAAAGACTAAAGTTAACACAATTAAAAGTTAACTATTAGTATTGTTTGAAGAATATTAAAATATTTTTAAATGATGAATAATATTAGTAAAAGATTAAAAGGTTATTAAATGAGTAATAACTTTAGTATATAATGAAAATGTTATTAAATAATTAATAAAATTAATAAGAGATTAAAATATTATTAAATGGTTAATAATATTAATAAAATATTATTAAATGGTTAATAATATTAATAAGTGATTAAAATATTATTAAATAATTAATAATATTAATAAGTATTAAAATATTATTAAATGGTTAATAATATTAATAAGTGATTAAAATATTATTAAATGGTTAATAATATTAGTAAGAGATTAAAATATTATTAAATGGTTAATAATATTAGTAATAGATTAAAATGTTATTAAATGGTTAATAATATTAATAAGTAATTAAAATATTATTAAATGATTAATAATATTAATAAGTGATTAAAATATTATTAAATGGCTAATAATATTAGTAAGAGATTAAAATATTAGTAAATGGTTAATAATATTAATAAGTAATTAAAATATTATTAAATGGTTAATAATATTAGTAAGAGATTAAAATATTATTAAATAGTCAATAATATTAATATGTGATTAAAATATTATTAAATGATTAATAATATTAATAAGTATTAAAATATTATTAAATAGTTAATAATATTAATAAGTGAAGAGAATATTATTAAATGATTAATAATATGAGTAAGAGATTAAAATATTATTAAATGGTTAATAATATTAATAAGTGATTAAAATATTATTAAATGGTTAATAATATTTAAATGTAGTTGTATATTATCAAAGGTAGATAATATTTTGAGGTATTTTGTACATTATTAAATGTCCAAATCATTAAGTTATGTAAAATAAGAAAGTTTAATTGAATTAAACCAAAGTAAATAGTCCGTTTGTGACTAAATTTTAGACAACTTATTAAAATAAGTTATACGAATAACGTGTAGTGAATGTGTAAGTTGGTTAAGTGTACCCGACATGTCCAACTAGGTTTGGACTAGGGTTTTTGTCCAGAACTTAAGAGTTCATTTGTTGGACAACTAAAGAGTTAATAATTTGAAGTTAAGGTCTTAAGTTAAGACTAATTAATAGTCATTGTAACTAATGATTATGTAGATTTTATATATAAATTGTAGGTTGAACGAAAAACGCAAATAAGCATAAGCGGTAGAAGCAAACTAGGCAAGTTTTTCAGAACTTGCTCCTATGTGCATTGCTATGCTATAATATGATGTTAAATTATTAACATGAAGATATATTAATGACATTTGTGATATGTGAATAACATGAGATATGATTACATGTGAAATATGTACAGATATAAAGCATGATTTGCTAGATGTTAGTTATTTATTGTATGTGATGCATAAGAAGTATGAAGCATTAATAAAATGAAATGCATGAAATGCATGATGTAAGAATAAAATGCAGAGTATGTATAATATGTGAAGCATATAATGTGTTATGTGTAACTGTTAAACTTGTTGAGCCGTCGTGCTCACTCTTGCTTAAAACCAACATTTTCAGATAGTGCAAGTTATTCGAAGATTTTTATAAAGATCAGGAAACATGAATGCATATTACATTCACTGAAGGTCTAGCACGACCATTGTAGATATTAGTCCAAATTAGACAGGTAAAATGATTGTGTAGTATAAGAATTGGTTGGTATGTAATATGAGTGTTAAATACTCAAATTGATTGTAATATAATGTCGTATCATGTATGATATTGAAACATACTAGGAATGTATAAAGATTGCGATTCTGGAATAAAAAGAGATGTTGTAAAATTGTAAATAAATAATTATTTAGCAATTATAATATTGTTATAATTCATAAACAATAAGGAAAAGGTAGTACTCGTGTTGAACCGGATCCGAGATTAAAGGAACCCGAATTCGGGGTCATCACAAGTTGGTATCAGAGCTGATAAGTTATAAACCTTAGGTAAGAGTACCTAAGGCTATAACCATAGTAGAAGCTAAGTAAAATGGTAAAGGAATAAACTCATGTAGAGTTTAAGTAATAAAAGATGAATTTGAAAAATTCATATATAGAAGATTATCTAAAGATGGATTTGAGAAGATATAAGAGAAATGAAAAGGGTCATGTTGTACCTAATTTGAAGAAGTAATAGAAGATATCTTATAATAAGATTTTGAGAAGTAGAAAGAAAATGCTAATAAGGTCATGAAATGATCATGAGACATAAACTCGTAATGAGTCATATATGTTAAAATATGAATTTAAAAAAATCGTATTAAGACTAATTAATAGTCATTGTAACTAATGATTATGTCGATTTTATATATAAATTGCAGGTTGAACGAAAGACGCAAATAAACATAAACGGTAGAAGCGAACCAGGTAAGTTTTTCAAAACTTGCTTCTATGTACATTGCTATGCTATAATATGATGTTAAATTATTAACATGAAGATATATTGATGACATTTGTGATATTTGAACAACATAAGATATGGTTACATGTGAAATATGTACAGATATGAAGCATGATTTGCTAGATGTTAGTTGTTTATTATATGTGATGCATAAGAAGTATGAAGCATTCATAAAATAAAAAGCATAAAATGCATGATGTAAGAATAAAAGCAGAGCATGTATAATATGTGAAGCATGTAATGTGTTATGTGTAACTGTTAAACTTGCTGAGCAGTCGTGCTCACTCTTACTTAAAACCAACATTTTCAGATAGTGCAAGTTATTCCAAATTTTTGATAAAGATCAAGAAACATGAATGCATATTACATTCACTGAAGGTCTAGCACGGCCATTGTAGATATCAGTCCAAATTGGACAGGTAAAATGATTGTGTAGTATAAGAATTAGTTGGTATGTAATATGAATGTTAAATACTCAAATTGATTGTAATAGAATGTCGTATCATGTATGATATTGAGACATACTAGGAATGTATAAAGATTGGGATTCTGAAATAAAAAGAGATGTTGTAAAACTGTAAATAAATGATTATTTAGCAATTAGAATATTATTGTAATTCATGAACAATAAGGAAAAGGTAATACTCGTATTGAATCGGATCCGAGGTTAAAGGAACCCAGATTCGGGGTCGTCACAAGTTGGTATCAGAGCTGATAGGTTATAAACATAAGGTTGCTAAGATAATCCACCATTATTCATTAGATATCTTCTTTTGTGAAGGAACTTATAGTAATTACAATAATTTGGCTGACAAGAGCACAAATTTTTTAGACTAAATCTATATAATAAAACACAACCCATTTTGAATTCAAAATTTAACGAAGCACAACAGCGGTTAGGATCTTTCAATTTTAATCTAATAGCTCACATTTCATCTCTCACACACAATTTCCCCTTAAATCTACACTTCATTTCACACCCAGTCATTCAAATTTGAATTCAAAATAATAATAATAATAATAGTAATAGTAATAATAATAATAATAACAACAACAACAACAACAACAACAACAACAACAACAACAACAACAACAACAACAACAACAACAACAACAACAACAATAATAATAATAATAATAATAATAATAATAATAATAATAATAATAATAATAATAATGATAATAATAATAATAATAATAATAATAATAATAATAATAATAATAACAACAACAACAACAAGAACAAGAACAAGAACAACAACAATAATAATAATAAATAATAAAAACAATAATAATAACAATAATAATAACAATAATTATAATAATAATTATTATTATAACAATAATAAAAATAATAATAATGATAATAATAATAATTATAATAATAATAATAATAATAATAATAATAATAATAATAATAATAATAATAATAATAATAATAATAATAATAATAATAATAATAATAATAATAATAATAACAACAACAACAACAACAACAATAATAACAACAACAACAACAATAACAACAACAACAACAACAAAAACAACAATAACAATAATAATAGCAATAATAATAATTATTGTGGTGGTGGTGTGAATTATGATAATTGTTATATGTGATTGTAAATTATTTTAGGTTGTAAAGCGTCTTTAAGTAATGTAGTATTTTTTAAATTTTAATCTAATTTTCATCGTACCTTCAGGCACGGGCAATTACTAGTACTCAATATGCTGCAAAGAGGAGATTTAATAAAGTAGTCCTTATCCTTGTGAGATATTTAATAGTTTCAAGACAAGTTGACCATAAACTTTATCCTTTAGAGGATTGAGATTGGATAGAGTTCACATGATTTTTGAAGTATAAACATTCTTTTTGAAATAAGCTTCATTTGAGAAGAATGTTTTTTTTTCCAGTGAAGCTTCTTCATGCATTCAGATGAGACTCCCCAAATTTTCCTTAGTGATTTAGCACTTTATGATATTTTAAGCAGTTGTTCTCCAGATTTATGAATGAGACACTATTTGCATATCTAGAGTGACTGGTTGCTTCTCCATGTTCGTCCATTTAGCATAGCATTAACTTTATAGGGACATACGGCCTAGCCTAAACCTTCTTCTTAAGCCTGTGACACCCCTAAATCTGGGTCCCTTGAACCTCGAATTCGGTGCTCATGATCTAATACTTAAAGACCATTTATAACTTAATCTTCAATATCTAGCAAAGATTATATATAGATTCATTATAAAACTTACCATCAATCACAGGTTATACTGACCTTAATTACAACACAACTACTTGATAATACAAAAGGTTTACAGCTAAACACAACATATTAATAACATAAATAATTTCTTCTAAGAGTTTAACTCGTTTGCTCTTCCTTTACCCTGCCTTTAAATGAGAGCTCGAGCTTAGCTGAAAAATGTTCATGATATAGCAAGGGTGAGTAACTACTTTGCTCAGCAAATTTAAATAACCAATAAATAATATATCATGAATGAAAAAGAATTATTTTTCTCAAAACTTTAACAATATATAAGCATTGAGAAGAAAAAAAACATGCAGGCTATATTCAATGAGAGATTTTTGAAATATTTATTTCTGAGTTGACCACTAAGGACCCTTGCACTCCTTAGTAGAATTAACAGTTATTCAACTGAATTCCTCAAAAGTAATTCATAATGCGTGACAGGATACTCGAGGAGATCAGACCTCTTGTACCCAATGTATATGCATAACATTCAGACCTCTTACACCCAATGTATATGCATAACATTCAGTTTCCCGTTAAATAATACCCCTTTTACAAAGGTTGTTCTATTTAGCCTTACTATAAGAATCCGCACCACTATTGGTTTGGGTAAGCTTCAACAATATTCAAATGAATGAACTTATACACGCAATGTTTAGCTGAAAAATAAGCATATACTACTTTTTAAATAGTTCATATATAAAATAAATGCAATGCGATGTCTAGCCGAATCAATTGGCGTAGACTCCTTTTATTAAATAATTCATATTTAGAACCTGCACATTCATGCAAATAATCAATAATTAATATGATATGTAATAATATTCAATTAATAATTACTCCAGCTTTCACAATAAAAGAGTTTACATTCAATAAACTTGAATAATAAAATAAATTCAATTTAAGATACTTACTCAAAATAAACTTGAATAATGTTAGGAACTTGCACAATGAAATGAGTTCAGAGTTAGGAGACTTGCCCAATATAGTAAATTCAATAAGCTTACTTAAAGAAAACAAGTTTTAAGATAGGAAACTTGCCTGATTCGCTGACTACTGCTAATCAACTTAATTTAACTTTCTTTGGATGACCTAATATTAATAACGGTGATGTACCGATTAGTATATGACATATAGGTTTATTTCCTATTAATAACCTTTCTATACATCACTTCAATCACTTAACACTCAATCACAATCTTAAATCATCAAATAAAGTTATCAACCTTTGGTAATACTTTGATCACGTAATTAGCTTTTAATAACATACCAATCACATCATAATATTATCAACATTTGATAATATATTAACCACATACAAATATTATTAACCATTTAATAATATTTTAGTCCCTTAAGAATATTATTAGTCATTTAATAAAATTTTAATCACCTAATTCTTTTAAATACTTATTAACATTATTAATCATTTAATAATCCATCTAATATTATTTAACATTTCATAATATATTAGTTCTCTACAATTATTATTAATCATTTAATAATATTTTATTCATTTTATAATATTATTAATTATTTAATAATATTTTATTTATTTTCTAATATTATTAATCATTTATGAATATAACTAATCATTTAATCCAATTACTAATATTATTAACCATTTAATAATATTTTATTAAATTATGAATATTATTGATCATTTGATAATATTTTAATCATATTATAATATTATTAATCATTTAATAATATTTTATTTGTTTTTCAATATTATTAATCTTTTAATATTATTTTTTTATTTTCTAATATTATTAATCATTTAATAACATTTTATTCATTTTCTAATATTATTAATCATTTAATAATATTTAAATTATTTACGAATATAATTAATCATTTAATCCAATTATGAATATTATTAACCATTTAATAATATTTTATTAAATTATGAATTTTATTGATCATTTAGTAATATTTTAATCACATTATAATATTATTAACTGTTTAATAATATTTTATTTATTTTCCAATATTATTAATCATTTAATAATATTTTATTTACTTAAATTGGGTACTATAATCATATTATTTAATTTATACATTTTTTGACCCATTTTGGATTTACAGATCCAACCCAACCCAGTTCACATAGCTCGACCCGTCTCGGTTAATAAAAATTCATTTTTAAAAATTTTAGACCACTGCTACAGTGATAGAAACCAGTGTCGCAGTGGTCCCCTGGGTAGAACATTTCACCGCTGCGGCGGTGAAACTAAGCGTTGCGGCTGTAGTTCAATTTTACAAACCCTAAACTTTTAACTTTGTTTTCTTGATATCGACGTTTATATTTTGTTCATTTTACATTATATTGACTCCAAATTTGGTTTGTTATCTTCGTAACTTAATATTTTTTTAATATTTCATTGATTAATAGTATTTTTGAAAGCGTTTTTGACATAGAAATCATAAGCGATCGACTAGGGTTTTCAAAACGGCCTCTTGTGGTACAAAAATCATAACACACTCATTTTACCATCTTCTTCAAAGATTCAAGTTGGGTTGTCTTTAAGATTCATAAATCTAACATATGAAATTTAAAGACCACAAAAATGACATCTACAACTCTTATCACAAATCACCAACCTAGACATTAAGGTAGGGTTTTTCTTTAAAACATACATATATGTACCTTTCTTCCATCTCTTTACATACCAAGCATATTAACACACATACTGTACGTCTTTGACCATAGATCTTTATATATAGACTAGATCTATCATCATAGAGTTTAAAAAATAGTTTTTGGAAACATAGAACACATTTTATACCTCAAAATGACTTTTTGACCATAAAAACTACTTATAAATACATAGATAACATAGATCTCATATACACACAAATTCTTCATCATAGATGCAACCTTAACTCTTTGGATCTCACCATAGATCCTCTTCACTAAGAAAACTTCCACAACAAAATATGGTAATACACAATAAATTAAAAACACACAGTTAAGGTTCAAAGAAACTTTTAAACCTTTGAGTGCTTGAACTTTTTCTAGACAAAAGGTTATGGATTCTTCCATCTCTCTCTACACCACCCGAAAATGGCTATCCTCTTTGGTGGCTTAGCTCTCAATGCACAAGGTTATCTAGCTTCTTAACAACATTCATTACACTTAGAGTATTTCTCACTTTGCTCTCAAATGCTTACAACTTCTAACTTGGTGAATACTTACAAGTGAACTAACCTCTTGCAAGCTTGGTGCAATGTTCTATTTATAGAACTCTAGGATCATTTCATTAGCTTTCTTAAGCAACTAATTGATGAGTGGGTGTTATACCTACGAATTAGGTACTTTTAGGCTTAGTTATTTGTTATCTTTAAGTGTTTTTAGTTTTATTTTACTTGTTTTTATGATTAATTTGCAGAAAACGGCTTCGGGAGGTCAAAACAGGAAACAGTTGTTCAGTGGCAATTTTGTAATTAATGAACAGTAGATGGCGCCGGGGCGCAGAGATAGAGCGTGAAGATGGCGCCGGGGCGCAGGTCAGCGAGTTTAGTTGATTCAATTCTGCGTTGAGAAATCCGAGTCCGAATAGGAAGTTAGTTGTTGCGGTTTTGTTAAAGAAGGATTCTAGGACTTTAAGGCAGACAGGGAGAGTACGTAAGAGAGATGGAGAGCAAGGATTGAGGAGCACGAATTAGAGCTGCTGGAAGAATTTTTGAGGAAGAACACAACTGTGAAGACAGAGGAAGCAAGAGAATTCGATAGAGTTTTTTCTATTTCCTTTTCCTTAATCTTATGAACTTGTGATGATTTTCTATATCAATTTAATCATGATTTTCATTATGATGTGTAACTAAATCCTTCTTTAAGGTTACAATGGAACAGTTGGTTAAACTTTAATTAAATTATCTTCGTTTCAATTATTTGATCAATTGTTGGATTGGTTATTATATCTTGTGCGTGAATTATAATTGTCTGATCAGCAGTTATTTGATTTCTTAGATGGAATTGAAAGAGGAAATCTAGGAATAGATCTGGGTATAATAACGTGTGACTTTGTTTATTCTTTCTAGGAAGAGTATCATGATAGTATATAGGATGCAAATACCTATAGACCACACGTAACATGTTGAGAGTTTAATCTTAATGAGTCTGTTTCAAGATATTCTGCATAGACTTATAGCATTATAAATTGGAATGGATCTTTTTATTAATTATCGAAAGAGATTAGTAAATAGATAAGTGATCTCAGTTAACAATCCACATGATTAAGTAATTGGAATTAAGATGATGACGTTATTGTGATCCAACGAGGAAATTGTAATCTTAAAGTTCTTTATTATCTGGAAAATCATTCTCATTAGTTAGCTAGTTAGTTAGTTTAAATTCAATTTCAATTTTAAGTAGTTCATAATTCCAGGTTCATAATCCAAATTGTCTACAGTTTAAATAGAGTTGAATTAATACACATTTAATAGTTAACACATTTATTATTACTTTTTTCTTTTGAGTTCGGCATCCTTACTACTACTATATTACTTGATTGACCGCGTATACTTGCATGTGAATTCCTTATATATAAATCGGACAACACTAATACTAGTTAATTAGGAGGTCTAATTGCACAAACAAGATCCACTATTTAGGCGATTGAACTCTTGCATTGGAAGAAATTAAAGAATTATGTTTTGTTGGAGCAACCTTGAGCCTTGCACCCAAGTGGGCCACCCTCCCTGCCTAGCCGACCACTTACCCTTTTTCTCTTTTAATTTGGCTGTTTTTTCCATCTTATATACATATACATGTTGACTACCTAGTTTGACCAATACTTGAAATTGCAATACGGGTCAATTTATGGGCTATTAGTTTATTTCATTAGGGCTCCCAACATCAAATTATTTGGGCTCCACAATTAATTCCATTGGGCTATTAATTAATTAAGTTTGACATTTAAATTGGTTGGGCAACCAATTAATACACTAATACATGTCATTACTTAAGCTTATTCTAACAAAAAGCTTACACTAGTCCATTAGTTAATTAATTATCTTACTTTGACTTATCATTGAATATGTTGATTGGTCTAGTTTAAATTAAACACATGGACTAACGTATGAAATGCCACATTTAGGTTAAATACCTAGTCCAATTAGACCTGGCTTTTATAGATTATTTAGGCTACTAGATTACTTCATTTATGCTTCCATTCATTTGACTATTATAACATGATTATCATTACTAACATTTGGACTAAGTCTTACTAACTTACCATATTTGAATTTCCATCAAATGTTGGGCTAGTTATTAAATCAATTGAATTCATCATTTGATTAAATATCTAAATCACATAGGACTTAACATATTGGACTCATTTAATAAACACATTAATTTACTTACATAATCTAATTAGACTTGTTATTTAGAAGTCATTTAGGCTACTCGATTGGGTTTGATTTTAAAACCCTAACACATACGCATAATCATACATTTATAGGGTTTACATTAAATACAACCCTAACATATATACACATACTTGAACTTGATTTATCATGGTCATTAACTATCAGCTACCATTACCCAGGACTTGCAATAGAACTAACCACATAACATACAAACATTCCCGTATTGGGTTAACTTAACTACTTTATTTAACTCATTCTTCTTCATTAATCATACAAGTGAATCACTTGGTGATTATTAATCTTTTTATTAACCATTCAAGGAAAACATTCAAGCATTTGTGATTTCATCACATAAGCTTCTTTTACGTTTATTCTCCCCTTTAGTTAATTTAATTTAATTTAATTAACTAGTTTACACAATTCTTATCACACAACACACATACACATAAATACATTACTACACGTAGCACCTTCTAATGAAGATACTATTAAAAAAATTGGTTCATAATTTTCTTGGTTATTACAAAGTCTTTCAAAAATAATGCTTTTACTTATTTTTTCAAATAGCAGAAATATTGAAGCTCATAGGTAAATATTCTTTACCTTTCATAGAACTGATTCCAGTACCATGAGATCTACTCCTTGAGGTTAAACAAGTTTTGTGAGAACCTGCTCTAATGCTAATTATTGGTTCCCAATGGTACATCAGGATGATCTAGAAGGTAGGGATTAAATATATCATCATACAATTTCTTTTTCGTATTGTATGAGTTACATTTTTAAGCATCTTTACCAAATACATAGATAACTATATGTGCGGAATTGAAGTATTTGGTACAACCCTTTTTGATCATCAAACTGAGATACACAGTTCTAAATTGCTATTTGGAAAGTATCACTTGTAAATACAACATTTATGTTGTATACAGTATATTTATGAAAGATAAAGAAGGTGGTAAATAGACATTGAGTACATAAAGATTTTTAAGAGGTTCTAAGCCTAAACTACTCATACTCATCTATTTCGCTCCACTAAGCGGGGATATTCTACTAAAGATAAATGGACATTAAGCCCTTACAATTTGGACACTAAGTCATCCCACTAAGGGTCTAATTCACTAAGAATCAGGCGGGCTACTAAGTCTCGTCTTATCTCTTATAGGACACTAAGTCATCTTCCCTCAACAGGGGCTGATTCACTAAGAATTAGACAGGCCACACCCAATTTTCTCCTTAGGACACTAAGTCCTCTTTCCTCAATAGATGGCATATTCTTCTGAATCTAGCAGGTCACAAAGTCCCAACTTTGTTGTTATTGATATTGAGGGGTGCTACCAAGTTATCGCTAAGCTCATATCAAATGAACTTGACAACTTTGTTGTGACCGAACCTCCAAAGCGTATAGTGACTTTGGGTTTTGAATATGTCTTTATATTTGATCGATGCCCTCTACGGTGTTCGATAAAATGTCTTTTATGTCCTTATTATCCTTCATTGTATGAGTCATTCTATATCTTTAATGTTTGACCATCACTTCTCTACGATTCTCTCTTTTGCTGAGTTTTCTGAATGTATGTCTGTAAAGTCTTTCACCAAGGCGATGCTCCCTTTTTCTTTTCATTCTTTCTCTATTAGACTTGATAGCTTTGTTGGGTTTTCTCTTTTTTCTCCCTCTTTATATACGGTAGTCCTTATATACTTAGAGAGATCTCCTTCATTATATCCGTTAAGAATTTACTCGTTGATAATTCTATCCGTTGGCAGGTAGTTGTTGCTCTGAAGATCAAGGATGTTGAATATCTCTGATGTAAATATTTCTTTGTGGAGTCATCAAGATATCTTTTTCTGAGTTGTCACATCAGCCAATTTGCAACGTTATTTATCTTTTGGATAAAGTTCAATATTCTCTTAAAAATATATTTTTTCTTGTCTATTGTAGAAGGTGTCAGTATTCCTTCGACTCTGTATTCTTATCAGTTTACCATAAATAGAAACCTCATGTCAGCTGAAGTTTGACATTTATATACATTAGTTATAGCTTTGTCTGATTCCTCTACTGAGCTTAACCAGTGATCTTTTTGTCTCTTTAATCCTTTTGTTTATTTTTTAGATCATACTCCTTAATCAATCCATTGTGAAATATTTCACACCTTGCCATTATGCTAATTTTGAAGTACCTTGATTCTCGTTAGCCTTACGATTCTTCTAGTCTATGATTTACTAACTTGTATTATGATTTTAGAGCAACTATTCGATCTTCTTTTGTTGTCTTACGATCTGCTCTACGATCTAAAGTCTTCACAATCTTCTCCTTGTCTTGTTCTAATTTACGATCGTATTTTATTTTCCGTCTATTCTGATTCCTCTTTTAAGCCTGACTAGTGATCATTTTGTCTCTTTCATCCTTTCCGTCATTTCTCAAATTATACTCCTTGATCAATCCGTTATGAAATCTTTCACACCTTGTCATTATGTTGATTTTGAAGTACATTGATTCTCGTTAGCCTTACGATTCTTTTGCTCTACGATTCTTTTGCTCTACGATTTACTAACTTGCATTACGATCTTAGAGCAACTATACGATCTTCTTTTATTGTCTTATGATTTGCTCTACGATCTGAAGACTTTACAATCTGAAGTCTTTACAATCTTCTCATTGACTTGTTCTGATTTACGATCGTATTTTATTTTTCTTCTGTTTTGTGATCCGTAATCATCTTTCTTTATGAATTTTATTATCTTTAATTCTGCGGACTATACGATCCTTCTGCTCTACGATCTTTATGTGTCCAGAAGTTCTTGTATTAGGGTTTTCGCATTACAATGTACTAAATGAGCTTAGTTCACTTCTTGAGAATTAAGACTTTTCTTCTTATGATTAACTCCCCCTTATTTGAGCATTTTCATCTTCTATAGGATTATGTTATCCGCTTTATCTCAATTTGCCATACTTTGGTGATAGTGGATACCAAATGTTATTTTCTTCTGATGAGCTAACCTTAGCGCTTTACTTCTTGTTGGAGAATTATTTTATACGACCATCCCAATCATATGTCGTTGTTAGTCTATTTCTCAATGTTATTCGCTTTGTGAACTCTAATAGATAGGGCAGTGAGACATCTCATTATTGTTGTAGCTCTGGTTATTGAGCCAGCTCATCGAAATTTATAACTCAACGTTCTGAGGATATTCAGTTCAGCTTCATTCTTCGATCTCGAGATCATTAGCCTTTTTCGCATCTTGTGAGCTTCTATCTTTACTTCTTTAACTAGTGCATTTTCGTCTTTGCTGTTTTGTAATAAGTCTACTTGATAGAACCTTACGAACTCTTCTGTTGCTTTAATCTTATGGGATAACTTTTACATCTTTATGGTTATTTCTCCCTGATACATTCTTCTGCTTAATAATCTTCTTCTTCTTTGCTCAATATCCTATTTATTTGGTTTGTTCAGTTTTATCCTTAGTGGTCTTGACTTCTTGTTGAGTCTCTCCTTCTTTTTTATCTGACTCTTATTCAGCTATGTGATATTCTTCTTGTTATATGATCATAAACTTTTATTTTGTTCTACGATCAGAGCTTTATATTGTACGATTTACGTTGCTATAAAGTCTTTGCCTTTCGCTATACATTTTGCCCTGTATTATCCTTGCCAAACGACTTGTTCTTGCAATATGATCTAAGTCCATTAATACGACGTTGTCTTCAACATACGAGCTAGATTTACAATAAAATTTTGATCTTACAATTGGGTTTAGCTTTTTCAATATGATTCAGCTGCTATTATACGATCTGGTCTTTCAATACGATCTTGGACTTACTATGCAATTCTGATATAGCAATACTCCTTGAATCGTCTATACGATCTTTCTATAGCCATAAGATCATATCATGCTTTACAATTTTATTTAGCAGTTCTTCTGAGATTTTAATCCTATTCTATAACATCTTGACATCACTCTATATCTAGATTCAACCTAACACTTTTGATCCTTAGTGTCCTTTCACATTTCATCATTCTGTTGAGCACAATACAGAGTCTATCTTAACTTTTTAGATTAACCTAACAAATTTGATCATCTAATCTTAGTCTAGCTTTTCAGAAATGGATCAACCTGATAAATTTGATACTCTAAGTCCTTTTACATTAATTGTTCTTTATAAGGACTGTACAATGTTGTAACAAATATTTATAACTACACATTTGTCTATATTTTTTTTATTTTTTTTACCACAATCAGTAAATAACTTTAATTATGATAGTAAAGCACATATTGTCAATCAAGATTAAATTTACGAAGATACAGTATCACATAATGTATGATTAAAATTATCACAATTATCATCGTATCAATACAGTTATCAAATATTGTTTTGTCAAAATAAGTTGTCCTAACAATTTCATAATTATCATCACATACGAACAGTTATCAGATATTATTTTGTCATCATTAAATTAAAATAGACATATGCATAAATTTGTCTAACAATTAATTGGTTTCAAGATCAAGCGCTTACCACTACACCAAAAGCTATAGTTGTTAGTAGAGACGTAACTTTATTTTAGTATAAACAAGGCAGCGTATAGCCCTACACTAAGCGGCAGGTAGACATGAGGGGTTGCACTGTCGTGTCAACGGGCCGAGATGTTCAGCCCCGGGTGGTTAGTCCTGTGAGCGCATAGAAGGATTTTTAAGGCCTCACCCCAAATAATCCCCCCCCCCCCCCCCCCCCGCCCCCACAGAAACTGCTTATGGGGCGGCTCAAACCTGTGACCTCGCTCTGATACTAAGTTTCAAGATCAAGCGGTTACCACTACACCAAAGGCTATAGCTGTTAGTATGGGCACAACTTTATTTTCATACACACAGGGCAGCATAGAGCCCCACACTAAGCGACAGGTGGACATGAGGGGCTGCACTTTTGTGCCAATGAGCTGGGAAGTTAAGACCTGGGCGGTTAGTCTTGCGTGCGTAAAGAAGGATTTATAGGGCTTCACCCCAAACAGAGTTGATTAAGGATTACGATTGTGAAATCCTTTATCATTCGGGAAAAGCTTATGTAGTAGCGGATGCGCTAAGTAAAAAAGGAATGGACAAATTGTTAATGCTAATAGCTCAGGAGGAGCTAGAAATATAAGGGTTGGAAATAGAAGTAAGAGGCCTGAAAGAGTCGGAAGAGAAGTTATTTGTAATAGAGGCTTGTCCAACGTTGTGGAAAAAGTAAAGGAGGCACAAGAGAAAGATAGAGTATGTGAGAAGATCAAAAAAAGAATAATAGAGAATGAAGAGGAAAATTTCAGAGTGGACAAAGAATTAATTTTAAGATTTGAAGAAATGGTATGTGTGCCATCAGTGTCTGAATTAAGAGAAGAAATTTTGTAAGAAGCGCATAATTCATCATATTCTGTTCACCTAAGAAGGACAAAAATGTACTAAGACATCCGAATTTCAATATGATTCAGCTGCTATTATACGATATAGCCTTGTTGTACGATTCAACTTCTTCTGTACGATCTGGTCTTTCAATACGATCATGGACTTGCTATGCAATTCTGATATAACAATACTCCTTGAATCTTCTATACGATCTTTCTATAGCCATAAGATCATATCATGCTTTACGATTTTCTTCAGCAGTTCTTCTAAGATTTTAATCATATTCTATAACATCTTGACATCACCCTATATCTGGATTCAACCTAACACTTTTGATCCTCAGTGTCCTTTCACATTTCATCATTCTGTTGAGGACAATACAGAGTATATCTTAACTTTTTAGATCAACCTAACAAATTTGATCATCTAATCCTAGTCTAGCTTTTCAGAAGTGGATCTACTTGATAAATTTGATCCTCTAAGTCCTTTTACATTAATTGTTCTTTATAAGGACTGTACAATGTTGTAACAAATATTTATAACTTCACATTTGTCTAATTTTTTTTATTTTTTTTACCATAATCAGTAAATAACTTTAATTATGATAGTAAAACACATACTGTCAATCAAGATTAACTTTACGAAGATACATTATCATATATTATATGATTAAAATTATCACAATTATCATCGTATCAATACAGTTATTAAATATTGTTTTGTCAAAATAAGTTGTCCTAACAATTTCCTAATTATCATCACATACGAACAGTTATCAGATATTATTTTTGTCATCATTAAATTCAAATAGACATATGCATAAATTTGTCTAACAAGTAATTCGTTTCAAGATCAAGCACTTACCACTGCACCAAAAGTTATAGTTGTTAGTAAGGGCGCAACTTTATTTCTGTATAAACAAGGCAGCACAGAGCCCCGCATTAAGCGGCAGGTAGACATGAGGGGTTGCACTATCGTGCCAATGGGCCGAGATGTTAAGCCCCGGGCGGTTTGTCCCGCGAGCACACAGAAGGATTTTTAGGGCCTCACCCCAAATAATCCCCCCCCCCCCCCCCCACAGAAACGGCTTATAGGGCGGTTCAAACTTGTGACCTCACTCTGATATTAGGTTTCAGGATTAAGTGCTTACCATTGTACCCAAAGCTATAGCTGTTAGTATGGGCATAACTTTATTTTCATACACACAAGGCAACGTAGAGCCCCACACTAAGCGACAGACGGACATTAGGGGCTGCACTTTTGTGTTAACGAGCTAGGAACTTAAGACCTGGGTGGTTAGTCTCGCGAGCGTAAAGAAGGATTTCTAGGGCTTCACCCAAAACAGAGTTGATTAAAGATTATGATTGTGAAATCCTTTATCATTCAGGAAAAGCTTATGCAGTAGCTGATGCACTAAGTAAAAAAGGAATGGAGAAATTGTTAATGCTAATAGCTGAGGAGGAGCTAGAAATATAAAGGTTGAAAATAGAAGTAAGAAGCCCGAAAGAGTTGAAAGAGAAGTTATTTGTGATAGAGGCTCGTCCAACGTTGTGGAAAAAGTAAAGGAAGCACAAGAGAAAGATAGAGTACGTGAGAAGATCAAAAAAAGAATAATAGAGAATGAAGAGGAAAAGTTCATAGTGGACAAAGACAGAATTTTAAGATTTGAAGAAAGGGTATGGGTGCCAGATGTGTCCGAATTAAGAGAAGAAATTTTGCAAGAAGCGAAAAAATCATCATATTCTGTTCACCCAAGAAGCACAAAAATGTATCAAGACCTTCTCTAATATTTTTGGTGGCCTAATATGAAAAGAGAAGTTGCGGAGTACATTAGCAGATGTCTTACTTGTCAAAAGCTAAAAGTAGATTATCAGAGGCCGAGTGGTTTACTTTAACCATTGGAAATACAATAATGGAAATGGGAGCAAAGTTGTACATAAAAGAGATTGTTTCACAACATGGGGTACCCATACCCATTGTTTCTAACCGAGATATGTGCTTCACGTCAAACTTTTGGAGAAGCCTACAAGAGCGTATGGGAACGCATCTACGATTGAATATTACATACCATCCACAAATAGATGACCAAAGTGAAAGATCTATTCAGAGCTTGGAGGACATGCTTAGAGCTTATGTAATGGATTTCAAAGGAAACTGGGATGACCACCTACCTCTAGTTGAGTTTGCTTATAATAATAGTTATCATGCGAACATTGGTATGCCGCCATACAAAGCTTTTTATGAAAGAAAAAGCAGAATGCTCTTGTGTTGGGACGCGGTAGGGTAATGTCGACATTTTGGGGCCAAAATTGGTCCAACAGATAGCTGAAATTTTGAAGACAAAAAGAACCCGACTGGTAGCAGCTCAAGATTGGCAGAAGAAATATATAGATCTACATCGTCAAACCTGAGATTTTGAAGTCAGTGGTTTTGTGTTTTTGAAAGTATCTCCCTGAAAAGGAAAGTTAAAGTTCTCAAAGAAGGGGAAATTAAACTTGAGGTTCATAGGATCGTTTACTATATTAAAGAAAGTAGGCGAAGTAGCGTTCGAGGTAGTTTTACCTCCTAAACTGGAGTATATTCACAATGTGTTTCATGTCTCAATGTTACGCCCATATAAGCCCGACTATAAGCACGTAATATACTCTGAGCCCATTTAAATCGAAAAAGACCTGATGTATGAGAAAATCCCTGTACAAATTATGGATAGAAAGAAACAGATATTAAAAAATAAGGTAATACCTTCGGTTAAGATTGTATGACGAAACCATAATGCCGAAGAGGCTACGTGAGAGTTAAAAGATAGAATGAAGAGAGATTACTCCTATCTTTTTGTATAACATTTTACTGATTTCGAGGACCGAATCTTTATAAAGGGGTGGGAGAGTGTAATAACCATGAATTTGTAAATAATGTTATTAATGGAAATATGACATTATTTGAAAATGATTATGTATATATATACATGTGTCATGATGAGAGAGTTAATAATTCAATTAAATTGAACTAGTTATGTAAGAAATCAAGTGATGACGGTGTATAAGCTTAAGTTATATTAACTAAGCTTATATATTATGTCTTGTGTGGCATAAAGTGAAATGGGAATAAATTAAGTATTCAAAATTAATTAACTGTTAGAAGGATGAAATAATTAAAAGGACTAATAAGATTAAATACTTAAGTCAATATGAATATTAGAAATGTCACATAATTCAATGTGATATGATATAAAAATTAAAGACCAAGTGATTAAGGATACTTGTATAATTAATTAAGCCCAATGTAAATGTTGGGAGGTCATATAATTTAATGTGGTCTAATATATTAAGGGATTAAAGTCCAAGTGAGTGTGGATTGTTAGAATTGTTAATTAGCTAAATAAAATAATTGTTTATGGCCAAAAGAAATTAATTAATGGCCCAATGAATAATTAGTTGGATGAGTCCAATGTGTATTATAATATGTTAGTGGGGTGTGTGTGTGTGTGTGTATTAGACCCCCTTGACCGACCACCCCTTTACACCCTAAATGCTGAAAATTTTGCTTTATATTGAGTTATGTGAAGGAAATAATTAGGGGAAACATGGTGTAGCTCCTTAAAAAAGGATTTAGTACAACTTTCTACCAACTTAGCTATTACTCTTGGTTAATAACTAGTTTGGTAGTATTTTATACATGTATATGTACATGAGCTTTGCCTATAAATAGGTTCTTCCTAGTTCATTTTTGAAGGTTGCTCCAAAAATTACTATGTATAGAGGGAAAATAGTGAATTTGAGAGAAAAAGAAAATCTAAGAGGGAGCTCTTACATTTTTGTGATTCAAGCAAGGAAGGAAAAGGTGGAGAGTTACATAACATTCATCTCTAAGAGGAGAAAAGAGTCAAAGAGATATAACATGATAAGTCAAATTTAAATCTATTTATTATGTATTTTATACTTAATTATTTGTGAGTTTTTAAGTATTTTTAGTGTTTTAGGTAATTTATTTAATTTTATACATTTTTATTATTTTATATTATTTTTACCTATTCTTATTTTTGTTTTGTAGGAAAAATAAAGTTTGATGACATTACTGGAATTCTAGAAAAAATGAGTGGCAAACTTGTAATTGTGGAAGCTGAAAGGAACGGGTGCACCATCCACGCTTGGCGATTGAGGTCAGCACCAGAAGAAATGGTAGTGTTTTGGCTTAAGACGTAGCAGGAGACTCCCGCGCCATGCGTGGTTAGGCGGTACAAAGAAGAAATACTGGCGCCATACGCGGAGCAGAGTAGATTTGATTTCTTTCAGCGTGTTATAGCGGCTTAGCAATTCCTTTCTTCACATGCGGGGTCCCACATGTCAGAATTTGGCAGTATGCTCGTGTGAGGACCGACAATAGTGAATTAAAAGAAGGATTTATTAATAAATTCAATTGCAATTGGGAATAGGAAGATAAATAGGAATTTTTATATTTTATTATTAATTTATTTAAAATCCTATTATGATTTGGAAAATAATTCCTATTTGGTTTAGAAGAATTATGTAGCCTATAAATAAAGGGTTTGAGATAAAATTAAGGACACATCTTTTGCTACAAAATTCTCTCTATTATTCTTTGGTGCTTTTTATGGCTATGAGTAGCTAAATTATTTTTCTTGGTTTAAGTGATTGAAGTCATCAAGATTAATACACTATGAGATCAAATTTATTTTAATTGTTTAATTTATACTTTAAGTATTGGATATTTTTCTATGTTTATTCATATGATTGATTCGTTTAATTGCTAGGAGGCCTACTGGTTTATTATTCGCATTAGTCTACTTCTAAATTAAATATCAAATCCATAATTGTTTGGTCACTTTAATTTATGAAGCAACTAAGTATAATAATTATTTTGCAGATCAAAATATTATTATGTCTTGGAAAGAATATTCATCTAAATTAAATGCAACCGCTTGTGTTTCTGTTGTTTAGTTTAATGATCTCTTTATTTGTTAAAGCTACCACTATGTTAAATCTTTAGCAATTGTCTGGGTTATTTAGTATTAAGGGTTATTTAGATAGCTTGTTTCTACTTAACTAAAATTAGGGAGAAATAGAAAAATTATTCGAATAAAAGTAATTATTCCACGTTGAATATTTAAAATATTAATTGATTTATTCTTGCATCAATAATCAGTTTAAAATTTTTGATGGTAGATATTAACTTAAACCAAGGCTTTTTCTTCTTATTTATTTTATTAAATTACTTGCATATTTATTTTAGTTGATTTTATTTAAATTATTTCTTTAATTACCCCCCCCCCCCAATTTTACTTTACAAAACATAAAATTAAATTAATAATTCAAAGTAAGATTTTCTTTTTGAGTGCCTGCGATAATACACCAATTTTTGGCGCTGTTGCCGAGGAGTGATTTTAATTTATTTTTCTGTTTTTGTAAACTTTCTTTTAATTTAGTAATTTTTCTTAAATTTTATTTTTTTCTAGTTTTTCATAGTTTAGTTGAGTTGTGCACGTAAGAATAGAAGTCATAACTGATTATGTCAATGAGGTAACTATTTCTTCTCTTAAACAACAAGTTGATAATTTAACTTCTCTTGTGTTTACCAATTGGTTGTAGGTGATGCGCAATCGGTGGAAGCTTGTAGGATTTGCGGGGCAATAGGACATCTAATTGATATGTGTCCAATTCTTGGAGAGGAGTCCTATGAACAAATCAATATAGCAGGTGGTTTCCCTGGTCAACCACAAAGGAGATATGGTTCCTATTCTAACGCCTATAATTCAGGATAGAGGGATCATCCTAATTTTGGCTATAAGAATCCACAAATGAATTCATTAAATCAAAACTTTCCAAGTTATCAACAATATTTACAGTCATATCCCCAACAACAACATGACCAATTATCTAATTCTGATATGTTTTTAGAGAATATGATTAAACAACTTACCGCTAACACTTTACAATCATAACAAGGCCAATCATTTAATTCTGATATGTTTTTAGAGGATATACTTAAAATAGTTAAAACTAATACTTTGCAATTTCAACAAGACATGAGAGCAAGTATTTAGAAAAATAATGGAATTATTCAGCATTTGGGTACTCAAATGGAACAAATGGCAATCGATCAATTGGAGGAGCAAAGTTTTAAGCAAGAACATTCTCAAACGGTGGATAATCTAACGGAGAATACAAGTGCACAAGTGTTGAGAAGTGATAACGATGTAGAAAATTCAGTCCCTCCATCACCGAAGCAAGAGAAAGTAAACAACATCGATGAAGTAGACAGTGTCAATATAGACAATGATATTATTTTTTATGATGACATGCCTAAGATGGAGGAAATTTTTAAGGAAACAAACAAGAAAAATTTGGAGATTGCAATTACCAACAATTTGGAGTTAGAGGAAGAAGGCGAAATTGAGCTAAAACAAGATTTGAAAGAGACTGAAGCTGCATTACATTTTTTTAGTGATTTTAGATAATAACACAATTATTTTCATTCAATTGCTTGTTACTCATGTCAAATTTTTATCTCTTGTTTTGCAAGATCTCATATCTCAAATATTTATTACTTAAAGAGTGAGTCAAACATTCATGTCAAATATAAGGGAGATTAAATCTACCTATGAAGGATAACGTGATGGATGAGATACTCAAAATTCATGAAGTAGGAGTGATGAAATAATTTATCCTGATGTCGAGCCAATGACATTAAATAAAGGCGTTGATTGGGAGACAACCCAATGGGAGTATAATTTTCTTTCTTTTTATTTTTACATTTATACTTTAGTTATTTATGTCATTTTCTTTGCATTTTCCTTTACATTGGGGATGATATAAATTTTAAGTGTGGGGGAAGAGATTTATAATTTTTATTATTTTTAGGTCATATTTTGAAAAAAATTAGGTCCAATTTTTAAATTTTTAAAATTTTGAATTTTGTGGGTATATTCACTACAAACCCTCACGAGACAAAAGTTGTCCACTTGGGATTTAAAGGCTTGTTACACATGCTAAGTACAACCGTGTTTCCTATGAAAATGGGATAATTTTTTATTTTATTTTTAAGATGTGTCACTTGAGCAATGAGTTAATTGAATTTTAATTTTTTAGCCAATGATGAAAAAAATTGATTTTTATTTAATAACTTTTGAAAAAATGATAAAAAAAATTCTTAGTCTTAAATTTAGGCATATTATTAGTATTTACTGTATTTGAGATTTTTTTTAAATTTCTATACACATATCCATATATATTGAACTAGTTTTAACTTGGAGAAAGTGTATTTGATTAATTGCTTGTGGAATATGTGAATTTTCTCTATACCTTATTTTTATCATGTTTTAAAGTCTGATATTGGAAAACATATGATTGGGAAATTGAGAGAAAAAAAAATAGTAAGAAAAAAAATAATTTGACTAGTTTAATTTTATGACCTTTGTTACTAGAGTTAATTGATTTTTAGGGGTGTCTCTACACCTAGTTTTCTAAGGCCGACTGGTTTAGGAGTCATTGGTCAAAAACTCGCTCCATGGATAACTCTGAAAAGCCTAAGAAAATTAAACATTGCACAGTCAAATATGCAAAAGAAAAGTGAGATATAGCATAAAATGCACTCACTAAGAAAAAATGGTGAAATTTGAAAATAAATATGAAGAAAAAAATATTATTGAGGAAAAAAAAGAAAAAAAAGAAAAAAAAACTTTTTATTTTGTCTATATTAGCTTTGAGATATGTTAAAATTGAGTTTATAGAGTGTTGATTATCTCTCATTTGGCTTTTAATTAGATAAATTTATTTAACTTCTAATTGATTTGATGTATTTGGATTCACACACACAGAAAAGGTCTTGAACAGAATAAAATTGATAAATATGTTGACGTTCTAGATTTTTCATGGTTTTGACATTTTCTTTAAGGTATTATTTAAAAAAAATTAGGCTAATGTTAAATTCATATTCATTTGTTGCTCAGGTAAGTCAGTCGGGTTAATTGATTCATTTAGTAGAGTTTTTATTTTTATAATTTTTATTCTTGTTTTGCTTTAGGACAAGCAAATATTTAAGTGTGAAGGTATTTGATAAGTCGATTTTATCTCTATTTATTATGTATTTTATATTAAATTATTTGTGAGTTTTTAAGTATTTTTAGTGTTTTAGGTCATTTATTTAATTTTATATATTTTATATTATTTTTACATATTCTTATTTTTGTTTTGTAGGAAAAAATAAAGTTTGATGGCATTTCTGTAATTCTAGCAAGAAGGAGTGGAAAACTTGTAATTATGGTAGCTGAAAGGAGCGGGTGCACCATGCTCTCTAGGCGATTGAGGTCAGCACCAGAAGAAATGGCAGTGTTTTGGCTTAAGACGCAGTAAAAGACTCGCGCCATGCGCGGTTAGGCGATACAAAGAAGAAATACTGGCGCCATGCACAGAGCGGAGCAGATTTTATTTCTTTCAGCGCGTAAGCACGTTGCAGCGGCTAGGCAACTCCTTTCTTCACATACAGGGTCCCACGGGTCAGAATTTAGCAGTATGCTCGTGTGAGGACTAACAACAGTGAATTAAAGAAGGATTTATTAATAAATTCAATTACAATTGGGAATATGTAGATAAATAAGAATTTTTATATTTTATTATTAGTTTATTTTAAATCCTATTAAGGTTTAGAAAATAATTACTATTAGAGTTAGGAGGATTATGTAGCCTATAAATAAAGGGCTTGAGATATAATTGAAGACACATCTTTTGCTAGAAAATTCTCTCTATTATTCTTTGGTGCTTTTTATGGCTATGAGTAGCTAAATTATTTTTCTTGGTTTAAGTGATTGAAGCCATCAAGATTAATACATTGTGAGATCAAATTTATTTTAATTGTTCAATTTATACTTTGAGTATTAGATATTTTTCTATTTTTATTCATATGATTGATTCGTTTAATTGCTAGGAGGCCTACTCACTCTATCCGACCTTGAATAAGTGAGTTACGACCCGACGATTCTCTACGTTTTAAAATCTTATGACTGCTATAACTTGAAACGTGACTAATAAAATTAAACAAATTTATATAGGAGTATTATATGTTGATGGTAAGATACCATATAAATTTTAGAATTTTCGGATCAAAAATCGATTTTTAATAATTATGGAAATTTTGGACATAAATGGACTATTTAAAAATAGTAAATGAGGTTAAAAACTTAAATAAAAATTATTTTGTGTATAAAATAAAATATAATAAATATATCAAAGAGTTACTAAAATAATAAGTCAAGTAGGTATTTTTGATAATTATACTTGACTTAAGAGAAAAGAAGATAATAACATAAATAATTATGTATTATTTAATTTTAATTAAATAATGAATAAAGCTAATTAATTATTATTTAAGTAATATTAAATAATAAATAAATTAAATAAAAAGAATTAAATTAATTATTTATTATTTAAATGCTGTCGACGCCGGGATTTTCGTCGTTTCGTTTTTTAATATTAAAAAAGGTCCTTTCCAATTTTAGCCTTTAGATTTTGATGTGATTTTTGAAAAGGGTCGGCTTAGTGTCGACGGGGTTTTGAAATGTCGAATTTTTATGAGCCAATTGACCAGAGTCGCCAGTTGGTATATTTGAAATGGATGTACCAACTCATCCGAATTTTGTTTTCGTAATCGCTGGCTCATATGTGACTCCGAATTAATTGGTCCGCAAACCGAGATTCATAGAGTTCGGGGGCTTGCTTAAGCGAGGGGAAGGTGTTAGGCACCCCCCGACTTCCGTGAAATACGGTTACCGCAATCTCGATGTTTTCCTATCCTTTTAAATCTTAAAATGTGTGTGTGCGCGCGTGTGTGTATGTTTGCCTAAATGGAGGTTTGTGGTGTCCTTTTGCATAAAGTTGCTTTGATTTTATATGTCAAAATGTGTTTTGTCGGGAAAGCGTTTTAGACGTCTTTTGACCCAAATGACGAGGCTTCGCTTGTTATAAGAAAGATTAATTTTAATTTCGAAAACGATGAGGTTTTTTATTAGATGTCATTTTAGAAAACAATAGTTTTTTAAACTTTTGTCAAATAGGAATCGAGACTATACATTGCCTTCTAACAATAGATATAAATAAAATGAAGGCAACTTCTAGAACTCTTTAACCCTATGCACAAAGTTTAATGAAAACGTTTTATTTATTTTTCGAAGCACGTTTTTATGACATTTCAAAACCAAATATAGCCTTTTCGTCAAATAAGGATCAAAGTTTCGCCAAAACTCTTTACTTTTCAAACCTCGTGTATCTAATATCCTAATTTGATTCTTTTTAGAAAATCTTTATCTTTTCATTCCAAAATTCTTTTTCCGTGTCGAAAAGGAAAAAACAAGCATTAAAAATAACGTCGGAGCTATTCATGGGCATGTGAGCCATCCAAATAACCCCAAACGCCCACAATCGCACATTTCACTATCACGGGGCCTTAAACCCGATTTTCGATCCGACATCGCTTTAAGGCCCAAAAATTACATATTTACAATACAAATGCATCGCCATCGCTACATACGTAAAAGCTAGAAAATAAACTAAAAGGATATCATCGGGAGGTTAGGAGGAGATTTCATCCGCCATAAATCCTCTCTAACCGTCCCTAATCCATAGATCTACAATATATTGACTACATTGGATCTAACTTCCAAATACACTAAATCAAACTATTTAAAACGCAATGCACCAAATATTTTCGGATCCACAGAAGATCCACCCAACAAATGCACAAATAAACAAATATTTACAAAAGAATAAAGCACTAAAACAAGATAAAAGATTAAATCTAATAAATCTACAAAACATGCACCAATACTAAGACAGATCGAGATGGTTGCCTTGATATTGATGGATATAACACACTAGCCCTCAAATCGGATGTAGGATACAATATGATGTGGGAAGATTGAACAAAGTGAGACAAATCCTCACATTTCTCTCACAAACCCGAAGGTTTCTCTCTCTATTTCCGCCATTTTTTCTCTCTCTAAAAAAACCTTCAATAAAACTTCTCTTTTTCTCTCGGACGCGAAAATGGCCGTTGTATAGCTGATCGGAGGCAGCCGCAGATGCATCTGCGGCTGCCTGCTGTGGCCGCCTGGGCCGCCGCCTCGACTGCCGTGTGCCGTCCTCGAGCCGTGCGAAGCCCCAAAAGTCGTTGGCCATAGATGCATCCGCGGCTGTCTGGCTTCCTTTTCTCGATTTTCGTGTCACGCGGTCTTAAATAATCACTTTCTGCTGTATTATTTCGGAAGGCTGTTCCTCGGTGTATAAATTGCTCGTTGTGCTTGGCTTCCAGGGGGCGCTGCCCCCTACCACCCCCGCCAGCTCACCGGCGAGCTGGGCGCTGCTGTATTTTTCTTGGTGAGCGAGACCCCCGAACATCGTAAGCGTAGTGGCCATTTTGTCGTCTTTTGTGCTCAAATCAGGTTCTTCTGGATCAACTGTTTGTCTTGCCTCAAGTAACCTGATGCTCGTTGTTCGTTGTGGCGGCTTTAACCGTAAATTGTTGGGGTGACTTCGTTTTGGGGTCCACCTTCCTTTTCGCATTCCGGCTCAAGTGACGACTTTGCCCTCCTGCCAGGGTTAGTAGAGAAGTGCAAAATTTGGGTGTCTACAGCTGCCCCTCTTTATCATGTTTATGGAATGCAGTATGAAATGAACATGACAAAGAAGTAGGCACCCAATGCATGAAAATGACAGCACATATTTTAATGATGCAACATACATATCAATGATGCAACATACATATCAATGATGCAACATATACATATTAATGATGCAACATTAATATCATCGGTTACTGTCTCAAATGGACTCGCATCGCCTATTCATCAAGGAAAACTATTTTTCTCTTGCTTATCGCATATCGCATATCGCATATCAAGTCGCATGTTAAACATCAATTCGCATATCATATTAAACCAAAGTCACATTAAATCGCATATGAAATCGCATATCGCACTGCTTCTCATATGATGTATCGCATATCGCATCGCATATCGAATCGCACATCGCATCGCACATGTTTTGGTCATCGTCGGATCTTTTTCCAACGGTCATTTTTGGACGGTCAGGAATTTGCACGGACTGGTCATTTCTTGGACGGTCAGGTGTTTTCACTGATGGGTCATTTTGGACGGTCAGGGATTTTCACTGACGGGTCATTTTGGACGGTCAGGGATTTTCACTGACGGGTCATTTTGGACGGTCAGGGTTTTCACTGACGGGTCATGTTGGACGGTCAGGGTTTATAGATCTATGTGCTTATAACATGTTTTGGTATGTGAGAAATGTATAAAAGTTATAGAAATATGCATAACACAATTTACCGGTAAAACCCTAACCATACATGCTAGGTTTAACGTCGTATTTTGAAATGTACAAATCGAAAATTGGATTTTTATGGCTGCAAAGCTAGATCTATGAGTTTTAAAGATAAACCCTTTTTGAAGTTTTCAAAAATATTAAGTAACAAAGAAGTTATAGCTTTTACTACAAAGGATGTCGTTTTTCAACCCTAAGTGGTTCGATCCGTAAATTTCGTGTAAAACGTTTTCAAAAAGACGATCGAACCATGAAATATTGTAAAACATTAAGTTAGGAACACATCAACACTGATTTGGTGTTATTTGGATGTGTAGATTTCATTTAATCAAGAATTGATCAAATGATATCAAAACTGTCAAGAAAAATCAAATTAGGGCTTCATTCTGCCACTCGGCGTCGGGGCGCAGTGTTCAGTGCAACACACTACGCCGGGGCGCCGGGCACTATTACCAGAAAAAAATAAAAACCCGAACCGGGTCGGGCCGGGTCGAGTCGGGTCTGGTTCAGGTCAGAAAATGAAAAATGTTCCAAAAATCATTTTAGTATTTTTGGACTTAATAAATATATTTTAAAATATATATAAAATTGATTTAATGATTTAAAGGTGTATAAATATTATTATTGAAATAATAATATAATGAAGGTAATAAAATATTATTAAATAAATAATAATATTAGAAATTTATTAAAATATTATTAAGTGTATAATAATATTATAAATTCAATAAAATATTATTAAATGATTAATAATATTAGAATTCTAATAAACTATTATTAAATGAGTAATAATATTATATACTTAATAAAATATTATTAAATGATTAATAGTATTAGATAATGATTAAAATATTATTAAATGATTAATAATATCAGATACTTAATAAAATATTATTAAATGATTAATAATATTATATACTTAATAAAATATTATTAAATGATTAATAATATTAGATAATGATTAAAATATTATTAAATGATTAATAATATTAGATACTTAATAAAATTTTATTAAATGATTAATAATATTAGATAATGATTAAAATATTATTAAATGATTAATAATATTAGATACTTAATAAAATATTATTAAATAATTAATAATATTAAATACTTAATAAAATATTATTAAATGATTAATAATATTAGTTACTTAATAAAATATTATTAAATAATTAATAATATTATATACTTAATAAAATATTATTAAATGATTAATAATATTAGATGTTTATTTGAACTATATTAAATAATTAATATAAGTTCTTTGTGTTTGAAATATTATCAAGTAATGATAATATTTCCTAAGTGTTTAATTACCCATAATTAATCAATTATGTGGTTCGTAAGGTTTATAAAGGTCATTATACTTATAAGTATATGATACTAATTTATGATCAAACTGATTTAATTATTAGGTCCGTTCAAGGATTGTTAAATTAAGTTGGTTAGTAGTAAACGACACACGAGGCAAGTTTTCTACCCCTTAACTTGTACTTATTGTTGCAATTATTATTCAACCATAATTACATTGAGCAATTCATTTATTGTTGAGCAAGTATCTACACTCGTAGATATTTGACAGACCCTTGAGTGAATTAATTATCGAAAATTACTTCACATCGTTATTGATTATTGTATTCGCACATAATGCTTTTGCAACTGTTTAAGATGTCTAAGCTAATTGTTTCGGCTAGACAAATGTATGTTAATTCATTGAATTGAATATTATAAAAGCTTATCCAAACCATTGGCTGGTGCGGATTCTTACAGTAAGACTGAGAAAGAACAACCCTAGTTAAAGGGGATTTTTATTTGTCGAAAAACCGACAGCGCGCAAGAAATCTAAATGTGATGCATATACATAGGACATGAGATGACTGATCCCCTCAAGTGTCCCGTTATTTTTAACAAGGAGTCAAACATTGTATGTCTGTTTTACCTTAGTAGCAGTTCACTGTCATTAAAGACCACTCAGTAGTAAAGAGTCAATACATTCTTTTATTGAACATTGATTCTTTATATCTTTCACAATTGTTATTGTTAAAAACCTTGAAGTTATTTCCCTTCATCATGATATATCGTATAATTGTTGTTTATAAACTTGTTGAGCCATTTAGTTGCTCATTCTTGCTATATTATGACTATATTTCAGCCAATCCCGAAAGCTCTAAATCGGACAAAGGCAAAGGCAAAGCGAATGCTTAATCTTAGTAGTTGCATGCTAGTTTAAATTACTGTTATGTAATTACTGTTGTAAATCTTTTGTATTTTTCCCTTAAGATATGTAATGTTTAAGATTAAGGTAATAGACCTTGGGAAGTGTAGCCTTTTGTTAAGGAACCTTTTGTATTATTCCGCGAAGTTTGAATACAATTTATGTATTTCATTATTTTTAAGTATTGTACAGTGAGAACCAAACCCGAGGTTAAAGAACCCGGATTTGGTGTCGTCACACCCAATGCTTATTTTAATTAAAGGTAGCATAGTTATTTAAATGCTAGCCCAATGTGTTAATTAAATTGAGCCCAAACCAATTAAATGGATGAACCCAATATATTTAATCCTAGAGTCCAAAGGGGAGCCCAATAGGAAGTCAAAATTGCTTAAAATTTGTTACATATATGAATATACATATATAGATGTATATATGTATAAATAAAGTAGAAAAATTAATGGAGAAATGGCTTGAAAATGCCATTTTTGTTGAGATTATAGGGGGCCCACTTGGGGTTGCTTGATTTTCATGTTGCTTCTTATATACAATTTGTCATAGTAGGTGAACCAACCCTAGTCAATCACTTATCATTCCACAAATCAATCCATGCTATAGTAAACTAGTTTAAGCCTTAATTTGACCAACATTGGTGAATTAGTAGAACTAATGAAGGATTAGCAATTGGCTATAAATAAGATGCTCCACACTTGAGCCAAGCTTGTTGGTTCATTTGCTAGAGAATTCAAAAGAGAAACTAGAGAGCTTTTGAGAGAAAAGTGAGAAACACTTGAGAGTTGTGAGAAGAAAGCTACAACTTGAGCTTGGTGGATGACATAAAGCTTCACCACTTACTTTGGTAGGAGAAGAAGAAGAGCCTTCAAGACCACAAGGTTTAAAAGTGCTCTAACTTCTCTTAAATTTCCTTTTTGTAGTCTAGATAGCTTTTGAACGGTTAAAATCTATTTTTAACCGATAAAAACTTGTTTTGATGGTTTAGAAGTCATCATCTATGTTATATATGTGTATTCATAGTTGGATATGTTTATATCATGATTTGGTATGTGTGGTATGCTTAAAAACGGTAGAAATGTTCATATCAAACTTTACCGGTAAAACTCTAATGTAGCATGAAATATTTAATGTTGTAGTATGAAATGTACAAGTTGGAAAAATGATTTATATGGCTAAAAATTTATATCTATGAGTTCATAAGAAAACCTAACTTGAATCTTTCAAAAATGTGAAAAAACAAAGAAGTTATGGTTTTTTCCTCAAAGCATGTTGATTTTAAACTAGGTTACATTGTGAGCAGTTTTGAGTCTAGTTCCGTTTGGAATTTGGATTGATGATCTAAAGAAGAGTTGTAGAGGGGGAACTTCTGATGAGAATGGACTCAATAATCACCTCAAAATGTTTTAAAATGAAGAAGTTATGGCTATCGGAACGTCGGAGGGTTGAACAGTCAAAAAAATGACTTCCGGACAGAATGTCCTGACGCACCTGCGTCAGAACTGACGCACCTGCGTCAGAACTGACGCAGCTGCGCCAAAACACACTGTCGGGTAGTGTTAGGCAGTCCGGGTCGGGTCCGAGTCGGGTTGACTCGATCCGGGTTTAGTTTTATTTGAAAAATTAAGTTGAAATAGGTGTAAAATGAATATATTTAGATATTAAACTAACATGTATGAAGTCTAATTATAAATAAATGTTAGCTAAATATTTAAATTAAATACTAAGGTTAACCCAATTTAAAAGTTAACTTTTGGTATTATTTAAAGAGTATTAAAATATTACTACATGGTTAATAATATTAACAAGTGATTTAATATTATTAAATGATTGATAATTTTAGTAAAAGATTAAAATATTATTAAATGGAGATTAAAATTTTATTAAATGGGTAATAATATTAATAAGTCAATAAAATATTATTTAAAATATTAGTAAATGAATAAAATATTGAGATTAATAATATTAGATAATGAATAAAATATTATTAAATGACTAATAATATTAAAAGACAAATAAAATATTATTAAATGATTAATAATATTAGATAAAGAATAAAATATTATTAAATGATTAATAATATTAATAATGTGATAATGTATTATTAAATGTTTAAAGATTAATAAAATATTATTAAGGGATTAATAATATTGGAAAGATAATAGAATATTATTAAATGATTGATAATTTTAGTAAGAGATTAAAATATTATTAAATGAGTATTAATATTAATAAGTCAATAAAATATTATTTAAAATATTAGTAAATGAATAAAATATTAAGATTAATAATATTATATAATGAATAAAATATTATTAAATGATTAATAATATTATAAGGTTAATAAAATATTATTAAATGATTAATAATATTAATAATGTGATAATGTATTATTAAATGGTTAAAGATTAATAAAATATTATTAAGGGATTAATAATATTGGAAAGATAATAGAATATTATTAAATGATTAATAATATTATGAGACTAATATAATATTATTAATTGTTAATAATGTTATATAAGAATGTGAACTATATTAAGTAATTAATATAGGTTTTATGTTATTGAAATATTATCAAGTAATGATAATATTTCCTAAGTGTTTAATATACCCTTAATTATTTAATTATGTGGTTAGGTATAACATGTATAGATGTTATTATATGAATGCGTATATGATACTAATTTGAAGATCAACTTGATTAATTGTTAGGTCTATCTAAAGAAAATTTAAATTGAATTGGTTAGCAGTAGACCACGTACAAGGCAAGTTCTCTAAATCTACTCAATTATTATTGAACAAGTTTATATACTTGTATTTTTATTATCAGATCTTAAAGTGGTTTAATTATTTAAAATTATTCCACATCCATATTGTTTATAAAAAGCGCACTTGGTGCATTTGAAGCTTAATAGTTCTTGTTTCATGAACTGTATTAAAAAAAATGTCTAAGCTACTTGTTCAGTTAGACATTGCGTTTATAAATTTAATAACTTGAATACCTTTAAGAGCTGATCCAAACCATTGCTTGGTGCGAATTCTTATAATAAGTCTGAGAATTGAACAACCCTAGATAAAGGGGATTTTATGTCGGAAAACCGACTTTGGCGCCAGATGACTAAATGTAATGCATATACAGCGGGTTGAATAGGTTGATCCCCTTGAAAACCAAACTACTAAAAAGGGTCAGAGGAAACTCTATTATACCCTTGTTAGTTCAGGGTCATTGGTGACCACTCAGCATTTTAAGAATCAAATATTCCTATTCATTGAAATTTGAGTCTTGTTTATTTCACAATTGTTATACCTATTGTTGAAACAGTTGAAGTTATTTCCCATTCATTCATGATATATATTAAATCTCTATGATTGTTCTTAAACTTGTTGAGCAAATTAGTTGCTCACCCTTGCTATATCATGAACCATTTTCAGCTAGACCTGACTGCTCCAAGAAGGATAAGGGAAAAGGGAAAGCCAGAGATTAAATTAAATTATGCATGTTAATTAAATGTTTAATATGTATTTACCGTCGGTAAATCTTTTGTAATTCCTTAATATAGGAACTGTTTATGTTAAGGTTGATAGACCCTGTGACAGCCCCAAAATCCGTCTCCAATAACCCCGGATCTGGTCCGTCAGAAATAACCTCAATCCTGAGTTTAAGTCATTACACGAACAACCTTCTCATTATTATACACAACATTACATAAAAGATAAAATTTAATGCTGTTAAAACTCAATGTATTAATTGATAAACTTAATTAACTTTCAAAAATCTTCTATTCCCAAAATCGTAATCTTTACATTACTCTTTTACAACTCTAGATCATATACATTATAATGTAATATATAATCTTTACCTCTATGAGATATTCTTTATAATCCAGTAAGCCAAAAACATGATCCAGCAACTAGATTATCAAAACAGCCAACTGTAAGATATGCTACTATCGCTTGTGAAGTCACTCTACGATCGTCTGGCTTGGCAGTCTACGCTCGCAGAAAAACTCGGCAGTAAAATTTCACTCTACGATCTCACAGTGAAGTTACTTAACGATTTGTCACTTTATGACTAAGCACTCTACGATCGGCTGAGACTCACTCTACGATCGCTGAGGCTCACTCTACGATCGCTGAGACTCACTCTACGATTGATGAGGCTCACTCTACGATCATGACCACAGATCAGTAAAGCCAATGCAACAAACTGTTTTCCCATTACAGCAACCTGAGTTTCCTATTCAACATACCGTATATCCAACGCCTTCAAGAATTTCTTCATTTACTTCGCTGAAAATGTTAATTTAAAGCAAGATTGAGCACGACGGCTCAGCAAGTCCAACAGCTAACACATAACACATAGGTTACATTTAATTTATGCTTTATGCTCCATGCTTGGCATTTACATAGACATCATGCTTATCATGCGTTGCATTTATAAAATCTACCCATGCTTACCATGCATGTCAATGTTACCATGTTATATAACTCATATAACACATTCGATCCATAGCATTAATTATATATAACAACTATTAACAACATATGATCGTACACAAACACATTTACAATCAGTTAGCACATAACATGCGTGCACATTTAAAGTTTATGCATATAATCCATAATACTGAAAAACTTGCAGGGATAACAAATATCACTGAAAGACTTGCCTGGATTGCAACACCAGTTTACGCTAACCTTTCGCATTCCTTGCACCACCTATACAACATGAGAGATCAACGGTGCATTATATTAGTCAAAGTTTGACTCAATATTTAATCCTATTCTTAGGATGTCTACTTCCTTTTATCGTCCCATTTATTCACTAGGGTTGATTCATTAGTTTAGTCCATTGTGGATTCATCACGATGTTTCACATAAACACCGTAAACCTTCTATACTTAACTTTGTATATCCGACATTCCTTAATGCCATAACATTATCATTTGGTCCTCATAATTATTTAGGTCAATCTACCAATTAGTCACTACTGGACTTTACTAGGTTTAATTCTACAATTACCTCATCAAGTTGTCATAATATTACCCGCCTCAGACAATATTTAAAAACTCTTACTAATCCCAATTAGTATTACTTCAATTAATCTCTAAGGTTATTAAATTGTTAACTAACACTTTATACAGCGTTTCGACGTTTATACGCCACACGTCTATCCCGCCTTATATGCACACGTTTAGCATGCTCATACACTTATCTAATTAATCGTTGATTAATGATAGACATCATTATAAATCATAATATTCATGATTTATACAAACAACAGTATAACTTAGTGTCGAAAACATTGCACGTTGCACACGTGCATGCCCGACGCCCTCCGATTGCCTCCAATTACCCATCATACCTCAAGATGGTCAATTTAGACTTTGTTACAGACCTCAAATCGAAAAAGTTAAAGAATAAAAGTTATAGGTCTATCTCTTAGATTTCCAAAACATCTTGAATCATATTAATCTGAATCCATATACAGAAGTTATACTCAGTTTACTATAAGAGGTCAAAACAGTCCCAAAAATAGTCAATTTCGACCTTGCTACAGACATCAAATCGAAATTCGTAAAGAACGAAAGTTGTAGGTCTATCTATTAGCTTTCCAAAACATCTTGAATCACCTCAATCCGAGTTCATATGAGAAAGTTATGCTCATATTACTAACTGACGCTAAAGCTGTCCCGACTCTACGATTTTCACTCTACGTTTTGGACTTTTCACTCTACGTTTTGCACTTTACTACCAGTCCACTCTATTACCAGCAGCACTCTACTACCAGTCCACTCTACTACCAGCAGCACTCTACTACCAGTTCACTCTACTACCAACAACACTCTACTACCAGTTTACTCTACTACCAGAGCACTCTACTACCAGCAGCACTCTACTACCAGTTCACTCTACTACCAGCAGCACTCTACTACCAGTTCACTCTACTACCAGAGCACTCTACTACCAGTTCACTCTACTACCAGCACTCTACTACCAGAGCACTCTACTACCAGTTCATTCTAAAGTTTTATGAACATGAACATTGAGTACATACCAACTGTGGTTCAGACTCATAATGTTGACTGTGTAAAATAACCGAAATCACTATTCTAGTTCTAATTCAATCATTAACTAGTTTCAACAACATTCGACTACCGAGTTCACATTACTCTCATTTAAACACCTCATATGCAACTCTAGCATATTCTGTTTCCTTAATCCAAAATAAGATAAAACTAGTTAAATCAAAATTCCTAGTGGAAATATAAAATATTAATACCCCACTATCAATAACTTTCCAAATGAAAATAAATATAACATTATTAATGTTTACAAAATCTCATTAATTAATAACCATATTAATTAATTTACACATCCAGCTTAACGTGCTAGCTATTTAATTAAATATCACATAGCTCACTTACCCTATCAAACTTTGATACTATACAACCTAGGTTGGTCCATTAATTTAATTAACCCATTAATTGAACCTTCCTTAAATTCCTTTAATTACTTCAACACATAATTAAATAAACCAAGCCATCATATAATGATTTAATTTAATCCTCTAGAAATTTACAATTACAGCCAATAATTCCATTTCTCTATATTAGAATATTTCGGGTCGCTACATTCTTCCCCCCTTATAATAATTTCCTCCCCGAAATTTCAATATAAGGTAAATCCAAAATATGAGGGTAATTCTTCCTCATCATATTTTCTGCACCTATATACTATATAGATACCTAACTTAGTGTATACCTTATCATATACCCCTTCAACCAATTCTAGGTTTTAAACTCCCAACAATTATTTTCCTCAGATTAAATTTTTAACTTAATCTTTACAAATGATTCCATCCTTGGAATTAGCACTACATCCTTACAACATTTGCCTCGCCGATCAATCTTTTCGATTATTTTAACATAGGCATTGTTTTACTTATTTTTTTATAAACACTGTCCTAGTCCCTTCGTGACTGGACTCTAATTCCTTTCAAGCGATCTTTACCACTTTACTAGGGTTAGTTTTATATCTAAACCTCAAATTTTGCTCGAATCCTCGAAAGCTTAAAATTTTCTCAAATCGACTATCCACTACATCCTCATCCAAGGATTAGCGTAGCCTTAAATCACATCAATTACCTAAGACCATACTCAACAGGCTTATGAATATCCACAATTTACCTAAGACCATACTCATCAGTCTTACGCATTTCTGGGTCATTACATTCACCCCTTCTTCTACGAATTTCGTCCTCGAAATTTCAACATACTTACCCTTTTACCCGCTTGTTGCCCAGAACATTGGAACATCTCCCAGGAGTCTTCACAATTGATCAATAACTGTGAATAAATTTGAATAACCAGGAAGTAAAAAATAACCCCTTTAAAAATAATCCCCTTTTCGCTCGGTGTCATTAAAAATTTTACTGACCACCTTAGGGGTATTTAAAAATCTGCAAAAAACTGCACACACTTAACCCGAGTACTTATCACTTAAGGTGATCAACCTTCCGTACTCTATGTATATGCATAACATTTAAACTGGGTACTCCCACTGATGGAGATCAACCTTATGTACCCCATGTATATGCATAACATTTAAACTGGGTACTCCCAAGAAATACTTGAAAAATATAACTCAACCTTTGTCTAGCCGAATCAATTAGCTTAGACTTTTCAACAATAGTTCGAATATCAATCGGAACTTTAAACTCTCCAAAAGCACACATGTGCAATAAAATTTGTGAAGCTCATCACTTCAAGTTAAAATCAACAATGTCTAGCCGATACAAATGGCATAGACCCTCATTTAAACGTTTCAAAATATTTAAAAATTCATTTTAGGTTTTATCGTATCGCCACAGGTAATAAATGAATTGTCTCACAACTCAACTTACCGCGACTTCCCGATAAAACAAAAATTTTAATGTCCTTTTGAAAGGCACACAAGTGCGAAATTGGCACGATTTTTAGAATTCAAGGTCTAGCATAGCTAGAAGATTTAGAATATCCTAAAACCTCAAATAGTATTATTGTTTTGTCATCATCAAATAGGGGGAGACTGTTTGGAATATGCATGTGAATGATATTTCTCAATTATAAGATTTGATGATGTGTTTTAAAAGATAAATGAATTAATATGCAAATATGTCTGCATTGATGAAAGATGTAAAGTCCTTAATAGTTAATAGACTTTATGTTCTAAGGACTTAGATTGACAAGGTCAAATTTGTTAAGTTGATCTCATATGAGTTAATAGCATTGTACAGTCCTTCAAAAAAAAAAGATCACTATGTACAAGGACTATATATATAGAAAGATCAAACTTGTTAGGTTGATCTTAAATTATAAGAGATAGGCCTGATCGTCAAAAGTACAACAGTCTGGCAAGAGAGTTAAAGCAAGAATCGCAGACTACACTCACGATCGTAGAGTCTGCAAGCCATCAGTATAACCAGTCACACGTTCACTTTTCCAAAGCACAATCATAGAGCGTCTATTCAAAAGATCATCAGTATGAAGACCCTGAATGACCGGTAAGCAAACAGAAGATCCAAGCACCAACTCCATCAACAAGACTGATTGAGAAGTGAAGTGTCATTCAGATGGAAGTCTTATGAAATCACTCAAAGGAAGATCGTAGAGTCTGCCTGGTAAACGCAGAATAAGGCTCAGAAAATCGTAGAGTCCTCTCGGCAGATCGTAGAGTTGTCTCAGCATCGTAGAGCTAACTCTCGGGATCGTAGAGTCCATATAGACAGTCACTCTACGATTCTCCTAATCTTGTCTACGAACCTAGCAGAATCAAAGAGCAACTTCTACATGAGTATTCAAAGTCGCGACAACAATCCTCATAAAGATTATTCAGTAGGCTGTCCTTGGGCTGTTAAACAAACTGAATGAAGATCTCATACATCTACAGCATCTGGTCTGAACTAAGATCGTAGAGCAGTTTAAATCATAACTCTACGATTGCACTACGACTTACACCATAGGGAAGATCGTAAAGTAGCAAAGCTAAGTCGTAGAGTGAAAAAGGCAAACGCAGAAGTACAACGTTCAAGCAATCGTTAAGTTAAGATGAAGATATTCAAACGTTACCTGCTTTAAACACCCTGTGAATATTCAGCATAGAATGAAGCTGAAGTTCGTAGAGCAGTCCTCTATGTTAAAAGATTTGACAACTGAAGCTCGTAAAGCAGTCATCAATGATAGAAGATCTAGCGCCTAAAGAATCATAGAGCAGTCCTCTATGACATATAAGCCAAGCAGGGCTAGCAACTGGAAATCGTAGAGCTACATAGCAGAACCAGCAGATGACTCAACGATCAAAAGCAAGAAGCTACAACTGGATTAATCGTCGAGTACTTAAGTGCCAACTGAGTAGCAATAAACTGTCTATGATAGGAAGGAACAACTGAGTACCAAAAAGAAGAAGCATCACAGTCATCTCAGGAGTTCATCTCGAGGAGCTATCAAGTACCGAAGGAGCTGAAGTGCAAAAGCCTAGCCAGCACATTTGGTAATCTTGAGTAGTTGCTGAATATCAGAAAGAAGGAGAATATCAACGACAAACATCAGCAGCATTCAATGATGGATCATAAGCAGCTGCTAAGTACCAGAAGTTAAAGAAGATCAAAGTTCATCTTAGCAGCACAACCCAACAAGCATCCAACGCACAAAGAGGGTCAAAGGATCCTTGCCCAAGTGGCTAAAAACAAATCAAGTCTGCTGGACTTGTTGAGTACCGAAGGGTACAAGAGATTCTAAGTCTGCTGGACTTAGTCTACAGTCCAAAGCTGCTAGCTTTGATGAGGGCAAGAGTGTCCTAGTCTTAATGTGACTAAAGGAACCAAAGCTGCTAGCTTTGATGAGGGCGAGAGTGTCCTAGTCCAGAGGACTAAATCTTAGTGGATTTCTTACTGTCAAGTAGAAGAGTGGAGTAGGAGTTATTCAGTCTCCGAACCACTATAAATCTCTTGTGTCATTTACTTTATGTCTTTTATATTCTGCACAATATCTGCTTTCACCCACACTAGATTAACACACTAAAATGAAATGGCTCATATTTCTTTAAGGGGTTTATTAAAAGTAAAATCCGCTGTGCTTGAATTGATTCTATCATTAATAACTAATATGCTTTCGTTACAAAAGTAAAAAGTTTTTAAATGATCTATTCAACCCCCCCCCCCCTTCTAGATCTCTATTGTGTCCACGGGAACTAACACAAACTACTGAAAGGGTCAGAGGAAACTCTATTATACCCTCGTTAGTTCAGGGTCCTTGGTGACCACTCGGCATTTTAAGATTCAAATATTCTTATTCTTTAAAATTTGAGTCTTGTTTATTTCACAATTTTTATATCTATTGTTGAAACACTTGATGTTATTTTCCATTCATTCATGATATATATTAAATCTCTATGATTGTTCTTAAACTTGCTGAGCAAACTAGTTGCTCAACCTTGCTAGGCCTAACTGCTCCAAGAAGGACAAGTAAAAAGGGAAAGTCAGAGATTAAATTAAATTATGCATGTTATGTTTAATATGTATTTACCGTCAGTAAATCTTTTGTAATTCCTTAATATAGGAACTGTTTATGTTAAAGTTGATAAACCTTGGGATTGTAACATTTTGTAAGGAACCTTTATGTATTATTCCGCGAAGTTTAAATGCAAATTATGTATTTAATTGTGAGTAATGTATTGTACAGTGAGAACCAAACCCGAGGTTATGGAACCCGGATTTAGGGTCGTCATAGATTGGTATCAGTGTTGTATGTTAGAAACGTTAGGATTGCGAAACCTAGGATATAACCTCGGTGCTAAACTCATATCGAATGCGCTAGGAGATGAATCAGGAAAATTCATCATGTTGTGTATTTTTGGAGGTGGATTAAGAAAATCCTTCAAGCCGAGATGTACATAATAAAATATCATTTCAATTCATCAATGAATATATTTTATTGCTGTACTGACATGTGTTATTTTTATGATATAGGATGACAGAGATCGGACAGTCGAGTCACACTGCTGAGGAGGATTACATTGATATCCATATGGACACTGCACAGCCGTAGGTGGCTGCACCGATAGAGGATCTAGAGTCTGATCCAGAGATGGGAGATCGTGAGGAGCCCATCGGGGGTGGAGTGATGAGTCCTTACAGTGAGGATGAGGCAGAGTCTGAGGATGAGGAGTCAGATGATGGCATGGGCACTACTGCCAGTGACATCATCGAAGGGTTGACTACTAGGAATGAGGAGCTGGAGGCAAGAGTCCAGCATTTAGAGGAGCAGAATCTGACACACCAGTATATGGAGGATCAGTATAAGGATGCACCTTATCAGTTCTCTAGCGATAACACAGAGCTGAAAGAGAGGATAGTAGAACTGGAGGATCAGGTACAGGAGTACGAGGATTCAATGGAGCACTTTGGGGTGCTAACTCATCAGCTAGTAGATCAGGACGTCGAGCTGCAGGCCAAGTTGGCAACGACCGAGGCTAGGTTAGCCGAAACTGAGCTAGAGGTTCAGCAGGTTCAGGCCGAGAACGCCACCATCCGTGCTCATTGGCAGGAGGTGATAAACGACAAGATAGAGATGGAAACGCAGCGGGATGCCGCACATGGCTAGATGCTAGAGCTAGAGGAAGAGGTTCGTGAGAAGCGAGTGAGGACAGAAAGGCTTAGCTATGTCTATCGATCATCATTCGGTAGATTTTAGAGCAGGGTGCACTACTACCCAGCTGAGGAGGGCCAGTCTATGCACACCATCAGCAGGAACGTGGTGATGGCCATCGGGGATGAGGAGTATAACGATGCAATCTGTAGGGGGATGCGCAGTCAATAGTAGTAGTAGTATTTCCTGATGTTGTATGTAAATAGATGCAGTAGAACCCAACTTTTGTTTTATCAGAGGGTTAGTATGTTGTAAATCCCAACTCTAGGAAGTTGTAGGATATGATTCCATCTTTTGTAGCCTTTCAGGGATAGAGGTATTTATAGCAGTATGCTTGTGATGTAAAGTGTTATGCACTTCTGTTTTAGCATATGAATATAAATGCAGTCATGTTTATGTTTATATGTGTGCTGAGATGATTACCTGTATTTTAGCTAAATGTTGCCTAAGATACAAAGCAACAAGTTAGTAGATGAAACAAATATAATAACTTAAAATTTTCTTTATACAGAAAATGAGGCCACGTAGACAACCACCAAAGAACCAAGGGGTAGAAGAATCAGTTAACAACGACGAAGGGGGACACAATGTTGACCCAATGCAGAACTTCGTCGACATGCTAGCTGAAGCAATGCAGAATAGGCACCCGGTAGTCGCAAATCAGCCACCACTGCCGAATCAGTTGGCAAATTTTAAAGACTTCAAGGCAGTAGGACCGCCAGAGTTTAAAGGGACGGCAGACTCGATCGAGGCCCAGTCATGGATAAAAGTGATAGAGAAAGCATTCGTGATTGCAAGAGTGGTGGAGGAGCAAAAGACGATCTTTGTTACCTATATGATGGAGGGAGAAACCAACTTATGGTGGGAAGCCAATCAGAATAGGGTTGGAGAAGGGGTGGTGTCTTGGGCATGATTTAAGGAAATATTTGATGAGAATTATTTCTCGAAGAGTATAAAAAGTATAATGGAGGTAAAATTTCTAGAATTGAAATAAGAGAATATATCGGTACCCGAGTACGCGGCAAAATTTAATGAATTGGCCAGATTCGCTCCGCATCAGGTAAACACGGAGGAACGCAAGACCAGAAGGTTTGAAATTGGATTGAGACCTTGGATATTCAATAAGGTAGCAGTATTACAGATTGACTCATTCTCAACTTTGCTGGAACCTTTATGTATTATTCCGCGAAGTTTAAATGCAAATTATATATTTAATTGTTAGTAATGTATTGTACAGTGAGAACCAAACCCGAGGTTATGGGACCTGGATTTAGGGTCGTCACAATAGTAAATAATGAAATTATTATTAAATGATTAATAATAATAGTAAATAATTAACTTATTATTAAATTATTAATTATAATGGTATGTGATTAAATTATTATTAAATAGTTAATAATAATAGTAGAGGGTTAAATATTATTAAAGGATTATTAATATTAGTAATCAATTACGATGTTGTTAAATAATTAATAACATTTGTAAGTGAATTAGATATTATTAAGTATTTTTTAATATTTTTTGATAAATTAAAATGTTATCCTACAGTAATAATATTGTCTTGTAAGTTATTCGATATTAAATAGGGAATTATATGTTTAAGTGTCAATTTATATGATAATGATATATGAATCCTTATGTGCGTTACTAATTGAAAGATAAACCTATTTAACATTAGGTATTTCAAAGGAAGTAATTTAACTTATTTAAGGTGTAGTCAACAATCGAGGTATGTTCCTAAACCCTAAACTCATTTCATTATGCAAGTTTCCTAACTCAAACTTGAGTTATTATTTTCAAATCATGTTAGTGGTTTAATGTTTGTCAATTACTCCATATCAATGATAGTTATTGATATTCGCACTTGGTGCACTTGAATTCCTATTCTATTATTGCACTATAAAATAGTTAAAATTTTGCATTTCATGAACTATTTAAAGAATTAGTCTACGTCATTTGTTCTGCTAGATATATATATATATATATATGCTAATATTTTTAAAAGCTATCCAAATCAGTAGTTGGTACATAATCTTGGACTGAGAAAGCAACCTTGATAAGGGGACAATAAATGTTGGTTATCCGGTACGGTCAGAGTTTAATGTTGTGTATATACATGGTGTACAAGAGACTAACCCCTTTAAGTACAAACTGAAAATTTAAATATATAAAATGGTCATTCGAATTATTGATTCTTTGACAATGTTCACGATCTATTGGATCACCCAGCAGTAAATAATTAATACTTGTTCTTCCCTTTTGAACTTTGATTATCTTATCAGTTATTTCATCAACTATCTTAAAAGAGGAGTGATTCTATCGTTATTCTTATTCATTCATGATATACCTTCATTATTTATATTTAACTTGCTGAGTAAAGTACTTGTTCACTCTTGCTATATTATGAATTAAATTATAGCTAAGCCAAAGAGTTACAATAAGGACAAGAGCAAGGGAAAGCTTAAGGAATAGTTTTATGTATTACTATCCCACCTTGTGATTCATGAAACCTTTTGTATTAATAGTATATTCATGATATATTTTGTTTAAGGTTATAGACCTTGGGACCATAATGAACCTTTTGTAATTAACAACTTATGTTTATTTATTTTCGCATTGTAATATATGTTGTTTAGAAGTGGTTGTATGTATTGGATCATGAGCACTGAGTTCGAGATAGTAGTACTTGAATTTGGGGGCGTCACAGTGGTTTTATAGTATAAACACTACGTTGAGGCACTGGTACGTCGACTACTAGCCATTGATCGGATTACGTTGAGGTGCAAAGTATGTTTTATGGAACTGCGCCGGGGCGCGATGTTTCTTCTTTAGAACTGCGCCGAGGCGTAATCTGGCATAATGCAATTTTAAATTTTTTTTTAGCAGTTTTCAAAGCTATAAATAAAGGTTTATTTTGAATGATTTTATAATTAAAATAAAATAGTTTATTTTAAACATCAAATTGGATTTCATGCAATTTAAATTGCCCATTAAATGATATCAATGCCGATGAATAGATTTACACATATAAGTTAGTTGTTTCTAACCTTGAATTATTGTCTATTTCTTAAGTATTCTAGTTACTTTTCATGTGTTTTGTGTTATATTGTAGGTGATGCATTTGGTCGGGAAATGGTTAAATGAAGGAAAGGAACTGGAAAGCTTTGGGATTAAAAGCTGAGGACCTGGTACGGTCGCGCCAGGATTGCTGATGGAATTGGCGCGGGGGGCGCCGTAAAAGAGAAATGGATTTCAAAACTCTGGAAGGATGGAACGGGGCGCGCCGAGTATGAATTGGAAAGTCGCGCGACCGTGCCACTACGGGAAATCTATTGCATATTTATGTTATTTTGCTGAGTTAGTGTGGAAATAGGAGTTATAAGAGCTTTGGAAAAAGGAGTTATATTAGCTTTAGGACTGATGTGAGTGAGTTAGGTTTATGTCAGTCTATAAATACTTCTTTTGTAAGGAGATTAACTCTCTCGTTGTTTTTGGTATTCAACTAAATTCAGACTTGAAGGGATTTGAAGGCATGTCAGGTTGAGTACTTTATTTAGTTTTAAGGGATGTTGAATCTTATTCATAAATAATGGTTTAATTGAGTTATCAATATTTATTCATTCATTTATGAAATTTATTCTTAATGATCTATTATAATTAATTAATGATAATTGGTTTGATTAATTTGATAAGGGCCCGTTGAATTGAATCGATTATTATCATATGCTAGATTAAGGTATACTATTAAGCAAATGATATTGTATTTAATCGTAAGTAGCAATTAGCATTACATGATTTTGGTCAAGCTTTTGAGTATTACTAAGATTACAAGAGGGCAAGTTAAATAATCTGCGATTGTGTGGTTGTTGCTTGGAATAGCCTAATTCCCTAATTCTTAATGTTACAGTTATATTAAATCTAGACTAATAGTTCTAGGTTGTATGATAGTTAGGGTCTAGTGGGGGTGATTGCCACATTAGATTTAAAACCTAAAAGGAATTTCAGGTAACACTGATTGTGGTTATCTAGGGTTATTAATTTCATAGAAGGGAGAATATTGGTTAACTCGATTATATCAACGTTGTGAAAATGTGATACTGAACTGAAAAACTGAAGTTTTTATTTCATTGATTAAACTTATTAATTTGTTTTTTATTTATTTAGTTAATTATAATCAATTGAAAACCCCCTCCTCATTATTATTAGGAATAAATTGAAAAAAAATATTACTTCCTATAGGTTCGATCCTCGCTTATCACTATACTGAATTTTGTGTTTATAGAGTAAAAGTAAAGATTAATTTTGGAGTGTTAACGACAGCCTCCAAATTTTGATGACGTTGTCGGGGAAGCTAATAATTATTTTTTTTTAATTTATTTATATTTATATTTTTGTTTTCTCTCAATTTATGACTCGATCCTCTCACACTCCTGATTTAAAATTTGATCCAAAAGTAGAAAAAATTGCACGTAGTCTAAGGAAAGATGCCCGTCAATCTAGAAGCATAACTGCACATTTAGAAGTAGCTTTTGCTTCATCACCAGGCCTTAACGTAACACTTGCATTACTGTCTTCGTCCAGTAATTCAGAAGAAGAGGAGATAACTGCACCTAATAATAGGACTATGAGGGAGTTGGTTGCTCCTAATTTACTTCAACAACCATTATGCATAGAATACCCTGCTTTAGATTCCTCGTTTGAATTAAAATTTGGCCTAATTCATAGTTTGCCTACTTTTCATGGTCTTATAAGTGAAGATCTATACAAGCATTTAAAGGAGTTCCACGTGGTTTGTTCCACCATAAAGCCACAAGGAATAATGGAAGAACACATAAAGCTTAGAGCTTTTCCATTTTCCTTAGCAGATTTGGCAAAGGATTGGTTGTACTATCTTCCCTCTGGTTCGATACAATCATGGGATGACATGAAAAGGCAATTTTTGGAGAAGTATTTTCCTGCTTCAATAGTCGTAAACATAAGAAAGTAGATATGTGCTATCAGACAGTTCAGTGGAGAAACTCTTTACAAGCATTGGGAAAGATTCAAGAAGCTTTGCTCGTGCTGTCCACCACATCAAATTGACGATTAACACCAAATCTAGTACTTCTATGAAGGATTGTTACCAATAGATAGGAGTATAATCGATGTTACAAGTGGAGGAGCATTGGTTGATAAGACTTCAGATGCCATAAGGAACTTGATTGCGAATATGGCGGCTAACTCACAACAATACAAAACGAGGATGGACCATGCACTAAAAAAGATGAATGAGGTTGGTTTGTGTAATATTGAATGACATATTTCGGATTTAACTGCTATGGTTCGTCAGATATCTGTGGGGAATGTGCCAGTTGCAAAAACTTATGGAATCTATTTATAGTCAGATCATTCGACGGATACTTGTCCCACATTGCAAGAAGATAACACTGTTGAGTAAGCTAATGCAGCAAAGAATTTTCAAGGACAACCTCAAAGACGATATGATCCCTACTCTAATACTTACAATCCAAGATGGAGGGATCATCCTATTCTAAGTTATGGAGGAAACAGGCCACCAATACATAATGTTTTTCTAAATCAACAACGAAGCTCTCAACCAGCCCAACAACAGTACCAACCTAGACAGACAGCGCCTGCTAACTCTGGAACATCTCTTGAGGATATGTTTAAAACATTCATGAATCAAAAGACATCCTTCATTAATCAATCACAACAATTTCAGCAAGAGATAAGGTCATCCATCCACAGTTTAGAGAAGCAGATAAGCCAATTAGCTACCATAGTTGGACAATTGGACTCTTAAGGCTCAGGAAAGTTGCCCTCCCAAATAGTGATCAATCCGAAAGAGAATGCAAGTGCCATGACCTTGAGAAGTGGAACACAGATGGATACACCAAGGGCTACTGTTGAATTTGAAGAGCATAAGGATCGATAAGGAGGAGGCTAAAATTTTGAAGGTAATCCCTAGCCCTCGCATGCAACTTAAGACTAATCATTTACCTTTTCCTCCCACCGAACTGAAAAGAAGGATGAGAAAGATAAAGAGATTTTGGAAACTCTCAGGAAGGTAGAGGTAAACATCCCTTTACTAGATCCAATCAAGAAAGTACCAAGGTACGCGAGATTTCTAAAAGAATTATGCACTACTAAGAGAAAGTTAAAAGATGATGAAAGAATGACTGTTGGAGAAAATGTATCTATTATCCTTCAAAAAAAAATACCCCCAAAGTGTAAAGATTCGGGTATGTTTACCATTCCCTGCAAGATAGGTAATATCAGGTTATCAATTAATGTTATGCCACTATATATTTATGTTTCTTTGCATCTAGGTCCTTTGAAAAATACCGATGTCATTATCTAATTAGGTAATCGTACTAACACGTACCTTGAATGGGTAATTAAGGATGTGTTGGTGCAGGTGAATGAGCTACTACTTCCTGTAGATTTTTACATTGAGGACGTAGACGATGATACATCTTCAAATCCTTCTCATATTCTGATAAGAAGACCGTTCTTGAAAACAGCTAGAACAATGATTAATGTACATAATGAGACCTTGACCGTGGAGTTTGACAACGAAAAGATTCAGTTCAACATTTATGAGGCCATGAGGTACCCTAGTAATGTTAATCCTATTTTTGCTATTCATGTCATTGATTCTTTAATGCAGAAATCCTTTGACCACATTCATAGGGAAACTTTGGAGGTTGTTGTCGCAAATAGTTTGGAGCTAGAAAAAGAATAAGAGATTGAGCAGAATGTAGAATTAAAGGATACATTAACTGCACTATAGTCTTTAAAAAAATCATATAAGTATGCAGTTTCTTCCATTCAACTACCTGTGACTTATGAAAAATTGTTACCTTCTATTGTGCAGGCTCTGACATTGGAATTAAAGCCCTTACTAATCCACTTGAAGTATGCATTATCTTAGGAAGAAGGACACACTTACAGTGATTATTGCAAACAATCTGACCAAAGTCTAAGAAGAAAAGTTGCTTAGAGTCTTAAGGGACCATGCACAAGTCTTTAGTTGGACAATTGCAGACATGAAATGTATTAGCCCAGCTGTATGTATGCATCAAATTCTTTTGGAGGAAGGAACCAAACCAAAGAGAGATGCTCAACGAAGACTAAATCCACCCATAATGGAGGTAGAGAAAAAAGAGGTTTTGAAATTACTCGATGTAGGTATAATCTATCATATTTCAGATAGTTAATAGTTGAGTCCAGTACAAGTAGTCCCAAAGAAATCGGGTATAACTGTCATTACGAATGATAATAATGAGTTAGTACCTACTCGTATGCAAACATAATGAAGAATGTGTATTGATTATAAGAAGTTGAATGCTGTAACTAGAAAAGATCAAATGTTAGAAAGATTAGCTGGTCATACTTACTATTGCTTCCTAGACGGTTTTTTAGGTTATAACCAAATTGTGATTGCACTGGAAGATCAAGAAAAGACTACCTTCACATGCTCATTTAGTAAATTTACATACCATAGGGTGTCCTTCGGACTCTGCAACGCACCCGGTACTTTCAGAGATGCATAATAAGTATATTTTCTGATCTTCTTAAAAATTACATTGAAGAATTTATGGATGATTTCACAATTCATGGTGATTCTTTGGACGCATGCTTAGTTAACTTGACTCGTGTACTTGATATGTTAGAAACTAATCTTGTTCTTAATTAAAAAAAATATCATTTTATGGTAAAAACAAGTTATAGTCCTTGGACATGTAGTTTTTACCAAAGGATTAGAAATGGATAAAGCTAAGATAGAAATTATTGCTGCTTTACCTTACCCCGCAAGCATGCGGGAGATTCGTTCTTTTCTTGGTCATTCAGGTTTCTATCGTCGATTTATCGAGGACTTCTCCAAATTAGCCATGTCATTGTATAAGTTGCTGTAAAAAGATGTAGAATTCCAGTTTGGCGATGAGTGCAATGAGGCATTTGACAAGTGGAAGAAGTTATTGACCTCAGCACCGGTGATACAGCCACCAAATTGGAATTTACCCTTCGAGATCATGTGTGATGCCAGCAACTATGCAATAGGGGTTGTCTTAGGCCAACGAATTAACAGAGTTGTACATGTCATCTACTATGCTTCTAAGACATTGAATGCTGCTCAGATTAACTATTCTACAACAGAAAAAAAATTATTATCTGTTATTTTTGCTTTAGACAAATTCAGATCTTATCTTCTCAGTATTAAAGTCATAGTTTATTCTGACCATGCTGCTCTCAGGTATCTGTTGACCAAGAAGGATTCAAAACTTAGAATAATAAGATGGATCTTGCTACTCCAAGAATTTGACTTGGAAATAAAGGACAAGAAAGGAGCGGATAATTTAGTGGCGGACCATTTAAGCAGGTTTCTTAAAAAGATAGAATGAGCACTTCCATTACAAGATTCCTTTCCAGATGAGCATTTATTGTCCATTGTTAAGGTTGTACCCTGGTATACAAACATTGTTAATTATCTAGTTAGTGCTTATGTTCCTAGTGAGTTCTCAAAAATTCAAAAAGAAAAGTTTAAGAGTGATGTTAAACGGTATGTATGGGATGACCATGCTGTTCTTTTTGTGTTAACAATGTTTGATGAGTTATGTTATTTTGCTGAGTTAGTGTGGAAAAAGGAGTTATAAGAACTTTGGAAAAAGGAGTTATATTAGCTTTAGGACTGATGTGAGCGAGTTAGGTTTATGTTAGTCTATAAATACTTCTTTTGTAAGTAGCTCTCTCGTTGTTTTTGGTATTTAACTAAATTCAGACTTGAAGGGATTTGAAGGCATGTCAGGCTGAGTACTTTTATTTAGTTCTAAGGGATGTTGAATTTTATTCATAAATAATTGTTTAATTGAGTTATCAATATTTATTCTTTCATTTGTGAAATTTATTCTTGATGATCTATTATACTTGATTAATGATAATTGGTTTGATTAATTTGATAAGGGTTCGTTGAAGTGATTCGATTATTATTATCTGCTAGATTAAGGTATAATATTGAGCAAACGATATTGTATCTGATCATAAGTAGCAATTAGCATTACATGATTGTGGTCAAGCTTTTGAGTATTACTAAGATTATTAAGAAGGCAAGTTAAATAATCTGCGATTGTGTGATTGTTGCTTAGAATAACCTAATTCCCTAATTTTTAATACTACTATTATATTAAATCTAGACTGATAGTTCTAGGTTATATGATAGTTAGGGTCTAATGGGGGCGATTGCCTCATTAGATTTAAAACCTAAGGGGAATTTCGGGTAATACGGATTGTGGTTATCTAGGATTATTAATTTCATAGAAGGGAGAATAATGGTTAACTCGATTATATCAGTGTTGTAAAAATGTGATAGTGAACTGAAGAACTGAAGTTTTTAATTCATTGATTAAATTTATTAATTTATTTTTTGGTTATTTAGTTAATTATAATCAATTGAAAACCCCTTTTTATTATTATTAGGAATAAATTGAAAAAAAAAATTACTTCATGTAGGTTCGACCCTCACTTGTCACTATACTGAATTTGGTGTTCATAGAGTAAAAGTAAGGATTAATTTTGGAGTGTTAACGACAACCTTCAAATGCATATATAGAATGTTTTTTATTCATCATATGAATTATTTTGCATTGATATATATGATAATAAAAATGGATTGATTATGGACTATTGATCAATGAGATTGAATTTATTTTATGTAGATGCATGAATGAATGAGTTTTATAAATGGAGTCTGCGTATCTCGTCTTTTCTAATTTTTCTTGTGTAAATTTCTATCTCGCTTCTATGTACTTTCCCTTGATTGTTGATCAGTGTTTCTATTTTATGAAAATAATTTGTAATACGATTAGTGATGAATTAGAGTCAAGGAGCAACAAGTGCTTGAAAACCCGTTTGTAATGGAGCACGGGTTATAAATGTAATAGTTACATTTGCATGTTTTTATTCTTGCATCATAGGTTTGACATTTTGGTTCATATGGTCACTCTAGTTAACCAACCTAGAATAAAAGTTCATAATCAATCCAAGTAGAATATAATATTCTATATGTGCATGATAAATATATGTATATTATATATTATCGAACATGCTTCGTATGTGACGCGTAATATATATATATATATATATGCAAGCGTGCGTGCTAAACAAGATGAGATAATTAATAACAAACCCCTCAAAGAAAATATATTAAGTTGTAGCGTTCAAAGATATTTGGTTTGAATTAGAATATAAAATGTCACCTTCTAGCATGATAAAACGATAGAGCATCAAATAATCAATATATGTTTGTTGTGTCACACAAGGCTTATCTTAATTCTTTGAGGAGTTGTTTTATTACATACTAGATGTTTATAGAGGAAATGAATAATATTGTTTTGTTGTGTCACACAAGGACGATATTTTTCTTTTCACTTATATGAAAATGCTAGGTCAGACTTAACTTGGACAATTAATATTCGGATGTGTTACACATGATCATAATAATATAAAGAGAAAATACAAGTAGTTAAATGTTGATGTAATTGACAAGAGTTGTCTACTTATTTATTTATATATAGCTTGTTGTGTCAAACAAGGCTATATATAGTTGAAATCAGATCCTTATTCTTACTAGAAAATCTTTAATTAGATTTGTCGAACTATCTATTGAGGGTAAAATAGTTTGATAAAAATAATGGGAGAATGCCAATTTAAATAAAGACTTAATTTATTTTGATAATTAATTACATAAATGTATGCTAAAATATTGTTTATTTCATATGCAGAATTTTACAAATGCCAAACTCACTACTATCACTGTGTAGCATACTTGATGCTAACAAACTAATCGGCCCGAATTACGCGAACTGGTTAAGGAATCTAAGAATAGTTCTCACTGCTGAAAAGATTTCTTATGTCCTAAATTCGTTTGTCCCTGCAACTGTTGCAGAAATTGTAATGACCAAGAATTTTCAAACGTCATTCTTAATTAAATAAAGTATTTAATTTCTAATGAGTTAGTTTTGTAAGGTTATTTAAACCTTTTCGTGAATAATTGATTTTGTGATTAAGTGAGTGTGTGATTAAATTCTAGATTGAATTAAAGGGAGTCACTAATATTCTAATTAAATTAGCAGACTAACCCTAATGTGTTAATATCAAGAGAATGGATAAATAATTATTAATTTAATATTCAATTAAATTGAATATAGTTAGTGAGTTAATTAATTAATATAGGTATTAATTAATGTGAACAATGTGTAATATTAACAATATTATTTAATAGTCCAATTAGTAATTAATTACTCATTGACTAACCCATTTAATTTGTAAGTTAAGCCCTATCATTTATTTTATCATGGACTTAGTAATTAATAGTATGACAAATTAAATAAACATCATTGGATGGAATTAAATAGTTCAATGTTAAATTTAATGGGCTTGACTAAATGTTAGTCCAAGTCATTTAATAGCAAGCCCAGATGAATATTAAATGTGGTCCAAATTATTAGTCACTTAGTATTTTAATTGTATAGCTCATTTAATTATTAAAAATAATTAAGATGTCAATATTTTTAGGACAAGCACTTCCTTTTGCCCGCAAAGAGTGGAGGAAAGGATGAGGCATAGATTTTAAAAATCTTATGTAATATAATTGATAGTTTACTTGGAGCTTTGTGTATTAGATTTGATGGTATAAACTCCTACATTTTCATAAGTCACCCTAAACTTAAACCTATGCAATTAGCCTCATGATGGAGATTTATGATAGATATATTTCTATATCTATTATTATGCAAGCATACTTACATTTAGCTTAAGAAGTTAGTCATTTTCCTTCCATCATTTTCTTTGTGTCCAAGAGAGCTTTTGAGAGAAAATATTGAGAAGTACTTTGAGAGCCAAGGAGAGAGATAGAGTTCTAGATTTTTCTAGAGAAGAAGGAGTTTCATTTCATGCCATCCTCATTCATCTCCTACTTTGGAAAGCAACAGAAACAAGCTATTAGGAGTAAAAGGCATAAAATCACTTAAAAACCCTAGTTTACTTCCTTTCTTGGTATATTGTGTGATTTCTATGGTAGAAAATTAATTTTCAAAGTCTAAATGGATAGATCCATGCTAGATTGGTACATCTAGGGTTAAATGGGTTTATCATGGGTTTTTATATGTGTTTATGTTGAAAAATTTCATCAAACTCGTTGAATAAATTTTTACCGACGAAAATAACGTAACCTAAAACATAGTAGTCCCTTATCTGAATTATTGTTCATGATCCATAAGTCAGATTTATGATCCGTCAATTTTGGGTGTTAGATCTATAAAATATGAAGATTATCCAAGTTGAATAACTTAAATCCGATTTAAAATGAGCAAGATATGAATTTTCTACCAAAACACCTCACTGATTTTAGGGTTGTGCATAACTGTCCGGTTTGGAGCTATTTTCAGTAACCAAAACAAATCCAAATTTGATGTTTGATAATGGAATCATGTAGTTCGGAAAGATATGATTCCATCGATACCTATTAGAGCTCCATCGGAGTTATAGAACTCAAGACATTCAAGTTTTCATGAAAGACCCCAAATCCGGAAATGGTCAAAAACATTCTGCCTATTTTTGAAAAAAAAAACGGTCGGTTCAGTTTTTTTTTCCGATTTTCCATTTTCTTGGGTGGGGTCGGTTCTTGGGTTGACTTCAAAAGAGAAAATGTTTGTAATTTAATAAAGAATATTATAAAATCTTACAATTTTAATTTTAACGACAGTTGGTATTTATTAGAATTAATGGTTGATTAAACCTTACTAATTAAACGAAAAGTGCTAAATTAATATTTTTAATTTCTGAAAAATTATAAAACTACTAATTACTTATTATTTAAGTAATATTAAATAATAAGTATGATTAATTAAGAAACTATTTATTTTTAATAGTATTTAAGGTGTAAAGAGTATACTAATTAACTATTAATTAGTTAGTAATAAGATAAAATTACTAATAAATTATTATTAAATAATAAATATGTGATTTAAGTATTTAATAATAATATAAGAAAGATAAAGTGAATAAATTAATTATTTATTATTTAATTGAGAATTAAATAGTAAATAAAGATAAGTAATTAACTAATTATTATTTAATTAATATTATATAATAATTAAAGAGAGATAAAATTTATAAATTAATTATTTATTATTTAAATAATAAATAAAGATAGTTAAGAAATTAATTATTATTTAGTTAACATTAAATAATAATTAAAGGAGGATTAAATTAAAGGATTAATTATTTATTATTTAATTAAGATTAAATAATAAGTAAGGGTAATTGATTAATAAATTATTATTTAATGTTAATTAAATAATAACTAAATGAGGATTGAATTAATAAATTAATTATTTATTATTTAATTAAAATTAAATAATAAGTAAGGGTAATTGATTAATTAAATATTATTTAATTAACATTAAATAATAATTAAATTAGGATTAAATTAATAAATTATTTATTATTTAATTAAGATAAAATAATACGTAAGGATAATTAATTGATTTATTATTATTTAATTGATGTTAAATAATGATTAAAGAAGAATAAAATAAGTAAGTTAATTATTTATCAATTAATTGAGGATTAATGATAAATAAGGAGGATTATTAGCACATGAATAATTATTTATTTTATAATAATAATTAATAATAGTTATCATTTATTATAATAATGATAAATGATGTACTAAAACAATTGCAATAAATTGTTTAATAGTTTAAATAGTTAAACGATGGATGTTTTAATTGATATTACTTAGAGAGAAGTAATATTTGACAGTTAAGTCAGTAAGATGGTTGTGCTGTGTGATAATTTTAGGTAATTGAATTAGAAGTAAATAATAAACTTAAATGTTTAAGTGAACAATTATCTGTTATACTAACCGGTAGACTAACTTATCAATGTTAAGTATTCTGAAAGAAAATTATTTTAAGCACTTAGCAGTAAATCGATAGACATGCAAGTTTTCTAGCCTTACTCAAATTTCTATTGAGCAAGTCCTTTGAAGTTAATTATTATTATTCAAGTATGAGCTGAGTGATTTAATAATTGTTGAATTATTCCACGTCCATATGATCCTTAATATCCACACTTTGTGCATTTGAATTCCTGTTTCATCTTTGAACTATGAAAGATTTAAAGTTCTCAATTTATGATCCGAATTAAAATGAGACATCTATGCCTTTTTTCGGCTAGACAATTGTCTATGAAATTTTCATATGCTACCCAAACCATTGTGGTATGGATTCTGATACTGAGATTGAACAACCCTGAATGGGGAGTATCCTAAGTATCTGAAATACAATACACGTGGGAACTAAATGTTATGCATACACATAGTGTACAAGAGGTTGATCCCCTCAAGTAGAGTTCTGATCATATAACCTTAGGGGGACAATTATAGGATTGATTCCTCAAGAGAAGTAGTTCATGGTCTATTTGACCGTTCAGATTTTAATAATCAATGGTCTAATATTATTCAAGACTTTGATTTTACTGTTGATAAATTATTTTAAATCCTTTGAGTTATTCATTTCCTATTCATTCATGACATATCTCATATCTATTTAATTAAACTTGTTGAGCAAGCTAGTTGCTCGTTCTTGTTATGTCATAAATCTTATTGCAGTGAAACCCGAGAGCTCTAAAAGAGATAAAGGCAAAGGGAAGCTGAAACCCTAAATGTGTAATATCCCAGATATTTTCAAGATTTTAAATAATATCTTAATTGATTTTATTAAAGGTTAAGGTTTAAAACCTAGAATTTGAGAAGTAAGATATGTAGAAAATGGGTGAACATTTTTTTTTTAACATAATTTATTTGTTAGAAATTAAATGTGAGAATATTATATTGATGCATGTAGAGAATTTATTAAGGAAATAAATTCAATTGAGAAGTGAAGGTAATTATATTAATACGTATATACCTACAGTGTGATGGTTAGCCAAATAAGAGGATGAGTAAGTTAATACTCAATTAAGCTAATAAATTAATTAGTTTAAATATTAAGTAAGAAGGAAAGTCATGTAATATAATTAATTGAGTTAATTATAGGACTCATGAATTAAAGTTGTAATTAATAAGTAAATAAGTTAGAATATTGCCTAGAATGACAATATTAAGAAGTTAATTAATTAAGTAATTAACTTAATTATTAAGTTGTTGTATAGAGTCCATTAATGAATTTAAAACAAGCCCAATATGAGAATATTTGCTTGAAGGTGGGTAATTAAATAATAAGCCCAAATGTTATGTTGATTATAGTCCAAGAGATAATTAATATAAGTCCAATTAAATTATGTTGGCAAGTATTGTGATAGTCCAATTAAATTAATTACCAAGTCCAGGTTATAAATGATATGTGAATTGTGTTGGGTAGCCCAAGTAATTAAATAAGAAAGTCCAATGCAAGGTAAGCTATGTAGCCCAAACACTTAAAAGTCCAATGTTGGTCAAAGTATTGGGAAATATTGTTGAGTGTAGAGAATTAACTAATGTAGGGTTAATTGAATAACCCTAGTTAGTAGGCAAGATAGAGAATTAACCAAACATTAGTTAATTGATAGAGGAAGGAAGGTAGTGTTAAGAATTAACTATGAATGAGTTAATTATGTAACCCAAGGTGGTAGAATAAATTAAATTAAGTTTAATTGGACTATAATATAAGTCCAATTGAGGTATTAATCTAGGTCAAATAAATTTACCTAGTAGTTCATATAATTAAATTAACATTAATCCATGTAATAATTAAACAAGCCCATGCTTGTTTTAATTAAATGTAACATAGGGTATTTAATGTTAGCCCAATGTAACAATTAAATTGAGCCCAATCAAATAAAATGAATGAGCCCAATATTTTTAATTCTAAGGTCCAAAGTGGAGCCCAATATACAAGTATAGGTGAATATATATACATATATTGGTGTATATATATATATATATATATATATATATGGATACTTATATAATGATATAAGACATAAAAATAAAGCCAAATTGGTGTAATAAATTGTAAATCCTGAATTTTGGGGCCCACATAGATGTGAAGGTTGCTTGTTGGTTGATTTTGGGTACAAAGTTGGTTCAACAACTCCCCACCAACCCTAGTCAATCAAATGGTCATTCAAAAGGTCTATCAATTGGTCATTCAAGCTATAGTAAGCTTGATTAACCCTTAATTTCACCAATGCTAGTTGATTAGTGAAAGTTGATGGAGATTAAGGTGGTTCTATAAATAGAATGCATCACCAATGAGTTAGGTTGTTAGTTATTTTGCTAGAGCACAAGAGAGAAAATAGAGAGCATTCAAGAGAAAAGCAAGCAAACACTTGTGAGTTGAAGGAGATTGCTAGAGGAGGAGCTTGGTGGATGGCACATAGCTTCATAGCATACTTTGGAAGGAGAAGAAGAAGAGCATCTATGTATAAAAGGTTAAAAAGTGCTTTAAACCTTCCTTAGTTCATTTTTATAATTTAGATATGATTTGAACGGTTAAAATATATTTTTAACCGATCAAAAGTAATTTTGATGATCTAGAAGTCTAAAACTATGATATATAGGTATATTCATGGTTTGATATAGTTAATACATGTATTCGTATGGGTGGTACGCAAAGAATTAGAAGGAAAGTCCATATAACGATTTACCGGTAAAACCCTAAGTGGTTCAATCTTTAACTTTCGTGTCAAACATTTTCAAAAATATGATTGAACCATGAAATATTATAAAACAAGAAGTTAGGAAGACGACAACACTAAATTGGTGTCATTTGGATGTATAGAGTTTATTTTATTCAAGTTCAAACCATTAAAACCAAGGATTTGTGATTTTAGTTTTCACTTTGTCCTTGTGAGTAGTTTTTAGTCCACTTCCGTTTGGAATTTGGATTTGTGACCTAAAGAGAAGTTGTAGAGGGGGAAATTCTGATGAGAATGGACTCAAGAATCACCCCAAAAGATTTTACAATGAAGAAGTTATGGCTGTCGGAACGTCGGAGGGTCGGACAGCCCATTTAGGGCTTTTGTCTTCTGTTTTGGACGCCCCGGCGCCCAAAATAGCCTAGGTTGAGCGTCGGGGCATTCAAAACAAAATGTCCAAGTTTCTGGGTCGGGTCGGTTCGGTCCGGGTCGAGTTTTTAATGAAAATTTAAGTTGAAATAAGTGTAAAATGAATGGGTTTGAATACAACCAATATATGAAGTTTATTAGTAATTAATTGGTAGCTAAATATGTAACATAAAGACTAATGTTAACACAATTAAAAAGTTAACTATTGATATTATTTGAAGATTATTAAAATATTATTAAATGATCAATAATATTAGTATATGATTAAAAAGTTATTGAATGATGAATAACATTTGTAAATGATTAAAATATCATTATATGATTAAAATATTAATAAGAGATTAAAATATTATTAAATGGTTAATAATATTAATAAGTGGTTAAAATATTATTAAATGATTAATAATATTAATAAGTGATTAAAATATTATTAAATGATTAATAATATTAATAAATGATTAAAATATTATTAAATGGTTAATAATATTAAAAAGTGAATAAAATATTATTAAATGGTGAATAATATTAGTAAGTGATTAAAATATTATTAAATGATTAATAATATTAAGAAGTGATTAAAATATTATTAAATGGTTAATAATATATATAAGAGATTAAAATATTATCAAATGGTGAATAATATTTGTAAATGATTAAAATATTATTAAATGATTAATAATATTAATAAGTGATTAAAATATTATTAAATAATTAATAATATTAATATGTGATTAAAATATTATTAAATAATTAATATTATTAATAAGTGATTAAAATATTATTAAATGATTAGTAATATTAAGAAGTGAATAAAATATTATTAAATGGTGAATAATATTAGTAAGTGATTAAAATATTATTAAATGATTAATAATATTAAGAAGTGATTAAAATATTATTAAATGGTTAATAATATTTATAAGAGATTAAAATATTATCAAATGGTGAATAATATTTGTAAATGATTAAAATATTATTAAATAATTAATAATATTAATAAGTGATTAAAATATTATTAAATGGTTAATAATATTAATATGGGATTAAAATATTATTAAATAATTAATAATATTAATAAGTGATTAAAATATTATTAAATGGTTAATAATATTTGAATGTAATGGTATATTATCAAAGGTAGATAATATTTTGAAGTATTTGGTACATTATTAAATGTCTGAATCATTAAGTTATGTAAAAGAAGAATGTTTAATTAAATTAAACCGATGTAAATAGTCAATTCGTGACTAAATTTTAGACAACTTATTAAAAGTAAGTCGTACGAAGAGCGTGTAGTGAAGGTGTAAGTTGGTTAAGTTTACCGACATGTCCAACTAGGTTTGTTGGACTAAGGTTTTTGTCCGGAATGTAAAGGTTCATTGGTCGGACAACTAAAGAGTTAATTAATAATTTAAAGTTAGAATCTTATATAAAGGCTAAGTAATAGTCATTGCATCTAATGATTATGTCAATTTCCTATATAAATTGTAGGTTGAACGAAAGACGCAAATAAGCATAACTAGTAGAAGCGAACCAGGCAAAATTGAGACATACTAGGAATGTATAAAGATTGCGATTCTGGAATAGAAAGAGATGTTGTAAAATTGTAAATAAATGGGTATTTACCAATTATTATATTCTTGTAATTCATGAACAATAAGGAAAATGTTGTACTCGTGTTGAACCGGATCCGAGGTTCAAGGAACTCGGATTTGGGGTCGTCACAAAATGCATTTGAAATGTTAATTGCCTAAGTTAGAATTATTTCGTGAACTATTATGATGTAACACAAATCCTATCATATTTGATTTGACTCGTGATGTATTTTGTTAGGGTTTCAAACCTTGGGACTAGTAGTAAACCTTTTGTATAAACAACATATGTTTATTTTATTCCACATTAGTATATTATGTTATTTGGAGGTGAATGATTATATGATGACGTGAGCACCAAGTTCGAGGTACTAGTATCTGAATTTGGGGGTGTCACAGGTTGGTATCAGAGCTATAGGTTATACACTTTAGGATTTTGCGAAAACTAGGATATAACTTTAGTATTAAACTCATTTCGAATGCGCTAGGAGATGAATCGAGGAGATCCATTGGTTTGATTATTTTGGAGATGGATTAAGGAAATCCATCGAGCCGAGTTGTGCATGATAAAATATCATTTCATTTTATCAATGAATATATTTTATTGTTGTACTGACATGTTCATTTTATGGTGACTGTAGGATGCCAGAGGTGGGCGAGTCCAGTCGATCGAGAGAGGAGGAGCCACGAGAGATTCCTCTGGACTCAGTGACAAACGGTTATATCATTGTGCCCGGTCATGAGATGCCGTCATTCGATAGGGAAGCATCACCTGAGGCAGACCAGGGGGAGTTTCAGGATATAAAAGTTGTTACCGAGCAGCTCCGAGTGGTTAAGCCTGTAAAGGGACAGGCAGACCCTGAGTCAGAAGGGGACAGAGTTGAGATGGCAGAGCCAGCCAGAGGCGGAGTCATGCGAATGAGTGCTGACAGTGATGACGATTATGATGTTGATGGCTATGGTACAAATGATGGTCATGGTGATGATGTAGATGGTGACTCGGAGGGAGACCACATTGCAAATTCTGATCCTGAGGAGGGAGAACAGGAGCCAGCGCCCATTGAGGAGGTCGATCATGCATCACCGGAGTATTATACCGATTACCAGGGGATGATGCATCTTTACGCCAACCATATCTTAGAGTTGTTGGAGGAGAAGGCTCAGCAGACAAGCCGAATTGTTGACTTAGAGGAGCAGAACCAGACCCATCAGGCAATGGAGGGACAGTACCGAGATATGGCCTACCAGAGAGTAGAGGAGGTCAGGGAATTGAGACAACAGTTGGAGTTATCCGAGGCCAGGGCTGAGGGAGTCCAGAGAGATAGGGAAGAGTTATAGACACAGCTGACCAAGATGACAGCTGAGTTTGAGTTAGAGATCGCGGATAAGATCCGCATATCAGACCAGTGGATGGAGACATCCAGGCACATAAAGGAGCTTACCGAGGAGAGGATTGTGGACGATCAGCACTTGATTCAGATAGGAGACGAGTTGGTATAGGCAGAGGTCAGAGCTAATAGATACAGAGCGGAGAGGGATGCAGTCCGAGTTCAGCTATAGGCAGTATCTATCGAGTTAGAGCTAGCGGGTCATGCGATAGACTTGTTTCATGTGTTTTGGATTACAGCAACCACTAGGGTTGATGAGCTGGAAGAGCAGGTCTGAGTCACTACAGCCCAAGTGGATGCAGCAGGTTTTGCTCTCGACATAGTCTTTGGCAGGCTGAGGAGCAGGATCGGGAGGTTTCCTCGAGAAGAGGATATGAGTAGACAGGTTGTGAGCCACCGAATTGTGGATAGGATTGCTTGCCAGTAGCACGAGGACACTGCCCATAGGATGGACCAGTGACCTCTTTATTGCCTTGAGTATTATATATAGATGCAGTTGAGCCCCAACTTTTGTTCATAATAGGGGCAGTTAGTGGTTGTAAATCCCATTATTTTGTGTTATCATTTGGGAATAGATGTGTAAACCCCACCTTTTGTTTATTATAGGGGTAGAATGGTTTCAATCCCTTCTTTTGTTGATGTAGGGATAGATATCAGTTAGCGTTTATAGAGATATACCACATGTTAGTTTGTTATATATTAGAACAGTGGTATATGATATAAATACAGTTATTTCCTATATGTTACCTGTGTTCAAATTTCGTTTTTATTTTTTTATTCATAACTTAAATATTGCGTGGGAAACAAAGTTATAAGATGTTAACATAAGGCCTTGATAATAGCAGACAATGCCGCCAAGAAGAGTTCCTCACAACCAAAGGGTAAAAGAGTCAGTCAATAATACAGGAGGTTAGGCTGACTCGATGTGAGCTTTTGCCAACATGCTGGCAGAAGTAATGGAAGTTAGGCCTCAGCTAGCGGTGGATCAACCAGCTGGTCATTTAGCTAACTTTAAGGATTTCAAGCTTGTGGGACCACCAGAGTTCCGTGGAACCACTGATCCGATTGAGGCCCAGACGTGGGTTGAAGAGATAGAGAAATTATTCGAGGTTGCTCGAGTAGCTGAAGAGCAGAAGACGTCTTTTGCCACATTCATGATGAAGGGCGCGACCAACTATTGGTGGAAGGCCACCAAAACCAGAGCAGGAGAAGGGGTTGTGTCATGGGCCCGTTTCAAAGAGCTGTTTCTGGAAAACTATTTTCCCAACAGCATGCAAAATCAAATGGAGATGAAATTCTTGGATTTGAAACAGGTTAACATGTCGATAGCTGAGTATACTTCTAAGTTCAATGAGCTGGCTCGATTTGCTCCACACCAGGTGGACACTGAAGCTAGGAAGGCGAGAAGGTTCAAGCAGGGTTTGGAAGGAGGTAATGGAAGTAAACACCAATCAAAACAAAAGGAAGTGGGTGGACAATCAATCGTCTAAAGGTAACAAGTCTGGAGGATTGATCAAAAAGGGTAACCATTGTGAGAAGTATGGTAGGAACCATTCGGGAGAATGTATGAAGGGTAGAGGGGTCTGCTATAACTGTGGTCAAGCAGGGCACATTGCTCCAAATTGTCCGAAGGGAAAGAGAAACGAATGTTTTTCATGCGGATCACCAGATCATCAGATTAAGGATTGGCCGAAGAGAAAAAACGATGTAGTAAGCGCCAACAAGATAGGAAACAACAACAAACTGACTATTGGAGGTCCTACTTTTCAACCGAATAGACCGACAACATGCACATTCAACATGATAGCTCAAGATGCCGTGGACTCCAAAGACGTGGTGTCAGGTATTCTTCCGATCAATAATATTAATACCTATGTATTATTTGATTTGGGCGCTACATGTTCCTTTATATCTGAAGACTTTACTAAAAGGTTAGAACTGCCTCGAGAAAAACTAGAGAATCTTTTGAATGTAGAAGTAGCCAACAAAGAAATTATTCCCGTAAAATACGTCCATAGGGATTGCTCGGTTGAATTGGGGGGTTATAATCTTGGAGTGAATTTAATCCTGATTCGATTGGGAAAGTTTGATGTTTTTCTTGGAATGGACTGGCTATCACATCACGGGGCGGTGATTGACTACTAAAAGAAAAGTTTAAGCATGAAGACTCCGAGTAAGTCAAAGGTAGTGTTTCATGGGAGTAAATCGTCGAGACAGTCTCGTTGTCTGATAATGATGCAAGCAAAGAGACTGTTAAGGAGAGGATGTACGGGATATCTAGCTCATGTGGTTGACACTCGTAGAGTAGAGGGTGAGATGGGTTAGATACCTGTCGTATAGGAATTCCCAGATATCTTTCTAAATGAATTACCGGGTATGCCACTAGATAGAGATATAGAGTTCGTGATAGACTTGGCGCCAGAAACAACACCGATCTCGAAAGTACTGTACAGAATGGCACCAGTGGAGTTAAAGGAGTTAATGTTACAACTACAGGAGTTATTAGATAAGGGATACATTTAGTGGAGTTATTAGAAGGAGTTGATGTTACAACTGCAGGAGTTCTCCAAGTGTGAATTTTGGTTGCAGAGAGTGCAATTTCTGGGGCACGTAATCGACAAATATGGAGTTTCAGTAGATCTAGCTAAGGTGGAAGCAGTTATAAATTGGGAACAACCGAAGACACCAACAGAAATCAGGAGTTTCCTCAGGTTTGCAGGGTACTACATGAGGTTCATCCAGGACTTTTCGAAGATAGCGACTCCACTAACCAATTTGACGAGGAAAACGGTAAAATTTGTATGGACAGAAAAGTGTGAAGTGAGTTTCTTGGAACTAAAGAAGAGGTTAAGCGAAGCACATGTGTTGGCTTTACCAGATGATATAGGAGGGTATGTAGGGTACAGTGATGCGTCACGCAAGGGGCTGGGCTGTGTGCTGATGCAACACGGAAGAGTCATTGCATACGCATCAAGGCAGTTAAAGGACTACGAGAAAGGGTATCCGACCCATGATTTGGAGTTAGCAGCGGTGGTATTTGCCTTGAAGATTTGGAGGCATTATCTATATGGTGATAAGTGAGAGATATATACGGACCACAAGAGTTTGAAATATATCTTCACCTAGAAGGAGCTGAACATGAGGCAACGACAGTGGCTATAATTACTAAAAGACTATGACTATGAGATTCTGTACCATCCTGGTAAAGCAAATATAGTGGCAGATGCTCTAAGCAGGAAAGGTAGAGAAAAGTTGATGATGCTAACAAATCAAGAGGAATTTATTCAAGAGATGGAGAGACTAGAATTAGAGGATAAATATCCAAAAGAAGCAAACGAGATATTATTTGCAGTGGAAGCGAGCCTAACTCTACTGGACCAAGTAAAGGAGGCTCAATAGCAGGATGCAGAATGTATACGTATTACAGAAAGACTTTCAAAAGGTGAAAAATTGAAGTACAGAGTTGACAACACTGGATTGCTACGATTTGAAGAAAGAATTTGGGTACCACCGATTCCGGAAATAAGGGAGGAAATTCTGCAAGAAGCTTATAGTACAAGGTATTCGGTACACCTGGGGAGTACAAAGATGTACCGGGATTTACGTTGACATTTTTGGTGGCCGAATATGAAAAAGGAGGTGGCTGAGTGTGTCAGCCGGTGTTTGACTTGTCAGAGGAATAAAACTGAACATCAAAAGCCGGGTGGACTGCTACAACCATTAGAAATTCCAGAATGGAAATGGGAGCATATCACGATGGACTTTGTGGTGGGTCTTCCAACCACTCACAAGGGATACAATGCCATCTGGGTGATCATCGACCGTCTGACAAAGTCTACACATTTTCTACCAATAAAAATAAGATACACTATGGAGCAGTTGGCAAAGGTATATGTAAAAGAAATAATATCACGTCATGTAGTGCCGGTGTCTATTATGTCCAATAGGGATCCGCGTTTCATGTCGATATTTTGGAGAAGGTTACAGGAAAGATTGGGGATGCAGCTGAGATTAAGTACTGCATATCACCCGCAGACAGATGGATAGAATGAGAGAACGATCCAGTCACTGGAAGATATGCTGAGAGCAGTTGTCATGGACTTGAAGGGCAGTTGCGATGACCATCTCCCTTTGGTGAAGTTTGCATACAACAACAGTTATCACGATAGTATCGGCATGCCGCCATACGAAGCATTTTATGGAAGAAAATGTCGAACGCCACTATGCTGGGATGAAGCTGGCGAACGGAGATTGTTGGGGCCTGAATTGGTGCAGCAGAATGTAGTGGTGGTTAAGGTAATAAAAGCTTGTCTAATTAGAACTCAAGATCGTCAGAAAAAAGTATGCTGACATGCATCGTCAAAAAAGAGAGATTTTGATGTTGGCAGCTTTGTTTTTGGAAGGGGAAGATCAGATTCGGAAAGAAGGAAAAATTAAGTCCCAGGTTCATAGGACCATTCGAAATCCTTCCAATGGTAGGTGATATAACGCACCGTGATCCCACATTCCTTAATTCTATCCAATTATATATGGATTACATAAATATTAACTTAAAACCACAATAACTGGAATCTCGTGCGTTAAAACTTAACATTTAATCTTTGAAACCATTCAGTTGACCATAATGCGGTCCTTATATATATATATATATATATATATATATATATATATATATATATATATGTCTCAGGATCGCAATGCTCACTTAACATTCATTAACACTTAGGTCAAATATTTATAAATTGTGACCTAGTCTATTACTGTTTCATAATCATATATATATTATATTTTTTCTTAACTTAACATGTGAGTACCAATCACCATGCATAAATATCCATACCTAATCATGTCTGATGTTACCTGTTCCATATCTGATCTCGTTCACATTTCTCTGTACCATACATAATTCTGTCTGCTTATAATTGATCCATACATACGAGTTTATTACATATAAAACTTGACCACTTTTAGTTATCATTTTAAAACTTTTCCCTGAATAACACATACATACATTTATCACTATGGATGTATAAACCATACATTCCTTAATACCATTATGCGTTTACATTTATCTGGCTTATTAGCAAATTACATAAATACATATATCAAATTTCCTCACGCTGATCCATCTATTCACATTATTTACCTTAGTTGCACCGGAATCTCCGGCCTTCTCGTACCTTACCTAAAATGTTAGTTTATAGCAAGAGTGAGCATAAAGCTCAGCAAGTCATTCAGATAACATATTACATGCTCGCAGTATATAATATGCGTTATGCCTTCCTTTACTTTTCTGTGCTATGCATAATGTCACAGAATCCACTTAACAGTTAGAACACGTAGTGGCACAGAGTGCACATATCAACTATCACATAGTTCACGTAGAATATTTAGTACAATCAAGTTTGAAAACTTGCTTGGTATTCTTTATTTACACTTAATCTTTATTGCCTCACTTGTCCTTTCTATCCTTTCATAATCGTCTTGTCGGTCTCTTACTTTGAGGGTTATCTGTAAATATTGCACTATATATGCATCATTATAAGATCGTATAACTTTATATAATTTATCAAACTTAAACCATAATCTCTTAACCATTAATCTGTATTCATATCACATTTGATGTATTATACCTTATGTAGGTTAATGATACATCCTAGCTTGTTCCCAACCTTTTTCATAACTTATAACCTGATTTGGCTTAGCTTTAGGTATGTTATACTATGTTATTCATCATTTCATTATACCTTAATACCCTTTACATTGACCATTTTTATCAATCTAGGGTTTACATAACCTATCTCTATCATTTAGTATCAAAATATTTCATTTCAGATTGAAAATATAAAAAATTCAAAGTCTGATATTCGCAGTTGGGGCCACGGATTTACACTGAACCACGACTGGGGCTAGATTTGGCTGAGAGCTCCACGGCCGGGGCCAGATTTTGTAGGCAAAACCGCGGCTGGGGCTAGATTCCTCTCTCCTGCCAAATATGAAATTTTGATTTTTGCACTACCTTTGTTGATTTTTAACTTCTTCATCATAGGGGTGTTCAAAAATTTCGGTTTTTTCGGTTTTTTACTGAACAGACTGATATCGGTTTTTTCGGTATCAGTTTTTTCGATACCGGTAGCGGTATGGACATTTTTGAATTTCGGAAAAAATTGAATTAAGTAAAATGATAATAAATTTATATTAATTATTATATTATATATAATAATTAAATATATTATTATATATATAATAATATATATAATTAATAATAATTATATATATTATCAATCGGTAAAAACCAAAAATTGAACCAAAAAAACAGAACCAAAATTGTACCGAAGCGGTACCAAAACCAGTAATTTGGTACCGATACTGGTTCTTGTTTTAGCGGCATTTTCGGTTCGGTACCGGTTTTGTTTTTTCGGTACCGATTCCGTTTTTTACGATGAACACCCCCTACTTCCTCACATATCCAATTAAGTCCAAATTTGGATCATAGCTAGGTCTTACTACCTAGTATTTTATAAAAAATTTACTTGGCACATTTGGCTACTCAAAATCAGTGATACACTAGCCCATAGGAGGGCTATTCAAAACAATTCCAGACTTAGACAAAATTTCAGAACTTTAGAATTCAAATTTTCTAACATTGTGATTTTTGGCCATTTGCTTCAAAACTCAATTCAAACGCTTGAAAAAGTTCATATAACTTATATATGACATGTCCAAACTTTTAAAACCATAAAACTTCACACGAGGCAAGAATTATTCGTTAAAATCCATTTTGAATCGAAACGATCGATTTCGATCATTCCAATCGCCATTTCATTCAAATTTCCATCCGTTGATTTTCAAATCGACTCTAACATGTGTATTTTCATAAAACTTAAGTGTTTGGCCTCATTTGACATTCAATTACTCAAAATTGCCAAAAATCACCTATAAGTTGGATTTTTAATAAAATATCCAAACTTTTAATTTTCAAAACTTAACTCAACTTAACATCTTAAACTCAACACACCACATAGACTACCACATACACATTTAACGACTTTGTGCCATCACACAACTTCCATATACACCTTCTAATGCACTTTACATATTACGGTTTGGTGTATACACAAAGTATAGCCTAATATTCAAACTTTTTATACCAAATCATACTTTTCAACTTTCTATGAATCTTTTATGCTATCTATCATGAAATTTCTCATGTATTAAACATGATCAAAACTTTCAACATATAACACATGATCAAACCTTAAATCATAGTTTCTAGCTTGAATATACACATTAATAGTGTACCACCTCTACAAATACCATTCTTGAGCCTAGGGTTTCAACATAAACCAACCATAAAACACATGAACTCACATAATCTTCATAATCAACCCTTATTTTTCCAAGGATTCATGCATGGCTATACATAAATTTCCATTTAATCATATAAACATCAACTTTTAAGGCTTAAACATAAGTATACCTACTTGAGCTTGTCTTCTTTCTAGCAATAAACCTTACTAAGGCTATATGCTTCACTTAGATGGTCATCTTTCCTTTTCTTGAACACTCTTTTCCAGTAATTCCTCCAAAGCTTGACAAACCCTAACCTTGCTCTTTACTATCTCTCTTAGCTCTCTCTTTTACTTCTAGCAACTTCGAATGAGATGAAGAATGAATTTTTGCTGGCTTGATACATACATGTATAATAGATATTGCTCCATCACTTAACCATTCCTTGGTTAAGTTAACTCGTGTCTAGTTAGGGCAATTATGTCATTTCTGTTAAATCTTGAAGGGCAAAATAGAGAATTCTCCTAAAGGACACCATGGTCATTAACCAAATTGTCAAGGGCATTATAGTCAATTTCCACAAAATCTAGGAAATTATTTCCATTAAATCATACATGGCCCCTTTCTTTTCCAATTCAAGTCCATTTTGATCTAAACTTGTTTCGTTGTGTTTGAATTTTATTCCTTAATTAATTACTTCATAATTTACTTGTCCCAAAATACTTGTCACATTTCCAACTACTAATTTCATCAATCACATATAATAATTCACATAAATGCCTCATTGCATACATTTTATTCTTAATTTTCTACGAACCTGTTCGATTCCATATTCAATCAATTTTACTTTTTGACATCTTAAATAGTTCATTGCTCATTCTTTTTTCATAAATCATTTTCTCGAGAAGCGAACCTCAACCGGATTACCAAAATCTATCATCATTTATCCTTTTAAACTCATATAACCATTTACGACCTTTAAGTCATTACCTTCGCACACATTGCCCATATTTACATCATACTTGCTTGTCACATGCTTTCTACACATCATCAGGGGTATTACCTTCTGTATTTACACACCATATAACAATTATTTTATTTTAATCCATAATATAAATTTCTTCATAACTTCACATCAATCAAATATCATTATCCTTAATAATTTCCAACTATTCCAATAACCATTCCTTATTTTTTCCCCCCTTTAATCTCAGAAATACCAAATACATACATACATATTCACACATTCAACCTATCATATACTGACACAATTCAGTGTCCTACAGAATTTATTTTATGTCATTTATCTTTAATCCATTCAATCACTTTTCAATATTTGAAATTCATCTTGCTATAATTTCATCATCTAATATATCACTAATACATTTTAAATTCATAATTGATCCTTATACATTCTAGAGACCCTTATTTATATCAAGAGTCCCTCCTTGCAAATTCAACCACATAGGTCACTTATATCACATAGATCACATAATAATTCACATTTAATCCCTTATCATTATATTTTTTCCTTCAATCTAGGTTTTAGTTGCTAACCTTTACTTAGTTAATCATAATCCTCATTTTGAAATCCTATAAAATCCTGGGGTGTCACAGGTGAAGTAGCGTACGAGGTAGCCTTACCTCCTAAGCTTAAACACATTCACAATGTGTTTCACGTCTCAGTGTTGCGATCTTGTAAACCCGACAACAAACACGTGATCTCCTATGAAATAATTCAAATAGAAAAAGATTTATCCTATGAGGAAGTTCCTGTCCAGATACTCGATAGGAAAGAGCAGACGCTGAGGAATAAAATCATTCATTCCGTCAAAGTGCTATGGAGAAATCACGCAGTCAAGGAGGCTACGTGGAAACTTGAAGAAAAGATGAAAAAGAACTACCCACATCTTTTTTAGTAGCTTATTTGATAATTCCGGGGACGGAATTCTTATAAGGGGGGAGAATGTAATTATCAAGAATTTTCAAACGTCATTATTAATTAAATAAAGTATTTAATTTCTAATGAGTTAGTTTTGTAAGGTTATTTAAACCTTTTCGTGAATAATTGATTTTGTGATTAACTGAGTATGTGATTAAATTCTAGATAGAATTAAAGTGAGTCACTAATAGACTAATTAAATTAGCAGACTAACCCTAATGTGTTAATATCAAGAGAATGGATAAATAATTATTAATTTAATATTCAATTAAATTGAATATAGTTAGTGAGTTAATTAATTAATATGGGTATTAATTAATATGAACAATGTGTAATATTAACAATATTATTTAATAGTCCAGTTAGTAATTAATTACTAATTGACTAGCCCATTTAATTAATATGCTAAGCCATATCATTTATTTAATCATGGACTTAGTAATTAATAGTATAACAAATGAAATAAACATTATTGGATGGAATTAAATTGTCCAATATTAAATTTAATGGGCTTGACTAAATGTTAGTCCAAGTCATTTAATAGCAAGCCCAAATGAATATTAAATGTGGTCCAAATTATTAGCAACTTGGTATTTTAATTGTGTAATATCTTAGATATTTACAAGAATTGTAAATAAGATCTGAAATAATTAATTAAAGGTTATGGTTTAAAACCTAGAGTTGTCGATGTAAGATGTGTAGAAAATGGATAAACATTTTTTTTAACATAATGTATTTGTTAGAAATTACATGTGTGAATATTTTAATGATGCATGTAAAGAATTTATTAAGGAAATAAATTCAATTGAGAAGTGAATGTGGTTATATTAATATATAAACCTAAAATGTGATTGTCAGCCAAATAAGAAGATAAGTAAATTAATACTCAAAAAAACTAATAAATTAATTAGTTTAAATATGAAGTAAGGAGGAAAGTTATGAAATATAATTAATTAATTTAATTATATTAGTTATTGAGTTAAAGTTATAGAAGAGCTAGAATTATTGCCTAGGATGACAATAATAAGAAGTGATTAATTAAGTAATTAGCTTAATTATTAAGTTGATGTATAGAATTAAAAAGTGAATTTAAAACAAGCCCATTATATAATTGTTTAAAGACTTGTTGATAATTATAGAGAGGTTTAAATAAATTTAAACATTTAACCTCATTAAGAGTCCAAGTAATTTAATTAGTGGACTAGCCCAAAAGGAATTATAGATGTTAGCCCAATATGGGAATGTTTGCATGAAATGGGTAATTAAAGAAGATAGCCCAATAAAAAGTAAGTTATGTAGTCCAAACCATTAAAAGTCAAATGTTGGGAAAATATTTTCAAGTATTGATTTAGTATAAAGAATTAACTAATGTATGGTTAATTGAATAACCCTAGTTGGTAGACAAGAGAAATCATTAACCAATCATTGGTTAATTGCTAGGTAAATAAATGTGGTGTTGAGAATTAACTATGGATGAGTTAATTGAGTAACTCTAGGTAGTAAATAAATTAAAGATTTAACTATGCATGGGTTAGTTGTAGGAAGAATATTATAGATACAATTATGTATATATATAATTCATCAAGGTAGAATTGGTAGGTAACCTTAGGTTGGATGTTGTAGATAATTAACCATACATTGGTTAGTTGAGGAAATGATAAAATAGGTATATCTATTTACATGATGAGTTTAGACCATAGTTTGGTGTGTGGACCAACCTAGGTCATTTTAATGTAGAGAGTTAACCACATTGTGGTTAGTTGTTGTGAGATATATAAATATATATATATATATATATAAATAAGATGAACCTTAACTAAGGTTGAGTATTGTGTGACCAAGGTTAAATGTTGGTGAGATTGGTGATTGAGTGTTATATACTCAATTGGTTACTTGTTTTGCTAGCTTGGAAAATTTGCAGGTAACATGTCACACAATGGTTAATCAAGCTAGTCATTTCAAATGGTCATTCATGCAATAGTAAGCTCAATTAAGCTTTAATTTCACCAGCATTGGTGAATTAGGAAAGTTAATGAGGTATTAGTGGAGGGCTATAAATAAGACATCCCACACTTGTGCCAAGTTTGTTAGTTCATTTGCTAGAGAATTCTAGAGAGAAAAGAGAGAGTTCTTTGAGAGAAGAGCAAGTAAACTCTTGTGAGTGGAAGATCTACCAAGAAAATAGGCTAGAGAATAGTCAAGGAGGAGTCCTTAGCATCTTCATGTCCAAGAGAAGAAGATCATCCATGTCCAAGAGGTTAAAAAGTGTTCTAAACCTTCTTTAGTTCATTTTTTATAGTTTAGATATAATTTGAACTATTAAATTAAATTTTTAACCGATCAAAAGTTATTTTGATGATCTAGAAGTTCAAAACTATGATATATAGATATATTCATAGTTTGATATAGTTAATACATGTATTTGTATGGGTGGTACGTAAAGAATTAAAAGGAAAGTCCATATAACGATTTACCGGTAAAACCCTAAGTGATTTGATCTTTAAATTCCTTGTCAAAACGTTTTCAAAAATGTGATTGAATCATGAAATATTGTAAAACAAGAAATTAGGAAGACAACAACACTAATTTGGTGTCATTTGGATGTGTAGAGTTTATTTTATTCAAGTTTGAACAATTAAAACCAAGGATTTGTGATTTTAGTTTTCACTTTGTCCTTGTGAGCCATTTTTAGTCCAGTTCTGTTTGCAATTTGGATTTGTGATATAAAGAGTAATTGTAGAGGAGAAAATTCTGATGAGAATGGACTCAAGAATCACCTCAAAATATTTTAAAATGAATAAATTATGGTTGTCGGAGCGACGGAGGGTCGGGCAGTCCTCAAGTTAGGGTTTCGAAAAATTTGTAACACCACCACAGCGGTCAAACATTCTGCCAGAAACATGTTTTAACCAACCAAGTCGGGTCAATTAAGGTCGAGTTTTTAGTGGAAATTTAAGTTGAAATACATCTAAAATGAATGTGTTTGAATACCAAACCTATATATGTAGATTTTATTAGTGACTTAATGGTATCTAAATGTATAAAATAAAGACTAAAGTTAACACAATTAAAAAGTTAACTATTGGTAATATTTGAATAATATTAAAATATTATTAAATGATGAATAATATTAGTATAAGATTAAAAGGTTATTAAATGAATAATAACATTAGTATATGATGAAAATGTTTTTAAATAATTAATGACATTATTAAATGATTAAAATATTATTAAATGGTTAATAATATTAATATGTGATTAAAATATTATTAAATGGTTAATAATATTAATTAAATGATTAAAATATTGTTAAATAATTAATAATATTATTAAGAGATTAAAATATTAAAATATTATTAAATGGTTAATAATATTAATAAGTGATTAAAATATTATTAAATGGACAATAATATTTATAAGTGATTAAAATATTATTAAATGGTTAATAATATTAATAAGTGATTAAAATATTATTAAATGGTTAATAATATTAAGAAGTGATTTAAATATTATTAAATGGTTAATAATATTAATAAGTGTTTAAAATATTATTAAATTGACAGTAATATTTATAAGTGATTAAAATATTATTAAATGGCTAATAATATTAATAAGTGAATAAAATATTATTAAATGATTAATAATATTAATAAGTGATTAAAATATTATTAAATGGTTAATAATATCAATAAGTGATTAAAATATTATTAAATGGTTAATAATATTTGAAAGTAGTTGTATATTATCAAATGTGGATAATATTTTGAGGTATTTGGTACATTATTAATTGTCCAAATCATTAAGTTATGTAAAAGAATGAAGTTTAATTGAATTAAACGAATGTAGATAGTCCTTGGTGACTAATTTAGACAACTGATTAAAAGTGGGTCGTATAATGACATGTAGTGAAGGTGTATGTTGGTTAAGCGTACCCGACATGTCCGAATTATATTTTGGGCTAGGGTTTTTAGGGTTCGTTTGTCGGACATCTTAAGAGTTAATAATTTAAAGTTAAGGTCTTAAGTTAAGACTAATTAATAGTTATTGTAACTAATGATTATTTCAATTTTATATATAAATTGTAGGTTGAACAAATGACGCAAATAAGTGTAAATGGTAGAAGCGAACCAGACAAGTTTTCCATAACTTGCTCCTATGTGCATTAATATGCTACAATGTGATTTTATATTATTGATATGCAGATTTATTGATGATATTTGTGATATGTGAAAAACATGAGTTGTGATTACATGTGAAATATGAAGCATGAATTGCTAGAGACTAGTTGGTTAGTATATATGATGCATAAGAAGTATGAAACATTCATAAGATGAAAAATATGAAATGCATGATTTAAGAATAAAATACAGAGCATGTATAATATGTGAGACATGTAATGTGTTATGTGTAACTGTTAAACTTACTAAGCCGTCATGTTCACTCTTGCTTAAAACCAACATTTTTAGATAGTACAAGTTATTCGAAGTTTTTGATAAAGATCAAGAAACAGGAATACATATTACATTCACTGAAGGTCTAGCATGACCATTGTAAATATCAGTACGAATTGGATAGGTAAAATAATTGTGTAGTATAAGAATTGGTTGGTATGTAATATGAGTGTTAAATATTCAAAATAATTGTAATAGAATGTCGTATCATGTATGATATTGAGACATATTAGGAACGTATAAAGATTGTGATTCTGGAATAGAAAGAGATGTTGTAAAATTGAAAATAAATGATTATTTATCAATTATAATATTGTTGTAATTCATGAACAATAAAGAAAAGATAGTACTAGTGTTGAACTGGATTCAAGGTTCGAGGGACCCGGATTCAGAGTCGTCACAAATTGTATAGCTCATTTAATTATTAAAAACAATTAAGATGTTAACATTTTTGGGACAAACACTTCCTTTTGTCGGCAAAGAGTGGAGGAAAGGATGAGGCATGGATTTTAAAATCTTATGTAATATAATTGATAGTTTGCTTAGAGCTTTGTGTATTAGATTTGATGGTATAGACTCCTACATTGTCATAAGCCACCCTGAACTTAAACCTATGCAATTAGCCTCATGATGGAGATTTATGATAGGTATATGTCTATATCTATTATTATGCAAGCATACTTACATTTAGCTTAAGAAGTTAGTCATTTTCCTTCCATCATTTTCTTTGTGTACAAGAGAATTTTTGAGAGAAAATATTGAGAAGAAAAATACTTTGAGAGCCAATGAGAGATAGAGAGAGTTCTAGATTTTTCTAGAGAAGAAGGAGTTTCATTTCATGTCATTCTCATTCATCTCCTACTTTGGAAAGCAACGGAAAAAAACTATTAGGACCAATAGGTATAAAATCGCTTAAAACCCCTAGTTTACTTCCTTTCTTGATATATTATGTGATTTATATGGTAAAAAATTAATTTTTAAAGTCTAAATGGATAGATCCATGCTAGATTGGTACATCTAGGGTTACATGGGTTTATCATGGGTTTCTATATCTTTTTATGTTGAAAATTTTCATCAAATTCGTTGAATAAATTTTTACCGACGAAAACAACGTAACCTAAAACATAGCCGTCCCTTATAGGAATTATTGTTCACGATCCCTAAGAAAAATTTACGATCTGTCAATTTTGGGTGTTAGATCTATAAAATACGAAGATTCTCCACGTTGAATGACTTAAATCCGATTTAAAATGAGCAAGATATGGATTTTCTACCAAAACACCTCACTGATTTTAGGGCTATGCATAACAGTCCGGTTTGGAGCTATTTTCAGTTACCAAAACAAATCCAAATTTGATGTTTGATAATGGAATCGTGTAGTTCGAAAAGATACAATTCCATCTATACCTAGTAGCGCTCCATCGAATTTATAGAACTCAAGATATTCAAGTTTTCATGAAAGACCCCAAATCCGAAAATGGTCAAAAACATTCTACCTATTTTTGGAAAAAAAACGGGCCGGTTCAGTTTTTTTTCGATTCTTCATTTTCTTAGGTGGGGTCGATTCGGGTCCTTAGGGGCCGGTTCTTGGGTTGACTTCAAAAGAGAAAATATTTGTAATTTAATAAAGAATATTATAAAATTTTAATTTTAACGACAGTTGGTATTTATTAGAATTAATGGTTGATTAAACCTTATTAATTAAACGAAAATTGCTAAATTAAAATTTTTAATTTCTGAAAAATCATAAAACTACTAATTACCTATATTTTAAGTAATATTAAATAATAAGCATGATTAATTAAGAAATTAATTATTTTTAATAGTATTTAAGGTGTAAAGAGTACACTAATTAACTATTAATTAGTTAGTAATTAGATAAAATTACTAATAAATTATTATTAAATAATAAATATGTGATTTAAGTATTTAATAATAATATAAGAAAGATAAAGTGAATAAATTAATTATTTACTATTTAATTGAGAATTAAATAGTAAATAAAGATAAGTAATTAACTAATTATTATTTAATTAATATTAAATAATAATTTAAGAGAGAGAAAATTTATAAATTAATTATTTATTATTTATATAAAAAATAAAGATAATTAAAAAATTAATTATTATTTAATTAACATTAAATAATAATTAAAGGAGGATTAAATTAAAGGATTAATTATTTATTATTTAATTAAGATTAAATAATAAGTAAGGGTAATTGATTAATTAATTATTATTTAATGTTAATTAAATAATAATTAAATGAGGATTGAATTAATAAATTAATTATTTATTATTTAATTAAAATTAAATAATAAGTAAGGGTAATTGATTAATTAAATATTATTTAATTAACATTAAATAATAATTAAATTAGTATTAAATTAATAAATTATTTATTATTTAATTAAGATTAAATAATAGGTGAGGATAACTAATTGATTTATTATTATTTAATTGATGTTAAATGATGATTAAAGAAGATTAAAATAAGTAAGTTAATTATTTATCAATTAATTGAGGATTAATGATAAATAAGGAGGATTATTAGTACATGAATAATTATTTATTGTATAATAATAATTAATAATAGTTATCATTTATTATAATAATGATAAATGAGGTACTAAAACAATTGCAATAAATTGTTTAATAATTTAAATAGTTAAGCGAGAGATGTTTTAATTGATATTACTTAGAGAGAAGTAATATTTGATAGTTAAATCAATAAGATAGTTATGCTATGTGATAATTTTAGGTAATTAAATGAGAAGTAAATAATAAACTTAAATGTTTAAGTGAGCAATTATGTGTTATACTAATCGGTAGAGTGACTTCTCAATGTTAGGTCTTCCGAAAGAGAATTATTTTAAGCACTTAGCAGTAAATCGACAGACAGACAAGTTTTCTAACCTTACTCAAATTTCTATTAAGCAAGTCCTTTGAAGTTAATTATTATTATTCAAGTATGAGCTGAGTTGTTTAATAATTGCTGAATTATTCCACGTCCATATGATCATTAACATCCACACTTTGTGCATTTGAATTTCTGTTTCATCTTTGAACTATGAAAGATTTAAAGTTCTTAATTTATGATCCAAATTGAAATGTGACGTCTATGCCTTTTTTTTCAGCTAGACAATTATCTATGAAATATTTATAAGCTACCCAAACCATTGTGGTATGGATTTTGATACTGAGATTGAACAACCCTGAATGGGGAGTAACCTAAGTATCTGAAATACGATACACGTGGAAACTAAATGTTATGCATACATATAGTGTACAAGAGGTTTATCCCCTCAAGTACAATTCTGATCATATAACCTAAGGGGGACAATTATATGATTGATTCCTCAAGAGAAGTAGTTCATGGTCTATTTGACCGCTCAAATTTTAATAATCAATGGTCTAATATTATTCACGACTTTGATTATACTGTTGATAAATTATTTTAAATCCTTTGAGTTATTCATTTCCTATTCATTCATGACATATCTCATATCTATTTAATTAAACTTGTTGAGCAAGCTAGTTGCTCATTCTTGCTATGTCATAAACTTTATTGCAGTGAAACCCGAGAGCTCCAAGTGAGATAAAGGCAAAAGGAAGGTAAAACCCTAAATGCATTTGAAATATTAATTACCTAAGTTAGAATTATTTCTTGAACTATTATGATGTAACACAAATCCTATCATATTTGATTTGACTCATGATGTATTTTGTTAAGGTTTCGAACCTTGGGACTAGTAGTAAACCTTTTGTATAAACGACATATGTTTATTTTATTCCGTATTAGTATATTATGTTTTTTGGAGGTGAATGATTGTATGATGATGTGAGCACCAAGTTTGAGGTACTAGTATCTGAATTTTGGGGTGTCATAGAAATAGCCTCTGAGGAAGAGATTGGTACTTTTAAGAAGTGGAAAGATGATGTAATCATGGCTCAATGCATCATGCCCACATCCATGAGTAATGAGCTTTAGCTTCAACACGAAAAAATGGACGCTCCTACTATACTCCTACACCTTAAAGATCTTTATAGTGAGTAAAGTAAGACTGCTAGATATTAGATATCTAAGGGGGTCTTTCAATCTTGGATGACTGAGGGCACAATCGTTGAGACTTATATTCTAAAGATGATCAATTTGATTGAATAGTTTGGATAGTTAAGGTTCGTGATGGATGGGTAGTGGAGCCAAGATTTGATCTTGCAGACACTCCCGGACACCTTCTCATAATTTGTTGAGAACTTTCACATGAATAAGTTGGACGTCAGCTTGCCTGAGTTAATTAACATGTTGAAAACTCCGGAGTCCCCTTCCCATCTTAAAAATACCAAGTCTTGTTGGTGAATGATTCTTCCAAAAAAGGGAAGAAGCCCAAGGGTTCTTCTGGAAAAAAAGAAGAAGGCTAAGGGTTAAGCGAAGGCTAAGGATAATAAGAAAACTAATCTTGAAAGAAAATGAATATGCTACTGTTGTAATAAGTCGGGTCACTACAAGTGAAACTGCAAGGAGTATCTTGCAGAGTTAAAGTAGAAGAAGCTTGGAGAAGCTTCAACTTCATATTAAGGTTTGTTCATGATTGAAATAAATCTTTTTATAAGTCAAAGTTCTACTTGGGTGTTAAATACCGGCTGTGGTTCTTACATATATAATACTATGCAAGGACTAAGCCAAAGTAGAAAGCTGATCAAAGATGAAGTCGTCCTGCACATAGGAAATGAAGTAATGAAACTTATTGTTTAACACTGCCTATAGTCAAGTCCATTATCATAAATAATTTTTATTTTCTTTCACTACTTATTAGAAACATTAGTTCGATTCTTATGTTAAATAAACACGGTTTTGATATTATAATAAAGAATAACAATTGTTCTATTTATAATGATAATGGTTTGTATAGTACTGGAAAATTGCGTGATGACTTTACTTACTTGACTTGCATAAAAATATTTTTCAAATTGAACAAACTAAGAAAAGAAAATGAGATAATGTAAATTATACTTTTATGTAGCACTGTAGACTCGGTCATATTAATGGAACAAGATTAAACAAGTTACATAAAGATGGGCTTTAAGAGCTATCCAATTATGAATCATATCCAACTTATGAATCTTGTCTCATGGGTAAAATGACTAAATCTCCTTTTAGTGAAAAATGAGAAAGAGTTACAGATTGGTACACACAGGTGTGTGTGAACCTATGACAACACATGCACTAGGATGGTATTCATATTTTATTACTTTCACTGATGATAATTCTAGATTTAGATATATGTATTTGATAAAATACAAGTCTGAATCATTTGAAAAGTTCAAAGAATTCAAAAGTAAAACAGAAAAAAAAACTGGCAATAATATTAAGATTTTTTTATCGGATCGAGAAGGTGAATACTTAAGTAATGAGTTTCTCAATTATCTCAAAGAAAATGGTATAATCTCACAATGGACTCCACTAGACATACCACAATTGAATAGTGTATATGAAAGGAGAAATCGAACCTTGTTGGACATGGTTCATTCTATGATGAGCTTTACAGATCTTCCAATTTCTTTATAGGGTTATGCCCTATAAACAGCTGCATACTTACTTAACAAGGTACCATCAAAATTCTTTCCCAAGACCCCATGTAAGATACGGACAAGGAGAAAACCAAATCTTAAATATGATAAGATTTGAGGTTGTCCAGCTTATGTGAAAAGGTTTGAGAATGATAAGCTAGAAACTATATCTAACAACTGTAAATTTGTGGGATATCCTAAAAAAACTTTAGGGTATTACTTCTATCATCATACTGATCAAAAGATGTTTGTTACGAAACATGCTACCTTCTATGAAAATGAGTTTATCCTTGAAGGGGTCAGTGGGAGTAAGATAAATCTTGAAGAAGTTCAAGAACCGCAAAATACTACAGATCAAGGTGAAGCACCTAACCAAGTAAAGGAACTTACTGTACCACAATCTATTCGCAAATCTAGAAGAGTGTCAAAGATACTTAATTGGTATGAATTCATCATAGAAGATGATGATAAGGTACACATCATAGATAATAATGATCCATTGATGTACGAAGAGGCTATGAGTAGCAAAGACTCAGAGAAATGGGTAACAGTTATGAAATCTGAGATGGACTCCATTTATAAGGACTAAGTATGGACTTTGGTTACTTCACCTGAGGGTATTAAGCCCGTTGAGTATAAATGGGTTCTTAAGAGAAAAACTAAAACAACCGGTAAGGTGGAGACCTATAAGGCCCGATTGGTTGTAAAATATTTCAAACAAAGATAAGGTGTTCACTATGATGAAACCTTATCACCAGCAGCAATGCTCAAGTCCATTCAAATTTTGTTTGCAATTATAGCTTATTATGACTACATAATCTACCAAATGGATATGAAAACGACCTTCCTCAATGAAAAATTAGAAGAGGATATATATATATATATATATATATATATATATATATATATATATATATATATATATGATACAGCTGGAGGGTTTTGTTCCAAAGGTTGGAACAAATCAAGTCTGTCAGCTATAATGATCCATTTATGGATTGAAGTAAGCTTCTTGAAGATGGAACATCTGTTTTAATGAGACAATCAAAGAGTTTAATTTTATTAAAAATGAGGATGAACTATATTTGTATAAGAATGTTAGTGGGAGCGTTGTAACATTTCTAGTATTATATGTTGACGATATATTACTAATAGGGAATGATGTTCTTATGCTTCAGTTGATCAAGAAATGGTTTTCTAAACACTTTTCCATGAAGGACTTGGGAGAAACATCCTATATTTTAGGTATAAAGATTTAAAACGATGATTAGCTTGTTCCAAAGAACATACATTGATTCGATGCTAAAGAAGTTTAGCATGGAAGATTCCAAAAGAAAACTCATATCGATGGGTCATGAAATACATCTCTCCAAGAAACAGGCCCCAAAGACACCTAAAGAGAGAGATACCGTATAAGTAAGATTCCTTATGCATCGATAATAGGATCTATCATATATGGGATGATATGTACTAAATTTGATGTTGCTCATGTACTTAATGTAACAAGCAGATATCAATCGAATCTTAAAGAAGAACACTAAAAGGTAGTGAAAAATATCCTAATGTATTTAAGAATAACTAAGGATGTATTTCTTGTCAACGGTGGGTCTTATTTAAAACTAGAGGGTTATATAGGCTCAAGTTTTCAAACAGACCAAGATGACAGTAATTCCGTTTCGGGTTATGTCTTTACCCTAAACGGTGGCACAGTGAGTTAGAAGAGTTTCAAGCAGTAAACAGTTGTTGATTCAGTGACAATGGTAGAATACATAGCTACAAGTGAAGCTGTAAAGGAAGCTGTTTGGATGAAGAAGTTCGTTACCAAACTCGAGGTGGTTCCTAGCATTCAAGGAGCAGTGCCTTTATTTCGTGACAACATAGGAGCTGTTGCACAAGCTAAAGAGATCTAAATTCAAGATAGCTCAAAACTAAAATTGTTTCTAATCATTGGATCACTAAAAAAAGGATTAGTACATCCGAATAGATTGGCACATACTATGCTCGCTCTTACAAAGAGAATGATTGATCTCATAATCATTTGTGTAGAGACACTAAAGCAAGTATGTAGGTGCTTATTAGAGAATAAATTCACTGAACGTGATTCGCTCAAGGAACACTTAATGGAGTTTTACTTGTCTGTCAACAGGAGTTCCTTGTGTGATAATCGTACAAGTGATCCTTGGACTTGAGATCATCATAGTATCTTGTGTGTACTGAGTTATACTTTGATATATTCCTTAAGGCTTGTTGGTATATCAAAGGATATGCTTGGGTATAATAAGGTACACATAGAGATAGGTGAATAATCAATAAATGATCTACCACTTCCAGTAAAGAGAGAAAATGTCCTATGCGATTTAATAAGTGACAACTCAGAAATCCCTGCCCAGGGTTGAATGGAATTAGAAAGGCGTTTCTAATTTTCATTAACTAGAGTTATGCATTTGTGAATTGAAATGCATATGATTAAATAAATAAGACTTGATAGAAATCTCATGTCTTATATTTGATTGGGACATTGTATGATAGAATGATCAAATTTTACAATATCTATTCGCAGAAAGGTTCTTTTATGATCAAATGTTAAAATCTATATTATCTGAAATGTCGATTAATCGCTAAGGGGGCTCACCCTCATTGTAGAATAAATATTTATTCTGAATTAAATAGTTAATTCGTAATAAATGAATTAGAATTGTTCTAATATATTTATTATACAACTAGTTTAATATGGAGAACCTAAATGATCACATCGCAAAAGAGTAATATTTATTTTAGAAGTAGATGGCATAATCATAATAATAAATTAAGTATATTTAATTTATACTATGGTGATAGAATAAATTAAATAGCTTAATATTTATAGTTTAGTATTTTAGAAATACAAATTATAAATTAATAAGAGAAATCTTATTATTTAGTTCCTAGATGGTTTAGGAATTAATTAATAAATAATAGTATTATTATAAATAATCAAATTCCTAAATGGTTTAGGAATTAAATAATAAGTACTCTCATTATTAAATAATTAAGTTCCTAAATAATTTAGAAATTCTAATTAATTAATTTAGTTCCTAATTAGATTGAGAATTAAATTAAAACTCTAATCCTAAATAGTTTAGAAGGGTTATCTATATCTATAAATAAGATGAGTCTTATTATGGATTAAGGTTACATGCTCTTTCATAAGAATTGAGAGAATACTTAATAATTCTCGACATCTAAGGAGTTATATATATATATATAGTATTAGGTCTAGCCACCTATGATTTGAAGAAACCAAAATCCACTTCTTTAATTCATAGATCTCTTGGTGGATCACCTCTAGAGGCTTCACACTTGGGGAGCTGATATTGATCTGTTGAATCTAATCGGTGAATTTAAAGAAGAACGCGAAGGATTAAAAGCACTTGAACTTGTACCTGTGGAAGCTTGATTCTACACAAGTATAAATGTTTTATCATTCCTTAATTAATAATAGTCGCATAAGAAAGATCCTGGTTTATGGTTTGTAGAAAAATTTTAATATCTGATTTTGCTTGTTTTCGTTACGCTTATATAATTTAATTATATGTATACGCCATGTTTTTTCAAACCAGCATAAACACGTGTTGCGGCAGTTACCTTTTGATTAGTGAAATCATTGAAAGATGATATGTCACCGTAGAACGTGTGGACTCTAAAGACAACACTGTAGATCCATTTACTAAAATGTTAAATCAACAGCAGATTGATCGTCACTTAGAGAAGATGGGTATGAGATACTATGGCGATTGATTTTAGTGCATGTGGGAGATTGAAAGTAGTATGCACACAAGTAAATCACATTTGATGTGATACAACATGTACTTTGTAATCTTATTCATTTATTAATAAAAGAATTCATTTATTCAAAGACATTTTCTTTATCTATATTTAATTGTTGAATTAATTGTGATAAACTCATAGTTTTGAACAATGTTTTTATAATCATGATGATGATCATGCTAATGAGATCTAAATTCTAGATAGCTCAAAACTAAAATTGTTTCTAATTGTGGAATAACAAAAATGGGGATTAGTGAATTCGGATATATTTGTACATACTATGCTTGCTCTTATGAAGACGATAATTGATCTCATAATCATTTGTGTGGAGACACTAAAGGAAGTATGTAGGTGCTTATTGGAGAATAAAATCACTAAACGTGACTCGCTAAAGAAACACCTAATAAAGTTTTACTTGTCTGTCAACAGGAATTCCTTATATGATAGTTAATAGGATGAAATTTATTATGTTTTTATCCCGTAGATCTTAATTTTAATAATTATTTTATGTCTAATGACACTAATTATTTATTTTAACTTGTTCTTGTAGGAAAAAGTCAACAAAAGTCAACTTTGAAAATAATGGCACTGTGCCTCGGCACAGGTTTTGTGAAAGAAGATCGCGTACCGGTGCGATGTAACCGAAAGGAATGCACAACAGGCGAGTTCAGAAGGCACTTCGGCCCAGTGATCGCGCCCCGACATTATGTTATAGTTGAAAGACTGTGCCCCAGGGCAATGAACGGATTTCAAAAAAGTCAACGCGGGTGATTTGACCACGCAATTTTGAATAACTTTAATTCAAATTAAGACTTTATTTCCATAGCTTATTAAAATTTCCTTTGTAATTAAGTCTCCTATCAATTGTAGGAGTAGGATTTTATAGATTAGTAAGTAGAAATTAAAGCTTTGTAATTACGGATATATACACAAATTCATTCATTCATAGAGATTACTATTCAAAGCATGTCAAGCTAAGGTCTTCAATTCAGTTCAAGGTAATTTTGAACCCAGTTGCGGTTAATGGTTAAATCAATTCAGTAATATTATCTTTTCCTCCTTGTATAAAATTATTCATGATAATCTATTTTAATTATTTATTTGTTATTATGTTTGATTGATTTAATTTTGGCCTTTTGAGTTGATCAAATTATTATCAATTACTAGATGTAGGAATTATATTATGTGTAATTGATTTTGTTCCTAATCATTGGTAGTGAATAGTGATATATGATTGTGGTCAAGCTTTTGTTTATTGATATGGTTATCATGATATAAGTTAAATAGTTCGAGCTTATGAGATTGTTTCTTAGAATAATCTAATTTCCTTGTTATTAATGTTGCCATTATATTAAGTTTAGAGAACTTGTTGTAAGTTGTATAATGGTTAGAACCTAATGAATAACTTATTTTGTTAGATAAAAATTAAGGAAAATTTCAGGTAGTAGAACTTTTTGTTGCTTAGGGTTATTAATTTCACGGTAGATAGAAATATATTCTGATTGATTAATCTATTAATTATAAGGGTGACATTAAACTGAAGAATTGGATTTTTTTAATTTATTGATCAATCTTATTAATTTACTTTTGTTTTTTTAGTTAATATAAATAATACAAAACTCCCTCGTTATTATTTCCTTTAATCTACTGTTAAAAGTATTAAGATAAACTAAAAATAATATTACTCTCTGTAGGATCGACCCTTGCCTGTTATTATATTAAATTTTGTGTTCATAGAGTAAAAGTAAGGTTTTAGTTTTATTATCATTAATGACAACCTACCAAATTTAGGCACCGTTGTCGGGAAGTATTTATATATTTTTATTTTATTATTTGTTTTCTTTTAGTTTAGTGCTCGATCATATCACTCTCTTAATTTAAAATTTGATCCAGAAATAGAAAAAACTATAAAAAGACTAAGGAAGGAGACTCGTCGAGCAAGAAGCACAACTGCGAATTTAGAAGACATTTTTGTTCCATCACCGGCCCTTAACATAGCACTTGAACTACTATCTAATTCATCCGGCGATTCAGATGAAGAAAATATGGATGCTCATAATAATAATGGGACTTTAAAGGAGTTGGTTACTCCTAATTTGCATCAACAGCCATTGTGTATTGATTATCCTACTTTAGATGTTGCGTTTGAGCTTAAATCTAGACAAATTCATCTTTTGCCTACTTTTCGTGGTATTATAGGAGAAGACCCTATAATCATCTGAAGGAGTTCCATGTGGTATGTTTTACCATGAAGCCACAAGGAGTAACCGAAGAACACATCAACCTTTGAGTGTTCCCATTTTCCTTGGCAGACTTAGCAAAGGATTGGTTGTACTATCTTCCATCCGGTTCCATACAATCATGGAATGACATGAAAAGGCTATTCTTAGAGAAATATTTTTCCTCTTCAAAAGTCACTAACATAAGGAAGGAGATATACGCCATCCGACAGTTCAATGGAGAAACTCTTTACAAGTATTGGAAAATATTCAAGAAACTGTGCTCGAGTTGTCCACCACACCAAATTGACAGTGTCAACACCTAATCCAGTACTTCTATGAAGGATTGTTACTAATGGATAGGAGTATGATCGATGCTGCAAGTGGAGGAGCGCTAGTAGATAAGACTCTAGAGGCTGCGAAGAATTTAATTACAAACATGGTGGTCAACTCACAGCAATATGGAACTCGGTTGGATTACTCACAGAAAAGAGTCAATGAGGTGAATTCAAGTAATATTGAGCGACAATTATCAGAGTTAACTGCTATGGTTTTAAAGATGTCCACTGGAAATACACTAGTTGCAAAGACTTGTGGGATTTGTTTGTCGTTAGATTATACTACAGATGTTTTCCCCACGTTGGATGATGATGACACCACACAATAAGCCAACGCAATGGGAAACTTCCAAGGACAACCCTAACGCAGATATGATCCGTAGTCCAACACTTATAATCCAAGATGGAGGGATCATCCCAACCTGAGCTATGCAAGAAATAGGCCCCCACCACCAATGCAAAATGTTTTTCCAAATAGGCAAGGTTTCAACCATCTCAACAAACAACACTTGTTAATTCTAGGACATCTCTTAAGGATATGTTTAAAGCCTTCATGACCCAAACACAATAATTTCAGCAAGAGACAAGGACTTCCATTCATAATTTAGAACAACAAGTATGTTAGTTGGCTATCACAGTTAGACGATTGGACTCTCAAGGTTCAGGAAAGTTGCCCTCTCAAATAGTGGTCAACCCAAGAAAGAATACTCATGCTATCACATTGAGGAGTATGAACCAATTGGATACACCAAAAGCTACTGTGGAATTTAAGGAAGATGCTAAGGAGGAGATGGAAACATCAAAGGTAATTCCCGACCCTTCTACTCAGCTTAAAACTAACCATATACTTTTCCCCCTAAGGAATCCAAGAACTTCAAAGAAAAATGAGCAGGAGAATGAGATTCTAAAAACTTTAGGAAAGTAGAGGTGAACATTCCTTTAATTGTTACCATTAAACAAGTGCCAAGGTATGCAAAGTTTTTAAAAGAATTATGCACTAATAAGAAAAAATTGAAAGATGATAAAAAAAAGTGACTGTTGGAGAAAATGTATCGGCAGTTCTCCAAAGAAAAATGCCCCCTAAATGTAAAGACCCAAGCATGTTTACAATTCCATGTAAGATAGGTAATACTATATTTGAAAAAGTCATGCTAGATTTCAGAGCATCTATTAATGTCATGCTATTATCTATTTATGCTTCTTTAAATTTGAGTCCTTTGAAAAATACTGGTGTTATTATTCAATTGGTTGATCATACTAACACTTACCCTGAAAGGGTGATTGAAGATGCATTGGGGTAGGTGAATGAGCTAATATTTCCTGTAGATTTTTACATTGTGAACATGGATGACGATACATCTCCAAATCCTGCTCATATTATATTAAGGAGGTCATTCTTAAAAATAGCCCGAACAATGATTGATGTGCACAATGGGATCTTAACCATGGAGTTTGATGGAGAAAATATTCAATTCAAGATTTATTAAGCCATGAGGTACCCTAGTGATATTTATTCTATTTTTTTTATGGATGTGATTAACCCTCTTGTGCAGGAAGGTGTTAAGCAAACAGGTAAGGAAAATTAGGATGTGACCTTCAAGGTATTCAATGCAATGACATTTCCAAATGGTCAAAAGAAATGCTCTCAGGTTGATGCAGTGGGATTGAAAGGTCTATTTTCTTGGAAGAAGAAGTACGAACACAAGTTTGGAGATCTTACTTCTTAAGGGAAAGTTAAACGAATGATTAAGGGGTGACTTCCAAGGTGATTCGTCGAACATAATATTTTTTTTTCTTTTTATTTTTATTTGTGCATTTTCTTTGCATCTTACTTTACATTGAGGATAGTGTAAGTTTTAAGTGTAGGGAAAATGATTTAGGTTAGGTTAGTTATTTTCTTTGTGTGTTTAGGATTGACTTTTTGAATTTTGTGAGTAAATTCACTGCAAATCCTCACGAGACAAAACTCACCTACTTGGTGTTTGTTTATAATAATCCATGAGCATACAATCAAATTACAGATAAGCAGTGGAAGCATGGTAAAACTGATTTTAAATTTTTTACTGCAAACCATAATACAGGATCAACCTTTATGCGCAATTATTAATTAACAATGAGGAGATAGAGAATTATAACCTTATTGAATTACACTTCCTCAAGTACAAGTTCAACTCTAATTCTTTCGCGTTCTTCTTGAATTTCACTGATTAGATTCCAGTGATCAATGTTAGCCACCCAAGTGTTTGGCCTCTAAAGGTGATCCACCAAAGAATAATAATGATTCAAGAAGTGGGTGTTGGCAAACCCTAATTTCTCTCTCTTTTAATTTCTAGATCTAGAGAACTTATGAGTACTCTTCCAAGACTTATAGAAGTGTGTGTAACCTCAATCCATAATAAGACTCCTCTTATTTATAGATATAGTCAACCCTCCTAATACATTTAGGAATAGAGCTTTTAATTAAACTCCTAATCTAATAAGGAACTAATTAATTTAATATAATAATTATAATTTCTAAATCATTTAGGAACTTAATTATCAATTATGAAAGTAATCTTAATAATTAATTTCTAGACCATTTAGGAACTAAACTTATCTTATTAATTTATAATTAGTATTTCTAAAATACTAAATAATAAATATTAAGCTATTTAATTTATTATATCCCCATAGTATAAATTAAATATACTTAATTCATTCTTACGATTATGTCATTTACTTCTTAAATAATTTATTTTATTTTTTTGCGGTGTGACCTTTTAGGTTCTCCATATTAAATCGGTTATAGAATAAATTAATTAGAAGCATTCTAATCTTACTTATATAAATAAATTAAACTATTTAATTTATTTAAATAGGCAATATTTATTCCATAATAAGGGTAAGCCCCCTTAGCGATCAACGACTTTTCAAATAATATAGATTTTAACATTTAATCACAAAAGAACTTATTCTGCGAATAGTTATCGTACAATTCAATTCTTCTACCTCATAATGTCTCAATCAAATATAAGACATGGTATTACTGTTAAGTCTTATTTTATTTGATTATATGCATTTCGATTCTTAAAATAATAACTCTAATTAATGTAAATTAGAAACTACATTCTAATTTCCATCATGCCTTGGCCAATGACTAGTGAGCTGTCATTTATTGAATCGTATAGAACATTCTCTTTTTTTACTATAAGTGATAGATTATTTGTTGATCATTCACCTATCTCTATGTACAATTTATTATACTCAAGCATACCCTTTGATACACCCTAAAGGTTTTAAGAAATATGTCAAAATATAATTCATTATATATAAGATACTATGATGATCTCAAGTCCAATGATTATTTGTATCGATATCACAAATGAAACTTTTATTGGCAGGCAAGTAAGACTCCGTTAAGTATTCCTTAAGCAAGTCACGTTCAGTGAACTTATTCTCTAATAAGCACCTATATACTTGCTTTAGTGTCTCTACACAAATGATTATGAGATTAATCATCATCTTCGTAAGAGTAAGCATAGTATTTATTAATCTATCCGAATTTATTAATCCTCATTTTAGTAATCCCACGATTAGGAATAATTTTAGCTTTGAACTATCTTGAATTTACATCTCATTAACATAATCATCATCATAACTATAAAAGCATTGCTCCACAACTATGTATTATCACAATTAATATCATTTATTAAATATGGATAAAGAAATTACTTTTGTATAAATAAACTTTTATTAATAAATGAATAAGATTACAAAGTGCATGCTACATCATATCAAAAATGATTGGTTTGTCTACATACTACTTTCAATCTCTCACATGTACTAAAGTCAATCGTTATAGTATCTAATATATATCTTCTCTAAGTGACGATTAAACTACTGTTGAGTTAAAACTTTAGTAAATGGATCTGTTATGTTGTCAAGAGAGTCTACATGCTCCAAGGTGACATCTCATCTTTCAATGATTTCTCTAATCAAATGAAACTACCGCAACACATATTTAGATTTTTGATGAGACCTGGGTTCCTTGGCTTGTGCAACAGCTCCTGTATTGTCACAAAATAAATGCACTGGTCCTTGAATGCTAAGAAGCATTCCAAGTTCTGCAATGAACTTTTTCATCCAAACAGCTTCCTTTGTAACTTCACTTGCAGCTATATACTTTGTCTCTGTCATTGAATCAACAACTACTTGCTGTTTGAAACTTTTTCAACTCACTGCGCCACCATTTAAGGTAAACATATAACTCAAAACGGATTTACTGTCATCTCGGTCAGTTTAAAAACTTAAATTTGTATAGCATTCTAGTTTCAAATTAGACCCACCGTAGATAAGAAATATATCTTTAGTTCTTCTTAAATACTTTAGGATATTTTTCACTACTTTCTAATGTTTTTCTCCAGGATTAGACTAATATCTAGTTGTTACACTAAGTACATGAGCAACAACAGGTCTTGAACATGATAATGGGATTTTATACATATTTATTATATATTTTTAGGCTTAATTATTTGTTAGTTTTTAAGTACTTTAATTGATTTTAGGTAATTTATTTAATTTTATGCATTATTATTATTTTTAGTATTTTTATATTATTTTTATTTATTTTTAATTATTTTATATTTTATTTTGTAGGAAATAAAGAAGGAATGACAACTATGTAAATTCTGCAATAACTTGATAGCAAAAGTATAATTCTGCAAGAAATCAATAGCATGTTCGTAAATAAGCAGACCTGGAAGCGGTGTCACGTGCTCGTTATGGCACCATCAAAAGCGACAACGCTGTTTCAGGCAGGAAAGGGGCAACAAAAGGAATGCGTGCCTTACGCGCAGTAAAGTCAATCAGTCAGCCAGCACAATGTCATTTAGCTTCGAGGGCCGATTCTGGAGTTATGCGCCATGCGCGGTCCGGGCTGGGGTGAATCAAAAGCGCGTTGACTAAGTCAATGTCGTGTTTGGTTGGAGCGGAATTGCTGCAGTTCATGGATTATTAATTATATTTGATTCCAAACTGGATTTTAATTCCATATTAGCTTAAGATTATTAACATACTCCTATAAATACACTATGAGACTCTTATATTCAGTATATTAATATATATTAACATAGTTTTATAGCAGAATATTATATTATAGTAGTTTAGAAGTAGAATGAGAAGCAAATATTCAACGCAAATGATTTAATAATTAAAGTCGGAGCTTGGGGATTGAAGACTGTAATCCGAATGACTGATGGATATCAACACAGATTTGATTTCTTTTTTTTTTTTACTTTTTTTTTTATAATTTTGAGATGTTAAATTATTTGTGGATAATTTATTATTTAGTTATGGGCTAATTGTTATTTGAGATTGTAATGGAACCTAATGTGTAGTTTAAATTAATATATTTCCTTTCTAATTAAATTAATTATAATTGAATCATTTATCATATTTTACGTGTTCAAATATTTAATTATTTGCATTAGTTAATGTGATAATCTATATGAAGTTGACGAATGGATTATAATCTTTAGACCTAATTAATTATTTTGTGCATTAATGCATTAACTAATTATGATTAATTATTGGGATAATCTATATGAAATTGAGAGATGGATTATAAATTTAGATCTGAATATGATGACATATGTTTATGTTTTCTGCGTTGATGGAATTCATGATTCGTGTATAGAATAAAGATATACTTATATGCCATTTGTAACCTTAAGAGAATCTGTGCTTTAAATCCTTTTTAATTGTAATTCACATAAAGATATAGTGAATTAGTTAATTATGTTGCTCTCTTTAATTATGTTGCTTTTGTGTCGGATTTAAAGAAAATTATTTATGTGATCATCGAAAGGTGCATATAAATACTATAAAAAATTCTCGATTAACAATTTAATATAATTAATTAATTAAAAATGAAGTGAAGAAATTTAAAAAAAGCATTGAGAGAAATTGTGATCTTAAGTATTTTTATTTTTATTTAATTTTTTTCATTAGTTTAATTTAGTCGCTAATTTCAATTAATTTTATTTTATTAATTAAATTGTGATTGTTTAAATAAAATTAAGCTGATATAAAATTAGTATTTGGCAGTTATTAATATTTAATTCTCTGTGGGAACGATACTCTACTTACTAGTATATTACTTGTTAATCGTGTATACTTACACACATATATTCATATAGAAAATACCCAACAGTACATTTCATCTCATACATGATAGATCTTATTGTTGAGGCATAAGGAATTTTACTCATACGGTATCTCTCTTAATATGTCTTTGGGACCTGTTTCTTGGAGAGATGTATTCCAAGATCCATAGGTATGAGTCCTCTTTTGAAATCTTTCATGCTAAACATTTTTAGCATCGTATCAATATACGTTCCTTGGGACAAGCCAAATATCCTTTTAGATCTATCTATATAGATTTTTATCCCCAAAATATTGGATGCTTCTCCCAAGTCCTTCATGGAGAAGTGTTTAGACAACTAAATATTTATAGACTATAGCATTGGAATCGTGACGCCCCCAAATTTGAGTCCCTTGAACCACAGACTCAGTGTTTACGATACTATTCTACCCTGTCATCACCTCTATTCATTTCTGGATGATAAGCTTAATTTACATTAATACATAACTATTCTTAGGTTTACAAACCTTTAATTACAGAACATTACATTATGTCTATTACAAAAATATTACATGTACAGTAATCTTGTGACTACATAGTCATTGTTTGCTAGCCTTCCCGTTTTCTTTATCAGTTCCCGACCCCTCGGCTTGTTCAGGTTTAGCTGAAATATCATGTTAAAGCAAGGGTGAGCATAAAATAGCTCAACAAGTACATGAACAAGTAATGACATAATATTTCTGAATATTGAAAGAAGGTCATTTACAATAAAGCAGATCCAATAACAGGTCAATGAATGAAAATAAAAATATATCGTGAAACTTTGCATGATTAACTTAAAATATTAAAACTTGCTTGTTGTACGGTCATAAGACCAAGAACTTGTTAAAAACAATATCAATCATAAAAACTGATGCTTCCCGTGGTTCGGTCATAAGAATGCATTTCATTTTAGATGTGTACTATAGGTGATCAGCCTATCGTACCTTTATATTGTACACAACATAAACATCCAACAATATAACCACACCACTTTATCTTTAAACTTTATTCCCCTTTATATTAGGGTTGTTCTGTTACAGCATTTCATAGATTCCTCACCATAGCAATATGGATTGGAGGACATGACAATAAGTAACTGATTTCAACATGAATCATTACACGTGTCTAACCGAAATTAAGATGAGCATCGACCTTTTTCCAAAGTAGTTCAATGATGAATGAACTTTAGAATGCTTAACGAATGCATAACATGAATTCATGTTCAATGAACTACAAATGGGAGTTCAGATATAATACTTGCCTTTATCCTCGTTTACCTCAACTGATAAAATTTTATTCCATTTATGTCCTACATAGCCATAATATTTGTTCATGCATTTGTTATATACATATGTATGCAATAACTTGCTATACAAGCTACCATTTACATTTACATAACCCTAAACACATAACACATTATTTAGGCATACCTTAATACCTACTACATTGATCATTTTTTTCAATTTATGGCTTATAATACATATCTCTATCATTTATGTTAAAACATTTTATTTTGGAATTAAACTAAATATTTTTTTAAAATCAGAACACTGCAACCCAACGCAGTGTTTTGTTTTATACATTGCGCTGGCCGCGAAAAGCTCGCAGTTGGACCTTGCCTCGGCGAGCTATGCTACCGCCCCTAGAGAACTCCTCTAAGTCCCACTACGCCCCGGCACCATCTCCAGTGTAAAAGATCCCACCCCAGCGCAATGCTGCTGTTTCAGAAAAAAAAATTCTTTCTAATTTTCGTGCTATTTTTGGCCCTAAATTGAATTTCTTGGTGTCACTTAGCACATATAACATATATATGACTTGCATGGGCCTTCAAAACATTTAAAAAAATCTTAAAATGACCTTATTTTCTTAATTATTTCATTTTAGGCGTTGGCAAACATTTTTAAACGTTTAAAACTCGCATTTATCGCTATAGATACCAAATGACTTCTAAATTGATTCTAACACGTATATTTACATAAAACGTAGTTTTTTTGGCTTCATTTTACCATCAATTACCCAAAATGGCCAAAAATCACGTATTTGTAGGATTTTGTCAAGTTAATCCAAATCCATTCTTAACTCAAATTAAGTTCTTGAACTCTATGCACCACATATTCAACGACATACTCATTTAGAACCTTTGTAAGTCTATATCACTTTGATATCCACCTTCCAAAACACTTTACAGATTATGATTTGGTTTATTTACAAATTATAGCCTAATATTATAATTTTTCATGAACAAGTCATGTTTCTCTTCCATTTACGAACTTAAGATACTATCTAGCAATAATTTATACATGATTCTCACATGATTAACCTTTCAAACTAGGTTTTCATCAAAGCTATCAACATAAAACACATGATCACCCCTTAAATCATAGTTTTTAGCTTGAATACATGCGTGAATAGTTCACCACCTTTATAAAACCAGACTTGAGCTTAGGGTTTCATCATGAACTACACATATAGAACATAATACACATAATCTTAACTTCTAACCATGAATACTTGCATGGCTACACTTAAACTTCCACTTAAACACATAAACATAAAGTTTTATGGTTTAGACATGGTTATACCTTCTCATAGCTCTTTTTCTTGTAGCTATGAACCTTGCTAATGAAGGATTATCCACTTTAATAACTAGTTCTTCCTCATTTGAACACTTTTTTTCTAGAATCATTCAAGCTTTAGCAAACCCTAGCATTTCTTCTTCTTTTCTCTCAAGAACTTACTTTGCTAGCAACTTAGAAATGAAAATAAGATGAACATAAGCTTGATACTTACAAATTATATACATACATATGTTGTATGTATATTTTCAACAATAAACTCAACTTTGGTTAACTAACCATGCATGGCCAAGGCTATTTAAGTCATTTCCCTTCAACTAGCAATAGCATTTAGGACATTTCTCATTAAGAAGGCTACCATGGTCATTCTTCAAGTTGTCAAGGGTATTATGGACTTCTGTCAAAAATCTTAGAGAATTTAATTTCAATAAACTCATAACTTGCTTATTTTCAATCCATTTCAAGTCCTTTTTTATCCAAATTTATTTCATTAAGCTTGAATTTTATTCTATAATCAAATAATCCATAATTGGCCAGTCCCAAAACATTTGTCACACTTTAAAATTTTCATTTCATTAATTAATTATTAAATTTACAATAATGCCAAATTCTTCAAAATAATTATAACTAACCAATTACAAACTACTTTCATAAAAATAGAAACCTTGATCAGCAGTCAAGATGAAGTATGTAATAACCACAAATTCTAAGTTACATTATAATTATAATTATTAAATAATTATCAATGAATTAAAAAATTTGTATTAATTAATTGTGCATTATATAATTGAATGAATATACTTATGTATGTGTATATTTATCTAATAATATAGCAAGGTGGTAGAATAAATTAATAAAACAAGCCTAATTCGATTATATTTTCAATCCAAATAAGGTATTAAACTAGGTCCAATAAAGTTAACCTAGTAGTCCATGTACTTAATTAAATATTGGTCTATGTTACAATTAAACTAGCACAATGCTTACTTTAATTAAATGTAGCATGTGTTAGTAAATGTTAGCCCAATTAAATGAATAAATTGAGCCCAAAAAATTAAATGAATAAGCTCAATAGAATTATTAAATTGATCCAAAGTGGAGCCCAAATTAAGTCAAAGATTGGTCAATATATATATATATATATATATATATATATATATATATATATATATATATATATATATATATGAACATATAAAGAGGAAAAATTAAACCAAAAATGGCTTAAAATAGGCTATTTTGCAAGTCAAGGAGGGGGGCCCACATGGGGTGGCTTGTTGATCAATGTTGCTTCAATTACACACATTACTTTAGTTTCTCAACAACCCTAGTCAATCAACATGTCAATTAATCCAATAGTAAACCTAAATTACCTTAATTTCACCAATGATAGATGATTAGTGATGCTGATGGTGTAATCCTAGACTTCTATAAATACGACCTTCACCAAGCTTTCTTAGGTTGGTTATTTCATTTGTCTAGCATTTTTAGAGAGAAATGGAGAGTTCTAGTAGTAGTTGAGCGCAAAACACTTTAAGTGTTGGAGATATTGATAAAGAGAGGCTTGGTGAATGTCATATAGTCTCATAAACTATTTTGGAAGGAGAAGAAAAAGAGCAATCAAGTCCAAGAGGTTTAAAGGTGTTCTTCTCTTATTATCTTGTGTTTTTTTATGATCAATATATATTTGTACGGTTAAAATATATTTTTAACGGTTCAAAACTTATTTTAATACTCTATAAGGCTAAAACTATGATATATATAGGTAGATTCATGGTTTAGTATGTTTAATACATGTATTTATATGTGTGGTATGAAAATGGGTGGAAGAAAAATGCATATAATGTTTTAACGGTAAAACTCTAGTTAGCTATGTGCTATTTATTATGGTACTTTAAAATATATAAGTTGGATATTTAATTTTTATGGCTATAAAGTTATATGTATGAGTTATAAAGATAACTCAACTTGAATCTCTAAAAAATATAAAAAATTAAAGAAGTTATGGCATTTACCAAAAAAACATGTCATTTTGGAAACCCTAGATGGATTGATTATAAATTTATTGTCTAAATGTTTGTGAAAAAGTGATTGAACCATGAAATATTATAAAACAAGAAGTTAGGAAGATAACAAAACTGATTTGGTGTCATTTAGATGTGTAGATTTTATTTTATGCAAGTTTGAATCAAAAGTATCAAAGTTGAAAAAATCTAAAAAAGTTAAAATTGCATTCTGCAGTACTGCGCCGAGGCGCAGTGTCATTTCCAAAAAAAAAAAAATTAATTTTTTTCGAATCGGGTCTGGACGGTTTTTGCCGGGTCGGGTTGGTTCGGGTCAGAAACTTGAAAAATATTTTAAAATATAAAATATTATTATTAAGTACAATTAATGTAATTTAAATATTGTAAATGCTTGATTTAATAAGTTAAAAAGGAATGAATATTATTAAACATTAATAATATAAATAAATAAATAAATTATTATTAAATGAGTAATAATATTTAAAAAATAATAAAATATTATTAAATGGATAATAATATTAGAAAATGAATAAAATATTATTAAATGATTAATAATATTATAAAGTTAAAAAAATATTATTAAATGATTAATAATATTAGATAAAAGTTTAAACTATATTAAATGATTAATATAGGTCTTATGTGATTAAAATAGTATTAAATAATGATAATATTTCCTATGTGTTTAATATACCTTAATTATTAAATTATGTGATTAAATGTTGGTAAGTTAAGATATATAAAGGTTATCATATTAACCTAGATATGTTACTAATTGAAGGATCAACTTGATAAATTGTTAGGTCTATTCAAATGATAGTAAATTGTATTGGCTAACGGTAACCAACAATCGAGGCAATTTCTCTAGCCCTACTCAAATTATTATTGAGCAAGTTTTTTACACCTAAACTTGTATTTAATTTTGCGAGAGCTTTAAGTGGTTTAATTATTTAAAATTATTCAACATCTATATTGCTATTGTGTTCGCACATAGTGAATTTGCAAGATTTATAGTTCATTAATTCAGGAAATATTTAAGAATGTCTAAGCTAATTATTTCGGCTAAACACTGTATGTATAAATTCATCAACTTGAGTATTTTAAAAGCTTATCCAAACCATTGGTTGGTGCAGATTCTTATAGTAAGACTGAGAATGAACAACCCTAAATAAGGAGATTATATTCGGGAAATCGACCTTTGCGCAAGATGTCTGAGTTTTATACATATATATAGGGTACAAGAGGTTGATCCCCTCGAGTACCAAACTATCAAGGTGTCAAATATATATCTGATTTACCTAATTTACCTTAAGCAGTAGTTCATGGTCCTTAGAAGCTACTCAGCAATAAAGATTCAATCATTTCTTTTAAATTGAAATTTGACTCTTGTTCTTTCTCAATTATTATCCATTATTGAAACCCTTGAAGTTATTTACCATTCAATCATGATATATCTTGTATTATCTGTTCTTAAACTTGTTGAGCAAGCTAGTTGCTCACCCTTGCTATATAATAATTTATTTTTCAGCTAAGCCTAAATGCTCTAAGAAGGACAAAGGCAAGGGAAAAGTCAAAACTTAGATTATGCATGTTAAATGGTTTATTTGTGTAATTATGTAATTGAATATTGTAAATCTTTTGTGAATCCCTTAAGATAGATATGATAATGTTATGGTTAAAGACCTTGGAATTGTATTACATTTTTGTAAGGAATAGTATATTTTTACTAGATTAATGAAGACTATGTATTTAGTTATTATTATGTATTTGAATAGTGAGAACCAAGCCCGAGGTTATAGAACCCATATTTGGGGTCATCACAGGTTGGTATCAGAGTTGTAGGTTATAGAACTTTAGGTTGCGAAACTTTAGGATATAATCTTAGAATAGTCAACTCATTTAGAGTTATAGGAGATAAATTATGGAAATTCATCAAGTCAAGGAGTAACACAATTAAATATACTTTCATTTCATCAATGAATATATTTTATTACGATACTGATGTCGTTTTGTTTGTGTGATTGTAGGATGTCTGAGATTGGACAGTCTAGTCACACAGTTGAAGAGGATTTCATTGATATCCATACGGATATTGCACAACCGCTGGTGGCTGAACCAATAGAGGGTCCAGAGTCTGATCCAAAGATGAGGGATAGAGAGGAGGAGTCAGTCAGAGGTGGGGTGATGAGGCCTTACAGTGAGGATGAGACTGAGTCAGAGTCTGAGGAGGAGGAATCAGCTGAGTATGTTGATGGCATAGGCATTACTATCAGTGACATCATCAATAGGCTGACTATAAAGAACGACGAGCTGGAGAAAAGAGTTCAGCACTTAGAGGAGGAGAATTTGAGCCACCAGCATTTGGAGGATCAGTACAAGGCAGCAACTTATCAGTTCTCTGGCAAGAACGCGGAGCTGAAGGAGCAAATAGCAGGTCTGGAGGAGAAGGTGCAGGGTTATGAGGACTCTGTGGAGCACATTGGGTTGCTAACCCATCAGATGGTTAATCAGGATGCCGACCTACAAGCTAAGTTAGCAGCGACTGAGGCTAGGTTAGCAGAGGCTGAGCTAAAGGTTCAGCAACTACAGGTAGAGAAAGACGCCATCAAAGCCCATTAGCAAGAGGCAATAGAGGATAGGATTGAGATAAAGACCCAGGGAGATGCAGTATACGGGTAGATACTAGAGCTAGAGGACGAGGTCCTCGAGAAGAGGGTGAGGATTGATAGGTTCAGTTATGTCTATCGCTCTTCATTCAGCAGATTTCAGAGCAGGATGCACTACTACCCAGCTAAGGAAGGCCAGTCCATGCACACTGTCAGTAAGAGCCTGGTAATGGTCATAGGGGATGAAGAGTATGATTATGCGATTCGGTGGGGGATGCGCAGTCATTAGTATTAGTTATTTTATGATGTTGTATATACATAGATACAGTATAACACAACTTTTGTTTTGATAGAGGGTTAATATGTTTGTAAATCCCAACTCTAGGAAGTTATGGGATTTGTTTATGTTAGATCCCATCTTTTGTAGCCTTTCAGGGATAGAGACATTTATAGCAGTATGCTTATGATGTAAGGTGCTATACTAATACTGTTTTAGCATATGAATATAAATATAGTTATGTTTTATGATTATGTGTTTTGATTGGTTGAAAACTTTGCATATAATAGTGAACGTTTAAAAGATAAAAGAATAAGATTTAAAAATAATAATAACTTAGAAGTTTTCTCATTTCTTTAATCAGACAATGGCGCCACGTAGACAACCACTAAGTAACCAATGAGTAGAAGAATCAGTTAACAATGACGATGGGGGACACAATGTAGACCCTATGCAGAACTTTGTCGATATGCTAACAGAGGCAATGCAGAATTGACATCCAGTAGTAGGAAATCCGTCACCGCCACCGAATCAGTTGGCAAATTTCAAAGACTTCAAAGTAGTTGGACCGCCAGAGTTTAGGGGAACGTCAGACCCAATCGAAGCCCAGTCATAGATAAAGGAGATAAAAAAGGCATTTCTTATTGCAAGAGTGGCATAGGAGCAAAAGACTATTTTTGTTACCTACGTGATGAAGGGAGAAACCTATTTTTGGTGGAAAGCCAATCAGAATAGGGCTAGAGAAGGTGTGGTGTCATGGGCAAGGTTTAAGGAGATATTTGATGAGAACTACTTTTCAAAAAGTATGAAGAGTATAATGGAGGTTAGATTTCTAGAACTAAAGCAAGAGAATATGTCGGTACTTGAGTATGCAGCAAAATTTAATGACTTCGCTGGGTTCGCTCCGCATCAAGTGGACATGGAGGAACGCAAGGCCAAAAGATTTGAGAATGGTTTGAAACCTTGGATATTCAACAAGTTGGCAGTGCTACAGATTGATTCATTCTCTGTGGAATTAGTGATTATGTTGAAATTTTAAATTTTGTCATGTTTCGAGATCTCTTTTGAATCATGTTATATAATTTTTATGGCTATTAATCCAGTTTATGTTGATTTGTTGCTTGAGTATCTATTACGTGTTTTTTGTTGTTGTTAGTTTTATAGTTTTTTTTTTGTTTTGCATGTGGATGAGCAAAAACTAAGTGCGGGGGAATTTGATATGAATGAAATTCATTATATTTTTATCCCGTAGTTCTTAGTTTTTATAATTATTTTATGTCTAATTACACTAATTATTTATTTTAATTTGTGTTTTTAAGAAAAAAATCAACAAAAGTCAACTTTGGAAATAATGACACTGCTCCCCGATGTAGGTTTTGTGAAGGAAGATAGCGCCCCGATGCGATGTGACCGAGAGGAATGCATGGACAACGAGTTCAAAAGGCGCCCCGGCACAGTGATCGGGCCCCGACGCGATGTTACAGTTTAAAGACTGCGCCCCGACGGAACAAGCGAATTTCAGAAAAGTCAATGTGATTTTGAGCAACTTTGATTCAAATTAGGACTTTATTTTCATAATTGATTAAATTTTCTTCGCAATTAAGTCTCCTATCAATTGTAGGAGTACGATTTTATAGATTAGTATAAATATGCATTAAAGCTTTGTAATTAAGGATATATACACAAATTCATTCATTGAAATATATTACTATCCAGAGCATGTCATGTTAAGTTCTTCAATTCAGTTCAAGGGAATTTCAAACCCGATTGCAGTTAATGGTTAAATCAATTCAGTAATATTAGTTTTTCTTCCTTGTATGAAATTATTCATGATAATCTATTTTAATTATTTATTTGATATTAGGTTTGATTGATTTAATTTTGGCATGTTAAGTTGATCAAATTATTATCAATTGCTAGATTTATGAATTATATTACGTGTAATTGATATTGGTTTTAACGTTGGTAGTGAATAGTGATAGATAATTATGGTAAAGCTTTTGTTTATTACTATGGTTATCATGATATAAGTTAAATAGTCTGAGCTTATGAGATTGTTACTTAGAATAATCTAATTTTCTTGTTATTAATGCTGTCATTATATTAAATTTAGAGAGTTTGATCTAGGTTGTAAAATGATTATAACCTAATGAAGAGCTTATTTTGTTAGATTAAAATTAATAAAAAATTCAGATAGCAGAGCTTATTGTTGCCTAGGGTTATTAGTTTCATGAAAGATAGAAATATATTCTGTTTGATTAATCTATTAATTGTAAGGGTACGATTGAACCGAAGAACTTGAAGTTTTTAATTTTTTGATTAATCTTATTAATTTACTCTTCTTTTTTTTTAGTTAATTATAATTAATAGAAAATACCCTCTTTATTATTTGTAGAGGTGGCAAACGGGCCGGACAAAAAATGGCCCAGCTTTTTGTGGGCTAGAAAATTGAAGCCCGTGATCTGCGGACCATTTTGGTATTTTATGTATTTATTATATATATATACATATACATACATACAACTATAACACATAATTTGAAATAAATACTAACTCTAATTATTTACAATTATAACACATAATTTCTAAATAATCATTTAATATTATTAGTAAATAAAATAAAATAACCAATAATTTTATAGACATTTTACAGTCATATATATTAAAATGTAACTAATCTTGTGATTAATTAATTGATAAATATATATAATATCAATATTAAATATAAGAGAGTAAGAAAAAGACTAAAGAAAGTATATATATATTATATTCATAATATTTTTTTGCATTATTATTCAATATCACATGTTAGAATTTATTCTTATATTTTTCATAATTTTCTGCTTGATTCATTTTTTAAGTTAACATTTTTTTTGTCAATAATATTAAACAATAAAAATATTATATATATATAAAAATAAAAAAAATTAGCCCGCAGGCCGGGCTGAAACGGGCCGGGCCAAAACGACCCAACTTTCTCTAGGTTGATTTTTAGCGGCCTAAAGCCAGCTTTTTGGTGGGCCTGCCCGACCCACTTTTGTCAGGTCTAATTATTTGCTTTTATCTACTATTAAAAATATTATGATAAATTGAAAACAATATTACTTTATGTGGGGATCGACCATTGCTTGTCATTATACTCAATTTTGTGTTCATAGAGTATAAGTAAGATTTTAATTTTGGTAGCGTTAACGATAGCCTTCCAATGGTAGTACAAGTGATACTTGGACTTGAGATCATCATAGTATCTTGTGTATGATGAGTTATACTTTGACATATTCCTTAAGACCTTTAGGATATATCAAAGGGTATGCATTATTAAGAGTTATGCATTTGAGACTCGAAATGTATAAAATTAAATAAAATAAGACTTGACAATAAGTTCATATTTTATGTTTGATTGGGATATTGTATGGTAGAATGATTGAATTGTACGATAACTATTTGTAGAAATGTTCTTTTATGATCAATTATTGAAATCTATATTATCTGAAAAGTCGTTGATCGCTAAGGTAGTTTACCTTTATTGTAGAATAAATATTATTTATTTAAATAAATTAAATAGTTTAATTTATTTATATAAATTATATTAGAATAGTTTTAATTAATTTATTCTACAACCAGTTTAATATGGATAACCTAAAGGGTCACATCGCAAAAGAAAAATATTTATTTAAGAAGTTAAATGGCATAATCGTAATAATAAATTAAGTATATTTAATTTATACTATGGTGATAGAATAAATTAAATAACTTAATATTTATATTTTAGTATTTTAAAAATACTAATTATAAATTCATAAGATGAGTCTTATTATTATTATTATTATTACAATTATTATTTTTATTTAGTTCCTAAATGGTTTAGGAATTAATTAATAAGAGTACTCTCATATTAGTTCCTAATTAGATTAGGAGTTTAATTAAAAATCTTACTACTAAAGAGTTTAGGAGGGTTGTCTCTATAACTACAAATAAGATGAGTCTTATTATGGATTAGGGTTACATACACTTCCATAAGATTTATGAGAGTACTTACATATTCTTTACATCTAAGGAGTTAGAAGAGAGAGAAAACTAAGATTTTCTATCACCCACTTTTTAAATTCATTTTTTTCTTGGTAGATCACCTCTATAAGCTATACACTTGGTTAGCCAACGTTGGTCAAAGGAATCTAATCGGTAGATTTAGAGAAGAATACGAATAAATTGGAGTTGAACTCGTACATGTGGAATCTTTGGTTCTACAAGGGTATAATTATCTAACTCCTTATTTACTTAATAATTGTCTATAAAGGTCGATCCTAGTTATGATTCGTAAGCAATTTGATTGAATGTTCATGAATTTTACAAACCAACAGGAATATGATCAATAGAATTACATTCTAAATGAAATAATACATTAAAAAGGTTGCAATTTATGTAGAAGAACACACAAGGGCAAACAATTAATTGTTTCATAAGAAATTAATAAACTTAAAAAGATGAAATCAAGCCTTAGAATCCATTGCCATGATTGTGCTCAAATTCATTGGAGTCATATACTTGTTCGTGCCAATCATAATTTGTTGAACAATCAGTTTGTTTGCCCTTTCGGAAGGATGAAATGAATCCCAAAATGCATACAAATCTCTATTCGGGCATAAGTTAGACAGCGGCGTGCATAGACCGATTCCGTTGTATCGCCCTTGCCCACAACATGCTATCTTTGATGTAACAAATCCTGCTCAATCAAACAAAAATATCATCCAATTATAAGATCTTGTTTTGTAGATGAAATTCATGTGATTAATACAACAATTTAGTCATACTACAATGTAAAACTAATCTCCAACTATTGTGATGAGATCGTCATTTAAGTTCATAATTATTAGATCTTCTCAATATGTACATTTAGTTGTCTAACGTAGACCCAAGTTTTTACATATCGATATATTTCTTCGATTTAGATGTCACATTTTTTGAAAATAGATCCAAAAATTGAACATTTAAATGTATATATATATGAAATGTGAGGTTTAATTAACAATTATGATAACACGATATTATGGGATTAAAACGTAAATTTTTTCCTATATTTAAGCTTGTGTGACATTTTCATCCTTGAGTTTAACACATTAGCAAATGTCTCCCTCAAACTATAATTATTAACGCAAAATTGTATCTTTAAAAATATAACTAGCATTGAAAAACTAACCCAAAAGATATAGTTATGCACTATTAGTTGTACCATGAGTAGGCATGCACAACAGGCCGGCCTGGCCTGACCCGGCCTGGGCCTGCCAGGCCTTGATCGTTGACCAAGCCGGGCCGGGTCGGGCCGGGCTTTTGACTTTTGGCCTGCAGGTCAGGCCGGGCCGGGCTTGACGCTCAAAAAGGAGGCCTGTTGAGGCCTGCAGGTCAGGCCAGGCTTTGTGTCAAGTCAGGTCAGTCCGATTCGATCAATTCAAACAATTTTTTTAGTAATTTTAAATATTATTAAAACACCAAGTAAAATTTTAAACTTAATTGATGTATTAATTAAAAGTAATGTATTACAAGTTACAACTTTCAAATTACAATAATGAATTTTTTATTTTTTTTTATTATTTGGCAAATGATTTTCTAGTTGTTACGCTAAGTATCTATTAAAATAAAGATGGAATGAAAGATCTGTAAGAAATGTAGGTTGCTAGCTAGGTAAGGAAAATCATTATATATTACACTAGTCAATGTGTTTTCATGGATTTCTTTATTTGTATATAAACAAACATGCATGAATGAACGTATTAAAATATGTCAATTTTATTTTATTTATTGAATGAGTTGTTACAAAGATGAAGTTTTCGTCTGCAGTGGGAGAATTGAAGTAGCGAATAAAGAAAATCTGCAGACCGGACCAAGTTTTTGGTGAACCAGGCCAGGCCAGGCCAGACTCAAGGCCAGGCCCCAAGCCGGGCCTCAGGCCAGGCCGGATCTGAGCCAAAAAACTGTGGCCTGTTCGTGGCTTTCAGGCCAGGCCGAGCCAGGCCGGGCCGCAGGCCATTTGTGCATCACTAACCATGAGATTGCAATTTGTTATATTTTAAATTCAGGTGTCATATCTCCACAAAGTATTAAACTTGGGGTACTGTTTTGCATTTTAGTCATCATCCCAACCTCATATCCAAAGGTCGATTTTACATTTTAGTCATTTAATTATCATAAGAGTCCTATGCGGACAGGAAATTGGGACCGGTCAAATTTTTTCTTTTTTCTTTTTTTTCTTTTGACTCCCAAAAATTTTATAATATTTATTTTTACTCAAATATTTACAAAATTTAGTGATTTAGGTGTAATTTGGATGCATATAAATAATCAAGGTTATACAGACCGTACAATTTTGATTATTTACATACATCCAAATTACACATAAAGAATTTAATTCTATAAATATTTGAGTCAAAATAAAATTAATCAATAATAAATAAATAAGTAAATAAAAATTGGACCATTCCAATTTTCTGGTCCCAAATTCTACTTGGACTTCTTGTTATCATAAACATGTTAAAGCCTACATACCATATTGTTGCGGATTGGTGATAAAATCGAGGTGCATTTCATTTGTATTTGCTGCGATGAAGACGTCACTACCGACTTCACTGTTGAGTCCATTAAGCATCTGAACAAGTTGTGGATTGAATAATGCTGCAGCACGTTGTAGTTCGACTGCACATTCACCATTTACGCTATGTTGCGCTAATTCTGCTGGAACGCAACCTAATGATCCGGTACCTGACACTAGAACCCTGCGTGCTCCAAGTTCATAGAGCCTCTGGCATATGCATATATTTGGATATATAAGTGCTATTAAAGTCAAAATGTGATTTCATCACAAAACTTGAGAGATACAAGTATATTTATAGGGTAAGAAAAACATTTAATGAGATGTAAATTAATCATATTTGGGCCATGTATATCATGGTACTGGGGAAATATAGAGAAAATGAAAGCAAAGAATGAAAAGAATAATAAATAAAATTAAAAAAAAACATAAAAAGGAAGGAATTAATTATCACAATGAACATAAATTTATAATTATGCCTCACTCTAGTGGCTCGTGTGATAAATGCTCACTCCATAGGATATAGAGGTTGGGGGATCCATTCTTGTTAAAGATAAGAATGTTAAATTCTGCTTAAATTACCACACAAAAAAAAAGTTTATAATTATCTATAGGATTTAGTGTTTTTGGCAAGAATGTTAAATTCTACTTAGATTACCAAAAAAAAAAAGTTTATAATTATCTATAGGATTTAGTGTTTATTATCTATACTTCTAAACAGGTTTAACATGGAGAACAATGTTGAAATACAATAAAAGACTAAAAGAGATAATTATCCCTTTAGTTTATCCATTTATGAAATTTTCATCCATGAGTTTAAATATTAGTTAAAACTCTCCCTCAAAATATAATTAGTAGTGTAAAATTATATATTTTGCATCAGTTTTACACTATTAATTATGCCTTAAAAGATATTTTTACTCTAATAATCGCGTCCTAGGGAGGAGTTTGCTAATTAGTCAAACTTTAAGGATGAAAGCATCAAACAGGCACAAACATAATTGTCCATTTTGCATTTCTAAATTATAATGAAAATTAAGAAAACTCCAATAAAATTTTAAATTTCATTTGATTTCTCTTTTTATTTATTTGAATTTTCACACAGTCTTCCAGATTCCAAATATACCATTCTTTTGTGTTTTGTTATGTTTCTTTCTTTCAGAGAGAGAAATAGAGGGGGCCAATTTCTCGTAGATATGAAAGTAAATAGGAATTGAATGAAAATAAAAGCAATAGAGGGGGCCAATTTCTAGTAGACAAGAGAATTGAATGAAAATAAAAGCAGTTTAACTGCCAGCTCTTGTTTAGCTATTGCCACAGTTATTGATGTTTAACAGTAGCACGTGCCCAATTTATTTCAACCTCAAGTATGGTATGCACTGGTTCAACAACCTCTCTGTCATCCGTACCATGGTACTTAAAAGACACACTGGCATAACCTTTCCCATACTGAACTGCGACAAATCTCCCATCACAAATTAACTTACAATCTCAAAAGAAAATTTTATAAAATTTATTTGCTATATCTAATTACCTATTATATAAAAGTGTATAAGTTGGCGAAGAAGAGCAAATTTATACGAGGACGTGCTTTTAAATAAAATTCTTAGTGTTTGATAAATGAATTTTTGAAGCACTATATGGAAATATATATTTTGATAGGTTTTGTCCCTTATGTCACACGAAGCCGTACGGTAAAGTAAAAACATTTTTAAATTAAATATAAAATATTTTAGTATTTAATAACCTTCTAAAGTATTTTAATAAATAAATATTTTGCTAAAAAAATTAATGATTTTAGTGAAAGCACTTTCGGTCTAATCTCAATTTACAAATTTGCCCATTAACTGTTAAAGAAAAATAATATTAAAAAAATCATACCGGCATTAAATGTGACTTCTTTCAAAAATACTAGCTATAAAATTTTAATTTCTCTAGAAAATACTTTAATGCTCACAATCTCTAAACAATTTTTTTTTTTTATAATGTAACTACTTAAACACATTTTCACATAATATATACATATACATATACATATATAGAGTAAGGTTCAATGGCATATTCTTTTAAAGAATATACCAAGCTTACCCCATTTAGCGACGGATCCAGCGACGGTTTAGTCCGTCGCCATAAGTTCGTTCGTCGTTAAATGTTTGTCCGTTGCGATATATTGTCCGTCGCTAAAACATTTAGCGATGGACGAACCTATGGCGACGGACCAAACCGACGTCGGGTCCGTCGCTAAAGGGAGTGAGTTTGGTATGCCCTTTAAGAGGATATGTCATTAAACCAAGTCATACATATATATATATGTATATACTTGTGTCTGATAACAAAGGTTTGTTACACAGAATCTCACACCATAATACATAGGTTAACATGTGCAAGATAAAAAAAGAATTTAAAAAAAAATAACCCGAAAGAGTAAATTAAATAACAAGATTAGAGACAGAATATTAGTTACCACTAAAATTTTCCTGTACTCAGAGATGACAAAGGGGACATAGTCCGGGAGAGCAAATTGGCGAGACCTAGCAGAGAATGGAACCAAGAAGTAATTGTTGACAAAATCATTGCCGCCTACAGTGATGAGAACTAGTGCTTCGTTTACTAGTCGCTTAGTTTGCTCAGGTCCAATCAGAGCACTCACTCGTTGCTGGTATTGTTGGAAGTAGGTCAATTGTAAGGGCATCCTGATCATGTTTACCTGCAAAATGAAGGAATTTTGGACCATTGCCTCAATTCTCTTGTTACTAATTAATGAATAGAAAAATAAAATAAATGGGTGGAAAACTTGGCCAATTTTTTTACTAAATTTTTCCAACTAAAAATGTATGGATTTAGAAAGAAAAAAACCAAAAAAAAAAAAATAATATATATATATATATATATATATATATATATATATATATATATATATATATATATATATATATATAATTCTTATTATGCCCTCTATATTACAAACACAACAAAATTAATAAAATAGTAATCTAAATGTTAAAATGAAGCTTTGTTTCCATTTTTTTTAAATAAAAAAAATATATATATTCTGTAATAACATGAAAGAAAACTCATAAGTTTTTCATTCTTTTTTTTTTTAATTTTTAATTTAAGTTTTTCATTTTTTTTTCTGCCCACATCTCGGAGACATTATATAAATGCAAAACTGAACTTTCACTTGTCACGTTGAGCCAATATCGTGTTTCGATTTTTATAATTGTCAAATCTCACACTTTATATAGATGTAGTTGTTCTAGATAGACCCAATTTTTTTATAAATATAACGTAACACCTCGCATAAGGGGAACTATGACTATTTATATAATTTTGGATTTATTTTAAAGAAATATATGTATTTGGAGTACTTTAGTATTTGAAAATTATGATCATTCAAAAATCGTAACATCATAACGTGATACATTAAAGGGTCACTTTAGTCCAAAAACCATATGTTAAGCCTAAGGAGGTAAAATACGGCAGCAAATATTAAACTTACAAACTGGGCTCCGGTGTCATTGAGTACTCCAACTCCGGCAGAAGCGAAATTAGCGCCAACAAGTAGCTTTTCACCTCTGAGCTGCTCACTCAAGAATGGCAATGTGGGTTCCGAACCAATGCTTTCACCTGAATCAAATTAAAGTTAATCGGTACCTATAATTGTATACACGTGCAGACATAATAATTTTGATAAAAAAAATAATATTTTCACATAAAAATATGATAATTTTAATCTCAAATAAATGGGATCTCATTCACTATTTATATGATAAAAACTACGAAGAAAATGGAAATATCAGTTTCCATGTTTGATTTGTATCGGTATTATTAGAAAACGACCATCTTTAAGAAAAATACATTCTAAACTAACATGAATATGATATGATTTTGAATTCTTCTCTTACTCTTCTTTTTTCTTTTTTAGTATTTGTGACATTCATACATTAATCAAAGTTAAAGGTCAATTTCTCAAGTGAAAAAAATAAAATACTCCGACTTCAAATCTTCTACCTCACTTACAATCTCATATTTTATTTTAAAAAATACGTGACAGTTGGACAAGAAGTAAGACAGAAGATTTGGATTACTTCTGACCATTGTTATGCAAATTCATCAGATTTTATTTCAGATAATTTAAAATACTGCAATTTAGACATTTTATAAAAAAACAAGTTACATTAGTATAAGAAATAATTGTAATTATATAATATTTGTAATAAAAGGCATTTGAAATGCAACTACATGCTATACTAGCTAATGCAACTTTTTTTTTATATACTTTTTCAACTGAACGGTCTATTTTTAATCCAAAAAGATCATCCTAGTTAATAACAACATAAATGTCACATTTCTATGGTGATTTAATAAAATAATAATGCCATACAATATGACTGCACTAAAGGTACAAACATAACAACTTGTCATGTGTGTGGAATTTAGTAAACTGTGGAAACTCAACTGATAAGGTCGGGAATGTTGAGACCGTTAGAGAAACGGCCGGTAGGGCGATGTGTAGGAAAATCGATGCCGTACGGAGGTGCATCAGCACGAGCGGGTGTGACCAAGTAGTTGTTGTTCCCGTTATCGACTAGTGAGTCTCCAAACACGAAGAATGCACGAGACTCGACTTTTGGGACAACAGCTACAAGCGCCAGGATAAGGCTCAAAAACATTGATAGAGCCATGGCAATGGTAGCAGACAGCACCGCAGCAGTGCTAGTACCTTTGTTTTGAGTAAAATGGTAAACTCTAGTGTGTTTGGAAAACAAGATATGTGAAGGTTTATATAATAGTTATGTGCTACGTTTGGTATTCAAAAAATAGAAAAGAATATACGTAAGCAAATGCCAAAATTGAATGTAATTGGATAGCTATCGTTGTTACAACGGATCTTCATTCCAAATCATTTAAAATACATGAGTTCGTTTGTATATTTTATAAAAATAAGTTATATTTTTTTTTTATCAAACAGTCAAAAAGACTGAAATATATTAAAACTGCAATCCGTTACAAAAAAATGAAATGATTACAACAAAAGAACCGAAATAGTAATTTTTTTAAACAAAAAAGTCAAACTTACAAATGCTAGTACTACCGTATAAACTTTTGAAATACAGTCATAATCCCAATATCATAATAAAATAAATAGATCTGGACCGTTCTTCAATACGGACAACGACAAGCTGTTATGATAGTACATTAGTACTACATCTAAATATAGAACATTTATTTTCAACAATTTATACACCAAAAAAAATCTCACAAACGAAAAAAAATCTTCCACATGGAGAAAACAAAATCTCTCAAACGAAGAAAGCAAAATCTCCAAAGAGATGATGAAATTCTCTCGCGAAAGAGAAATAAATCAGTCATCTCCTGCAAAAAATAAGTCCCATAAAAGGAGAAAATAAACTCCATGAGAAGGGAGAATATATAATTTATTAAATCAAAATAAAGGAATTTAGGATAATGTATATCCAAAAGAAGAGTCCTCCCCGTAGCTAAGATGGATATTAGGATTCTTAACTAGAGAGACAAGAGGGAAAAAAAGAGAGAAGAGAATATTATATAAAAGGGCCTTAATAAGTTCTATTTTATATTACAGACGTAACGCGTGTGTCACCGGGTGTTAGTATTTGTATTGAAAAGGTTATGAGTGAGTCAAAAAATCGAGGGTAAATCGCAAAATTAAATCACAAAAAACTGTAACCAATGAAAAGTTCAATAAACAGAAGTAAAAAATAAAAAATAAAAAACCCCCGCACATTATTACTAGCAAAAAATCGCACCAAATTAGTTAAACCGAACCAATAATAGAAAATGTATTCATGAATGAATTAGTTGTGTACATGTTGTAAGCTTTTTAGTTGTTTATATATATATTTTTTTCTACTTGTTCATATCATACATGTATAACAAACTTGAGGGAAGTATTTATAATTTTTTTTATAGCATAATGTTTTTTCTAAGTTTTAATAATTTCATAGATGCATTAGTAACAATATTAATAATGGGTAATATTTGTGGCTTTAGCTTTTAAATTCCTTTTATTATTAGCTTGCTTATTTACATTTTTTATTCTTTCAATATCATATTAATCAGAAGAATAAAAAAGTGTAACTGCAAAATATTAATCGAAACCATTAGTAATTGAACGGTTTGGTTAATCGCATTTATGATTATTTTAATAATATTAACCACATTATACGGTTTAATTACAGTTATACCTTATAACTGCACAAAATCGCACAATGCACACTCCCAGCAAAGGTATTCTAATATATACTTCTCTATTATACAAAAACAACATATTCCTACTAATGTATACTTTGCACTGCTTGAATCAAGATCTGCCATAACAAACTGACTATGTCACAAATATTTCATCAATGGTATTATTGTCTTTACATTAAACTCAATAATGATTATTTTTGTATTTCGTCAATATATATATGGGAAATAATTCATAACAAAAAATTGGCACAAATTTTGTTTCCTAACCGCTATTCTTAGTAGTGGTTGGGCAAAAAAAAAAAAAAAAAATTTAGACTAGCCGCTATTAAGAGTAGCAACTAGATAGAAAAAGCGTCATACAAATTTTTTTGGTCCAGTTGATACTAAGAGTAGCGGCTAAGCAAAACGACGTCGTTTTGCCTAGCCACTACTATTACTAGTAGCTAAGCCAATAAAAATTTGTAGCGATGTCGTTTTGCCTAGCCACAACTCTTAATAGCAGTTGGGCAAATTTTTTATTTATTTTTAAATGCGTCGTTTTACATAGCCGCTAGATCTCTATATGAACAGTGTAAGATCAATTTATTAGAATAGTACTCATAACAATCATTTGCTATAAATCATTTTCTTCTGTGTGTGTGTGTGTGTGTGTGTGTGTGTATTCATCAAACACAATAATGATTATTAGTCACGACAACTACAATCAAAATTTTCTGAGTTGAATATGAGAACACTAAAAAATATATAGCATAAGAGCAAAAAAACTTAATTTCTTAATATCACTATCTTATTATTTTCGTCTCCTTCTCTCCCATAACTCTTTTAAGTGCAAATAAAATGACGGGAGAAAAAAAGAAGAAGAAAGGAGTTGGTTGATGAAAATGTCCTAAATTAAATAGTTTGGGAGTACATAAAAATAAGTGATGTGAGAGGATGGGAGAGCACAATATTATATTTACAATTACACAGCAGAGGGCTGATGAACCAGACTAATGTTTTGTGGAAGGTATTTGTGAACAGAGAGTTTGCAGAGAGTCAGAATTAAATGTCCTTTAGAGCGGTGCATTTTGGTGCACTGAGATCAAATAATTTTTAATAAAGTGTTTTAAGGTAAATGTTAAATAGTGCTTAATTATATAATTATTAATTTTTAAAAAAAAAAAGAAAATGGGGACAAACTTCAAAGTTTGTGGTATGTGCTTTCATTTGTATTCAACATTTTAAGGAAAAAAAAGGAGTTTTAAAAGTACAATTTTCGGCTTCTAGTAAAGTGTTTTGTAGCAAATGTCTCCAAGTAAAAGTGCTTTTGTAAAGCTATTAAAGTATATAAATATAAATAAAATTAAATTAAAAGCCCCGTTAGTTAAAAGTGGTACTTATTGGTAGTTGGAATGTATTTTATTGGCCAGTTGTTTCTGCATAGTTAAACAAGTTGATCAATCAATAAATGCATGTATGCTCGTAATGTAAGAAGCATTAAATTAGCTCCATGTTGCTAAAGAATAATGCTGTGTTTGGATGGAACTACTAGAATAATTTAAGAAATAAAATGGGAAATAATGTATTTTTTTAACATTTTAAGTATATGTTTGATTGTTGATAGTGGTGGGTGATGAAATATAATGACATATTTGCCACATACATCTATTCTATTGAAATGAGTTTTATTTCACCACATCTCACATGGAATGAAAATTGAAGTGGTAGAATGAATTTTCATTCCAGTAGAATAATTTATCCACCAAAATGATCATTAAGGAACTTTTTGTTTTGAAGGAATGAAGGGCGAAAAGGAATGATCATTCCCACCAAGCATTACTTTTCGAAGTTTGGTATCTTAAAATTGGTCGGAATGACCATTCCGACATAATTCCGTTTCATTTATGCATTGTAATCGCGATCACTTAGGGGGCTTGGTAATCGTAATCTCAACGAGTGATAGAATAAAAAAAAATAGGACTAAAATATTATCGCTAATATTGTAAAATAAGCACAATCGGAAAATTGGAACATAATGATTTGACACTAGTTGTCTCTGTCTTTAATGTGTTTATTGTCCCTTACCACTAAGGTTTACTAAAGGCTGCTGGCAATATACCTCAAGGATATATGTCAAGCAAGGATATATGTCAAGCCTATATATTTTCAATGTGATAGCAACTCACGAATGAAAACTCTGTCATTGCTTCTTTGTAAAGGTTGAAAATATATAGAAGAAGAAGCTGTAGAGAGAACTCTTAGTTTGACTAAACTTAGTTAATATCTTTTCAACATAGTGAGATTGATTTAATATAAAACATTCACTATGTTTTTTAACTTTGATGCCTAAAATAATATCTACTTCACCTAAGTTTTTCATCTTAAAGACTGATGATAGATAATTTTTAGTCTCATTTACTCCAACCATATTTGTATTGATAATCAATATATCATCCAAGTACAAACAGACTATCACCATATAGCCCGAAGTGGTTTTAGAGTATATACATCTATCTGCACTGTTGTATTTAAACCCAAAGTTTAAAATAGCAGTATCAAATCTCTCGTGCCACTGTTTTGGTGCCTGTTTTAGACCATAAAGGAATTTAATTAATTTGCATACTTTAGCCTCATTTTTTGGGAGCAACAAACCCTTCGGGTTGTTCCATATATACTTATTCATTCAAATTGTCATTCAAAAATATTGTCTTAACATCCATTTAATGAATGTAAAGATCAAACAATAAAGCTAAGACAAAAATAATTTGAATGGAAGTAACTCGTGCTATCGGTGCATAAGTATCAAAATAATCAATACATTCTATTTGTCTAAAACTCTTTGTTACTAATCTTGTTTTAAAGGAAGAAATAGTACCATTAGTGTTATATTTCATTCTAAAAATCCATTTGCACCCTATAAGTTTTGAACCTCTAGGTAAATCTGTCAATATCCAAGTATTATTTTCCAAGATCTAATTCATTTCATCATTTACAGCTTCCTTCCAAAAGGTCGCATCCCTAGAAGCCATTGTTTCTTTAAATGATTTAGGATCAGACTCGAGACTATATATATAGGGTATTTCATTACCATTTCATTATTTTGGCCCTCTTCCACCAAAAATAATAAAGACTGAGAAGAAATTAAATCATCATCCAAAATTTTCTCTTTTCTAGCTCTAGTACTCCTTCTAGGTTTACTTGGTTGATTTAGAACACTTGATTCTCCAACCTCAACATTAGACCTTATAGGACCTCTAGTATAACAATTCAAATTTTTAATAAAGAAATTTAAGATTTTTTTTTAAAAAAAAATAATACAAGTAAACATATTTGTACTTAATATTATGTTAAATTACTTTATGTAATTAATAATGTGTGTTGTTATATCTCAACAAATGAAATAAAACATTCTTAAATTAAATTATTAAAATATAATTTAAAAACCTTAAACCTAATTAAGAAACCCTAATCCTAAAATTAAAACCCTAATCCTAATTAGTAAATCTTAACCCTAAATTGCAAACCCTAATGGCCAAACCTTAAGTGTTAAACCCTAAATAGGCATGTGTAATAACTAAACTAACTTTAGAATCTCAGCCACATAAAGCAACAAGGAAGCAAAATGAGATTTTTCTTCCTTAAAGCAAAAATGAGATTAATGATTCACCATTTGTAATGATTCAAAGTCATTTATTGGCATTAACAAGCCCTGCAAACTGACCTCAAGTCATCATCACTTGGATGATGGTGGATCAAACTTAACTTACAAGAAAAAGTGTCCATAAGACCATAAAACTCTAACCCTAGCTCTCCTATAAATAGAGAACACTCTCATTGATGAAACTCATGAAATTCACAACCAATATCAATCATAATTAAAGTCCCGTAAGCCTCAGATCTTTCTTTGATCAGAATCAAGAGGGAATTTAGCAAAGTGTGTTCATAATGGTACAAACCCTAATTTTAGTGTAGATCTTTATTCTTTTGTTAGATGTTATATTTTGATGTTTAGGAATGACTGATATTATGTATATAAGTAATCTGGGTTGCTTAATTTAGGTTTCATAACATTTAGATACATTAAATCATAGCTTTTAGCTATCTGTCCATAAACAGTAAATAGCTGTCTGACAAGGTACTTTGTCAGGCCTTTAGATCCGATTATGTTGTTAGTTTGATCGATGTTAGTATTTATAGTTATAGTATGCCATGAGGTTAACAATCTGAAATTTAAATAACCCCAATCAGATCATTGTGCTATTAGAAATTGATGGTCAAACCTCGTTGACCGATCGCGGATTTTGTTTCTAGAAATTTCAGAAAATGAAAAACAGTTTGACAATGCATATTGTCAGACGGTTTGATTCAATCCTGTTAGTTATATGATATGTTTTAATGTTTGTAGATGTAGTCTGCCATGTAGGGAAGACATAGAGATCAACCAAACTTCAATCAAATCAATATGTAGAGAGTTGTGCATGATGGAAAGTGGCTGCTCGATCACAGATTATGGGCAACCCAGAAACGTGATAAATAGCCTAACCACCTAGTTTGACTGAGTATTAAAATCCAATTGGAATGCTTTCTGGGTATAATATTTATATGTCAATGTAGGCTGCCATATTTAGTATATCGAGGTTCATTTAGGATTCCAAAAATATACATAATCAGATAGATGAAACAAGCCAAAAGTCCCTCCCATACCATGACCAACCTGCCTGGGCAGCTCAAGAACACTCAAGACTATAGTGTCGGACTGTCTCGCTATAGGCCTTTAGCCACGACCTCCTTCCGGTAGCTCAAGAATACGAAGAACACCTATAGTGATGGACATGACCGTCGCTATAGCCTCAGTAACCTAATAGGTAATTAAATTTAATAACCTTTAACGACGGACTTAGCGACAGATTCTTATAAATTCTTTATAAATCACATATAGCTACGGATTGGATCCATAGCTATATCAATAAATCATAAATTGAATAAACTTTAATAATAAAATTAATTAAAATACTTTTAGCAATTGATATAGTGTTGATTAACTAAAAATCAATCAATGGTACTTCTAAATTGACTTTTAGCAATGGACAAGTTTTGTAAACTTTAAATATAAACCTTTAATTTAGCGACAGGTAAATTATATAAACACTATATAACATCCAATACAACAATTAAATTATCAAATCGACTCCGAATCATAAACGTAATTAGTTAATTTAATTAAATATACATTGTTATATGTTCTAACAATTATTATTGTTAAATAATAAATATATTTAGGCTATAAATACAAGTCTAAATACCACGTACGATTACCAGGTAATTTTTCTAACTCAAACTCGAATTATATTTCAAGTATATGCTAAGTGGTTTAATTATTTTAAATTATTCCACATCAATAATTTTTCTTGACGTTCGCACATAGTGCATTTGCATTCTTGAGCAAGTTTACTATCTCAAACTCATTTCATTGAGCAATTTTATTATCTTTTACACATTGTGCAGTAACATACTTTTAACTGTTGAATTTCATTAGACTTATGAAATTCTTAATTGTGCGAAAGATTTATTGTGACAATTCTTTTTGATCTTGTTTATTTTTAAGCAAGTATTCTATTCCTTGTACATTTATGTACAAACTTATTATTCAAATTTTTAATTCATTAAATTATATTATTCGTGTTATCTATTATTGGAAAGTTATTGTTTATTGTTCAAGCATAACTTAAAGTATTGAGCTATTATTTGCGTGAATTTGACTTGATAAGATATCAATGGAACCAACATTATTTGGTACAAAAATATATACTGAAACTTTGCCTCTTGATATAAGAGTGATGACCGGGCAGTTGTACATTGACCGTGGTTTAGGCAGTCTAAGTACTGGCCTCAGTGTGACTAGAACACTGGTAGGATGATATGCATACTCCTAGGATATAAACAGGCTGATCTCCTGTTAAATAGTTGAATCAATGATTCCTAAGTCTACATGACCTATTGAAATGATTATTTAAGTCTGGTTGAACAGATCAACCTATGGTTTCTAAGTCTTTTTAACTGACAGAAACCATAATGTGTGGTTTGACAGACAAACCTCAATATATATAAATGAAATTTTTTTGAACTAAATGTTCTTTCGAATTCAAACACAGTGTGAGTAGTTTATTCATTTTATTGAAACTTACTGAACATTTGTAACTTATCCTTACAAATATTATTTCATTTGCAGTATTGAAAGATAATCCAAATCATTCGATTATGAAGTCCGATGGAAAGAGACATTGTTAGATTAGGTTTATTACTTTTACTTGTATTATTTAAGTCTTTTAAGACTTTGATGTAACAAACAATACGTTGTTTGAAAATCTATGTAACTGAAATCAAAGTTATGAAATATATTATCATCTTTTGATACATCTATAGTGTTGTATTTATATTTTTAGATTATTTAAAATATTGTCCTAATTTAGTACAGTATCTATATAAACTATATATCTGAATGAGGGTGTTAAATGATTTAAGGGGTTATGTAAGAACAGAGAGTTGCTTTTCTATTCCAAGAACAAACTTATCATCTAATACTGTGAATTTCAGATAGATAGGAACTATTGATATCAAAGAGATATCCATAAGACATGAATCTATTCATCCAAGTGAGGGTATCCAAACATAGTAATTGTTCTGACAAGAACTAATATCTGTTATGGGATACTGTGAACTTGTGAGTAATAGAAGTTATGTATTATAGAATATATGTAGTTAATTAGTCAGTGTGAGCACCTAATTTGCTACAGGAGGTGTAGAAATTTTGGGGACGTCACATCTAGGCTCATCAAATATAGGCCTATCCATATTCTCAACATCTTTTGAGAATTTATTTTCAAAAAATTTCACATCCCTTGACTCAGTTATTACATTAGACTCTAAGACTCTAAATCAATAAGTCTATAAGTTTTACTATTTTCAGCATATCCAACAAATATACTTTTACTAGCTCTAGCCCCTAACTTAGTCATTTTAGGATCAAGAACTCGAAAATAAGCTATACACCCCCACACTTTAAAATAATTTATGTTAGGTCTCCTACATTTCCATATTTCATAAGGATTAGTTTTTACAACAGTACTAGGTATCTTGTTTAATATATGACAAGCAGTAAGAAGTGCCTCACCCCATAAATTATTTGGCAAACAAGTATGATTTAACATACAATTAATCATCTCATGAAATGTACGATTTTTTCTTTCAGCTAAACCATTTTGTTGTGGTGTATATGTTACACTTGTTTGATGTATAATACAATTTTCTTCACAAAATGCATCAAAAGAATTCAAACAATATTTCATGCCTCTACCAGAATGTAAAATTTTAATCTTCTTCTGAAGTCGTTGATTTTTTACTTCTGATTTATATTTTTTAAATGAGTTAAATGCATTATCTTTTGTTCTTAAAAAATGCACATAACAATATCTTCTAGCATCATATATAAAAGTGATGAAATATCGTTTTCCACCCCTTGTCAATATTCCGTCTAACTCATAGATATCAATATGTATTAAATCTAATAATTGTGATTCTCTTTGCACATTTGAAAACAGTTTTCTCATAATTTTTGATTTAACACAAACTTCACATTTCTTAAGTTCTCTATTGCCAATATCAATTAATTTCATTGCATGCATATTTTTTAAATTCTTTGAATTTACATGTCCTAAACGACTATGCCAGAAAGAAATTGCACAAGTAAAATAAGCAGAAATAGAATTAATTTTATTAACAGATAGTTTGTACATTCCATTACAAGCATAACCCTTTCCAACAAAAACATCATTCTTTGAAAGAATGACTTTGTCTAACTCAACAGAAAGTTTAAAGCCTTTCCTATCTAAATGATTAACAGAAATTAGATTTTTTCTAATTTCTGACACAAACAACACATTAAAGTAAGGTCAGTTTCTTTCCAAATGTGAAGTTAATTTTCACAGTTCCTTTGCCGTCAACATTGGCTCTTGAACTATTTCCCATCTAAACTTCATGGCCAACAACTTCTTCAAATGTTTTAAACATCTCTCGGTTATTGCAAATATGGACAATAGCTTTGGAGTCCAACCACCAACCATCAGGCTCACTCGCCATGTTAACCTCAGAAATTATAGTCACATCAAGACTAAGATCTGAGACCATGGCAACAAGGTTCTCCTTAACTATGTTTGAAGAACCACTTTTGCGTTGTTTACATTCTCTAGCATAGTGTCCAGTTTTTTTTCATAAACATGACACTTGCCCTTTCTTTTATTAGGATCAGGTTTTTTTTTTTTTTTTTTTTTTTCTGTCCAGAGTTTGTGAACTTGTTTTTATCCTTTTTAACACCAAGTCCTTTTCCTTTAAATAAACCTGCCTCCAAATAATTGACACTAGATTATCCTTGACTCAAATTCTTAGCATCACATTTTCGAGCCTCCTCCTCAATTCGCAAATGCTTTTGAATTTGATCTAACAAAAATCTTCAAATTTATGCATCAACTTTTTGGCAAAATCCTTTCAAGATAGAGGTAATTTTGTAATTATCGCTCAAATTTGAAAGGTTTCAAGCAAGATAATTTTAAGAACTCTTAACTTATTAATAATAACCTGAAACACATACACTTGCTCCAAAATAGGTTTATTGTCAATCATTTTAAAATCAAAATATTTTTATGCTAAATACTTATTTGTACATTCTTCCTCAGTTTTGTACTTAAATTCCAAAGCCTCCCACAACTCCCTTGGTGACTGAATATTACTGTAAAAGTCGTAGAGACGATCCGACAGTGTGTTGAGAATATGACCACGAGCAAGCTCCTCATCTCTTCAGTCATCTTCTTTCTATGCTCCTTTAGCTCTTTAATTGCATCAGTATCTGGCTGTTGACCTTCTGCTGTTTTAGGATATTCTGGAATAGGCTGAAGGTTAGCGTCCAGTACATATGCAATTTTAAGAACTGTCAGTAGAAATTTTGGCTTATCTTGCCATCGACTAAAATTATTTCCGTCAAAGCGATTAAGCTTGACAAAATCCTGGTTTATGATTTTGAACAATTCTGTATCCATATCGAATAAACACCTTAAGATTGTAAAATAAGCACAATCAAAAAATTGAAACAGAATGGTTTGACACAGGTTGTCCCTATCCTTTAGGTGTTTATTGTCCCTTACCACTAAAATTTGCTAAAGGCTACTGACAATATATCTCCAGGATATATGTCAAGCCTATAAATTTTCAATGTGATAGCAACGTACAAATGAAAACTCTGTCATTGCTTCTTTGTAAATTTTGAAAATATATAGAAGAAGAAGAAGCTGTAAAGAGAACTCTTAGTTTTCTAAAACTGAAATCTGCAATCTATTCAAAGCAACTATTACAGAGTTAAATCTGTAACATAAATTGAATTGATCACAATTTAGTTTCAGCTATTGCACACATTAATTTTCTATAACTTCAAAAAATTAACTTTGCTTGCAGTTAATTATTGAATTAGGTGAAACAATATGATCTGAGCTCTATCTAAAAGGATAAACTCAAGTGCAAAGTGCGCTTAAAACGCCAATGCGACTTTGCGATGCAATCGCATCCAGCCCCTGGTCGCGGGACGCGGGCCGCGGGCGCGTAGTGCTTTGCACCACGTCATTGTGACCCGATCCAAGCATTTTCTTTAGTACCACAAGTAAATTAAATTATTTCACCCATGCTTATAAAGCGTTAAATAGTTTTATTTCTTATCGATGTTGTACTTAAAGAAAGTAGTTTTGCATACGACAATACACATTTTCATATACCCCACTTTGAATATGATTAAAATACAATATATAATTTCTACCTGAGTTATATTTTGTTCTCTCTTAATCTCCCTTTAGTAGACTATCAAATGCACTTTTAATTTAATTTAAATTCAATCAACTAATCAGTCTAAACTAAACCCAAAATTGTTCAAAACTCATAAAATAAAAGATGATAAAAGGTGCAATTTAACAAATATACTCATATTATATTATAAATACATAATATTATATTATAAAAAATAATATGTATTATATGTTGTACACTATATATTTGCTATCTATGATATAAAATATACGATGTCGTTTTGCCTAACTGCTATTCTTACTAGCGGTTGGGACAAGAAAAAACTACAACAATGACGTTTTGCCTAACCACTACTAAGAGTAGTAGCAAAAAATATTTATCTTGCATCGCTAGATCTCTACATGGACGGTATAAGATCAGTTTGTTAGAATAATGTCTATAGCAACCATTTACTATGAATCATTCTCCTATATATATATTCATCAAACATCACTATCTTAACAATATATAGCATAAGAGCAAAAAAAAAACTTAATTTCTTAACATCACTATCTTATTGTTCATCTCCTTGTCTCCCATAACTCTTTTAAGTGCAAATAAAATGACGGGAGAAAAAGAAGAAGAAGAAAGGAGTTGGTTGATGAAAATGTCAGTAGAGAAAATGAGGGATGAGAGAGGATGGGAGAGCACAATATTATATTTACAGTTTCACAGGAGAGGGGGACCAAATGATGAACCAGACTAATGTTGCGTGGAAGGTATATGTGAACAGAGAGTTTGCAAAGAGTTAAAATTAAATGTCCTTTGCTAGAGCGGTGCGTTTTGGTGCACTGAGATCAAATAATTTTTAATAAATTTTAACAAAGTGTTTTAAAGTAAATGTTAAATAGTGTTTTATTATATAATTTTTAAATATATATATATATATATATATATATTTTAAAATAAGGATAAACTCCTAAGTTTGTGGTATGTGCTTTCATTTTTATTCAACAATTTAAGGACGAAAGGGAGTTTTAAAAGTACAAATTTTCGGCTTCTAGTAAAGTGTTTTGTAGCAAATGCCTCCAACTAAAAGTGCTTTTGTAAAGCTATTAAAGTATATACATAAAAAAATAATTTAAAGGTCCTGTTGGTTAAAAGTGGTACTTCCTCTCAAGTAAAAATGAAAATAAAGACTACAAATCAAAGTTCTTACTGGTTGTTGGAAAGTAGTTTATTGGACAGTTGTTTCTGCAAATTTAAATAAGTTGTTCAATCAATAAATGCACATGTCTGCTCATAATGTACCCGGAAGCACTAAACTAGCTCCATATGGCTAAAGAATAATACTGTGTTTGGATTAAACTAATAGAATAATTTAAGAAATAAAATAAGAAATAACACAGTTTTTAATATTTTAAGTATATATTTAATTATTGATGATGACAGGTGGTGAAATATAATGACATACTTGTCACGTACATCTATTCTAATGGAATTGATTTTATTTTACCACCTCTTATGTGAAATGAAAATTAAAGTGATGGAATGAATTTTCATTCAAACGGAATGATTTATCCACCAAAATAATCACTAAGGAACTGTTTGGTTTGAAGGAATGGAGGGCAGAAAGAATTGATCATTCCAACCCAGAATTATTTCCAAAATTTGGAATGTCAAATTGGTCGGAATGTTCATTCCGATGAAATTTCGTTTCCTTTATGCATTGTAATCACGATTACTTAAGGGGCTTGGTAATCGTAATTTCAAGTAGTGATAGAATGATATAAAAAAAAATTGGACTAAAATGCCCTCACTAATATACTCATATTAAATTATAAATATATAATATTACATTATAAAAAATAATATGTATTAGTACACTATATATTTACTATATACTTATAAGTAATTAAAAATATAATATAATATTTATAGTTTTAATATATATATATATATATATATAGAGAGAGAGAGAGAGAGAGAGAGAGAGAGAGAGGGATATTTTAAGTAGCATATCAAACATATGAATAAAATGGTCTATTCCGATTCTATTATGATTTGATTTTGATTTCAACTATCATTCAATTATACCCTAAAATAATTTCGTCCAATCAAATAGCCTGTAAATGCACTTATTTTCATTTCATTCTATTAGTGCATTTGTGTTTAATTATTTGATTTATTGATGACTTAAGAGCTTAATGTATATTTGTAATAAAAACAAGTGATATTGTACAGTCCTTATGAATGAAAATCTTTGTAAAAGAATTTAGGGTTCAAATTTGTTAGGCTAATCCATATCGTAGAGTTAAGACTTGTAATAGTTTAGACAGTCTAAGATTGTTGAGCAAAATACTTAGTTACTTTGAGATAACAGAGTAAAATAAGAAAGTATGGCAGAGTCGTTGAGCAGAAAGTAAAGATACTTTATGATTGACGTAGAGTGACATCAGATTGCAGAGTACTTAAAGGAACTCCAAGATCGTAAAACTACTCTAGACATAGAGCAAGATCGTAGAGTACTCTACGATCTTGCTCTATATATAAAGCAAGATCGTAGAATGACACCAAATGTAAAGCAAGATCGCAAAGCTGTCAGAATCTCAGATTGTAAAGTTTGACAAATCAATAATTGATCTGCACAATGGATCGAAAACTGCTTCAACACACAATCATCATGAAAATATATGAATATTCTGGTAAAAAGGATAAGTTTTAAATCACAGTCTTATCCAAACACCTATACCAGCAAAAGTAAAGGACACGTGTTTGGCACTACAATAAACAACGTACTGTTGACAGTGACACCTAATGGTCCCGTAGATAATTTTGCAGAGCTGCAAAAATTAGGCGATGACAGGTACCCTAGGCCAAATGGAGCAACTGTAATTTTTAGATGGAAAGATTTCAAGGAAAGTCTATGAAAGGATTACTGCCTCAAACACAAAGTGCATTTGATTAACAAGCAAGAAATTCAAGTGTTCTAAAAAGCTTCACCTTACTGTAGACACCCAATTTTTGCACTTATCTACTAACACTAGCAGGAGGGTAAAATCATCATTTGACCCGACACGCGAAAAGGAAGGTGGACCCCAACACGAAGCCCCACCCCAACGATTTACGGTCAACGCCGCCACAACGAACAACGAGCATCCGGTCACTTGAGGCAAGGCAAATAGTTAATCCAGAAAAATCCGAGATGATCACGAAAGACGACTAACGGCCACTACGCTTACGATGTTCGGAAGCCAAGCACAAAGAACGATTTATGTATCAAGAAACAGTCTTCCAAAATAATACAGCAGAAATTGACAATTTAAGACCGCGTGGCACGAAAATCGAGAAAAGCAAGCCGGACAGCCGCGGATGCACCTGCGGCCACCGACAAACGGGACAGTGCGCGGCTCGAGGAGACGGCACACGATAGCCGAGGAAACGGCGCAGGCGGCTTGCAGCCCAGCCGCAGATGCACCTGCGGCTGCCTGGAAATGCCTATAGAGCGGCCATTTCCACCCGAGAGCGAGGGAAGAGAAGAAAAAAAAGGAAGAAGATAGAGTTTAGAGAGAGAAAGTGCGCGGGTGGAGAGAAAAAAACCTTTGTTCTTGGTGAGATTTGAGTGAAATCTTTGTATTCTCTTGCTAGATAGTTGAGTGTTCTTGTGGTGTTGTCCGATTTGTGAAATAAGAGGCTTAAATCGGCATTTTGCAAGGTGAAAGGGGTGTGTTCTTATGTTTTTATTGTTTGTATTGCTAGTATAGTTTTGTGATTGGTTTATTTTGATGTAGTGTGTTGTTGTGATAATGATGATGATGATCCGTGGATTAGGTGTTGTTAGTGAGGGTTCCATCGGAACGTAACTCCTCCTAACACCCCGATGACATCCGTACGGTGATATATCGTCCGTTATGGTCATGAGTGGTTCGAAATGTTGAGTTTGTGATATTGGAGTTATGTAATGTGGTAGTAATGTTCAATCTTGTTAGATTTGGTTTAGAAATTGTTTGTGCAACGGTTGGGTGTTTGTGAGCCTAGGGAGGAGATCCTCGTGGTCAAATCCCGATGATGGACATTGTTGGGTGTATGTAATCGTTAAAAAATGGTGCACGGTTGTATATATGTAATTTTGGGCCTTAAAGCGATACCGAATCGGGATCGGGTTAAGGCCCCGTAATAATAAAGATATGTGATTGTGGGTGTTTGGGGTTGTCTAGATGGCTCACATGCCCATGGATAGCCCCGACACGTTTTTGGGTGCTTGTTTTGATTTACGACACAAAACGATTTTTCAAAATAAAGCAAATGATAAAGATCTTCTAAAAAGAAACAAAAATAGGATATTAGATACACGAGGTTTAAAAAGTAAAGAGTTTTTGCGAAACTTTGATCCTTGCGTGACGAAAAGGCTATATTTGGTTTGAAATGTCATAAAAGATGTCTTCGAAAAAATAAATAAATGTTTTTCATTAAACTTTGTGCATAGGGTTAAAGAGTTCTAGAAGTTGCATTCATTTTATTTATATTAACTGTTAGAAGGCAATGTATAGTCTCGATTCCTATTTGACAAAAGTATAAAACTGTTTGTTTTCTAAAATGACATCTAATAAAAAATCCTCAACGTTTTCGAAATTAAAATCAATCTTTCTTATAAAAAGCGAAGCCTCGTCAGTTGGGTCAAAAGACGTCTAAAACGCTTTCCCGACAAAACACAGTTTGACATATAAAAATCCAAGCAACTTTATGCAAAAGGACACCACAAACCTCCATTTAGGCACACACACACACACGCACACACATTTTATGATTTAAAAGGATAGAAAAACATCGAGATTGCGGTAACCGTATTTCACGGGAGTCGGGGGGGTGCCTAACACCTTCCCCTCGCTTAAGCAAGCCCCCGAACTCTATGAATCTCGGTATGCGGACCAATTGAATCGGAGTCACATATGAGCCATTACGATTACGAAAACAAAATTCGGATGAATTGGTACATCTATTTCAAATATACCAACTGGCGACGCTGGTCAATTGGCTCATAAGAAAATCGACATTTCGAAACCCCGTCGACAATAAGCCGACCCTTTTCAAAAATCACCTCTTAATCTAAAGGCTAAAATTGGAAAGGGACATTTTAATTAGTAAAAAACGAGACGGCGAAAATCCCGGCGTCGACAGCTGGCGACTCTGCTGGGGACAGTAGAGGGCTTAAGCCGCATTTAAAATCTCGATGTTTTCCTATCCTTTAAAAAATCTAAAAATATGTGGTTGCGTTGCTTGCGTTAATTTGTTTTTTTGCGTGTATGTGAATGGTGTGATTGCGATTTCTTTTCAAAAAGCTTTACTTTATTAGCATCATATGCATACGGTGAGGAACGATGAATGAATGATGAATGTATGTTGAGCAGTTCCTCCTCCTGAGGCGAACCCGTCGGATGTGGATTACTGGACTCAAATGGGTGCTCCCCGGCGAGGCTCAGGAAAAGCATCCACTCAGATCCAATCCAATTGAAAGATCGGATTTATTCCCTTCGAGTATGTTGCGAAGATCTGGGAACCTTCATGCCAAAAAGCCCGCGAGAGTAACTTAGGGTAGGTCAGCCTCAGATAAACCCGTCGCGTGGAAAGTCTCTTCATACCCTTTTACACTTTACGCGCGTAATATCATACTGTAGTCAATCATTTTGTATCAACCACTTCTGTCCAAATAAAAGTACTAACCTCTATTTTACAGGGACAGCTTGGAGAGCATCATAAATTGCACAATGTCATTACTTTGGCTAAAATAAAAGGATACTGACCCTGTTTTGCAGGAAAAGATTACAAAACCCAAAAATACAAAAAATATTTGCTTTAGCATGCTTCTGCCAATGTCATTTCCTGGAACTAAACCTTGGCGTATTTTATTTGTAGGATTGCTCCCCAAACCCGTCTCCGATCTAAGAAAGCCAGAGAATCAACAGTCGAGATGGCTGAGAACCCTAATCCTGACCTGGCTCCCGTATCTCGGGAAGAGTTCAATGCTGTGAGAAATCAAATGACAGAGCTGACTATGTTGCTCAAAGAGCATTTCAAACTAAAATCGGGGCCACAACTCGAGGACCCGCCAGGGCCATCATCTCAAGGGAACGTACTGACCCCCGAAACTCCAAAAGTTGAGCTACCAAAGGAAGTCATTATCATCCCAGAGGACGAGGTTGCCAGCGGTGTTAGTAAGAAGATAAAGCAGATGGAAGAGGCCATCAAAACTATGAAGGGGATCGGGTCATACGGCAGTGTTAACTACTCTGATTTGTGCATCTTTCCCGGAGCCAAGTATCCTGAGAAGTTAAAAATCCCCGAATTTGAAAAATATAACGGGTCAGGGGATCCTTACACACATTTGAAGGTATACATCGGGGAATTAGGGGCATATGCCGAAGATGAGTCATTGAGAATGCAGTTGTTCCAGAAAAGCCTGACAGGGGAGGCTAGAACGTGGTATGCGAGATTGGACAATGCTAAGATTCACAATTGGGAGGAGCTGGCCCATACCTTCCTGACGCAGTACAGCTTTCAATCCCAGATGGCCCCGGACCGATACCAGATGACTAAGATCAGAAAACAGACCCATGAATCTTTCAGAGACTATGCTCAGCGGTGGAGGAGGATGGCAGCCCAAGTGAACCCACCCATGAGTGAGGCAGAAATGGTTATGACTTTCATTGATATCCAGGAGGCTCCTTATTATGAAAGAGTGATGGCTGGGATAGGGAAGCCTTTTGCAGAAATGATCAAGCATGGGGAGATGGCTGAGATGGGATTGAAGTCAGGAAAGATCCGAGATTTCACAGCTCTTGAAGCTGTTGCTGAGCAAATCCAGAGTGGAAACTACGGCAGTTCATCCCAGAGACCCCAGAAGAGAAATGAAGAGGATGTGTCCCTGGTAATGCAAGGACTATCTGGGAAAACAATGACCAGCCCCCCGGTCCGCATGCAAAGAAATGAGGCCCCGCGTCCATCAAATTTCAACAATCAGAGGTATGAGGGGCGCCGAAAATTCGAAAAGCCGCCAGAGAGGGAGTTCACCCCATTGGGGGATTCGTTAGAGCAAATACTAGCCGTGTTGGTAAGCCAGAAAAAGATTACAGAGCTAGCGCCTTCATCAGACCCGAAGGGCAAGAGATATGACCCTAGCAAGAGATGCGCTTACCATTCGGCTTCACCGGGGCACGACACCCAAGAATGCTGGTCACTGAAACATAAAATCCAGAACATGATTGACAGCGGAGAGATCGTGGTGGAGCAACCAGAACCCCCAAACGTAAAGGCCAACCCTCTTCCCGAGCACAATGGGGGAGGCGTGAATGTAGTGGAAATCTGTGGGGCAGGAGGTCCCTTGAAATCGATATACGTAAGGAGGATAGAAGGAGAAATTGCTATGACCCATGCCCAGGAGGGTGCGCAAAATGAACCTATCAAGTTGGTTGGGGCATTTCAAAGTACCAAAAGGGAGCCTATCCGGTTGTCGGCCCCAGGACCCCTCGTTATAACAGCCAGGTCGCAATTGCCAATTACCAGTCTGAGGGCTGTTCCGTGGAACTACGGGGGGAAGACCGAGGAGGAGGCCAGTTGTGCATCAGTTAGCTCAAAGGGAAATCCATTGTATCTACCAAGGCGGGTCCTTGAGAACACGAAAAAGGAAAACGGGAAAATCTCGGAGGAAAAAGTATTAGAGTTTTGGGAGAAAATGAATCACGGCAAAGCGAGTGTGGTTAAAACACTGGAGGTACAGCCGCCCCTGACATCAATCTTGGATCTTGCATTGGCATCAAATGATCATCATCAGGTATTGAGCAAAGTCTTGGAAGAGGCTCATGTCCCCAAATTAATTAGTACGGAAAGTTTCGGCCACTTGGTAGGCCACCTATTGGACAACAATGTAATATCATTTACCGACGACGACATCCCCGAAGAAGGGAGGGGGCACCGGAGGCCGTTACACATTGCAGTCATCTCCTCTGGGTATGTGATGAATGGAGTATTGATTGATGGAGGGTCAGCCCTGAATATTTGCCCATATAGTACTCTGGAGAAGATGAAGATCAACCCTAAGCGCCTGCGGGCCAGCCAGGTGGTGGTGAGGGCGTTTAACGGATCTAGAAAGGATACGGTGGGAGAGATTGAGCTGCCGGTGGAGATCGGACCTTATACTTTTGACATTTCTTTCCAGGTGCTGGATATCACGGCCAGTTACAACATGCTCTTAGGGAGGCCCTGGATTCATATGGTCGGGGCAGTTCCCTCCACCCTGCATCAACAAATAAAGTTTATCGTTGAGGGACACTTGGTAACAATCACCGCAGAATCTGACTGCCCCGTTCCCTCTGTAAAAGGCATGCCGGTGATCCATGTGGACGAGTCGGCCGAACCGATAAGCTATCAGGCGTTTGAAATCAGCACCCCTCAGTACAAGCAGTTGGGAGCTCCGGAGTCAAAGCTTAAGATGTCCCCCGAGCTCACTTTCGTTGCCCGGGAAATGATGGCGATGAACTTTCAGCCGGGGCAAGGGCTGGGCAAACACAGCCAAGGAATCACCGAACCCATCAAAATACCAGTGCAGGCGGGCAAGGCAGGGTTAGGATATCGCGGAGGTGCAAGATCGAAGAGCTCATACAAGGAAATTCCCGTGCGGATAACCGGAGCCCTGATCCCGAGAACCAATGATGAACACTCCCCAAGGGCAGTCAGGCCCACATCTGAAGCAGAGGGTATGGTGGAGTTTCCCCCAGTCGAGGGAATGGCCCAGCAGTTGGATTTCTTACAGGAAATTATGGAACAGTTCGAGAAAAAGTGCCATCTCCCGGGACAGTCGGGCCCCAGTGGAAAGGGAAAGGAGAAAATGACGGAAAGTAAGCAGATCACGTCATTTATCAATTGGGCAGGGTTAGAAGTGCCCGAGGAGAATGTAAATGACAGTCGAAGCCAAGTCGCCACAATCATTGAGGAGGTGCCAGATACAGAAACCCCCTCCATCACTAGCTATAAAACCGAAGTGATCCCCAGGAATTGGACCGTGCAACCAGTAGTATCCAGAAAAGGGTAAATGAGTGTCCGGGAATCTGGTCCAGTAGGGGGATCAAGGGGTTTTTAAGACGGTGTTTTGTTTTATGTATCTGCACGTCTATTTCATATTTTTGTCATGATTATTGAAAAGGAAGTCATGTACTTAATGTTTATATATATGACAAATATTTTTGTTTCAAGTCAGGTGTACCGATTTGAGTCATTCTAGCCTAACAAACGATTTTCCAAATTTGAAAGACGATTATGATTTTGATATAGAACTGGATTTCGATTTGATGGGAATTGAGCAGGACGAAGCAGGTGACGACGACGCTCCCGACGAGATCAAAGAGTGGGTCGAGGATAAACCCAAACCCAACCTAGAACAAACCATTACCATCAACATAGGAACCCCTGAAAATCCCAAAGAGCTGAAGATTGGGTCAGACCTGACTCCCGACCAGAAAGCAGAAGTAGCTGAACTTTTGAGCCAATACGAGGATGTGTTTGCTTGGTCACATGAAGACATGGTCGGTTTGTCCACGGACATTGTGGTACATCGATTGCCTATCAAGGAGGGTTTCAGGCCAGTTAAGGAGAAGCTGAGAAAATTGAAACCAGAGTGGAGCTTAAAGGTGAAGGAAGAGATAGTCAATCAATTCAAGGCCGGGATCATCATGGTGTCCACTTACCCAGAGTGGCTTTCCAATATAGTTCCAGTGGCGAAGCCTGGAGGAAAGGTGAGAGTATGCGTCGACTATAGGGATCTGAACAAGGCGAGTCTTAAGGATAACTTCCCAGTGCCTTTCATACACATCTTGGTGGATAATACGGCTCAATATGAAATGTATTCATTCGTCGATTGTTTTACGGGATATCACCAGATAATGGTGGCGGAAGAGAACCGAGAAAAGACTGCCTTCATCACCCCCTGGGGCACGTTTTGTTATAGACGACTTACTTTCGGCCTCACAAACGCAGGAGCCACTTATCAGAGGGCCATGATGGCCCTATTCCACGACATGATGCACAAGGAGATAGAGGTTTATGTGGATGACATTATAGTGAAGTCAAGGACGGAATCTGACCATGTGACTCACCTCAAGAAGCTTTTTGAGCGGCTCAGGAAGTATAATTTGAAGCTCAATCCGGCAAAGTGTGCCTTCGGGGTTCAGTCAGGTAAGCTCCTTGGATTCTTGGTGAGCAATCGAGGCATCGAACTGGATCCGGCTAAGATCAAAGCCATTGTAGATATGCCAGCACCCCATACAGAGAAGGAGATTAGGGGATTCTTGGGGAGGATAAACTTCATAAGTCGATTCATATCCCATCTGACCACCACATGCGAACCAATCTTTAAACTGTTAAGGAAAGACGCCTAACGAAAATGGAACAGTCAATGCCAAAAGGCCTTTCAGACTATTAAGAAGCAATTGACAGAAGCGCCAGTACTGGTACCTCCGAAGGACGGGATTCTCCTTTTCCTGTATATATCCGTGAACGATATGGCGATGGGTTGTATGTTGGGGCAGAAAAATGAATTCGGCAAGGAGCATGCCATTTATTACCTCAGCAAGAGATTCAGCAGCTGTGAGCAGAATTACACACCGATCAAGAGAACATGTTGCGCATTGGCATGGGCTGCTATGAGGTTACAGCATTACCTTCATGGACACACTACCTATTTAATCTCGCGAATCGATCCCCTGAAGTATATATTTGAAAGACCGATGTTGAATTGTCGATTGTCAAGGTGGCAGTTAATCCTACAGCAGTTCGATATCCTTTATGTTACCCAGAGAGCCATGAAGGGGCAGGGGATTGCAGATCAATTATCAGAGATGCCGACAGGGGGGATGGAGCCTTTAGAAACGTCCCTACCGGGTGAAGACATACTGTGGGTCCAACAGACGAGGTGTGATGACGAAGGGCAGTTTTGGAAAATGTATTTCGACGGTGCCATGAATGCTGAAGGGGCTGGAGCTGGAGCGGTCCTGGTCTCCATTACGGGCGAGCAATACCCTGTTCTCACCAAACTACAGTTCAGTAACTCAAATAATACGGCTGAATACGAAGGATGTATACTGGGACTGAGATTCGCCCGCAACATGGGAGTGAAAAGATTAGCCGTGTTCGGAGATTCAGAGTTGGTAATCAGACAGGCGACGGGGGTGTACGGCACTCAGGAGCTTCGGTTACTCCCCTACCACCGGTGTGTGATCCGATTAATGCAAGAATTTGAAGACATAGCCTTCCGACATATTCCCCGGGGGCGGAATGACTTTGCCGATGCATTGGCCACCTTGGCTTCGTTAGTTCACGTACTCAAAAGCAAAGCCACTCCATAGATTGAAATAACAGTGCAGAATGCCCCCGCTTACGAAGAGTATATATTGGATTTATCAGAAGATGTGGTTCAGCCAAATCAGCCCTGGTATCATGACATCCAGAAATATTTGAGGGATAGATCACTCCCCGACCAGGCGAACCGAACGGAAAGGCAGAGAATCCAGAAGATGGCTATGAAATTCTATTTAAGCGGAGATTCCCTGTATAAGAGGGATGTAGGCTTGGGATTATTGCGATGTGTGGACGAGACCCAAGCACAAAAAATCATGAGCGAAGTGCACGGTGGAGTATGCGGGCCGCATATGAGTGGACCGATGTTAGCCAAGAAAATTCTAAGAACGGGGCACTACTGGCTATCACTTAAGGCTGACTGTGACGATCATGTCAAGCGATGTTTCCAATGCCAAGCACACGGTAATGTGATGCATGCGCCTCCTAATGAACTACATTGTATGACTTCCCCTTGGCCGTTCTCCATGTGGGGTATGGATGTTATTGGACCCGTGGAGCCCAAAGCGAGCAATGGCCACCGGTTCATTTTTGTCATGATTGATTATTTCACTAAATGGGTGGAGGCAGCTTCTTTCCCCAAAGTAACGCAGGAAGTCATAGTCAGTTTCATCAGGAACAATGTCATTTGCCGATACGGACAGCCTGAAATCTTGGTGTCCGACAATGCCAAGAATCTGAACAATGCCCTTATGAAGGAGTTATGCGCCCAATTCAAGATCAAGCATCTCAATTCTGTCATTTACAGGCCCAAAATGAATGGGGCCGTGGAGGTGGCAAACAAGAATATAAAGAGAATTATGGCAAGAATGTCTGCTAATCATCGGGGATGGCCAGACTTGCTACCCCTCACACTGTTTGCATATCGGACATCAGTTTGTACGTCTACAGGGGCAACCCCTTACGCCTTGGTATATGGGATGGAGGTCGTTTTGCCAGTTGAGATGGAGATGGCATCCCTCTGAATTTTGCTCGATGCTCGGATTGACGAGGAGGATTGGATACAAAGTCGATACGACCAGTTAGCCTTAATAGATGAAAGAAGAGTGGCGGCTATATTACACGGTCAGTTGTACCAGCAACGCATCTCTCGATCGTACGACAAAAAGATACGGTCCCGAAAGTTCAAGGAAAATGATTTAGTGCTAAAGAGGGTCATGCCTTGTCAAGACGAAGCCAAGGGGAAATTCGCTCCAAATTGGGAAGGACCTTTTGTGATCAAGAAAGTCCTATCTGGAGGGGCCCTCATCCTACAAGAAATGGACGGCGAAGTATTTCCGCATCCCCTAAATTCGGACTCTGTGAAACGGTTCTATGCTTAAAAAAAAAAAAAAAAATAAAAAATAAAAATAAAAAAATAAAAAAAAATTACCTCCCTTGTGACTCGAACTACGTAGGACCTGATCTCCTGACTTTGTGGGAGTACGTAGGCAGCCATCATGGCGCGATCTGTTCTATATAAAGTAATAAACCTTGTCCCTATACCGAAACCACTTCCAGAAAAACCCTGAAACCCTATTTTGACAAATACATTCCAAATCTTACCCAAACCTAGCCACATAATTAGCCCAAAGTCCAAGACTCACTCCGATGAAATCAGAAGGGCATGCGGCAATATCTGTGGAGTTCCAATCAAGACTTGAGGAAAGAAACAAGGCAATATATCGAAATCATAATCGGCTAGATAAAATGAGGATCCGATTAAGGGGCGACGATGCATCAAAAAGGGAAATGACTAAACCATAAATATTTCTCTATATATACAAAACATTTTGATTACAAGTCTGTCTTTTAAATAAAAGTGATGAAACTGACATAGTCCGTGCAGGGAATAAAATCATCTACAGGTCGGAAACCAGCTGGAGCAGGATAGACAGAATAGTCGAGGCATCATAAGCCTCCGGTTCACCCGCAATCTGCTGTCTCATCCTGTCAATCCGAGTCAAAAGAGCAGCAGCACTGGTAACAATCGCGGAATGGCCCTCCATGACAACTCTGACCTGCTCGATAACACTATCTCTGGCAGATAGGGCGGCATCACGAGCTAGTACAGCAGCATCCCGCTCCGCGTGGGCGGTATCCCTCTCAGTCTCAGTAGTACTTAGAGCTGACTGGAGCCGGGTACCCTCAATCGTTAATCTCTGGATCCGAACCGCCAAGTCAAGGGAATGGGCATGTACCGAAGTAGAAACCTCCTCCACATCAGATCTGGGCGCTAATCCTGAAAGCTCCGGAGGAATGACCACATCTGAACCGGTCTCAACCGGGAAAGGTCCCCGAGGACCATCCAAGGCCCCAATCTGGTCAAAGTCGGCAATATCAGAATCTCCTCGCAACCATAGCAGATAAGCAGGCGTCTGACCAGAATGACTATCCCCGAACTCAGCCGAGACCCGATGTGACCAAAGATCATATACCCTCAGCAGCTCCCTCTCCGTCTGAGGCGATATGAGAAATCGATAGTCAGCTGCTCCCGCAAAGAGATGGAGATCCTACATTTGGTCAAACTGCCCCATGACAGCTAAGGGATGATAAGTCGTCACCCCCCTCAAGCCGAGAAGAGGGAGGAAATCAAAAGGTGGCACATGAGTCAGGAAACTATGGAAGGAGCAATAACCCGAATAAATCAGAATATGGAAAGGCTCCTCAATGGCCGATAAGAACTCCCTCCAGGAAGCTGTGTCAGTGCATCGCCGGGGACGAAATGAGAATTGCATGGCCGAGCTGTGGCTGAAACAAAAACCCGTGCCGACGAAACTGCCCGATGGGTCTGAGATGGCTCATGAACCATACGTACAGCAAAGTAGAGCTTCCCCTGAAAATGCGACCGGAGAAGGAATGACAATATGAGGCCGACAGGTAAGTCTCTGCTAATATCATGGGAAGAATGGTATGATCCTCCTGGAGAGCATGAACCGCTACGATAACCCGCATATCCAGGAGGTCGTCCCCGGCAGGTAGATACAGAACGGATAGGACACAGGCCATCAAAACATCTACTCTCAAAGCGCCCCAGCGCTCCTCAGACAATGAAAAGTCACTGGAGAATCGAGAAAAGCTATCCACCGAGCCGAATCTGTCAACCAAGAAGGATAGAGGAACAAGATGGCTCGAAGAGATCACAGATAACAGGGGTGTCCTCCGCAAGCCTGTGAAAGTCAGGAACTGACGACGCATATGGCCTGAAGTAACCTGTGCGCAGGGACCATCCACCGACAAACCGGTAAAACGAGCATACTCCTCAAGAGTGGGGGTCAGATACTCCAGCCCAAACCTGAAAACCTGTCTGTCCGGAATCCAACAACTGAGAATGCCATCAATAAAGCCCGGCGGCACCTGAAATGACAAAAGGGCCAGGGAGTGTCCTAGAAGACCCTCTGCGATGATACGGTCAGAGGGTAACAAACTATCCAGCCACAAGCGGATCCTGCCAATGATCCCTGAGGGGGCGCAAGGGTCCACGCGAACCACGTCCAGGGATGACATCTGTAAAAAGCAGTATCAAAAGACTATACAGGGGTCAATTTTTCCTTTATCCACGTATATAATAAATCATGCATCATACAAGCTATAATGGAATAAATGGAGCATCAAAAGTAAAAGGTTTGTGCATAATATAAAGATAATTCTGTACATAATACACGGAATGAAAAATGATGATGATAAATAAAACAAAACAGGTCCAAATACAGAGGTGATAGCCTATCAAAATCTAATCAGTAAACTCTATGCCATCAATGAAGGCATCATCCTCAAACTGATCTACAGGCAAATCCGGGGGAATGGAAGCCTCATCTTTGAAGTTCAGGTCTGGACATGAATAAGGCAGAACTGGGGCATACGATGGACCGGAGCCCGCACCAGAATTGAATCCATGCGGATCTGCGACATAAGCCTCCTCTGGATCTCGGCCCAAGCTCCGAACAAAAAGGGATAACTGGTCCACCTGCCGAGTGAGGGAAGCTATCTGGTCCGAATGGGTGGGGGCCCGGACACAATCCATCCAATCTGCCATCATCACCGACCCGTGAACCAGGTCTCCAAGGAAGAAGGTGGCCCGGGTCTGAGGCCCGATAGTGCGGGGTCTCCACCAGTCACTGAAGCTCTCGCTCGTATGAGGACCGGTAAAAAGCATATATCCGTCCTCCCCGGCTATCAGGTCCTCTGGAAGGTGGGTATCCGCGAACCAAGCTCTCTGTGAGGGAAGGGCAAAAGGGATACGAGCCTCCCCAGACACACATCTGATGGCGCGCTCCCCTAGATACAGCTCCCATCCACCATAGGTCAGAAATGAAATACGACGAGTGGACAGGGCATGCTCCAGATATGCGACATAGCCACCGGCAAGGCCAGCCGCCAAATGATCCGCCGTGTAGGGAGCCCAGGTCACATCCGCGGACGAAATCATCTCTAACTACAGCCGACAATGAGCAAAGCTATCTGACACGGGGGTCTCCGCAAGAGTGCTATGATGCCATCGACGACCCCTGGGATAATTCTCCGGACCGAGGGTAGTAACTGGCCGCAAGCAGGGCAGCCGCTCATAAGCCCAGAACTGACAGACAAGAAAGAAGGGACATAAATACCAGGGACGACAAAGGAATGAAACAAAATGAAAACCGGCATAATGAATAGGACTTACCAGCAAAAAGGGATAAAACCCCAGCCAAGCATCAGTCTGCCCCTCTGAGCGAAGGCGAAGGCCCTGAAAGAAGTAGGCGAACGTGAAGGAGCCCCAATCATAATCCCCGATCCGGTCAACCTCCCGGGTAGCTCCAACGATACTGAAGTGAATAGTCGAGGAGTTGTTCCCCAGAAAACAGCCCCTCATAATGGTCAAAAATAAGCGCCGAAGCAGGAAGTCACGAACGGATCGGTCCGCGGGAAACGCCTCAGAAAGGACCCCTCCAATGGCATCCACGGCCAATGCACCGGATCGGATACTGCGGGCCTTAAAGACTTTCTCCTGAGGAGTAAAACCCAACAAGGATCGAACAGCTGCAGGGGTGATGTCCGACTCCAAAGGGACCTGGGGTCCAGAGAACTCCATCCCGGTGATATAACGCCAATCTAGAGGGGTCAGCAGCAGCTCGCAGTCCAGAAGGTGAAGCGACTGTGTCTGGTGAAACCAGCGCTCGGATAAAGCCCTCATATAGCCCCACGGACACCGACGAGGGGCGATGGTGAAGAAATGTCTGAAACCCCAAGAATCTACCATCCCCCTGTAGTCGGAATGCAGCGCATGGTAGAGAGTGTAGATACTGAACCAATTGCCCCGAGGCTGGGTAAACTCAGGAACCTGTGACAGCCATCAAAAGTCAAGCAGGGTAACCATACGGAGTTGAATGAGCTTAAATGACGGATATACCTCGTTAGCCGCCAGGTATGCCGAGGGGTGATTACTGAGAACAGGACCGAACAAATCCGGTATCCTGGCACGGGCCCCTGGTAAGGTCCGACGCGTGGGGGGAGGAGCCGCTGTGCCCGAAGGACCCGCCTCTGCCTCAGCTGGGGCATCCTCGTCAACATCAGGCTGAATGGGGCGAATGACAGACTCCGCCAATCTACGGGAATGACGGGTCAGGACGGGAGCTGGAGCTGGGGTGGCCGCTCTGCGACGTCGGACACCCGCGACCCGGGGCACTGCGGAGCCACTGGGAGCATCAGGATCCATGACTGAAACGGCATCACGAAAATGAGGTACATCCTTAGCTCGTTATCTTTCAAAAGAATAATCTTATTGCATATTGCTAAAAAATCATAGGGCAGCATGACATGTTTGAAATTTGAAAATGAATAAATGAATCCCTAGGGGTGCGCTAGATTTCCCGAAATTTCGGCAGAGTTTCGTTTGTAAAATGGGCATCCCATGCACGATCAGGCATGTTTAATCAATTCAGGCAACCAACAAATCCCAAATGCAAGTGAAAATGATACATCATGTTTTTTAAAGTAAATAAAGCATGACTGCAAGACCCATTTGTTTGTCTATGCTACGTCCAACACAAATATCTCATATAGGCATGCATTGCTAAATTTAAAATATTTAAACAAGTAAATACATAGCCAAACGAAAGCGAAAATCAAAGAAAAAGGAGTTAAAACGTTACCCAAAGTGCGTAGACTGTTTTAATCGGAGCAGATTTTGCCAAAAGATGTCCAAAAGACGAAAAAGCCGGGTCGGGGACGAGGAAAACCGAAAACGAGAGAAAGAGAAGGCGGAAAAGTGAACAAATCACGGGGGTCGCGATCTGAAATAGGATCCGATCCCAGCCGCAGATGCATCTGCGGCTAGCCGCAGATGCACCTGCGGCTGATCCCGGTGCCCTTTTGCCTCCCGTTTTGTTACCCCGAGTCAACCTGTAACTCATCCCACGTTAAGAAACGACCAGTCAGAAACGATACCTGACCATTTCAAAAACGACAAGTCAGAAACGATACCTGACCATTTCAAAACGACCAGTCAGACACGATACCTGACCATTTCAAAAACAACTCGTCAGACACGATACCTGACCATTTCAAAAAACGACCAGTCAGACACGATATCTGACCTTTTTCAAAACGACCAGTCAGAAACGATACCTGACCAATTCAAAAAGCGACCCGTTGGCAAAAGATCCGACGATGACGAGACGACCCGTTGGCAAAAGATCCGACGATGACGATACCACCCGTGGGCAAAAGATCCGACGATGACGAGGCGACCCGTTGGCAGAAGATCCGACGATGACGATACGACCCGTTGGCAAAAAGATCCGACGATGGCGATACGACCCGTCGGCAAAAGATCCGACGATGAAGATCCGACCCGTTTGCTACGATATACGACCCGGTGGCTATGATATGCGATTTGATGCTTGATATACGATATGCGATATGCGACAAGCAAGAGAAATAGTTTCTTTAACGACAAGGCGATGCGAGTCCATTTGAGACGGTAACCGATGATATTAATGTTGCATCATTAAATATGTATATGTTGCATCATTGATGTATATGTTGCGTCATTAAAATAGGTACTGTCATTTTCATGCATTGTGTGCCTACTTCTTTATCAAGTTCATTTCATATTGCATTCCATAAACATGATCAAGAGGGGCAGTTGTAGACACCTAATTTTTGCACTTCCCTACTAACACTAGCAGGAGGGTAAAATCGTCATTTGACCCGACACGCGAAAAGGAAGGTGGACCCCAACACGAAGCCACCCCAACGATTTACGGTCAACGCCGCCACAACGGACAACGAGCATCCGGTCACTTGAGGCAAGACAAATAGTTAATCTAGAAAAATCCGAGATGATCACGAAAGACGACTAACGGCCACTACGTTTACGATATTCGGAAGCCAAGCATAAAGAACGATTTATGTATCAAGAAACAGCCTTCCAAAATAATACAGCAAAAATTGGCAATTTAAGACCGCGTGGCACAGAAATCGAGAAAAGCAAGCCGGACAGCCGCGGATGCACCTGCGGCCACCGACAAACGGGACAGTGCGCGGCTCGAGGAGACGGCACACGACAGCCGAGAAAACGGCGCAGGCGGCTTGCAGCCCAGCCGCAGATGCACCTGCGGCTGCCTGGAAATGCCTATAGAGCGGCCATTTCCACCCGAGAGCGAGGGAAGAGAAGAAAAAAGAGGAAGAAGATAGAGTTTAGAGAGAGAAAGTGGGCGGGTGGAGAGAAAAAAACCTTTGTTCTTGGTGAGATTTGAGTGAAATCTTTGTATTCTCTTGCTAGATAGTTGAGTGTTCTTGTGGTGTTGTCCGATTTGTGAAATAAGAGGCTTAAATCGGCATTTTGCAAGGTGAAAGGGGTGTGTTCTTATGTTTTTATTGTTTGTATTGCTAGTATAGTTTTGTGATTGGTTTATTTTGATGTAGTGTGTTGTTGTGATAATGATGATGATGATCCGTGGATTAGGTGTTGTTAGCGAGGGTTCCATCGGAACGTAACTCCTCCTAACACCCCGATGACATCCGTACGGTGATATATCGTCCGTTATGGTCATGAGTGGTTCGAAATGTTGAGTTTGTGATATTGGAGTTATGTAATGTGGTAGTAATGTTCAATCTTGTTAGATTTGGTTTAGAAATTGTTTGTGCAACGGTTGGGTGTTTGTGAGCCTAGGGAGGAGATCCTCGTGGTCAAATCCCGATGATGGACATTGTTGGGTGTATGTAATCGTTAAAAAATGGTGCACGGTTGTATATATGTAATTTTGGGCCTTAAAGCGATACCGAATCGAGATCGGGTTAAGGCCCCGTAATAATAAAGATATGTGATTGTGGGTGTTTGGGGTTGTCTAGATGGCTCACATGCCCATGGATAGCCCCGACACGTTTTTGGGCGCTTGTTTTGATTTACGACACAAAACGATTTTTCAAAATAAAGCAAATGATAAAGATCTTCTAAAAAGAAACAAAAATAGGATATTAGATACACGAGGTTTAAAAAGTAAAGAGTTTTTGCGAAACTTTAATCCTTGCGTGACGAAAAGGCTATATTTGGTTTGAAATGTCATAAAAGATGTCTTCGAAAAAATAAATAAATGTTTTTCATTAAACTTTGTGCATAGGGTTAAAGAGTTCTAGAAGTTGCCTTCATTTTATTTATATTAACTGTTAGAAGGCAATGTATAGTCTCGATTCCTATTTGACAAAAGTTTAAAACTGTTTGTTTTCTAAAATGACATCTAATAAAAAATCCTCAACGTTTTCGAAATTAAAATCAATCTTTCTTATAAAAAGCGAAGCCTCGTCAGTTGGGTCAAAAGACGTCTAAAACGCTTTCCCGACAAAACACAGTTTGACATATAAAAATCCAAGCAACTTTATGCAAAAGGACACCACAAACCTCCATTTAGGCGCACACACACACACACACACGCACACACACATTTTATGATTTAAAAGGATAGGAAAACATCGAGATTGCGGTAACCGTATTTCACGGGAGTCGGGGGGGTGCCTAACACCTTCCCCTCGCTTAAGCAAGCCACCGAACTCTATGAATCTCGGTATGCGGGCCAATTGAATCAGAGTCACATATGAGCTATTACGATTACGAAAATAAAATTCGGATGAGTTGGTACATCCATTTCAAATATACCAACTGGCGACTCTGGTCAATTGGCTCATAAGAAAATCGACATTTCGAAACCCCGTCGACAATAAGCCGACCATTTTCAAAAATCACCTCTTAATCTAAAGGCTAAAATTTGAAAGGGACATTTTAATTAGTAAAAAACGAGACGGCGAAAATCCCGGCGTCGACACTTACGATCCAAAGATATACTCTACAAATCGATCAACTGCTAAGTCATTTACATAGATAATTCAAGGCACATAACATCATCTCAAACAATAACTTCTACGCATCCTCCTGATCTTAGTGATCATTGTTAGATAAGTCATAGTGACTTGCATTGATTCTTAGTTAATCAATTCTCTTAGGTGTCTTGTTTGTTTCTAAGTGATTCAAATCTTTGAAGGCAGTTCTTAATGAACCCTTGGTTGTTGTAACCCATATCCTTAGTAAATCATCTCTACTCATTAGATGAAAGAGAGGATTATAAGTATTTTGGTATCCGAACCTTTTAATTTTTTTGTCTTTTTACTATTTTATTAACAGTCATATAACTACCATAACAGCTATATTAATCGAGACTTCTTTCCACAGGCATACTAAATTTATTTTTATTCTTTTCAATTTTGGGCATTCGAGCTTCTCCCTTGCTTGCGACTCATCTCTCTCCTGGGTCCTGATACTTATGCACGTGCTTGTCATTGGCATCAAATCACCCTGTCTGAGGTACTTGTGTCTACCAACCTGCTGGTTCACGCCCAAGACTCAGATGCAGTTATTAGCTACTGCGGACGTGATATAGGCTCCTTATCTCCCTACTCATGGCTTACCCACGTTTACCATAGAGCAACCTACTGGCCCTGAATTTTCCCTTTCACTGAGGTGAGTGCCCCTACTGATGGCTAGTGTTTGGGAGCTCTACGTGAGAGTGAAAACTTTCAGGTGCGTTACTAGAGCTATTTATAATCCAGCCCATCCTCCGGCACGACGTTATTGGGTAGTACAGAGCCGATACGAGAACTCCCCTTTGGAGGGAATTTCTAGCTGGCCATGATCTTTAGGAGGATCCCGTGTCTACCGATGCCTTTAAGATATGGTAGGAGCCCTTAACTATTGGCGCCCAGGCCCGAGCCACCCATTATATAGGAGATCTTTTTCTGGGGTCGCTTCTGATGAGAGATTGGGTTTAGTGTGTTCCCGAACCGAGCTATGCATGCCAAATTGAGAACTTGCCTTAACAGGTCAAGGCTTTGTCTTTACATATCTGGGAGCAGGGTGGAGATTCGCTTGGCATAGCTGTAGCTTGGAGGGTTAGTCACCGTGGTGATGATTCGAACACTTACAAACATGAGGCGGGCCTGAGCCGTACTCTTGGATAATGTTTAGAAAATCGAATCGGTTATTGAACCAAAAAAAATAATGGGTAGATGGGTCACTAGTCCAATCAGTGGTCGAACTATTATTAAAACAATGACGTCATAAATAAATAAATAAATAAATATAGTATTAATAATTAATAAAATTTTAAAATATCTAATTTTTTATAAGCTAAAATATAGTAAAATAATGTTATAATATTAATAAAAATACTTTTGTAAAAATAAAAAAAAAATTGAAAACCGAGTCAAAACTAACCGATTTTACCGGTGATCAACGGATTTTTGACCGGGTCGTTATCAAATCGATTTTTTGGGCTGATCAGACCAAAAAGTCAATTGGTTCAAATTAAACTGCGGTTGGTCCACCGGTTTTTAAACATTGCTGCTAGAGATGATTTATTTGATGACTTGGTTGGATTGGATGATGTGGCCCCATTAAATTAGTCTTACATTTGTAGGGGCACTTGTGCCCTTTTAACTATTGATCTTTATATACTTTATTTTATGCTAATGATGATGATGGTTTTTATTTTTATATATCATGATGTATGTTATGTTTACTATTGCTCATATTCACTATACATGTATGTCTTCATTCCTGTATATTATGTCATGTTAATATAAAAATGCCAATGTGTATTAGATCAATTTAAAAATAATTAGTAAAATGAAGGGATTCATTAAAAGACCTACTTAAATGGATGAATAAATGAATGGCTTAACTTAAACTAAAAGAAAGTATGAAATATTTTAAAAATTGACCCCCGATTAGTCAAGTGACCCCCGATTAGTCAAGTGATACAGTTTTACAGATAGCTAAGATTTAGCGTATTCCCCAGCCAATCGGTCCTCAAGATTCACTAGCTTTCTTGCAGAAGCTATGGTGTGATGATTTGAAACTTACCGATTAAGATCTCATTAGATAGTGTAACGACCTCGAAATTCGACCCACTTTATTATATTCTTTTCATGTTTATTAAACATGATTTACCTTACGTCCAAATTTCGGTCCGTTAATAAATCTTTAATCACCTTCTTTAATCCCTTGATTGATTTTATAAATCATCAATTACCAAATTTTCGGTATAATTTTTTTTTCTTTTTCTCAATTCAGTCATTATATTAAAATATTTGTATATTTAAAATTTTTACATTTCGATCCTAGTCCCTGGATCACAACCTTTACTTTTTTCTTTCTCTTTCAAATATCATAATGCTCGACATTCATAATTTAATGTCATTTATATCCATACAGTATTCTAGTTTCATAATTCATAATCAGACATATTAGTCTCTATCGTAACCATTATATTAAACTATCACAGTTCATAATTTAATTCTATTCGTCATATACGGATCCAATTTATATGCACATATAAAACATCAATATAACATTGATAAATTATCCACATTGGATCATAATATAAACATACTAATAACATTCACAACCTTCCAAAGCTTAAATTCTTCCTTTGATGACTCCAAAACCTTCTCCTTCTTGGTGGTGATCTATTCCGGTGGTGGCATGATGGCTACGGTGGTGGAGGATGGAGAAGAAAGAAAATGAAGAGAGTGTTTTGTGTTTATTACTTGTTTGTTTGTTTGTTTTTCTTTTTCCCTTTTTATTTCTTTTGTTTGCTATTTATACCTAAAGCTAACTTTGGCAAAACAATCCATTCCACCGACTCAAGCCTCTCTCGAAAGTTCCAAATTCGGATAATTTTCAAATTTTGCATGCAAATCAATTAATTAAATACATTACGTAATTATTACGTGTAATAAATATTTTATGGTATCAGAGCCAGAGGTTATAAACCTTAGGTAAATGATACCTTAGACTATAACCTAAGTAAGGAAGAGTAAAGATAGTTGCGTGTTCTGAAAACCCAAGCGTATAGTAAGCTCATGACTCATGATTATATGGCGGAGCCCCTTTAGCGAATGGGCGACTATGGCCTGACTAGGACAAGCTCCTCAACCGTATGGTTATGGTAAGTTTCTGAGTCCAAATACGTGATAAGTTTGATGAACGTAAGGAATTAAAATAGAAAGATGTAAGTTAAGAAATACAGATCTCAGATATTGGTTAAAGTAAAGGAAATATGAAAGATATAAGATTAGAAGAAAGAGATAAAGATGTTAAGGAAGACTTGAATGAAGATAACGAGTTGAGAAAAATTTATAAGTTCAATTAAGAATATATCTGAAAGAATAATTAAAAGATGAATCTCAAAGAAAATCAGGGAACACCTGATTCAAGTAATAAAGATGACAAAATAATCTAAAAAGTACAGAAAGATATCATAATAACATGATCAGGAACAGTGAGAGGATCGTACTATGATACGATTACGAGATAAGGAAAGTGAATAAAAGGATAGATTGTAAAGCAAGATCATGATAGGATCTAGTGAGAATGTGAAATAACAGAGAGACCTGTTAATGGTCCAAAAGGTATATGGTACTATGAAATAGTACAAGAAGAATTCAGAGAATGATGGGACATGAAGGACAAAAAGGTTATGATAAAGGGGCATAAAGCTTGGGTACGAAATTTCAATTGAGGACTCACGTGGTGACTGAATTGCACAATCCTTTGTATGGGCGGAGGATTTGTGTTTACTCAGTTACTGTGTGATAATCATTGAAATGTTAAAGTTGCGCTAGCAGTTTTGATAGATAAATAATATTAGGTTTAGGCACGAGTTCTTAAAACTCATGCATGTGGTAAGTCCATGACTCATAATTTTATGGTATGTTTTGAGCCCCTCAGCATATGGATAGTCTTTGACTTGTTCTTAGACTTCGTATTGCTAGGACAAGCTTCTAAACTCATATTCTTGTGGTAAGTTCCTGGACTCATAATGTGTGACAAGCTTGATGAACTATACGGGGATATAGAAAGGTTGGAGTAGATAGAAATTTTAATATGATAAATGAAAATAGTTACCGTCCTCAGAATCATAATTACCGTAATAATCATACGTATTTTATTTATAGCATATTGCTATACCTTTATCTTGATAAATAACCACTAAATCTATAATAATCATATTTTACCTCATTAACTTCCATAACTCACACGGATAATCCCATAATGGTCATAACTGTTAGAATATTCAATTCTTAACTAAATTTATAATTTCTTTATAATATTTCTTGATGCACTTATCAAGATAATTTCTTATTCTCTGAAAATTTCTTTTATTTAATCATGCACTTACCTTTACTCAATCAACTTATTGCTTACTCTTTATTACACATCATTTACATTTTACACATTCATCCTTCTTTTCTTAATTCATATAAATCTTCGTTTTCACTTCATTAATCATTCCTTAATACCTCTATTATTCAACACTAGTTTTAAACACTAACCTTTACTTAATTTATAATAATCCTTATTTAAAATTATTTCAAAAATCTTGGGTGTCACAGATAGCTTTTAGGACATTTAGTCAGTTTGCTAGATTTTCAGGTGTCCAATGGTTTCATTGAAGGTTTAGCCACTACAAGAAAAACGATCAATTCCGACGGAATATTCTGTCGAATATAGTGTTATTCTGTCAAAAATAATTTAATTCCAACGAAAAATTCAGTCGGCAATTTGGCTAGAAATAAACACATTGGGATTATTTCAGTCGATAATTCGGTCGGAAAGCACTATCAACGACAATTTTTTTTTTGTTAAGGACTTCGTCGATATTAGATTAATTACGACAGAATATATTCCGTCGAACTTAAATATTCCGTCAGCCATTCCCAGTTTTTTACGATGAGAATTTCGTCGAAATAGCTTTTAATCCGTCGAAGATAACATTTTAATTCCGACGAAACTTCCATTGAAAATAATTTATTCCGTCGAAAATAACCATTTCTAACATTTTTAAATCTTTAAAAAAACAGTTTTAATTTCGACGGAATTTTCGTCGGAAATATACTTTTTCGTAAAAAATAAGTGCATTATTTTTTTATATATACTTTTTTCTTTTTCGGTGCCTGGTTTTAAAATCACATTTTTGTACTTGCAAACCCGTTTTATCCCAACAACATAACAACAATCTATTTTTTTATGTTCACGCAAAACATAAGAACACATTTGAATTATAATAAATATAAATTATGACACATTATAAAATAAATAATCTTTTAAAAGTACAATACTTTACAAAACTCAACAAAATTACGATGAATTACAATCAATTAAGCTAAATTAAAGTAAATACAACTAAATTATAAACTATAAAACTAAATTAAACTAGTACTACCAGTTGTCTGCAAAGAATCATCGGCCGGGGATTGACGGTTCTGTTGTGGTGTATGAAAATCATCATCGTCACCCCCCCCCCCCCCCCCCGCTCGTGATCGGCATCGCCAGTATGCTCGGAATCGTCATCATGTTAATACAATTACAGATATCAGTCATTAGTCCGTACTTGAATATACAACTTAAATTGAATAAAATACATGTGCAGTCAGGCACTGAGTCATCATCGGGCCAAAAGCCTCCAACAGTAAGGTACTCACCATTCGAATCACCTCGTCTCGTATCGCGACGAACTACTCCAGAGATATGCCTGTACTCTCGACGCTGGCCCCTGCTGCAACGTCCTGAGCAAGCTGGTAAAGACGAGCACTAATAGGTAAGCTCTGACTACGGAATATCGGATCCGTACGAAATGTCTCCGACACCACCGCCATAACTCGCTGGAACAACGTGTCGTCCAATCCAATCCCCGTATAAGATTGTCCAACAAGTCCTCTCGAACACTGGTTAGAACCTGCAAAATTAAATATAACATCAAAAAAAATTAAAATATCAATATAAATTTTGAATTAACGAGCAACATACCCAAATAAATACCTCCGGTCAATGTATATGCCAGTACCCTCAGCATCCCCAACACTCGATACCTGGTCATTGTGCTACTAGGGGGATCATGAGACGCGACCCAAATAGCCATTTCCTTATCCCTAGATAAGCTAATGTCGGACGGAGGGATGGTGGAATCTCCCCTAGCAGCCTACAACTCAGCTACACGACATCATAACTATCATCATATCGATCCTCGTGAACTGGTTGGACTACACTATCACTCATTTCGCTGAACTCAGTTGACTCTCCGTGATGAATCCATACAGAATACCCATCTATAAGCCCAAGCGAATACAAGTCATACTTAATGTTGTCGGCTTTCTTCCAAATCAGGTTTTTACATTTGAAACACGGGCATCTTATCTTTCTATTCAAATTATCAGCATGTTCATTGGCAAATTCAAAAATTTGGACACCCCATCACGGTACTCAAGCAGTAATCATCTACCATCAACCGATATTCTACAGTACATACAGTTCCGGTCGTCTGACATATTTAACTGAACAATATGATGTATCAAATTAACCAGGGTGATTAGCGTTTGCGATTTATTCATGATTCCTGCATGACTTCAACTTCTAAGTATACGGGTCAGGCTTCTATCCCGTTCCTAGATGCGCCCCCTCACTTGTGCCAACACCTTGAGCACGTTTCTTTTGTTTCAAGGAAATTTTGACAACACCTCCCCATGGTCTCTAAGTACACGAAATAGACCACATCAACGTAGGCTAAGTATGCACTCAGAGAACATGTAGAGATATCAGCGAAAAGTCCCCAAAACAAATAAAACATACTCAAATTGTTGGCATAGACCTAAGTGAAAGACATAACATCTAGCAACAGTCCCAAACGAGGGATTATTCGACATTCACTCCTAGTGAGTCAATTTCAAATGGGTTTCTAAGCTCCTAACCAAAGTACATGCACAAATGATTAAAAGGAATTAAATTTATTAGACAATTTTTTTGCATACAGCGCAATTGAATTTCTAAAATCCTAACCAAACTACATGTACAAGTGATTTGATTAAATTAGGAGTATTCGATATTCACCCGTTACGAGTGAATGTCAAACGAGTAACGTTAAATTAATTTTATTTTATTTTGTTTTACTTAATTTACTTAATTTTAATTATATTTAATTTAACTTAATTTAATTAACTTAATTGTATTTTATTTAAGTTTATTTTATTTTACTTAATTTAATTTATTTTAATTATATTTAAATTAATTATATTAAATTAATTTTATTTAACTTAATTTTATTTCATTTCAATTCATTATCTTTAATTTAATTTAATTTAATGTAATTATATTTAATTAATGTTATTTATTTTTATTTTATTTTATTATATTAATAAATAGATAATTTGCATTATAGTATATTATACTATATTATTTAATGTAATTTAATTATTTTACTTTACTTTAATTATTTAATTTAATTTATTTTATTTTTTATCTTTTTTTTATGTTAGTTCATTTCATTTTATGTTATTAGTAAAAAAACTAAGTAAATACTACTTAGTTTATTTTAATATTGAAAAATTAATAAAATATATAAATAGATGTAGGGCCCACAAATATTGCAAGTGAAGAATTCTGATAGAAATTTCGTCGAGAATTCCGTTAAAAATAACTAATGTAACAAATGCACAAAATAAGCATAAAAGAAACCAAATTGAAACTGCTATACACTAACAGAAGCTATAATTGCACAAATTAAATCCACATACTGAATTTACAACACACTAATATTAATTTTCAAAACACAAAGTAATTTCAAATTTCATCAGTGAAATATATATATACCTTACGATTGAAGGTACAATCGGAGATGCCAATGGACAGAGCTTGCAACAGACGATGGCAACAGACGGTGGCAACGGATGGTGAGGTGTGATCGGAAGTGAAGTGTAGCAACGGACGGTGAGAGTGAGAGAGATGACATAGAGTGAGAGAGAGCGATAGTGAGAGAGAGCGATGAGAGAGAGAGAGAAAAATAAAATAAAAGAACAATGGAGGTGGCTGGGAGAGAAGACACTAAAATAGGGTTATAACTTATTTTCGACGGAATTTTTGTTGAAATTTCATCCGTCGAACGTAGTTTATTCTCGATGGATATTCGGTCGAGGATAAGCAATATTCCGTCGAGATTATATTGCCCCGGGCGGGAACTTTGGCGCCAACGGGAGGGCTACATCACTACGGAATTCTGTCGAAATTAACTTATTTCCAAAAGAATTAAACCTGACGTAATATTCCATCGAGATAGTTACAATTCCAACGAATTACTTTCGTCGAGAATGATTTCATCGGCACTAGCTGCTTTTCTTGTAGTAAGCATTGGATTACGAACCTGAATGTACTCTAGATTGCTTCCCTTGAGATTATAACACAATCCTGATCATGTATGCATCAAATGAGACTAAGATTCACAGTCATCAATCCAATACGAGCATGGTTAGTAGGAAATGGGCTAAAGATAGCAAGAATAAAGCTGAATTTCAAGTCATAAACGGTGTAATAACCAAGAAAATTATGAGCCTAATTTTTTTTATTTTTTTTATCTTTAAGAGGAAATACTATTATGTGGTAAGAATTAAGTACGTTAGTTAATCTAAATAAATTGAATTAACTAAAGAATGAAAATAAAAGTCAAAATGAATAATTAATTAAATTGATTAATGAGAAGTAAGATAAGCATATATGACGAAGTCATAAAATTTGAATGTTAGCATTTAATAACAAATAAGAAGATTAATAATCACTAAGTGATTTACTAGTATGATTAACAAAGAGAAATGAAATAAATGAATTGTTTAAGTTAACCCAATATGGAAATACATATAGGTTACGAGGGTAACTATATTCTAAGCTCATTGAGTTAGATTAATCAAGTCCATGTAATTAGTATGTATATGTGTTAGAATTTTATAAACTAACCAAGTAGCCCAAATGATTTTAATAAAGCAAGTCTAATTTGATTAATTATGTGTTAGTCCTAGTCTTATTAATATAAGTCTTATATGTGTGTGTATTAAATGAGCTCAATGAATTAATTAATCAACCTAGTGGATAATTAATGGATTAGCCCCATTTATTAGTTCAATTGAAGCCCAACAATTAAGGTAGGTTAGCCCAAACCTTTTATGATTTCAAGTATTGTGATTTAGAGTAATTAAGCCCAAGACATAATGTATGGGAGCCCAAATGAAAGTTATTTGATTAGCCCAAATGAATTAATTGTGGAGTCCAAAATAGAGCCCAATGACATTTCATGAATTTGTATATATATAGTAAAAGAAAATCAAAAAGGAAGGGAAAATAGGCCAAATGGCCAGTTGGAGGGGGCCCAATGTGGGGATTTTTGTAGCTTTGTTGGTAGCGTATTTTATACTCAATTGGTTACTTTACAAGTTTCCAACAACTTCTACCAACTACTCACCAACTTTAGTCAATCATCTAGTCATTCTAGTGGTCAATCAAATATGTCAATCCATCAAATAGTAAGAGTAATTAGAGTTCCTAATTGAGTACTGTTAGTAGATTAAGGGAACTAATGTGATACTCCTAGAGACCTATAAAAAAGAGGTGTCAAGATAGTAAACCAAAATATTTGAGTTCACTTTTGACCGTGGTTTTGATGTTTAAAAATGTGTGTTTGAAAAAGTTTTGATTTGTCTTATTTTGGAAAATGATGAACTAGATAGGCTATGATTCAATTTTAAACTCAATCCAAATTATTTTGACTAATTTATGCATGTTAAAGTGAAATGAACCAAACTTAAAAATTAGAAAAACTAGGTTTTAAAAATTATGTCCATGTAACGCGCCCCATGCCGTCCGAGAGCAAATTCTGGCGTACCCCGCGCCGTTACACGAATCTGGTTTTATTGGATGGGTGGTGCGGCCCGTGCCATATGAAGAGTAAAGATGGTGTGCCCGCACCGTTAAACATTTTATCCTTTAAATGATCTATGTGTTAGTCTTAAATATGATACGTATGGTTAAGACTTATAGGATTAATATGTAATAGAAGTAAGAATAATATGTGAAGTTTTGCATGTTTAATGAGTTAAGTGCACCGTATTATGATTTACTAATTGGTGGAACAAATTAATATTACTTAGGTCATAATTCAAAGAATGATAGTTAAGAGTTAGTGATAGGGTTGAATTATATGATATTTTTGTTCCCTAATACTTAGTTTTTATATTTATTGTATGCTTAAATATTTAATTATTTACCTTATTTTGGTTTTAATAGGTTTTATAGGGTTTTAGTTAATTTATGTTAATTTAGGTAATTTTATAGTATTTTTATATTTATTTTTATTTATGTATTTTTATTTATTTTTAGTGTTTTAGGTGTTTTATTTATTATTATGTGTTTTTAGGATTTTTAGTATTTTTATATTATTTTTATTTATTTTTAATTATTTTATTTTGTAGGAAAATAAGCTTGGAGGGCCAAAGTGTAAATTTCGCAAGAATCTGAGGGCAATTCTGTAAATTCCGGAAAAGAGGCCAACCGCGCCATGCGCGCAAGATATCAGGCAGCAGGCACGAATGAAACGACGCCGTTCGGAACTTGGGGCGGCAGATTTCGACCGCGCAATGCGCGGCCAATTATTTTGCATCGGGCGCGTGTATTCCACGCGCCAACGGTAATAAAGGAAAAGGCGGCTGGCGGCTGCAGTTTCTTCCTCTCTCCTGCCAACGCGTGGCGGCTGGCGGCAGTTTCTGTCTTTCTCTCTCTCCGCGTGGTCGTGACACGTGGCAACGACAGAGCAGCAGCTTTCTTCTTTTTCCTTCTTTATTTTGGATTTCCTACACTGCAATGCAACAAATCAGTAGAATAAAAATCCAATTTTAATTTGGAAAAGGAAGCAATAATTCTTTATTTTATTTTTAGTATTTTATTTAGACTTCCAATTAGGGTTAGGAAAATAATTATTTTATTTTTTTCTTTTATTTTTAATTGTAAATCCTACTAGGTTTAGAAGGATTTTGGAGCCTATAAATAGAGGGCTTGATACACATTGTAACATACAACTTCTCTTAGAATAAAATTCTCTCTTCTATTCTTTAGTGTTCTTTATATTTATGAGTAGTTAATTTATTTTTCTTGGTTTAAGTGATTGAAGCCATCAAGATTTATACACTGTGAGATCTAATTTATTTTAATTGTTCAATTTATATTTTGATTATTGAATATTTTTCTATGCTTAATTTTATGATTAATTTGTTTAATTGCTAGGAGTACTACTAGTTTATTATTCATATTAATCTACTGCTATTAATGAAGCAACTAAGTTTAATAATTGTTTTGCAGATCAAAAGATTATTTTATCTTAGGAAGAATATTCATCTAAATTAAATGCAAACACGTGGCTTGTGTTGTTTAGTTCAACGATCTCTCTAACTCTTTATGCTGCTATTAAATTAAATCTTTAGCACGTGCCGGAGGTTGTTTAATAGTAAGGGTATTTAGACCACGTGGCTCTACTTATCTAAAATTAAGGAGAGAGGAGAAAAATTATTCCACCTGCGAGTAGTTCTTTCTACGGTGAATCTTCAAAATATTAATTGATTTATTTTTGCATCAGTGATCAGTTGTAAATTCTTGATGGTGGATTTTGACTTAAACCAAGGCTTTTTATTTTTATTTATTTCTTTCATAATTATTTTAATTAGTTTTATTTAAATTATTTCTTTAATTACAAAACCCCCCAACTTTTGTTTGCGAAAACATAAAATTAAATTAATCATTCCCTGTGGGATCGACTCTTGCTTACACTACTACATATTTATTTTTCAAAAGTAAGATATTATTTTTGGGTGCTCGCGACATCACACCAAATTTTGGCGCCGCTGCCGGGGAATGATTTTAATTTAATTTTGTGCTTTTGTAAATATGTATCTAATTTAGTTATTTTTTTATTATTATTATTATTATTTTTATTTTTTTTAGATTTTCATAATTTAATTTAGTTTTGCAGGTTAAGGATGGAAGTGAGGCATGATTATGTCAATAAGGTAACTATTTCTTCTCTTAAGCAACAAATTGATACCTTAACTTCTCTTGTTTATCAAATGGTTGCAGATCGTACACAACGAATGGAAGCTTGTAGGATTTGTGCAGTGGTAGGACATCCGACTAATATGTGCCCCATTCTTCGAGAGGAGTCCTATGAGCAAGCCAATATAGCAAGTGGTTTTCCTGGTCAACCCCAATAGAGATATGATCCCTATTCAAACGCGTATAATTCAGGATGGAGGGATCATTCTAATTTTGGCTATGAGAACCCACAAATGAATCTGCCCACAAATCAGAATTTTTCAAGTTGTCAACAATACATGCAGCCGTATCCCCAACAACAAAAGGGCCAATCACTTTATTCTGATATGTCTTTAGAAGATATGCTTAAATTAATGGAAGCTAACACTTTACAATTACGACAGGATAATTTGCAATTTCAACAAGACATGCAGGCACGAATTCAAGAAAATAATGCAATTATTCAGCGTTTGGGTACTCCAATGGGACAAACGACAATCGATCAATTGGAGGAGCAAAGTTTTGAGCAAGTACCTTCTCAAACGATGGATAATCTCGCGGAGAATACAAGTGCACAAGTGTTAAGAAGTGGTCACGATATAGAAGATCTCGAAAAGACGGCCCCTCCATCACCGAAGCAAGAAGAAGACAACAACATCAATAAAGCAGACAGTGTTAATATCAACAATGATGTTATTTTTAATGATGACATGCCTAAGGTGGAGGAAGTTGTTGAGGAAACAAACAAGGAAAAAGTAGATCTTGCAATTATCAACAATTTGGAGTTAGAGGAAGAAGAAACAATTGAACTGAAATCAGATTTGAAGGAGGATGCAGCTTCATTAAATTCTTTGCCAATGATTTTTGATAATAATACAATAATTTCCATTCCATTGCCTGTTACGTATAATAAATTTTCATCTTTTGTTTTGCAGGATCCCATTCCGAATATAAAGACTCTCTCCCATTATCTTAAATGTTTATTCGTTGAAGATGGAGTAAAACATTCATGTCACGTGCAAGGGAGACTGAATCTACCGATGAAGAATGACGTGATGGATGGGGTATTTAAAATTCATGAAGTAGGAGTAACGTAGTACTTTGGCCTGCTGTCAAGCCAAGGACAATAAACAAAGGCGCTGCTTGGGAGGCAACCCAAGAATTCAGATTTGCATTTCTTTCCCTTTTTCTTTTTATAGTTATTTTTTTCTTTTTCTTTGCATTATATTTTACATTGGGGACAATGTAAATTTTAAGTGTGGGGGAAGGGATTTAGGATATTTATTTTATTTTTAGGGAATTTTAAAATTTTGTTTTATTTAAAAAAAAATGTTTTAATTTTAGGAAATTTAAAAAAAAAAAATTAAATTTTGAATTTTGTGGGTAAATTCACTGCAAACCCTCATGAGACAAAACTCGTCCACTTGGGGTAACCTTGGGGTTTAAAGGCTTGTTGCACATGCTAAGTGTAACCGTGTTTCCTACGAAAATGATGTATTTTTTTTATTTTTTAGGATGTGTCGCTTGAGCAATGAGTTGATTGAATTTTAATTTTTTAGCCAATGATAAAATCTTGATTTTTATTTAATAACTCTTGGAAAAATGATAAATTTTTGCTTAGTTTGAATTTTTGACTTTTTATTGATTATTACTTTATTTGAGATTCTGTAAATTTTTATGCACTTATATCCATTTGTTTGAGCTAGTTTTAATGAAGAGAAGGTTTATATGGTTAAATGCTTATGAAAGATATTTTTGAACTCTATATCTTATTTGATCATTATTTGAAGTGAAATATAAGTAAAATATAATTTGGAAGAGATGATTTAGGTAATTTTTCTAGGATTATTATTGAGAAAAGAAAAAAAAATCTTGCGGTGGGTTGAGATGGAGCGTAAAACGCACTCACTCATACACACATGAAAAAGCGAGATGGAGCGTAAAACACACTCGTTGGTGAGATGAAGCATAAAATGCACTCACCGTGAAAAAAAAAAAAATGGGATGGAGCATAAAATGCACCCGTTAAAAGAGAAAAATTGAAAAAAATATTTGAAAGAAAAAATTGATAATCCTAGTGTGCTTCATTAATTAAAAACCTTTTGATCGTCTGATTTATATTTGTCTGTATTAGCTGAAAGTGATGTGAGAAATAAATATATTGAGTTTTGTTGTATATCTTTTATAAGGTAATTAATAACTTAGACTTATCTGAGTTTGATTAGTTTGATACATTTGGATTCACACACACACAAAAGATCTTGAGTAAAGTAGAATTGATAAATATGTTAAAATTCTAGATTTTGCATGGTTTTGAAATTTTCTTTGAGTTATCATTTAAAAAATCTTTGAGGCTGATGTTGAAATTTATATTGCTTTGTTGCTCAAGTAAGTTGTTTGGTTATTAGTTTTATTTTTTTTTATAGTTTTTATTTTTGTTTTGCCCGAGGACGAGCAAAAAGCTAAGTGTGGGGGTATTTGATAGGGTTGAATTATATGATATTTTTGTTCCCTAATACTTAGTTTTTATATTTATTGTATGCTTAAATATTTAATTATTTACCTTATTTTGGTTTTAATAGGTTTTATAGGGTTTTAGTTAATTTATGTTAATTTAGGTAATTTTATAGTATTTTTATATTTATTTTTATTTATGTATTTTTATTTATTTTTAGTGTTTTAGGTGTTTTATTTATTATTATGTGTTTTTAGGATTTTTAGTATTTTTATATTATTTTTATTTATTTTTAATTATTTTATTTTGTAGGAAAATAAGCTTGGAGGGCCAAAGTGTAAATTTCGCAAGAATCTGAGGGCAATTCTGTAAATTCCGGAAAAGAGGCCAACCGCGCCATGCGCGCAAGATATCAGGCAGCAGGCACGAATGAAACGACGCCGTTCGGAACTTGGGGCAGCAGATTTCGACCGCACAATGCGCGGCCAGTTATTTTGCATCGGGCGCGTGTATTCCACGCGCCAACGGTAATAAAGGAAAAGGCGGCTGGCGGCTGCAGTTTCTTCCTCTCTCCTGCCAACGCGTGGCGGCTGGCGGCAGTTTCTGTCTTTCTCTCTCTCCGCGTGGTCGTGACACGTGGCAGCGATAGAGCAGCAGCTTTCTTCTTTTTCCTTCTTTATTTTGGATTTCCTACACTGCAATGCAACAAATCAGTAGAATAAAAATCCAATTTTAATTTGGAAAAGGAAGCAATAATTCTTTATTTTATTTTTAGTATTTTATTTAGACTTCCAATTAGGGTTAGGAAAATAATTATTTTATTTTTTTCTTTTATTTTTAATTGTAAATCCTACTAGGTTTAGGAGGATTTTGGAGCCTATAAATAGAGGGCTTGATACACATTGTAACATACAACTTCTCTTAGAATAAAATTCTCTCTTCTATTCTTTAGTGTTCTTTATATTTATGAGTAGTTAATTTATTTTTCTTGGTTTAAGTGATTGAAGCCATCAAGATTTATACACTGTGAGATCTAATTTATTTTAATTGTTCAATTTATATTTTGATTATTGAATATTTTTCTATGCTTAATTTTATGATTAATTTGTTTAATTGCTAGGAGTACTACTAGTTTATTATTCATATTAATCTACTGCTATTAATGAAGCAACTAAGTTTAATAATTGTTTTGCAGATCAAAAGATTATTTTATCTTAGGAAGAATATTCATCTAAATTAAATGCAAACACGTGGCTTGTGTTGTTTAGTTCAACGATCTCTCTAACTCTTTATGCTGCTATTAAATTAAATCTTTAGCACGTGCCGGAGGTTGTTTAATAGTAAGGGTATTTAGACCACGTGGCTCTACTTATCTAAAATTAAGGAGAGAGGAGAAAAATTATCCACCTGCGAGTAGTTCTTTCTACGGTGAATCTTCAAAATATTAATTGATTTATTTTTGCATCAGTGATCAGTTGTAAATTCTTGATGGTGGATTTTGACTTAAACCAAGGCTTTTTATTTTTATTTATTTCTTTCATAATTATTTTAATTAGTTTTATTTAAATTATTTCTTTAATTACAAAACCCCCCAACTTTTGTTTGCGAAAACATAAAATTAAATTAATCATTCCCTGTGGGATCGACTCTTGCTTACACTACTACATATTTATTTTTCAAAAGTAAGATATTATTTTTGGGTGCTCGCGACATCACACCAGTTAGCTGTAGTCAACGAGTCAGGAAAGTTCCTTAATCCTACTCAATTATTATCGTGCAAGTTATTTTAAACCTAAACATGTTTTTATTGTTCAACCTGGAGTAATTATTGATAATTACTCCATATCATTGCTATTTATTAGTATTCGCATAACTTGTTCTAAATATGAACTGTTTAAGAAGTAGGTCTATTGTGACGCCTCCAAATCCGGGTTCCATAATCTCGAGTTTAATATTCACAATCCAATACATACATGTCATCTAAATACCTAATCTTCATTAAACTTAGCGGAATAATACATAACTGTTCCTTATAAAAGGTAATACAATTCCAAGGTATTATAACCTTAACATAATCGATACATATCTTAAGGGTTCACAAAAGATTTACAATATCAAAATAAATAATAAACAATAAACTTCTAGGATGCAATTCTACGATTTGGCCTTTCCCTTGTCTTTCTTGGAGCACTCGGGCTTAGTTGAAAAATAGTTCATAATATAGCAAGGGTGAGCAACTAGCTTGTTAAGCAAGTTTAATAACAATAAATATAATAATGATATATCATGATTGAATAGAAATAATTTATGAGGTTTCAACAATATATAATAATTGTGAAAGAACAAGAATCAAATTTCAATTAAAAGAATTGATCGTGTCTTTACTACTAAGTGACCACAAAGGACCATGAACGAATACTTAAAGTAAATCAGACGTGTATCTGACCTTTTTATTGTTTTGGTATTCAAGGGGATCAACCTCTTATACCCTATGTATATGCATAACATTCAGACATCTTGCGCATGTTCGATTTTTCGATATTAATCCCCTTATTAGGGTTGTTCATTCTCAGTCTTACTATAAGAATCCGTACCAACCAATTGTTTGGATAAACTTTTAAAAATATTCAAGTTAATTAATATATACATGCAGTGTCTAGCCAAAATAATTAGCTTAGACATTCTTAAACAGTTCATGAATCAAACGAACTTTAAAACTTCAAATGCACTATATGAGAATAGATAAACAACATTGATGTAAATTAATTTTTAATAATTAAACCACTTATAACTCTAGAAAAATAATTACAAGTTTTGGTATAGGGAACTTGTCTCAATAGTTGTCTACGGCTAACCAACACAAATTTAATTTCCTTTTAAATGACATAACATTAATAAAGTAGATCTTTCAACTAATACCACATATAGGTGCATATTAATTACCCTTATACATCTAACATAACAAATATTTAATCAAATAATTAAATATTTAATAATACATTAAACACTTAGAAATATTATCATTATTTGATAATATTTTAATCACATAATATCAATATTAATCATGTAATATTCTTTAAACCTTTGTTAAATATTATTAATTAAATTATAATATTTTATTCCTTTTTAATATTATTAATCATTTAATAATATTTTATTCATTTATTAATATTATTAATCATTTAATAATACTTTATTCATTTTTTAATGTTATTAATCATTTAATAATATTTTATTTATTTACTAATATTATTAAATATTTAATAATATTTTAATTATTTAATTTTTATCCAATATAATTATTATTTTAAATTACATTTTCTGGCCTATTTTATACTCAAAAAATCTGACTTGACTCATTTTATATGGCCCGACCCGACCCAAAAGAAAATCAAATTTAAAAAATCAAATTTTTTGGGAAAAAAAACTTGTAGGGGCCCTGGCACTTGGACCGGGCCCTAAGCATGGCATGGCGCCCGACATGACACGGTTCCCTAATGACCAAACCCGGTGTCGGTTGCCTAGAAATGATTTTCTTGTTTTTTCATGTTTTTCAACTTTGCTACTTTGGTTCCAACTTGTATAAAATCTTCAATACTTGTTCAAATGACTTCAAACTTGTTTTATTAGCTTCGTAACTTAATGATCTACAACATTTCATAGATTGATCACCTATTCATAATTATTTTTAACACAAAAATTAGGATCGATCAACTAAGGTTTTAAAAATGACATGTTTTGCTACACACTTCATAACTTCCTCATTTTAACATTTTTTCGAATATTCAAGTTGGGTTATCTTAAAGACTCATAGATATAGCATACAAGTCATAAAAATCACATAAACAACTTTCACAACTTAATTTACAACTCATCAACGAACACATGTAGCTAGGGTTTTTACCAGTAAACGTACTTATACACTTTTCTTACTTTCATTCACAAACCCAACATGTTAAAACACATAATAAATATATTTGACCATAGATCTACATATATATCATAGATCTACTACTATACAGCATCAAAATAGGTTTAAACCATTAAAAATATCTTTTGACCATCAAACTCAGTTAATATACATAGATTTACATATATGACATATATTCTCCTTCAAAGATCCAACTTTATATCTTCGAAAACCTTCATGGTTTCCACAACCCAAGTTTTCTCCCATAACCAACTATGGTAAAGACATATATAAAAAGTTTAAACCATAAAAGTAAAAGACTAAAGTGTAGAGAACTTTTAAACCTTATAGTTTTGGATGCTCTCTCTTCCTTTTTCTTCCAAAGTAAATAGTAAAGCTAGATGATATCCACCAAAGCTCATTTATACTACCACAAGAGACACTCTAAATTCTCTCTTAAGTGTATACACTCATAACTCTCAAGAGTTCTCTCTTACAAACTCTCTTTAGTGAATACTTGAAATGAGCAACCTTTGCTAGCATTGTTGTAACCTCTTATTTACAGAATTTCCTTAAACACACTTAAGCTCCACTAAACATCTAGGATTGTCAAATTAAAGATAATTTAGGATTACTATTGGATTAAATGACACTTTAGATGTGATGTGGATTTAGTAGGAGTGGTTCACCAACTTTTGTACTTAGTAGAAGTGGTTAACCAACCATTGTACCATTCTAACACAAAATCAAGCAACATAAAAATTTGAAATCCACCCACTTGTGAGTCCCCCTCTTGGCCGGCTATATGCCCCTTTTTGCTCCCAATTTTGCTTTATTTTTATATCTTATACACACACACACACACACACACCAATATATATCTATTGACCAATAATTTACTTCACACTGGGCTCCACTTTGGACTTAGGAATTAATTCTACTTGGGCTCAATTACACAACCAATTGAGCTACTAGTTTATTTAACTAAGTCACCAACATTGGGCTATCATTTAAATACAACATGGACTCATTACATGGACTACCCATTAATTAAGTACATGGAATACTAGCTGAAATTCATTAGACCTAGTTAAATAATTTTATTGGACTTAATATATAATCCAATTAAACTTGTCTTATTAAAGCCAATTGGGCTACTAGATTAAACTAGTTTACCTTTATTTCATTACTTATACTCTTCTTTAATTAAATAATTAATTATCTTACCTTGCTACACTTTTAATAAATGAACAAATACACAATTACATGAATATATTAATTCAATCACATAAGTGTACAATTAATTAACACCAACATTTTTATCATTGATATTTAGTTCTTAATTCTATTTACAATGTAAATTAAAATTCATGGTCATTACATCTATGCTACTTGTTTCGGCTAGACATTGCATGTATCAATTCATTAACTTAAATATTTTTGAAAACCTATCCAAACCAGTAGTTGGTGTGGCATCTTATAGTAAGACTGAGTAAAACAACCATTATAAAGGGGTATATTTTTGGGAAACTGATTTTCCACACACGTATATCTGAATGTTATTTATACACATAGGGTACAAGAGGCAAATTTCCTTAAGTACTCTGATTGAGTGTTTACAGTCCTTTTGTAATTGTTAAATACTCCCAAGGTATTCAGTTGAGTATTGACAATGCCTCTAGCATGTTCTTGGTCCTCGTGACCACCTCAGCAGTAAATATTCTAAAACAATTCTTTTATTGAATATCGTTTGTATGTTTCATGTCTTCACAATTATTGTATATTGTTGAAGTTCAAAAAGTTAATTCTTTTTTATTCATGATATATCTTCATTACTTATTTAAACTTGCTGAACAAAATAGTTGTTCACTCTTGCTATATCATGAACATTTTTTTTCAGCTAAGTTCAAGTACTCTAAGAAGGACATAGACAAAGGAAAGGCAACCGAGTAAAACCCTTAAAAGCAAGCATTACTGTATTATTATTAATATGTTTTTATAGTTGTTAATCTTTTATGTTAAGAGATAGTCATAATGTATCTAAGGTTGATATAACTTGGGATGATGGTATTTTTGTAAAAATAATTATATATTTTTTGCTAGTTATTGGAGATTAAGTTTATGAATGTTATTTAAGTGTTAGATTATGAGCACCGAATTCGAGATTCAAGGAATCCAAATTTGGGGGAGTCACAGGTTGATATCAAAACTTTATGTTATAAACCTCAGGCAGGGGAGAAATCTTAGGAATATAACTATAGAGAAGATAAGAAAACTCATATCAAGTTTAGAGGATGGATTGTGAAAATTTATTTAGTAGGAAAAATTTATGTGTTATGTGATAAATATGTTTTTCTCGTGAGACAGTAATTAATTTGTGTTTGTTGTTGTTTGGTGGTTGTAAAATGTCTGACGAATGTGGACTTAGAGAAGTTCCTATAATCTAGGAAGAAGTGTTGGAAGCACCTGAACATGTGACTATGACATCCTCAGTGGGTAATCATGAGAGAAAAGAACTGAGAGAAGATATTGCGTCCAACGTTGGCCATTTTGAGGAGACATCCAAAGACAGTATGATAGATTTGGGAGGTTTTATGATGAAAAGTAAAGAAGAATTGATAACTAGAATCAGGAAGCTAAAAAGCAAAGTGTGAAAGTTGGAAAACAAAATTGGAGGACTACAACCTAGTAATCAATATAGGCATGAGTTCTGGAAGGAGGAAATCCATACAAGGTTAAGAGTTGAAGAGCAAGCAAAGGCTCTAAATTGAGAGAGAATAGCAAGCAGTTAGACCGTTTGAAGAAATAAGGTCTTAACGATGTGACTATATTTATATATATAGTTATTAATGTATGTAGGATATTATATGATATGTAAGGAGGGAGTTAGGTAACTCCCAACTTTTGTGTAAGATGTGGGATAACTTTTGTTAATTCTAATTTTTGGGATATGTGGTATGTTGTAGTAACCCTCAGTATTAAGGAATACATGTGATGGGATAACATAATGTTATATGATGTGTAACGTATTATAAGAAGCATATAAATTTAAAATATTTATGAAATGTTCTTGTAATGACTAAAATCTTTACTAAAGAATAATAATGAGATAATGGAATCATGAATAAAATGATTAATGTAAGAGAATGATTAAAATTTTAGTCTTTAATAACTTATACCTAAGGTAAATAAGGAGGGAATTACGTCGTTTTGTTTTTATTTTGTTTTTAGAATGTCGCCACGAGGGAAAAAGTAAGCACAACAAGCAGAGGAAATGAATGAACTTAGGAAATTAAATCAAGATCCCTTACAACAACTAGTGAAGTTAATAGTAAGTGCCTTTGAATAAGGTGTCAATAAGTATAGAAAGAGTCTGATGGAAAATGAGAGGGTCGAAGAAGAGATCACTCTAACAAAAGAAGAAAATGTTAATCATTTGAGAAACCTAAAAGAAGTCCAAATAGAAGAAGATAGCAGTGGTAGTAGTAAGAACTTTAAAAGAAAATGGAAGAAAAACAAATATAAACCTGAAGGAAGCCAGTAAAAGAAGATTAAGGCAAACGCCAGTACTAATTGTGGTAAGAAACACATGGGGATATGCTTAAAAGGAAAAGGGATATGTTACAATTGCAAGCAAGAGGGACATATTTCTCCCAATTTCCCTAATCCAAATAAGGGAGCATGTTTCGGATGCAGGAAACTAGGTCACCAAATAAAGAACTGCCCTAGGAAGGAAGGAGTGGTGGAGAAAGGTTAGACCCAATACACCAAAACTCAATAATCAATTATTTTAGTGGAAAACAAGGAGTATACTAATGCCAAAAAGTGTGGCATACTTTGGTAGTAATCTAGTAGTAGCTATGTTTTTAATATTAATGTATGTAGATATAGGAGAATCCCAAACTTTTGTTTCAATAGAGGGATATAATGTTTGTAAATCCCAACTCTAGGAGTATGTGAGATATGTTATTGTTTAATCCCAACTTTTGTGGTCATTGTGGGATATAAACATTTATGGATGTATGTTTCGGGATGTAAAGTGCTAAGACTACTGTTTTGCATATAAATATAAATGCGTTATGTTTATGTGCTTTGAAGTGATTAACTGTGCATTAATTTTAAATGCCTTGTAAAAAAAATAGCAATGGGAATAAAAGACAAGATAATATCATAACTTTTAATTTAACAAACAATGTCGCCGCATAGAAGACCTCAACGCCAACCAACTCCCGAAGAATCTGTTAACGTAAAAAGAGGCAAACCAACCAGATGCTAGAGTTCGTAGATTTGCTTGTAGGAGCATTTCATAATCATAACCCTAATGCCACGAGAGTACAACCCTCAGTTACTCCATTGGCAAATTTTAAAGATTTTAAAGTAGTAGAACCTCTGGAGTTTAAGGGAACTACGGATCCAATTAAAGGCCAATCATAGGTAAAGGAGATGGAGAAGGCATTCATTATCGCTAAGGCAGTTGAGGAGCAAAAAACTTCTTTTTCAACTTACATGATGAAAGGGGAAGCAAACTATTGATGGGAAGCCAATCAAGGTAGAGCTGATAAAGGGGTAGTAGCACGGAGTAGGTTTAAAGAGCTATTTTTTTAGAGTTATTTTCTAAGGAGCTTGCAAACTAAGATGGAGATGTAGTTTTTAGATCTAAAGCAAGGGAACATGACATTGCCCAAGTACGTCGTCAAGTGCAATTAATTAGCAATGTTTGCTCTACACCAAGTGGACACTGAGGAGAGAAAAACGTGAAGGTTTGAACAAGGTTTAAAGCCGTGATTATATAGTAAGGTCTCAGTCTTTCAGATTGATTCATTTTCAACAATATTGGAGAAATCGATCATAACAGATAGAGGAAGTGAAGAAATGACAAAATATAATCAAGAGTAAAAGAAGAAGCGAAATGACGAGAGAAGCAAGGATTGAAGCAGTGATGGTAGCATCTCAAACAAGGGCAAGTGGATCAACAACAACAAAAGCTCAGGCAATACACAAAGGGATGATCAGAGGAAGCGGGATAAATGTAGTAAGTGTAAAAAGAATCACTCTGGGAGTGTTCGAAACGTAGAAACATATGTTATAATTATGGGCAAGAGGGACACTTCGCTTCTAGCAGTCCCAAACCAAATAAGAGCATAGGATGTTTTGCATACGATTTTACAGACCATTAAATTAGAAATTGCCCAACAAAGGGAAATGATGGAGGCAGTGGCAACAAAAGCAGCAATAGCAGATTGGCGATTGGAGGACCTATGCAGCCGAACCAACCGACAGTATAAAGGTATAATATGACAAAGTAAGACGCGGTGGAATCAAAAGACATGGTGACATGTATTATTCCAATCAATAATATAATTACTTAGGAATTATTTGATTCAAATACTTTCTGTTCAATTGTGTCTAATGATTTCACTAAACAATTAAGATTGCCTAGAGAAAATTAGAGTACCCTATGTGAGGATCCGAATTTTCAGGATTTCTTTAATAATATTAAATGAGAATTTAATTGATAAAATTATCAAGGTTGTTAAATTAATTATTATATTATGTGATTTAAGGTATGTGATATGATTTAATTGTAAATTAAACTTGTACAGAGATGGTGATGATTCGTGTTGGTTTAGAAAAAAATTGAAAAGTAAATAAGTTGTTTAAAAACAATTTATGAAGGATAAGAAAAATGTAAGATAAATGTACAATAAATTGTACAATTAAATTATTATGGAAGTGCAGAAATTATGTTTTAAATAAGGTTATATGGAAATGTAAGAAATATGAATTATGTGTATATATATGTGTGTTTATGTTTAATTGTGATAATTATAAATTTCGTTGATTATGAGAATTAAGGGATTAATAATTAAATTAATCCAAAGTAAGATAAAAGTTAATGAGGAAACTAAGAAAAGTTGAAATTATTGAATTTAAGATTTTATCAAGAATTTTGGAAGAAATTTAGAAATTAATTGAGAAGGAAAGGTAATTATGTAAATTATATAATAATATATTATATAATTTATATAAGGAAATTAAAATAAAGTACGAAGAAAATAGTAATTATATAAATTATATAAGAATAATTATGTAATTTATATAAGGTAATTATATGGAATAAAGTTAGAGGAAATTAAGAAATTATTTAAAAGGAGAATGTAATTATATAAATTATATAATATTAAATTATATAATTTATATATAAAGAAGTTAATATGAATATTAAAGAAATTGAATAATAAATAAGAGAAAGGAATGTTTTAAGTTATTAAAAATTATATTTATGCATAATGAAATTATTATGGCTTTTATGAAAGATAATATTTCAGAAACGTGAACATGTTAATATAACATGTTGTCCAAGTAACGGAGTGAAAAATTATGAAAAATAATTTTTATATGTCCTATGAATTATTTTATGATTTTTGGAAGTATAAATTACCTCATATAATTAAATGTATGTCATTATGCGTGTACAAAATTTGTCAAGAAAAGTACCCAAAAGTGATATCAATATTATTTATAAATCAAATTATGATTTTTAGTGAATTAAAATAAATATTTTATATTTGTTATATAAAATATTTATTATACGATATAATTACGTAATGTATTAAATTCATTAAATTGCATGTTTGATTTTTTGAAATTTATCCGAAAGTTGAAGGCGGTGGGTAAGGTCGGTGGAATTGTATTAAGTTGCAAAAGAATTAATTGCCTTGAAGGATAAAAAGGAAAAGAAAAGAAAGAAAACAAAAGTAACCAAAACAATACACATATATTTCTCTCTATATTTTCTTCTACCATCACCACCACCCGTGCACCACCCGGAAACTCCATGGCCACCACCAAGAGGAAAATTTTTGGTGCCTTCAAGGAAAGGAATCAAGCTTGGAAGGTATAAAAATGAATTTAATTAATTTATTTTGCGTAATTATGGTGGTAAAATAATTACGTGGAAAATAGAAAATAATTAGAATAATTATTCCAAATAATTTTAGAATATATATGTATGAATTACATAATTTTTGGAGTAGTTTTGTGTGAAAAATTTGGAGCAAAAATGGATTTTTTGGATGAAGTTGATATACTGTTCACGAGAAAGAGAGAAAATTTTTCTGAGAAGCCGCGCATTGCACGACGCTGTGTGTGTGTGAACAGGGACCAGAAACGACGTCGTTTCTGGGGCTAAGGGGCGACCGCGCCATGCGCGGTAGGAAGTTTCTGGAATCAGGGGGAAAACGACGTCGTTTTGAACGACCGGGGGTCGGTAAGCGCAATGCGCGGCCGACCGAAACGCGGTAAAATTACCGCGTTGCCCCTGCCCTTTTCCAGAAATACTCAACGTGTCCCCAAGGCCGCGGAAGTTACAGAATTGCCCCTGGACTTTCCGGAAAATTCCGGATTTGTCCCTAACGTTGCCAAAATGACGGAAATGCCCCGGACCTTTTCTGCTAATGTCGGATGGGTCCTTAAGGGCACGGAAATTACCATATTGCCCCCAGAAATTAATTTTAATTGAAATAAATGTTTAAAAATTGTTTTAAAATCATAGAAACCAAAAAAAAAATACTAAAAGTATAGAAATGATGTTTGGGCATTAAATTTAATATTTTTGTAAAAATATTAAATATTGGGGATTAATATTTAAATATTTTAAATATTAATCTAATGAGTTTAAAGGTTAGAAAATGAATAAATAAAAATCCGGACAACTGATTATGCTCAAATTTATCCGATGAGTCGGGTTGTCCGTGACGAAGGTATTGGATATTAAGTTAAATTAGTATTTTATGAGACGAGGTTAATAAATTTGGCCATATAAATTAATAATTGGCCTAGATATGATATTAATTAATTAAATTAATAAATAATTATTATTTGATTATTGTATGATCATAGGTTGATCGAGTTAAGGTTTTGAGCTACTAATTGGACGTCATGCAAGTTCTTCAGTCCTTTTTATGTTAAATGTTGAACTATTATGATATAAAATTCTTGTTTTAAATACATACAAGTTATGTGCTATGTGATACGTGTTTAATATGACCACAATGTGTTCTTTGGCAACGATATGAGATATATTGCTATATTTGAAGCACAAACACATGATATATGACACACACTAAGCATATTAAGGTATGTGTTACGTGAAATTTTAAACTGTTGAACTTGTTGAGCCGTTGTGCTCATTACTTGCTTAAAATAAACTTTTGCAGGTAAATAAATGAGTTTCAGAAATATCAGATTGTACTAAAGATGAATTATCTAGAAGGTTGGATACGTAACTGTTATAATTTCGATGTCATGATTCAATGTGAGTGAATTGGTAAAATTTATATGAATGTATTGTATCTATTTACAAATTTGTCCGGATAGGACGAATAGAGTTACAGGGCGAACTATGATTGTTTAAGATGATTGTTACGATAAAGATTTATTAAATGGTCTAATTGTGAATTACGATTGAACGAACAAATGTGAAAATATAATCATTATTAAATTTAAATGTTGAACAATATGATATTTGAAAAGAAGGAAAAAGTTAAGGTTGCGATCCAAGGACTAGGATCCAAGATGTAAGAATTTTAAATATATAAATATTTTAATACAATGATTGAGAAAATGAAAATTTTATATGAAGATTTTGGTATTTGATAATTTTAAAACCAATTAATGGATCAAGTAAGGTGATTAAAGATTTATTAACGAACCGAAATCTGGACATAATGAAAATAATGTTTATTAAATACAAGATTTAAGGGAATAAAGCGGGTCGAATTTCGGGGTCGTTACACCCTATCTATATAAAGACACGAGTAAGTAAGTAATACAAGTAGTGTATATTCATCGAAATGGTCATATAAAGATAGTGGAACATAAGTTGTTCGTGAATTTAATTCCGATATACTTAGGAGAAGTTGATGTCATCCTAGGGGTGGATTGGAGGAATCATAATGCCTAAAAGCTAGGGGGATATTCGAGGAAAAGGTAAGAAGAAAGATTACAAGAATTTTCTATTAACCTTGTAGCGGTGATTCTGGGGACAAAATCCTTAAATGGGGTGGGGAAGAATGTAATAACCAAGAAAACTACGAACCTAATTTATTATTATTATTTATCTTTAAGAGGAAATACTATATGTGGTAATGTATATGAAAGTAGTATGCCCTCAAGCCAATCACATTTGATGTGATAAGCATATACTTTGTAATCTTGTTCATTTATTAATAAAAGTATAAAGACATTTCTTTATTCATGATTAATTACTTGAATTAATCAAATGGATAAAGCCATAGTTTTCGAGCAATGCTTTTAGGACCATGATGAGGATCATGCTAATGAGATCTAAATTCAAGATAGCTCAAAACTAAAATTGTTCCTAATCGTTGGATCACTAAAAAGGGGATTAGTAGATCCGAATAGATTGGTACATACTATGTTTGCTCTTATGAAGAAGATGATTGATCTCATAATCATTTGTGTAAAGACACTAAAGCAAGTATGTATGTGCTTATTAGAGAATAAGTTCACTGAACGTGACTCGCTCAAGGAACACCTAATGGAGTTTTACTCGTCTGTCAATAGGAGTTCCTTATGTGATAGTCGTACAAGTGATCCTTAGACTTGAGATCATCTTAGTATCTTGTGTGTACTAAGTTATACTTTGACATATTCCTTAAGACCTATTGGTATATCAAAGGATGTGCTTGGGTATAATAAGGTACACATGGAGATAGATGAATGGTCAACAAAGGATCTACCACTTCCAGTAAAGGGAGAGAATGTCCTATGCGATTCAATAAGTGACAACTCAGAAATCCCTGGCCAGGGTTGCATGGAATTAGAAAGGAGTTTCTAATTTACATTAACTAGAGTTGTGTATTTGTGAATTTAAATGCATATAATCAAATAAATAAGACTTGAAAGAAATTTCGTGTCTTATATTTGATTGGGACATTGTATGGTAGAATGATTGAATTGTACGGTAACTATTTGCTGAAAGATTCTTTTACGATTAAATGTTGAAATCTATATTATCTGGAAAGTCGACTAATCGCTAAGGGGACTTACCCTTATTGTGGAATAATTATTTATTCTGAATTAAAGAGTTAATTCGTAATAAATGAATTAGAATTGTTCTAATTTATTTATTATACAACCGGTTTAATATTTAGAACCTAAAGGGTTACATCGCAAAAGAGTAATATTTATTTTAGAAGTGGATGGCATAATTGTAATAATAAATTAAGTATATTTAATTTATACTATGGTGATAGAATAAATTAAATAGCTTAATATTTATAATTTAGTATTTTAGAAATACTAATTATAAATTAATAAGAGGAGTCTTATTATTATTATTATTACTAGTATTATTATTTAGTTACTAAATGGTTTAGTAATTAATTAATAAGTAGTAATATTATTATTAAATAATTAAGTTCCTAAATAGTTTAGGAATTATAATTATAATAATTAATTAAGTTACTAAATGGTTTAGTAATTAATTAATAAGAAGTACTCTCATTATTAAATAATTAAGTTCCTAAATGGTTTAGGAATTGTAATTAATTAATTTAGTTCCTAATTAAATTGCGAATTAAATTAAAACCCTAATCCTAAATAGTTTAGGAGGGTTAACTAGATCTATAAATAAGAGGAGTCTTATCATAGATCAAGGTTACACACTCTTTCATTAGAATAGAGAGAGTACTCCATAATTCTCTACATCTAAAGGAGTTAGAGAGAGAGAGAGAGAATTAGGGCTAGCCACCCATGGTTTGGAGAAACCAAAATCCACTTCTTTAATTCATAGATCTCTTGGTGGATCACCTCTAGAGGCTCAACACTTGGGGAGCTAACATTGATCCGTGGAATCTAATTGGTGAATTTGAAGAAGAACATGAAGGATTAAAGGGAGATGAACTTGTACCCGTGGAAGCTTGGTTCTACAAAAGTATAAATTCTTTTATCCTTCTTCAATTAATAATAGTCGCATAAGAAAGATCCGGGTTATTGGTTTGTACAAAAATTTTAAAATCTGATTTTTTTGCTTCCGTTGCGCTTATATAATTTGATTATATGTATGCCATATTTTTGCAAACCAACAGTATATAAGCATATGTATGTTATATGGTAAGAATTGAGTACGTTAGCTAATCTAAATAAATTGAATTAACTAAAGAATGAAAATGAAAGCCAAGGGGAATAATTAATTAAATTAATCTATGTGAAGTAAGATAATTTATATGATGAAGTCATAAACCTTGAATGTTGGCCTTGAATGAAAAATAAGAAAATTAATAATCACTCAGTGATTTAGTAGTATGATTAATGAAAAGGAAGAAAATAAATGAATTGTTTAAGTTGTACATATATGGGAATACATGTTGGTTATGTGGGTAACTATATTATAAGCCAAATGAGTTAGATGAATCAAGACCATGTAATTAGTTTGTATATGTGTTAGAGTTTTATAAACTAACCAAGTAGCCCAAATGATTTGAATAAAGTAAGTCTAGTTGGATTATGTGTTAGCCCAAGAAATGAGTCCAAGGATTTAATTAATCAACTTAGTGGACAGTTAATGGATTAGCCCCATTTATTGGTTCAATTAAAGTCCAACAATTAAGGTAGGTTAGCCAAAACCTTTTATAATTTCAAGTATTGTGATGTAAAGTAATAAAGCCCAAGGTAAAATGTATGGGAGCCCAAATAGAAGTTACTTGACTAGCCCAAATGAATTAATTGCGGAGTCCAAAATAGAGCCCAAAGACATTTTATTAATCGATATGAATTAATTGCGGAGTCCAAAATAGAGCCCAATGACATTTTATTAATTGGTATATATATAAAAGAAAATCAAAAAGGCAGGGAAAATAAGTCCAAATGGTCGGCTGGAGGGGGGTCCATATGGGGATTTTTGTAGCTCTGTTGGTTGCTTATTTTACACTCAATTGGTTGCTTTACAAGTTTCTATCAACTCCTACCAATTACTCACCAACTCTAGTCAATCATTTAGTCATTTTAATGGTCAATCCTGTAACAACCCTGAAATTCGACCAACTTTATTCCCTTAAATCTTGTATTTATTATACATTATCTTCATAACGTCCAAATTTTGGTCCATTAATAAATCTTTAATCTCCTTCTTTAATCCAATAATTAACTTTAAATTATCAATTACCAAATTTTCAGTATGAATTTTTCTTTTTCTTTTTTTCTCAATTCAATCATTGTATTAAAATATTTGGATATTTAAAATTTTTACATCTGGATCCTAGTCCCTGGATCGCAACCTTCACTTTTTCTTTCTATACCATTATCATAAAGCCCAATAAAGCTTAACATTCACAATTTAATATGGTTCACATCCGTACAGTTATTCCTTGATTCATAATCTTTAATTAGACATATCATAGTTTCTATCGTAATCATTATATTGAACTATTACAGTTCATACATTAAGGCTATTCATCCTATCCGGATCCAACATATATGTACATACAAAACATCAATGTAAACTTTGCAATTTACCCACATTGAGTTATACAATTGAAAATATAACAATTATATTCACAGCCTTATAGGGTGATCCATCTCTAATATAATATGATATTCTTGAAATTTATTTCTTTACCTGCAAAAGTTTATTTTAAGGAAGTAATGAGCACAACAGCTCAGCAAGTTCAACAGTTAACATATTTCATGCTTCGCATAGCACATACCTTAACATGTTCGGTGTGTGTTATATATCATGTGTTGTGCCTATACTTGAGCAATATATCTCATATATATTCATATCGTTGCACAAAGTACACATTATTGTCATATTAATCACGTATCACATAGCACATAATTTGTATATATTTGAACAAGAATTAACATATCATAACAGATAAACATTTAATTTCAAAGTACTGAAGAACTTGCCTGGATTGTAGAATTAATTAATACCCATTCTATAATACTTCTCGTACAACCTATGATCATAAAATAATCAAATAATAATTAGTCATCTCTTTATGATATTAATTTACTTAATTAATATCATCTTATAATATAATTAACCCTACCCGTCGATTTATTTTAGGGTACCGGGTTAATAAATAAATAATATGGTTAATTATATTAACCTCGTCCCATAAAATATTAATATAACTTAATATCAAACACATTTAATACGGACAACCCGGCTCATCGGATAAACTTTAGCATATCTGGTTGTCCAAAAAATTTATTTAATCATTTTCTAACCCTTAAACTTAATAGATTAATATTTAAAATATTTAAATATTAATCTCCAATATTTAATATTTTTATAAAAATATTAAATTTAATGTTCAAATATCATTTCTATATTTTTAGTATCTTTTTTATAATTTTTAAATAATTTTTAAACATTTATTTAATTAAAAATCACTTTCTGGAGGCATTTTGGTAATTTCCGCGCCTTTAGGGACATAACCCGAATTTTCCGGAAAGTTCAGGGGCATATTCGTAATTTCTCAAGACTAAGGACACACTTGGTATTAACGGAAAAGCTTAGGAGCACGCTGGTAATTTCTAGCATTGTCGGCCGCGTAATGCACGATCTCCGCATTCGCCTTCACCAAACGACGTCGTTTGGCCCTTGTATCCGGAAACTTTCGCCGCGCAAGGCGCGACCCTCCCTTTTTGCCCCACAACGACGCTGTTTCAAGCCGCGCGCGGCAGCCTTTTTTTTCTCTTCCTCCTTCCCTTCCGCGAACAGTAGCCAACCACAACCAAATTTAACCATTTTTGTTCCTCAATTTCACAACATAAAACATCTATAATTCATATAATTCGTAGATATACATCTAAAAATTATATAGAATAATTATTCTAATTATTTTCTAATTTTTCATAAAATTTATTTATCACTAAAATACATAAATAAATCATATAAAATAATTTATACCTTCCTCAAGCCATCCTTTGAAGCTTGTGCTACTCTTGTTGGCTCCAAAATATTCTATCATGGTGGTAATGATGGCTACGGGTGGTGGTGGTTATGGTGGTCTCGGGTGGTAGTGAAAAAAATGGAGAGTTGTTGCTTTTTATTTCCTTTTTCTTTGCTTTATTCTCTTTTTTTCCCTTCATCCTTTATAACTCCTAATATGTAAGTTATTTTTAAAAAAAAACTCAAGTCCACCAACTACAACCACGACATAACCGATTTTTCCCCCCGATGTTCCAAACTCATACATAAATTAATAATTTAATACACTATGTAATTATTTCATGTAATAAATATTTTATATAATATATAAAATATTTATTTTAATTCACCAAAAATCATAACATGATTTATAATTAATATTTAGACCTCTTTTAGGTACTTTACCTGACAAATTTTGTACACGCATAATGACATGCATGTAATTATATGAGATAATTTATACCTCCAAAATTCATAAAATAATTTATATAACTTATAAAATTTATTTTTCATAATTTTTCACTTCATTATTTGGACAACAAGTTACACTAACATGTTCACGTTTTCGAAATATTATTCCTCATAAAAATCATAAAAATTCCATTATACATAACCATAATTTTTAATAACTTAAAACATTCCTTTTTCTAATTTATTTTTATTTCTTTACGTTTTACACTAACTTTTCTTATATAAATTATATAATTTATTATTATATAATTTATATAATTACCTTATCCTTATAAAAATTCATTTTACACAACATAATTTATAAAATTTTCTTCCATCCTTATTCAATTTAATCTTCTTATATAAATTATATAATTATTCTTATATAATTTATAAAATTATTATTTTCTTCCTATATTACCTTAATTCCCTTATATAAATTATATAATTTATTATTATATAATTTATATAATTACTTTCTTCTTAATTTATCTCTAAATTTCCTCCAAAATTCTTGATTTAAATCTAAAAATCAATAATTATAATTTTACTAACTTCCTCATTAACTTTTCATAAATTTGGATTAATTTAATTATTAATCTTTTTATTTCCATAATTAATGGAATTTATAAATATCAATTAAACATGTCAGTTAAACATGCACACTTACATATATATATATATATATATATATATATATATATATATATATATATATATATATATATATATATATATATATATATATATATATATATATATATATATAATTCATCTTTATCACATTACCACATAATACCATTTAAATAATAATTTCTACACTTCCACAATAATTTTATTGTACCATTACATGTAATTTTTTTCTATTCTTAATAAATTGTTTTTAAACAATTTATTTACTCTTCAATTACTTTAGTTCTACACAATTTATCATGATCTTTATACATATTTAATTTTACTAATTAAATCCCATCACATTCCTTAAATCACATAAAATATCACAAATAATTTAAACAACCTTGATAATTCTGTTAATTAAATTCTCATTTAATATTATTAAAATAATTCCGAGAATTTGAGTCCTCACAAATCCATCAAATAGTAATAGTAATTAGAGTTCCTAATTTAGTAATGTTAGTAGATTAAGCTCCTAGAGACCTATAAAAAAGTGGTGTTAAGATCGTAAACCAAAAGATTGGAGCTCACTTTCGATCATGATTTTGATGTTTAAAAATATGTGTTTGAAAAAGAATTGACAGTAATTTCATGACTTATATTTGATTTACATTAATTAGAGTTGTGCATTTGAGAATCAAAATGCATATAATCAAATAAAATAATACTAGACAGTAATTTCATACCTTATATTTGATTGAGACATTATATGATAAAATAATTTAATTTTATGGTAATTATTCGCGGAAAGATTTTTTGTGATCAAATGTTGAAAATCATATTATCTAGAAAGTTGTTGATCGCTAAAGGGGCTTACCCTTATTGTGGAATAAGTATTATTTATTTAAATAAATTAAATAGTTTAATTTATTTATATAAATAATATTAAAATAGTTCTAATTAATTTATTCTACAACCGGTTTAGTATGGAGAACCTAAAGGGTCACACCACAAAAGAAAAATATTTATTTAAGAAGTAAATGGCATAATCGTAATAATAAATTTAGTATATTTAATTTATACTATGGTGAAAGAATAAATTAAATAGCTTAATATTTATATTTTAGTATTTTGAAAATACTAATTATAAATTAATAAAAGGAGTCTTATTATTATTATTATTATTATTATTATTATTATTATTATTATTATTATTATTATTATTATTATTATTATTATTATTATTATTATTATTATTATTATTATTATTATTATTATTTAGTTACTAAATAGTTAGAAATTGTAATTATTATATTAAATTAATTTAGTACCTAATTAGATTGGGAGTTAACTTAAAACACTATTCCTAAAAAGTTTAGGATGGTTGGACAAATCTATAAATAAGATGAGTTTTATTATGAATTAAGGTTACTCACATAATTCTCTACATCTAAAGAATTAAAAGATAGTGAAAACTATGGTCTATCATCACCCACTTCTTAAATTCATATTTTTCTTTGTGGATCACCTCTAGAGGCTACACACTTGGGTAGCTAACGTTAATCTAAGGAATTTAATCTGTGAATTTGGAGAAGAACGCAAAAGAATTGGAGGTGAACTCATACATGTTAAAGAATAGTTCTACAAATGTATAAATCTCTAACTTCTTTTTGTTTAATTAATAATTGTGCATAAAGGTCGATCCTGGTTATGATTTATAAAATTTTAAAATATGATTTTCCATGGTTCTGCTCTTTTTATGCAATTTGATTGTATGTCTATGAATTTTTGCAAACCAACAATGGCATCAAGAGCCAAACTTTATGTGAATTATTAATTATTTATATTCCAAACTATATTATGAATATGTGTTTAGAATAATTTAGTGAGCATTATATGTTGTGTAAAATCATTGATTTTGAAAACAAGAAGCAAAAATTGAGTTTTGGATTAAAAAAATGATTAAAAAAAAAGTGGACTAAAATAGTGAATTCACGATCTGTCGGAACAGTACAGTCGAACAGCGTCTGCGAGCTGTTTTATAGTATAAAAACAAAGTCAAGGTGCTCATACGTTGCAACTATTCATCATCGAATTGCGCCAAGGCTCGATTTTATAGAACAAAAAATGCGCTAAGGTGCTGGTATGCGTCGGGGCGCTTAGCTGCAGAATTTGTTTTTATTTTTTTAGAAGTTTTTCAAAGCTGTAAAATAAAAGGTTTATTTTTGATGATTTAATAATTAAAATAAAGAGTTTATTTTAATCTTGAAATTGAATTTTATACAAATTTAAATTGCCCATTAAATTAATTAATTAATTAATTATATATATATATATATATATATATATATATATATATATATATATATATATATATATATATATATAATGATTTTAATTCATGATTATGGACTATTGATCAATGAGATTGGATTTATTTTATGTGGATGCATGAATGAATGAATTTTTTAAATGGGTCTGCGTACTTCGTCTTTTCTAATTTTTCTTGTGTAAATTTTTATATCCTCTTATGTACTTCCACTTGACTGTTGATTAATGTTTCTATTTTATAAAAATAGTTTGTAATAGGATTAGATATAATTATTTAAAGAATTAGAGCCAAGGAGCAAGTACCGCTTGAAGACCCGTTTGTAATGGAGCTCGAGTTATAAATATAATAGTTACATTTATATATATTTGTTCTTGCACCCTGCGTTTGACATTTTGGTTCACTTGGTGACTCTAGTGAACCAAACTTGAATAAACGCCCATAATCAATCCAAGTAGAATATAGTATTCTTTATGTGAATGCTAATTATGTATATTATATATATAATATGTCGCGTATTTTTTATATATATGTGCATGTGCGTTAAACAAGATGAGATAATTAATAATAAAACCCTCAAAGGAATATATATGAAGTTGTAACGTTCAAAGATATTTAGAATATCGAACGTTACCTTCTAACATGATAAAATAATAGAGTATCAAATAATCAATATAAGTTTGTTGTGTCACACAAGCCTTATATTAATTATTTGAGATATTATTTTATTACATAGTAGATGTTTATACAGGAATTAAACAATACTATTTTATTGTGTCACGCAAGGATAGTATTTTTCTCGTCACTTATATGAAAATACTAGGTCGGACTTAACTTGGATAATTTTTATTCGGATGTGCACAAACATGATCATAATAATCTAAGAGGCAAAATACAATGAGTAACGAGATGATGTAATTGACAAGTGTTGTCTACCTATTTATTTATATATAGCTTGTTGTATCACACAAGGCTATATACATTTGAAATAAGATCCTTATTCTCACTAGCAAATATTTCATTAGATTTGTCGAACTATATACCGAGGGTAATATAATTTGATAAAAATAGTGGAGATACAAATTTAAATAAAGACATAATTTATTTTAGTAATTAATAAAATGAAAGTATACTAAAATGTTATCTATTTTCATATACAGAATTTTATAAATGTCAAACTCATTATCACTACGTAGCATACTTGATGCTAACAAACTGACCGAGTCGAATTACACGAACTGGTTAAAGAATCTGAGAATTATTCTCACTACTGAAAAGCTTTCTTATGTTATAAATTCAGTTGTCCCTGCAACTGTTGCAGAAGAAGCCTCTGAGGAAGAGATTGGTACTTTTAAGATGTGGCAAAATGAAGCAACCGTGGCTCAATGCATCATGCTTGCATTCATGAGTAACGAACTTCAGCATCAGCACCAAAAAATAGATGTTCCTACTATACTGTTTCACCTTAAAGATCTTTATACTGAACAAAGTAGGACTACAAGATATCAGATATCTAAGGAGCTCTTTCGATCTCGGATGACCGAAGGCACTACCATTGAGAGTCATGTCCTAAAGATGATTAATTAGATTAAACAACTAGGACAGTTAGGGTTTGTGATGGATGGGGATTTAAGTCAAGATTTGATCTTACAGTCACTTCCGGACACCTTCTTACAATTTGTTGTGAACTTTAACATGAATAAGTTGGACGTCAAATTTCTTGAGTTATTTAACATGTTGAAAATTGTGGAGAGTTACTTTTCATCGAAGAAGAACCAAGTTTTGTTGGTAGATGATTCTTCCAAAGAGACCCAATAGTTCTTCTGAAAAGAAAAAAAAAGGACTAAGGGTAAGGTGAAAGCTAAGGATAATAAAAAAAATGATCCTGATAGCAAAGGAATATGTTTCTATTACAATAAACTGGGTCATTGGAAGAGAAACTGCAAGGAGTATCTTGTAGAGTCAAAGTAGAAGCTTGGAGAAGCTTCGATTTCATATCAAAGTTTGTTCATGATTGAAATAAATCTTTATGTAAGTTAAAGTTCTGCTTGGATATTAGATACTGGCTGTGGTTTTAACATATGTAATACTATGTAGAGACTAAGCAAAAGTAGAAAGCTGAACAAATGAGAAGTCATCCTGCGCATGGGGAATAGAACAAAGGTTGTTATATTAACCGTAGGAACTTATTATTTAGCACTGCCTACGAGAAAATCCATAAGTTTGAATAATTGTTATTATGTTCCAATACTGATTAGAATCATGATTTCAATTTCTATGTTAGACAAAGATAGTTTTGATATTATAATAAAGAATAATCGTTGTTCTATTTATAATAATAATATTTTACATGGTACTAACAAATTGTGTGATACTTACTTGACTTGCACGAAGATATTTTTCAAATTGAACAAACTAAGAAAAAATAATAATATAAATTATACCTTTATGTGGCACTGTAGAGTCAGTCATATTAATGAAACAAGATTAAACAAGTTACATAAAGATGAGCTTTTAGAGCTATCCAATTATGAATCATATCCTACTTATGAATCTTATCTCGTGGGTGAAATGACTAAATCTTCTTTTAGTGGAAAGGAGAAAGAGTTACAGAGTTATTATAGTTAGTACACACAGATGTCTGTAGATTTATGACAACGCATGCACGAGGAATGTCTTCATATTTTATTACTTTCACTGATGATCATTCTAGATTTAGATATGTGTATTTGATGAAATACAAGTCTAAATCGTTTAAAAAGTTCAAAGAATTCAGAAGAGAAGTAGAGAAACAAACAGACAAAAGTATTAAGATTATTCGATCAGATCGATGAGATGAATACTTAAGCAATGAGTCTTTTGATTATCTCGAAGAAAATTGTATAATCTCTGTGATGTCCCCAAATCACTATACTTACTATAAATGATTTGATGCTCACTATCAATGTTAGATTGTTCTAAGTATAGACGTTTCCTTAATTTATAAACCTTATCTAGCTGAAATTCAGAATATTGGCATAACATGATCAGTCCATATTACCAATATCCTCATTCAGCTAAACAGTTTTATAAACGAAGTTCTCATCTTAACTTTCAAAAGATCTTTCATTATTTTATACTAAATTCTTGTAAAATACTACAAGAGAATTAGTATTAACTTTTATAATTTTAACCTTAAAATTTTAGAGACCTTATCATTTATAACTTCCATATTTACAAAGTTCACAGTATCAGCATAAGGAATTGTTCTAGTAACTAAGAGGGCTTTCTGAGAAATGCGGCTCTCAATTAGGCAACCTTTTTCCCAAGAAATTTCATGTGCGAAATACTCTCACTTGGATATATAGATTCATAAATAATAGATATCTCTTTATATTGATAATTCCTATCTATCCAAAATTCAGAGTATTGGCATAATGTGATCAATTCATATTACCAACACCCTCACCCAGATGTATAGTTCTTTAGTAATACTGCATTAATATTTTAACAATTCTATGTTTTATAAAAGTAAAGACATAATACAGTTGATGATAATAAGATAATTTTATTGATATAATATTCGGTTACATGGTTCGTAGTACTTGTTCATATTTGCATAAGTCATTAAGACTTAATACATCACAAAAGATAAACAGGATTATAGATAAAAGTATCATAGTCTACACATTTCTTCGTTCCTTTCTTCTTAGAGTCAGAGCTCTCGGATTCATCTACAATTAAGGCTTATTATAAGAATGAGCATACAATAGCTCAACAAGTTTAAACACAAAGCATATAAGTTAACTCACACCAATATGAATTTCTTTGAATAAATAGCTCACAAAAGATATTTCAAATGTTTAACATGGCAAAGCTGAGTGGTAATAAATCAAGAACAATTCGTTCGTCAATTATGACTTAGAACCATACAGTGGATATATATAAGGGATCAACCTAACAATATCCTATGTTATGCACAACATACACTACACTGACTACTCATGACAGTGTTTAAAGGGTGTTCACCTTAGTTTACTTTACATATAGAGGTCGCCCCAAAACAAGTTGGCTTGACTAAAAAGCTCAAGTAAATATTTTACGAATAAACATGTTTATTTCTCAAGTTATGGCGAATCAAATAGCAATAACTTTCATGGAAAAAATTTATAACATGTTGCACAAAATGCATAAATTAAATATAAAGCTTGTAAACAAATAAGCTTAGTAGAAGAAAACTTTCCTCGTAGATTTTTACGGCTTACTATTCTTTGAATATTCCTTCACAATTTTATAAGTTTATATAAATGTAATTAGACAAGAATTAAACATTTTAAGTTTTAATTCGGACATTATAACTGCTTATATATAAAAATAATTTGGACAATATAACTGCTAGTAAAATGAATATTTTACTAAATACTTTAAATATTTTGAGCATTATAACAACTTATTAAAAGATTACTTAACAAATACTTTAAGAAAAATTTAGCATTATAACTGCGTATAAAATGAATATTTTCATTTTATACTTAAAGAAAAATAAGCATTATAACTGCCTACAAATGGATATTTGCTACTTTATAAAAGAAATAACTCTAACATTATAACGACTTATAAAATGGACTTTTATATTATATATTTAAATTAATTTGAGTATTATAACTGCTAGTAATAGTATATTATTACTAACTAAAGGAAGAATAATAAAATAAAAGAAACTACAATAGGTTACCTTTTATAGTGCTTGCTTTAAAAGTAAATTGGGTAGAGTTTCATCGCTTGAAATGAATTTTCTTTCAATATAGCTCACAATATATAATACTAGAGTAACTTTGCTCTTGAAATTCTCTTGGAAATGTAGGAAATAATGAAGAGAAGTGAAGGCTATTTATAGAAAATTCAAGTTGCGTTAATTGAACGTTAAGGGCTCGATAAAATTACACTTTGCACCCTAGGGATAAACACCTAATAATTAAACTTAGGACACCCCAAAATAGCACAAAGTGGCTGGCCATTTTGATCCAAAGGTCTAGATTTGATCTTGCTTTGCTTTGTTCTCATTGGTCGAGAAGAAATCACTTGGATAGCTAACTCGCGATTCTATTGGTTGATACCATTTTATTTGGATTTAGTTAGGGTAACTTGTTAATATTTTTCTAGTTTAGTTACCCTAAACTGTGTTTCTTTTCCTTGGCTCCGATTGGTCGAATATGCTTACTAGTTACTTACTGGTTACACAATTAATTAGATTCCAACTAATAGGTTAATTAATATAATAGATTAAGTTGTAGAATAAATGAATTAGAACCATTCTAATCTTATTTATACAAATAAATTAAACTATTAAATTTATTTAATAATTAATATTTATTCCATAATAAGGGTAAGTCCCCTTAGCGATTAACGACTTTATAGAAAATATATATTTCAATATTTAATCATAACAGAACCTATTCTGCGAATAGTTACTGTACAATTCAATCTTTCTACCACACAATATCCCAATCAAATATAAGACATGGAATTATGTCAAGTCTTATTTTATCTGATCATATGCATTTCAATTCTCAAATGCACAACTCTAATGTAAATTAGAAACTCTTTTTTAATTTTCATTCTACCTTAGCCAAGGATTTTTGAGTTGTTATTTATCGAATTATATAGGACATTCTCTCCCTTTATTAAAATTGATAGATCCTTTGTTGACCATTCACTTACCTTCATGTACAACTTATTATACCTGATCATAACCTTTGATATACCCCAAAGGTCTTAAGAAATATGTCAAAGTATAACTCATCATACATAAGGTACTGTGATGACCTCATGTCCATGGATCACATGTACTACTATCACATAAGGAACTCTTATTGACAGGTAAGTAAAATTCCATTAAGTGTTCCTTTAGCGAGTCATGTTCAGTGAACTTATTCTCTAATAAGCACTTACATACATGTTTTAGTGTCTCTATAAAAATTTATTCGAATACACTAATCAATCATCATCTTTATAAGAGCAAACATAGTATATACTAATCTATTCAGATACACTAATCCACATTTCAGTGATCTCACGATTAGGGACATTTTAGTTTTGAGTTATCTTGAATTTAGATCTCATTAGCATAATCAACATTATGATTCTAAAAGTATTGCTCCAAAACTATAGGTTTATTTATATAATTAACTCAATCAACCATGAATAAAGAAATGCCTTAATACTTTAATTAATAAACTAATAAGATTATAAATTACATACATATCACATCAAATGTGATTGGCTTGAGGGCATACTACTTTCAGGTGGATTAATAGTAACATTAGACGCCTCCTCGATTTGTACCGCTATTTCCCCTCAATCAATTAAGTTATGGATTTTGTGTTTTAAGGCCCAACATTCGTCAGTTAAATGTCCAAGAGATCCTGAATGATATACACAATTCTTTGATAGGCCATAATTCCTCCTATTCGGGTATTAGCTAGGGGTTAGAAATAATGTTATCTTATTATGGGCCACTAAGAGGACCTACCTCTTAAGGGAATGAACTTTCTTGATTTATTACCTGTGTGCCTCCTTCTTTCATCAAAATAGTTTTTTTGCTTGGCTGGTTGTTTAATTGTTCCTTTGAGCTCTAATTGTTGGGGTAGGACCATTCTCATTCCTTCTTTGCAAGACTACCGATACATCCTTTTCCCTTTTCTTCAAGTTCTTCTTATTAGAGTTGGCATAGTTTGTACCGGTGATATAATCTGTTACTACCTTAAGGGTAGAGAAATACTTAATTTTCCCAATTTGGAGACATATGTCCACTATATCTCTTTATTTAATGATGTCAACAAAGGCTTCTCTAGGGATCCACTTACTCACTCGTTGTAAGGGGCTTCTTGCAGCTTGATGAATGTCCGGACCATCTTATTCTGGTTTGGACCATCTCGTCCTTGTCCATTGGGGGATACACTTGTGAGGCTAACTTCCTCCATCTTTGAGCGTAATCATGGAAAGATTCTTGAGCTTGTTTCTTCACCCTCGTTATGTAATATTGGTCTAGCACCATCTATGTTTGAAAACTGAATTGTCCTAGAAAGGCATATGTTAAATACTCCTAATAATGGATCTTGGTGTTATCTAGTTTTGCAAACCATGTTTGAGCTTCTCCCGTCAAACTCCTCTAGAAAAGTTACTTCCAAAGGGTCTCATCTTTTGCATAAGCATCCAACTCCTCTATATTATAGACCTTTAGATGGGTGTACAGATCTCCCACACCATTATACTTCTCAAAATCTAGGATTTAAAATCCCTTTAAGAATTTAGCTCTAAGGAATATGCATAGGTCAAAATAACTTATGCCGCCGAAGGTCCACTTCCCTTGATTATCTAGAGGGTGTCTTCAATCTATTGTAGTTTCTTCTTCACTATGCCACCACCCTCCTTATCTTCCATAGGAATTGCTATTACTTCTTTTGAAGGGGGAGCTCTGCTTGAACACATTGGTTGTTTGCTAAACTAAAGCACATGTCTTAAGGAACCAGTTGATGACCCTCAGGGGTCTCCAACCACAGGGGAGGTGCTTTCATAAAACCTAGTGGAGGAAGCCCTGATGTATTGGTCCTAATTTCTTATCTGAACATGCATTATTCCTTTAGTAAGCTAGTGAGCTCAGATATCTGTTTCTTAAAATTATCAAATTCATCCCTAGAGACAGGAGTTACGTTTGTGATTAATGGTTCTAGATCTACTATAATAACAAGATGAGACTTGGATTTATAGGCTCGTAGGTGTGTTCTTGGACCAATCTACATTCAAACTAGCAAACTTTAGTTCTGAAAGGTAATGAAAAGATCAATGCAAATGCATATTTAGGTTTTGTAAAATTTTCCTGTAAAACAAAGTTAGTGTTTATAAGGCATAATATTATGTTAAGTAAGGATGACGCTATCCTTTCACAACCGAAATTATCTTTTACCTTATATCTGATATAACAAAACATAGACATGATGATAGATATATGTGTTGAATGTAAAATAGTATGAAGAAACATCCTGAAACAGAGCATAGGGTTTGTTATTCCCCATAGGCACAAAAGTGGTCTAGAATGGGGGTTGAATAGATCTTTATACATCATTATCTACTCTTTTGTATGCACGTTTACCAAATATTTATGCAATTAATTAGCATAGCAGAATTAGTTATTTGATAAAACCCCCTTTTTGATCCTTAATTAACAAACACACAGTTCTGTTTTAAGTTTGCTAATGGAAAGATATTATAAGAAGTAATCTTTCAACAAGTAAAGTAGTTATAACAATTATGGTAGATATAAGAAAGGTAATGAAAGAAGTAAATAAACAATGATACACATAAATTTTTAAGAGGTTCAGAGCTTAAATTAATCTTAGTCCTCTCTTCCATTCTACTGAGTAGGGATATTCCACTATAGGATAAATGGTTTCTTTGAACCTTACAATAAGACACTAAGTCCTTCCTCCCACTAAGGGTCTGATTCCTCTGAATCAAACGAGCCACCAAATCTCGACTTTCTCCGTAAGATACTTAGTCATCTTCCCTCACTAGGGTTGATTCCTCTTAACCAGGCGTGCCACAAAAACTCAACTTTCTTCATAGGACACTTAGTTATCTTCCCACACTAGGGTTTATTCCTCTGAACCAAGCGAGCCATTAAAACTCAACTTTCTTATTGTTACTAATGATAATGTTTGAGGTGCTACTAAGTTGTATTAAGCTCTCTTCTAAAGAACTTAGCAACTGAATGATTTCATTGATCTTTTCTCTTTGTACTCAGCATATTTGTCTCTATTTTGCATTGGCTCTTATATGGCTAAAATAGTTCACTAATCGATCTTCCAAAGCATAGAGTGGTCTTAGTTTGATGATGTTATCATTTTCTTGATTGATCCTCTCTTCGATCCTTTATTGATCGACAAATATCTTTGTCGTTTGAAGTTAAAATTTATTTATAGATTTCCTTTTTGAAAAATGTCCGTTAGGAAGTTCTCGTTGCACAACAGGTTTTACCTCAAAAGTCTTTTGTACTCTGATAGTGTCAGACAATCTGTTAAAGTCGACCAAGTTATCAGCTGCATCAGTCTGTTGTGTATTATAGCAAACTTGGGTTTTCAAAATATAGCTGTTGGAAATGCAACTGATTGGACATCTTGTTTTCTGTCAACACACTTCAAAACACTGCAAAAAAAAAAAGGTCATTGTGACGACCCCAAATCCGGGTTCTTTAACCTCGGGTTTGGTTCTCACTGTACAATACTAACCAATAATGAAATACATAAATTGTATTCAAACTTCGCGGAATAATACAAAAGGTTCCTTAATCAAAAGGCTACACTTCCCAAGGTCTATTACCTTAATCTTAAACATTACATATCTTAAGGGAAATACAAAAGATTTACAACAATAATTACATAACAGTAAACTAAACTAGCATGCAACTACTAAAATTAAACATTCGCTTTCCCCTTGCCTTTATCCGATTTAGAGCTTTCGGGATTGGCTGAAATAAAGTCATGATATAGCAAGAATGAGCAACTAAATGGCTCAACAAGTTTATAAACAACAATCATACGATATATCATGATGAAGGGAAATAACTTCAAGGTTTCAACAATAACAATTGTGAAAGATAACAAGAATCAATGTTCAATAAAAGAAGGAATTGACTCTTTACTGCTGAGTGGTCCTTAATGACCATGAACTGCTACTAAGGTAAAACAGACATACAATGTCTGACTCCTTGTTAAAAATAACGGGACACTTGAGGGGATCAGTCCTCTCATGTCCTATGTATATGCATCACATTTAGTTTTCTTGCGCGCTATCGGTTCTCCGACAAATAAAAATCCCCTTTAACTAGGGTTGTTCTTTCTCAGTCTTACTGTAAGAATCCGCACCAGCCAATGGTTTGGATAAACTCTTATAATATTCAATTAAATGCATTTTTCTAGCCGAAACGATTAGCTTAGACATTCTTAAACAGTTGCAAAAGCACTATGTGCGAATACAATAATCAATAACGATGTGAAGTAATTTTTGATAATTAATTCACTCAAAGGTCTGTCAAGTAACTACGAGTGTAGAATACTTGCTCAACAATAATTGAAATGTAAATATGGTTGAATAATAATTACAACAATAAGTACAAGTTAAGGGTAGAAAACTTGCCTCGTGCGTCGTCTACTGCTAACCAAATTAATCTAACAATCCTTGAACGGACCTAACAATTAAATCAATTTGATCTTAAATTAGTATCATATACTTGTAAGTATAATGATCTTTATAAACCTTACGAACCACATAATTGATTAATTATGGGTAATTAAACACTTAGGAAATATTATCACTACTTGGTAATATTTCAAACACAAAGAACTTATATTAATTATTTAATATAGTTCAAAATAAATATATAATATTATTAATCATTTAATAATATTTTATTGAGTATCTAATATTATTAATCATTTAATAATATTTTATTAAGTTTCTAATATTATTAATCATTTAATAATATTTTATTAAGTAGCTAATATTATTAATCATTTAATAATATTTTATTAATTACCTAATATTATTAATCATTTAATAATATTTTATTACGTAACTAGTATTATTAATCATTTAATAATATTTTATTAATTATCGAATATTATTAATCATTTAATAATATTTTATTAAGTAACTAATATTATTAATCATTTAATAATATTTTATTAAGTATCTAATATTATTAATCATTTAATAATATTTTATTAATTATCTAATATTATTAATTATTTAATAATATTTTAATCATTATCTAATATTATTAATCATTTAATAATATTTTAATCATTATCTAATATTATTAACTATTTAATAATATTTTATTCATCATCTAATATTATTAATCATTTAATAATATTTTATTACTTTATTAATATTATTAATCATTTAATAATATTTTATTCATTATATAATATTATTACGTATTAATAATATTTTATTGCTTTCCTAATATTATTATTCATTTAATAATATTTTATCTAATTATTAATATTATTAATTATTTAATAATATTTTATTGACATATTAATATTATTATCCATTTAATAATATTTTAATCTCTTACTAATATTATTAACCATTTAATAATATTTTAACCAATTGTTAATGTTATTCATCATTTAATAACTTTTTAATCATATACTAATATTATTAATTATTTAATAATATTTTAATAAAAATCTTTAAACCACACCAATAGTTAACTTTTTAATGGTGTTAATATTAATCTTTATTTTAAACATTTTGCTACCCATTAATTACAAATAAATTCCATATATTGGTTCAATACACAAATACCTTCATTTTACACTTAGTTATACTTAAATTTTCCAATAAAACCCGACCCGGACCAACCCAACCCGACCCGACAACTTGAACTTTCTGGCCTTGAAAGCCCCGACGCTCAAATGAGTGCCGCGGCGTCCAAAACAGAAGCCAAAACCCTAAAATGGGCTGTCCGACCTCCAGCCACTCCGACAGCCATAATTTTTTCATTTTAAAACATTTTGGGGAGATTCTTGAGTCCATTCTCATCAGAATTTCCCCCTCTACAATTTCTCTTTAGATCACAAATCCAAATTCCAAACGTAACTAGACTCAAAATGGCTCACAATGTGACCTAGGGTTTTAAAATCAACATCCTTTGCGGTAAAAGCCATAACTTCTTTGTTTTTCAATATTTTTGAAAGCTTCAAGTTGGGTTTTCTTATAAACTCATACATAAAACTTTCTAGCCGTATAAATCAAGTATTTAACTTGTACATTTCGAAATGACACAAAATATATTACATAGCTACATAGGGTTTTACCGGTAAAATACAATATGAACATTTCTTATGTTTTTATGCAAAATACACCTACCAAATCATGATATAAACACTTCATACCATGAATATACATATATTTCATAGTTACATACTTCTAGATCATCAAAACAAGTTTTGATCGGTTAAAAATAGATTTTAACCGTTCAAAAGCTATCTAGACTACAAAAATAAAATTTAAGAAGGTTAGAGCACTTTTAAACCTTTGAGACTTGTGTGCTCTTCTTCTCCTCCTACCAAAGTATGTAGTGAAGCTTTGTGTCATCCACCAAGCTCAAGCTCTAGCTATCTTCTCACAACTCTCAAGTGTTTCTTCCTTTTCTCTCAAAAGCTCTATATTTTCTCTCTTGTATTCTCTAGCAAATGAACTAACAAACTTGACAAAAGTGTGGAACATCTTATTTATAGCCAATTTCTAATCCTTCATTAGCTCTCTTAATTCACCAATGTTTGTGAATTTAGAGCTTAATCTAGCTTACTATTGCATGGATGGACATTGTGATTGACTAGGTGATTGACTAGGGTTGTTGGCCAACCTTGTCATAGAATAAATTAGAAGCAACATGAAAATCAAGCAACCCATGTGGGTCCCCCTTCAAATCTCAACAAAATGGCCTTTTCCAAGCCATTTTTCCTTTAATTTTTCTACTTTAATTATACATATATACATCTATATATGTATATTCATATATGTAGCAATTTTGACCAATTTTGACTTCCTATTGGGCTCCACTTTGGACTCTAGGATTAAATATATTGGGCTCATTTAATTAGATTGTTTGGGCTCAATTTAAATAACACATTGGGCTCACATTAAATATTCTAGGTTTTATTTAATTAAATCAAGCATTGGGCTTGTTTAATTAATTACATGGACTAGTAATTAAATTAATTACATGGACTACCAGGTTGATATCTTTGACCTAGTTTATCAACTCATTTGGATTTAAAATATAATCCAATTAGATTTGCTTTAATTAACTATACACCTTGCTTTAATTCTTTAAATAAATACACGCATACACAAGTACATTTATTTAATTATCTAAAGTACAATTAATTAGTACAAAAAGTTTAAATTCATTGCTAAATATTTATTACGTATATTTACAATGACTAATGAAATTCGTGGTCATTACATTCTCCCCCCCCCCCTTATAAGAATTCCGTCCCCGGAATTACAAATTTAAACTACTCAAAAAGATTCGGATAGTTAGCCCACATCTTTTCTTCAAGCTCCCGCGTAGCTTCCTCAGCGTTCAAAAAGATTCGGATAGTTATCAGGTATGAAAGGCTGATCACCTTTATTACCAAAGTATTTGTTCATGGTCATTGTTGGCCACTCAGTATTATTGATTCAGTTATACATGTATTGCACTTCAATTCATACTCTTTCACAATCATTATATATTGTTGAAAATTTGAAAGCTTATTCTTTCTTTCAATCATGATATATATTTATTGTATTTAAACTTGCTGAGCAAAGTAGTTGCTCACTCTTGCTATATCATGATAACATTTCAGTTAAGTCCAAGCGCATCAGGAAGGACAAAGCCAAGAGGAAAAGTTCAAGAGTAACTTAATATGCGTTAACTATTATGTTATCCAAAAAAATGATTATGTGAACCTTTTGGGTTATTAAGGTATGTTTTAAGTTAAGGTTGTAGACCTTGGGAAATGTGGTAGAATCATTTGAATAAAAAATGTATGTTTATATATATTCCTCATTAATTGTATAGAATGTAAGAAGATGACATATCGTGACGTACCAAGTCCAAGGTTCAAGGTACCCGGATTTGGGGACGTCACACTACATACAATACCCTAGTTTGTACAACCCAAACTGTAGTTAGATATATTAAAGTAAAAAATATACAAAGTGTTATATCCTCAGGTCGTCGTCATCATCAACATCGCCATCGGCAAATAAGTAAATATCATCCATCGTGCCACTGTCGGTCTCACCCTCAGCACCATTATCAGCATCGGCCTGGCGGTCCTAGCCATCTCTTCTAGGGTCCTCACCATCTCTTCTGGGGTCCTCACCATCGTCGCTGGTTCCACCCATGCCACGAGACTCATCAACAAGAAACTATAAAATTAAAATATAAGTTAGGCAACCGAGGTTCTAACTCGGGCATCAAAACTTGGAATCAAGCCTTATAAGTTGTCACACATTTGAAATATGTAAGACGTGTTACGCCTACGATTTTGTGTCATTTTGATGCCCGAGGCGAGTTTTGGCCTACCTTTCCTATATTTGTCTAAGTTTTTTGAAAATAAGTTAGGCAAACCATGTTCTAACACGGTCATCGAAACTTGAAATCGAGCTCCATAAGTTGTCACCCATTTGAAATATATAAGAGGTGCTACTCCTAACGTTTCGTGTCATTTCGATGCCCGGGACGAGTTTTAGTTTACCTTTCCTATAATTGTCTATGGTTTTTTTAAATAAGTTAGGCAAACGAGATTCTAACTCGGGCATCATAACACAGAATTGATCCCTGTAAGTTGTCACGCATTTGAAATATGTAAGAGGTGATACGCCTACGGTTTCATATCATTTCGATATTTGAGGTGAGTTTTGGCCTACCTTTCCTATATTTGTATATGTTTTTTTAAAATAAGTTAGACAAACGAGGTTCTAACTCGGGCATCAAAACTCGGAATCGATCCCCGTAAGTTGCCATACATCTAGAATATATATGAGGTGCTACGCTTATGGTTTTGTGTTGTTTCAATGCCCGAGGAGAGTTTTGGTCTATCTTTCCTATATTTGTCTAAGTTTTTCTAAAATAACTTAGGCAAACGAGGTTTTAACTCGGGCATCAGAACTCAGAATCGAGCCCCGTAAGTTGTCACACATTTGAAAAATGTAAGTGGTACTACACCTACATTTTTATTTCGTTTTAATGCCCGAGGAAAGTTTTAGTCTACCTTTCATATATTTGTCTAAGTTTTTTAAAAATAAGTTAGACAAATGAGGTTCTAATTCGGTCATCGGAACTTGAAATCAGGCCCCGAAAGTTGTCACGCGGTTGAAATAAGCAAAAGGTGTTATGCCTACAATTCCGTGTCGTTTCGATACCCAGGGCGAGTTTTGGTGTACCTTTCTTATATTTGTCTAAGTTTTTTTATAAATAAATTAGGCAAATTAGGTTCGAACTCGGGTATCGAAACTCGGAATCGAGCCCCATAAGTTGTCACGCATTTAAAATATGTAAGAGGTGCTACACCTACGATTTTGTGTCGTTTCAATGCCCGGGTGAGTTTTGGTCTACCTTTTTAATATTTGTCTAATGTTTTTTTAATATAAGTTAGGCCAACGAGGTTCTAACTCAGGCATCGAAACTCGGAATCGAGCCTCGTAAGTTACCATGCATTTGAAATATGTAAGAGGTGTTATGTCTATGGTTTTGTGTTGTTTCGATGCCCGGGGCGAGTTGTCTAAGTTTTTTTAAAATAAGTTAGGCAAACGATGTTCTAACTTGGGCATCATAACTCGTAATCGAGCCCCGTAAATTGTCATGCGTTTGAAATATGTAAAAGGTGTTATGCTTACGATTTCATGTCATTTCGATGCCTGGGGCGAGTTTTGGTCTACCTTTTCTATATTTGTCTAAGTTTTTTTAAAATAAGTTAGGCAAACAAGGTTCTAAATCGGCCATCAGAACTCATAATAAAGCCCTGTAAGTTGTCATGCATTTGAAATATGTAAGAGGTGTTACGCCTAGGATTTCGTGTTGTTTCAATACTCAGGGCGAGTTTTGGTCTACCTTTCGTATATTTATCTAAGTTTTTTTAAAAATAAGTTAGGCAAATAAGGTTTTAACTTGGCCATCGAAAGTCGGAATCGAGTTCCGGAAGTTGTCACGCATTTGAAATATGTAATAGGTCGCCTACAGTTTTGCATCGTTTCTATGTCCGGGGCAAGTTTTGGTCTAATTTTCCTATATTTGTCTATTTTTTAGAAAAATAAGTTAGGCAATTAATTTTTTTTATAACTTTTTAACAATTTAAATAATCAATATAATAGATATTAGTATAAACTATATATTTAAAAACATAAATTAAAATTTTTATTTACCTATCGCATATGTGGGGGAAAGAGGTTTGCAAGTACAACCACTACTATTCGAATAGCTTTATGCACTACTAGACCCCGTAGCTCGTGTTGTGAAGCTGGATCAATGGAACTGTGTGCGATCTCCTGAGCGATGTGGTAAACACACACATATGATGGTGCGCATGATCGAATTTGAATGTTTGTTATGCACCCATCAACGATCCTCCAAAAGAAATCACTTGATAAGGATGGACCGACTCCTGATCCACTCGCACTATCTAATCCATCAGAGGGTATAATATTCTCAATTTCAAAGAAAGTTGTAATCCGACTTTATATGAATAAATAAAGATTAAATTACATCTTATATGTGTCATGGAATCTTCGTTGATGTTTATTTTTGTGTTTCGGTTCGAATATCCAACCTTAGCACGAAATAAGAGAATAAAAGTTTTTTTTCAAAAACTGAAAATAAGTTAAAACCTAAACCTTAAACCTTGGGGTCTAAACCCTAGAGAAATTAACCTAGGCCCTTGAGCGAGACGTGTACATCAAAATGACATTCTGTTTCAGGATTCACCTTTTCCAAACTTTGAAAACACATTATAGCCGATTTCGCGTTGGGAACAGGACAAAATAGGGAAAAGACAAAAAAATCACATTTTTCATCGTCTAACCATTTTCTAAGAAATGGTAGTCAAAAATACTATTCACCGAAATATGCGCAACGTCTTTTAGACTTTTGACTTTACATAATAATGTTTATTGAGAACAAAACTCTACAATATCTGACTTTTAAATCAGTAAAGATCAATTCAACCGGAATACTTAGACATGAACTAAGTTAGAGATAAAGATTAGGAAACCTAATCTAAACCTAAACCTAATTACAAACTAATTGAATTAGCTAACTAATAAATTAATTAGATGATTAGAACTAATTCGGTTGGAATCGAACTAGGTTAAGATAACTAGATTACCATCTGACCTAATTATCATCTAATTAAACTAAACCTGACTAGGATTAAGGTTAATTAAGCTAAAGATTAACCTAATCTATAAGTTAAACTATTTGGTGAATTAATAACCTAATAGACCAATCAAGTTCCTAGGTTTATTTCTAATTAACCTAAGCATGAACTAAGTTAGATTATCAAAAGGACTAAACTAACCTTAACCAAGCTTGGTAAAAGAAAGTGACTGCCCCTCAGATAAATGGTTAATTCACCAACCAAATAAGCCCTAGAACTATTTATTTAGTAGGTTAAGTGGTGGACCAATCAAAAGTTAACAATTATGGATTTGTGATGTCATTAAAACATAATAATTACAAGAATTAAATGGCATTAATGAGTAAATATGGCTGGCCAAAGCAAGGGGCAAAGGGTGATGCAGTTTCATCGTAGCTCAGCTTGAAAGTTTGGTAACAAAGACCTTAATACCCTAGCTTTGGTTGGCCTATAAATAGCAAGCAATGTGCACTTGTTTCATCATTCATTTTTAAAGCATAATTTCAAGTATCAAAGCTATACATATATTGAGAGAGAATTCTAGTGAGTTACTACCTTAGAAATTGCAAACAAACAGTTAAAGTTTGCAAATTCAAAAGGTACAATCTCTATTAGTTATTATGTTCGATTTTTCTTTCATCTTTAATTTTCAAAAGTTCAAGAACGCGAGTCGTAGCCATGTACGATTGTCGTTCTCTGTGTTCTTCACGTGTTCGTGAGCCTTTCTTCATTTTATAGTAGATATAATGTCTAATTTTATTTCACAGTTTAAAGTTCAAGAGCGTACGTCGTAGCCATGTACGATTGTCGTTCTTCGTGTTTTTCGTATGTTATGGAGCAATTATTATAAATTGTTATAACCAATTATACGAGCCGTTATAATGACCAAATTTTGTCAAATATAAAGTGTCATAATCACTTATGTAAACAGTTATAATGCTCAAATTATTTCATGTACGAAATCCAAAAGCTCATGAACATAAGTCGTAGCTATATACGATTTTTTGTTCTCCGCATTCTTCGTGTCTTCTTGAGCAAAAGTCTTAAATCTTTCTATGAGAAGGTTTAAGATTTATTATTTTAATGTTATAAAGTGTTATAGAGTCTTATAACATGATATCTTAAGATATTAAAGCAAGTTAGGACATGTCTCACATGGTTAACCCTAAAAATATTGGCCAAAGCATGCTTACTGTCTGTTTTTGCCATTTTTCGAAAACATAAAAAATTTGAATCTGCCTTAGCAATATAAATGAAAGTTGTATATCATAACATTCTAAGCAATTTAGAATAAAAAATCACTTCAAAATATTTTTGTATGACAAACTTATGGTAGTTACCGTAAAAGAGGTCGAAGCTAAAAAATTTAAGACACCCTTTGGTTCAAGCACCAAAAATAATGATTTTGAGTTAGAAAATTTTTCTAAAAATTCCACCAATGAAAATAGTTTAATTTAGTTATAAAAAAAAACTTATAGAGAAGGTAATTTTGATGAACTAACTTTCGGGTACGCGAAACCATTTATATAGGCACTTTAAACGATTGCCAGGAAACCCTAATTGTGCTTGAAGGCAAGTTTTCTATCCTTAACCTTTGTTTACTTGCTTTTTATATGATTTATATATTTTATACAAGAAACTTGTTATAAATCTTTGATATGAGAGTTATTGCTTCTTGTTTCGGCATAACTTAAAAAATGAAATGCTTATTCGTGATATATTTCGAATCATACTTTATTTTACCAAACCAAGTTGTCTTGGGATGATCCTGACATGTGAAGTAAACTGAAATGAACGAATATGCATCATTGTTCATAATTTATCATGTGTAAAATCTGTTATGCATAACACATGATGTCGTTAGGTTGATCCCATTTCTATATCCACTATAAATGGTTCTAAGTCGAAAGACAAATAACAGTTCAAGGTCTAACCACCACTCAGTCTTGCTATGTTAAAACATTTGTAATATCAATTGTTGTGTCATGAATCCTTACAATCCATGTCGGTGTGAGTTCACTTATATGCTATGTGTTTAAGACTTTCTAAGCATCATAGCTCACCTCTATAAATAAACCTAATTTGCAGACAAACCCGAGAGCTCTGGCTCAAAGAATAAAGGAAAGAAGAAATGCGTAGACTAGTTTACTGCTTTCTTTACTTGTTCTTAACTGTAGTCATAATGATATTTTATAATAAGAATAAGTTTCGCACATGTAATAGAATATTATATTAATATTATCAAGTTTTATCACATTCTCTTGTTATGTCTTTACGTTGATTAAACTTAGAATTATTAAAACTTAACACAGTATTGATAATGATCTATTTATCTGAATGAAGATCGGTAAATGACATGTTAGTGTTGTACATCTGAGACAGAACTAATCAATGTTAATTCATCGTTAGGTTCCTCGGATCCAAGTACAAACTTGTTATTACTATTCCTAATGTCAGATAAGTAGGATTTATTAATAGAAAGAGATATCACTATCACTAAATGTGTTTTGAGTGACGATTTTAACGAGTTGGGTAATGTTATGTACGGACAAAGAGAATTTTGCACCGGACAAAGATACAACCATTTGTCACGGATAAATATGCAAACATTTATCACGGGTGAAGATACAAACATTCACCGCGAGATTCTCTGTTCCCAAGAGCTGTCCTAATGATTTAATGTCGTGAATCTTGGAATATGTAAAGTTATAGAATATGTAAATCTTAATGATAAAATGTTATGAATGAGTATTAAGTCTCTTGCATCGAGTACAAGGACTTGATATGAAATAATGAAAGACCTATGAGAATAAAATAAGAACTTTGTTTATGAATAAAGGAAATAATCCATAAACCTAATGATTTAGCATTTATAGTAAGTACCAAGTCAGCTATAGCAAGTATATTGATTTGGTATCAAAGTTATAGATTATAGTTCTAAAGTAACATGTACTTTAGGATATAATCTGATGGATTAAGTTAAGAGGACTTGTGAAGAGTCTATAGATAATTAAAAGATGTTAATAAATTTTAAATCTTAATTACATAAAAGACATTATGTGAAAGGTATTAATTAAAGGCAACCTTGTTTTGTAGAAATGACTGATATAAATAGATTAGCTATCATGGAAGTCAACGCTCAAGCTTTGGACAACAAAAGTGATCCTAGCGAGCACTTCAGTGATGAATCAGAAATTGAAGAGCCTAACCACAACGTGGATCTACACGATGTTGGGGAGGTTGATCAAGTTATCCCAGCAGAGGAGGATGATGCTGAAGATGTCATCGACTTACCAACTTACGATGAGATCATCGTCGAGTTAGAAGAAGATGCTACTAAGATGTTGGCATACGGAGAAGCTCAATAAGAGCGTATAGACAACTGCAAACAGAGAATCAAGCCAACATGAACCAGACCAATGATACAATGGAAGTGCTTGAAAGGCAATGCTTGGATGAAGCTGAAAAAAGCTACCAACTACAAATTCAGTTGGAGGCTTCCCAAGAGGAAGTATCTAGCCTTCAAGCAAATTGTCGTCGGATCAAACGAGCTTATAGTGCCAGTTATTCCAAACTCAAGGGAAAAATAATTAAATTTCCTTAACCAACCAAAGATTTGGGGTTTGACATCAATAAGTCTGTGGTAATTAGTATACTCCACAAGATCAAAAAGAATGCTAGAAAGATCTAGCTAAAATTGGAGAATGTGTAAAGTATTAGTATGTTTTAAATGTTTTTGTGATGATCCGAATTTTCAGGATTATTTTAATAGTGTTAAATAAGAATTTAATTGATAAAATTATCAAAGTCGTGTAAGTAAATTATTATTTTATGTGATTTTAAGGTATGTGATGAGATTTAATTGGTAAATTAAATCGATACAAAGATAGTGATGATTTGTATTAATTTAAAATAATTGAAAAGTAAATAAATTGTTTAAAAACAATTTATTAAAAATAAGAGAAAGTATAGATAAAGGTACAATAAATTGTACAATAAAAATTATTGTGAAAGTACAAAAATTATGATTTATGTGGAAATGTGAGAAATATGAATTAGATGTATATATATATATATATATATATATATATATATATATATATATATATATATATATAAATGTGGATGTTTAATTGATAATTATAAATTCCATTAATTATTGAAATAAAGGGATTAATAATTAAATTAATCCAAATTTAAATAAAAAGTGAATGAGGGAGTTAGTAAAATTGTAATTATTGATTTTAGATTTTATCAGGAATTGTGGAGGAAGTTTAGAAATTAATTGAGAAGAAATGTAATTATATAAATTATATAGTAATAAATTATATAATTTATATAAGGAAATTAAAATGTTGTATGAAGGAAATAATAATTATATAAATTATATAAGAATAATTATATAATTTATATAAGAGAATTAAATTAATTAAGAATGGAAGATAATTTTATAAATTGTATTTGTGTAAAATGGAAATTATTTAAAAAGGAATAATTTAATTATATAAATTATATAATATTAAATTATATAATTTATATAAGGAAAGTTAATGTGAAAATTAAAGAAATGGAAAAGAAATGAGAAAATGAATGTTTTAATAAATAAATAAATTATGGTTATGTATAATGGGATTATTACGAATTTTATGAAGGATAATATTTTAAAAACGTGAACATGTTAATGTAACATGTTATCCAAATAATGAAGTGAAAAATTGTGAAAATTAATTTTTATAAGTTATATGATTTATTTTATGAATTTTGGAGGTATAAATTGCCTCATATAGTTACATACATGGCATTATGCGTGTACAAAATTTATCAAGAAAAGTAACCAAAAGAGGTATTAAAATTATTTATAAATCATGATACGATTTTAGGTGAATTAAAATAAATATTTTATATAAAATATTTATTACACGAAATATTTACGTAATGTGTTTAAAATATTTTTATGCTTCATTTTTGCCAAATCTGGAAGTTTCAAGATGGTCAAAGGCGGTGGAAATTTTGGCCAATGTGGGTAAATAAATTTAGTATAAAAGAAAGGAAAGCAAAAGCATAAAAAGGAAAAGAAATGGAAAACACAAACAAAAAAAAAACACATAAAAAAAAATCTCTTTCTTTCTCTTTGCACCATCCGAAGCCACCCACCATGTCCACCGGCAACCACCATAGCTACTACCATGAAAGAGGAGATTTATGCCATCAAAGGAAAGATTTTTAAAGCCAAAGAAGGTATAATTCAATTTTATTTTGAATTATTTTGGGTAATTATGATGTTAAATTAATTTTGTGGAAAAATTGTAAATAATTAGTATAATTATTCTAAATAATTTTTAGATGTATATCTATGAATTTCATGATTTTTGGAGTTATTTTGTGGTGAAAAAGTGAACAAAAATGATGAAATTGGTGAAAAGTTGGTGCACTGTTCACGCTGCAGAAGAGGAAGAAGAAAGGATAGACCGCGCATTGCGCGGATGTTTTTTTCGGTAACAGGCAACAAAACGGCGTCGTTTTGGAGCCGGGAAGGACGGGTCGCGCAATGCGCGACGGAAATTTCCAGAAGCAGGGGTGAAACGATGTCGTTTGGCGTCGGTAGTGGGGGTCCGCGTGCCATGCGCGGCCGACGACACGCTGGAAATTACCAGCATGCCCCTGCCCTTTTCAGTTAATATCGGCCATGTCCTTTGACCACGAAAATTACGGTAATGCCCCTGGACTTTCCGGGAAATTTTGGTTATGTCCCTAACATTGCTGAAATTACAGAAATGCCCCTGGGCTTTCCGAAAAATACCGAATGTGTCCCTAAGGGCGCAAAAATTACCAAAATGCCCTCAGAAATGATTTTAATTAAAATAAATGTTTAAAAATTATTTAAAAATCATAGAAAATTATAGAAAAATACTAAAAATATAGAAATGATGTTTGGGCATTGAGTTTAATATTTTTGCATGAATATTAAATATTGGAGATTAATATTTAAATACTTTAAATATTAATCAAGTAAAGTTACAAGTTAGAAAATGATTAAAAAAATTTCCGGACAACCGATTATGTTAAAATTTGTCCGAGAAGCCGGGTTGTCCGAAGTGAAGGAATTTATATTAAGTTATAATTAATATTTAAGGGGCGAGGTTAATATAATTAACCATATAAATTAATAATTGGCCAAAGATGATCTTAATTAAGTAAATTAATATCATAAAGAGATAAATAATTATTATTTGATTATTTTATGATCATAGGTTGATCGAGTTAAGGGTTTGAGCAATCAATTTAAATAATTGGACGACAGGCAAGATCTTCAGTCCTTTTATGTTAAATGTTGGACTGTTATGATATGTAATTTTTGTTTTAAATGCATACAAATTATGTGCTATGTGATACGTGATTAATATGATCACAATGTGTATTTTGTGTAACGATATGAATATATATATGAGATATATTGTTCAAGTAAAAGCACAACACGTAATGTATGACACACACAAAGCATGTTAAACTATGTGCTACATGAAGCATAAACTGTTGAACTTGCTGAGCCGTTGTGCTCATTACTTGCTTAATAAACATTTTTGCAAGAAAGAAGTGAATTTCAAGAATATCGAATTAATTTAGAGATGAATTGACTAGAAGGTTGGAAACGTTTTGTTATATTTTCCATTCAATGTGGATACATGTGTTAAGTTTATAATGATGTTTCGTATGTACATATATGTCGAATCCAGACAGGATAAGTAAAGTTAAATTTTGAACTGTGATTGTACTAGATAGATGTTACGATAGAAATTATTAAATGATTTAATTATGATTTATGAAACAAAAGATGTTGTATGGATATATATAATATTACATTTTAAATATTGAGCTTTACGATATTTGTAACAAAAATAAAATAAAAAGTAAAGGTTGCGATCCAGGGACTAGGATCGAGATATAAGGATTTTACATATTCAAATATTTTAATACAATGATTGAGAAAAAGAAAAATTTATACCGACAAATTTGGTAATTGATGTTGGTAATGTCAATTAATGGATTAAAAAAGGAGATTAAAGATTTATTAATGAGCCGAAATTTGGACGTAAGGAATATCATGTTTAATAAATATAAAATTTAAGGTAATAAAGATAGTCGAATTTCGGGGTCGTTACAGTTTTTGCTTAGTATTTCCCATTTTTATAAGGGATGTTAATAGTTGTTAAGTAATTTAAATCACTCAGATAATGTAATGTACAAATTTTATTAATATAAGAAGTTTGTTTAAGAAATATGTCTTGAAAAATTTTAAATACTTTCATATTTACACGTATTTTTCATTTTATTTAGAAAATGGCACCACCAAGACCTCGAACAAGGGCAACAACAATAGCAAGTGTTAATAGTGAGAGTAATGTTCAGGTTCCCGATCCTATGCAACAATTCCTTGATAGGTTAATAAGAATCTTATACACTCGTGCAGCAAATAATGTGCCACCACCACCTCCACAACCACAACCATAAATGCCACCACCTCAGCTAGAACCCCAACCACATAAAGTCTCATTTAAAGACTTTAAAAATGTAGGTTCTCACGATTTTAAGGGAACCGCTAAGCCTATAGAGGCTAATTCCTGGATAAAAGAAATAGAGAAAGCCTTTGACTTAACAGAGGTTGCTGAGAATAAAATGACTAAGTTTGCCACGTAAATTATAAAGGGCGAGGCTAACTTCTAGTGGGAATTCAACTAAGCCCATGTAGGTGAAGGTGTGGTAGCGTGGGAAGCGTTCAAAGAGTTATTCTTTAAAAACTACTTTCTATGAATCATGAAGAATCGTATAGAGTTATAATTTTTAAATTTAAAATAGGGGGACATTACTGTTTTCCAGTATGCCTCCAAATTTAACGAACTTGCTCGTTTCGCTCCAAATCAAGTAGATATGGAGGAACGAAAAGCAAGAAGATCTAAGGAGGGTTTAAAACCCTGGTTATATGGTAAAATATCTATCTTACAAATAGAGAGTTACTCCCAACTACTAGAAAAAGTTATCATTGCCAAAGGCTGCAGCGAAGCCATGTCAAAATTTAATAAAGATAAGAATAATAAAAAATGGCATGAGGGAAATAATAATAAAGGAGGGAATGGGGGTGGAAATAATAATAAAAGAAGGTTCAATAGCGGAAACTCCAAGCAAGGATGAGAGAATAAAAAGAAAATAATGGAACCGTGCAAAACTTGTAGGAAACAACACTTAGGAGTGTGTCTAAAAGGAAAAAATATTTGCTACAATTGTAAATAAGAGGGACATGTAGCAAATGCATACCCTAACCCTAAGAAAGACTTTTGCTTTAATTGTGGAGCCACAGGGCATCAAGCTAAGATGTGCTCCAAAAAAGGAGGAATTGTCGGAGAGGACAATAACAACAAATCTACCCCAACAACTAACCCGGGTCATCCAACAGCAAGGACATTTAACATGATTGTGGGAGATGCCGTAGCATCGCAAGATGTAGTGTCAGGTATCATTCTGATCAACAACATAAGTGTTTACGTGCTATTTGATTTGGGTGCTACTTGCTCTTTTATTTCCCATGAATTTGCTAAGAAACTAAATGTGCCTAGTCAATTATTACAAAGTCCTTTAATGATAGATATTGTTAATAAAGAACTAATTCATGTTAATAACATAATAAAAGGTTGTTGCATAGTGATCAAGGGTCATTAGTTGAGAGTCAATTTTATTCCAATCCAATTAGGGGAATTTGATGTAATTCTAGGCATAGATTGGTTAACCAATCACCAAGCGATGATCGATTTCCAACAAAAGTGCGTTAAACTTCTTACAATGTCCAAGTCAATGGTAGTCTTCAACGGAAGTCGTCACCGAGAAAATCCCGATGCCTAACTGCAAATCAAGCAAAGGGATTACTTCAAAAGGGATGCTACGATTATTTGGCATATATCGTAGACACCCAACAGAAAGGGTTAGATATAAATCAAATACCAGTGGTTAGAGAGTTTCAGGATGTCTTTTCTGATGATCTACCCGGTCTTCCACCTGATAACGAGATTGAGTTCATCATTGATTTAGCTCCTAGAACTGCACCTGTTTCGAAGGTCTTATATAGAATGGCGTCTGTAGAGTTGAAAGAGTTAATGGTACAGTTACAAAAACTGTTGGATAAGAAATACATTCAACTAAGTGTTTTTTCTCCAAGGGGAGCACCAGTGTTGTTTGTCAATAAAAAGGATGGAAGTTTAAGATTATTTATTGATTATCGTGAACTCAATAAATTAAACATAAAGAATAAGTATCCATTACCTAGGATTGATGACTTCTTTGATCAACTCAAAAGAGCTAAGTATTTCTCTAGGATTGATCTACGGTCAAGTTACCATTAACTGAAGGTTAGAAAGGAAGATGTGTCGAAGATATCGTTTAGAACATGTTATGGACATTACGAGCTTCTAGTGATGTCCTTCAAATTAACGAATGCACCGGCAGCATTCATGGACTTGATGAATAGGATTTTTAGGTCTTGTTTAGACAAGTATGTTGTAGTGTTCATCGATGATATTCTTGTATACTCGAAAACACTAAAAGAACATGTTGTACACATGAAAAGTTTACTAGAAACCTTAAGAAATGAATAACTCTATGCCAAATTTTCAAAATGTGAGTTATGGCTAGAGAAAGTTCAGTTCTTATGTCATGTGATTGATAAGAAAGGAATTTCAGTGGATCCATCAAAGATAGAAACAGTTATGAACTGGGAACAACCAAAGACCACAACCGAAGTGAGAAGTTTTTTAGGTTTAGCAGGGTACTATAGATGTTTCATTAAAGATTTTTCAAATATAGCAACCCCGTTAACCAACTTAACCAGGAAGACCGTAAAGTATGCTTGGATAGACAAATGTGAAAAGCGTTTTCAAGAGATAAATAAGAAGCTAAGTGACGTGCCAGTATTATCTTTACCTGATAATAGTGGAGGTCTTGTAGTCTACAGTGATGCCTCACATAAAGGATTAGGATGTGTTTTAATGTAACATGGCAAAGTAATAGCTTATGCTTCGCGACGGTTAAAGGATTATGAGTTAAGGTATCCTACTCACAATCTAGAATTAGCGGCAATAGTATTTTCTTTAAAGATATGGAGGCATTACTTGTATGGAGATAAGTGTGAAATTTATACTGATCACTAGAGTTTAAAGTATATCTTTACACAACGAGAGCTGAATATAAGGCAAAGACGATGATTGGAATTGATTATAGATTATGATTGTGAAATCTTATATCATCAAGGAAAAGCCAACGTAGTTACAGATGCTTTGAGTAGGAAGAACCAAGAGAAGTTAAATGTGTTAACAACTCAAGATGAGTTGATTAAAGAGTTTTCTAGACTAGACATAGAGGTAAGAGCTCCTTCAATGTCGACAAGAAAATTATTCGTAATGGAGGATCACTCAACCTTGTTGGGTAAAATTAAGGAAATACAAGAGAATGATGGAGATTATAAAAAGTTGAAGAAGTCAAGAGAGATTATAGACGGCAAATACAAGATTTAAAAAGAGAGAATCATTATATTTGAATCTAGAATTTGGATTCCTTCAGATCAAGAACTCAAGGAAGATATCATGTCAGAAGCACATAATACTAAGTTTTCAGTACACCCAACCAGTACCAAAATGTACAAAGACATAAGTCAACATTTCTGGTGGCGAAACATGAAAAGGGAAGTGGCTAAATTCGTTAATAGGTGTTTGACATGTCAGCAAGTTAAAGCTGAGCATCAAAGACCCAGGGGATTATTGCAACCGTTGGATATTTCAGAGTAGAAATGGGAGCATATTAGAATAGATTTTGTAGTAGGCCTACCAACCACACAGAAGGGTCATGATGTCATATAGGTAATAGTGGATAGACTGCCCAAGTCATCTCACTTTTTACCAATCAAGATTAAGTTCACTTTGGATAGACTATCAAAACTATACATTAAGGAGGTTATCTCTAGACACGGTGTACCAGTTTTAATTGCGTCTGATAGAGATCCAAGGTTCATATCAAACTTTTGAAAAAATCTTCAAGAATATCTAGGCACACAATTGAGAATGAGTATTGCTTACCACCCACAAACAGATGGTCAAAGTGAAAGGACTATCCAAACTTTGGAGGATATGCTGAGAGCTTGTATCATGGATTTTAAGGAAAGTTGGAAAGATCACTTACCTCTGGTAGAATTTGCTTACAACAATAGTTATCACGCTAGTATAAGAATGCCACCATATGAAGCTCTGTATGGAAGGAAGTGTAGAATACCGATGTGTTGGGACGAAGTCGATGAACGGAAGATGCTTGGGCCAGAATTGGTTCAACAAATAGCGGAGGTAGTTTGAACAATTCAACTGAGGTTACGAGCTACTCAAGAAAGACAGAAGAGATATGTCGATCTACATTGACAAAAGAGATACTTTGAAGTTGGTAGTCATGTTCTTCTAAAAGTATCTCCCTGGAAAAGGAAGATTCGTTCTGGAAAGAAAGGAAAACTGAATCCAAGGTTTATAGGACCATTTGAGATATTGCGAAGAATATGTGAGGTAACTTATGAAGTAGCCTTACCTCCAGAGCTAGAACATATAAATAATGTATTTCATGTTTCAGTATTACGTCATTATAAACCTGATTACAAATACGTCATATGCTACGAACTCATCCAAATTTAGAAGGATCTAAGCTACGAGGAGATTTATGTTAAAATTGTTGATAGGAAGGAACAAGTCTTGTGAAACAAGGTCACACCTTCAGTCAAGGTCATATGGAGAAATCAATCTATAGAAGGAGCAACATGGGAATTAAAAGATAAAATGAAGATAGAATATTCACATTTATTTTCTTAATTGTATAAGCTAATTTCAGGGACAAATTTCTTTTAAGGAGGGGTTAATGTAATATTCCAAACTTCCAAAAAAGTTGTAATCTGACTTTATATGAATAAATAAAGATTGAATTACAACTTATATGTATTATGGAATCTTCGATGATGTTTATTTTTGTGTTTCGGTTCAAATATCCAACCTTAGCAAGAAATAGGAGAATAAAAGTTTTTTTTCCAAAAATTAAAAAGAAGTTAAAACCTAAACCCTATGGTCTAAACCCTAGAAAAATTAACCTAGGCCCTCGAGCGAGACGTGTACGTCAAAAATGACATTTTGTTTTAGGATTCATCCTTCCCACACTTTGAAAACACGTTATAGCCGATAAAAAAAATCACAAAAAATGCATCGGGAATAGGACAAAATAGGGAAAAGACGAAAAATATATTTTTCGCCTTTTTTATCATCTAACCATTTTGTGAGAAATAGTAGTAGAAAACACTATTTACTGAAAAACGTGCAACTTCTTTTGGACTTTTCACTTTACAGAATAGTGTTTATTAGGAACAAAACTCTGTAATATCTAATTTTTAAATCAGTAAAGATCAATTCAACTGGAATACTTAGAAATGAACTAGGTTAGAGATAACTGGATTAGAAAACCTAATCTAGATCTAAACCTAATTACAAACTATTGAATTAGCTAACTAATAAATTAATTAGATGATTAAAACTAATTCAATTGGAATCGAACTAGGTTAAGATAACTAGATTACCATCTAACCTAATTATCATCTAATTAAACTAAACATAACTAGTATTAAGGTTAATTAGGTTAAATATTAGCACAATCTATAAGTTAAACTAATTGGTGAATTAATAACATTATCGACCAATCAAGTTCCTAGGTTTATTTATAATTAACCTAAGCATGAACTACGCTAGATTATCAAAAGGACTAAACTAACTATCCCTCAAATAAATGGTTAATTCACCAACCAAACAAGCCCTAGAACTATTTATTTGGTAGGTTAAGTGGTGGACCAATCAAAAGTTAACAAGTATGGATTTGTGATGTCATTAAAACATGATAATTACAAGCATTAAATGGCATTAATGCGTCAATATAGCCGGCCAAAGCAAGGGTCAAAGAGTGATGCACTTTCATCTTAGCTTACCTTGAAAGTTTGGTAACAAAGACCTTAATACCCTAGCTTTGGTTGGCCTATAAATAGTAAGCAATGTGAACTTATTTCATCATTCATTTTCAAAGCACAAATTCAAGTATCAAAGCTATACATATATTGAGAGAGAGTTCTAGTGAGTTACTACCTTAGAAATTACAAAGAAATAGTTAAAGTTTGCAAATTCATAAGGTACAATCTCTATTAGTTATTATGTTTAATTTTTCTTTCGTCTTTTATTTTCAAAAGTTCAAGAACGCGAGTCGTGGTACGATTGTCGTTCTCCGTGTTCTTCACGTGTTCTTGAGTCTTTCTTCATTTTATAGTAGTTATAATGTCTAATTTCATTTCATAGTTTAAAGTTCAAGAACGTACGTCGTAGCCATGTACGATTGTCGTTCTCCGTGTTTTTTGTATGTTCTTGAGCAATTATTATAAATTGTTATACCCAATTATACGAGCCGTTATAATGATCAAATTTATTCAAATATAAAGTGTCATAATCACTTATGTAAGCAGTTATAATGTTCAAATTATTTCATGTACGAAATCCAAAAGCTCATGAACATAAGTTGTAACCATGTACGATTTTTTGTTCTCCGCGTTCTTCATGTGTTCTTGAGCAAAAGTCATAAATCTTTCTATTATAAGGTTTATGATTTATTATTTATGTCTTATAACATAATATCTTAAGCAATTAAAGCAAGTTGGGACATGTCTCGCATGGTTAACCCTAAAAATATTGGTCAAAAAACATGTTTATTGTCTGTTTTTGCCATTTTTTAAAAACTTAAAATCTGAACCTATCTTAGCAATACAAATTAAAGTTGTATATCATGAAATTCTAAGAAATTTAGACTTAAGAATCACTTCAAAATATTTTTATATGACAAAGTTATGGCAATTACGTCAAAGAGGTCAAAGTTCAAAATTTTAGGAGGCCCTCAGGTTCAAGTACCAAAAATAATGATTTTGAGTTAGCCAATTTTTCTACAAATTCGACCAACGAAAATAGTCTAGTTTAGTTATAAAAACACTTATAGAGAAGGAAAATTTGATGAACTAACTTTCAGGTGCGCGTAACCCTTTATATAGGCACTTTAAACAATTACCGAAAAACCCTAATTGTGCTTTAAGGTAAGTTTTCTATCCTTAACCTTTGTTTACTTACTTTTTATGTGACTTATATATTTTGTACAAGCAACGTATTATAAATCTTTGATATGGTAGTCATTGCTTCTTGTTTCAACCTAACTTGAAAAATGAAATGCTTATTCGTGATATATTTCGAATCATGCTTTATTTTATCAAACCAAGTTGTCTTGGGGTGATCCTGACATGTGAAATAAACTGAGATAAACGAATATGTATCACTGTTCATAATTTGTCAAGTGTAAATTCTGTTATACATAACATAAGATGTCGTTAGGTTAATCCCATTTCTATAACCACTGTAAATGGTTCTAAGTCGAAAGACAAATAATAGTTCAAGGTCTAAATACCACTCAGTCTTGCTATGTTAAAACATTTGTAATATCAATTGTTGTGCCATGAATCCTTACAATCCATGTCGGTGTGAGTTCACTTATATGCTATGTGTTTAAGACTTGCTGAGCATCTTAGCTCACCCTTGTAAATAAACCTAATTTGCAGACAAACCCGAGAGCTTTACCTCAAAGAAGAAAGGAAAGAAGAAATGTATAGACTAGTTTACTGCTTTCCTTACTTGTTCTTAACTGTAGTCATAATGACATTTTGTAATAAGAATAAGTTTCACACATGTAATCGAATATTATATTAATATTATCAAGTTTTATCACATTCTCTTGTTATGTCTTTATGTTGATTAAACTTTGAATTGTTAAAACTTAACACAGTATTGATAATGATATATTTATCTGGATGAAGATCGGTAAATGACTTGTGAGTGTTATACATCTGAGACAGGACTAATCGATGTTAATTCATCGTTAGGTTCCTCGAACCCAGGTACAAACTTGTTATTACTATTCTAAATGTCAGATAAATAAGATTTATTGATATGAAGAAATATCACTATAACTAAATGTGTTTCGAGTGAGAGTTTTAACTAGTTGGGTAATGTTATGTACGGACAAAGAGAATTTTGCACCGGACAAAGATATAAACATTTGTCATGGATAAAGATGCACATTTATCATGAGTGAAGATACAAACAATCACCGCGAGATTCTCTATTCCCAATAGATGTCCTAATGATTTAATGTCATGAATCTTGGAATATGTAAAGTTATAAAATATCTAAATCTTAAGGTTAAAATGTTATGAATGAGTATTAAGTCCCTTGCATCGATTATAAGGACTTGACATGAAGTAATGAAAGATCTTTGAGAATTAAGATGAGAACTTTGTTTATGAATAAAGAAAATAATCTATAAACCTAATGATTTAGCATTTGTAATGAGCACCAAGTCAGCTATAGCAAGTATAGTGATTTGGCGGTGTCACAGTGGGCCGACGTCTGTCTCTCGCAATAGGCACTACAGTGTACGCTGGGACTCTTGACATGACCAAAATCCAATTCTTCTTCGGTCCTCTTGTAACCAGTCATCAATCTCCTCTTCTTCACACGTGGAAGGATCAGCCTCGGTATCAGCTCTCTGATTATCTCAAGCCTCCGTAAGGTCTTGAAACCTAGTCTGAAATAAAAATATAAAGATGTGACAGAATATAAATACTAATTGCATGAATTAAAATACAAACAAAATAAACCATGGTTTTTACTTACAGTTATTTCCTGTGCCTCAGGTGAGATAAAACTACTGTCACCTTTCTTCTAGTGGGAGTGCCATTAAAAAGTCTAAGCGAGAAGGTGGGTGCTTAATTTTAGTCTGTAGTCTCTCCCTGTATAGCTCGTAAGACTGGAACCCCATGCAATGCGAAATCCAACTCTGTGAGCCAATTGCTGAATGTTGTGCTGACATCTTCTTAAAAGCATCCCCCTCCCAAATGTCACACATACGATCCTAAACCTAGGCCCAAATGAAATCAGGACAAACATCTCTAAGTGTCTGTCTGTCATCTTTCTCCAGGCCTTCTTCTTTCAGTCGTACACCTATTTATGTCAATTTAACTCTAAATATCGATCCTCAGAGGACTATTATGCCTTGCTCTTCTTTACCGTACTCAAATCTATTTAGAAGGTCTTACACTAAGCCATACTCCACCATCACCTTACTATGGATGACTTTAATCAATTTAGTGGGTCTTACACCAAGCCATACTCCACCTGGCCAGTGATCATTGTTGTGTCAAACCTCTTTAGCAAATGAGGGGTGCTTTCTGTCAAAAAAAAATTCACTCAAGCCCATTTGTCGAGTACATCAGTTGACCTTTGACTATGTCCCGTGTTGAGTGCCACCTCATATATTCGATGGTATGTGTTGACATGAACAATCGCTAAAGCCTCGGTGCAATAGGAAAGTAACGTAAGATCTTTCTCAGCACGTTTTTTCCTTTTTTCTGGCTATTGTCAAAGTATCTATTTGTACCGCATATATCACATGACCTCTTATATTTATTCTCATTATCGTAATACAACATACATTCATTTTCACAAGCATCAATCTTCTCATACCCTAGATTATCTTTTGACCAGTTTCTTCACATCATAGTACGATTCCGATAACTTATTACCTGCCGGTAAGAACTCCTTCACAATGTTGAGTAACTCATTAAAATCTCTCTCGCTACAGTCATGCTCATTTTTGAAGTGTAAAAGTTTAGTCACTGCGGATAAGACCGTGTGCTTTTCGTGTCCATCATACAGTGGCGTCATTGATTCATGCAATAACTGATAGAAACCCTTAGTCTCGTAATTCGGATCTTGCTCGATGCTACCTTCATCCCTATTTGTATTCCACTGGAAGAATGAAGCAACAACTTTGACTATCATGTTAGTACAATCAAAGGTTTTACCAGTTCTAGATGTTAGTTCAGATTCACGTTCATCTAACCAGGTTTTCCTATAATATATCCATATGTTATATCCCTGCTTGAACCCATATGCAAGTAGGTCGCACATGATATCACTCATTTTCTTCCACACTTTAGTCACGCATCTCTTACAAAGACATCTGATCTCATCATCGCTAACTTGCTTAAATGCAAAATTGAGAAATTCTTCAACACTACTACGGTACTCAGAGTTAAGTCCATTCTTATCGGTGGCTACCCTAAACTCCATCCAACTTTGATCAACAAACATCTTTTACTACGGTTTGATATATATATATGGAAAATCAATACACAATCAAGTAGGAGTGTTAATGTATATGTGTGTATATGAGTTTCCTAACTTTATCTCTTACTCTAACGGGTCAGGATTCTATCTCATTCCTAAATGTGTTGCCCCATTGATTCTAACAACTTGAACGAATCTTTAAATTTTAAGAAATTTCGGCAACACCTCCCCATGGTCTTCAAGTGCACGAAATAGACTAATACATCATAGTCTAAATATGCACCCGAAGAACATCAAGAGATATATACTGACGAAAAATTCTTAAAATATAAAGAAGTGCTCAAGTTGTTAACACCGGGCCTAAGTGAGATCGAAATATTGAAGAACAATCCCAAAATGGAAACTATTCGAGATTCACTCCTACTAAGTGAATATCAAACGAGTTTCTTAGCTTCCAAAACTATATGAAGATAACCAAATGCAATTAATAATCCTAACCAAAATCAGAAGATATTGGATTAAGTTTAAATGACAACAAAGCAGGTTAGTTAATATTTGAACCTATATCGTAACATGTGGTATCAAATTTGACAATCCGTGAACTACGAAATAAGCATGGTGGAATGTTATGAATACCAATGTGAACTTGTCATATATATGTGGGCAAGTTATATTTGTTGTTATTATTATTATTATAATTATAATAAAAATAATATACTAATATAGTCCTTCCACATATTTATAAGAATCAATCTCTCAAGAACGAGTTATGAAAAGCAGAGAATATTTATAAGGTCATGAAAGTAAATTATATTTAGCATATTTAGCAATCTACTAAACTATGAAAAGATAAAACACAAAAGTTGCAATTAGTTCTTTCTCGAGCATATAACAAATTAGCTATGAAAAATAGAAAAAGAAGCAAAAAATTGTTCTAACTTGCTTTGTATCCTTCCAAGTTAATAACTCCAAGGTCTATGGATACTCACACAGAATTATAAGGTCCTCCTAAAAATGATTTATGGAGACAAATCATAAACTCCCAACCAGAAAAAGTAATTAAGTAAACATTGATCCAAAAAAAAACACTTAGATAAGTAAATCAAAGCAAACCCAGAAAAATTCTAGCACAATCCACCAAGAAAATAGTTATAGAGATTAAACCATCTCTCCTTTTCTTCTGTGAACCTTGTGGCTCAGTAGGTCTGTGGTTCGGGAGGGCTTTCAGGGACCGGCTATTCCTAGAAGAACTAAAGCTAATTAGAGTCATCGGAAAAAGAGAGAAACTAAAAATGGGGCAAAGCTTTTACAAGATGAAAAAGAAATTACCAGTGCTCTCATGCAAGGAAACCTCAGAATCTCGATGCTAATTAATTCTCAGCTCGTGCTCAGTGAATCTCGACTATAATTATTCTCTGATTTTGGCCTAGCTCTGAGTAAAATTGATTAGCAATTGATTTTGGTCTGTCATCGAGCCTAGGGTTCTTAGATTATAAAGTCAATCTCGACGGCATATCTGTTGATAATGTTATTTATTTGTCGTCACCAATGGGTTTCCCTCCCCCTGCGAAAACATGGCGCCTACAATGAACTAAAATGAACTCACTGGCAATAGAAGTCATTGGCGACGACGATGCCATCGATTATTTAGTCATTAACGACGGTTAGCTTGCCGTCAATAAAAATCCTATCGCCAATAACTCATTTCCTTGTAATGAAAGATCTTAAGGGTGAAGGTGTGTTGGAGATGCTTCTTTTCAAAATGACTACTTTGTCAGTTTCAGGAGTCCCACTCTACGAAATCATATTATGTTAAATTCGTAGCTCTACATTCGTCCTCTTTGCCTTTAGTTGCTTAATAATTCTAAGGTACCCTTTGGCAATTCTGCGATCTGGTTCTTTGTTTATAGTCTCTCTTTGATCTTGCATTTAGCTCTTCGACTATGCTAGATTTTCTTAGTATTGGTTAGCAAAAAATGGCATATATACAATCTACTTGTCTAATTGTACAGCGCAACGGAAGCAAAGCATAAATCATATTTAAAAAAAAATTACAAACTAAAAATCAGGATCTTTCTTATGCGATATTTATTAATTGAAGAAGGATAAAAAGGTTATACCTTTGTAGACGAATAACTTTTATCAACTACGAGTTCACCTCCAAATCCTTCGTGTTCTTCTTCAAATTCACCGATTAGAATCCTCTTATTTATAGATATTCATAAACCTTATAACCTCTTTAAGAATAGGGTTTTAATTAAACTCCTAATCTAATTATGAACTAAATTAATTTAATATAATAATTACAATTCATAAACCATTTAAAAACCTAATAATTTATTATGAAAGTACTTCTTATTAATTAATTCCTAAACCTTTTAGGAAGTAAATTAATTATTATAATAATTACAATTCCTAAACCATTTAAAAAGTTAATTATTTATGATAATACTACTATTTATTAATTAATTCATAAGACTTCTCTTATTAATTTATAATTATTATTTTCAAAATACTAAATTATTAATATTAATCTATTTAATTTATTCTATCACCATAGTATAAATTAAATACACTTAATTTATTATTATGATTGTGTCACTTACTTCTTAAATAAATATTTTTCGCTCTGACCTTTTAGATTCTCCATATTATACTAATTGTAGAATAAATAAATTAGAACCATTTCAATCTAATTTATATAAATGAATTAAACTATTTAATTCATTTAAATATATAATTTTTATTCTACAATAAGGGTAAGCTCCCTTAGTGATCAACGACTTTTTAGATAATATGAATTTCAATATTTGATCACAAAGAACCTATTGCGAGTAGTTACAGTACAATTCAATCATTCAATTATACAATATCTCAATCAAATAAAAGACATGAAATTACTGTCAAGTCTTATTATATTTGATCATATGCATTTTAATTCTCAAATGTACAACTCTAATATAAATTAGAAACTCATTTCTAATTTTTAGTCAACATTGGCCAAGAATTTTTGAGTTGACGTTTATTGAATTACATAGGATATTCTCTCCCTTTACTGAAAGTGATAGATCATTTGTTGATCATTCACCTACCTCCATGTACAACTTATTATGCCCGATACCTTTTGATATACCAACAAGCCTTAAAAAATATGTCAAAATATAACTCATCATACACAAGGTACTATGTGTTAAAGTTCATGCCCTAGAAGCCAATTATTTGATGTAATTACTTAACATTTTTGATAATATATTTGATTGAATAAATGAATTATTTTATTATGATTTGATTTACTGCGTTATATAAATTGTGACGACCCCGAATCCGGGTCCCCCGAACCTCGAACTCGGTTCAACACGAGTACAACATTTTTCTTATTGTTCATGAATTACAACAATATTATAATTGCTAAATAATCATTTATTTACAATTTTACAACATCTCTTTCTATTCCAAAATCGAAATCTTTATACATTCCTAGTATGTCTCAATATCATACATGATACGACATTCTATTACAATCAATTTGAGTATTTAATACTCATATAACATACCAACTAAGTCTTATGCTACATAATCATTTACCTGTCCAATTCGGACTGATATCTACAATAGATATTTAGATCTTCAATGGAAGTAATATATTTTCCTGTTCCTTGTTCTTTATCGAGAACTTCAGGTAACTAGCCTTATCTGAAAATGTTGGTTTAGGCAAGAGTGAGCACGACGGCTCAGCAAGTTCAACAACTACACATAACACATTACATACTTCACATAAAATTTACAATTTATACTAACATCATGTTTTTCATGCATTTCAGTTTATGACATACTGCTCATGCATATCATGCCTCGCATTTAATCTATGCTTCATGTCTAACCTCTATCATGACATATAGTTCAATGCAAAATAATTGTCTTAAATCAACTACCGCATATCAACAGTTCAAATCAACTTATTGCACAAAGGCACATTAAAACATCTTTGCACATAACCACGTATGAGCACATCTCAGTTTAATAACAAACTTATAATTCATGTACATAATACAACACGTTCTGAAAAACTTGCCAGGACTTGTATAACCAGCTTACGTTAATCTTTCACGTTCCTTGCACCACCTACACGGTATGTGAGATCAACGGTGCACAATATCAGTCAAAGTTTGACTCAATACTAAATCTTATTTTGAAGATATTTATTTCTTCTTATCATCCTCTTTATTTAATAAGGTTAATTTCATATTTTAGTCTCTCTTTGGCTTGACTCAGTGTTTCATATTCAACACCATAAATCTTTTGTTCGAAACTATGTAATTCTGACATTTATTAATGTCACTGCATTAAAACTTGGACCCTATATTTATTTAGGTCGATCCACCAATTAATCACTAATGGACCATACACTTGGTTTAACTTAATCGCATCATTTATCTCGATACTTATCATAATATTACCCACCTTGGATAATATTTTAAATTTTACTATCAATTAGTAATAACTTATAATGTTATTTAATTGTTAAATAACACTTTAAATAATCATTACTATTATTAATTTATTTTTAATAATAGTTTACCTTAATCATTATTATTAATCTTTTAATAATAATTTAATTGCTTGCTAATATTATTACCCTTTAATAATATTTTAATTGACTTCTCATTATTATCAATCATTTTAATAATAATTTAATTGTTCATCAATATTATCAATCATTTAATAATATTTGAAATCCTCACATATCATTAGTAATTATTTAATAACGATTCAACCCTTAACTATTATTACCCAATAGTTAATTACTTGTTAAACAATATTATTAATTCTTTAATAATATTCTAAATCTTTATTTATATTTATTATTTATTTAATAATTATTTAACTCTTAACTATTATTATTTAATAGTTAATTAAATGCTAAATAATATTATTAATCCTTTAATAATATTTTAAATTAATTACATATCATTATTAATTATTGAATAATGATTTAATTCTTATTATCATTTAATAGTTAGTCAATAATATTATCAATATATTTTAATTACTTAATAATCTTCTTTCGATTAAGTAATAATTTATTCCACTTAATTACCATTTAATTATTATTTAATATGAATTAAATAATAATTAATTAACTAATTATCCGAACTCATTATTTAATATTAATTAAATATTAATTAATTAATTAATTAATTAACCTTACTTATTATTTAATATTAATTAAATAATAAATAATTAATTTATTAACCTTAATTATCCTTTAATTAATATTTAATATTAATTAAATAATAATTAATTACGTAATTAACCTTACTTATCATTTAATATTAATTAAATAATAAATAATTAGCTTTCTAACTTTAATATTCTTTAATTATTATTTAATATTAATTTAAATAATAATTAATTATTTATTTAACTTTACTTATTATTTAAGTGCAATTAAATAATAAATAACTAACTTATTTATCTTAACATCCTTTAATTATTATTTAATATTCATTAAATCATAATTAATTAATTACATAACTTCATATATTATTTAATATTTATTAAATAATATTTAATTAGATTATTAGCCTATTTATACACTAATAAATAGCTAATATATAGTGAATCACTCCAATAATTTCGAATTTTTTTTTATAACACTTAACTAGCATGCCAATAGGTCAAATATTATTTTTCTGAAATTAAAAATAATTTTTCCATACTTATTAGCAATTTAGTAAGCTTTAATCCACCATTAATTCTAATAAATACCAAATTACAAAAAAAATCGGATTTTAAATTTTGATAATTTTCTTTATAAAATTATAAGCATTTTCTCTTTTGGAACCAACCCAAGAACCGGCCTAAAAATGTCCGAACCGGCCCTACCTAGAAATCATGAAAAACCAAAAAAAACCGAACCGGCCGGTTTTTTTAAAAAAAGAGGCAGATTACTTTCTGAGTTTTCCAGACTTGGGGCCTCCGACGGGAACTTGAATAAAATGAAATCCACAAGTCCGATTGAGGCCTATTTGGTATCGATGGATTCGTAACTTCGCGAACTACATTTTTCTGTCATCAAACATTAAATTTGGATTTGTTTTCGTCACGGAAATTGGCTCCAAACCGGACTGTTGTGCACAGTCCTAAAACAGTGGGTGTGTTTTGGTTGAAAAATCATAACTTGCTCATTTTAAATCGGATCGAAGTGATTCCACTTGGAGAATCTTCATATCCCACGCATCTAACACCAAAAATTTACGGATCATGAATCCGACTTACGGATCATGCCCAGAAATTTCGGGAGTGGCTGTCATGATTTTGGTTACTTGATTTTCGTCGGTAAAAACTTATTTGATGATTTTGATGAAATCTTTCCACATAAATACACCAAAAAATTCATATTAAACCCATGTAACCCTAGATATATCAATCTAGCATGTTTCTACATTTTTAGATTTTGAAAATTAGTTTTCTACCAAAGAAATTACATAGTACCTAAAGAACAATACCAAGCTAGAATATTTTATACCTTTTGTTGATTATCCTCTTTGTTAGAACTTTGAAAAGGCTTGGATGATCAATCTTCTTACATAGATAACTTCCTCTTGATGAGACCTCCATCTTTAAACCTTGCTCCAAGATCATCCAACCATCAATGTTCACAAGATCTAACTTTCTTTTTCTTTTTCTCTAGAGTTTTTCTCTATTTTCTTTATCTCTAGCTTTTCTAGTAAAAAGACTAACAAACATAGCACAAGTGTGGGATGTCTTATTTATAGCCCTCCACTAATATCTCATTAACTTTTCTAATTCATCAATGTTGGTTAAATTATGGCTTAATTGAGCTTACTATTGCATGAATGACCATTTGGAATGACTAGCTTGATTGACCATGGTGTGACATGTTACTTGCAATTTTCCAAGCTAGCAAAACAAGTAACCAATTGAGTATATAACACTCAATCACCAAACTCACCAAAATTTAACCTTGATCACACAATACCCAACCTTAGTTAAGGCTCATCTTATTTATATATACATATTTATATATCTTACAACAACTAACCACAATGTGGTTAACTCTCTACATTAAAATGACCTAGGTTGGTCCACACACCCAACCATGGTCTAAACTCATCATATAAATAGATATATTTATTTTATCATTTCCTCAATTAACCAAGGTATGGTTAATTCTCTACAACATCCAACTCATGGTTACCTACCAATTCTATATTGGTGATTTATATACATACATAATTGTATCTATAATATTCTTCCTACAACTAACCCATGCATAGTTAAATCTTTAATTTATTTACTACCTAGGGTTACTCAATTAACTCATCCATAGTTAATTCTCATCATCACATTCATTCACCTAGCAATTAACCAATGTTTGGTTAATACTCTCTCTTGTCTACCAACTAGGGTTATTCAATTAACCCTACATTAGTTAATTCTCTATACTTAACAATACTTGAATTTGTTCTCCCAACATATTGACCAACATTTGACTTTTAAATTTAGACTAAATATTTGGGCTACTAGTTTATTTTGCATTGAGCTCCCTTATTTAATTATTTGGGCTACCCAACACAACTCACACATCTTTATAACTTTGGCTAGGTAATTAATTTAATTGGATTACCACCACATTATATACAATACTTGCCAACATAATTTAATTGGACTTATATTAATTATCTCTTGGACTATAATATTTGGGCTTATTATTTAATTACCCATCTTCATGCAAGTATTCTCATATTGGTCTTGTATTAAATCCATTAATGAACTCTATATAACAACTTAATAATTAAGTTAATTACTTAATTAATTAACTTCATAATATTGTCATTCTAGACAATCATTCTAGTTTTTCTATAACTTTAACTCTTAACTAATATAATTAACCTAGTTAATTATATTTCATGACTTCCCTTCTTACTTCACATTTTAAACTAATTAAATTATTAGTTTAATTGAGTATTTAATCTACCCATCTTCTTATTGGGCTAACAAACACACATTAGGTGTATATATATTAATATAACCACCTTCACTTTTCAATTGAATTTATTTTCTTAATAAATTCTCTACATGCATCATTAAAATATTTCCACATTTAATTTCTAACAAATACATTATATTAAAAAAAATGTTCACCCATTTTTCACACATCTCACTTCTACAACTCTAGGTTTTAAACCATAACCTTTAATTTATATTTAAAATCTTATTTAGAAATCTTGTAAATATCTGGGATATTACATAAATGTTAGCCTAATAAAAGTCCTTAGAATAGTGATACAAATTATATGGTTTCAAGTATGTGACTTTAACATGAGATCATATAATTACAATTAGTATCATTGTTCTTAAATGTCTATAGTCGAGTATCATTGTTAATGGGACAACAATGATATATTGAGACTATTATGTGGATTGACTGATGGCCAAATCTCATTGGTCATAAATATATGAGATATTGAGTCAATGCATAAGTCCATGTTAGAGAACAATGTACTGGATAGACCCACCATGAGAATTCTACGTTGAGCATTATGCAAAGTGTCATATGAAATTCTCATAGTGACAATGATGCAATGATCCTTTGACCTGAAATCACTATATTACTACACGAGAATTTATGTACTTTGATATCATCAAAGGTCACATTTAATAGAGTGGATAATAAATGTAATTATTACATCATGAATCATGTGAGGAATATGAGTGATCTAGATGAAATTTAACCCTCATATATATTAGGGGTGATATCCATAGGCCTCTTGATTGAGTATGACTATGAAATGCATGGCCATGCTCAAATAGTGATTTGTTTCATATAGTCTACTCATTAATCAAGAAAACTCAAATTAAATTATGAAAAGTATAACACATTCCATGCTTCGAGTTTAATCTAGGATGTCAAGCTTAAAAGGATTAAATTACATTGAAACATTAGTCACGAAGAGGTTGCATCGAATCACCGATCTTATTATTATTTAGGTAGCAGTGATGCATTACTAGATGTCGCTCACTGTTTATAATTTTATAAAATGATTTTAAAATTATTGTCAATATAATAATAACCTATAGGGTCACACTTAAAACGTAATTAAAAGAGAATTAATTTAAATTGTTAGTGTTTAAATATGTCAATATGATTGATAGTATTTAAATTACGAATTTAAATTAACAGGATAATTTGTATATATGTATATTAATTAAGTAAGACTTAATTAAAATATAATATATATAAATTCGGATTTTATTTTTCTAATTAGGTTTTGGTTAATTCTTTTAACTGCTATATATACATGATATATCAGTTGTTTTAAGTACATGAAAATCAAAACTTAAACCCTAGCCGCTTTCAGAAAGATGCTAGAAAGAAAAACTTTAGAAGATCCAGATCTAGATCTTGGTGGCTAGTACCGTAGTTCCATTTACTGCAGATCGTGGGACGTTTCGCGGGACATTCGTGTGAATACCATAAAGACGCTGTTCCGTTGGATTGCATTGAAGATTCGAAGTCATTCTATAATTCCATCGTCTCCGTTCAAGCTCGGATAATCGGTAAAATAAATCTAAACCTCTGAATTAATATGTTTTCACATGGATCTTGTTTTAGGGTTATATGAAAATTTTGAAATTTCGCTGCTTTTACGATCCGAAACCCTACACTATGATGATCTCAAATCCAAGGATCACATGTACTACTATCACATAAGGAACTCTTATTGACAGGTAAGTAAAACTCCATTAGGTGTTTCTTAAGCGAGTCACTTTCAGTGAACTTATTCTATAATAAGCACCCACATACTTACTTTAGTGTCTTCATACAAATAATTATATGGTCAATCATCTTCTTCATAAGAACAAACGTAGTATGTACTAATCTATCTGAATTCACTAATCCCCATTTTAGTGATCATCCGATTAAGAACATTTTAATTTTAAGTTATATTAGAATTTAGATCTTATTAGCATAATCAACATTATGATTCTAAAAGTATTGCTGAAAACTATAGGCTTATCTATTTAATTAATTCAACCAATTAATCATAAATAAAGAGATATCTTTAAATAGAATTTTTATTAATAAACAAACAAGATTACAAAGTATATGTTTATCACATCAAATGTGATTGGCTTAAGGGCATAGTATTTTCACTTAGTTCACTTTGCTATCTCAGAGAACTAAGTCTTCAGCTCTACGAACTTGAACCTTTTATTCATGTCAAGTTTTCACTTATCTGCCTGAATCAATTTCCTCTTAAGGACACTTTCTATTTGCAAGGTCGTGGACTCCACTTTTGTTTATCTCTGTTCAGTGTATTTTTTTGCTGTAGTGGATGCCACGTATCCTTTTTATTTGATAAACTAATCGTTACTGAATAGTGCTCTGATCCTTGTCTTCTTTGACAAGCTTATTCTGAATTCCTTCTTGTTGGAGAATATTTGATAAAGTCTTCCCAATCATCTATCGTAGGTCAGTGATTCTTTTCTTCTGTTGTCATATTCCATGATAAAAATAGTTCTACGATTCAGTGTTGTTTGACGCTCTGCATTCTGTACTCTGTTATGTAGCACTGATGCAGTTCAATAATCATGATGTGACTCTGCATTCTGAAGTAGCTCAATGAACTGAAGTAGCTATGTGATTTGATGATAATCTTTAATTAAGTTCTATTCTAATATCCTAAGCTTCTTAGCATTATTTTATGATTTTGATCCTTTTTTACTTTACCTTGCAGTATTGATCTACTTGACTAAATTCTACGAACTATTCATGTTTGTGCTGATCTTTGTAAGATGACCTTTGTTCTATTTCCTATTTATTCTTGAAGCTTGATCTTCTTTTCTTGGCTTTGCAACTCTATTTTGTTCGACGATTATGCTCTACTCTGCTCGACAATCTGTTCTGTTTTGTTCGATGATCTGCTCTGCTCTGCTCTACTCGACGATCCGTTATGTTTTGCTTGACGATCTGCTCTATTCTGATCGATGATCTACTCTGTTTTGCTCGACAATTCTGTTATGTTCTGCTCCACGATCTGTTCTACTATTTTCTCTCCAATCATAAAGTTAATAAGTATCAATTTTTTAGACTTTTATTCGACCTCTTTTACTTTATCAGAACTATTTTTTGAACTCATCCGAACTCTATCCAATATCTTTTTCTTCATTTGAACTCTATAAAATGGATCAACCTAACAAATTTGATCCTAAGTCTTTTTACAACAGATTACAACATTTTTTTATCGTAAGGACTGTACATAATTTATCTTTGTAGTTTGGATCAACCTAACAATTTTTATCCCTAATTCGTTGTATAATAAGTTCATTTATAAAGGATGTACAACATCATATGTTTATATATTTACATTTACTCTATCTATATTTTAACAAATATAAAAATCTCTTTGTTAAATCATTTAACTTCACCAACGGTGAAATCATTCATTCACAGATATAACATATTGATTATATTACAAATCTAATTTAACAATTATATTTTTACACATATTAATTTATAGTTATATTACAAATATAACTACTTGATTAAGTCATCATCAAATTCAGATATCAGGGATCAACATAAATACACTAACAGGATTTATCTGAAGCTGACGCCTATTCTAGGTTTAATATTGCGGGCTTTTCGATATAAAGGTCCTCAAATCTTTGCACGTTTTTTATTGGAGCGAATTTGAGCAAATGCCTTTCTTAAGCCCTCTTTAAGGTGCTGCCCCTTTGAGTCTAGTGATCACGCATCTTGACGGATTCGCCTCCCGGTGGAGGAAAACTTAACATATACTCGTTTGTGCATTACTGTATGCACATGATGACTGCTTAAGGAATGCGATAAATGAAGTGTGAAGCACTAAAGAAAGAACACTATTTGGAAACCTACAGCAAGCAATACATTCAAAATCAAAAGATAATTTTAGGAAATAACGCTGCTTCAGAACTCTTTCAATCCATAGCAGAGTCGCCATCTATCGACATTAAGATTTTTCGCAAAAAAAAATCTCTCAACTTTTAAATGTTTTGGAATTGGAGTAATTTATGTGAGATTTTAGAAAATTGGTTTTTTCTCGATTTTATTTAAAGGTTAATTTTAGATTGGGTCTATGAAATAAAGCCTCCGATTGGTATAAGTTTAAATTGATGTAACAACTCATTTGAATTTTGATTTTTGATAAAAAACAAAAAATGTCTATTAAAATGTAACTCTATTAAATTGGTCCGCAATAGAGATTTATAGAGTTTGGGAGCTTGCTTAAGCGAGGAGAATGCGTTAAGTACCCTTCGACTTTGTGAATCACAATTATCGCTTTCCTAATATTTTCTTAAGTCTTAAAGAAGTTGTCTTGTGTGTGTTCTCAGTGTTCTGTGCCTAGGTGATTTGTGGCATTCCATTATGGGCATATGTTTGGGAATTATGCATTGTGAGTAGCCAATGTTTATCCTAGCGAGGCTCAATTCAACCAGGAAAGGACTTTTTGGGTTTTAAAAGAGTCAACCAAAGTTTTGCTATTCAAAAAGTTATTCAAAATTCGTTTTCAAAAATTCATTTTTTAAAGTCACTTCCAACAGTAATTTTCAAAGTTTGTTTTGGAAAGGGCAAAAATAGCTTTTACCTCACTTTAGTTGTAAGTTTGTAAGCATTGCACTATTGAACTTTAAAAAAAATAAAATTTACCAACTAAACTTTTTAAAATAGATTAAATACCCCATTCCGTCTGAATTCTTTGTCGGACGTCAAAATTTTTCTGATGTGGCTTTTAAAAAATAAAAAAAGAAATGACATGTAAATCTTAAATGGTCTATTTGGCTTATCATTTATTATATGGCAAAAAAATAATTAAAATAATAATAAAATCAAAACAAATATTTTACATGGACCAGGTCAAACAAGTATCCACTAAAAGAAATTGAATTCTAAAATCAAATCCCCATCATCTTTCTATCTTTTGGGTTCTTTCATTTCTCTCTCCTCTTCTTTCTATCTATTGGGTTAAAAATCTTTGCTAACAATTCTCTCTCTTCACTCCAGCAATCGATCCGTTTGAAGAAGAAGAAGAAGAAGAAGAAGAAGAAGAAGAAGAAGAAAACAGCCATGGAAGTTAAGGAAGAAGGTTTCTGGACAACTGATAAGGAAGGGGGAAACAACCAGTTGTTAGTCACAGACCAATCATACACCCATCTCCTATTTCAAATAAATTCTCCTCTATCATCATCTTCACTTACATTACCAATTTGGTGAAGAGGACAAAAACAGAGCCTTTTTGGGTTTTTCTTTCTTAATTTTTATTTTTGCCCCTTTTTGGCTTCATTTGTTTTCTGGGTTTTCAGCAAGGTGAGGGTTTGTGTTTGGGTGACAAGAAAATGGGTTGTTTTGCTTATTGTTGCCTCTCACGTGACTTCACTTCCGCCATTAACATATTCAAGTTTTCTCTCTCCAAAAATTTGTTAGGTTTTCAGTTTCTCTCTCTAAAAAATCATTCAATTATTCATAAGCAATTTAGGAAATTAATTTCTCTCTTAGGGTTTATTTATCTCTCTCTACAAATTCATTTGACACCATGAAATCAATTTCTCTCTTAGGTTTTATTTCTTTCCCTCTACAAATTCATCTAACATCATGAAATCAAGAGTCACAAGCACCTGCAAATCTTCACCAACAAAGAAAAAAAACAACCTCATTTTACAGATATATGAAGCCTGGAGTTTTAGCCTAAATTCGAGACTTCAAAATCTGAATCCTCACAACCCCATTTCCATACCGATTGTTGAGCTTATACAAATGATAAAATCATAAAACCTTAAAAAAATTAAAATTTGTATTTATAATAAAGAGACCTGGAGATTGTTGAGCTTATTTTTTTTCTTTCAAATTTTTGTTCATTATGTTCTTCACAAAGTTCATCATATTCTTATTGATAAGCTTTATTTGATTTTTAGAATCCAACTTCTTTTAGTGGATACTTGTTTGACCCGGTCCATGTAAAATATTTGTTTTTGTTTAAATATTATTTTAATTATTTTTTTGCCACATAATAAATAATAAGCCACATAATCCAAATAAGTATTTACATGTCATTTTTCTTCTTTTTTTTAAAGCCACATCAGCAAAAAAATGAGCAAATTAGATGGCCATTCAAACAATTTAACAGAATGGGCTAATTAATATATTTTTTTTAAATTCAGTGTGCTAATTACATATTTCTTAAGTTTAGTGGGGTAATGCTTACAACTTGACAATCACAGTGGGTTAAAACTCATTTTTGCCTTTTGGAAAGTCATTTTCAACATTTATGTTAAAGTTCATTTTTTAAATATTATTTTCAAAAGTTATTTGAAACGTTTATTTTAAAGTTTGCTTTCAAAAGTCATTTAAAATGTCTACTTTAAAGTTTATCCCAAAAGTCTTTTGAAGCATTTAATTTTTATCCTTTGAATTTGTTTCATTTTAGAAGGTCTTTAATTTTTAAAAATTATTTTAAATTACCCTAAACAAGTAAATGAGATAGGGTTCAACTTAAGGTGTGAAAGACCCATCACCAAAAATAAACCATAACATATACACTATTTGGGCCTTAAACTCGGCCTGAAGTGATAAAATGTCACTTAAATGATTTTAGAATCGTTTACATTTATTAGTACCTTTTAATAAAATATTTCAAAAAAAGTGCATAAATAAATTATTTATAAAATTAGTGCATATGTAATTTTTAATTTACAAAACAGTGCATTTTTATCCCTTTTTTTAGTTAACTGATATTGGTTGGTGATGGAAAGGAAGAGAAAGGCGTCGCAGATCAAGGGATTACTTTATCCCTTTTTTTTAGTCAACTGATATTGGTTAGTGATGGAAAAGAAGAGAGAGGCGTCGGAGATCAAGGGATTACCGATTGACATATTGGCTCACATATTTTTATTCCTTTTTTGCTTAAAGTCTGAGAATGTTTATAAACTCCACACCTGCAATTGATAACCAAACCTACATACAAAACCTGCAGCTTTTTTACCTCTACACTTGCAGTTTTTTCATAATGCAATTGATAACCAAACTTTCATATCAAGGTAACCAAACATTCATATCAAGGTAACCAAACCTTCATACCAAGATACCCAATCAACCTCCACACCTACAGTTTTTTCATAGCATAGTTGGTAGCCAAACCTTCATACCAAGGTAACCAATTCAGTTTTATTAGACTACTAATTTTTTTTTAATGTGATGCAGTTGGTAGTCAAACTTTCATACCAATGTAACTAATTCAGTTTTATTAGGTTACAAATTTTTTTTGAATGTGATGCAGTTGGTAACCAAACACTATTATGGAGGTAACCAAACACTATTATGATGATTTTTTGTTGCAGTAAATCTAGGTAACCAAACACTAGTATGGAGGTAACTAAACACTACTATGGAGGTAACCAGTTCTTGAAAGTGTAGTAATTAATTTTTTTGTTAGTAAATCTAGGTAACCAAACACTAGTATGGAGGTAACTAAACACTACTATGGAGGTAACCAGTTCTTGAAAGTGTAGTAATTAATTTTTTTGTTAGTAAATCTAGGTAACCAAACACTAGTATTGATGTAACCAATTCCTGAATATGTAGTAACTAGTTTTTTTGTGCAATAACTATAGGTAACCAAACACTAGTATGGTGGTAACTAAACACTAGTATGGAAATAACCAATTCTTGAATTTACTTATTTTTTGTATGTACCTATATTTCTTATTTATCGGCGTTTATTATAACTTAAGTTATGTAACGATCATGGTCTTCTTTTTTTCTTCAGGGTGGTGATCAACTATGACTTCCCATTAAATCTCGGCGGTGGTCAAAAAATCCAATACATATTCATTTGATGAGAGAGAAATAAACAAACGAATTGAATAAAAGTTGAAGAAGAAAATTAATTCTACCTTTTTTTCTTCTTCTTTTTGCCGGTATAAAAAAGATTCCCAAAGACGGAAAGCTTGATGATTGCAAGAAAGGTGTCTTCAATTGAGAGATGAGTAATTAGAGAGAAAGAGAGAGAGAGAGTAATTAGATATATATATATATATATATATATATATATATATAGAGAGAGAGAGAGAGAGAGAGAGAGAGAGAGAGAGAGAGAGAGAGAGAGAGAGAGAGATAAAGCGAGTTATGAAAGATCTGAGGCTGATGGAAGACTAATCTTAGAGAGAGAGTAATTGAATTGAATTGAAGTAATTTAATTTATTTTTCCTTAATTTAAGGGATTTGTGAAATTTAATTTACTTCTCCTTGATTTAAGAGATTTGTGAAACTGAAATGATTTAATGTGAGTATTGCATTGTACTCTTTTTATAATTATTTTGTGGATGCACTAATCTTATACTTTTTTTTAAAATTATTATATATTACTGTAAAGAACCCATGATTTTAAAATTTATAAATGATTTATAAACACTAATGACCATTTACAATTCTAAATTCAAGGTCCATCATGGGAGGATGCTCTTATTCCTTCAAATATGAATTTTAAGGCCTTAGGCATCCTCGTAGGTTCACAAGTATATGAATTTAACCCAACGTGGAATGATACAATTTTAACACAAGTCCATCATGGAAAGATAGGCCTAATTCCTTCGAATAGAGATTTAAAGGTCTTATGCATCATCCTAAGCTCATAATCAATTAAATCCAACACAATAAATGCATTAGATAGCCTTAAAGTCCAAATCAATCACGGGTTAATTCTAATTTTTATGGGTAATGACCCACAAACCTTAGATTCACCTGGAATCTCCATATATACCACACAAAATGCCAAAACAAGGATTACCCAAGCATTTTCATCAACAAAATATGAAAAAGGGACTCGCATACTTTAAATAACCCTAAAACCATTTTCTAATTATTCAAATTAAACTAAACATGAGGATAAAGATCTAAACCCTCAAATCTACATTTTTACATCATAAGCATGCATATAACAAGTTTATTTCTCAACTAGAGTAGAAGGAAAGAATTAGACCGTGCGAAATGAAGAGGAGAAGAGTTTTGATAGAGATTCACCTGAGAATGCCTTTAATCTTCAATAATTCTTTGATTTTGGGTTGAAATTGATAGAGTTTAGCCAGAATTTTTATTTTTCTCTCTCAAAATACTCTCAATTGCTTAAGAGTACTATGTCTCAAAAAAAAACTCTCAAAATGGTGGTCTCTTATACAAACAACATTCATCCCTTATTTATAGAGAAAAAGCAAAAAAGGTGTTGAAAACAAGGGAACCAAGGTGCAAGCCGCTAATATAATTGAGGCTTGACTCCGAGCTGCCACTATTTTGGAGGCTTGTTCCCCACTAGCCACCACTATTCTGGAGGCTTGGTGGTGTGAAATCTTAAGGCCTTTGATGATTACTTGGTCTAGTTTTTCATATTTTGACCATTCTAAATCCTTCCGATCTTTTACTTTTTCCTTATGAGATTTTATAATTTTAAATTTTTTATTAATTTAAATAAAAAGATTCAAATTTTAAGAGTCTGCAGTCCCATAGGAAGTCAAAAACTTGTGAATACATGGCTTCTATGCTGCGAAAAACTAGATATCATAAAAAGAAAATATAAATATAAAATATATATACTCATGTTTTGTTTATTTTATTTTTCAAATGGGTGGCTCTATTACCGAAAAAATTATAACATGCTCCTGGAGTATGGTGAATAGTATACCCTCCCTCTTATATGAGGGTGGACTCCACACGCGGTGAAACCCGTGCCACAACGCGTGAAATTCATCTTCATGTGAGAGGGACATACTATTTATCCATGTCCCAAAAACATAGAATAATTACTCCTATTACCGCATATTATCTATATATATAGTACAAAAAATTACATCAATCAGATTGTACTATCACATTAGCCCATGTGAAAAGGTAGAATATAAATATTAAAATGGTATATATCTTGTACTTACCTGTACTTCTTATGATTTTTGTTGAAGATACTCGTAAGTGAAAAGAAGCTTTCCTAGCAACTCTACGCCAAGACTGTATAATTCTTCTCTCTACAATGGAAGCTTTACGGTGTGTTGAATGGAACTTTTATCTCCTTTTATAACCACACAATAAAGAGTCTACCCATTATAAACTCTAATCGATAAATGTCACATGTATTTGTCTTTTATAAATAATTTATTTATATCACTTCTTCAAGTCTATCATAAATGACTAGCAATATCTTATTATTTATCTTGGTAAGAAAATTAATGTGCGTATCATTCCATTATATATTACAATATAACCATCACATCTATATATAATATCTGAACAAGTTGTACCTTACCTAATTATATATTTATTTAGTCACAAACTTCATATTAGCATCTAATATAATTATAATTAATTCCCCTTCATTCTAAAATTACTTGATTAAAGGTAAACTCAAATAAATAATTCTTATATATCAACGATAGAACTTGTTAGATTTTGATGCGGGGTAATTATAGTGACCTGATATTTTGTTACTTGTGTTAAAGAAAAACTCATATACATATTTTGTTGATTTTTATGTTGTTTAAATGTAATTCACGATTTTTTAATGTTCACTAGTTATTTTTACGATCAGTTTTGTTATGTACACTGATTTGGCCAATGATCCATACACTTACCCTTGTAAAAAATGATAGGACACATCACTTACATAGTGAGCCCCATTATTTTTTACAAAGATCATTGCATGAATTATTGCAAAACATCATTACATATATCTTTTTCCTTTTACGATTGACCTCTTCATGATTTGATATCTATTATTTGCTCGAAAGACTTTTCATTTTTATTTTTTGTTGTTTTAATTTTTTTTATGATTTTAATCTTTTTATAGTTTTAATATATTTCAGTCATTTAACCTGTTTCGAAATAAATTCAAATTAAGGGTTGCTTGAAGCCTACTCAAAGGCTCTTTGAAGCCGAAGTTGATTCGGTTTAGGAGTATGGTCCTACCACTAGAGTCCAATTTTAAGAGAGGTCCACCCCTAACGGGTTCAGATCTTCTGTAACGAATTTATCTATTTCTCTGTGTCGAAACTTATAGTAACGATTTTTAGGATCTATGGCGACGGTATATCCCGTCATCGTAATCCTATAAAAAAAAAATAAGGTTATAGTGACGATACATACCGTCGTCATAGACCCAAAAAACCGTCACCATAGGATCTAACATAGAGAAACAAAAAAAAAAATTGTTACAAAGGATCTCATGCCGCCCCTAACATGCTTTAAAAATTTTAAAAGTACAATTTATGTAGCTCATTAAGGATATTTTGATCATTTCAATCTTGAAATTTTGTCTTGGGTCACTGGACTATTTTTTGTTGCTCTGATTTATCTAAAACATCTTCATCATCCCTAACCTCGATTCGTCAAATTTTTTATTGCTCTGGTCTGGAACTTACAACTTATTTATTTATTTATTTAGTTTACTCCACAAATATGTGTTCTATAATTTCACTATTCGTAAAAAGTCGTGTTTAATAAATTCAATCCAGTTTGGCCTATTAGTTAATGCAAAATGGATAAATTGACATTTATAAATGACACATGCATCATTTTTATAAGGTCGGATATGATATTAGAACTGGCATATAAGTTGAAAGAACATAGTGTCATTATCCCCATTATTAATAATGAAACTTGGAAACAACCCATCTCATTTTACTTAAAGCGTTTGTCCCTGACCATGCTATCTCATTTCACTTTCGGAAATTAAGAAAAAAATACATATTAGAAAAATAAACACACAAAGCAAGACAAAACATATATATTAGTAACTTGCTAAGAAATGAACAAACATTTAGAGATGTCATTAGGCCTTAGAATCTATGGCCATGATGGTACTGAGGTTCATTGGTCTCATGTACTCATTTGTGCCAGTCATAATTTTTTTTGCAATTAGTCTGCAGGCCTTTTCAGTTGGGTGGAATGCATCCCAAAAGGCATACAAGTCTCTGTCTGGGCACAAGTTGGAAAGTTGATTGCAGAGTCCAAGGCCGTTGAATGGCCCTTGCCCACAACATGCCACTTTTGATGTAATAAATCCTGCAGACCATGACAAATAATAAAATTAAAGGGGACTAAACATGAAAAATAACTATAAATTGTGAAATAAGACTATAAAAACAAAACACTTACAATTTAGGGATAAAATGTGAAAAGTTGTTATATTTTGGTGACTAACATAAAAAAAAGATGTAGTTTGAGAATAAAATACTCAAAAAAAATAATTAATGGACTAAACGTAAAAAAAACAAGTATAATTTGTGGACAGCAAAGATGTTATCCTTAAACATAATTATATTCTCTCCTCTACTTTAAGTTTTCTTAATTTGTGTAAAAAAAATGTCCTTTAAAACATTTTTTATGGGAAGAAAGAATAAGTTATTGCTTAAATAGCCATGTCTTGTCATGATAATAAGATTATAATTGCAAACTTGTGAATATGTCAATATATATTACTATTAGATAAATTTTGTCAAATAATACTCTTTTTGTACAATAGAGAGTAATTTATAAGTTTAGCAATTGATGACGTAATTATGAATTATTATCACAAGGTGATGAAAATATTATGTTATTTCATCCCGCACTATATATAGAGAGAATTTCGTTAAAAAAAATAATAAATGAGACTCTTTTTATCGAACAGAAAAAAAATACGACTTTGAAAATTTGTAAAAAAGAAGCAAAGCTACCGTAGGCTTCCGGATTGGTGATGAAATTACTCCGCATTAAATTTGTATTTACAGCTACGAAGACGGTGCTGCCTAACTCACTATTGAGGCCGTTTAGCATCTGAACCAGTTGCGGGTCATATAATGATGATGCCCGTTGAAGCACCTGCGAACACTGGCCATTGTTGCCACGTTGGGCCAGTTCTGATGGAACACATCCCAACGGTCCGGCACCCGTGACGAGAACCCTCCGAGCTCCAAGTTCATAGAGCGTCTGCAATTACATGACAAATGTGAGCACAAGTATAAAATTGATCGGAGTGAGTATTTTCAAAATAACTTTTAACTAACTATTTTCTTTTTGAAAAAATGTAGGCCTTTTTTTTTTTGTCTTTTATGATACCAAAAAAATAAAAATAAAATACAAAAATAGAAAATGTAGACTGGTAATGAAATACTCTCTCCGTCCCGTTAAGATGTCTTAAATAAAAATTTTGTATTATTAAATAAATAAAAATAGAGGAGAGAATAAATAAGTTCAATTGTTATCTAAAATGGACCCACTTAACATAAGCATATTGAAAAAAGAATCATCATTAATTACTTTTGACGATAAAAATAAACTTTATATAATATTTTTTATTTTAAATTGTGTACTTTTAACATCTTTTATAGAAAAAAAAAAATTCATACACCAGTCATCTACAACTTTAAGTCGGTGAGTTCATGATTACCTTGTAAGAGAAAATAATTAGCGAATGATTAGTAGTATTGACCCCCTTTAATTCTAAAAACGGGAGTGAAACTGTGATTTTGGAAAAATAAACAAACAATTTTCTAAATATTGAGTGGATTTTTATTTTATTTTTCCGGGGGGCAATTATATATACTAGTCTATGTAGCACACAATATGTGTGTACAATTAATATATATATATATATATATATTTGAATAAAACTTAAAAATATGAATAAAAAATATAAGAGAGAAAATATGGATAAAAAATGAAAAAGAAAATAATGTAATTAATGTGACGGAAACTCCCTCTCCCTATATATATATATATATATATATATATATATATAGCAAATAGTTGAACTATTTTGTTTTGTCAATTTTTTTTGTAAAATATATAAGAAAGAGTGGGATCTATATTAAAAAATCACATTAGCATTTTATCCTCCATTGCCTATAGTTTTGTTCTCCACAAATTCTTTGGCTCTGCCACTTGATGTGTTATATTACATCTTATAGACTCTTGTTAACAATCGAAATTAAATTTGAAGTCTCATCCTCTACGTCATGTGCTCTCAACTCATGTATTGTGTCTGACGTAATTTTTATTTATTTAGGTAAAAGTTAAATGTCAACACTATATCTTAGTTAAACGACAAAAGAAATGTGATGATAGAATTGAACTCGTGTTTGATAGAATAAGAGAAAAGAAAGGGAGTTACCATTAAAATTTTTCTGTATTCGGAGATTATAAAACGGACATAATCGGGAAGAGAATATTGACGAGATCTAAGGGAGTAAGGTACGAGATAATAGTTATTGACGAAATCATTGCCGCCCAATGTCATGAGAACCAGGCCTTGGTTAACTAGTCGCTCGGTTTCCTCGGCTCCAATAAGAGCAGCCACTCGTTGCTGGTATTGTCGGAAGTATTCAAACTGAGTTGGCATCCGAAGAATATTCACCTGCAAATATCAAATTATAGCCACACACACAAATATATATATATATATATATATATATATATATATATATAAGAAAAATAATAGTAATAAAAAAAATTCCATCAGCATCATTTTATCACCTAAATTTTGTGTGGTTGTGACAGATGAGGATGTTACCATTTATTTTTCTTGTTTTTGAACTAACGGGGGAAATTAAGAAAATGTTTTATTTTAACAATAATAATACATTTATTATTACAACATACATTATTAAATTACTTTCTCACAATGTATCGCATAATATAGAAAATATTGAGCGGTGCTTATGACTAAAGAATGAATACTGTAAGTCTATAATAGCATCTTTAACAGCCTCTTCAACTACTTTGAAATACTAAAATAGGTGAATCACATCAGAAAAATTATCTCCAACAGCCTCTCCAACCTTAGTTATCAAATCTGCAACCTCATTCTCTCTTTTCAGAACTGATAAGTTGACCTTGCCTATTCAAAACATTTATTTTGTTTTGGGAGAATCAAAATCATATATAAATAAAAAAAAAAAGCTAAAAACATTTATTTTGCTTGATGGATTTGATGTACAACTCATTTTAAAATTTAATATCATTCCTTTTTATTTATTTTGCCTTAATTAAATTGAAATGATTGATGAAGCATTAAATATTAAAGTGGCAAATAATGCTCTTTAAACTGCCACGTAGGTCAACAAACTTCAATTTGAAGAGATTTTTTTGCTATTACTCTTAGAGATGCTCTAAGTATATGCAAAATAATGTGTATTACTGTACTTGATAATAACTATTGGATCTACCATATACGGTGAATCGTCAATTAATTATAATTCATTAAAAAAAAATTATCTGCATTGATGCTCAATATATATATATATATATATATATTTATAGGTAATTGTACAAAATTCACGTGAAAAATAACTTATAGTCAAAGGGTGCACCCTCGATACAGTAGTAACTTTTAAAACCATAAAAAAATCCTGTTTAAGTAGTTAACTTATTTGAATTATTAAGCTGAAAGTAGAGGTTCATATTTGCAGCATATTATTTAACAAACAATAATATTAAAATATAAAAAAATTATGCGAGTTAAACTCTCTTTATTATAATAATATGCTATGATCATAATCTCGTTCGTGCATGCACTGCTAATGTGTTAAACTCTCTTTTTTACCCAAAACCTGTAATAGTGTTTACTTTTTATAAAATACACACAAAGTGAATATGGACGAATGAATTATTGCACGATGAGAAACTTACGAATTGTATTCCCGTGTCGTTTAATATTCCAACTCCAGCCGAAGCGAAATTTGCACCAACTAGTAGCCTTTCCCCAGTTAGCTCTGGACTCAAATATGGTAATGTCGGCTCAGAGCCTATTTCCTCACCTAATATAAATATTATCATGGCAGTGAGAAAATAAGGCATTAACACACATAAAAATAATAATAACAAAAATAAATCTAATTATCTCTTCATGCATAGCATGGCATTTAATAATGTTTTCTCTTCATTATTAGATTTGATTAAGGCTCTAATATCTGTTTAATAGGTTTGAAATAGTTGTATAAAAACTGAAAGATTGGTGTCTGCCAGTTTCTGAAAAGAAAAAAAACATTAACAATACTATGGATTTAGATTCCAGACAGTTTACATTAGATAGTTCATTTGACAGTCCGATAAAAATTAGTTGCATTTGCATAACAGAAAATTAAACACAACTCTATGTTATTCAAATGCAACTCAGTTCTACAAACTGCCTACTTTAGACTGTTTGGAATAGGATCAGTATTATACCTCGTGCATACACTATTTCACAAACGGTAAAAATAAGAAATTGTTATTTTCACAACTAAAAAGTGATATTTTTACAAAGTCTACTATTCATGCATCAGTGACCTTGTTGAACTGTCACTTTTACTTGTAAAAATATCAATTCCTTAAAAATAATGTATACACGAATTACTGTCAAACAAAGTGAGACTGCTCAACTCCAGCTAAAAATAATCATGTGCAAAACTCAACTGATTATGTCAGGAATATTGAGCCCATTAGAAAAACGGCCTGTAGCTCGGCCTGTCGGATAATCAATGCCATAAGGAGGCGAATCTGCACGTGCAGTGGTAGCCAAGTAGTTGTTGTTGCCACTATCGACTAGTGAGTCGCCAAACACGAAAAATGCACGAGCCTCAGCTTGCTTAGACAAAATAAATCCCATAGCCAAAAAATGGCTAAAAACTGACCAGAAACTGGGGGTTGATGAGGGTGCCATGACAATGTTTGCAAAAGCCACAAAAGTTGCTCGTTATTGTGGTGCTACTACATAGGCAAAAAACATGACTGTATATATAAAACATTTTGTCTCTTCTTTTGGGATTGAAACTAAGGGTTATTCAACTACCAAGTACGTACAGCTAACACTATAACAATTATGGAGTCTCAAAATACAGATAGGTAGTTAGGGTATATAATTGCACCCAAAAAAACAGAAGTTGGGGCATATCCAGTTAATTGACAGTTGTTTTCCATAGTTAGATTGTTCAACTGTAGTAACCGATCAATTGACAATATTATAAAAATTAATTTATCCTTAAAACAAATCTCAGCCGTCTAGGCTGAGATCTGACGGTTTACATAACCCTCGTTCGCAGTATAATATCCAAGTATTCGCAGTATTATACTGCAGACCAGGGATATTGTCCAAAATACCCTCAATATTTAAATCAATAAACTCATCGTCCATAGTATAATATTGCGGACAATGAAAATTACGAAAATGTCATCCGCAATATTAATAGTCACCGTTCGCATTATTATACTACGGACGATATGAATTTTTGGTTTTCCCCCAAACTGCGTCATTTTTGGCTTTCCCCCGTCCGTAGTATAATATTGCAGACAATATGAATTTTTGGTTTTTTCCCAAATTGCATCGTTTTTATACTGCGAACGACATGAATTTTTGGCTTTTCTCAATATTAAACTGCGGATAACTTTATTACTCTCTCTATATGAATAGTTTTAATGAAGAGTATCATAATCAAGCTAGCTCGTCAAGTTTTGTCAGATAAGAGTTAATTTTCAATAGAACAAACTCTTTGAAAGGTTTAATTAAGGACTCGGATTTTGAGCACACCACTAATCATATGCATCAATTCTTAGAGACCCATGTTTTGAAACATGCAAATCATATCTACCTCAACTCTGTACATCATTGGTGGTGTAGTGTTTTTTGCTTGTAGAGGATACCTTAAAATTTTGTAAACAAAATGCCTAACCCTACCCAATTAGCGAACTCCCCAATTTTTGGCAATTGTATAAACTTCATGGCCAACTTATGAGATTGGCTAATCAAAGGCCTCAAAATTTTGGAATTGTATACATTTTTTCTAGACAATATCCCTTAGTTTTTGTTATTGTAGATGAAGAGAAGTAGTGTCCAAACAGAGAGAGTAATAAAGTTATTCGCAAGAGTAATAAAGTCATTTGCAGTTTAATGCTGGGGAAAGCTAAAAATTTATATCGTTTGCAATATAATATTGAAGACATGAGAAAGTCAAAAGCGACGCAGTTTAAAAAAAATCAAAAACTCATATCGTCCGCAGTATAATACTGCGGACGATGAATATTAATATTGCGGATGATATTTTTGCAATTTTTATCGTCCGCAGTATTATACCGCGGACGAATAGTTTATTCATTTAAATGTTGAGAACATTTTAGATAATATATTTCGTCCGCAGTATAATACTGCGGATATTTAGATATTATACTGCAGACGAATGTTATCTCAATTTAGACAACTGAGCTCTTGTTATAAGGTTAAATCAACTTTTATAATATTATCAATGAATAAGTATTTTGTGTGTGTGTGTGTGTGTGTGTGTGGATAAGTGAATCTATAGTGATGGATAAGTGCATGTATAATGACTTGAGTTTTAAGCGATTACGTTAATGTCTAACGTAAACGTCCCGGATTCTCAACACATCATATGACAGTATGCGGCATGAAGAAATTGACGTGGTCAATTTGGCTTTTAATTTCTAGGTGCCCATTCTTATACTTTTTTTTATATATATATATATATATATATATATATATATATATATATATATATATATTACAATTTGCACAAAAAGAGAAGATAATTTATATTTGGTAAAAATATAGGTACACAATTGTGTACCTATACGGTAGGCCTTTAGCGATGGTTTGAATAACTATGCGACAGTACTATCTAGAAAACTGTCGACATAGCAATTAAAATCGTCGTCAAAAGCCTACTGTGTAAGTACACAGTTGTGTACCTACATATACCCTTTTATATTTTCATAAGTTAATTTTGATATTTTCGAAGAATTAAATGTGATTCACTTGTAAAAATATCAAATTAACTTGTAAAAATATCAATTTTTATATAAAATTGATGTTTTCACATACTGATTTAATTTATTCACTTATATAAATATTAAATTAATTTATAAAAATATCAATTTTTAAAAAATTATCGTGGCCAATTCGGCTTTTTTTATTTCTAGATGTCTGTTCTTATCATAAATTCATTATACCGAGTTCGTGTAACTTTTCCATTCAATTGTTTTCTGAGATATTTTTATTTATTTGTTTGTTTAATTAATTAAGTCTTAGCCGAAAAGGCAGGAGGAGTGGGGGAAGGAGTGCCTTAAAGACGTGTTGCCTATTTTTTATAACTAATGAATGTTTCAACTACTTGACCAATCATCACATGACTACTACTTTATTGTGAAGTTAACCTTTAATTTAATTTATTCCATTGATAAGGACATAATAATATTTATATTTTCAATATAAATATTTATTCAACGAGAGTCAGGGTATTTGTTTTAAAGATATTTTAAATTTTTAATGACATATTTTATTTTATTTTGATAGCATAAATATGAGTCACACTATATATTACAAAAAAAAATTATCGAATTACGATTGTATCGTATATCAATTATTAAATTGGATAGGATTATGTGTCTGTTCGGGAATTACTTATAAATTAGTCAATCCAACTTATAAGTAGTAAAGTTAAAAATATCATTCGGGAACATGTAATATCCCGGATATTTAAATGAATTAGAAATAAAATATCTAATATTTAATAAAGGTTGGAGTTTGATAACCTAGTAGTGGTAGATAAATAGAGGTCCAAATTAAATTTAACGGACTAACTTAGATATGGTGATATCAAATTTTTTTAAGTTAGCAAGTAAAGTGATAATTCAATAAACTTGACTAACAGCAAGTCTAATTAAATTAAGAGAATTAATTAGTGGAGTTATGTAATTACGCGACGTGATTGCGTGTAAATTAAATATGTATTTATATGAATATATATATATGCGTGCATATTTAGTAACATAATTTAATGGTTAATTAAATTGTGAGAAATAGATAAATTAATATTAAATTAATCCGAGTTGAATTAAAAGGTTTATTGTGGAATTAATTTTATTCATTAATCAACAATTATGCAAATTGTTGATAAATTATTTGTGAGGAATAATTATGTAATTTATATAATTATAAATTATATAAAGTAGTTGAATTAATTAAGGGAGAATAGTAATGGTATATATGTACAACATTTAATTTCATATATATGTACATATATATAAAGGGATTAAATTAATTAAGTAATTTTAAATAGTAATTTAATATATTAAATGAATATATTCTATAATTAAATAAATCATTGTAAATGATTTATGAGAGTGAGAAATTGAATTATACAATTATTTGTGTAATATTAATTAAATAATTTAATAAATTATTTAAATAAGAAATTGAGTAAATATATTATTATTTCAATGTATTTTCGGGTAAATGGAATTATTTCCATAATTGATGAGAAATGAATTATTTAATGTAAATGTATTAAATAATTTAATTTATGGCCTAAATAATATATATTAAATTATATATTGTATTTATTTTAATTTCATAATTTATTGTGAAATTGTTTTTGAGGTAAAGTAATGTGTATAAATAATATATATAGATTATATATATTATTATTAGCGAATACACTGTGACGACCCCAAATCCGGGTTCCTTTAACCCTGGACCTGGTTCATCACTACACATCATCTTCATACATGTTCTATAACTAATGCGGAATATATAAACATAAATTGTTTATTCTACAACATTTCCCAAGGTTTCTAACCTTAACTTACATCTTTACCTTTAGATTCATAAAAAGGTTTACAAAATTACTTACATCATATAACAATTTAGTTATAATGAATAACACTATAATCTTGTCTTTTGCGTCTGTCTCCGTCTCTCCTCGGACATTCGTATTATTCTGAAATTTGTTATCATGATATAGCAAGAGTGAGCAACGACTTTGCTCAGCAAGTTTAAATACAATAACGATATATCATGATTGAAAGAAAGAACAAGCTTTCGGATTTTCAACAATATAATAATTGTGAAAGAGTACGAATCATAATTTCAATAATTGAATGACTGAATCAAGTAATGTTGAGTGTCAATAATGACCATGAACAATTTTAACTGAACCTTATGGTAATGAAGGTGATCAGCCTTTCATACCTGATGAACACATGCAACAAGCACTATGTGCGAATCCACAATTTAAAGATGTGGAATAATTATACAGAATTAAACCATAGCATGCTTGAAACGTAATAAATTGAATTTGAGTTAGGGACTTGAACAATAAAATAATATATCCTGCTCGAATATAAATTGAGTAGGGTTTAGGAAACTTGCACAAAGTAAAGTTTGAAGATAGGAAACTTGCCTGTCTGCTCAGCTACAATAAATGTCTAGCTTTAACTAACTGGCTTTGAAAGACCTAACATTAATAAAGTTGGTCTAATAATTAGTACAACGTATTTGTACAACTAAACGCTCATTAAGGAACTTATCTACCACTCATAAGTACTAACACATGATATACATCAGTCAAAACAATATCATTAACCTTATAGACCCTCAATCATATTAGGTTAATAATTTAATAAGTTAGAAAATAATTTTCTCATGTGTGAAACACTTATTAAACTATTAAACAATTTATTATAATTGTTTAAACAAAAGAGTTAAAAGACACTTTCTTTATTTCATTTAATTACTATTTAACATTAATTAAATAGTAAGTAATTAACTACCTTTAGTTATTATTTAATAATAAATAATAACTTACTAGATTTATTTATTATTTAAAATTAATCAAATAATAAATAATTATATTATATTAAAAATAATCAAATATCTTTAGTTATTATTTAATAATAAATAATAACTAATTAACTAGATTCATTTATTATTTAAAGTTAATTAAATAATAAATAATAAAATTATATAGACTCAAATATCATTAGTTATTATTTAATAATAAATAATAACTAACTGAATTTATTTATTATTTAAAGTTAATCAAATAACAAATAATTAAATACCCAATCTTAGTTGTCTTTAATTATTATTTAATAGTAATTAAATAATAATTAATTAATTTATCATCCTTATTTATTATTTAATATTAATCATAAATTCAGAAGATATAATATTAATCTAACTAGATTAATATTTAACATTTAAATATTAATCCTAAATACTTATTATATTTGAAAAATATAATATTAAACTAAATAGATTAATATTTACAACATTTAAATATTAATCCTAAATACTTATTATATTTGAAAAATATAACATTAAACTAACTAGATTAATATTTACAACATTTAAATATTAATCCTAAATACTTATTATATTTGGAAAAATATAATATTAAACTAACTAGATTAATATTTATAACATTTAAATATTAATCCTAAATACTTATTATATTTGGAAAAATATAATATTAAACTAACTAGATTAATATTTATAACATTTAAATATTAATCCTAAATACTTATTATATTTGGAAAATATAATATTAAACTAACTAGATTAATATTTACAATATTTAAATATTAATCCTAAATACTTATTATATTTGAAAAATATAATATTAAACTAACTAGATTAATATTTACAACATTTAAATATTAATCCTAAATACTTATTATATTTGAAAAATATAATATTATATACCTAAATATCATTTTTGTATTATTATTATTAATTTTTAAACATTTAAATTAATTTAAATTATCCAGAATGGCAAAATCGTAAATAAACTGAAAACCGAACGGAGGGGCAGTATCGTAATTTCGCAGAAAAAAGACCGGAGGGGCAATCTGGTAATTTCGCAGGAAATTTTATTACCGCGCATGGCGCGCGTACCAAATAAACGGACCAAAACGGTGCCGTTTTGAGAGAACAGGAATTGGCCTCCGCGCATTGCGCGCGGAGTAAAATTTTTCTTACGCCAAACGGCGTCGTTTGGCTCCGCGTTTTTTCAGAAAATTGGCTGGCGCGCATTGCGCGGCCAGCCCTTTTTTTTTTCCACTCGCAGAAGGTGAACAGTGCTTTTTAATACACAACTTAATAAAATTTATACCTTCAAATAAACTTTAACTCCTCAATAAAAATCCAAAAAAATTACCAATAACTTAACAACAATTTATAACATGAAAATTTAATTTTTTCATGATTTAATATAAAAAAAAATTATAAAAATTTTTACATCACATAAACTACCACAAATCATAACTTTTTATGTATAACTCCAATTTGAGTGATTCAAACTTTGTTTTTCTCATGATTTAATGTTCTATAATATTATGACATTAAATCTAAATTTTATAAAAATTAATTTCTTGTCATTACTTTGAGACTTGATTTAACACCACAAATCACATGTTTTTAGCATATAAATTATACCAAAACACAAACCAAGTATATTAAACTCAAGCATGACATAAATATTACTATCACATATTATTAACTACATTAATATGTTTATACTCACATGTTAGTTTATTTAATTAAAAAAAACAAACTACATTTAAAATAACCATTACCTCATTTTAATGGCTATCTTCATTTTTCTTCCAAAATAGGTGGTGAATGACATGAACAAAACTAACTTCTCCTTCTTCCTCCTTAATCTCTCAAATAATATGCTCTCCCAAGCAATTTCTCTCAAACTCTCTCTTTTGAAACTTGGAAAATAAATGAAGTGAAATGTTTATCATTTCAAGTATACATGTAAAATTATTAGATACAAGATTATATCTATAACTCATGATACTCTTTGCTTGGATACTTGCTCAAGAAAACTAGCCCATAACTTAGTTGGTGGAAGAAGAATGGTCCAAGTACTTTAAAAAAATCAATACAAGCAACCAAATTATTAAATAAATAAATAATAAAATAAAACAAATCTCACTTCTCTATCTTTTCCTTCCTTGCCGGCAACATCACTATTGGTGTCCCAAAATGTTTGTCACATATGCTTACTTTTATATAAATAATAGTTTAATTAAGTATTTTTCAAGTGGGCCAATCATTGGGCTTTAATTTAAAATACCAATTGGGCTTCTATTAAATTGTTTGGGCTACTAAATTGTCAAATTTTATTATTCTCCACTTGGGCTACTAATTGACCCATGTTGGGCTAATTTAATAATTTACACATTAATTATTCAATCCATGATTAAATAAATAATTAGATTGAATAAATAATTAAATATTCTAACCCATAAGTATTAAATTACTAAATGGACTAATAATATTATTAATAATATTTTACATTATTTACATTAATTAATTATCATATTAATTAATTTATAAAATTTAATTCACTCATTATATTCAATTTAATTGAATATTTAATTAATGGCAACTTGTCAATTATTTTGATATTAAAACTTTAGAGTGTGTTCGCTAATAATAATATATATAAACTATATATATTATTTATACACATTACCTTACCTCAAAACAATTTCACAATAAATTATGAAATTAAAATAAATACAATATATAATTTAATATATATTATTTAGGCCATAAATTAAATTATTTAATACATTTACATTAAATAATTTATTTCTCATAAATTATGGAAATAATTCCATTTACCCGAAAATACATTAAAATAATAATATATTTACTCAATTTCTTATTTAAATAATTTATTAAATTATTTAATTAATATTACACAAATAATTGTATAATTCAATTTCTCACTCTCATAAATCATTTACAATGATTTATTTAATTATAGAATATATTCATTTAATATATTCAATTACTATTTAAAATTACTTAATTAATTTAATCCCTTTATATATATGTACATATATGTGAAATTAAATGTTGCACATATATACAATTATTAATCTCCCTTAATTAATTCAACTACTTTATATAATTTATAATTATATAATTTACATAATTATTCCTCACAAATAATTTATCAATAATTTACATAAATATTGATTAATGAGTATAATCAATATAATAACTAAATTAATTCCACAATTAACCTTTTAATTCAATTCAGATTAATTTAATATTAATCTATCTAATTATCACAATTTAATTAATCATTAAATTATGTTACTAAATATGCACACATATATATATATTCATATAAATACATATTTAATTTACACGCAACCACGTCGCATAATTACATAACTCCGCTAATTAAATTATCTTAATCTAATTAGACTTGCTATTAGCCAAGTTCATTGAATTATCACTGTACTTGCTAACTTAAAAAAAAAAAATTTTGATATCACCATATCTAAGTTAGTCCGTTAAATTTAATTTGGACATCTATTTATCTATCACTACTAGGTTATCAAACTCCAACCTTTATTAAATATTAAATATTTTATTTCTAATTTATTTAAATATCCGGGATATTACATTCACCCCTTCTTCTAAAAATTTCGTCCCCGAAATTATCTCATACACATTTCTACCAATTTTCATCTCTGAGTATAACTCTTTACTCATCATAGTCTGTGACCACCCTTTTCTAGGAAGTTCATACTTCTAAACTCATAATTCCAGAACAATGGAATATCTTGCAGAAGAATAAATTGAAAATCAATATCTTACAGAAGAATAAATTGAAAATCAAAATATTCATTAAAACTTTCATACTATGCTGAGGGGTCATCAAGACTGTGAACATGGAATTAACTGAATTCCGAATAAATAGTATTTATCCCTGTAAATACTTACAAACAGAGTGTTTATCAATCGCAAAGACTGAAAACATTCCATAGGTGTACGCTAGGTGATCAGCCTATCGTACCACACGTCGTGCAGAACGTTTGAGTTGGGCGCCAGTCGGAGCTATATGCCGACCAAATACATCTGCTTTAGCTGACAGAATATATTTGTTTTTGCACTTGTTCACCTCAGACTTACTACAAAATTCCGTTCCAAAATAATTTGGATTGGATAATAAACTTGAGTCAATTCTGTCTAAAAGTGTCCAGTCAAAATAAATGACAAAGACTCTCATCATTGAACTGTTCGTATATTACGAACTAAAAATCATTTTAGATTAGTTAAAATAACTGTAATTCATTTTTAGGACTTTATGATACCGCACCGTTGCAACAGTGCGTTGAGGATTCCGTCCTTTTCATCTCTGCACCATGGCTTTAATGGCGTGGATGATTTTATAAATACATTTTGATATTTTTAAATCAATTTGTCTAGCCGAAACAATTAGCATAGACCCTTTTTTTTACACGTTTCAAAATACTGAAAATCATTTTATGACTTTGTCATATTACATCGTACCATATTGGGCTTTAAACATCCACACTCGGTCACTCTGCATTGATGACTCCATCACTTATCATCTCTGCACTAAATGCATTAATGATTTCAAAAATACATTTGTCTTTTCAAAAGCACAAAAGTGCGAATTTAGCACGATTTTAAGAATTTCAAAATCTAGCATAGCTAGAAGATTTGGAATACCCTAAAACCTCAAAACACCTCAAATTTTTTCCTCCACATTCTTTTCCAGCTTAATAACTATATCTATTATAGCCTTAACCTGACTACTTAAATATATCCATACTTACTGTTCATCAAACTTACCACGTATTTGGGCTCAGCAACTTACCACAATCATATGGTTTGAGGAACTTGTCCTAGTCAGGCCAAAGTCGCCCATTCGCTGAGGGGCTCCACCACATGACTATGAGTCACGAACTTACTATGCGTGTCAGTTCTCAGAACACGAACTTATCTTAACATCCTCTACCTATCCGTTATACACATGAGAAAAGAATCACCTTCTCAACATACATATAGTGAATAGCGCGACACCAGGTTTCAGTTGATTATCATTATAGGAAGCCAAGTGGTCGTCAAACCAAACACAATCTCCTGCCCATACAAGAAATTGGTCAACTCAGCCACTAATCAATATAGGAAGTTAAGCGGTCGTTAAACCAAGAACAAATATATCAGTTTCCCAACTGTTCAACACTGTAAGGAACACCTGCCATCAGTGCATACGCTTATCCTACGATACACACTGATCGTGCCAAGTTTCGCAGCAGCATCTCCCAAATTGGTTCGCTGACATATCATAGCCCCCGCCCATACAAGGGTTCGTTCAACTCAACCACTATATTAATATAGGAAGCTAAGCGGTTCTAAAACCAAGCACAAATCCCCTGCCCATACAAAGAAATTGTACAACTCAACCACTAATATGAGTCCTCAATTAAAAACCTACAAACCTCTAACTTCTCTTAACTTGATATGAATTTTGTCAATTCATGCCTTATCACACGCAACACTTCAAGAGTCCACTTGTTACTATTTCAATATCTTCATTGTTATAATACCATGCTATCAAAACCACCTCTTTATCATTTAACAAACCATTTGTCATTCCATGATTTTACTATGATCATCGTGATCTTATAACACAATTGATTTCACTGTACTATTTCTCCTTTATTCTAGGATCGTTTAATCCTATCATCTTATCATTCATCTCTGGTCATTTTACTGTACGATCCTTCTCTTTTTAAATTCTTGAATCAAGTGTTCCCTGATTCTTATTCCATTTATTTGGATTACACTCATTGAAGATCCTTCTTTGAATCTTTTCATATATCTATGTATCTATATAGATTTATTTCCTCATTTATGAACTGTATATGTTCATTTCTAAACTCTATCTGAGTTTATCCTTTCACTGTCTTCATTATCTTTCCATGATTATAGTCTAAGGTACTGCTACCTAAGAACTATAACCTATCAGCTCTGATACCAACCTGTGACGACCCCAAATCCGGGTTCCTTTAACCCTGGACCTGGTTCATCACTACACATCATCTTCATACATGTTCTATAACTAATGCGGAATATATAAACATAAATTGTTTATTCTACAACATTTCCCAAGGTTTCTAACCTTAACTTACATCTTTACCTTTAGATTCATAAAAAGGTTTACAAAATTACTTACATCATATAACAATTTAGTTATAATGAATAACACTATAATCTTGTCTTTTGCGTCTGTCTCCGTCTCTCCTCGGACATTCGTATTATTCTGAAATTTGTTATCATGATATAGCAAGAGTGAGCAACGACTTTGCTCAGCAAGTTTAAATACAATAACGATATATCATGATTGAAAGAAAGAACAAGCTTTCGGATTTTCAACAATATAATAATTGTGAAAGAGTACGAATCATAATTTCAATAATTGAATGACTGAATCAAGTAATGTTGAGTGTCAATAATGACCATGAACAATTTTAACTGAACCTTATGGTAATGAAGGTGATCAGCCTTTCATACCTGATGAACACATGCAACAAGCACTATGTGCGAATCCACAATTTAAAGATGTGGAATAATTATACAGAATTAAACCATAGCATGCTTGAAACGTAATAAATTGAATTTGAGTTAGGGACTTGAACAATAAAATAATATATCCTGCTCGAATATAAATTGAGTAGGGTTTAGGAAACTTGCACAAAGTAAAGTTTGAAGATAGGAAACTTGCCTGTCTGCTCAGCTACAATAAATGTCTAGCTTTAACTAACTGGCTTTGAAAGACCTAACATTAATAAAGTTGGTCTAATAATTAGTACAACGTATTTGTACAACTAAACGCTCATTAAGGAACTTATCTACCACTCATAAGTACTAACACATGATATACATCAGTCAAAACAATATCATTAACCTTATAGACCCTCAATCATATTAGGTTAATAATTTAATAAGTTAGAAAATAATTTTCTCATGTGTGAAACACTTATTAAACTATTAAACAATTTATTATAATTGTTTAAACAAAAGAGTTAAAAGACACTTTCTTTATTTCATTTAATTACTATTTAACATTAATTAAATAGTAAGTAATTAACTACCTTTAGTTATTATTTAATAATAAATAATAACTTACTAGATTTATTTATTATTTAAAATTAATCAAATAATAAATAATTATATTATATTAAAAATAATCAAATATCTTTAGTTATTATTTAATAATAAATAATAACTAATTAACTAGATTCATTTATTATTTAAAGTTAATTAAATAATAAATAATAAAATTATATAGACTCAAATATCATTAGTTATTATTTAATAATAAATAATAACTAACTGAATTTATTTATTATTTAAAGTTAATCAAATAACAAATAATTAAATACCCAATCTTAGTTGTCTTTAATTATTATTTAATAGTAATTAAATAATAATTAATTAATTTATCATCCTTATTTATTATTTAATATTAATCATAAATTCAGAAGATATAATATTAATCTAACTAGATTAATATTTAACATTTAAATATTAATCCTAAATACTTATTATATTTGAAAAATATAATATTAAACTAAATAGATTAATATTTACAACATTTAAATATTAATCCTAAATACTTATTATATTTGAAAAATATAACATTAAACTAACTAGATTAATATTTACAACATTTAAATATTAATCCTAAATACTTATTATATTTGGAAAAATATAATATTAAACTAACTAGATTAATATTTATAACATTTAAATATTAATCCTAAATACTTATTATATTTGGAAAAATATAATATTAAACTAACTAGATTAATATTTATAACATTTAAATATTAATCCTAAATACTTATTATATTTGGAAAATATAATATTAAACTAACTAGATTAATATTTACAATATTTAAATATTAATCCTAAATACTTATTATATTTGAAAAATATAATATTAAACTAACTAGATTAATATTTACAACATTTAAATATTAATCCTAAATACTTATTATATTTGAAAAATATAATATTATATACCTAAATATCATTTTTGTATTATTATTATTAATTTTTAAACATTTAAATTAATTTAAATTATCCAGAATGGCAAAATCGTAAATAAACTGAAAACCGAACGGAGGGGCAGTATCGTAATTTCGCAGAAAAAAGACCGGAGGGGCAATCTGGTAATTTCGCAGGAAATTTTATTACCGCGCATGGCGCGCGTACCAAATAAACGGACCAAAACGGTGCCGTTTTGAGAGAACAGGAATTGGCCTCCGCGCATTGCGCGCGGAGTAAAATTTTTCTTACGCCAAACGGCGTCGTTTGGCTCCGCGTTTTTTCAGAAAATTGGCTGGCGCGCATTGCGCGGCCAGCCCTTTTTTTTTTCCACTCGCAGAAGGTGAACAGTGCTTTTTAATACACAACTTAATAAAATTTATACCTTCAAATAAACTTTAACTCCTCAATAAAAATCCAAAAAAATTACCAATAACTTAACAACAATTTATAACATGAAAATTTAATTTTTTCATGATTTAATATAAAAAAAAATTATAAAAATTTTTACATCACATAAACTACCACAAATCATAACTTTTTATGTATAACTCCAATTTGAGTGATTCAAACTTTGTTTTTCTCATGATTTAATGTTCTATAATATTATGACATTAAATCTAAATTTTATAAAAATTAATTTCTTGTCATTACTTTGAGACTTGATTTAACACCACAAATCACATGTTTTTAGCATATAAATTATACCAAAACACAAACCAAGTATATTAAACTCAAGCATGACATAAATATTACTATCACATATTATTAACTACATTAATATGTTTATACTCACATGTTAGTTTATTTAATTAAAAAAAACAAACTACATTTAAAATAACCATTACCTCATTTTAATGGCTATCTTCATTTTTCTTCCAAAATAGGTGGTGAATGACATGAACAAAACTAACTTCTCCTTCTTCCTCCTTAATCTCTCAAATAATATGCTCTCCCAAGCAATTTCTCTCAAACTCTCTCTTTTGAAACTTGGAAAATAAATGAAGTGAAATGTTTATCATTTCAAGTATACATGTAAAATTATTAGATACAAGATTATATCTATAACTCATGATACTCTTTGCTTGGATACTTGCTCAAGAAAACTAGCCCATAACTTAGTTGGTGGAAGAAGAATGGTCCAAGTACTTTAAAAAAATCAATACAAGCAACCAAATTATTAAATAAATAAATAATAAAATAAAACAAATCTCACTTCTCTATCTTTTCCTTCCTTGCCGGCAACATCACTATTGGTGTCCCAAAATGTTTGTCACATATGCTTACTTTTATATAAATAATAGTTTAATTAAGTATTTTTCAAGTGGGCCAATCATTGGGCTTTAATTTAAAATACCAATTGGGCTTCTATTAAATTGTTTGGGCTACTAAATTGTCAAATTTTATTATTCTCCACTTGGGCTACTAATTGACCCATGTTGGGCTAATTTAATAATTTACACATTAATTATTCAATCCATGATTAAATAAATAATTAGATTGAATAAATAATTAAATATTCTAACCCATAAGTATTAAATTACTAAATGGACTAATAATATTATTAATAATATTTTACATTATTTACATTAATTAATTATCATATTAATTAATTTATAAAATTTAATTCACTCATTATATTCAATTTAATTGAATATTTAATTAATGGCAACTTGTCAATTATTTTGATATTAAAACTTTAGAGTGTGTTCGCTAATAATAATATATATAAACTATATATATTATTTATACACATTACCTTACCTCAAAACAATTTCACAATAAATTATGAAATTAAAATAAATACAATATATAATTTAATATATATTATTTAGGCCATAAATTAAATTATTTAATACATTTACATTAAATAATTTATTTCTCATAAATTATGGAAATAATTCCATTTACCCGAAAATACATTAAAATAATAATATATTTACTCAATTTCTTATTTAAATAATTTATTAAATTATTTAATTAATATTACACAAATAATTGTATAATTCAATTTCTCACTCTCATAAATCATTTACAATGATTTATTTAATTATAGAATATATTCATTTAATATATTCAATTACTATTTAAAATTACTTAATTAATTTAATCCCTTTATATATATGTACATATATGTGAAATTAAATGTTGCACATATATACAATTATTAATCTCCCTTAATTAATTCAACTACTTTATATAATTTATAATTATATAATTTACATAATTATTCCTCACAAATAATTTATCAATAATTTACATAAATATTGATTAATGAGTATAATCAATATAATAACTAAATTAATTCCACAATTAACCTTTTAATTCAATTCAGATTAATTTAATATTAATCTATCTAATTATCACAATTTAATTAATCATTAAATTATGTTACTAAATATGCACACATATATATATATTCATATAAATACATATTTAATTTACACGCAACCACGTCGCATAATTACATAACTCCGCTAATTAAATTATCTTAATCTAATTAGACTTGCTATTAGCCAAGTTCATTGAATTATCACTGTACTTGCTAACTTAAAAAAAAAAAATTTTGATATCACCATATCTAAGTTAGTCCGTTAAATTTAATTTGGACATCTATTTATCTATCACTACTAGGTTATCAAACTCCAACCTTTATTAAATATTAAATATTTTATTTCTAATTTATTTAAATATCCGGGATATTACATACACTCTAAAGTTTTAATATCAAAATAATTGATAAGTTGTCATTAATTAAATATTCAATTAAATTGAATATAATGAGTGAATTAAATATAATAAATTAATTAATATGATTATTAATTAATGTAAATAATGTGAAATATTAATAATAATATTTATTAGTCCATTTCGTAATTTAATACCTATGGGTTAAAATATTTAATTATTTATTCAATTTAATTATTTATTTAATCATGGATTGAATAAATAATGTGTAAATTATTAAATTAGCCCAACATGGGTCAATTAGTAGCCCAAGTGGAGAATAATAAAATTTGACAATTTAGTAGCCCAAACAATTTAATAGAAGCCCAATTGGTATTTTAAATTAAAGCCCAATGTTTGGCCCACTTGGAAAATACTTAATTTAACTATTATTAATTTAAAAAGTGACTTGGACAATGAATTTGGGACAAGAAAAGAAGAAATCAGCCGGCAAGGATGAGAAAAGAAAAGAGTTAGTTGATTGCTATTTTATTATTTAATTATTTAAATAATTAGGTTGCTTGTTTTAATTTTTGGTGAGTCTTTTCCCATAAAATCCTCACCAACTAAGGCATGGGTGAACTTCCTTGTGTAAGCATCCAATAGCTAACTTGTGTTGGTATAATTTCATAGATATAAGATATATATCTATACATTATGGAAGACTTAAGTCTTTAGAGAGAGAGAATTGTTAGTCATTTTTCTTCTTTCACTTTGCAAATATTGAGAGGATAAATATTTGAGAGAGATTTTGGGTGGAGCTTCAAGGAAGAAGAAGAAAGCATAAGTTAGTTCATGACATTCACAACCTAGTTTGGAAGAAAAATGAAGATAGCCATTAGAATGAGGTAATGGTTATTTTAAATCTACCTTTGTTTTAAATTAATTAAACCATCATGTTGGTATAAATATGCTAATATAGTTAGTCATGTGTATTAGTAATATTTATGCCATGCTTGAGTTTAATATGCTTGGGTTGTATTTTGGTATATTTTATATGCTAAAATATGTATTTAATAGTGTGTAAATAAGTTTTGGAATTTATGTCCAAAAATATTTTTATAAAACTTAGATTTAATGTTATAATATTATAGAACATTAAATCATGAGAAAAACAAAGTTTGAATCACTCAAAATGGAGTTATACACAAAAAGTTATGATTTGTGGTAGTTTATGTGATGTAAAAATTTTTATAGAAAAAATTTAATATTAAATCATGAAAAATTAAATTTTCATGTTATAAATTGAGATTAAGTGGTTGGTAATTTTTTTGGATTTTTATTGAGGACTTAAAGATTTCTTGAAGGTATAAATTTTATTAAGTTGTGTATTAAAATAGCACTGTTCACGTTCTGCTGGGAAACAAAAATAAAGGACTGCCGCGCATTGCGCGGAATCCTATTCACTGTTCGGACACGGAGCCAAAACGGCGTCGTTTTGGCGAATAAAAAATTTCATCCGCGCGTAATGCGCGGAAGCTAGCTTCGGTGACATTAAAACGGCACCGTTTTGGGACCTAGTTTTGTCGGCGCGCGCAATGCGCGAGATACCGATTTTGGCGAAATTACATTTTTGCCCCTCCGGTCTTTTTTCTGCGAAATTACGATACTGCCCCTCCGTTCGGTTTTCAGTTTATTTACGATTTTGCCATTCTGGATAATTTAAATGTTTAAAAATTAATTTAAAATTATAACAAAAATATTAATAATACAAAAATGATATTTAGGTATTGAATATTATATTTTTCAAATATAATAAGTATTTAGGATTAATATTTAAATGTTGTAAATATTAATCTAGTTAGTTTAATATTATATTTTTTTAAATATAATAAGTATTTAGGATTAATATTTAAATGTTGTAAATATTAATCTAGTTAGTTTAATATTATATTTTTTTAAATATAATAGGTATTTTGGATTAATATTTAAATGTTGTAAATATTAATCTAGTTAATATTATATCTTCTGAATTTACGATTAAACTAATTATTATTTAATTAATATTAAATAATAAACAAGGATGATAAATTAATTAATTATTATTTAATTACTATTAAATAATAATTAAAGACAACTAAGATTGATTATTTAATTATTTATTATTTGATTAACTTTAAATAATAAATAAATTTAGTAGTTATTATTTATTATTAAATAATAACTAATGATATTTGAGTATTTACTATATAATTTTATTATTATTTAATTAACTTTAAATAATAAATGAATCTAGTTAATTAGTTATTATTTATTATTAAATAATAACTAAAGATATTTGATTATTTTTAATATAATATAATTATTTATTATTTGATTAATTTTAAATAATAAATAAATCTTGTAAGTTATTATTTATTATTAAATAATAACTAAAGGTAGTTAATTACTTACTATTTAATTAATGATAAATAGTAATTAAATGAAATTAGATTTAATGGAATAAAGAAAATGTCTTTTAACTCTTTTGTTTAAACAATTATAATAAATTGTTTAATAGTTTAATAAGTGTGCAACACTTAAAGAAAAATATTTTCTAACTTATTAAATTATTAACCCAATATGATTGAGGGTCTATAAGGTTAATAATATTGTTTTAACTGATGTAAATTATGTGTTAGTACTTATGTGATAGATAAGTTCCTTAATAAGCGTATAGTTGTGCAAATACGCCGTATTAATTATTAGACCAACTTTATTGATGTTAGGTCTTTCCAAGCCAGTTAGTTAAAGCTAGACATTTATTGTAGCTGAGCAGACAGGCAAGTTTCCTAAACCCTACTCAATTTATATTCGAGCAGGATATATTATTTTATTGTTCAAGTCCCTAACTCAAATTCAAGTTATTACGTTTCAAGCATGCTATGGTTTAATTCTGTATAATTATTCCACATCTTTAAATTGTTGATTCGCACATAGTGCTTGTTGCATGTGTTCATCAGGTATGAAAGGCTGATCACCTTCATTACCATAAGGTTCAGTTAAAATTGTTCATGGTCATTATTGACACTCAACATTACTTGATTCAGTCATTCAATTATTGAAATTATGATTCGTACTCTTTCACAATTATTATATTGTTGAAAATCCGAAAGCTTGTTCTTTCTTTCAATCATGATATATCGTTATTGTATTTAAACTTGCTGAGCAAAGTCGTTGCTCACTCTTGCTATATCATGATAACAAATTTCAGAATAATACGAATGTCCGAGGAGAGACGGAGACAGACGCAAAAGACAAGATTATAGTGTTATTCATTATAACTAAATTGTTATATGATGTAAGTAATTTTGTAAACCTTTTTATGAATCTAAAGGTAAAGATGTAAGTTAAGGTTAGAAACCTTGGAAAATGTTGTAGAATAAACAATTTATGTTTATATATTCCGCATTAGTTATAGAACATGTATGAAGATGATGTATAGTGATGAACCAGGTCCAGGGTTAAAGGAACCCGGATTTGGGGTCGTTACAGGTTGGTATCAGAGCTGATAGGTTATAGTTCTTAGGTAGCAATACCTTAGGCTATAATCATGGAAAGATAATGAAGACAGTGAAAGGATAAACTCAGATAGAGTTTAGAAATGAACATATACAGTTCATAAAGGAGGAAATAAATCTATATAGATACATAGAAATATGAAAAGATTCAAAGAAGGATCTTCAATGAGTGTAATCCAAATAAATGGAATAAGAATCAAGGAACACTTGATTCAAGAATTTAAAAAGAGAAGGATCGTATAGTAAAATGATCAGAAATGAATGATAATATGATAGAATTAAACGATCCTAGAATAAAGGAGAAATAGTACAGTGAAATCAATTGCGTTATAAGATCACGATGATCATAGTAAAATCATGGAATGACCAATGGTCTGTTAAATGATTAAAGAGGTGGTTTTGATAGCATGATGCTATAACAATGAAGATATTGAAATAGTAACAAGTGGACTCTTGAAGTGTTGCGTGTGATAAGGTATGAATTGACAAAATTCATATCAAGTTAAGAGAAGTTAGAGGTTTGTAGGTTTTTATTTGAGGACTCATATTAGTGGTTGAGTTGTACAATTCCTTGTATGGGCAGGGAATTAGTGCTTGGTTTTAGAACCGCTTAGCTTTCTATATTGATACAGTGGTTGAGTTGAACAGTCCTTTGTATGGGCAGGGGATTTGTTCTTGGTTTAACGACCGCTTAACTTCCTATATTGATTAGTGACTGAGTTGACCAATTTCTTGTATGGGCAGGAGATTGTGTTTGGTTTGACGACCACTTGGCTTCCTATAATGATAATCAACTGAAACCTGGTGTCGCGCTATTCACTATATGTATGTTGAGAAGGTGATTCTTTTCTCATGTGTATAACGGATAGGTAGAGGATGTTAAGATAAGTTCGTGTTCTGAGAACTGACACGCATAGTAAGTTCGTGACTCATAGTCATGTGGTGGAGCCCCTCAGCGAATGGGCGACTTTGGCCTGACTAGGACAAGTTCCTCAAACCATATGATTGTGGTAAGTTGCTGAGCCCAAATACGTGGTAAGTTTGATGAACAGTAAGTATGGATAGAGTTAAGTAGTCAGGTTAAGGCTATAATAGATATAGTTATTAAGCTGGAAAAGAATGTGGAGGAAAAAAATTTGTGGTGTTTTGAGGTTTTAGGATATTCCAAATCTTCTAGCTATGCTAGACTTTGAAATTCTTAAAAATCGTGCCAAATTCGCACTTTTGTGCTTTTGAAAAGACAAATGTATTTTTGAAATCATTAATGCATTTAGTGCAGAGATGATAACCGATGGAGTCATCAATGCAGAGTAACCTAGTGTTGGATGTATTTTTAAGCCCACTATGGTATGATGTAATATGACAAAGTCAAAATGATTTTTAGTATTTTGAAACGTTTAAAGAAGAGTCTATGCTAATTGTTTCGGCAAGACAAATTGATTTGAAAATATCAAAATGTATTTATAAAATCATCACACGCCATTAAAGCCATGGTGCAGAGATGAAAAAGACGGAATCCTCAACGCACTGTTGCAACGGTGCGGTATCATGAAGTCCTATAAATGAATTTTTTGTTATTTTAACTAATCTAAAATGATTTTTGAGTCGTAATATACGAACAGTTCAATGATGTGGGTCTATGTCATTTATTTTGACTGGACACTTTTTGGTCAGAAATGACTCGAGTTTTATTTTCCAATCCAACTTATGCTGGAGCGGAATTTTGTAGTAAGTCTGAGGTGAACAACTCCATAATGGGGGATATGTCAGAGCCATGAATAAAGAACCCGCGAGGGGGCGCCCAACAGTGGTGGCATGCTGATATGGGTTGGTAAATCCAAAGAGTTCGACCCCGTAAGAAGTCGTTGTGCACAACGCAGAAGTACGATAGGCTGATCACCTAGCGTACACCTATGGAATGTTTTCAGTCTTTGTGATTGATAAACACTCTGTTTATAAGTATTTACAGGGATAAATACTATTTATTCGGAATTCAGTTAATTCCATGTTCACAGTCTTGATGACCCCTCAGCATATTATGAAAGTTTTAATGAATATTTTAATTTTCAAATTATCCTTCTGTAAGATATTGATTTTCAATTTATTCTTCTGCAAGATATTCCATTGTTCTGGAATTATGAGTTTAGAAGTATGAACCTCCTAGAAAAGGGTGGTCATAGAATTTGATGAGTAAAGAGTTATACTCAGAGATGAAAATTGGTAGAAATGTGTATGAGATAATTTCGGGGACGAAATTTTTAGAAGAAGGGGTGAATGTAATATCCCGGATATTTAAATGAATTAGAAATAAAATATCTAATATTTAATAAAGGTTGGAGTTTGATAACCTAGTAGTGGTAGATAAATAGAGGTCCAAATTAAATTTAACGGACTAACTTAGATATGGTGATATCAAATTTGTTTAAGTTAGCAAGTAAAGTGATAATTCAATAAACTTGACTAACAGCAAGTCTAATTAAATTAAGAGAATTAATTAGTGGAGTTATGTAATTACGCGACGTGATTGCGTGTAAATTAAATATGTATTTATATGAATATATATATATGCGTGCATATTTAGTAACATAATTTAATGGTTAATTAAATTGTGAGAAATAGATAAATTAATATTAAATTAATCCGAGTTGAATTAAAAGGTTTATTGTGGAATTAATTTTATTCATTAATCAACAATTATGCAAATTGTTGATAAATTATTTGTGAGGAATAATTATGTAATTTATATAATTATAAATTATATAAAGTAGTTGAATTAATTAAGGGAGAATAGTAATGGTATATATGTACAACATTTAATTTCATATATATGTACATATATATAAAGGGATTAAATTAATTAAGTAATTTTAAATAGTAATTTAATATATTAAATGAATATATTCTATAATTAAATAAATCATTGTAAATGATTTATGAGAGTGAGAAATTGAATTATACAATTATTTGTGTAATATTAATTAAATAATTTAATAAATTATTTAAATAAGAAATTGAGTAAATATATTATTATTTCAATGTATTTTCGGGTAAATGGAATTATTTCCATAATTGATGAGAAATGAATTATTTAATGTAAATGTATTAAATAATTTAATTTATGGCCTAAATAATATATATTAAATTATATATTGTATTTATTTTAATTTCATAATTTATTGTGAAATTATTTTTGAGGTAAAGTAATGTGTATAAATAATATATATAGATTATATATATTATTATTAGCGAATACACTCTAAAGTTTTAATATCAAAATAATTGATAAGTTGTCATTAATTAAATATTCAATTAAATTGAATATAATGAGTGAATTAAATATAATAAATTAATTAATATGATTATTAATTAATGTAAATAATGTGAAATATTAATAATAATATTTATTAGTCCATTTCGTAATTTAATACCTATGGGTTAAAATATTTAATTATTTATTCAATTTAATTATTTATTTAATCATGGATTGAATAAATAATGTGTAAATTATTAAATTAGCCCAACATGGGTCAATTAGTAGCCCAAGTGGAGAATAATAAAATTTGACAATTTAGTAGCCCAAACAATTTAATAGAAGCCCAATTGGTATTTTAAATTAAAGCCCAATGTTTGGCCCACTTGGAAAATACTTAATTTAACTATTATTAATTTAAAAAGTGACTTGGACAATGAATTTGGGACAAGAAAAGAAGAAATCAGCCGGCAAGGATGAGAAAAGAAAAGAGTTAGTTGATTGCTATTTTATTATTTAATTATTTAAATAATTAGGTTGCTTGTTTTAATTTTTGGTGAGTCTTTTCCCATAAAATCCTCACCAACTAAGGCATGGGTGAACTTCCTTGTGTAAGCATCCAATAGCTAACTTGTGTTGGTATAATTTCATAGATATAAGATATATATCTATACATTATGGAAGACTTAAGTCTTTAGAGAGAGAGAATTGTTAGTCATTTTTCTTCTTTCACTTTGCAAATATTGAGAGGATAAATATTTGAGAGAGATTTTGGGTGGAGCTTCAAGGAAGAAGAAGAAAGCATAAGTTAGTTCATGACATTCACAACCTAGTTTGGAAGAAAAATGAAGATAGCCATTAGAATGAGGTAATGGTTATTTTAAATCTACCTTTGTTTTAAATTAATTAAACCATCATGTTGGTATAAATATGCTAATATAGTTAGTCATGTGTATTAGTAATATTTATGCCATGCTTGAGTTTAATATGCTTGGGTTGTATTTTGGTATATTTTATATGCTAAAATATGTATTTAATAGTGTGTAAATAAGTTTTGGAATTTATGTCCAAAAATATTTTTATAAAACTTAGATTTAATGTTATAATATTATAGAACATTAAATCATGAGAAAAACAAAGTTTGAATCACTCAAAATGGAGTTATACACAAAAAGTTATGATTTGTGGTAGTTTATGTGATGTAAAAATTTTTATAGAAAAAATTTAATATTAAATCATGAAAAATTAAATTTTCATGTTATAAATTGAGATTAAGTGGTTGGTAATTTTTTTGGATTTTTATTGAGGACTTAAAGATTTCTTGAAGGTATAAATTTTATTAAGTTGTGTATTAAAATAGCACTGTTCACGTTCTGCTGGGAAACAAAAATAAAGGACTGCCGCGCATTGCGCGGAATCCTATTCACTGTTCGGACACGGAGCCAAAACGGCGTCGTTTTGGCGAATAAAAAATTTCATCCGCGCGTAATGCGCGGAAGCTAGCTTCGGTGACATTAAAACGGCACCGTTTTGGGACCTAGTTTTGTCGGCGCGCGCAATGCGCGAGATACCGATTTTGGCGAAATTACATTTTTGCCCCTCCGGTCTTTTTTCTGCGAAATTACGATACTGCCCCTCCGTTCGGTTTTCAGTTTATTTACGATTTTGCCATTCTGGATAATTTAAATTAATTTAAATGTTTAAAAATTAATTTAAAATTATAACAAAAATATTAATAATACAAAAATGATATTTAGGTATTGAATATTATATTTTTCAAATATAATAAGTATTTAGGATTAATATTTAAATGTTGTAAATATTAATCTAGTTAGTTTAATATTATATTTTTTTAAATATAATAAGTATTTAGGATTAATATTTAAATGTTGTAAATATTAATCTAGTTAGTTTAATATTATATTTTTTTAAATATAATAGGTATTTTGGATTAATATTTAAATGTTGTAAATATTAATCTAGTTAATATTATATCTTCTGAATTTACGATTAAACTAATTATTATTTAATTAATATTAAATAATAAACAAGGATGATAAATTAATTAATTATTATTTAATTACTATTAAATAATAATTAAAGACAACTAAGATTGATTATTTAATTATTTATTATTTGATTAACTTTAAATAATAAATAAATTTAGTAGTTATTATTTATTATTAAATAATAACTAATGATATTTGAGTATTTACTATATAATTTTATTATTATTTAATTAACTTTAAATAATAAATGAATCTAGTTAATTAGTTATTATTTATTATTAAATAATAACTAAAGATATTTGATTATTTTTAATATAATATAATTATTTATTATTTGATTAATTTTAAATAATAAATAAATCTTGTAAGTTATTATTTATTATTAAATAATAACTAAAGGTAGTTAATTACTTACTATTTAATTAATGATAAATAGTAATTAAATGAAATTAGATTTAATGGAATAAAGAAAATGTCTTTTAACTCTTTTGTTTAAACAATTATAATAAATTGTTTAATAGTTTAATAAGTGTGCAACACTTAAAGAAAAATATTTTCTAACTTATTAAATTATTAACCCAATATGATTGAGGGTCTATAAGGTTAATAATATTGTTTTAACTGATGTAAATTATGTGTTAGTACTTATGTGATAGATAAGTTCCTTAATAAGCGTATAGTTGTGCAAATACGCCGTATTAATTATTAGACCAACTTTATTGATGTTAGGTCTTTCCAAGCCAGTTAGTTAAAGCTAGACATTTATTGTAGCTGAGCAGACAGGCAAGTTTCCTAAACCCTACTCAATTTATATTCGAGCAGGATATATTATTTTATTGTTCAAGTCCCTAACTCAAATTCAAGTTATTACGTTTCAAGCATGCTATGGTTTAATTCTGTATAATTATTCCACATCTTTAAATTGTTGATTCGCACATAGTGCTTGTTGCATGTGTTCATCAGGTATGAAAGGCTGATCACCTTCATTACCATAAGGTTCAGTTAAAATTGTTCATGGTCATTATTGACACTCAACATTACTTGATTCAGTCATTCAATTATTGAAATTATGATTCGTACTCTTTCACAATTATTATATTGTTGAAAATCCAAAAGCTTGTTCTTTCTTTCAATCATGATATATCGTTATTGTATTTAAACTTGCTGAGCAAAGTCGTTGCTCACTCTTGCTATATCATGATAACAAATTTCAGAATAATACGAATGTCCGAGGAGAGACGGAGACAGACGCAAAAGACAAGATTATAGTGTTATTCATTATAACTAAATTGTTATATGATGTAAGTAATTTTGTAAACCTTTTTATGAATCTAAAGGTAAAGATGTAAGTTAAGGTTAGAAACCTTGGGAAATGTTGTAGAATAAACAATTTATGTTTATATATTCCGCATTAGTTATAGAACATGTATGAAGATGATGTATAGTGATGAACCAGGTCCAGGGTTAAAGGAACCCGGATTTGGGGTCGTTACAGAACAACTTTTTTTTTCTACTTATAAGTTCAAAAAAAATAAGTAACTATTTCTTGTTTAAAAAAATGACTTATAAATTATTTTTTTAAAGTTGGTCAACGATTATGAAATGACATAAATGTCTTCTTTTATTTTTCTAATATTCTTCTTATTGAATGACAGTTTAGTAATATTTATTATTTATTTTAATTTATAAGTTATTATTAGCTGAACACATTTATAACTATTACTTATAATTTTTGACTTATAAGTAAAAGTGATGTCGAACACTTTTATTTATAAATCTATTAACATTTTAACTTATAAATCTAATAAAATTTTAACTCTAAGTAAAAAAAAATAAGTCATTTCCGAACAGGCTCTATAGGGTTAACCCACTATATCAAATATATCGTTAAAATATTATCAATTATAATTATTCACATAATTCATAACAAAAAAATTAACATATAAAAATACAAAGTATATCATTTTTTCATAGTTATTACCCTGTCATTATCAATGACCTTAATTTAGTAACTCTCTTGTTCCGAAATATAAAATTAAACTGTTTTTTAATTTATTTTTTTATAATATAAGAGCAAAACATAATCACTTTTGATAGTATCTATTTCATTAAAGGAGAGTAGAAATAATAATTAATTTTTTTGATTGTGTCATTGTTTTTCTTTTTTTGTTTTAATCCCTTATCTTTATTTTTATTCTTCCACTTTCTTATAACCTCATCTCTTTTAACTCTTATTTTTAATTATTTTTTTCGCTTTTGCGCACACGATCAAATGACTAGTAAATATAAAAGTTAGTGTCTTATTTTTTAATATGATAAATTGTCTTTTATTTGGCAAAAGGCAAAACTTTTATTGCTGGAAATAAAAATATAAGCTACAAGAATTATAGACGTAAACAATAAAATCCCTAAAAAAATGAGAATTCTTCCAAAATATCTTTTCCATTATCCTTTTTCCGAGCAATATTTTTCATGAGAAGTCCTTTTTAATTGAAAAATGATACCTTGTCTAATAAAAATAACCAATAATAGATATACCGACTAAATGCTTTCATATCAATTATTTTGTCAGCTCAATAAAAGTTAGCATGTTTGGCCGGATTAAAAGGGGCTCCTTTTGGTGGCAGGATTCAAGTGTTTATATATATATAGGCAGCATTAATACCCAAACAACCAAGTAGTGGGGTGTGTGTAACCTTTTCTTTGTCACACGGCAAAGACTGTTAATCTGAAAAAAAAAAAAAAAAAAAAAAAACATAGATTAGATTTGGTATGCAGATTTGGCAGTGGCGTAGCTCTGTTGGGTTGGAGGAGCCTCCTAATTTTTTATTTTTTTTTATTTTTTACGTAGTACTTCAATTTTAAAATATAAAATCAAGTTGTTTTTTTAAAATTAATAAAAAATATTTTTAAATATAAATTGATGTCAAAATTATAAACCTTATAATTAGTAGTACTTTTACATAATTTATGATTTTTATAATTGTATTCTCTTAAATTAAAATAATTCATATCAACTTTAAATTTAAAAATATCATTGACTTTAAAATATCAATATTAATCTTATATTTTTTAATAGCTTTTATTGTTAAGATATAAAATCGAAGAAAGAAAATCAAAGCAACTATAAGTAGTCGAACTACCATTTAACTGTTAGCTGAAGCTACTTTCTTGTAGTTAAGCCGAAGCATCCTTCGATGGCTGATGATGAGTGTTGACGCGTGATTTTGTCCGCTATTGCAATCACCAAACAATAAGCAACTTGCATTGGAAATAACTGTTAACAATCCCCAAAACTAGCGACGACTTGGGTCGCTCCAAGATGCTCCAGTATGAGAATAAGTATATGTCAAAAAGCGTAAACAATAGGGAATGTAAATTGCTAAAAATAATTGATATTTGATGAGTAAGAATTGTGTACCGTGAATCCATGCTTATAGCTGCATTTATACATTTTTCAACTGCCCCGGAGTCATGCACCCGTGGTAAATTAGAATTGGGAATCCCTTGAATAGAATCCAATTGTGAATATGATTTCACCGGTCAATCCTTATCACCTCTAAGATTCAAAATCATAATCTAATTTGGAATCATAAGTCAATATGGACTTTGACCCTCTAATTCACCAAGCTTAATTCGAAATGCGTTATTAGAATGAACTATAATATAATATGTATATATGTGACATTTATATTGGAAGTGGAATTTATGATTAAATAAACTATTGGGGTAGAATAGATTAATTTGTATTAATCTGGATTGAGATTTTTGAAGTTATTCTAGCTTGGTGAGCCTTGTATGGCATCGCAATGGTACAAAATTGAATGTATGGGTTCTATGATTTAATTTATTCCATTAAATTGGTAAATTAATATATTTAAGTTAAATAATTAAATTAGGTAATTATTTAGTGTTACGTTATAATAATTATATGTAAAGCAAATGATGCTCCGGTGCTTAAAATAGTACCAATTGGGAATGTGTTAAATATTTAATACGATAGTGGTGTACATGATAATAATTAGACGAAACACGAAGGATGGCCTAGTGCGTAATATTATACCGATTGAGAATGTATTATCTATTAAATAATGATGCATTACATTACAAGTATTAATTTAGATTCTAATAAAATTTTACATAATTATAAATGTATAATTATTAAATTTGGGTTATCATTAAACTACAAGAAATATGTAATATATATATATATATATATATATATATATATATATATATATATATATATATATATATATATATATATATATATAGTCTACATGTGTGTGTGTGTGTGTGTATTATATTTATGTTTGCATTTTAATCTAGCATATGTATATACATATCAGGTATATAAAGGTTATAAGTGTGCATGGATGGTTAAGATATGTATACTGATGAGTGAGATAGTGGAATGATGGGTTGTTCACCTGGATAAAATTACACCTAGCCTAGCATTGGGAGTGGTTTACCACCTTGCTATTATTTTGTCTAACATTAGTAGATTTCTCCAGCTAACACAAATCAACTCAGCAAAAACAATATTGGTTCTAAGTTCTAAGTTCAGTGCTCATAAGTGTCAAACGAGAGTGTTCATAATCAAGCCACCAAACCCCAAAAGCTCCTAAGTTATTCACCAAATTGAGAACAAATTATGAAAATTTGTGAAGTCTGCACTTGAAATTAAAAAGAAGCTGATCAAACTTCATCATAAAGGATTTTAATTCAATTCAAATTCAAGATTGAATCAAAGTTTCAATAACTAAAACTTCATAAAAGGGTATACATTCTTCTCTTAATAGTTAATAGAATTTGTCTAGAATTAGTAATTTAATTGGTTGTGAATTGTTATTGTGGGAGGTCTGATTGTGGGTGAATCATGTAAGATTCAGGTAAAATAAGGTTGGATTAAATTCAAGGATGAATGCATGTTTAAATTTGTATGAAATCTGAGTTTGAGTTGCATGCATACAACATGTTTGTAAAAATGCTTCAATGAAGCAAGCTTTATAAAAACTTAGGAATCTATAAGCCATTACTGGAACTCTATGTGCTAATAAGTTTATTCTAGTGGTGTGAAGGTTTTAAAACTGATTCAAAATGGTTTGGGAATAAGTTTTATTAAACTAGTTTTGAAACAAAAATGTGATGAACACTCATTTTCAAGCTTTTGGATGTATGTGTTAAAATTTTCAAATTGGATGGGTGATAATTTTCTAAAATACTGTGTAGCGGTGTCTTGATGGTGCCCAAATTTGGTAGTCATTGGAGGTGTAGTTTGAAAGTTATGAATTTCCAAAGTGACAGTGAAAATGCAAAAACTACAGGAACTGGGTACAGAACACTGCGCCAAGGCGAGCTTTGAACGCGCTGCCAGCGCAGTGTCCTCAGTCCAGTCGAGGCGCAGTCTGCAGATTCCAGTTTTTTATTTTGATTATTCTAAGCATTCAAAAGATATAAAATGATAATGTAATATGTTTTTATGTGTAATTAAGCTATGATTAAGTTAGTGTATACAAGTTGATCACTAATTAAAGGTTAATTATTAAACCTAGAATTAGACTAACGTTAAACGAAAACTAAAAAATGTATTATGTGTTTGCACTATGTGTATTGATGTTGATTATATTACCTGGGTTCTACCGCGTGTACTATAGTTACGAGGTAGCATGAACGTTTATAATTTGTAGCATTTCAACAATAAGGCAAGTTTTCTTTCCTTATTTTAATATCGATATTTAAACAACTATTTTAGCTACTTGCGATTATTGTCTACAAATCATGATCGTTAGAACTATTCGAATTCAGTAAATCAGTGTGACTTGGAAGTGTAATCAAGTATAAATTATTGTTGAACGTCCAAACCACTTGTTTCGGCTAGACAATTATGGATGAATAGTATGAAATCTATATTTCTGATAAAAGTTATACCAAATCAAATTGTGTTGATGCGGATTCAAGTGAAGATTATTGAATCATTTGACCTAATAAAAGGGGGGGGGGGGATTTTGTTTATTATTTACCGTCAATGTATATGTGTTTCATATGATTACGCACAATACATAAGGTACAAAAAGGTTGATCCCCTTTGCGTACACTACGGTTAAGGACTTATATAGTCTGGAGTTTACTATAGTTATTCTTGTAAACCTAAAATGATTTCAGGGTCTTGTGAACCTCAAAATAGTATTGAATTCAAAGTCAAAGAAGAGTTTTGAGACAAATTTATTTATGTTATTTTCACAGTTATCGTTCAACTGTGGAAAGATTTTCAAGAAGCTTAATTGAATTCAACTGTTTATTATATACCAATTATACTTGCCGAGCATTTCTATTTCTCATTCTTACTTATTTAAATCTTTTCAGTGAAAGGCAAAAAATCGGGTGGAACACTTTCTGCCAAAGGAAAAGAAAAGGCTCACGAATAGATTGTATCTATTATATCTTTTGTTTTGAATGTTTAAGAAAACATGTATGTATGTATGTATGTATGTATGTATGTATGTATGTATTTATTTATTTATTTTAAGTGATGTAATAGTAAAGGTTAGATAACCTGGAATTTTATGTTGTATGTCTTGAACTAATATAAGTTAATGTATGTTATTTTGTATGATGGGTAGTATAGATGTATGGATGTTTTGAAGAGTAAGCACCGAATTTGAGGTTCAAGGGACCCAGATTTAGGGTGTCATAGGTTGGTATTAGAACTGTTAGGTTATAAACCTAAGATGGAGAAACCTTAAGACATAGCCTTGTAGGAATCACAAATATAAGAGTCGGTAAAACTCGTATTGAGTTCTAAGGAATGAATTAAAGAGGATTCACTATGAAAATATAATAAAATGACTTACGTGTTTGTTTAGAAAGTAGTATACACACTAGCCAATCATATTTGATATGATGTAGTATGTACTTTGTAATCTTATTTATTTATTAATAAAAGTTTATTTATACAAAGGCATTTAATTTATCCATATTTAATAGATGACATTAATTGTGATAAACCCATAGTTGTTGAGCAATACTTTTAGAATCATCATGATGATCATGCTAATGAGATCTAAATTCAAGATAGCTCAAAAACTAAAATTATTCCAAATCGTGGGATCACTAAAATAGGGATTAGTGAATCCGGAGATTAGTACATACTATGCTTTCTCTTATGAAGAGAATAATTAATCTCATAATCATTTATGTAAAGACACTAAAGCAAGTATGTAGGTGCTTATTAGAAAATAAGTTCACTGAACGTGACTCGCTCAAAGAACACCTAATGGAGTCTTACTTGCCTGTCAATATGAGTTCCTTTTGTGATAGTAATACAAGTGATCCTTGGACTTGAGATCATCATAGTATCGTGTGTATGATGAACTATGTTTTGACATATTCCTTAAAACATTTAGGGTATATCAAATGCTCGAATATAATAAGTTATACATGGAGATAGGTGAATGATCAACAAAGAATCTACCACTTCTAGTAAAAAAAGAGAGTGTCCTATGCGATTTGATAAATGACAACTCAGCAGGCCTTGGCCAAGGCAGAATGGAAATTAGAAAGTAGCTTCTAATTTACATTGATTAGAGTTATTCATTTGAGAATCAAAATGCATATAATCAAAAGAAATAAGACTTTACAGTAATATCATGTCGTATATTTGATTGGGACATTGTGAGGTAGAATGATTGAATTGTACGGTAACTATTCGCTGAATAGGTTCTTTTGTGATTAAATGTTGAAATCTATATTATTTGAAATGTCGTTGATCGCTAAGGGGGTTTACCCTTATTATGAAATAAATATTATTTATTAGAATAAATTAAATAATTTAATTTATTTATATAAATAAGACTAAAATAGTTCTAATTAATTTATTCTATAAACAGTTTAATATAGAAAACCTAAAGGGTCACACCGCAAAAGAAAAATAATTATTTAAGAAGTAAATGGCAAAATCGTAATAATAAATTAAATAGCTTAATATTTATTATTTAGTATTTTGGACATTCTAATTATAAATTAATAAGAGGAGTCTTATTATTATTATTATTATTATTACTATTATCATTATTATTTAGTTCCTAAATAGTTTAGGAATCAATTAATAAGAGGACTCTCATAAATGATAATTAATTTCCTAAATGGTTTAGAAAATTATAATTATTATATTAAATTAATTAAGTTCCTAATTAGATTAGGAGTTTAATTAAAAACCATATTCCTAAAGGTGTTAGAATGTTTGACTATATCTATAAATAAGATGAGTCTTATTATGGATTGAGGTTATATACACTTCCATTAGTTTTAGGAGAGTACTCACAAGTTCTCTAGATCTAAGAAATTATAAGAGAGAAAAACTAGGGTTTGCCATCACCCACTTCTTGAATCCTTATTCTTCCTTGGTGGATCACCTCTAGAGGCCAAACACTTGGGTGACTAATGTTGATCAAAGGAATTTAATCGGTGGAATTCAAGGAGAACACGAAGGAATTGGAGTTGAACACGTACCTATAAAAAGCTAGAATCTACAAAAGTATAATTCTCTATCTCATTCTTGTTAATTAATAGTAACGTATAAAGGTCGATCCTGGACTATGGTTTGTAGTAAAAAATTTTAATTCTAATTTACCACGCTTCTACTACTTATATGTAATTTGATTGCATGTTCATGGATATTACAAACCAACAGTGGCATCAAGAGCCAAACTTTATGCGAATTATTAATTGTTTTGATTCTGTATATATGTGGATATGTGTTTAGAACAATTTATTGGACAAAATATGTTGTATAAAATCGTGAATTTTTTGAAAACATACATCAAAAGTCGTTTTATTTTTCTGAAATCGTGAACTAAAAAAACTGACAGCGCGTCTGAGCGCAGCTGCGATCGAGACGAGCGCATCGCGGTGGGTCTGAGAACAGCTGCACTCGACCTTACTGTTTTGTCCGTTTTTCCTGTTTTGTGCAATTTTTTAAAAACTAAAATAAATGGTTATTTTACATGATTTTATAATTAAAATAAAGAGTTATTTTAAATATGAAATTAAATTTCATGCAACTTTAAATTGTCAATTAAATGATATCAATGCATATATGAAATGATTGTAATTTTATGAGATGAATATTATTTATTGATACGTATGGTGATATGTATGATAATAAAAGGAATTAATTATAGACTATTGACCGATATTGTAAGACCCCGAATTTTATGAAATACAAAATTTAATTTTTCTTCATATATATATTTTTTTTGAAACAGTAAGTGGTTAAATCGATAAAGTTAAAAGTTAAGGATGTTATGTGCAAATTTTATTTTGTCGGACAATATTCGTTTTGTCGGGGAATATTCGTTTGGTCGGGGAATATTCGTGTCGTACGACGGCGCCGAAATAACAAATTATTGGTGGACCCCACAACGGAATATTTGTCGGATATAGAAAACGACAGAAATAACCTTTTTAAATAAAAATAGTCAACGGAACTGTTAAAATACCGGTGATAAAAGAATAGTAGCATACGGTAGTTTTTGGTATTTTCTGTAGCACACGGTACTCTACAGTAACACACGGTATTGCATAGTGTCTCATATTATTGGTCTGATAATTGACACCGTAACTGTTACGCATCATTTCATCGATAATTGTCACTGCATAATATTTTATATTATCAATTCAATAATTGTTGTTACACAGTATTTTGCATTATTGATTTAATAATTGTCATTACACTGTATTTTATATCATTGAGTCAATAATTGTTGTTGCACTGTTTTTAAAATTATTGAACCTAATAATTGTCACAGTAACATATGCACAGTAATTCACATTATTGAATCAATAATTGTCATTACACAGTAACGTATGCTTTATTTTACATTATTGTTATCTCTATTATGATGTTATTTAAACAGTTGTATTTCATTAATTTATTGACTTGATATCTAAGAGCTAACTATACTGTATTTATAACAATTAGTCATAATAATTGAATTGATAAAGTTATTTGTTTATAATATAAAGTTAGGTGATTATTAGGTGATATGAAATGAATGGTGTAGATTAAAGTGTGAATTATTGTTGAATAATTGAATTGATTTGTTTATAATATAAAGTTAGGTGATTATTAGGTGATATGAAATGAATGGTGTAGATTAAAGTGTGAATTATTGTTGAATAATTAAATTGATTTGTTTATAATATAAAGTTAGGTGATTATTAGGTGATATGAAATGAATGGTGTAGATTAAAGATAATATAATATTTGAAATGGATGGTGTAGATTAAAAGATGATCTTTAAATGAATGGTTTAGATTAAATGAATGATAAGATTTTTGGCTATAAATAGAAGCCTTAACTTAAGGATTTTTCATAAACTTCCTTACTTGTTCTTTCTTTCTCTCTCTAAATACTTCTTGTGAAAGTTCTCTCTATGTGTGCTTAAGTCATCTTGAGTATTTGTGAAGAACTATAAGTATACGTGTACTGTTCAAGTTAATCAACCTCATTTAAATCAATATCCAGTCACGTGTTGAGGTAAGGGATACCATCTTTTTCATCTTCCAATATTCAAACGTACTATGGTAAGGGATTATCATTATTTGATTCTCAAAAATAATATCGTTTCTTTCTTACTCATAAGATGTGCCATTTATTTCCATGTATTAAATTGTGGGAATAACCTTACGGAGCGGATTGCCGCCTGTTGGTGAATAACCTTTCGTATTCATTCATTATTAATCTCTGAGAATAACCTTACGGAGCGGATGGCCGCCTGTTTGGTGAATAACTCTTTGTACTCAAATTCTATTAAATTGTGGGAATAACCTTACGGAGCGGATTGCCGCCTGTTGGTGAATAACCCTTTGTATTAATTTCCTTCACCTTTTGTTAATCAAACCTGCTACGGTAAGGGATATTATTTTCTTTCATACTCCTAAATCGAAATTTATTATGGAACTATTGCTTCTATAATTCCTGAAAATATTATATGTTCCATAATAGTTGAACTTCATTATTTCAACTGAACCTTCCTATTTACGTGAACCTTTCTATTGAATTGTAACCGTTATTCTGAACTGTGGATCTTGAATATCATTTTTAAATTTCACTCCACATCATGTTGACAATTTGGACATTATTTGAATCTGTACAAAGTAAACTTCCGATACTTATTGTTATCCTATTTCTTCTGTTCATCATTTATATCATTCTAATCATCCAAAAATCAAGCTGTTGTGAATATCTGTGGCCGGGGGCACAGATGTGATATATTTGTTGAACAGATGATAGGTTAAAGGCGATATAATAGGTTAAAGGCGATACATCTGTTCGGTGTCTTTTATGGAACGTGGTGAATGTTCTCTTTGGCCCGTAGTGCAAAGATGAACTGTTGTTTGGTATGATTATGACCAAAGGCTGAATCTGGTATAATCATGACCGTTGGTGCTATATTGAATATCTTTGGCCCGTAGTGCAAAGATGAACTGTTGATGTGCATGATTATGATCAGGAACTGTGAATTTATATTATCATGACTAATGGTATTTCAGATGATAAAAGTTGATGATGTTTTTACGAAAAAGAGAAGCGAGTGGACATTATAGTCTGCATTATTCTTCTAATAGATTGCTCATTCCGCTGCTATTATTGATCTAAACATTGTTTAAGAATTTAACTGCAGTTTTTGATATAAACCTTGTAGTCTATTGTATTCTATCAAGAACTCAACTGTTGAAGGCTAATGATAATTTATTCGTCATTATCTTAGTCATGATATTTCTTACTGGGCTATTTGAGCTCACCCTTGCTTTTGTTCCATTGTTTTTCAATAGGAGATGAAAACATAACAGGGTCTAGCCGGGAAATGGAGTGAGGGTCCGAGGAATAGTTATCATAGTCTTCACGTTTTGTAAAATAGTGTGACAATAATAGTGAAGACTTAGTTGTGTATTATTATACACTGTATTATTGTACGTTGTGCTTTGTTGTAATAATTTTGTTGTAGTCTTTTGACGACTCAAGTTTGGGCTGTGTGGGCCCAGATTTGGGGGCGTCACAGTTGGCATCAGAGCTTAGGGATATGGTCTTTAATGGAGATCTGGGGTAGAACTAGGAGGGGAGAGACGAATAGAATCAGTCACTAGTGTGTCCTACCTAAAATAGATTTTATTATCTAATGAGTAGATTTGAATGTAGGAACATGAAGTGATGAGTCAGTTTATTTGAACTAACATTTATTTTGTGACCACAGTTAAGTATGGCATCTGAAAATCAAGAGGTTAACTATGGAATACCCGAAGCAAATGTAGCCGAGAATCAAGAGGCCCCAAACAATCCTCCTGCCAACTCAGGAAATAATGTTCCTGATAACATGATGAACGATGGATTCTTTAGGAATTTCATGCAGTTCATACAGAATCAAGGAAGAGGAAATCCAGTCAATAATAACGGTAGAAACGCTGGCAATTTGAGGATGGTCACTGTTAAGCAATTTAAAGAATTAGGACCACCTGAATTCCACGGGAAGCCTGACCCACTCAAAGCGGAGGCATGGCTGAAGCAGACGACAAAAATACTTGATGTCTTACAATGCGCTGATGATCAGAAGGTGCCATTTGCCACTTTTATGTTACGAGGTGAGGCGGACCATTGGTGGGAAGCGGTAAAACGTATCCAACCTTCAGCACTCGAAATGTCTTGGACAGAATTCGAAGAACTGTTTAACGAGAAGTACTTCCCAGAAAGCATCCGCCATATGAAGGAAGTGGAATTCATTAAGCTGGAGCAGGGAAACATGACAGTTTCTCAATATGAAGCTAAGTTTGCTGAACTGTCTCGTTTTGCGACTCATCTAGTAGATGACGAAGCACGAATGAGTCGAATGTTCCTGAGAGATTTGAGACTCAAAATTCGTCAACAACTTAGTTCTCATAAATTCAGTTTGTATTCAGATGTTGTAGATAGGGCTCAAAGGGTGGAGCAAACAGATGAAACATTGCAGCCAAGAGTTAATGATCAGCATAGAGAAAGGAGTGACAACAACCACAGGAACGAGAACCATCGAGGAGGTAACCAACACTTCGGTGGTAATTCCACACCAAATAACAGAAGAGGAGAATCTAGTGGGAACAATTTCAAAAGAAAGAGATTCCATAATAATTATGGAAGGGCACCAGCACCAGTACCAACACCAGCACCGACCCCAGTTTCAAGGGGAGAAGATCGACCACCAGTGAGATGCTATAGGTGTGGTCAGGAAGGTCACATCAGCCCAAACTGTACACTGCAGTCCAAAAAGTGCTACAGTTGTGGGAAAGAGGGTCATCTTGCGCGGTTTTATCCTGCCACAAAATCAAGTCCAGCTGCAATGATGATACCAAAAGCTAGCGCGGATAAAGGAAAATCTGTAGTTCAAGGGAGAGCTTTTGTTGTGACATCCCAAATGGCACGAAACTCGAACGAGGTGATAACCGGTAAGCTATTCATAAATTCTCGTGAAGTCTACGCTTTGTTAGATACTGGCTCTACCCATTCTTTTATCTCACCTGCATGTGCTCAGCGTTTAAACTTAACTCCTGAAAATTTGGACTTTGACTTATCAGTTGAAACCCCATTAGGAGAAATGACCATTACATCTACTGTCTATAAATCTTGCCTAGTTCAAATCAACAACCTCACATTACCTGTTGACCTTATTTCTTTGGAGATGCATGAATTTGATGTGATTTTAGGAATTGATTGGTTGACTACCCATCATGCTAAAATTGATTGTTTTCATAAGATTGTTAGTTTTCATATTCCTAATCAACCTGTCATGCAAATTCAAGCAACTAAACCATTGAAATCTATAACTGTTATTTTTAGCCATAAAGCCATTCGTTTATTGAAAAACGGATGTCAAGCCTTTTTAGCTCATGTCACTGATTTGAACAAAAATACGTCAAACTTGAATGATATTCCCATTGTTAATGAGTTTCCTGACGTTTTTCCTGAAGAACTTCCTGGCTTACCCCCAAACCATGAAATTGATTTTTATATTGATCTTGAACCCGGTGCCAAGCCCATTTCCAAAGCTCCCTACCGAATGGCTCCCATTGAACTTCAAGAGTTAAAAGTCCAACTACAGGAATTGTTGGATACCGGTTTCATTCGTCCGAGTGCATCTCCTTGGGGTGCTCCTGTTCTATTTGTGAAGAAGAAAGACGGGAGTATGAGATTGTGCATTGACTACCGAGAATTGAACCATGTCACCATCAAGAACAGGTACCCGTTACCTCGGATTGATGACATGTTTGATCAATTGCAAGGCGCTCAACATTTCTCAAAGATTGATCTCCGTTCTGGATATCATCAGTTAAAGGTTAAAGCTGAGGACATTCCAAAGACTGCTTTCAGAACTCGTTATGGGCATTATGAGTTCTTAGTCATGCCTTTTGGACTAACTAATGCTCCTGCAGCTTTCATGGACATGATGAACCGGATATTCAAGGAACATTTGGATCATTTTGTGGTTGTCTTTATTGATGACATCCTCATATACTCCAAGAGTCGCGAGGATCATGAACAACACCTGAGATTGATACTATAAAAGCTCCGTGAAAACAAATTATATGCCAAGTTGAAGAAATGTGAGTTCTGGCTTGAGGAGGTCGCGTTTCTTGGGCATGTGATTTCTAGTCAAGGAATATCAGTCGATCCTGCGAAGATTGAAACGGTACTAAATTGGGAACAACCCAAAACAGTAACCGAGGTCCGAAGTTTTCTGGGTCTAGCTGGTTATTATCGGAGATTCGTAGAAGGATTTTCTCGAATCGCCACTCCATTAACGCAGCTTACTCGGAAAAGCACAAAATTCATATGGAGCGAGGAATGCGAGAAAAGTTTCCAAGAACTCAAGAAGAGACTGGTTTCAGCTCCTGTTCTGATCATACCATCAGGATCAGGAGAATTTGTTATCTACAGCGATGCTTCTGGCAAAGGTCTAGGCTGTGTCCTTATGCAACATGGAAAGGTTATAGCCTACGCCTCTCGACAACTCAAAGATTATGAGAAAAATTATCCTACTCATGATCTAGAGTTGGCAGCAGTCGTTTTCGCGTTGAAGATCTGGAGACACTACTTGTATGGAGAAAAAGTGGATATCTATACGGATCATAAAAGTCTCAAGTATTTCTTCACCCAGAAGGAACTCAACATGCGACAATGACGTTGGCTTGAGCTGTTAAAGGATTATGACCACACAATCCAGTATCACCCGGGAAAGGCGAACGTTGTAGCTGACGCTTTGAGCAGAAAATCTTATGCAAGTACAAGTGCACTGCTGACAACACAAAAGTGTATTTTGTACGACTTGCAAAAGATGGAGATAGAGCTAAAGACACCAGGGACCCACTCGAAGATTGCTCACGTGCGAGTAGAACCAACTTTAATCGATAAAATTAAAGCTGCTCAAGCTACCGATCCGGAACTGATAAACATGATAAAGAAAGTACAAGAAGGTGCCATTCCCGAAGCAAGAATCGACGAGAAAGGAATACTTCGAGTCAACTCTCGACTCTGTGTTCCTAACGATCCTGAATTAAAGCATAAAATCATGATGGAGGCACACAACACGCCGTTTGCAATCCACCCAGGAGGTACCAAGATGTATCGAGATCTTCGACATACATTTTGGTGGAACAATATGAAAAGAGAGATTGCGGAGTTTATCTCAAGGTGCCTAACTTGTCAACGTGTCAAGGCAGAACATCAAGTTCCTAAAGGTCCATTACAATCACTTGAAGTTCCCGAATGGAAGTGGGAACACATCAATATGGACTTCGTGACGGGTCTTCCAAAAGTTTCTCAAGGCTTAGATGCAATTTAGGTGATCGTAGATAGATTGACCAAATCTGCTCATTTCTTGCCTATACGAGAAAACTTTTCACTTGAACGTCTTGCCGGTATGTACATAAATGAGATCGTGAGATTGCATGGCATGCCAGTTTCCATAGTTTCTGATCGAGATCCTAGATTCACTTCACGTTTTTGGATCAGTTTACAAAAAGCTATGGGCACTGAACTACGTTTTAGTTCTGCATACCATCCTCAAACGGACGGACAATCGGAAAGGACGATCCAGACCCTCGAAGATCTTTTGAGACTTTGTGTATTAGACTTCAAAGGAAGTTGGGATAAGTACTTGCCATTGGTGGAATTTTCTTACAACAACAGTTACCAAGCAAGCATAGACATGGTTCCATTCGAGGCTTTGTATGGAAGGAAGTGTCGCTCTCCAATATGTTGGAATGAGGTAGGAGAAGCAAAATTGTTGGGACCCGAGTTGGTACGCTTGACGACCGAAAAGATCCAAATGATCCGACAACGAATACAGACCGCACAAGAACGACAAAAGAGTTATGCTGATCTTCATCGGACAGACGAAAGTTTCAACGTCGGAGATCATGTATTCTTACGTGTTTCTCCATGGAAAGGGGTTACGAGATTCGGAAAGAGAGGAAAGCTCAACCCTCGATTTATTGGCCCATTTGAAATCCTCGATCGAATAGGAACTGTAGCCTACAGACTAGCCTTACCACCAAGTATGTCTCGCATCCATAACGTTTTTCACATATCTATGTTACGTAAATATGTGAAGGACCCAAACCACGTCATTGAGTTAGAACCAGACGTTATAGCAGAGGATTTAACATACGAGGAGGTACCTGTTAAGATTCTGGATAAGAAGGAGCAGATCCTACGCTCAAAGGTTATACCTCAAGTTAAGGTTTTATGGAGAAACCAAGATACTGAGGAAATGACCTGGGAGCTAGAATCTGAGATGAAATCTAAGTATCCTTACCTCTTCGATATGTCAGGTACGTCAATTTCGGGGACGAAATTTCATAAGGAGGGGAGGTTGTAAGACCCCGAATTTTATGAAATACAAAATTTAATTTTTCTTCATATATATATTTTTTTTGAAACAGTAAGTGGTTAAATCGATAAAGTTAAAAGTTAAGGATGTTATGTGCAAATTTTATTTTGTCGGACAATATTCGCTTTGTCGGGGAATATTCGTTTGGTCGGGGAATATTCGTGTCGTACGACGGCGCCGAAATAACAAATTATTGGTGGACCCCACAACGGAATATTTGTCGGATATAGAAAACGACAGAAATAACCTTTTTAAATAAAAATAGTCAACGGAACTGTTAAAATACCGGTGATAAAAGAATAGTAGCATACGGTAGTTTTTGGTATTTTCTGTAGCACACGGTACTCTACAGTAACACACGGTATTGCATAGTGTCTCATATTATTGGTCTGATAATTGACACCGTAACTGTTACGCATCATTTCATCGATAATTGTCACTGCATAATATTTTATATTATCAATTCAATAATTGTTGTTACACAGTATTTTGCATTATTGATTTAATAATTGTCATTACACTGTATTTTATATCATTGAGTCAATAATTGTTGTTGCACTGTTTTTAAAATTATTGAACCTAATAATTGTCACAGTAACATATGCACAGTAATTCACATTATTGAATCAATAATTGTCATTACACAGTAACGTATGCTTTATTTTACATTATTGTTATCTCTATTATGATGTTATTTAAACAGTTGTATTTCATTAATTTATTGACTTGATATCTAAGAGCTAACTATACTGTATTTATAACAATTAGTCATAATAATTGAATTGATAAAGTTATTTGTTTATAATATAAAGTTAGGTGATTATTAGGTGATATGAAATGAATGGTGTAGATTAAAGTGTGAATTATTGTTGAATAATTGAATTAATTTGTTTATAATATAAAGTTAGGTGATTATTATGTGATATGAAATGAATGGTGTAGATTAAAGTGTGAATTATTGTTGAATAATTAAATTGATTTGTTTATAATATAAAGTTAGGTGATTATTAGGTGATATGAAATGAATGGTGTAGATTAAAGATAATATAATATTTGAAATAGATGGTGTAGATTAAAAGATGATCTTTAAATGAATGGTTTAGATTAAATGAATGATAAGATTTTTGGCTATAAATAGAAGCCTTAACTTAAGGATTTTTCATAAACTTCCTTACTTGTTCTTTCTTTCTCTCTCTAAATACTTCTTGTGAAAGCTCTCTCTATGTGTGCTTAAGTCATCTTGAGTATTTGTGAAGAACTATAAGTATACGTGTACTGTTCAAGTTAATCAACCTCATTTAAATCAATATCCAGTCACGTGTTGAGGTAAGGGATACCATCTTTTTCATCTTCCAATATTCAAACGTACTATGGTAAGGGATTATCATTATTTGATTCTCAAAAATAATATCGTTTCTTTCTTACTCATAAGATGTGCCATTTATTTCCATGTATTAAATTGTGGGAATAACCTTACGGAGCGGATTGCCGCCTGTTGGTGAATAACCTTTCGTATTCATTCATTATTAATCTCTGAGAATAACCTTACGGAGCGGATGACCGCCTGTTTGGTGAATAACTCTTTGTACTCAAATTCTATTAAATTGTGGGAATAACCTTACGGAGCGGATTGTCGCCTGTTGGTGAATAACCCTTTGTATTAATTTCCTTCACCTTTTGTTAATCAAACCTGCTACGGTAAAGGATATTATTTTCTTTCATACTCCTAAATCGAAATTTATTATGGAACTATTGCTTCTATAATTCCTGAAAATATTATATGTTCCATAATAGTTAAACTTCATTATTTCAACTGAACCTTCCTATTTACGTGAACCTTTCTATTGAATTGTAACCGTTATTCTGAACTGTGGATCTTGAATATCATTTTTAAATTTCACTCCACATCATGTTGACAATTTGGACATTATTTGAATCTGTACAAAGTAAACTTCCGATACTTATTGTTATCCTATTTCTTCTGTTCATCATTTATATCATTCTAATCATCCAAAAATCAAGCTGTTGTGAATATCTGTGGCCGGGGGCACAGATGTGATATATTTGTTGAACAGATGATAGGTTAAAGGCGATATAATAGGTTAAAGGCGATACATCTGTTCGGTGTCTTTTATGGCACGTGGTGAATGTTCTCTTTGGCCCGTAGTGCAAAGATGAACTGTTGTTTGGTATGATTATGACCAAAGGCTGAATCTGGTATAATCATGACCGTTGGTGCTATATTGAATATCTTTGGCCCGTAGTGCAAAGATGAACTGTTGATGTGCATGATTATGATCAGGAACTGTGAATTTATATTATCATGACTAATGGTATTTCAGATGATAAAAGTTGATGATGTTTTTACGAAAAAGAGAAGCGAGTGGACATTATAGTCTGCATTATTCTTCTAATAGATTGCTCATTCCGCTGCTATTATTGATCTAAACATTGTTTAAGAATTTAACTGCAGTTTTTGTGATAAACCTTGTAGTCTATTGTATTCTATCAAGAACTCAACTGTTGAAGGCTAATGATAATTTATTCGTCATTATCTTAGTCATGATATTTCTTACTGGGCTATTTGAGCTCACACTTGCTTTTGTTCCATTGTTTTTCAACAGGAGATGAAAACATAACAGGGTCTAGCCGGGGAATGGAGTGAGGGTCCGAGGAATAGTTATCATAGTCTTCACTTTTTGTAAAATAGTGTGGCAATAATAGTGAAGACTTAGTTGTGTATTATTATACACTGTATTGTTGTACGTTGTGCTTTGTTGTAATAATTTTGTTGTAGTCTTTTGACGACTCAAGTTTGGGCTGTGTGGGCCCAGATTTGGGGGCGTCACAGATATGATTGTATTTTTTTTTTTTTGTGAATGCATGAATGAATGGGTATTTATAAATGGGGTTTGCGTACCTTGCCTTATCTAATTTTTTTTAATGTAAATTCTATCTCCCTCCTATGTACTTTCTCTTGACTAATGATCAATGTTTCTATTTATTGTAAATAGTTATGTAATAAGTTAGTTAGAATTAATTGAAGAATTGGAGTCAAGGAACAAGGAGCGCTTGAAGACCCATCTGTAGTGGAGTTCAAGTTTAAATGTAATGGTTATATTTAATTTTATTCTTGCTGTGACGCCCCCAAATTCGGGTCTCAATTACCTGGATCCGGTCATCACGATCCAATACAAACATCCACCTCTAAACAACATACAATAACTAAATGCGAAATAATAAACATATGTTGTTCATTCAAAAGGTGTTATTAGTCCCAAGATACGATAACCTTACACAAAAGTACACAAATACCCCTAATAAAGTACTTAGGGTTTGTAATGTCCTAGAATTTCCACGTCGTTATTAATTAAATTATTAATTTAATTTCCAACGAGTTAGTTTTACGAGATTATTTAAATCTTTTTATGTGATTAATTAATTACGTAATTAAATGATTATGTAATTAATTACTAGAATTAATTAAAGGGGGTCACTAATATGTTATTAAATTAGTGAACAAACCCTAAAGTTTTAATATCAAAATAATTGATAAATTTCCTATTAATTAAATATTCAATTAAATTGAATATAATGAGTTAATTAAATATAATAAATTAATTTATATGATTATTAATTAATGTAAATAATGTGAAATATTAATAATAATATTTATTAGTCCATTTAGTAATTTAATACTAATGAGTTAGATTATTTAATTATTTATCCAATCTAATTATTTATTTAATCATGGATTGAATAATTAATGTGTAAATTATGTAACTTATTAAATTTTAAAATGTAAGCATGGGACAATTATTTTGGGACAAATTCCTTGTGTTGCCGTGGACAAGTGAGAGGGTACTAAGTGGTTTTGAAATTCTTTAAATGAATAAATAAGGTATTGGTCCTTGTTGCTTCCTTTTCATTTAATAACTATTAAAGTAATACTTGGGGCAATCTTTTTGGGACAAAGAATCCCCAAGTCAGCCGTGAGCATGGAATGGGAGACTGCTTATCATTGTGTTTTTTTATTTATTTATTTATTCTTTGATTAAATAATTGGGTAGTTACTTGGAAGCATGGGTAGTCCTTTTACTTTTTCCTTCCCTAGTAAATTTTCAAAAGAAAATTAAATGTGCAACATGGTGGTGGGTGGTGACTGCCGAATGGATGGCAAATAAGGTTGGTATTAATTTTATTTATTTTTTTTGCTTGTTTGGTCTTTGACAAGTACAATAAGCCTTACTTCTTTTTACCTACTAAATCCTAGCACATTTTTTTTTGTAAGAATAGCATGCTTGGCCACGTGAGAAACCAGATTTCTTGGAGGAAGAAATATATATAGATATACACATATATGTATAGGTTTATTGACCTATAAATAGGATTGTCTAAGAAGGGATGTAAGTTTGCTTCATTTTTTTTCTATCTAAGTGTTAAACAGGAGAGAACAAAAATTATTGTTAGGAAGAAAAAGGGAGACCAGCCATGACCAGCAAGAGGGAGAAGAGGATAGAGTTTGATGCTACCAAGAATTATAACATACCAAGGAAAAAGAAGAAGAAGAAGAGCCCTAAAAAGTAGAAGGTAAGAAAATACCCTTAAAAACCCTAACTTGCATGTTATTTGAATTTTTATGTTAGATATATGAAGTTTAAGTTCTAAATGGCTAGAATCATGTTAAATATGTTTATATAGGTTAACATGTGTTTATCTTGTGTATTAGTATGTGTTTATGTCAAAATCCTTGGAAGATAGCTCAGAAACATGTTTACCGGAAAACTAAAACTGGACCGTCCACTCCCGGAGTTACTGTTCACGTTCCGTAAGTCAGAATCATGATCCGTCAACTCTGGGTGATAGAGCTATTCGATACGAAGATTTTCCAAGTGGATTGACTAAAAACCGATTTAAAATGAGCAAGTTACAAATTTTCTAAGAAAACACCCCGCTGTTGGAGAAAGCTCACTGGCAGTCGGTTGTTTGGCCACTTTCAGTGGCCAAACCTTGTCCAAATAAATGATCCGATGATTGGAAATTGTAGTTTAAGAAGATACGAAGCTAACAAGACCGACTAGAGGTCAATCGGAGTTGTAGAACTCAAGATATACAAGTTTTCGCTTGGCACCCCAAATCTGCCCATGAAATCCGAAAATAGCAAAATGTTAAATCCTTTTAATCATTAAAAATCATAATTAATTAATTTTTTATGCATGTTAATGGACGATTAAACTACTTAAGTATTGTTTAAGTGTATTTAATTAATTAATTATTATTTAAGTAACATTAAGTAATAATTAAATACATTTAGTGTTGTTAGTTTAACTATTGGTCACTTAATTAAGATTAAGTGATAAATAGAGTGAATTAAGTAATTAATTATCATTTAATTAGTATTAAATAATGATTAAAGAGTATTTAAGTTAATAAATTTATTATTTATTATTTAAGTAAGATTAAGTAATAAATAATGTTGATTACTCATTTAAATATTATTTAATTAATATAAACTTTAATAAATTAAGTATTTATTATTTATTTAATATTAAATAATAAATAAAGATAAATAATTAATTAATTATTATTTAATTAATATTAAATAATAATTAAGGAAACGTAGGGTTAATAAATAAATTATTTATTATTTAATTAATATTAAATAATAAATAAGGATGGATAAATAATTAATTAATATCTAATTAATATTGAATAATAATTAAATGCAAATAGAATTAATTTTATTATTTATGATATAAAATAATAAATAAGGATAATTAATTAATTAATTAATTAATATTTAATAATAATTAAAGACAAATACATTATTAAATAAATTATTTATTATTTAATCAATATTAAATAAAGATAAATAATAACTAAGGATAATTAATTAATTACTATTTAATTCATATTAAATAGTAATGAAAAGAAGATAGAGTTAGCAAAATAAAAATAATTAAATTAAACAATTATAAATAAATTGTTTAAGGGCTTAATAAGTGTTTAATACTTAAGATAAACACTATTAACTAATTAAATCATTACCCTAAGATCAATTAAGTGTCTATAGGATTAATGATACTACATCGAGTTGTGTGTTATGTGTTAGACTTATTTAATAGATAAGTTTTTTTTCTTTGGTAAACGTACACACGTGCCAGTATACGCAGTACTAATTGTTAAACCGACTTGATTAATGTTAGGTCCTTCAAAGCCAGTTAGTTAAAGCTAGACATTTGTTGTAGCTGAGCAGACAGGCAAGTTCCTTATCTCTAAACTCATTTCATTGAGCAAATTATTTATCTAAGCTTGAACTGTTATTTCCAAGCATGCTTTGAGTGGTTTAATTACTTTACAATTATTCCACATCGATATTGTTGTTATTCGCACTTATTGCGCTTGATATCGTACAGTTATTGACTTGTACTTAATTATTGTTCTACTGATTAAAGAATTGTTCAAAGTAGGTCTAAGTCATTGTTCGGCTAGACATTCATGTTAAACATTTTAAAAGCTATCCAAATAATTGAAGATGCGGATTCTTAGACTATTATGAACACCCCTTTATTATAGGGGAGTACCCTGTATCTAATATCAGGTACAAAAATACAGAAATTAAATGTTATGCATACACATATTGTACTGAGACTGATCCCCTCGGGTACATATTTCTGGTAGTAACCATTGGGTCAACCTGCTATTGACTCCAGTGGATATTTATAGTTCATAGTCTATTTGACTATCCTAATTTTAAAAGCAAATTATTATTCCTGCTTATGTTATTCACATTATTGAATTGTTCAGCTATTCCCTTTCATTCATGATATATTGTTTCTTGTTGTTATTTAAACTTGTTGAGCAAACTAGTTGCTCACTCTTGCTATATCATGAAACCTTATTGTAGTGCAACCCAAGACTTCGGGAAAGAACAAGGGTAAAGGAAAGATGAAGTGATAGACTTCGAGATGCAGCCTTGTAGTTAATTAAATTAATTGTTATATAATATAAACCCTAAGTACTTTATTAAGGGTATTTGTGTACTTTTGTGTAAGGTTATCGTATCTTGGGACTAGTAACACCTTTTGAATGAACAACATATGTTTATTATTCCGCATTTAGTTATTGTATGTTGTTTAGAGGTGAATGTTTGTATTGGATCGTGATGACCGGATCCGAGTATTTGGAACCCGAATTTGGGGGCGTCACAGGGTTTATATTACATAACAAGTATATTAGTTAACTAAAATGCTGCATCCTGAAGTCTATCACTTCATCTTTCCCTTACCCTTGTTCCTCCCAGAAGTCTGAGGTTGCACTGCAATAAGGTTTCATGATATAGCAAGGATGAACAACTAGTTTGCTCAACAAGTTTAAATAACAACAAGAAATAATATATCATGAATGAAAGGGAATAGCTGAACAATTCAACAATATGAATAACATAAGCATGAATAATGATTTGCTTTTAAAATCAAGATAGTCAAATAGACTATGAACTATAAATATCCACTGGAGTCAATAGCAGGTTGACCCAATGGTTACTACCAGAAATATGCACCCGAGGTGATCAGCCTCAGTACAATATGTGTATGCATAACATTTAATTTCCGTATTTTGTACCTGATATTAGATACAGGGTAATCCCCTATAATAAAGCGGTGTTCATAAGAATTCGCATCTTCAATGATTTGGATAGCTTTTAAAATCTTTAACATAAATGTCTAGCCGAACAATGGCTTAGACCTACTTTGAACAGTTCTTTAACCAGTAGAACAATAATTAAGTACAAGTCAAGGATTGTACAATATCAAGTGCAACAAGTGCGAATAACAACAATATCGATGTGGAATAATTGTAAAGTAATTAAACCACTCAAAGCATGCTTGGAATTACAGTTCAAGCTTAACTAAATAATTTGCTCAATGAAATGAGTTTAGAGATAAGGAACTTGCATATCTGCTCAGCTACAATTAATGTCTAGCTTTAACTAACTGGCTTTGAAAGACCTAACATAAATAAAGTTGGTCTAATAATTAATACGACGTATTTGCACAACTATACGTTCACTAAGGAACTTATCTATCACATAAGTACTAACACATAATTTACATCAGTCAAAACAATATTATTAACCTTATAGATTCTCAATCATATTAGGTTAATAATTTAATAAGTTAGAAAATATTTTTCTTAAGTATTGGACACTTATTAAACCCTTAAACAACTTATTACAATTGTTTAATTAAATCATAATTAAATTTAAATTATTTTATTAACTCAATCTCTATTTAATTACTATTTAATATTGATTAAAAAGAAATTAATTAATTAATTTTAGTTATTATTTAAAATAAATATTAACTAATTGTATTTACTTATTATTTAATAATAATTAAATAATAAATAATTATTGATTTAATTTTAACATTCTTTAAATTAATATTAATCAACTAATAATTAACTAAGTAATTAACCTCACTTATTATTTAATTTAAGGAAATTAAATAATAGTTTACTAAATTTATCCTCTTTAATTATTATTTAATTTTAATTAAATAATAATTAATTATTTAATTAATTTTAATTATTATTTAAGGTTAAATAATACTCAATTTATTTATCCTTATTTATTATTTAAATTAAATCATAAATTATTAATCTAATAACTTAATTTCCATTAATCATTATTTAATGTTAATTAAATAATAATTAATTACTTAATTATCCTTATTTATTATTTAATAATATTTAAATAATAAATAATTAATTTATAAATTTTTATCTCTCTTTAATTATTATTTAATAGGAATTAAATAATAATTGCTAATTTATCACCTTTATTTATTATTAACATTTTAAATAATAAATAATTAATAAAAAATTTATTTATTTAGCTTAACCATGATTTAGCTAACTAGATTAATATTTAAAACATTTAAATATTAAACTTAATGAAAAATATCCTCTCAAATATCATTTTTTGTATTATTATTATTTTTGTTATAATTTTAAATTAATTTTTAAACATTTAAATTAATTAAAATTATACAGAATGACAATTCTGTAATTAAATCGAAAACTGATCTTAGGGCAATTTTGTAATAATGCAGAAAAACGAACGGAGGGGCAATCCGGTAATTTTGCCAAAATTTTACTACCGCACATTGCGCGCGTAACAAAATGAACGGCCCAAAACGGTGTCGTTTTGAATAACCGGCTTCCGCGCATAATGCGCGGAGTAAAAATTTTCCTGAGCCAAACGACGTCGTTTGGCTTCGTGTACGCGGCTAACATGCCTCCACGCATTGCGCGACCAATTCTAATTTTTTTTCCTTCCAGCAGAATGTGAACAGTGTCCGACAATACACACTTTAATAAAAATTATACCATCAAGTAAGCTTTAAATCCTCAATAAAAATTGAAAAAAATTACCAATTACTTAATATCAATTTATAACATGAAAATTTAATTTTTCATGATTTAATATCATTTTTTTTATAAAAAATTTTACATCACATAAACTACCACAAATCATAACTTTTTGTGTATAACTCCATTTTGAGTGATTCAAATTTTGTTTTTCTCATGATTTAATGTTCTATAATATTAGAACATCAAACCTAAGTTTTATAAAATATTTTTGGTCATAAATTCCAAGACTTGATTACACACTACCAAACACATGTTTTTAGCATATAAATTATACCAAAATACAAACCAAGCATATTAAACTCAAGCATGGCATAAATATTACTACTAAACATTATTAACTATATTAACATATTTATACTCACATGTTGGTTTATTTAATTTAAAAACAAAAACTAGATTTAGAATAACCATTACCTTGATTTAATGGCTATTTTCCTTTTTCTTCTAAAATAGGTTGTGAAAGAAAGATGACATGAACCAAGAACTCCTTCTCTTGTTATTTTTGCTCTCAAATATTTTCTCTCACAAGTTATTTCTCTCAACTCTCTCTAGCTTTCTTTTGCTTGAAAAATAAAATGAAGTGTACATGTCTACCATTTCAAGTATACTTGAAAAAATAATAGATACACATAATTATCTCTATGAGTCACCATGCCCCTAGATGACAACTTACACAAGAAATGGGTTAAATGACACATTAGGTTAAAAGAGGAATGGTCCATGTACTTTAAAAATCAATACAAGCAATCCATTAATAAAAAAATGAAAAATAAAAGAAAACAAAATCATTTCACTTTCTCTTACTCCCTTGCCGGCAACATCAAGAATACTTGTCCCAAAAAGATTGTCCTAAGTCACTTTTTAATAAATAATAGTTACATTAAGTATTTTCCAAGTGGGCTCAAGCTTTGGGCTTTATTTAAAATACCAATTGGGCTCCTATTAAATTGTTTGGGCTACTAGTTTGCAAAGTTTTATTATTCTTCACTTGGGCTACTAATTGATCCATGTTGGGCTAATTTAATAATTTACACATTAATTATTCAATCCACGATTAAATAAATAATTAGATCGAATAAATAATTAAATACTCTAACCCATTAGTATTAAATTACTAAATGGACTAATAAATATTATTATTAATATTTCACATTATTTATATTAATTAATAATCATATTAATTAATTTATTATATTTAATTAACTCATTATATTCAATTTAATTAAATATTTAATTAATAGGAAACTTATCAATTATTTTGATATTAAAACTTTAGGGTTTGTTCACTAATTTAATAACATTTTAGTGACCCCCTTTAATTAATTCTAGTAATTAATCACATAATCATTTAATCACGTAATTAATTAATCACATAAAAAGATTTAAATAATCTCGTAAAACTAACTCGTTAAAAATTAAATTAATAATGACGTGGAAATTCTAGGACATTACATTCTCCCCCCCCCCCCTATAAAAATTCCGTCATCAGAATTGTAAAATAAGGTTATTCAAATAAAAATGGATAATTCGCTCTCATTTCTTTCTCTAGTTCCCACGTAGCTTCTTCAATTGCTTGATTCCTCCAAAGTACTTTGACAGAATGAATTATCTTATTCCTCAGCTTTTGTTCCTTCCTATCGAGTATCTAGACAAGAACTTCTTCATATGATAAGTCCTTCTCGACTTGAATTGGTTCATAGGATATAACGTGCTTGTAGTCTGGTTTATACGGTCGCAACACTGACACATGAAACACATTGTGAATGTGCTCAAGTTCAGGAGGTAATGTTACCTCGTACGCCACTTCACCGACTCGCTTCAAGATTTCAAACGGTCCTATGAACCTAGGGCTCAGCTTGCCCTTCTTACCAAAACGGATCTTCCCCTTCCAGGGAGATATCTTCAGAAATACGAAACTGCCCACGTCGAAGTCCCGATTTTGGCGATGCAAATCCGCGTACTTCTTTTGACGATCTTGAGCTGCTACCAGTCGATTTCTGATAAGTTGTACTGTGTCTGCAGTCTACTGCACCATTTCAGGTCCATGCAGTCTTCATTCTCCGACCTCGTCCCAACACAACGGTGTTCGACATTTTCTTCCATAAAGCGCTTCGTTTGGTGGCATGTTGATACTAGCGTGATAGCTGTTGTTGTAAGAGAACTCTACCAATGGAAAATGGTCATCCCAGCTGCCCTTTAGGTCCATCACGACCGCTCGGAGCATATACTCCAGAGTCTGAATCGTTCGCTCGCTCTGGCCGTCAGTTTGAGGATGGTATGCTGTGCTTAACCTCAACTGTGTTCCCATCCTTGCTTGGAGACTTCTCCAAAAATTTGACGTGAAGCGCGGATCTCTGTCGGACACAATCGATACCGGCACTCCATGTCGTGACACTATCTCCTTCACATAGAGCTTCGCTAACTGCTCCAGATTGTACCGTATTCTGATAGGTAGAAAATGGGCTAACTTGGTCAGACGATCCACTATTACCCAGATGGCGTCTAAACCTTTATGTGTCGGAGGCAAACCCACCACAAAATCTATCGTGATGTGCTCCCACTTTCACTCCGGAATCTCTAGTGGTTTAAGCAGTCCGCTCGGACGCTGGTGCTCTGCTTTAACCCGCTGGCATGTCAGACATCGACTGACACATTCTGCTACTTCCCTCTTCATATTCGGCCACCAAAAGTATTATCGTAGATCCTGATACATCTTCGTACTTCCGGGATGTACTGAGTACCTCGTACTGTGAGCTTCCTGAAGAATCTCTTCCCTCAGCTTCGGATCCATCGGTACCCAGACTCTCCCTTCGAACCTTAGCAACCCTGTGCTATCAATCTTGTACTTAAGCTCCCTGCCTTCAATAATTCGCTTCTTAATACTATCACAATCTTCATCCTTTTCCTGAGCCTCTTTAATCTTGTCTAATAAGGTCGGGCTTGCTGATACTGTAAATAACTTCTTGTCCGTCTCCATCGGATATTTGATCTCCAACTCCAAACGTTCGAAATCTCTTATCAACTCTTCCTGATTTGTTAGCTTCAGCAACTTCTCTAACTTCTCTCTGCCTTTTCTGCTCAAGGTATCTGCTACTACATTGGCCTTACCCGGATGGTACAGAATCTCACAGTCGTAGTCTTTGATCAATTCTAACCATCGACGCTGCCACATATTCAACTCATTCTGAGTGAAAATATATTTCAGACTTTTGTGATCTGTATATATCTCACACTTCTCGCCATACAAGTAGTGCCTCCAAATCTTTAGGGCGAAAACTATCGCTGCTAACTCTAGGTCATGAGTCGGGTAACCCTTCTCATAATCCTTTAACTGACGTGACGCATACGCAATGACCTTGCCGTGTTTCATTAGCACACAACCAAGACCCTTGTGTGACGCATCACTGTACACTACGAAACCTCCCGTCTAGTCCGGTAAAGCCAACACTGGTGCCTGACTCAACCTCTTCTTCAGCTCCATAAAACTTTCCTCACACTTTTTCGACCAAACAAACTTCACAGTCTTTCGAGTAAGATTGGTCAACGGTGATGCTATCTTCGAAAAATCTTGAATGAATCTCCGATAATACCCCGCTAACCCTAAGAAACTCCTGATCTCAGTCGGCGTCTTCAGCTGTTCCCAATTGATAACTGCCTCCACCTTCGCTGGATCCATCGAAACACCGTCTTTGTCAATAACATGACCTAGAAACTGCACCATCTGCAACCAAAATTCACACTTCGAAAACTTGGCGTATAGCTTTTCCCTTCTCAAATCCTCCAATGCGATCCGTAAATGTTCTGCATGTTCTTCCTCCGTCTTCGAATACACCAATATGTCATCAATGAATACGACTATGAACTTGTCCAAGTACTGCTTGAACACTCTGTTCATCATATCTATGAATGCCGCTGGTGCATTCGTCAGTCCAAATGACATTACTAGAAACTCGAAATGACCATAACGAGTTCTGAATGCCGTTTTCGGGATATCCTCCTCCATCACCTTCAGTTGATGATAACCCGTCCTCAAATCTATCTTCGAAAAGTATTTCACTCCCTTAAGTTGATCAAACAGATCATCAATTCTGGGCAGCGGATACCTGTTCTTAGTGGTGACCTTGTTCAACTCCCGGTAATCAATACAAAGCCTCATCGAACCATCATTCTTCTTTACAAACAGAACCGGCGCTCCCCATGGTGACACGCTTGGTCTGATGTAACCTTTATCTAGCAGTTCCTGCAGCTGAACCATCAATTCTTTCATTTCCACCGGTACCATACGATATGGCGCCTTCGATATCGGTGCGGTCCCCGGTACCAAATCAATGACAAACTCCATTTCTCTGTCTGACGGTAACCCCGGAATTTCATCTAAGAAAACATCAGCAAATTCCCGTACAATAGGTATCTGACTCAGTTCACCCTCAACACGTCGAGTATCAACCACATGAGCCAAATAACCTACGCACCCTTTCCTGAGCAACTTTCGTGCTTGCATCATCGTCAGACAACTTGATTGTCTTGGCGATTTACTACCGTAAAATATAACTTTTGACCTATTCGGAGTCTTTAGGTGTACACACTTCTTCTTACAGTCAATAACCGCTCCGTGACTCGATAGCCAATCCATCCCTATGATTACGTCAAACTCTCCCAGACGAATCGGTATCAAATCCACGTTAAGTCTAAACCCTCGTAATTCAGCACAACAGTTCCTATGAATGTAGTCTACGGAAATGATTTCTTTATTTGCTACTTCTACGTTCATAGGGTGTTCTAACTTTTCTTGAGGTAAATTTAATCTCTTAAGAAAATCTTCAGAAACAAATGAGCAGGTAGCACCCGAATCAAACAATACATACGCATTAATATCATTGATCGGGATGATACCTGACACCACGTCCTTGGACTCGACTGCATCCTGCAGAGTCATGTTGAAGGTGCGCGCTGTGGGTCGGTTAGCCTGGCTGGCTGGCCCTCCAATGTTCAGCCTGCTGCAATTGTTGTTGTTGTTGTTGCCTCTATTGCCACTCCTAGCGTCTCCCTTCCTCTTCGGGCAGTCCTTGGCATGATGATCGGTTGCTCCACAAGAAAAACATACTCCTTTCATCTTTTTCGGGCATTGTGGGGCCATGTGTCTCGGCTGCCTGCAGCTATAGCAAACACTCTTGCCTTCCAAGCATTCGTCCGTGTGGTTCTTACCACAATTGTTGCATCTGCCAATTTTCTTCGCTTCTCCTCCAGATTTGTTGCCTCCGGACGATTGGCTCTCATTCCACTTCCGTTTATTGGGGTTGCTGCCTTCACTGCTCCCCGCCTTCTGTCCTTCATGACCCTTCTTCCTCTCCTGGTTGAATTTAGCCAGGGCCTCACTGCCACCCTCTGCAATGATTGCCATTTCCAATAGCTCTGCAAAGCTCTTGATTTTTAATACCGTCACAGAACGGTACACCTACGGCTTCAGTCCCAGCTCAAACCTCCGAGCCTTCCTAGCCTCTGTATCAACTTGATGAGTTGCAAACCTTGCCAACTTATTAAACTTGGTCGCATACTCGGCCACAAACATACTCCCTTATTTTAGCTCGAGGAATTTCACCTCCATTTCTTGCTGCATGCTTTCTGGAAAGTAATTTTTTAGAAACATTTCTTTAAAGCGTTCCCAGGTAATGACACCTTCTCCCACACAGCCCTTGTTGGCCTTCCACCAGTAGTTCGCCTCCCCCTTCATCATGAAAGTAGCGAAACTAGTCTTCTGTTCTTCGGCCACCCTAGCGACCTCGAACACCTTCTCCATTTCCTCGATCCAAGTCTATGCTTCGATCGGGTTTAGAGTTCCCTGAAACTCCGGTGGTCTAATTACTTTGAAGTCCTTGAAATTTGCCTAGTACGGCGCTGGCTGCGATGCTAGTTGTACTACCACTGGTGGGGGTCTAGCTTGCATGGCTTTCGCCAGCATTTCTGCAAACATCCTCATAGGATTGGGTTGATCCCCAACCTCACTCTCTGACTCTGGGATACGTTGATTGCGTGGTCTACCTTTCGGCATGATCTGCTAAAGAGCAAATCTTAGACTTGCGCTTATAGTTCTACGTATTATGTTAGCCAAATTAACATTTAAATTCAAAACTATATATCAAGCACATTTGATTTAAACAAGGAAATAACTGCATTTATATTCATATACCAATGCTTTAGTACAGACTCAACAAGTGGCATACTTCTATAAACATTCAAGGCACAAGTTTCCTATCAACGACTATCCTCCAATGAACAAAAAGTGAGGATTTACTACCATCTACCCCTCTAACAGAACAAAAGTTGGGGTCTAACTGACATACTATGCATACATCAAAGCATAATGGCTTACAACAGCTGAAACGTCCTTAATAGAAACAAAAGGTGGAACTCACTACTACTAGGTACAAATAAGATAACAACAATAAATCACCGCCTGCTGCGGCGAACAATCCTACGAATAGCCCTGTGTAAAGCCTGTTGGGCCAACTCTTCCACTGTACGACGACGAATCCAACGTCTGCTGTTATCCGCCTCCCTAGGGTGCCTCATAACCCGACGCCTCAATCGATCAAAAGAAGTGCCAAGAGCATACTCTAAGGTGTCGATCCTAGCGGCTCTCTCCCTATCAAGCTCAGCCCTGATGGTCTGGAGAACTGTCTGACTCGCCATCTCCCTAACATCTAATCTCTCCACCGTCTGCCTCAACTGACTATTCTGGATCATAAGCTGCTGCACGGTAGGACCCAATGAAGGTGCAGCGCTCTCCAACTGCTGAATTTTGGCCTGCAAATCGACCATCTTCTCCTTTAGCTCCATGTTCTCACCGGAGAACATTTAAGCTGCGTCCCTATACTTCTCCTCAGTCTGCTGGTGAATCTGGTTCTGCTCCTCTAGGTGCTGAACCCTCTCCTCAAGCTCATCATTAGCCGTAGTCAGAGTATCGATGATGTCACTGGCGATAGTGCCCATGCTATCAGCATACTCAGCTGGCTCCTCATCCTCAGTATCGGCCTCCTCCTCGCTGTACTGTCGCATCACTCCGTCCCAGACAGCCTCCTCTAGATCTCCCTCCTCGGGATCTGACTCTGGCTCCTCAACTGGTGCAGCCACCCGTGGCTGTGCGGTATCCATATGGATATCAGTATAAATCACCTCATCCACCACAGTACTCGACTGTCCTATCTCCGTCATCCTACAATCACACAAATAACACATGTTAGTACAACAATAAAATACGTTCATTGATGAAATGAAATGATATTTTATCATGTACATCTCGGCTCGATGGATTTTCTCAATCCATCTCCAAAAATACACAACATGATGAATCTCCCCGATTCATCTCCTAACGCACTCGATAAGAGTTTAGTACTAAGGTTATAACTTAGGTTTCGCTGTAATATCCCAGATATTTTCAAGATTTTAGATAATATCTTAATTGATTTAATTAAAGGTTAAGGTTTAAAACCTAGAATTGGAGACGTAAAATGTGTAGAAAATGGGTAAACATTTTTTTTAACATAATTTATTTGTTAGAAATTAAATGTGGAAATATTTTAATGATGCATGTAGAGAATTTATTAAGGAAATAAATTCAATTGAGAAGTGAATGTGATTATATGAATATATTATATATATATATATACCTAAAGTGTGCTTGTTAGCCAAATAAAAAGATGAGTAATTAATACTCAGCAAAACTAATAAAGTAATTAGTTTTAATATAAAGTAAGAAGGAATGTTGTAAAATATAATTAATTAGATTAATTATATTAGTTATGAGTCCAAGTAATTTAATTACTACTAGTGGACTAGACCAAAAGGATTATATGTGTTAGCCCAATATGAGAATACTTGCATGAAGGTGGGTAATTAAAGAAGAGAGCCCAATGGAAGGTAAGCTATGTAGCCCAAACTTTTAAAAGTCCAATGTTGGTCAAAGTGTAGGGAAATATTATTGAGTGTAGAGAATTAACTAATATATGGTAAGTTGAATAACCCTAGTTGGTAGACAAGAGAGAGAGCATTAACCAAACATTGGTTAATTGCTAGGTAAATATGTATGATAATGAGAATTAACCATGTATAAGTTAATTGTGTAACCCAATGTAGGAATAACTATATGGGTATGGGTAATTATATTATAAACCCAAGTTAATGATAAAAGGTAGTTAATGAATTAAATTGAATCAAGTGAAAGTACTTGTATTAATGTGTATTAAAATTAGCACTACCGCCGCAGCGGTGAAACTTTCTGAAATGTAAAAAATAGAACTACCGCCGCAGCGGTAGTAACCACCGCCGCAGCAGTGGTACAGACTATTTGAAAAGTTATAGTTTATTGAATCAATTTGAAGTACTAGTATGTATGAGCATTAGGGTTTTAATAAAATAAACCCAAGATATATTAAGTGTTAGTGATTTAATCGACTAACTCAATTAAATAGTCCAATAGACTTATAAATAGCAAGTCTAATTGGATTATATTAAAAATCCAAATTGAGGTATTAAACTAGGTCAAATAAATTAACCTAGTAGTCCATGTAATTAAATAAACATTGATCCATGTAATTTAATTTAACTTGATCCATGTAATAATTAATCAAGCCCAATGCTTGTTTTAATTAAATGTAACATAGGGTATTTAATGTTAGCCCAATGTAACAATTAAATTGAGTCCAACCAAATTAAATGGATGAGCCCAATATATTTAAATCCTAGAGTCCAATGTGGAGCCCAAATGGTAGTCAAAATTGGTCAACATTTATATATATAAGTATATATATGTATATATATATATATAGATGTATAAATGTATATTTAAGCTATAAAAATAAAGCAAAAATGGGGGATTAAATCCCTTTTTGCTGAGATTTAGTGGTCCCCACAAGGGGGTGGCTTGATTTTGCTTGGTTGCTTCACTTGTACACAATATCAAAGTGGTTCACCAACCTTAGTCAATCACCTAGTCATTCAAGTGGTCAATCAATCCAATAGTAAGCATAATTAGCTCTTAATTTGACTATGTTAGTTGATTAGTAGGAGTTGATGGTGATTAAGGGAGTGCTATATATATAGGAGAGGGAAAGAGCTAGCAAATGTTAGTCATTTGCTAGCTAGTTCAAGTGTTGTAGAGAGAGAAGCTCTAGAGAAAAATAAGAGTTACTTTGTGAGATTGATGATCCACCATAGAAGAATGCTAGATGATAGTTAATGAGGAGTCACAAGCCAAGATCATGTCAAGAGGAAGGAGAGCATCCATGTATAAAAGGTTAAAAAGTGTTCCAAACCCTCTTTAGTTCATTTTTATAGATTAGATATGATTTAAACTGTTAAAATGTATTTTTAACCGATCAAAAGTTATTTTGATGATCTAGAAGTCTAAAACTATTATATATAGGTATATTCATGGTTTTATATAGTTAATACATGTATTTGTATGGGTGGTACGCAAAGGATTAGAAGGAAAGTCCATATAACGACTTACCGGTAAAACCCTAAGTGGTTCGATCTTTAAATTTCATGTCAAACGTTTTCAAAAATATGATTGAACCATGAAATGTTGTAAAACAAGAAGTTAGGAAGACAACAACACTAAGTTGGTGTCATTTAGATGTGTAGAGTTTATTTTATTCAAGTTTGAACAATTAAAACCAAGGATTTGTGATTTTAGTTTTCATTTTTTCCTTGTGAGCGATTTTAAGCCTAGATACATTTGGAATTTGGATTTGTGATACAAAGAGACATTGTAGAGGGGAAAATTCTGATGAGAATGAACTCAAGAATCTCATCAAAATGTTTTAAAATGAAGAAGTTATGGCTGTTGGAGCGTCGGAGGGTCGAGCAGTCCTCAAATTAGGGTTTCAGAAATTTTGTACTACCGCCGCAGCGGTGGAAACCACCGCCGCAACGGTCAAACATTCTGCCAAAAACCTGTTTTAGCCGTCCGGGTCGGGTTGGGTCGTTCCGGGTCGGGTCGGGTCAGCCCGGGTTGAGTTTTTAGTGGAAATTTAAGTTGAAATACATATAAAATGAATGTATTTGAATACTAAATCAATTTATATTGAATCTATTAGTGATTAATTGGTATCTAAAGATATAAAATAAAGACTAAAGTTAACACAATTAAAAAGTTAACTATTGGTAATGTTTGAAGAATATTAAAATATTATTAAATGATGAATAATATTAGTATAAGATTAAAAAGTTATTAAATGTGTAATAACATTTGTATATGATGAAAATGTTCTTAAATAATTAATGACATTATTAAATAAGTAAAATATTATTAAATGCTTAATAATATTAATAAGTGATTAAAATATTATTAAATGATTAATAATATTAAGAAGTGATTAAAATATTATTAAATGGTTAATAATATTAATAAGTGAGTAAAATATTATTAAATGGTTAATAATATTAATATGTGATTAAAATATTATTAAATGGTTAATAATATTAATAAGTGATTAAAATATTATTAAATGGTTAATAATATTAAGAATTGATTAAAATATTATTAAATGGTTAATAATATTAATATGTGATTAAAATATTATTAAATGGTTAATAATATTAATAAGTGATTAAAATATTATTAAATGGTTAATAATATTAATGAGTGATTAAAATATTATTAAATGGTTAATAAAATTAATAAGTGATTAAAATATTATTAAATGGTTAATAATATTTGAACTTAGTGGTATATTATCAAAGATAGATAATATGTTGGGGTATTCGGTAAATTGTTAAATGTCCGAATCATTAAGTTATGTAAAAGAAGAAAGTTTAATTGAATTAAACAAATGTAAATAGTCCATTTGTGACTAATTTAGACAACTTATTAAAAGTGGGGCGTACGAAGATTGTATAATGAAAATGTAAGTTCGTTAAGCATGCCTGATATGTCCAAACTGTCCAGTTCGTTTGTCGGACATCTTAAGAGTTAATAATTTGAAGTTAAGGTCTTAAGTTAAGACTAATTAAAAGTCCTGGTAGCTAATGATTATGTCAATTTGTTATATAAATTGTAGGTTAAGCAAATGACGCAAATAAGCGTAAATGGTAGAAGCGATCAGGCAAGTTATTCAGAACTTGCTCTTATATGCATTAATATGCTACAATTTGATATTATATTATTGATATGCAGTTATATTGATGATATTTGTGTTATGTGATATGCATGAGGTATGATTACATGTAAAATATGAAGCATGAAATACTAGATGTTATATGTGATGCATGAACAGTATGACATAAACTGAAATGCATAAAAAACATGATGTAAGTATAAATTGCAGAGTATATGTGAAGCATGTAATGTGTTATGTGTAACTGTTAAACTTGTTGAGCCGTCGTGCTCACTCTTGCTTAAACCAACATTTTCGGATAGTACAAGTATTTGAAGTCTTGATAAGGATCAAGAAACAGGAATGCATATTACATTCACTGAAGGTCTAGCACGACCATTGTAGATATCAGTCCGAATTGGACAAGTAAAATGATTCTGTAGTATAAGAATTGGTTGGTATGTATTATGAGTCTTAGATACTCAAATTGATTGTAATAGAATGTCGTATCATGTATGATATTGAAACATACTAGGAATGTATAAAGATTTCGATTCTGGAATAGAAAGAGACATTGTAAAATTATAAATAAATGGTTATTTACCAATTATAATATTGTTGTAATTCATGAACAATAAGGAAAAGGTTGTACTTGTGTTGAACCGGATCCGAGGTTCAAGGAACCCGGATTTGGGGTCGTCACATTCGCAATCCTAACGTTTCTAACCTACAGCTCTGATACCAACCTGTGACTCCCCCAAATTCGGGTCTCAAATACCCGGATCCGGTCATCACGATCCAATACAAACATCCACCTCTAAACAACATACAATAACTAAATGCGGAATAATAAACATATGTTGTTGATTCAAAAGGTGTTACTAGTCCCAAGATACGATAACCTTACACAAAAGTACACAAATACCCCTAATAAAGTACTTAGGGTTTATATTACATAACAAGTAAATTAGTTAACTAAAATGCTGCATCCTGAAGTCTATCACTTCATCTTTCCCTTACCCTTGTTCTTCCCAGAAGTCCCAGGTTGCCCTGCAATAAGGTTTCATGATATAGCAAGGATGAGCAACTAGTTTGCTCAACAAGTTTAAATAACAATAAGAAATAATATATCATGAATGAAAGGGAATAACTGAACAATTCAACAATATGAATAACATAAGCATGAATAATTATTTGCTTTTAAAATCAAGATAGTCAAATAGACTATGAACTATAAATATCCACTGGAGTCAATAGCAGGTTGACCCAATGGTTACTACCAGAAATATGCACCCGAGGGGATCAGCCTCAGTACAATATATGTATGCATAACATTTAATTTCTATATTTTGTACCTGATATTAGATACAGGGTAATCCCCTATAATAAATGGGTGTTCATAAGAATCCGCATCTTCAATGATTTGGATAGCTTTTAAAATCTTTAACATAAATGTCTAGCCGAACTGTGACGCCCCCAAATCTGGGCCCACACAGCCCAAACTTGAGTCGTCAAAAGACTACAACAAAATTATTACAACAAAGCACAACGTACAACAATACAGTGTATAATAATACACAACTAAGTCTTCACTATTATTGCCACACTATTTTACAAAACGTGAAGACTATGATAACTATTCCTCGGACCTTCACTCCATTCCCCGGCTAGACCCTGTTATGTTTTCATCTCCTGTTGAAAAACAATGGAACAAAAGAAAGGGTGAGCTCAAATAGCCCAGTAAGAAATATCATGACTAAGATAATGACGAATAAATTATCATTAGCCTTCAACAGTTGAGTTCTTGGTAGAATACAATAGACTACAAGGTTTATGTCAAAAACTGTAGTTAAATTCTTAAACAATGTTCAGATCAATAATAGCAGCGGAATGAGCAATCTATTAGAAGAATAATGCAGACTATAATGTCCACTCGCTTCTCTTTTTCGTAAAAACATCATCAACTTTTATCATCTGAAATACCATTAGTCATGATAATATAAATTCACAGTTCCTGATCATAATCATGCACATCAACAGTTCATCTTTGCACTACGGGCCAAAGATATTCAATATAGCACCAACGGTCATGATTATACCAGATTCAGCATTTGGTCATAATCATACCAAACAACAGTTCATCTTTGCACTACGGGCCAAAGAGAACATTCACCACGTGCCATAAAAGACACCGAACAGATGTATCGCCTTTAACCTATTATATCGCCTTTAACCTATCATCTGTTCAACAAATATATCACATCTGTGCCCCCGGCCACAGATATTCACAACAGCTTGATTTTTGGATGATTAGAATGATATAAATGATGAACAGAAGAAATAGGATAACAATAAGTATCGGAAGTTTACTTTGTACAGATTCAAATAATGTCCAAATTGTCAACATGATGTGGAGTGAAATTTAAAAATGATATTCAAGATCCACAGTTCAGAATAACGGTTACAATTCAATAGAAAGGTTCACGTAAATAGGAAGGTTCAGTTGAAATAATGAAGTTCAACTATTATGGAACATATAATATTTTCAGGAATTATAGAAGCAATAGTTCCATAATAAATTTCGATTTAGGAGTGTGAAAGAAAATAATATCTCTTACCGTAGCAGGTTTGATTAACAAAAGGTGAAGGAAATTAATACAAAGGGTTATTCACCAACAGGCGGCAATCCGCTCCGTAAGGTTATTCCCACAATTTAATAGAATTTGAGTATAAAGAGTTATTCACCAAACAGGCGCCAATCCGCTCCGTAAGGTTATTCTCAGAGATTAATAATGAATGAATACGAAATGTTATTCACCAACAGGCGGCAATCCGCTCCGTAAGGTTATTCCTACAATTTAATACATGGAAATAAAAGGCACGTCTTATGAGTAAGGAAGAAACAATATTATTATCGAGAATCAAATAATGATAATCCTTTACCATAGTACGTTTGAATAATGGAAGATAAAAAAGATGGTATCCCTTACCTCAACACGTGACTGGATATTGATTTAAATGAGGTTGATTAACTTGAACAGTACACGTATACTTATAGATCTTCACAAATACTCAAGATGACTTAAGCACACTTAGAGAGAACTTTCACAAGAAGTATTTAGAGAGAGAAAGAAAGAACAAGTAAGGAAGTTTATGAAAAATCCTTAAGTTAAGGCTTCTATTTATAGCCAAAAATCTTATCATTCATTTAATCTAAACCATTCATTTAAAGATCATCTTTTAATCTACACCATCCATTTCAAATATTATATTATCTTTAATCTACACCATTCATTTCATATCACCTAATAATCACCTAACTTTATATTATAAACAAATCAATTTAATTATTCAACAATAATTCACACTTTAATCTACACCATTCATTTCATATCACCTAATAATCACCTAACTTTATATTATAAACAAATAACTTTATCAATTCAATTATTATGACTAATTGTTATAAATACAGTATAGTTAGTTCTTAGATATCAAGTCAATAAATTAATGAAATACAACTGTTTAAATAACATCATAATAGAGATAACAATAATGTAAAATAAAGCATACGTTACTGTGTAATGACAATTATTGATTCAATAATGTGAATTACTGTGCATATGTTACTGTGACAATTATTAGGTTCAATAATTTTAAAAACAGTGCAACAACAATTATTGACTCAATGATATAAAATACAGTGTAATGACAATTATGAAATCAATAATACAAAATACTGTGTAACAACAATTATTGAATTGATAATATAAAATATTATGCAGTGACAATTATCGATGAAATGATGCGTAACAGTTACGGTGTCAATTATCAGACCAATAATATGAGACACTATGCAATACCGCGTGTTACTGTAGAGTACCGAGTGCTACAGAAAATACCAATAACTACCGTATGCTACTATTCTTTTATCACCGGTATTTTAACAGTTCCGTTGACTATTTTTATTTAAAAAGGTTATTTCTGTCGTTTTCTATATCCGACAAATATTCCGTTGTGGGGTCCACCAATAATTTGTTATTTCGGCGCCGTCGGACCAAACGAATATTCCCCGACCAAACGAATATTCCCCGACAAAGCGAATATTGTCCGACAAAATAAAATTTGCACATAACATCCTTAACTTTTAACTTTATCGATTTAACCACTTACTGTTTCAAAAAAATATATATATGAAGAAAAATTAAATTTTGTATTTCATAAAATTCGGGGTTTTACAACCTCCCCTCCTTATGAAATTTCGTCCCCGAAATTGACGTACCTGACATATCGAAGAGGTAAGGATACTTAGATTTCATCTCAGATTCTAGCTCCCAGGTCATTTCCTCAGTATCTTGGTTCCTCCATAAAACCTTGACTTGAAGTATAACCTTTGAGCGTAAGATCTGCTCCTTCTTATCCAGGATCTTAACAGGTACCTCCTCGTATGTTAAATCCTCTGCTATAACGTCTGGTTCTAACTCAATGACGTGGTTTGGGTCCTTCACATATTTACGTAACATAGATATGTGAAAAACGTTATGGATGCGAGACATACTTGGTGGTAGGGCTAGTCTGTAGGCTACGGTTCCTATTCGATCGAGGATTTCAAATGGGCCAATAAATCGAGGGTTGAGCTTTCCTCTCTTTCCGAATCTCGTAACCCCTTTCCATGGAGAAACACGTAAGAATACATGATCTCCGACGTTGAAACTTTCGTCTCTCCGATGAAGATCAGCATAACTCTTTTGTCGTTCTTGTGCGGTCTGTATTCGTTGTCGGATCATTTGGATCTTTTCGGTCGTCAAGCGTACCAACTCGGGTCCCAACAATTTTGCTTCTCCTACCTCATTCCAACATATTGGAGAGCGACACTTCCTTCCATACAATGCCTCGAATGGAGCCATGCCTATGCTTGCTTGGTAACTGTTGTTGTAAGAAAATTCCACCAACGGCAAGTACTTATCCCAACTTCCTTTGAAGTCTAATACACAAAGTCTCAAAAGATCTTCGAGGGTCTGGATCGTCATTTCCGATTGTCCGTCCGTTTGAGGATGGTATGCAGAACTAAAACGTAGTTCAGTGCCCATAGCTTTTTGTAGACTGATCCAAAAGCGTGAAGTGAATCTAGGATCTCGATCAGAAACTATGAAAACTGGCATGCCATGCAATCTCACGATCTCATTTATGTACATACCGGCAAGACGTTCAAGTGAAAAGTTTTCTCGTATAGGCAAGAAATGAGCAGATTTGGTCAATCTATCTACGATGACCTAAATTGCATCTAAGCCTTGAGAAACTTTGGGAAGACCCGTCACGAAATCCATATTGATGTGTTCCCACTTCCATTCGGGAACCTCAAGTGGTTGTAATGGACCCTTCGGTACTTGATGCTCTGCCTTGACACGTTAACAAGTTAGGCACCTTGAGATAAACTCTGCAATCTCCCTTTTCATATTGTTCCACCAAAATGTATGTCGAAGATATCGATATATCTTGGTACCTCCTGGGTGGATTGCAAACGGCGTGTTGTGTGCCTCCATCATAATTTTATGCTTTAATTCAGGATCGTTAGGAACACAGAGTCGAGACTTGACTAGAAGTATTCCTTTCTCGTCGATTCTTGCTTCAGGAATGACACCTTCTTGTACTTTCTTTATCATGTTTATCAGTTTCGGATCGGTAGCTTGAGCAGCTTTAATTTTATTGATTAAAGCTGGTTCTACTCGCACGTGAGCAATCTTCGAGTGGGTCCCTGGTGTCTTTAGCTCTATCTCCATCTTTTGCAAGTCGTACAAAATACACTTTTGTGTTGTCAGCAGTGCACTTGTACTCGCATAAGATTTTCTGCTCAAAGCGTCAGCTACAACGTTCGCCTTTCCCTGGTGATACTGGATTGTGTGGTCATAATCCTTCAACAGCTCAAGCCAACGTCGTTGTCGCATGTTGAGTTCCTTCTGGGTGAAGAAATACTTGAGACTTTTATGATCCGTATATATATCCACTTTTTCTCCGTACAAGTAGTGTCTCCAGATCTTCAACGCGAAAACGACTGCTGCTAACTCTAGATCATGAGTAGGATAATTTTTCTCATAATCTTTGAGTTGTCGAGAGGCATATGCTATAACCTTTCCATGTTGCATAAGGACACAGCCTAGACCTTTGCTTGAAGTATCGCTGTAGATAACAAATTCTCCTGATCCTGATGGTATGGTCAGAACAGGAGCTGAAACAAGTCTGCTCTTGAGTTCTTGAAAACTTTTCTCGCATTCCTCGCTCGATATAAGTTTTATACTAGAATGAATGATACCGATATCTAATAATTAAACTTTCAACTCTTGGTGTTCTATGGGAGCCATTTGGTATGAGACTTTAGAAATGGGCTTAGTACGGAGTTCAAGATCGATACAGAATTCAATTTTACGGTTTGGGGGTAAGCCAGAAAGTTTCTCAGAAAAAAAAACGTCAGGAAACTCATTAACAATGGGAATATCATTCAAGTTTGACGTGTTTTTGTTCAAATCAGTAACATGAGCTAAAAAGGCTCGACATCCGTTTTTCAATAAACGAATGGTTTTATGGCTAGAAATAACAGTTATAGATTTCAATGGTTTGGTTGCTTGAATTTGCATGACAGGTTGATTCGGAATATGAAAACTAATAATCTTATGAAAATAATCAATTTTAGGATGATGGGTAGTCAACCAATCAATTCCTAAAATCACATCAAATTTATGCATCTCCAAAGAAATAAGGTTGACAGGTAATATGAGGTTGTTGATTTGAACCAGGCAAGATTTATAGACAGTAGATGTAATAGATATTTCTCCCAATGAGGTTTCAACTGATAAGTCAAGTCTAAGTTTTCAGAAGTCAAATTTAAACGTTGAACACATAAAAGAAAGGATAGAGCAAGTATTTAACAGAGCGTAGACTTCACGAGAATTTATGAATAACTTCTAGGTTATCACTTCATTCGGTTTCTTGACTGTTATCGTCAAATCGAATCCCGAGTACTTCATTCGGATCTTCACGTATTTCAACCATGGGAATACCACTAAATAATTCTCTAACGAACTGTTTTTCGGATTCCTCAACTTCATCAGTAGTAACGTACCAATGATTTCTATAAGAATAGTATTTCCGATAGACTGCAGTTTCCACGATAGTGACTAACTTTACCTGAATTCCTCTAAATTGTAGCGCCCAAAAGTATAGAAACATCATTTTTAAATAATCTTGAAAATCATAGCTGGAACACCATAAATCCCAAAGACTTATATGAAATGTCCATATATTCTGGTCCTTTGTTATAGAGCATAACCAGGTGATATGACTTTCCCAATTAGTGAGTAGATTAAAGGCAATAATTTCCGCAAGTTCATTATTTCCTTTAATTGCTTCTAAGAACGGATCTGGAACGACTGTAGAAGAGTTTTCACCTTTATCCTTACTGGATAGAACACGCATAATTTTTGCCTTAGGCAAATGATTCACCTCTGAATTTGTAGAAGAATTGTTTGTGGCATCTTGATTCTCAGCTACATTGGCTTCGGGCATTCCGTAGTTAACCTCATGATTTCCAAATGCCATACTAAACTGTGGTCACAAAATAATTGTTAGTTTAAACAAACTGACTCATCATTTTTTGTTCCTACATTCAAATCGATTCGTTAGATAACAAAATCTAATTTAGGTAGGACACACTAGTGACGTATTCTATTCGTCTCTCCCCTCCTAGTTCTAACCCCAGATCTCCATTAAAGACCATATCCCTAAGCTCTGATGCCAACTGTGACGCCCCCAAATCTGGGCCCACACAGCCCAAACTTGAGTCGTCAAAAGACTACAACAAAATTATTACAACAAAGCACAACATACAACAATACAGTGTATAATAATACACAACTAAGTCTTCACTATTATTGCCACACTATTTTACAAAACGTGAAGACTATGATAACTATTCCTCGGACCCTCACTCCATTCCCCGGCTAGACCCTGTTATGTTTTCATCTCCTGTTGAAAAACAATGGAACAAAAGAAAGGGTGAGCTCAAATAGCCCAGTAAGAAATATCATGACTAAGATAATGACGAATAAATTATCATTAGCCTTCAACAGTTGAGTTCTTGATAGAATACAATAGACTACAAGGTTTATATCAAAAACTGTAGTTAAATTCTTAAACAATGTTCAGATCAATAATAGCAGCGGAATGAGCAATCTATTAGAAGAATAATGCAGACTATAATGTCCACTCGCTTCTCTTTTTCGTAAAAACATCATCAACTTTTATCATCTGAAATACCATTAGTCATGATAATATAAATTCACAGTTCCTGATCATAATCATGCACATCAACAGTTCATCTTTGCACTACGGGCCAAAGATATTCAATATAGCACCAACGGTCATGATTATACCAGATTCAGCCTTTGGTCATAATCATACCAAACAACAGTTCATCTTTGCACTACGGGCCAAAGAGAACATTCACCACGTGCCATAAAAGACACCGAACAGATGTATCGCCTTTAACCTATTATATCGCCTTTAACCTATCATCTGTTCAACAAATATATCACATCTGTGCCCCCGGCCACAGATATTCACAACAGCTTGATTTTTGGATGATTAGAATGATATAAATGATGAACAGAAGAAATAGGATAACAATAAGTATCGGAAGTTTACTTTGTACAGATTCAAATAATGTCCAAATTGTCAACATGATGTGGAGTGAAATTTAAAAATGATATTCAAGATCCACAGTTCAGAATAACGGTTACAATTCAATAGAAAGGTTCACGTAAATAGGAAGGTTCAGTTGAAATAATGAAGTTCAACTATTATGGAACATATAATATTTTCAGGAATTATAGAAGCAATAGTTCCATAATAAATTTCGATTTAGGAGTGTGAAAGAAAATAATATCCCTTACCGTAGCAGGTTTGATTAACAAAAGGTGAAGGAAATTAATACAAAGGGTTATTCACCAACAGGCGGCAATCCGCTCCGTAAGGTTATTCCCACAATTTAATAGAATTTGAGTATAAAGAGTTATTCACCAAACAGGCGGCAATCCGCTCCGTAAGGTTATTCTCAGAGATTAATAATGAATGAATACGAAATGTTATTCACCAACAGGCGGCAATCCGCTCCGTAAGGTTATTCCCACAATTTAATACATGGAAATAAAAGGCACGTCTTATGAGTAAGGAAGAAACAATATTATTATCGAGAATCAAATAATGATAATCCTTTACCATAGTACGTTTGAATAATGGAAGATGAAAAAGATGGTATCCCTTACCTCAACACGTGACTGGATATTGATTTAAATGAGGTTGATTAACTTGAACAGTACACGTATACTTATAGATCTTCACAAATACTCAAGATGACTTAAGCACACTTAGAGAGAACTTTCACAAGAAGTATTTAGAGAGAGAAAGAAAGAACAAGTAAGGAAGTTTATGAAAAATCCTTAAGTTAAGGCTTCTATTTATAGCCAAAAATCTTATCATTCATTTAATCTAAACCATTCATTTAAAGATCATCTTTTAATCTACACCATCCATTTCAAATATTATATTATCTTTAATCTACACCATTCATTTCATATCACCTAATAATCACCTAACTTTATATTATAAACAAATCAATTTAATTATTCAACAATAATTCACACTTTAATCTACATCATTCATTTCATATCACCTAATAATCATCTAACTTTATATTATAAACAAATAACTTTATCAATTCAATTATTATGACTAATTGTTATAAATACAGTATAGTTAGTTCTTAGATATCAAGTCAATAAATTAATGAAATACAACTGTTTAAATAACATCATAATAGAGATAACAATAATGTAAAATAAAGCATACGTTACTGTGTAATGACAATTATTGATTCAATAATGTGAATTACTGTGCATATGTTACTGTGACAATTATTAGGTTCAATAATTTTAAAAACAGTGCAACAACAATTATTGACTCAATGATATAAAATACAGTGTAATGACAATTATTAAATCAATAATGCAAAATACTGTGTAACAACAATTATTGAATTGATAATATAAAATATTATGCAGTGACAATTATCGATGAAATGATGCGTAACAGTTACGGTGTCAATTATCAGACCAATAATATGAGACACTATGCAATACCGCGTGTTACTGTAGAGTACCGAGTGCTACAGAAAATACCAATAACTACCGTATGCTACTATTCTTTTATCACCGGTATTTTAACAGTTCCGTTGACTATTTTTATTTAAAAATGTTATTTCTGTCGTTTTCTATATCCGACAAATATTCCGTTGTGGGGTCCACCAATAATTTGTTATTTCGGCGCCGTCGGACCAAATGAATATTCCCCGACCAAACGAATATTCCCCGACAAAGCGAATATTGTCCGACAAAATAAAATTTGCACATAACATCCTTAACTTTTAACTTTATCGATTTAACCACTTACTGTTTCAAAAAAATATATATATGAAGAAAAATTAAATTTTGTATTTCATAAAATTCGGGGTTTTACACGAACAATGGCTTAGACCTACTTTGAACAGTTCTTTAATCAGTAGAACAATAATTAAGTAAAAGTCAAGGATTGTACAATATCAAGTGCAACAAGTGCGAATAATAACAATATCGATGTGGAATAATTGTAAAGTAATTAAACCACTCAAAGCATGCTTGGAATTACAGTTCAAGCTTAACTAAATAATTTGCTCAATGAAATGAGTTTAGAGATAAGGAACTTGCCTGTCTGCTCAGCTACAATTAATGTCTAGCTTTAACTAACTGGCTTTGAAAGACCTAACATTAATAAAGTTGGTCTAATAATTAGTACGACGTATTTGCACAACTATACGCTCACTAAGGAACTTATCTATCACATAAGTACTAACACATAATTTACATCAGTCAAAATAATATTATTAACCTTATAGATCCTCAATCATATTAGGTTAATAATTTAATAAATTAGAAAATATTTTTCTTAAGTGTTGGACACTTATTAAACCCTTAAACAACTTATTACAATTGTTTAATTAAATCATAATTAAATTCAAATTATTTTATTAAATCAATCTCTATTTAATTACTATTTAATCTTGATTAAATAGAAATTAATTAATTAATTTTAGTTATTATTTAAAATAAATAATAACTAATTGTAATTACTTATTATTTAATAATAATTAAATAATAAATAATTATTGATTTAATTTTAACCTTCTTTAAATTAATATTAATCAACTAATAATTAACTAAGTAATTAACCTCACTTATTATTTAATTTAAGGAAATTAAATAATAGTTTACTAATTTTATCCTCTTTAATTATTATTTAATGTTAATTTAATAATAATTAATTATTTAATTAATTTTAATTATTATTTAAGGTTAAATAATACTTAATTTATTTATCCTTATTTATTATTTAAATTAAATCATAAATTATTAATCTAATAACTTAATTTCCATTAATCATTATTTAATGTTAATTAAATAATAATTAATTACTTAATTATCCTTATTTATTATTTAATAATATTTAAATAATAAATAATTAATTTATAAATTTTTATCTCTCTTTAATTATTATTTAATAGGAATTAAATAATAATTGCTAATTTATCACCTTTATTTATTATTAACATTTTAAATAATAAATAATTAATAAAAAAATTATTTATTTAGCTTAACCATGATTTAGCTAACTAGATTAATATTTAAAATATTTAAATATTAAACTTAATGAAAAATATCCTCTCAAATATCATTTTTGTATTATTATTATTTTTGTTATAATTTTAAATTAATTTTTAAACATTTAAATTAATTAAAATTATACAGAATGGCAATTCTGTAATTAAATCGAAAACTGATCTTAGGGCAATTTTGTAATAACGCAGAAAAACGAACGAAGGGGCAATCCGGTAATTTTGCCAAAATTTTACTACCGAACATTGCGCGCGTAACAAAATGAACGGCCCAAAACGGTGCCGTTTTGAATAACCGGCTTCCGCGCATAATGCGCGGAGTAAATATTTTCCTGAGCCAAATGACGTCGTTTGGCTCCGTGTCCGCGGCTAACATGTCTGCGCGCATTGCGCGGCCAGTTCTAATTTTTTTTTTCCTTCCAGCAGAATGTGAACAATGTCCGGCAATACACACTTTAATAAAAATTATACCATCAAGTAAGCTTTAAATCCTCAATAAAAATCCAAAAAAATTACCAATTACTTAATATCAATTTATAACATGAAAATTTAATTTTTCATGATTTAAAAACATTTTTTTTTATAAAAAATTTTACATCACATAAACTACCACAAATCATAACTTTTTGTGTATAACTCCATTTTGAGTGATTCAAACTTTGTTTTTCTCATGATTTAATGTTCTATAATATTAGAACATCAAACCTAAGTTTTATAAAATATTTTTGGTCATAAATTCCAAGACTTGATTACACACCACCAAACACATGTTTTTAGCATATAAATTATACCAAAATACAAATCAAGCATATTAAACTCAAGCATGATATAAATATTACTACTACACATTATTAACTATATTAACATATTTATACTCACATGTTGGTTTATTTAATTTAAAAACAAAAACTAGATTTAGAATAACCATTACCTTGATTTAATGGCTATTTTCCTTTTTCTTCCAAAATAGGTTGCGAAAGAAGATGACATGAACCAAGAACTCCTTCTCTTATTATTTTTGCTCTCAAATATTTTCTCTCACAAGTTATTTCTCTCAACTCTCTCTAGCTTTCTTTTGCTTGAAAAATAAAATGAAGTGTGCATGTCTACCATTTCAAGTATACTTGAAAAAATAATAGATCTCTATGAGTCACCATGACCCTAGATGACAACTTACACAAGAAATGGGTTAAATGACACATTAGGTTAAAAGAGGAATGGTCCATGTACTTTAAAAATCAATACAAGCAATCCATTAATAAAAAAAATGAAATATAAAAGAAAACAAAATCATTTCACTTTCTCTTACTCCCTTGCCGGCAACATCAAGAATACTTGTCCCAAAAAGATTGTCCTAAGTCACTTTTAAATAAATAATAGTTACATTAAGTATTTTCCAAGTGGGCTCAAGCTTTGGGCTTTATTTAAAATACCAATTGGGCTCCTATTAAATTATTTGGGCTACTAGTTTGCCAAGTTTTATTATTCTTCACTTGGGCTACTAATTGATCTATGTTGGGCTAATTTAATAATTTACACATTAATTATTCAATCCATGATTAAATAAATAATTAGGTCGAATAAATAATTAAATACTCTAACCCATTAGTATTAAATTACTAAATGGACTAATAAATATTATTATTAATATTTCACATTATTTACATTAATTAATAATCATATTAATTAATTTATTATATTTAATTAACTCATTATATTCAATTTAATTAAATATTTAATTAATAGGAAACTTATCAATTATTTTGATATTAAAATTTTAGGGTTTGTTCACTAATTTAATAACATTTTAGTGACCCCCTTTAATTAATTCTAGTAATTAATCACATAATCATTTAATCACGTAATTAATTAATCACATAAAAAGATTTAAATAATCTCGTAAAACTAACTCGTTAGAAATTAAATTAATAATGACGTGAAAATTCTAGGACATTACACTTGCACCCTAGGTTTGACCTATTGGTTCACTTGGTGGATCTAGTGAACCAAATTAGAATAAAAGTTCATAATCAATTCAAGTAGAATATAGTATTATATATGTGTGTACTTATTATATATATATTTATTATATATTATCCAAATACGTTTCGCATGTTAAGTAATATGGGCCTAGTGCGTAATATTATACCGACTAAGAATGTATTATCTATTAAATAATGATGCATTAAATTACAAGTCTTAATTTAAATTCTAATAAAATTTTACATAATTATAAATGTATAATTATTAAATTTGGGTTATAATTAAACTACAAGAAATAGGTAATATAAGAGTGTGTGTGTGTGTGTGTGTATTATATTTATCTTTGTATTTTAATCTAGCATATGTATATACATATCAGGTATATAAAGGTTATAAGTGTGCATGGATGGTTAAGATATGTATATTGATGAGTGAGATAGTGGAATGATGGGTTGTTCACCTGGACAACATTACACCTAGCCTAGCATTGGGAGTGGATTGCCACCTTGCTATTGTTTTGTCTAACATTAATAGATTTCTTCGGCTAACACAAATCAACTCAGTAAAAATAATATTAATTATAAGTTCTAAGTGTAGTGCTCATAAGTGTCAAACGAGAGTGTTCATAATCAAGCCACCAAACCCCAAAAGCTCTTACGTTATTCACCAAATTAAGAACAAATTATGAAAATTTGTGAAGTCTACACTGGAAATTAAAAAGAAGCTGATCTAACTTCATCATAAATGATTTTAATTCAATTCAGATTCAAGATTAAATCAAAGCTTCAGTAACTAAAGCTTCATAAAAGGGTATACATTCTTCTCTTAATAGTTTATAGAATTTATCTATAATTAGTAATTTAATTGGTTGTGAATTGTTGTTGTGGGAGGTCTGATTGTGGGTGAATCATGTAGGATTCAGGTGAAATAAGGGTGGGTTGAATTTGGAGGATGAATGCATGTTTAAATTGGTAAGAAATCTGAGTTTGAGTTGCATATATACAACATGTTTGTAAAAATGCTTCAATGAAGCAAGTTTTATAAAAACTTAAAAATCTATGAGCCATTACTGGAAATCTATGTGCATGCATGTGTAATAAGTTTATTCTAGTGGTGTGAAGGTTTTAAAACTGATTCAAAATGGTTTGGGAAGAAGTTTTATCAAACTAGTTTTGAAACAAAAATATGATGATCACTCATTTTCAAGCATTTGGATGTATGCGTTAAAAAAGTCAAATTTGATGGGTGATAATTTTCTAAAATACTGTGTAGTAGTGTCTTGATGGTTTCCAAATTTGGTAGTCATTGGAGGTGTAGTTTGAAAGTTATGAATTTCCAAAGTGGCAGTGAAAATGCAAAAACTGCAAGAATTGGGTACTGCGTTGGGGCGGGCTCTGAACGCACTGTCAGCGCAGTGTCCTCCGTCCAACTGTGTCGGGGCGCAGTGTTTAGATAAAAAAAACCATGCCGGGGCGCAGTCTGCAGATTCCAGTTTTTTATTTTGATTTTTATTCTAAGCATTCAAAATATATAAAATGATAATATAATATGTTCTTATATGTAATTAAGCTATAATTGAGTTAGTGTATACAAGTTGATCACTAATTAAAGGTTAATTATTAAACCTAGAATTAGACTAACGTCAAACGAAAACTTAAAAATGTATTATGTGTTTGCACTTTGTGTATTGATGTAGATTATATTACCAAGGTTCTACCGTAAGTAATATAGTTACGAGGTAGTGTGAACGTCTATAATTTGTAACATTTCAACTATAAGGCAAGTTTTCTTTCCTTCTTTCAATATCAATATTTGAACAAGTATTTTAGCTACTTGAGATTATTGTCTACGAATCTTGATGTGTTAGAATTATTTGAATTCCATATTTCAGTGTGACTTGGAAGTGTAATCAAGTATAAATTATTGTTGAACGTCCAAGCCATTTGTTTCGGCTAGACAATTATTGATGAATAGTATGAAATCTATATTTCTGATAAAAGTTATGCCAAATCAAATTGTGTTGATGCGGATTCAAATGATGATTATTGAATCATCTAACCTTTAAAAAGGGGGAAATTTTTCTTTGTTCTTTACCGTCAATGCGAATGCGTTTCATATGATTGTGCACAATACATAAGGTACATAAAGGTTGATCCCCTTTGCGTGCACTACGGTTAAGGACTTATATAGTCTGGAGTTTACTATGGTTATTCTTGTAAACCTAAAATGATTTCAAGGTCTTGTGAACTTCAGAATAGTGTTGAATTCAAATTCAAAGAAGAGTTTTGAGATAAATTTATTTATGTTATTTTCATAATTATCATTCAACTGTGGAAAGGTTTTCAATAAGCTTAATTGCATTCAACTGTTTATTATATACCAATTATACTTGCTGAGCATTTCTATTGCTCATTCTTGCTTATTTAAATCTTTTTAGTAAAAGGCGAAAAATCGGGTGGAACAGTTTCTGCCAAAGGAAAGGAAAAGACTCACAAATAGATTGTATCTGTTAAATCTTTTGTTTTGAACATTTAAGAAAACATGTATGTATATATTCGTTTTAAGGCATGTAATAGTAAATGTTAGATAACGTGGGATTTTATGTTGTATGTTTTGAACTAATATAAGTTAATGTATGTCATTTTGTATAATGGGTAGTATACATGTATGGATGTGTTGAACATTGAGCACCGAACCCGAGGTTCAAGGGACCCGGATTTGGGAGTGTCACGTGATTAAGTGAATCCAGATAGATTAGTACATACTATGCTTACTTTTATAAAGATAATGATTGGTCTTATAATTATTTGTATAGAGACACTAAAACAAGTATGTAGGTGCTTTATTAGAGAATAAGTTCGCTAAACATGACTCGCTAAAGGAATACCTAATGGGGTTTTATTTACCTGACAATAGGAATTCCTAATGTGATAGTAGTACAAGTGATCCTTGAACTTGAGATCATTATAGTATCTTATATATGATGAATTATACTTTGACATATTCTTAAGACCTTTAAGGTATATCAAAGGGTATGCTTGGGTATAATAAGTTGTACATGGAGATAGGTGAATGATCAACAAAGAATTTACCACTTCTAGTAAAAGGAGTGAATATCCTACGTGATTCAATAAATGACAACTAAGTAGTCATTGGCCAATGCATAATGAAATTATAAAAGAGTTTCTAATTTGCATTATTTAGAGTTGTGCATTTGAGAATCGAAATACATATAATCAAATAAAATAAGACTTAATAGTAAATTCATGTCTTATATTTGATTGGAACATTGTATGGTAGAATGATTGAATTGTATGGTAACTATTCACGAAATGTTCTTTTATGATTAAATGTTGAAATCTATATTATCTGGAAAGTCGTTGATCGCTAAGGGAGCTTACCCTTATTGTGAAATAAATATTATTTATTTAAATAAATTAAATATTTTAATTTATTTATTTAAATAAGATTATAATTGTTCTAATTGATTTATTCTACAATTGATTTAATATGAAGAACCTAAAGAGTCACTCCACAAAAGAAGAATGTTTATTTAAGAAGTAAATAGCATAATCGTAATAATAGATTAAGTATATTTAATTTATACTATGGTGATAAGTTAAATTAAATAGCTTAATATTTATTATTTAGTATTTTGAAAATACTAATTATAAATTAATAAGAAGGGTCTTATTATTATTATTATTATTATTATTATTATTATTATTATTATTATTATTATTATTATTATTATTTAGTTCCTAAATAATTTAGCAATTAATTAATAAGAGTGCTCTCATATTAGTTCCTAATAAGATTAGGAGTTTAATTAAAAATTCTATTCCTAAATGTGTTAGGAGGGTTGTCAATATCTATAAATAAGATAAGTCTTATTATGAATTGGGATTATATACACTTTCATAAGTTTTGGGAGAGTACTCACAAGTTCTCTAGATCTAAGAAATTAGAAGGAAAAAAAAATTAGGGCTTGTCATCACCCACTTCTTGAATCCTTATTCTTCCTTAGTAGATCACCTCTAGAGGCCAAACACTTGGGTGGCTAACGTTGATCAAAGGAATATTATCGGTGAAATTCAAGGATAATCTGAAGGAATTGGAGTAGAACATGTACCTGTGGAAGCTAGAATTCTACAAGGATATAATTCTCTATCTCTTTCTTATTAATTAAGAATTGTACATAAAGGTCAATCCTAATTATGGTTTGTAAAATTTTAAATTCTGATTTTACCATGCTTCCGCTGTTATTGTGCAATTTGAATGTATGTTCATGGATATTTACAAACCAACACTAAATGGCTTTAAGTTCTTCTTTGAAAAACTTAGTAGCTTGATCGATTTCTTTGAATCATAGAGTGGAGCTTTAAATTGTAGAATGGAACAGTTTTTGCACTTAAGCTTTTTTGTTTTTGATCAATCTTTTCAGTTTCGAGCAGCAATCCTTTTATATCTCTTTGGGATTTGTTCGTAGAAAAGTTATCGTTGCTCCACTTAGATATGCCTTTACATTGTTGTCTACTGGACCATTCAAAGTCTCTGTCAACAATACTTTATTTGGTGTAGTGACAGACACGTGTCTTTTAACTCTACTTTTATAGCCGTTTGGATAAAGGTGATTTAACAAGTGCTTGTCGCCGAGATACATCTAAGGATCACCAGAGAGCAGTTGTGTGATGAGGCTTCCCACCCTCATCTTTACTAGCCACTGACATGTCAGGGGTTGATACTTTACAATTTTATCAATGTAAAATCATAGAGTTAATCCTTACTTAGTGGGGTAGTTTTAACTCTACTCTTTGCACTTTATGATTGTAGTGGCTCTGTGATTTTGCTTTACATATGGTATCACTCTACAACCTCAGAGAGTTTTCACCTTTCGCTCTACGATATGCCAAACTTCCTTAGTTCGCTCTGCTATTTCAGAGTGACTGTTTTCTTCTTGACAATATTAAATAGTTTGGCTCTTTATATAACTTAACTCTATGAATTAGATCAACCTAAAAAAATTGATCCCTAAGCCCTTTTACATATAATCTTTTATAAGAACTATACAATTTTTGCTTATTCATACAAATATACATTAATTCCTTTGTCATCATTAAATCAAATAACAGATAAATATAAATGCAAGTTCTATTACTAACACCATCGACCTTCATGTCCCCACCTCTCTTCATTATCGTATTACAATGGATGTATAACAACCACCAAATCCCAAGTTCGAAACAAATATTAAGTCAAATTTTAAGTCTGAATCAAATACATTCAAATACGGTCTTAACCCACTACTACAATTACAATAATATATTTTTGGGTCATCTTAACCATAGTTATTTAAGGGGTGCACCATGACGAAAAGGCCTCTCTGTAACCTAGGTGCAAGGCACGAGGCGAGGCGCATACTTTATCGAAGTGAGGCACACCTACTAAAAGATATGAATATATATATATATATATATATATATATATATATATATATACACACACACACACACACACACACACAAATATATATATCTACTAATTATTCAAACTCCCAAATCCTAATCAACTTTAACAAGTTCAAGAAGCACAAAATGTCCTCGTAACATAGCAGCAATGCATTTTCTTAGTAAGCAAAAGTTATGAGTTCAATTCTTATTGGCGGCTCTTGTTATATTAATTTATACTAACAAATCAAAAAATAAAACAAGTTCAATAGCAAATATTCACAAGTTCCAACTTCCAAAATAAAGTTAGTCAACAAACATAACATAATTCAACAAGTTTTAAAAATTAAACAAAGATCAAAGTGCTTCTCCCTAATCCTACTAAACAAAATCCTAATTCTTAAATATTGGCATCCATCTCATCTTCATCTATTTCATCTTGAAGATCATCAAAATCAGCATCATAATTAGTTTTAGGACCTTCCTTCTTCATTATTATCCTCTACAATTTCTTCATCAATGAGGTGACGCTTACGAGTCGTGGTGGATGATTTTGAAGTAGATACACTCTTCCTTTTATTCACCACCTTTGATGTTGATTGTGATCTAGAATTGTAACTAGCAACAACCTCCCACGGTAATGCATCTTCCTTAACAAAAGAAAAAAAGATCATCATCTTCATCGGATTCTCCATTAAGCCTTTTAATCAACCACTTATTGCTTTCATCGATATCATTCAAGGATATGGGATCAATGGTTTAACGCAAAGAAAAAACGGCGTTTCAATGCTCCGTTGTACTTTATGAACACCAAATCATTCAAAGGAGACTAAGCTAGTTTTTTTCCCTTTTTGCTATAAAGCTACAAAAATTAATATAACACTATAAGTATCTTACATAAATTTTTGAAGTTAAGAAAATGATAAATACTTTCGTTTCATTCATTGTATATTAAGTTATTAACTACTTAGTACTTACGTGCTCAAAGACACTTCAGTTTCTCTCACATCCAGGTGCACTACAAGTAAGGCGTAAAACTTTGATTACAATTTTTTGTAAATTTAAAGTAGAAATACCGTAAGAACTCCACCATTCTGTTGTTAATTAAATCATTTATACAAGTAAAATCGTAAGTAGCAAGCAAGCTGGTAACTAACTACTAAGTCTAAAAAATTATAAATGACAAATTACCTGGAACTATCTCGTCTCTTTGCCTTATAGTCATACTCATTCTAAATAGACTTCCATCCTTCCTATAATGTGCCAACTAATTGGTGATTTTATCTTATATATTAATACTAGGGACCAACCTTGATATGCATCGATATAAGTCATTCATCACCTCTTCATCGTGTTCAATATCCAAATTGGAATAATAAAATTCCAGATTTAGATAGTAATCAACAACATGCAAAGGATGATAAAGTTAAACATTCCACCTCTCTTCAATGATTAAAAAAATATCTTTGTACTTGGCTTCATTGTTGTTGACAGATTTAGCAATGGCTTCCTTCTAGTTATCCATAGCCTCATAGATATATCCCTTTACAGGCTTCTTTTCACCATCAACCAGTCAAGTACGCGAACAAGAGAGCCTGCCACCTTAAGAGAAAAGACAACATTCCAAAATGAAGGCAATAAAATAGTCTCTGCTACTCTTTTAATGCCTGCGTCCTTTGCCCATTTGCTACTCGTCCAATTTTCTGAAGTAAACATCTTTCTCAAGTTGTTCTTTTGCTTGTGGATCCTTAATAAAGTGATGAAAGTTGTAGCAAATTGAGTCTTTGTTGGCCTAATTTCATTTGTAAATTGTCACAATATATTCAAAACACTGGGGCGGGTATATATGAAAGAATTCAAAGAAACATCCCTTACAAATGTCCTCTTAACCGAAGGAATGTTAAAAATTTGTTCCAAGATTAAGTCCATACAATGGGTTGCACATTGTAATAGCCTGAAAAATTACGAACTTAACTCTTTTTTTTTAATTATTTATTTTCGTAAGAAAATATGATGTGTGAAGTGGTGTTATGTTTATGTAAATGTCATGTGATGAGATATATTAAGTTAGTTAATTAAAATTATTTAAATTAACTAAATGAGAAAAATGAATACAAGAGAAGCTTAAGTGATGAGATGACAAAGCTTAAATGTTGGCCTTGTATGGCAAATAAGAAGATTAATAGTGAACAAGTGAATCACTTGTATGATTACTGAGAAAGAAGAAATAAATGAATTATTAAAGATAACCCAATTTGGGGATAATGGTATGTATATAGGTAACTATATTATAAGCTCGAGTTGATGATAAGAGATAGTTAATTAATTAAATTTAATCAAGTCGAAGTACTTGTGTGAATATGTATTAGGATTTTATTAAAACAAGTCCAAGAATTAGTAAGTGTTAGTATTTTGTAAACTAACTTAATTTGGTAGCTCAATTAACTTTTAAATAGTAAGTCTAATTAGATTATGTGATAAACTCAATGGATTAATTAATTAAAGTCCAGATAAATTAAACTAGTAGGCCATGTAATTAGTTAATGGGTAGTCCATGTAATGAGTCCATATTGTAATTAAACTACGCCCAATGCTTATTTTAATTCTAAGTATCATGACTTAGTTTATAATATCCTAATTGGAATAAATTGTTGAGTGATAAGTAGGTTTTATACCTACTATTTCGATGCCAACTTGCTTTAACTTTCGCTTGTTCTCATTAGTTTTTATTACTTTTCATGCGTTTACGTCTCTTTTGTAGGTTTCATGCTCCATAGCTTATTATTGGCCATTTCCGCCTTTTTGTGGACAAACCGGCGTGTTTTGGACTAGAACTTGTGCGGGGAGGAAGAATTGCAATTTTTGGGACAAAAGTGGCTCAATGCGGGAGTGATATGCGTGATGAACGGGTGCAGCAGAAAAGATGGCACAGAGTCCAAGACTGGTGCACGGCGCAGCTGCGCCGCAATCCTTCACAAACCCTGCGCAGCTGCGCAGTAGCTCTACAAGCTGTTCGACTGGTGCACGGCGCAGCTGCGCCGCATTCCTTCGCATTTTCTGCGCAGCTGCGCAGCACCTCTGATGCCTCTGTGACTGCCGTGAGGCGCAGCTGCGCCCCATTTCAGTACAATCCCGGCGCAGCTGCGCCGGTCCTTCGCTCCAAAATCTGAGAAGACTTATTTTAAACGAGCCAATTGCAATCTTCTTGCTACAGTGATCGGGCATGAAGCGTTTGGGGCTATATATATCAGTAGTATCAGTCCTAGCCAGATATAGAAGATAGGAGATAGAAAAGCTAGGTCAAAAGGAAGAAGAGAGAGTACATTGTTCATTTCATTCTTTGTTTTCTTTGTTCTATCTTGTTCCTTGTGATTTAGCTAGAGTAGTATAGCTTAGAGCTGGGCATTGGACGTTTGAAGCATTGTGTCAACCTTGTAACTTCGGATTTGAAGAAGAGAAACCGAGCTTTGCATTTCTTAACTTTGTTTTCTCTTTCTTTTCATTTGTAGCTTCAATGTATGAACATATGTGGATGATGGTTGTTATTTCTATTATGAACTAACTTCTCTTATGGGATTATAATGAAACCTAGGGTTTAGTTCAATTTATATGCTTCCTTGTTTTGGCTAAATGATTATGTATGGATTGTCTAATGTGGTTTATTTTAATTGTTTAAATGCTTGATCATCATTTACCATGTTAACTCACACGGAACCGAGATGGGGAGTGTGAGTTTAGAACCGACCATGTTAGCTTGTGTTCATGATTTCACATGACGTTGGATTGCATGATTAGTGCTAAGGATAGACATATCCGAAACACCGCACGTAGTTTTTTGAAAACCTGTGCTTAAACCCGTTTTTCTCTAGGTCACATAGACATATAGTGATTTATTTAACTTGGGTGTTCTTTCCCGTTCTGTTGCCCTTTGGGTCGGATCTGGGTTGGATATGGGTATGATGCAACGAGAGTTGGTCATACTTTAGTTTCGTGTTTTCGACTAACAATCCGAAATAATCAGTTAGGTTTAACAGGAAGTAGCACAGTTGAATGACGCCCTAGGTGAAGTTATAATCCCATACCTCCTTTGTCTGCTAAAATCGTTTATTAATTAGTTGTCTTTAATTTTCATAACTTAAATTCATTTCACAATTCCTTAATTTACTTGATACTGTTTAAAGAAACCAAAATAGTTATAAAGCTGCTGCATGATAGTGTAATAGCTATCCATAGTCCTCGTGGGAACGATACTTTACTTACTTTATATTACTTGTTGACCACGTGCACTTGCGTGTAAGTGTTGATTTGTCATACGCACGGTTTGAGACCCAACAAGTTTTTGGCGCCGTTGCCGGGGACTTTGAGTAGTTTTTATTACTTTCATCGTCAGTTTAAATTAGATTGGTTTAGTTAAACAATCTTTTCGTACCTCATTTCTTTTTATCTATTTCTTTGGTTTCAGGTACTTGTGACTTGTGCATGCTAACTCGATTAAAGAAACGTAGGTTGTTGGCTCACAACGACAACGGTAATACACAAGTTCAACAAGTGATTGAGAGTTGCCCTGACAGTCAAGAGAAAATTGAACAGCCAGAAGTCATGGCCGGAGAACAAGAGGCACCTAAACCACTAAGAGACTATGCAACGCCGCGGATAAATGAGTTGCAAGCAAGCATCACAAGGCCGGCAATCACAGCCCTCTCCTTTGAAATTAAACCGAGCACCATTCAAATGGTGAAGAATTCAGTACAGTTTGGGGGAATGGCTAATGATGATCCGAACGATCACTTGCTGAGCTTCTTGGAGATCTGTGATACGTTCAAGTTTAATGGAGTAACGGATGATGCAGTGAGACTCAGACTCTTTCCATTCACACTGAGAGATAAAGCAAAGAGTTGGCTTCACTCATTACCTCCGGGGTCAATCACTACATGGGAAGACTTGGCACAGAAATTCCTGAAGAAATTCTTTCCTCCTGCAAAGACCAATAAGATGAGAAATGATATTTCTATGTTTGCACAACAACATGGAGAGTCATTATACGAAGCATGGGAGAAGTTTAAGGAGTTGTTAAGAAGATGCCCGCATCATGCACTACCCCAATGGATGCAGATGAACACTTTTTATAGTGGTTTGAGTGGTAACACTCGGACTAGCATTGACGCAGCATCTGGAGGGGAATTTATGGCAAAGAATTTCGATGAGGCATACGAGCTGCTTGAAACCATGGCTGCCAACAATTATCAATGGCCTACTTCTAGGCTAAATCAACCAAAAGTGGCCGGGGTTATAGAAGTAGATGCTATCACAGCCTTAGCAGCTCAATTATCAGTCATGTCCAAGAAGATTGATGCAATTGCGGATAACAAAGTGCAGCAGGTGGCTTATGTATGTGAGCTATGTGCAGGGGAACATCCTACAGATCAATGTGCTATCAACTCAGAATCAGTACAGTTTGTGAGTAGCTACCAGAGGCAACCGAATCAGTATCAGAATACATATAACTCTGGAGCTAGGAATCACCCAAACTCATCATGGAGCAATAATCAGAACCATCAACAAGCTCCAAGACCACACTATCCACCGGGATTTCAAAGTCATCAACATGCAGCACAACCGTCCCAACCAGAGAGAAAGCCAGACTTAGAAGAATTAATGCTGAAATACATGGCTAACACTGATGTGTTGATAAAGAGTCAGTCTGCTTCCATCAAGAATTTGGAGAACCAAGTGGGCCAAATGGCCAATTTGCTGGCAAACAGACCTCAAGGATCTCTTCCAAGCAATACAGAAGAAAACCCAAGAAGAGAGGGAAAGGAGCACTGCAAAGCTGTCATGACTAGAAGCGGGAAACAGTTTATGCCAACTGGCGCAAATGAGCCGACAGTACAAAGAGAAACAGAACAGTTGCACCCCGCCTCAAACTCAGTTGGTGCAGAAAGCTCTAAGGAAAAGGAGGAAGTTGTTGTACAGACTGAAGCAGGAAACAAGGATCAACCAGAAAAGCCTCCGGTTACTCACACACGAGTCTATCCTCCAGTACCTTTTCCACAGAGGCTTCAGAAACAGAAATTGGACAAGCAGTTCGCTAAGTTCCTGGAAATTTTCAAGAAGCTGCAAATAAACATACCATTTGCAGAAGCTTTAGAACAGATGCCGAGCTATGCTAAGTTCATGAAAGGGATTCTGTCAATAAAGAAGAGATTGGAAGACTTTGAGACTGTGGCTCTAACTGAGGAATGCAGTGCAGTCTTACAAAGGAAACTACCTCCTAAATTGAAAGATCCGGGGAGTTTCACCATTCCTTGCGAGATAGGGAGTGTGTCTTTCAACAGATGCTTGTGTGACTTAGGAGCAAGCATTAACCTCATGCCATTGTCAATTTACACACAGTTGGGACTTCCTGCACCAAAGCCCACAAACATATCCCTACAGCTCGCAGATAGATCAATTACATATCCAAGAGGGATTGTGGAGGACATTCTGGTCAAAGTTGACAAGTTCATATTCCCCGCGGATTTCATTATCCTGGACTATGAAGAGGACAAGGATATTCCCATCATTTTGGGGAGACCATTTCTAGCCACGGGGAGAACTCTCATCGATGTACAAAAGGGAGAATTAACAATGAGGGTCCAGGACCAAAGAATAACCTTCAATGTGTTCCGGGCAATGAAGTTCCCTTCCGATGAAGAAGAATGCTTCCGAATGGATGTGGTAGAAAGGGTGGTGGAAGAGGAGTTTCTGAAAATTGCAAGTAAAGATCCGATGGAAACTACCTTGGTGAAGGATAGTGACAGTGACAATGATGAGTCGGGGATGGATGACTGTATCTATGAGCTGGAAGCACTACCACAGGTGAACACATGCAAGATACCTGTTGAGCAGTTAGAAAGTGCAGAAGAACCTCCAGATCGCTTGAAACCATCATTGGAGGTACCTCCTACTCTTGAGCTTAAACCGCTCCCATCACATCTCAGGTATGCTTATTTAGGTGAATCAAATACTTTACCTGTGATTATTGCATCTGCACTAACCCCTTTACAGGAAAGTAAGCTGATAAGAATCTTGAGAGAATTCAAGGAAGCTATCGGATGGACAATAGCCGACATCAAGGGCATTAGTCCGTCCTTCTGTATGCACAAGATTCTTATGGAAGAGGACAGTAAACCAACTGTGGAGCATCAGAGAAGGCTCAACCCCATCATGAAAGAGGTTGTCAAGAAGGAGATTTTGAAATTGCTAGATGCTGGGATCATATATCCTATCTCCGACAGTGCATGGGTGAGCCCTGTCCAATGTGTGCCCAAGAAAGGAGGGATGACAGTTGTGAAGAATGAGCATAATGAATTGATACCGACAAGGACAGTGACCGGTTGGAGGGTGTGTATGGACTACAGAAAGCTGAACAAGGCAACCAGAAAAGACCACTTTCCATTGTCGTTCATTGACCAAATGTTGGACAGACTTGCGGGTCATGAATACTACTGTCTGCTGGATGGCTATTCGGGGTACAATCAGATAGCCATTGCACCTGAGGACCAGGAAAAGACAACCTTCACTTGCCCCTACGGGACGTTTGCATTCAGACGGATGTCCTTCGGGCTTTGCAATGCACCAGCAACATTTCAAAGGTGTATGATGGCCATCTTTTCTGGCATGGTGGAGCAAAATGTGGAAGTCTTTATGGACGACTTCTCTGTATTTGGGGATTCCTTTGAATTGTGCCTGGAGAATTTGATTCTGGTATTGAAACGCTGCATAGAGACAAATCTGATTCTAAACTGGGAGAAATGCCATTTCATGGTACAGGAAGGAATTATCCTTGGACACAAGGTTTCAGGGAAAGGATTGGAGGTCGACAAAGCGAAGCTGGAGATTATTGAGAAATTGTCACCACCTACAACTGTTAAAGGGGTGCGTAGTTTTTTAGGTCATGCGGGCTTTTACAGACGATTCATCAAGGACTTCTCCAAAATCTCCAAGCCTTTATACAGTCTACTAGAAAAAGAGGTTCAGTTCAAATTTGATGAAGACTGTTTAAAGGCATTTGAGCTGTTAAAGTCAAAGCTAACATCAGCACCCATAATTGTAGTACCGGATTGGTCTATACCATTCGAGCTGATGTGCGATGCTAGCGATTATGCAGTGGGGGCAGTTTTGGGTCAGCGCAAGGAAAAGATTTTTCATGCTATCTACTATGTCGGCAAGACCTTAACAGATGCTCAACTAAACTACACCACCACCGAGAAAGAGCTATTAGCGGTTGTATACGCTTTCGACAAATTCAGGTCGTATCTCGTTGGAACAAAAGTCGTGGTGTACACGGATCATGCTGCTATTAGATATCTGATTTCTAAGAAAGATGCAAAGCCGAGACTTATCAGATGGATTCTTCTTCTCCAAGAGTTCGATCTAGAAATTCGAGACAAAAAGGGTTCAGAAAACCAAGTGGCAGATCATCTTTCTAGATTGGAACATCCGGAACAGGATGGGAAGGACGAGGCGGATATAAATGAGTATTTTCCGGATGAGCAGCTCTTCACTGTGACCTCAGAGATTCCTTGGTACGCTGACTTTGTCAACTACATAGTAAGCAATGTTCTCCCACCAGAGTTAACTCGCCAGCAAAAGAAAAAGTTTTTCCATGAAGTAAAGAGTTACCTGTGGGATGAACCCTTCTTGTTCAGACAGTGTGCAGATCAGATAATCCGCAGATGCATCCCTAACAGTGAGACGTCCAGTATACTGCATGCATGCCATTCTTCTCTCTATGGAGGTCATTATGGAACGGAACGTACCGCATCTAAAGTACTTCAAGCGGGGTTCTATTGGCCGACTATATTCAAAGATGCCCACCAGTTTGTAAAAAGCTGTGATAGATGTCAACGAGTGGGTAACATTTCCAGACGAAATGAAATGCCATTAAATTCAATTCTGGAAGTGGAAATCTTTGATGTTTGGGGAATCGACTTCATGGGCCCATTTCCATCATCGGTCGGAAATCTTTATATTCTCTTGGCAGTCGATTACGTCTCGAAATGGGTAGAAGCCAGTGCTCTACCATCCAACGATGCCAGAGTCGTCCTGAAATTCCTTCAAAGGAACATCTTCACTAGATTTGGCACTCCTCGAGCAATCATCAGTGATGGAGGGAGCCATTTCTGCAACAGGCTCTTCACAGCATTATTAGCCAAGTATGGGGTAAAGCACAAAGTAGCCACAGCCTACCACCCCCAGACCAATGGCCAAGCGGAAGTGTCGAATAGAGATGTAAAGAGAATTCTAGAGAAGATGGTAAATCCGTCAAGGAAGGATTGGTCAATGAAGCTTGATGACGCACTATGGGCATACAGGACAGCCTATAAGACTCCCATTGGCATGTCACCTTTTCAGATGGTTTATGGTAAGGCTTGTCACCTTCCAGCTGAGTTAGAGCACAAGGCTTACTGGGCCATAAAAAAGTTGAATTTCGATCTCTCAGCCGCAGGAGAGCAGCGACTGCTCCAACTTAATGAGTTAGATGAATTTCGACTGCGAGCCTATGAGAATATGAAATTGTACAAGGAGAAGGTGAAGCGATGGCATGATCGGAAAATCATCGAAAGGAAGTTCGAGCCGGGGCAAGCTGTACTGTTATTCAATTCCAGGCTTCGATTTTTCCCGGGCAAACTCAAGTCTCGATGGTCAGGACCATTCACAATCAAAACTGTCTATCCTCATGGCGCCATCGAAATTGTGGGAAAAGAGCATGAACGACCGTTCAAGGTTAATGGGCAGCGTCTGAAGCATTATTGGGGAGGCGATATTGATCGCCAACAGTCCTCAATTGCCCTCGAGGAGGCCGAATGAGCCGAACAACAGTCGAGCTACGACTATAACTAAAGCGCTTGTTGGGAGGCACCCCACTTTTTGTCTAAATCTCCATTGGTTTAATTTTTAAATTTTGAAATTGTTAAGCTTACTGTTTAAAATACTCTGGGAGATTTGAATTTTGTTTTTGTGATTTATTTCAGGAGGAGTAGAGCTGAATAAGCATGCATGGATCACAGAAAAAGAAGCCTCAGTTTTTGGGCTGACTGGCAGAAGGCGCAGCTGCGCCGTATTTACACTGCCCAGAGGCGCAGCTGCGCCGGGCAGCAGGGCCGGTTTCGGAAGACAGGACACTGCGCAGCTGCGCCGTGTTCCCTTGCTTTTACTGCGCAGCTGCGCCGCACGCCAGCATCAGTTTTTGAATTGCTATTAAAACCCGACCGTATGGCTTCCCTCTTCACGTCACATCATATCAGTTTCTCATTTCCTTCCTCAACAGAGCACGAGAGCCATCAAAGAGCATCAAACCCTAGTTTCTCCTACCCATTTCCTAGCACACCTTTGCCCCTAATCTCCATCCATAGAATCTTCCTCACACACCATCCTCATCTAGCCCTAGTCAAGCAAAGCATCAGATTACCAACATTAGGGTTGTGTGAAGCCAGTTCGGGGGTTCTTCCAGGTTGAGAAGCAGCGTTTATACAGAGATACACATCAAGCCCTAACATTTTCAAAATGCCGAAGCGCGTCCGTACCCCATCGTCTTCATCGGCTAGTAGTGATGCGGGGGGAGAAAGCGATGACAGAAACACGCTAGATGCATCCCGGTTTGTCAACCTTTCTGCACAACACTACTATTGGGACGCCATGGTTACGAAATCATTTGTGTTAGAAAGGGGCCTCAAGCCCAGTGCTGCGGATGGAGGGCTGCTGCAACAAATCAGGAGTCGTGGGTGGGTTTTGCTTGTGGAAACGCCCATAGCAGCGCCGATGTCAATAGTGCGGGAGTTCTATGCTAATGCCCGAGAGACTCAAAACGGGATTTTATATGTTCGGGGCAAGCAAATAGACTACTCTCCTCGAGCCATAAACGAGCTATTCAGGATGCCAGCCTTGACTGCAGAGGCGATTCAGTGGACGCGAGAACTGCGGTTCCAGACCAACTTGGACACCCTGATGGAGGAGATGTGCAGGCCCGGTGTGGAATGGAAGGTGAGGCCAGATACGCATCAGAAAGTGCATTTCCCTCAGACGGCCTTGAGCAGGTATGCTAAGGCCTGGTACAGTTTTATATGTGGCAGCATACTGTCGACGACCCACCATCAGGACGTGACTAAGGAGAGGGCGATAATTTTGTATGGCATATGTAAGGGTCAGAGTATGGATGTAGGATACATCATCCATCACTCTATGCTTAAATTCATGAGAGCCAGTACTTCGGGCGGAATCCCGCATGCCTCCATCATTACGCGGTTATGTTCAGCAGCAGAGGTAGAGTGGGGTGAGGAGTCTTCTCAGTTGCCGATGAGGGATATCGATCATACTGTCATTGAGAAGTTCACGATCTGGAAGGGGATGAGATCGCATCCAAGGGGTCTCGGTTTTATTAGGGAAGAGGTGTCGGAGGAGCAGGTTGTGGCAGCTGAGGAGCCACAGGCCGGAGGGCTTCCTCCTGATTTTGTAGCTATGTATGATAGAGAGATGTGTCGCTTGCAGAGGCGCATGGACGCGATGCACACGGACTTCAGTTCATATACTGCCGACTTCTCAGCGGCATTGACCAGTGCATTCTCTCAGCTAGGCGCGGACGTACAGTTCCCGACCTTCGGGCAAGGAGGCTTGTACCCACCGCCAGATTCACCACCCGAGGCCTAGGGGAGTTTTCTCTCACCCTTATCTCCAATGAGGACATTGTTATATTTAAGTTTGGGGGTATTGGGTGCATGCCATATTTAGCTATGTCTTAATTATTATCATATTTTGCTTGTCATTTAAATTTGTAGTTTATGTTTAGTTGCATCGCATTTAGTTAAATTTGAAAAATAAAAATAAATAAAGCATCATATTTATTTCTCGTACTGCATTTAGGTTATTTGCATCTTATTGCATGAATCCTAGCGTTTTGTCGGTCGAAGTCATATTGGCCTATGATGATACTTGGCTTTGCTTGATCATGTAACGGCGTTGAAAATCGAGTCATAGTCTTAGTGTCATGTTGATTTACGATTCCTAACTTATTTGACTCTGATATAACCGGATAGCACTTTATGTGTAATCGTTTTGTTTGGTTTAATCTAAATTTGTGCATAAGTGTCTTCTGGTGGAAAATTTTTCGTTAAAACAATAGAATTTTGGTGAATGGGTTGTGTCGGCTATAATAACACAGAAATCAAGTAACGGGGTTAAGAAAGCTATTGCGTGAGATGGAGCGTTAAAACACACTCACTTAAAAAAAAAAAAAAAAAAAAAGTAATAATAATAATAATAATAAATAAGCACGTTGGCTAGTTTAGTTCTGTGGCCGTAGATACTTGAGTTAATAGGCCCGTAGGGGTGTCTTTACACCTAGCGCCCTAAAGCCGACTGGTTTGGGAGTCGTTGGTCGAAAGCTTGCTACATGGGTATCTTCGAAGCCTAATAGGACTAGACATTGCACAGCCGGGTGTAAATGCGAGATAGTGCATTTATTGCCCTCGTGGTTGTATATAAAGTCGGTTAATTCTGAATAACCCTGATATTGATTAATGTGAAGTCATAGCTGACATTTTTCCTATTATCGTCTTTCTTGAGTTAAAACTGTGATTTTCCCTCTAAGAAGCGCATTATGACAATATTTGCATCATACCAACCTTAATGATGGCCAAGCACACTACACACTGTATCAGTAATAATATGTTGTGGAATTGTCGATTGATATGACCTATTGATGGTTTCTTGGTTAGATGCTATGTTTAATGATCTTTGCATCTTTTCTGAGGCTATTCAATAAAGCTTTGTACTGACTGACGTGGATTCACTTGCATGTAGCGTAAACTGCATTTGTAGCTTAACTTGCATTTCATTTTGCTTATTATGTAGCTTGAGGGCAAGCAACGGGTTAAGTTTGGGGGTATTTGATAAGTAGGTTTTATACCTACTATTTCGATGCCAACTTGCTTTAACTTTCGCTTGTTCTCATTAGTTTTTATTACTTTTCATGCGTTTACGTCTCTTTTGTAGGTTTCATGCTCCATAGCTTATTATTGGCCATTTCCGTCTTTTTGTGGACAAACCGGCGTGTTTTGGACTAGAACTTGTGCGGGGAGGAAGAATTGCAATTTTTGGGACAAAAGTGGCTCAATGCGGGAGTGATATGCGTGATGAATGGGTGCAGCAGAAAAGATGGCACAGAGTCCAAGACTGGTGCACGGCGCAGCTGCGCCGCAATCCTTCACAAACCCTGCGCAGCTGCGCAGTAGCTCTACAAGCTGTTCGACTGGTGCACGGCGCAGCTGCGCCGCATTCCTTCGCATTTTCTGCACAGCTGCGCAGCACCTCTTATGCCTCTGTGACTGCCGTGAGGCGCAGCTGCGCCCCATTTCAGTACAATCCCGGCGCAGCTGCGCCGGTCCTTCGCTCCAAAATCTGAGAAGACTTATTTTAAACGAGCCAATTGCAATCTTCTTGTTACAGTGATCGGGCATGAAGCGTTTGGGGCTATATATATCAGTAGTATCAGTCCTAGCCAGATATGGAAGATAGGAGATAGAAAAGCTAGGTCAAAAGGAAGAAGAGAGAGTGCATTGTTCATTTCATTCTTTGTTTTCTTTGTTCTCTCTTGTTCCTTGTGATTTGGCTAGAGTAGTATAGCTTAGAGCTGGGCATTGGACGTTTGAAGCATTGTGTCAACCTTGTAACTTCGGATTTGAAGAAGAGAAACCGAGCTTTGCATTTCTTAACTTTGTTTTCTCTTTCTTTTCATTTGTAGCTTCAATGTATGAACATATGTGGATGATGGTTGTTATTTCTATTATGAACTAACTTCTCTTATGGGATTATAATGAAACCTAGGGTTTAGTTCAATTTGTATGCTTCCTTGTTTTGACTAAATGATTATGTATGGATTGTCTAATGTGGTTTATTTTAATTGTTTAAATGCTTGATCATCATTTACCATGTTAACTCACACGGAACCGAGATGGGGAGTGTGAGTTTAGAACCGACCATGTTAGCTTGTGTTCATGATTTCACATGACGTTGGATTGCATGATTAGTGCTAAGGATAGACATATCCGAAACACCGCACGTAGTCTTTTGAAAACCTGTGCTTAAACCCGTTTTTCTCTAGGTCACATAGACATATAGTGATTTATTTAACTTGGGTGTTCTTTCCCGTTCTGTTGCCCTTTGGGTCGGATCTGGGTTGGATATGGGTATGATGCAACGAGAGTTGGTCATACTTTAGTTTCGTGTTTTCGACTAACAATCTGAAATAATCAGTTAGGTTTAACAGGAAGTAGCACAGTTGAATGACGCCCTAGGTGAAGTTATAATCCCATACCTCCTTTGTCTGCTAAAATCGTTTATTAATTAGTTGTCTTTAATTTTCATAACTTAAATTCATTTCACAATTCCTTAATTTACTTGATACTGTTTAAAGAAACCAAAATAGTTATAAAGCTGCTGCATGATAGTGTAATAGCTATCCATAGTCCTCGTGGGAACGATACTTTACTTACTTTATATTACTTGTTGACCACGTGCACTTGCGTGTAAGTGTTGATTTGTCATACGCACGGTTTGACACCCAACATTGAGCCCAAACAATTTAACTGTGAAGTCCAAATAAAATTTATTCCTAAGTCTAATGTGAAGCTCAATACATAATCAAAAGGTTGGTCAATATATATATATATATATATATATATATATGATTATATAAGATAAAAGAAAAATGAAAATTTGGAGGAAAATGGGGGAAGTGACCGGCTAGGGGAGGGCCCCACTTAGGGTAGAGTCTTACTTTTATGTTGCTTATTATGTACTCAAGGTATAGCTTCACTCCATTTCCATAAATCAATTCAAGCAACATGTCATTCAAGTAGTCAATCAAGCTGATTCATGAGAATAGTAAGCATTATTAACATCTAATTTCACCAATGTTGGGTGATTAAGAGGTTTGGTGATGTAATCCTAGAGTGCTATAAATAGAGAATGATGGAAGACTTAGAGAAGTTTGCTAGTCATTTGTGTTTTACAAGTATAGGAGAATTGAGAGCATTTATAGAGAAAGAGCTTCTTTAATAGCTTTGTGAGAGTTCTTAAGAGCAAAACACTTATAGTGTGAGTCATTTTCGGGTAGATCAAGAAGATCGATGAAGAGTTCTAACCATTTTTGAGAAAAAGATTTCCATAAAATGTTTAAAAGTTTCTCAAACCCTAGTTGTTATTTTTCTTATGTATGAGTTTAAGCAATCTTGGTTATGGAAGGATCTATGTGAAAAATATCTATGGTTAAATATACTAGATATGTGTTTTAACGTATTTTATATGGAAAATGATGGAAGAAAATATCATATGAGCATATTTGATTTTAAAACCCTAGTTGGATGTCTAGGTTGGTTATGTGTGTCATATGATATATAAGTTGTTTGTGCGATTTTTGTGTCTTGTATTCTAGATAGGTTAGTTGCGATCATAACAAAACTTGAATCGACAAAAACTAATTTAAAACAAAGAAGTTATGTGATTTTTAGTAAAAATGGTCACTTTAAAAACCCTAATTGATTGATCTTAATTTTTGTTGTCAAAAATATTTTTTTGAAAGTTAATTGATTCTTGAAAACTTGAAGAATACTAAGTTATGAACCAAACAAAATAGATTTGAGATTATTTGATCATGTATTGCGTGTTTTATGATATATTGAACCAAAGTAATCAAAGTTTGAAAATTTTCAAAACTAAAGTTGAAAATTTTGAACTACCACCATAGCGGTGAAAAACTCTGTCGGGGGACCACCGCAGCGCTGGTAAGAACCACCACAGCGGTGGTCCTAGATTTTTCAAAAATTAATTTAATCTAAACCGGTCGGATCCTTTGAATAGAAAATAGGTCAGAAAATGTGATTTAATATAATAATAATATTAAACAAAATTTAAATATTTAAAATATTATTTAATAAATAATAATATTAGTAAAGGTATAAAATATTATTAAATGGTTAATAATATTAATAAATTATTAAAATATTATTAAATGGTTAATAATATTAATAAGTGAATAGAATATTATTAAATGGTTAATAATATTAATAAGTGAATAGAATATTATAAAATGATTAATAATATTAATAAAGGATTAAAACATTATTAAATGGTTAATAATATTAATAAGTGAATAGAATATTATTAAATAGTTAATAATATTAATAAGTGAATAGAATATTATTAAATGATTAATAATATTAATAAAAGGATGAAAATATTATTAAATGGTTAATAATATCAATAAGAGAATAAAATATTATTAAATAAATAATAATATTAATAAAGAATTAAAATACTATTAAATGATTAATAATATTAGTAAGAGTATAAAATATTATTAAATGATTAATAATATTAACAAATGATTAAAAGATTAATAATATTATTAAGAGTGCAAAATATTATTAAATAGTTAATAATATTTATAAAGAATTAAGATATTATTTAATAAATAATATTATTAGAAAGAGTAAGACATTATTAAATGATTAATAATGTTAATAAGTGATTATAATGTTATTAAATGATTAATAATATTGATGATTGAATAAAATATTATTAAAATGGTTAATAGTATTCATAAACGGTAAAAATATTATTAAATGGTTAATAATATTTTTTTGAGTATAATATATTATCAATGGTGATAATATTAGAAAATGATTGATATGTGATATGTTCTTAAATGATACTTATGCGATTAAAATATTATCAAAGGTTGATAATATTATTAAGTGATTAAAGGTTATGATTAAGTGTAAGATAATTTAAGTGTTGTATATTAAAGTTATGTGATATGCTGATTGGTAGATCAATGCTGTTGAATGTTAGGTCATTCAAATGAAGTTATTTTAAGTTGAATAGCAGTAGTCAGCGGAACAGGCAAATTCTCTGAACCTTAACTTGTATTTATTTGGCAAGTTATTCTGAAATCCAAACTCGTTTCATTATGCAAGTTTCATATACTTGTTTTTATTATGTTAAGTAACTAAAAGTTGAAATTAGTTTCGTAATACATGATGAAATAATTATTAAGAATTATTTCATATATATATATATATATATATATATATATATATATATATATATATATATATATATATTGTTATTGATATTCGCACTTATGTGCATTCGCATGACTGTTATCATTATGAATTATTTAAAGAGAAAGATCTATACCAATTGTTTCGGCTAGATATTGTATGAATTATAATAACGGATTCTCAAAATGAACTGTTTAAAAAGGTATATCTATGTTATTTATTTCGGCTAGATATTGCATGTGTTAATATGATTGTTTTTATTATGAACTATTTAAATAGGAAGATATATGCCAATTGTTTCGGCTAGACCATGTATGTATTAAATTCATTAATTTGAATATTGTTGAAGCTAGTCCAAATCATATTGTTGTGATGCAGAATCTGATGGAAAAAGCTGAAATGAACCAATCATTATGAAAGGATAAAACTACGATCGGATGTAATAATTTCAGTCAAAATAAAATTGGATGGTTATAATGTGTACAATATATACGTACAATAGGTTGATCACCTAAAGTACCCATCTTCGGATATTACAATTGAAATGGTTGTTAATATTCAAAATGAAATGACAGTCTTATGTCTACAGGGTATTATAAATACTTAAAATGTATGTTCACAGTCTTGTGACCTTTTAACATGAAAAAACAGTATGTTAAATCAATTGAAAGTTGTTATTCAAAGTTACATGTCTTCACAATTCTTGAATATTGTTGAAGTTTCAAAAGTTAATTCTTTTTCATTCATGATATATCATTTATTATTTATTTAAACTTGCTAAGCAAAGTAGTTGCTCACCCTTGCTATATCATGAACTATTTCTCAGCTAAACCCGAGTGATCTAAGGAGTACAGAGAAAAAAGGAAAGGCGAAGGAGTAGAAGTAATTAGTTTTTATTTTTATGTTGTATACCTTTTTGTTATATGGTAATTGTGATGTATTTAAGGTTAGTGGAACCTGGGATTGATGGTACGTTTTATAATGAATTTATATTTATTTTCCTCTAGTTATTTAAGATTTAGTTTATGAATGTTTATCAAGTAATGGATAGTGAGTACCGAACCCATGGTTCGAAGGAACCGGATTTGGGAGCGTCACACACACGGTGTCCAATACAAGTGCTCATTTTTTTCCTACAAAAACTTTCCTATTAAGAATAAAAATAGAAAGGTAATGAGAAATTACAAGTGTATAAACTAAAGCCAGAAATAAAATATTAATAGAAACATCTTACCGGCTAACTTATCGATGAAGTATTATCGGTGACAACTTGGATAATATTATAGGTCCAATATTCTCCACATAATAACAAAGAAATTCATACATCTTCTCTCCAGTCTTTAAATAGGCAGAAGCATTAACGGATTCTGTGACACCCCCAAATCTAGGCCCACACAGCCCAAACTTGAGTTGTCAAAAGACTACAACAAAATTATTACAACGTAGTACAACGTTCAATAATACAGTGTATAATAATACACAACTAAGTCTTCACTATTATTATCACACTATTTTATAACACGTGAAGACTATAATAGCTATCCCTCGGACTCTCACTCCATTCCCCGGCTAGACCCAGCTACGTTCTCATCTCCTGTTGAAAAACAATGGAACAAAAGAAAGGGTGAGCTCAAATAGCCCAGTAAGAAATATTTTGACTAAGATAATGACGAATAAATTATCATTAGCCTTCAACAGTTGAGTTCTTGATAGAATACAATAGACTATAAGGTTTATATCAAAAACTGCAGTTAAATTCTTGAACAATGTTCAGATCAATAATAGCAGCGGAATGAGCAATCTATTAGAAGAATAATGCAGACTATAATGTCCACTCGCTTCTCTTTTTAGTAAAAACATCATCAACTTTTATCATCTGAAATACCATTAGTCATTATAATAAAAATTCACAGTTCCTGATCATAATCATGCAAATCAACAGTTCATCTTTGCACTACGGGCCAAAGATATTCAATATAGCACCAGCGGTCATGATTATACCAGATTCAGCCTTTGGTCATAATCATACCAAACAACAGTTCATCTATGCACTACGGGCCAAAGAGAACTTTCACCACGTGCCATAAAAGACACCGAACAGATGTATCGCCTTTAACCTATTATATCGCCTTTAACCTATCATCTGCTCAACAAATATATCACATCTGTGCCCCCGGCCACAGATATTCACAACAGCTTGATTCTTGATGATTAGTACAAATAGCAGTGATACAAATGATGAACAGAAGAAACAGGATAAACAATAAGTATCAGAAGTTTACTTTGTGCAGATTCAAATAATGTCCAAATTGTCAACATGATGTGGAGTGAAATTTAAAAATGATATTCAAGATCCACAGTTCAGAATAACGGTTACAGTTCAATAGAAAGGTTCAGAAAATAGGAAGGTTCAGTTGAAATAATGAAGTTCAACTATTATGGAACATATAATATTTTCAGGAATTATAGAAGCAATAATTCCATAATAAGTTTCGATTTAGGAGTATGAAAGAAAATAATATCCCTTACCGTAGCAGGTTTGATTAACAAAAGGTGAAAGAAATTAATACAAAGGGTTATTCACCAACAGGCGGTAATCCGCGCCATAAGTTATTCCCACAATTTAATAGAATTTGAATACAAAGAGTTATTCACCAAACAGGCGGTAATCCGCGCCGTAAGGTTATTCTCAGAGATTAATAAGGAATGAATACGATAGGTTATTCACCAACAGGCGGTAATCTGCGCCGTAAGGTTATTCCCACAATTTGATACATGGAAATAAATGGCACATCTTAAGAAAGAAACGATATTATTTTCGAGAATCAAAGAATGATAATCCCTTACAAGTAAGAAGATAATACCATTTATGATGATGAAAAGAATGATACCCCTTACCGTTAGTAAGTTAGAATATGAAAGAAGATGTTATTCCTTACAAGTAAGAAAAAAAAATTGACATTCCTTACCTTAACACGTGACTGAATATTGATTTAAATGAGGTTGATCAACCTATATATTTATAATAAAATTAGTAATTACCACATATAAATTTTAAAGTGTATGATAACTCGTATAATATGAACTATCAAAATTATATATATTTAATATAATTTTTGTAGTATAATATAACTACATTAAAATAGTTTTTAAAATAATATTTCAAAATAAATCTTACAAAGAAAGCTTTTAAAAATGAATCTTCTTAAAGAAGAGTCTTCTAAAGGAAGATTTGTGAATACCGTGAAAAATAGGAATTTATGAAATTACTACTCTTTAATAAAAGACTTACTTGAAAAATTCCTGCACTCCTTTTGGCTTTTAAACACTCAAAATAGCCTCACTATTCTCAGAGAAAACTCATAAAATTCTTATAGAAAAATTTTATGTTTTAGTTGTGATTTTTCTATTCAGCTGAGCAAGCTATTTATAAGAGAAAAATTTCACTATGCGTGGTAGGTGGCTGGCGTGCTGCACGCCAGCCTAAATTTTCTACAAAAGCAGCGCATCTGCCTTTTTTTTTTCTTCCTTCGCCAACCAGCAAAATTCCAGCACAAACACGTTTCAATTTTCATATGGCCCCCACATGGGTCCCACATGCTACTATTCACATTACTATTTCAAATAGTAATTTTTTTTTTATATTTATTCTTCCTGTGGGTCCAAAATAAAATAATGCTACAACAATAATTCAACAATAATGTAATAAATACGTTATAGATTATTATTAATTTAATAATATAAATTACAGTATATTTGCAACTGTGACAATTATTAGGTTCAATAATTTTAAAAACAGTGCAGCAATAATTATTGACTCAATGATATAAAATACAGTGTAATGACAATTATTAAATCAATAATGCAAAATACTGTGTAGCAGCAATTATTGAATTAATAATATAAAATATTATGCAGTGACAATTATCGATGAAATGATGCGTAACAGTTACGGTGTCAATAATATGAGTCACTGTGCAATACCGTGTGCTACTGTAGAGTACCGCATGCTACAGTAAAATACCATAAATTACCGTATGCTACTATTCTTTTATCACCGGTATTTTAACAGTTAGCACCATTGACTATTTTTATTAAAAAGGTTACTTCTGTCGTTTTCTATATCCGACAAATATTCCGTTGTGGGGTCCACCAATAATTAGTTATTTCGACGCCGTCGTACGGCCTGAATATTCCCCGACAAAACGAATATTCCCCGACAAAACAAATATTGTCCGACAAAATAAAATTTGCACATAACATCCTTAACTTTCAATTTTGTCAATTTAACCACTTACTGTTTTATGAAGAAAAAAAAAATATATGAAGGAAAATTAAATTTTATATTTCATAAAATTCGGGGTCTTATAACCTCCCCTCCTTATGAAATTTCGTCCCCGAAATTGACATACCTGACATATCGAAGAGGTAAGGATACTTAGATTTCATCTCAGATTCTAGCTCCCAGGTCATTTCTTCAATATCTTGGTTCCTCCATAAAACCTTAACTTGAGGTATAACCTTTGAGCGTACAATCTGCTCCTTCTTATCTAGGATCTTAACAGGTACCTCCTCGTACGTTAAATCATCTGCTATAACGTCCGATTCTAACTCAATGACGTGGTTTGGGTCCTTCACATATTTACGTAACATAGATATGTGAAAAGCGTTATGGATACGGGACATACTTGGTGGTAAAGCTAGTCTGTAGACTACGGTTCCTACTCGATCGAGGATTTCGAATGGGCCAATAAATCGAGGGTTGAGCTTTCCTCTCTTTCCGAATCTCGTAACTCCTTTCCATGGAGAAACACGTAAGAATACATGATCTCCGACATTGAATCTCTCATCTCTCCGATGAAGATCCGCATAACTCTTTTGTCGTTCTTGCGCGGTCTGTATTCGTTGTCGGATCATTTGGATCTTTTTGGTAGTCAAGCGTACCAACTCAGGTCCCAACAGTTTTGCTTCTCCTGCCTCATTCCAACATACTGGAGAGCGACACTTGCGTCCATATAAAGCCTCGAATGGAGCCATGCCTATACTTGCTTGGTAACTGTTGTTGTAGGAAAATTCAACCAATGGCAAGTACTTATCCCAACTTCCTTTGAAGTCTAATACGCAAAGTCTCAAAAGATCTTCGAGGGTCTGGATCGTCCTTTCCGATTGTCCATCCGTTTGAGGATGGTATGCAGAACTAAAACGTAATTCAGTGCCCATAGCTTTTTGTAAACTGATCTAAAAGCGTGAAGTGAATCTAGGATCTCGATCAGAAACTATGGAAACCGGCATGCCATGCAATCTCACGATCTCATTTATGTACATACCGGCAAGACGTTCAAGTGAAAAGTTTTCTCGTATAGGCAAGAAATGAGCGGATTTGGTCAATCTATCTACGATGACCCAAATTGCATCTAAGCCTTGAGAAACTTTGGGAAGACCCGTCGCGAAATCCATATTGATGTGTTCTCACTTCCATTCGGGAACCTCAAGTGGTTGTAATGGACCCTCAGGTACTTGATGCTCTGCCTTGACACGTTGACAAGTTAGGCATTTTGAGATAAACTCTGCAATCTCCCTTTTCATATTGTTCCACCAAAATGTATGTCGAAGATCTCGATACATCTTGGTACTTCCTGGGTGGATTGCAAACGGCGTGTTGTGTGCCTCCATCATGATTTTATGCTTTAATTCAGGATGGTAGGAACACAGAGTCTAGAGTTGACTCGAAGTATTCCTTTCTCGTCGATTCTTGCTTCGGGAATGGCACCTTCTTGTACTTTCTTTATCATGTTTATCAGTTCCGGATCGGTAGCTTGAGAAGCTTTAATTTTATCGATTAAAGCTGGTTCTACTCGCACGTGAGCAATCTTCGAGTGGGTCCCTGGTGTCTTTAGCTCTATCTCCATCTTTTGCAAGTCGTACAAAATACACTTTTGTGTTGTCAGCAATGCACTTGTACTCGCATAAGATTTTCTGCTCAAAGCGTCAGCTACAACGTTCGCCTTTCCCGGGTGATACTGGATTGTGTGGTTATAATCCTTCAACAGCTCAAGCCAACGTCGTTGTCGCATGTTGAGTTTCTTCTGGGTGAAGAAATACTTGAGACTTTTATGATCTGTATAGATATCCACTTTCTCTCCGTACAAGTAGTGTCTCCAGATCTTCAACGCGAAAACGACTGCTGCCAACTCTAGATCATGAGTAGGATAATTTTTCTCATAATATTTGAGTTGTCGAGAGGCAGAGGCTATAACATTTCCATGTTGCATAAGAACGCAACCTAGACCTTTGCCTGAAGCATCGCTATAACGAATTCTCCTGATCCTGATGGTATGGTCAGAACAGGAGCTGAAACAGGTCTCCTCTTGAGTTTTTGAAAACTCTTCTCGCATTCCTCGCTCGATATAAGTTTTGTACTAGAACGAATGATACCGATATCTAATAATTAAACTTTCAATCTCTTGGCGTTCTATGGGAGCCATTTGGTATGGGGCTTTGGAAATGGGTTTAGTGCCGGGTTCAAGATCGATACAGAATTCAATTTCACGGTTTGGGGGTAAGCCAGGAAGTTCCTCAGGAAAAACGTCAGGAAACTCATTAACAATGGGAATATCATTCAAGTTTGACGTGTTTTTGTTCAAATCAGTGACATGAGCTAAAAAGGCTTGACATCCGTTTTTCAATAAACGAATGACTTTATGGCTAGAAATAACAGTTATAGATTTCAATGGTTTAGTTGATTGGATTTTCATGACAGAATGATGAAAACTAATAATCTTATGAAAGCAATCAATTTTAGCATGATGGATAGTCAACCAATCAATTCCTAAAATCACATCAAATTCATGCATTTCCAAATAAATAAGGTCAACAGGTAATGTGAGGTTGTTGATTTGAACTAGACAAGATTTATATACAGTAGATGTAATGGTCATTTCTCCTAATGGGGTTTCAACTGATAAGTCAAATCTAAGTTTTCAGAAGTCAAATTTAAATGTTGAGCACATGCAGGTGAGATAAAAGAATGGGTAGAGCTAGTATCTAACAAGGCGTAGACTTCACGAAAATTTATGAATAGCTTACCGGTTATCACTTCATTCGGTTTCTTGACTGTTATCGTCAAATCGAATCCCGAGTACTTCATTCGAATCTTCACGTATTTCAACCATGAGAATACCACTAAATAATTCTCTAACGAACTGTTTCTTGGATTCCTCAACTTCATCAGTAGTAACGTACCAATGATTTCTATAAGAATAGTATTTTCGATAGACTGCAGTTTCCACGATAGTGACTAACTTAACCTGAATTCTTCTAAATTGTAATGCCCAAAAGTATAGAAACATCATTTTTAAATAATCTTGAAAATCATAGCTGGAACACCATAAATCCCAAAGACTGATATGAAAAGTCCATATATTCTGATCATTTGTTATAGAGCATAACCAGGTGATATGACTCTCCCAATTAGTGAGTAGATTAAAGGCAATAATTTTCGCAAGTTCATTATATCCTTTAATTGCTTCTAAGAACGGATCTGGAACGACTGTAGTAGAGCTTTCACCTTCATCCTTACTGGATAGAACACGCATAATTTTTGCCTTAGGCAAAAGATTCAACTCTGAGTTTGTAGAAGAATTGTTTATGGTCTCTTGATTCTCAGCTACATTAGCTTCGGGCATTCCGTAGTTATCCTCCTGATTTTCAGATGCCATACTAAACTGTGGTCACAAAATAATTGTTAGTTTAAACAAACTGACTCATCATTTCCTGTTCCTACATTCAAATCGATTCGTTAGATAACAAAATCTAATTTAGGTGGGACACACTAGTGATGTATTCTATTCGTCTCTCCCCTCCTAGTTCTAACCCCAGATCTCCATTAAAGACCATATCCCTAAGCTCTGATACCAACTGTGACACCCCCAAATCTAGGCCCACACAGCCCAAACTTGAGTTGTCAAAAGACTACAACAAAATTATTACAACGTAGTACAACGTTCAATAATACAGTGTATAATAATACACAGCTAAGTCTTCACTATTATTATCACACTATTTTACAACACGTGAAGACTATAATAGCTATCCCTCGGACTCTCACTCCATTCCCCGGCTAGACCCAGCTACGTTCTCATCTCCTGTTGAAAAACAATGGAACAAAAGAAATGGTGAGCTCAAATAGCCCAGTAAGAAATATTATGACTAAGATAATGACGAATAAATTATCATTAGCCTTCAACAGTTGAGTTCTTGATAGAATACAATAGACTATAAGGATTATATCAAAAACTGCAGTTAAATTCTTGAACAATGTTCAGATCAATAATAGCAGAGGAATGAGCAATCTATTAGAAGAATAATGCAGACTATAATGTCCACTCGCTTCTCTTTTTAGTAAAAACATCATCAACTTTTATCATCTAAAATACCATTAGTCATGATAATAAAAATTCACAGTTCCTGATTATAATCATGCAAATCAACAGTTCATCTTTGCACTACGGGCCAAAGATATTCAATATAGCACAAGCGGTCATGATTATACCAGATTCAGCCTTTGGTCATAATCATACCAAACAACAGTTCATCTATGCACTACGGGCCAAAGAGAACTTTCACCACGTGCCATAAAAGACACCGAACAGATGTATCGCCTTTAACCTATTATATCGCCTTTAACCTATCATCTGCTCAACAAATATATCACATCTGTGCCCCCGGCCACAGATATTCACAACAGCTTGATTCTTGATGATTAGTACAAATAACAGTGATACAAATGATGAACAGAAGAAACAGGATAAACAATAAGTATCAAAAGTTTACTTTGTGCAGATTCAAATAATGTCCAAATTGTCAACATGATGTGGAGTGAAATTTAAAAATGATATTCAAGATCCACAGTTCAGAATAACGGTTACAGTTCAATAGAAAGGTTCAGAAAATAGGAAGGTTCAGTTGAAATAATGAAGTTCAACTATTATGGAACATATAATATTTTCAGGAATTATAGAAGCAATAATTCCATAATAAGTTTCGATTTAGGAGTATGAAAGAAAATAATATCCCTTACCGTAGCAGGTTTGATTAACAAAAGGTGAAAGAAATTAATACAAAGGGTTATTCACCAACAGGCGGTAATCCGCGCCATAAGTTATTCCCACAATTTAATAGAATTTGAATACAAAGAGTTATTCACCAAACAGGCGGTAATCCGCGCCGTAAGGTTATTCTCAGAGATTAATAAGGAATGAATACGATAGGTTATTCACCAACAGGCGGTAATCTGCGCCGTAAGGTTATTCCCACAATTTGATACATGGAAATAAATGGCACATCTTAAGAAAGAAACGATATTATTTTCGAGAATCAAAGAATGATAATCCCTTACAAGTAAGAAGATAATACCATTTATGATGATGAAAAGAATGATACCCATTACCGTAGTAAGTTGGAATATGAAAGAAGATGTTATTCCTTACAAGTAAGAAAAAAAATTGACATTCCTTACCTTAACACGTGACTGGATATTGATTTAAATGAGGTTGATCAACCTATATATTTAAAATAAAATTAGTAATTAGCACATATAAATTTTAAAGTGTATAATAACTCGTATAATATGAACTATCAAAATTATATATATTTAATATAATTTTTGTAGTATAATATAACTACATTAAAATAGTTTTTAAAATAATATTTCAAAATAAATCTTCCAAAGAAAGCTTTTAAAAATGAATCTTCTTAAAGAAGAGTCTTCTAAAGGAAGATTTGTGAATACAGTGAAAAATAGAAATTTATGAAATTACTACTCTTTAATAAAAGACTTAATTGAAAAATTCCTGCACTCCTTTTGGCTTTCAAACACTCAAAATAACCTCACTATTCTCAGAGAAAACTCATAAAATTCTTATAGAAAAATTTTATGTTTTAGTTGTCATTTTTCTATTCAGCTGAGCAAGCTATTTATAGGAGAAAATTTTCACTATGCGTGGTAGGTGGCTGGCATGCTGCACGCCAGCCTAAATTTTCTACAAAAGCAGCGCAGCTGCCTTTTTTTTTTCTTCCTTCGCCAACCAGCAAAATTTCAGCACAAACACATTACAATTTTCATGTGGCCCCCACATGGGTCCCACATTTCTACTATTCACGTTACTATTCACATTACTATTTCAAATAGTAATTTTTTATTTTATTTTTTTTTATATTTACTCTTCCTATGGGTCCAAAATAAAATAATGCTACAACAATAATTCAACAATAATGTAATAAACACGTTATAGATTATTATTAATTTAATAATATAAATTACAGTATATTTGCAACTGTGACAATTATTAGGTTCAACAATTTCAAAAACAGTGCAGCAATAATTATTGACTCAATGATATAAAATACAGTGTAATGACAATTATTAAATCAATAATGCAAAATACTGTGTAGCAGCAATTATTGAATTGATAATATAAAATATTATGCAGTGACAATTATCGATGAAATGATGCGTAACAGTTACGGTGTCAATAATATGAGACACTGTGCAATACCGTGTGCTACTGTAGAGTACCGCATGCTACAGTAAAATACCATAAATTACCATATGCTACTATTCTTTTATCACCGGTATTTTAACAGTTAGCAACGTTGACTATTTTTATTAAAAATGTTATTTCTGTCGTTTTCTATATCCGACAAATATTCCGTTGTGGGGTCCACCAATAATTAGTTATTTCGGCACCGTTGTACGGCCCGAATATTCCCCGACAAAACGAATATTCCCCGACAAAACAAATATTGTCCGACAAAATAAAATTTGCACATAACATCCTTAACTTTCAATTTTGTCAATTTAACCACTTACTGTTTTATGAAGAAAAAAAATATATGAAGGAAAATTAAATTTTATATTTCATAAAATTCGGGGTCTTACAGATTCAATAAACATAATACCTTTAGTACTATTAACTAAAAAGTTAATCAAAGTCTTTTCTCTCTTGTCTTTCCAACCATCACACATAATGGAACAACCGTTTTTATTCCATTCATCCTCACGATCATTCATCATCTTTTTTATGTTATCAACTTCTTTTTCGAGTAAAGGAACTTTCACTTCATGATAACTTGGTGGTTTTATGTCTGGACTATATTGCCCAATAGCCATGATAGCCATCTCAAAACTATCATAATTAATAACATTAAATGCAATTCATATATCATACATCTACTTTGCTCTCCACAACATTATCCTCATCATCTTCCCCTTCTCCACCAAGATTCTCGTATTGTGACATTACATCAATTCTCTATTTCAATTATTTTTGGTTGGTCATAAATTCTTCAATCTTCTTAACATCATCCGAAACTTTTTGGCAACCTTTGACATTTCTTTTCCCTACTACTAGATGTTACCTAATTCGAAACACTCCCCCCTTGTAATTTTTGAACGAAAATTACACATAAATTCATCCTTATTTGTAGGATAAACTTGACGAAAATACTTCCACGCAGGATCTTTCTTAGCATTATCACTACCGTCGTTAGCTATTTTGATGCTATTATAAATTAAAAGTAATTAATAATCAAATAACTAACAATTATCCACAGTCCATCAAATAATTTATCGCAATTTTCAACCAATAAATGAATTATATAAACAAACAAATAATTTATCTCAAGTAAAATATAAAAAAAAAAATTAGCCTATCATTTGCACCCAAAAAAATTAAAAATCAGCCCATCTATACATATATACAAAACTAACAATACATATTATATACTACACCCATCAATAATAAAACATCACTACACACGCTAGCTAGCCCATCAATTGTAAAGCACATGACATAAACAGATGAAAGCAATTATAAAGCACATATGTATACTAATAAAAGCAATTATAAAGAACATGACATAATAGCAGTAGCATGAGATAGAGAAAAATAAAAAGTTGGGTCCAAGTAGTCGCAGCACGGAAACGCAGCAATGTGTTTGACGAGAAGAAATAAATTGTAGAAGATGGTGTGAGATGAAAAAAAAATTGGTTAGAGCGAGAGAGAGACACACACCTGTTGCAGAAAAAAATTAGAACCAAGGGCTCCACATGTCAAGCATAGTGTCGAGAGAGAGATGGAGATGTGAGTTTGTGACGACCCCAAATTCGAGTTCCATAACCTCGGGTTTGGTTTCTCACTGTACAACACTAAATAACATCTAAAACATAATCTTTAATTAAACATCTCGGAATAATACATAAAGTTCCTTATAAAAAAAGGCTACAATCCCAAGGTCGACTAACCCTAACATAACAGTACATATCTTAAGGGATTACAAAAGATTTACACAAGAAATTACATGAAAGCAATTAATTTAACATGCATTAAGCTATTCTATGATTTGGCTTTTCCCTTGCCTTTGTCCGTTTTGGAACATTTTGGCTTAGCTGAAAAATAAGTCATGATATAGCAAGAATGAGCAACTAGCTTGCTCAGCAAGTTTAAGAACAGATAATAAAAGATATATCATGCTTGAATGGGAAATAACATCAAGTGTTTCAACAATAGCTAACAATTGTGAAAGAACAGGAATTAATTTTCAATAAAAGAATAGATTGACTCTTTACTGCTGAGTGGCCTCTAAGGACCATGAACTGCTGCTAAATGTAAAACAGACATATATATCTGACATCTTGATAGTTTGGTACACAAGGGGATCAGCCTCTTGTACCCTATGTATATGCATAACATTCAGACATCTTGCGCAAGTTCGGTTTCCCGAATATAATTTCCCTTATATAGGATTGTTCGTTCTCAGTCTTACTATAAGAATCTGTACCAACCAATGGTTTGGATAAATTTTTAAAATATTCAATTTGATGAATTTAAACATGCATTGTCTACCCGAAACAATTAGCTTACATATTCTTAAGCAGTTCTTGAATTAATGAACTATAAAGCTTGCAAATGCACCAAGTGCGAATACAATAATAATATCGAGGTGGAATAACTTTAAATAATTAAACCACCTAAAGTTCTGGCAAATAAATACAAGTGTAGAAACTTGCTCAACAATAATTGAATAAAATTTGAGAACTTACTCAATATAAAATTTGAGTAGGGTTAAGGAACTTGTAAAAATAAATACAAGTTAAGGGTCAGAGAACTTGCCTCGTTTGTTGTCTACTGCAAACCAATTCAATTTACTATCATTTGAATAGACCTAACAATTTATCAAGTTGATCTTTCAATTAGTATCATATATACATTCATATGATAACCTCTATACATCTTACACCTCTAACACTTAACCAAATAATTATATAGTTAAGGGTTTATAAGCACTTTGAAAATATTATCATCACTTGATAATATTTTAATCATATAAAACCTATATTAATTATTTAATATAGTTCAAACTCTCTAATATTATTAATAATCTAATAATATTTAATTAGTCTGATAATATTATTAATCATTTAATAATATTTTATTAACCTTCTAATATTATTAATCATTTAATAATATTTTATTTACCATATAATATTATTAATTATTTAATAATATTTTATTCATATTCTAATATTATTAATCATTTAATAATATTTTATTTACCGTATAATATTATTAATCATTTAATAATATTTTATTTACTTTATAATATTATTAATCATTTAATAATATTTTATTCATTATGTAATATTATTAATTATTTAATAATATTTTATTCATATTCTAATATTATTAATCATTTAATAATATATTAATCATTATCTAATATTATTAATCATTTAATAATATTTTATTCATTATCTAAAATTATTAATCATTTAATAATATATTAATCATTATCTAATATTATTAATTATTTAATAATATTTTATTCATTATCTAATATTATTAATCATTTAATAATATTTTATTCATATTCTAATATTATTAACCATTTAATAATATTTTTTTTATTTTCTAATATTATTAACTATTTAATAATACTTTATTGACTTTATAATATTATTAATCCTTTAATAATATTTTATTCATTTTATAACATTTTATTAATTTATTTATATTATTAATTATTTAATAATATTTATCCTCTTTTACCTATTAATTTAACTTTCATAATGTTTAAATTACTTTTATTGGATCCAAAAATAATAAAATAATTTGCAATTTTTCTTTCATTTTTTTACCCGACTCGAGCAAAACCGACCCGACTCGGCCAAAATCGACCAGACCCGGTCCGAAATTAATTTTTTAAACTGTCTGGTTCACCACTACAACGGTGAGGACCACTGCTGCGGCGGTGACTTGCGAAAAGTTTCACCGCTGTGACGGTGGCTTAATTTTTAATCACAAAGTGTTTTATCGCTGCGGCAGTGGGACCTACCGCTGCGGCGATAACTCTGTTTTTCAAAACCCTAATTTTGTAACTTTGATTTCTTTGGTTCAAACTTGCATAAAATGAAATCTACACATCCAAGTGACATCAAATAAGTGTTGTTATCTTGCTAACTTCTTACTTTACAACATTTCATGGTTCGATCACATTTTTGAAAACGTTTTAACATGAAATTTAAGATCGAACCACCTAGGGTTTCAAAATTGACATGTTTTGCGGTAAGAGCCATAACTTCTTTGTTTTTTCATATGTTTTAGAGATTCAAGTTGTGTTGTCTTCATAACTCATACATACAACTTTCTAGCCATAGAAATCACATATCTAACTTGTACATTTCAAACTACAATATTAAATAGGACATACTCAACTAGGGTTTTACCGATAAAGTTCAATATGGATTTTTCTTCAATTTATTTGCACATCACACATACCAAAATATGTTTTAAATATATCAAATTATGAATCTACCAATATATCATAGTTTTAGACTTCTAGATCATCAAAATAACTTTTGATTGGTTAGAAATATCTTTTGACCATATAAAACATATATAGACTACAAAAATGAAATAAAGAGAAGATAGAATACTTTTGAACCTTATGCTCTTGGATGCTCTTCTTCTCTTGGCTAGAAACTTTGTTAGTGACTTGACCTTGATAAATCTCTAGTAATTTCTTTGGTGAAATCTCAACTCACAAGTGTTTGCTAACTTTTCTCTCAAATGAGCTCTCTATTTTCTCTCTAGAAATGCTATAGAAATGACTAACCAACACAACAAAGGTGTAGAGCATTTTATTTATAGAACTTGGGTAATCCTTCATTAACCTTCCTAATCAACTAGCATTGGTCAATTTAGGAGCTAATTGTGATTACTATTGGAGTGAATGACATTGTGAATGACAAGGTGAATGGCTAGGGTTGGTGACCAACTACGGCAAAGTGTGTGAATGAAGCAATTGAAGCAAAACAAGCCACCCTCAAGTGGGGCCCCAAAGTGCCGGCCAAAATGGGATTTAATCTCCCATTTTTGGTTTATTTTTATTGCTTTAATTATACATATATACACCTATATATATATATATATATATATATATTGACCAACATTTTGACTTCCTATTACGCTCCACTTTAGACTTAAGAATTAAATAAGTTGGGCTTATCCATTTAATTTGGTTGTGCTCAATTTAATTGTTCTATTGGGCTAACAGTAAATAACATATGTTACATTTAATTAAATCAAGCATTGTGTTAGTTTAATTATTACATGGATCAAGATTTAAATTAATTATATGGACTACTAGGTAAATTTATTTGACCTAGTTTAATACCTCATTTAGACTTATAATATAATCCAATTAGACTTGCTTTAATTAATTATAACACATTGTTTCATTACTTTAAATAAATAAATATATATATATATATATATATATATATATATATATATATATATATATATATATATATATATATATATATATATATATATATATATATATATATATTCATTCAATTAATTCCTTGATAATTATGTAATAATTATAATTACAATGACATATAGAATTCGTGGTTATTACAGAGTTGAGATGAAAGAAAGCTAAAGACTTTTGTTATAACTAGCAGATGTGGAAATTAAATAAAAAAAGATGGAGGAAAGAAGGGACAGCAAGAGTAGTGATGTCACGGTAATAGTTAGTAGCTCAATAGCAATTAACAATTAGACCAATAGCAATTAGCAGTTAGGCCATTCAAATTTGTAATTGAATTTGGAAGGGAATTTTTTTTGTAACAGTAGAGCTAGGAATAGTTTAGTGCTTTATAAATAGACTAATATGGGAAGGGAAATGGCAAGCTGAACGTACTGAATTCCTTCTTCTATAATCTTGTAACCCTTCTTCTTTCTCAATAAAATTCTCCATTTCTGGAGTTGCCCTTTTTTCATTATTTTCAATCTCTGTTTTTTGTTTTTCTTTTTAATTCCTTGAATTTGCATTACAAATTCATCTGATTTCATAACAATTGGTATCAGAGCTATCCTTCATTGGCCTTAATGTCATAATTCTCTACAGCTCTTCTTGATTCATATTATGTCCATTTTAATATCTGGATAATTCATTCCATTAATGGCGGATGAGATTCTTTATGACGAAACTCTGGTGAAGGGACTGCGGAAAATTGATATAAGGGTGTCGCAACTAATAAATAACCATCATCAGTTGTAGAAGATAGTTGAAGCCATGGGCAATAAGTTAGGCCATCTACAGAGCACCATAGAAAGGTTGATTATAGAGTTTCTGTTGGTTTGCAAAAACAAGACATACATACAATCAAATTGTATAACGCAACGAAAACATACAATAAAATGAATTTAAAAATTTTCTACAAACCAAAACCAGGATCCTTCTTATGCCATTCTTATTAATTGAGGAATAATAACAGGTTATACCTTTGTAGATTCAACTCTTGAAACAGCTACTAGTTCACCTCTAAATCCTTCGCGTTCTTCTTCAATTACACCAATTAGAAATCAACGTTAGCTACCAAAATGTATAGCCTCTAAAGGTGATCCACCAAGAATAATATGGATTGAAAAAGTAATTTAGATTCAATAAGATCTTGGGTGACTAGCCATAATTATCTCTCTCTCTTTCTCTAACTCTAACTCATAGATGTAGAGAATTATTAGAAGTATTCTCCAATGCTTGAAAAGTATAAGTAACCGCAATCCATAATAAGATCCCTCTTATTTATAGATTTGTTCAACCATTCTAAACTCTTTAGAAATAAGGTTTTAATTTAACTCATAATAAAATTAAGAACTAAATTAATTTATTATTATAATTATAATTCATAAACCATTTAGGAACTTAATTATTTATAATGAGAGTACTACTTATTAATTAATTCTTAAACCATTTAGGAGCTAAATAATAATAATAATAATAATAATAATAATAATAATAATAATAATAATAATAATAATAATAATCCTCTTATTAATTTATAATTAGTATTTCTAAAATACATAATTATAAATATTAAGCTATTTAATTCATTTTATCACCATAGTATAAATTAAATACACTTAATTTATATTTAATATTATGTCTCTTACTTCTAAAATAAATATTACCCTTTTGTTGTGTGACCTTTTAGGTTCAATATTAAACCGATTTTAGAATAAATAAATTATAACCATTCTAATTTATAATAATAAATTAAACACCTTTAATTTATTTATAAATAAATACTTATTTATTCCACAATAAGGGTAAGCCCTCTTAGCAATTCACGACTTTCCAGATAATATGAATTTTAATATTTGATCACAAAGAACCTATTCAACGAATAGTTACCATACAATTCAATTATTCTACCATACAATGTCCTACTAAAATATAAGACATAGAATTACTGTTAAGTCTTATTTTTGATCATGTGTATTTTGATTCTAAAATGTACAACTCTAGTTAATATAAATTGGAAACTCATTTCTAATTTTCATTCTGCCTTGGCCAAAGACTACTGAGTTGTCATTTATTGAATCACATAGGACATTCTCTTTCTTTACTCGAAATGGTAGATCTTTTATTGATCATTAACCTATCTCCATCCACAACTTATTATACCCGAACATATCCTTTGTTATACCCGAATAGTCTTAAGGAATATGACAAAATATAATTCATTATACACAAGATACTATGATGATCTCAAATCCAAAGATCACTTGTACTACTATCACATTAGGAACTCCTATTGACAGAAAGTAAAATTTTATTAGGAGTTCTTTAAGCGAATCACGTTCTATAAACTTATTCTCAAATAAGCACCTACATACTTGTTTTAGTGTCTCCACACAAAATATTATGATATCAATTATCATCTTTATAAGAGCAAGCATAATATGTACTAATCTATCCAGATTCACTAATTCTCATTTTAGTCATCCCACGATTAGGAACATTTTAATTTTGAGCTATCTTGTATTTAGATTTCATTAGCATAATCAACATTATGATTTTAAAAGTATTGCTCTAAAACTATGGATTTATCCATTTAATTAATTTAACCAGTCAATCATGAATAAATAAATGCCTTTAAATTATTCTTTTATTAATAATTGAACAAGATTACAAAATATATGCTTATCATATTAACATATGATTAGCTTGAGGGCATACTACTTTCAATCTCCCATTTGCACTAAAGTCAATCACCTTGGTATCTAATACCCATCTTTCCAAAGTGACGATTGAACTACTGCTGAGATAATGTTTTAGTAAATGGATCTAAAATATTATTCTGAGAGTCCACTTACTCCACGGTGACGTCTCCTTTTTTAATGATTTCTCTAATCAAATGAAACTGCCGCAACACGTGTTTGAATTTCTGATGAGACATGGGTTCCTTAGCTTGTGCAATAGCTCCCGTGTTGTCACAAAATAAGGGCACTGGTCCTTGTATACTAGGAACCACTCTAAGTTTGGTGACAAACTTCTTTATCCAAATAGTTTTCTTTGCAGCTTCACTTGCAACTATATACTATGCCTCTATCACTGAATCAGCAACTGTTTACTGCTTGAAACTCTTTCAACTCACTGCGCCACCGTTTAAAGTAAACACATAACCCGAAATGGATTTTTTGTCATCTCAATGAGTTTGAAAACTTGAGTCTGTATAGCCCACTAGTTTCAAATCCGACCCACCGTAAACAAGAAATACATTCTTAGTTTTTTTTAAGTACTTTAGGATATTTTTCACTACTTTCGAGTGTTCTTCTCCAAGATTCGACTGATATTTGTTTTTCACACTAAGTGCATAAGCAATATCAGGTCTAATACATGGCATCTCATACATGATAGATCCTATTGCCAAAGTAGAAGGTATCTTACTCATATGGTCTCTCTCTTCAGGTGTTTTTGGGGCCTGATTCTTGGAGAGATGTATTACATGGCTCATCGGTATGAACCCTCTTTTGGAATCTTCCATGCTAAACTTCTTTAGCATCGAATGAATATATCTTTCTTGGGTCAAGCCAAGCATCCTTTTAGATTTATCTCTATAGATCTTTATCCCTAAAATGTAGGATGTTTCTCCCAAGTCTTTCATGGAGAAGTGTTTAAACAACCATATTTTAACTAACTGTAGCATCGGAACGTTATTCTCTATTAGTAGTATATCATCAACATATAATACTATGAATGTAACAGCTCTCCCACTAACCTTCTTATACACATATGGTTTATCCTCGTTTTCGATAAAATTAAACTTTTTAATTGTCTCATCAAAACAGATGTTCCATCTTCGAAAAGCCTGCTTTAATCCATAAATGGATCGTTGCAGCTTACAGACTTGATTTGTTCATTCTCTAAAAATAAATCCCTCTGGCTGCGTCATATATGCATTCTCATGCAATTTTTCGTTGAGGGAGGTCGTCTTCACGTCCATTTGTCAGATCTCATAGTCATAATAAGCCACAATTGCAAGCAAAATTCGAATGGACTTAATCATAGCTACTGGTGAGAAGGTTTTATCATATTCAACAACTTGCTTTTGTTTGAAACCTTTTGCAAACAGTTGAGCCTTATAGGTTTCCACCTTGCCGTCTGCTCCAGTCTTTCTCTTAAAGACTCATTTGTACCCGATGGACTTTATACCCTCAAGTGGAGTAACCAAAGTCTATACTTGATTCTCATACATGGAGTCTCTCTTGGATTTCATGGCGATAAGCCATTTCTCTGAGTCTTTATTACTCATAGTATCTTCGTATGTCAATATATCATCATCATCTATGATGAGTACCTCATCATCATCCTCTATGATGAATTCATACAGCTCAGGTATCTTCGATACTCTTCCAGACTTACGAATAGGTTATTGTATAGTAGGTTCTTTTACTTAATCAGGTTCCTTCGTTTGATCCGTAGTGTTTTATGATTCTTGAACTTCTTCAAGACTTATCTTACTCTCACTGACCCCTTCAAAGATAAACTCATTTTCTAAGAGGGTAGCATGTTTCGCAACAAACACCTTTTGATCAGTAAAATGATAGAAGTAATATCATAAACTTTCTTTAAGATATCCCACAAATTTGCACTTGTCGGATCTTTTCTCTAGCTTATAATTGTCAAATTTTTTGACATAAACTGGACAACCCCAAATCTTAACATGCTTAAGACTTGGTTTTCTCCCTGTCCATAACTCATATGTGTCTTAGGGACAGATTTCGATGGTACCTAATTAAGTAGGTAGGCAACCATTTTTAGGGAATAACCCTAGAAGGATACTAGAAGGTCAATAAAACTCATCATGGACCGACCCATGTCCAACAAGGTACGATTTCTCCTTTCAGATACACCATTCAGCTATGGTGTACCAGGAGGTGTCTATTGTGAGAGAATACCATTCTCTTTGAGATGATCGAGAAATTAATTACTTAAGTATTCCCCTCCTCGATTCGATCAAAGAATCTTAATACTGTTGTTCGTTTGTTTCTCTACTTCACTTATGAATTCTTTGAACTTTTCAAATGATTCAAACTTGTATTTCATCAAATACACATACAAATCTAGAATAATCATCAGTGAAAGTAATATAATATGAATAACCTCCTCTAGTGTGCGTTGTCATAGGTCCATATACATATGTGTGTACCAACTCTAACAACCCTGTAACTTTTTCTCCTTTTTCATTAAAATGAGATTTAGTCATTTTACCCATAAGACAAGATTCACAAGTTAGATATGATTCGTAATCAGATAACTATAAAAGCTCATCTTTATGAAACTTGTTTAATCTTATTTCATTTATATGACCGAGTCTATAGTGCCACATAAATGTATGATTTACATCATCTCTTTTTCTTTTCTTAGTTTGTTCAATTTGTAAAATATTTTCATGCAAGTCAAGTATGTAAAGCCCATTTAGTAAATTACCAATATCATATAAAATATTATCATTATAAATAGAACAACTATTGTTCTTTATTATAATATCAAAATCATCATTGCCTAACATAGGAATCGAAATAATGTTTCTAATTAGTATTGGAACATAATGACAATTATTTAAACTAATAGACTTGCCCATAGGTAGTGTTAAACAATAAGTTCATACGGCTAATGCAACAACCTTTGTTCCATTCCCCATGCGTAAAACGACTTCCCCTTTGTTTAACTTTCTACTTCTGCTTAGTCACTACATAGGATTACGTATGTGAGAATCACAACTGGTATCTAATACCCAAGTAGAACTTTAACTTACAAAAAAACTTATTTTAATCATGAACAAACTTGAATCTGTAGTAAGCTTCTCCAAGCTTCTTCTGCTTAGCTACTGCAAAATACTCTTTGCAGTTTCTTTTCTAGTGACCTAGCTTATTGCAATGGAAGTAGGTTCCTTTGCTGTTAGGTTCAGCTTTCTTTGTATCCTTAGTTTTCGCCTTGCCTTCAGCCTTCTTCTTTTTCTTCTTTTTGGAAGAACCCTTTGGTATCTTCCTCTTCTTGGAAGAATCATCTACTAACAACATTTGGTCTTTTTTGGATGTTAAGTGACCCTCCATTGTTTTCAACATATTAAGTAACTCAGGTAAACTGACATCCAACTTATTCATGTGAAAGTTCATAACAAATTGTGAGAAGGTGTCCGAGAGTGACTGCAAGATCAAATCTTAGCTCAATTCTCCATCCATGACAAACCCAAGTTGTTCAATCAAATTGATCATCTTAAGGACATGTGTCTCTACAATAATACCCTCAGTCATGTGAGATCAGAAAAGCTCCTTAGATATCTGATATCTAACTGTCCTACTTTACTCACCATACAAGTCTTTAAGGTGCAGCAAGATAGTAGGTGCATCCATTTTCTCATGCTGACGCTGAAACTCGTTACTCATAGATGTGAGCATGATGTATTGAGCCACAGTTGCATCATCTTGCCATTTTTTAAAAATAACAATCTCTTCCTCGTAGGCTTCTCCTATAACACTTGCAGGAAAGTTTTTCAGTAATGAGAACAATTCTTAAATTCCTTAACCAGACCATGTAATTCAGTCCGATCAATTTGTTAGCATCAAGTATGCTCTACAGTGTAAGTGAATTGGACATTTGTAAAATTCTGCATGTGAAATGTAACAAGATGTAGCATACATTCATTTTATTAATTACCAAAATAAATTAGATCTTTATTTAAATTGGTATCTCTCACTATTTTCATCAAACTATATTACCCTCTTTATATAGTTTGGCAAATCTAGTTAAAGATTTACTAGGGAGATAAGGATCTCATCAACATAAATACAGTCTTGTGTCTGCACAACAAACTATACTTATTCAACGGGTAGACAACTCCTTGTTAATTACATCAATATGTAACTCCTTTTAATTTTGCCTCTTAAATTATTATGATCAATTGTGTGCACATTCGAATTAAAATTATCTAAGTTAAGTCCGACCTAGCATTCCATATAAGTGAAGAGAAAAATACTGTGCTTGTGTGTGCACAACAAAACAGTATCGTTCAATTCCTTATAAACATCTAATATAATAAAGTCAACATCTTAAATATTTAATACAAGCCTTGTATGTGCACAATAAACTCATATTAAATATTTAATACTTTATTGCTTTATCATGCTAAAAGGCCACGTTCGATATTCCAAATATCTTTGAACATTACAACTTAATATATTTCCTTTGAGGGGTTTGTTATTAATTCTCTCATCTTATTCAACGGGTAGACAACTCCTTGTTAATTACATCAATATGTAACTCCTTTTAATTTTGCCTCTTAAATTATTATGATCAATTGTGTGCACATTCAAATTAAAATTATCTAAGTTAAGTCCGACCTAACATTCCATATAAGTGAAGAGAAAAATACCGTGCTTGTGTGTGCACAACAAAACAATATCGCTCAATTCCTTATAAACATCTAATATGATAAAGTCAACATCTTAAATATTTAATACAAGGCTTGTATGTGTACAACAAACTCATATTAAATATTTAATACTTTATTGCTTTATCATGCTAAAAGGCCACGTTCGATATTCCAAATATCTTTGAACATTACAACTTAATATATTTCCTTTGAGGGGTTTGTTATTAATTCTCTCATCTTATTTAGCACGCATGCGCACCCCGCACCCCACCCCCCCCCCCCCACCCCCCACACCCCACACACACACACATATATATATAACTAGCATGCCTATATATAATACTATATTCTACTTGGATTGATTATAGACTTTATTCTAGTTTGATTCATTTGAGCCACCAAATGAATCAAAAGGTCAAACATAGGGTGTAGGAACAAATACATTGAATATAACTATTACATTCAAAACCTGGGCTCCATTACAAACGAATTTTCAAGTGCTCCTAGCTTTTTGGCTCCAAATCTTCAAATAATTCTATATAATCCTATTATAATCTATTTTTATAAAACAGAAATCTTGATCAGCAGTTAAGGGGAAGTACATAGGAAGGAGATATAATTTACAATAGAAAAAATTTAGAAAGACGAGGTATGCAGACCCCATTTATTAAAACTCATTCATTCATGCATTCAACTAAAATAAATCCAATAACATTAGTCAATAGTCCATAATCAATCTCTTGTATTATCATACATATCATCATATGTATCAATACAAAATTTTATATCATACATATCATCATATGTATCATTCATCTTATGAATTTAAAATCACTCCATATATATATTGATATCATTTGAAGGGCAATTTAGGTTGCATGAAATCCAATTTCAAATTTAAAAAACTCTTTATTTTAATTATAAAATAATCTAAAATAACCCTTTATTTAATTTTTAAGCTGCATAAAATTAAAAACTGGACAAATCTGCCACCCAGTGCCCCGGCGCTAGGCTGCAGAAATAGTTTCTGCTGCTCAGCGCCTCGGCGCTTGAAAACAGGCCAATCTGAACGCCTCGACGCTGGGCTACCGCACCAGATCGCGAATTTCCAGTTTTTCGCGATTTTGATTGTTTCTCCATCCAAAACTTGATTTTTGCTTCTTGTTTTCAAACCCCATGATTTTATACAACAAATTATTCCCAATAAATTATTCTAAACACATACCCATACATATACGTAATCAAAATAATTAATAAGTCGCATAAGTTTGGCTCTTGATGTCATTATTAATTTGCAAAAAACACGGCATACATACAATCAAAGTGTATAACGCAGTGAAAATATGCAATAAAACGAATTTAAAATTTTTCTTCAGACCAAAACCAGGATCTTTCTCATGCAATTCTTATTAATTGAGGAATGATAACGGGTTATACCTTTATAGATTCAACTCTTGAAATAGCTACTAGTTCACCTCCAAATCTTTCATGTTCCTCTTCAATTTCACCAATTAGAATCTTCATATCAACGTTAGCTACCCAAGTGTGTAGCCTCTAAAGGTGATTTACCAAAAGTAATATGAATTGAAAAACTAATTTAGATTCAACAAGAACTTGGGTAGCTAACCCTAATTCTCTATCTCTCTCTCTAACTTGATGTAGAGAATTATTAGAAGTATTCTCCAATACTTGAAAAGTCCGAGTAACCCCAATCGATAATAAGACCCCTTTTATTTATAGATTTGTTCAACCATCCTAAACTCTTTAGGAATAAGGTTTTAATGTAACTCATAATCTAATTAAGAACTAAATTAATTTATTATTATAATTATAATTCCTAAACCATTTAGGAATTTAATTATTTATAATGAGAGTACTTCTTATTAATTAATTTTTAAATTATTTAGGAACTAAATAATAATAATAATAATAATAATAATAATAATAATAATAATAATAATAATAATAATAAGACTCCTCTTATTAATTTATAATTAGTATTTCTAAAATACATAATTATAATTATTAAACTATTTAATTTATTCTATCATCATAGTATAAATTAAATACACTTAATTTATTGTTACTATTATGCCACTTACTTCTAAAATAAATATTATTCTTTTGCGGTGTAACCTTTTAGGTTCAATATTAAATCGGTTATAAAATAAATAAATTAGAAATATTCTAATATTATTTATAATAATAAATTAAACACCTTTAACTTATTTATAAATAAATACTTATTTATTCCACAATAAGGGTAAGCCCCCTTAGAAATTCATGACTTTTCGGATAATATGAATTTCAACATTTGATCATAAAGAATCTATTCAACGAATAATTACCGTACAATTCAATCCTTCTACCTAGGGGTGTCCATCGGTAAAAAACCGAACCGGTACCGAAAAAATCGAACCGGTACCGAACCGAAATTACCACTAAAACAAGAACCGAAAATCGAACCGAATTACAGATTTCGGTACCGGTTCGGTACAAATTCGGTTCGGTTTTTTCGGTTCGATTTTCGATTTTTACCAATTAGCAATATATATAATTATTATTAATTATATATATATATATATATAATTATTATTAATTATATAATAATTAATATAAATTTATTATTATATTATGTAATTCGGTTCTTTCGGTATACCGAATCAAACCGAAATTCAAAAATGCTCATACCGCTACCGGTACCGAAAAATATAAAAAACCGAAAAAATTGAAACCGAAAAAACCGGTACCGAAAAAAATCGGTACCGAAAAAACCGATACCGATCGGTTCGGTAAAAAATCGAAAATTTTGAACACCCCTACTTCTACCATATAATGTCACAATCAAATATAAGAAATGAAATTATTATGAAGTCTTATTTAATTTGATCATATATATTTCGATTCTAAAATGCACAACTATAATTAATGTAAATTAGAAACTCATTTCTAATTTTTATTTTGCCTTGGCCAAAAGACTACTGAGTTGTCATTTATCGAATCACATAAGACATTCTCTTTATTTACTGAAAGTGAAAGATCATTTGTTGATATTTCACCTATCTCTATGCACAACTTATTATACATGAACATATCATTTGTTATACCCAAATAGTATTAAGGAATATGACAAAATATAATTCATCATACACAAGATACTATGATGATCTCAAGTACAATGATCACTTGTAATACTATCACATTAGAAACTCCTATTGATAGGCAAGTAAAACTCTATTAGATGTTCAAACAATTAATTAATGGAGCATCATGATTTTTAGAAGATGGGAAAAATCATATTCATCATATGAAAGTAGAGTTCAGCAATTGGATACCGAGACATACATCACAGTTAGTGTCGGCAAATCATGGTAGATTTACAACTGTGCTAAACTCAATTTGTTGCTTATTGGCCCTCAACTGCCAAAGAAGATACAGGATTTTACTTATTATCGTGATTACACATTTGTTGCGTATGGGAATGATATTGCAGTTTATAAGCAGGCTCATCAAGTGGCAACATGGAGCAGGCATACTGTCAACATAAACCAGTTGCTTCTAATTAGAGAACACGTTCTTAGTGTTGATGTCGAAGGCAATATCTCACCTGGGCTTTTAAAAGGAATTGGTCAGAATCTTGCTCCAAATGGACACATCTTGCTAGAAGACAAATTTACACCTAGTTGTATAATGCATCCAGATACTTACCTAAATAAGGTACTTCTAAGAAGTCAAGAGGGTGCACTTCAACTTTGGAACATTAGCACAAAGAAAATGCTTCTTGAGTTCAAATGCTAGAAATCATTTATATGTTGTTGTGTTTCTTCTCCAGCACTGGATGTTGTTATAGTTGGTTGTTCTGATGGAAAGATTCATATTCACAACATTCGTTATGATGAAGAAATAGTTAGTTTTACTCAGTCTAGTCGAGGTGCTGTAACTGCCTTATCTTTCAGCACCGATGGACACCTAGGGGGTCATCTGGTGTTATAAGCATATAGAAACTTGAGAAGATGAGGCTTTAGTCCGTCATTAAAGAGACCCATGATTCTTCTATTATTTTGTTACACTTTTTTGAGAATGAGCTTGTGCTAATGAGTGCATCTGTCGATATAAAAATGTGGATTTTTAACACAATTGATGAGGACCCTCATCTTCTACGATTTCGATGTGGGCACAGTGCTCTTTCTCTTTGCATAAGGTTCTAAGCTAATGGGAGACACATTCTATCTGTTGGTCAGGATCGAGCATTTCGCCTGTTCTCCGTTATCCAGGATCAGCAAAGTAGAGAGCTATCTCAACGCCATGTATCAAAAAGGGCTAAAAAGCTCAAGCTGAAGGAAGAAGAGATAAAACGGAAGCCTGTTATTGCATTCAATTCTGCTGAAATTAGGAAATCCGATTGGTGCAATGTAGTTACATGTCATTTAGATACTGCACATATGTATGGAGGCTTCAAAATTTTGTGCTAGGTGAGCACATACTGACACCATGTCCTGATAATCAAACACCAGTAAAGGCCTACACCATTAATGCATGTGGCAATTTTGCTATTCTGGGAACAACAACTGGCTGGATTAAGTGATTCAATCTTTAATCAGGCATAAGCCGAGGCAGTTATGTCGACATGTTAGAAGGAGAAAGATCTGCCCATGATGGAGAAGTTGTTGGCATAGCCTGTGATTCAACAAATACCCTGATGATAAATGCTGGATATCATGGAGACATAAAGGTTTGGGATTTCAAGGGGCGTGAGCTAAAATCCATATGGGAAATAGGTTTCCATCTTTTCAAGATTGTTTACCATCGTTCTAATGGTCTTTGGGCTACTGTTGCAGATGATTTAGTTATCCGTTTGTTTGACGTTATGGCATTGAGAATGGTTCGTAAATTTGAAGGTCATGCAGACTGTATAATGGACGTGTGTTTCAGTGAGGATGGGAAATGGATATTTGGGTAAGTAGTTATCACCATCAAAGAGTTAAAAAGTTATCACCATTAAGTACCACTTAATGCGAACTTTAACTAGAAAGAGAGGTGGTTTAATGCTCAAGAAAATGGGGTTGAATTATTGGCAATAGTTTCAATGGCTAGTTGAGTTGGCTGCAAAAATGATGGTATTTGATCCGGGAGGAGTGTAATTTTGGGGCCATAACCACCCAACCTTTGGTTTCTTTCAATCCTTGAAGACAAGGATAATTTGAGGGGATGGCATTGTTATAACTAGCACGTGTGGAAATTGAATAAGAGAGCTGAAGGAAAGAAGGGACAACAAGAGTAGTGATGTCACGGTAGCAGTTAGCAGCTCAGCATCAATTAACAATTAAACCAATGGCAGTTAGTAGTTAGGCGATTCAAATTTGTAACAAAATTTTAGAAGGAAAGTTTGTTGTAACAGTAGAGCTAGGAATAGTTTAGTGGTTTATAACTAGACTGATATGGGAAGGGAAATGGCAAGCTGAATGTACTGAATTCCTTCTTTTATAATCATGCAACTCTTCTTCTTTCCCAATAAAATTCTCCATTTCTGGTTTTGCCATTTTTTCTTTATTTTCGATCTCTGTTTTTTATTTTTCTTTTTAATTCCTTGAATTTGCATTACAAATTAATCTAATTGCATAACAACTTTACCATGGAAGGTGGAAGACTGTTGCCAATTCAGATAGAGGTGGAAGGTGTCGCTAATTTGAGGGAGGGGCTTAAAGGTCGATTTATTTCCTTCTTTATAAGTCGATTCATAAATAATAAAGGTGTTCTCTTTTAATTTAATTGAATGGCTAAAATGCATCATAACTTATAAAACCAAGGGCTCTGATTTCATTGCCTAATTTTGAAAAGGCTATAGCCTCGAGTTCTGCTCGCCTTGCGCCTAGTCGACTGAGGTGTGCGCCTTTTTCAAGAGCTACGCCTCATGTAAAGTGAGGCCCTTTCTCTCTGCCTAGCTACGCCTTGCACCTAGGTGTGCGCCTATGCGCACCCCTTTCACAACGCTTATTTTAACCCACTAAAAACTCACCCAACCAATTCATAACTTAATTTTTTACATACAAAATAAATTATTTCTATATTTTTTGATGTGAGATTTGAGTGTTGCAAAATGATTATTTATAAAACTCAAGAAAAAAAATTATTTGCTTCTAATAAAATATCTTTACAAAATATTATCAAGAATATAATAATTTTATAATAGGACATTTGGTTTGCAAATTGGGTAATGAGCTCCTTGTAATTTAAAAGTTTGTTTGCAATTTTCTATGTTAAAATAAAATAAATATATAAATAAATAAGTAAATTTCTATTTATAAATAAAATTTCTCCCCCTTGCACAAAATTATTAATTAGTCATACTAATATGTGAAAAGAAAAACATAAAAAACACTACAAATCTGTAAAATTTATAATTTTTTGCAATAATAATTTCATAAATTCATAAATTTTAAGTTATAAAATTATATTCTATCATTCTTATAATATTTGATCATTGTTGATTTTTTAAAATCAACTTAAAATATTTTTAAATTCAAAATTAACATAATTTTTTTATTTTTAATTAATATAATAATAAATATTATAAATTACTTATCGTAAATTTTATTATTTCTAACTTTTAATAATTATTTTAAAATATTTTTTGAGTTTAAAAATATGTCTAATTGAGTTTCGAAAGGTCATATATTTTATTCGGTGGGACTCTCTGCCAAGTCCAAGCCCTCTGTCGTCTCTCTCTCTTTGTATCCGCTCTTCCCTCCCTCTCTTGCGCTTCAGTAGTCTCCCGATCTTCCACACGCTTCCCGAGTGGTCGCGTCCGTAGCAGTCCCAGCGTGACAGCATCCCTCACCGTCCCGCTGGCTACTTCTATGATTATACTGTTAGGTATGTAATAACTTGAATCAAATCATCAATTGATTGATTCATCAATTGATTAGTTGATTAGTTTTTTATTATTCAGCCTTAATTGTGTAATAAATTGGTTCCTTACTTATTGGTCATGTCTTTACTGCTGTAATTTGATGCTAAATAGAAAAATACCATCTGCAAAATTTTCTAATTTTAAAGGTGTGTTTTTCTTTCATTTTTATCCCATAATATAATGAGTGTTTAGTTTAATAGTGGTTACATGGTAGGGAAATTGTATTGTTATAATTCGGACATTATGTCATTTTGTATTATCATGGAAAAAAAAGAACTCTTCTTGTGGAACAATTTTTTTTTATTCTTTTGCACATGGGATTTTTTTTGTGTGGAAATGACACAGTAGAAATATATAAGCATGAGATGAAAAGTTAGAAAGAACAAAAAAAATAATTCATTATAAGAGCAGTGAAAAAACAGCATTGTCTTGGTTCCAAACCGGCCCCAACCGGTCCTAGATACCGGTAGGGAGATTTGTTTTTGGGTTAAACAGGTAAAGGGTACAGTTCGGACCGTATGGTATGATATTTTAGTGTTGTACACCCCCAGTCCCATAGGCCAATCTTACAATGTTGTATTATTGCATTCACAGGATATAGTACTTACATTTAGACCTCCTTCCTGTATTACAACGGACAGTTCTCAGCCCTCTGTAGTTCAAGGCAAATAGAGATCAATAAAAACAATGGGGGTTGGTCGTGAAGTGACAATCTCATTAGATGGTGTGAGGGACAAAAACTTGATGCAACTGAAGAAGCTCAATTCTGTCCTCTTTCCTGTACGGTACAATGACAAATACTACGCTGATGCTCTTGCCTCCGGCGAATTTACCAAGTTAGGTGAGATTTCCTCTTCTGTGTTATCATTAAAATTCCATTATATGAATTGGATATTCCGTTTATAATTGTTTAGAATGAGGCTTTATTGATGTTTATTGATTAATTGGATTTTCTAGGGTTTTTGGTTCAATGAAATTATTGGTTAATTGAGAGTTTCGGGTTTTGCTTTTTGCGGAGTTTAGTTTGTTTCAATTACAATACTGCTCCAATGTTGTTTGCTTTCTCAAATTGACAATGATAGGTTTTGGTGATATTTAAAGTCCAATATACACACCTTATGGTTTGGTGGCTTATTAATTTAATGATTTAAGTTAACTCACCTAGTGTTGTTGATTTATGTGTCACCACAAGGGATTGGGTGCATTCATAGCTCTATCTCATTATTTGTTTTGCTTAGTTTTAAATTACATGACTGGAGATATCATACTATACAGTTTTAGTAGTATGCATTGAGATATGGATATTTGATATTTTTGTAAAAGGTAGAGATGAAAGAAACATTCTTTAACAACTTGACCTTGCTTGTCTACGTAATAAAGTAAACAAGCTTATAATGCTCAAAATTTCAACCATCTGAACCTGAGCAAGTTCCAGGCCTCAAGCACACAAAGCTAACTTAGGTTTAGAATTTGTGTGGCTGCTATGTCTACATTTTGCTAAGTTCCTCGTATAGGGTTGTATGAATTGGCTGATGTCATGTCATAAACATTTCCTTGAATTTTTATTTTTTAAATTGAATGTCAAATTGCACTCAGTTGTTCCAGACCGTCAAATTTGAAGTTTTCTCCTTATTAATGAGCCTAGTCTCCATATTGATGATATGATAACACTGCTGTACAATTTTGCATTACTATTTAGAAAGTTTATTCATAATAGTATGAGGTAGGGATGTCATTTTGTTTGCTTTGCTTTTACGTCCTTTTCCACTTTATAACGGACATGTTTTTAATAGATTTGGGAAATTTGGTCTTTAGGATTTTCTTGATAAGTTCATTTAGTCTACACAATTTATCAGGACGTGTTACGTTTTGTTTTTTACTCCTACTTAAAACGACAGCAAAATAAAAGAATTAAAGAATGAATATTCTTTGTGTATTGCAAATGAAAGACTGTTCTTGCATTATTTTCAGAGCTGTGTTGCTAGATGATGATGTTATTCTTAATTCTCCTAAGAAATGTTTCAAGGACATAATGCCCATCATGGATCAATAAGATCAACAAACGTAATTGCCTACTAACATTACCTTTGTTTTATTGCTTGAAAAAATTGAAAGACTAAAGGATGTAAATTAATCAAATCCGAATACAGCTATTACAATCATTACATGATGTAAGAGACATTTTTGCAAACTCTTGAAACTTTCATGCATAATGTTGTTAGTTTAAGTAATTCTGTATTTGGGATGTATTTAGTCGACTAGCCTGAAGAGGTTTTGTTGTTGATTAGATTTCTGCTTTGGCAGGCGTAGAGGTGCTACAATGTCGTGGAAATGCTGTTTTTTTATTGTTTACTCGTTATTTTGTGGTGTTTATGGAATGGACATAATGATAGGTTTTTTAGGGAGAAAAGTTTGCCTCCACATTTGCTGAGTATTAGTGTTTTAAGCCTTGTATCTTGGAGGAGTCCTTGTATGGTATTTTCTATCCATAATTTTTTCTTCTTTTATCTAAACACATTCCCTACTCTAAAGTTCTAGATTGGGAGTATTAAAATTATCATTTGCCCACACATGTAATGCAATTGAGTACACTTTTTATAGAGTTGATAAGCTTTGCTGTTGCTTCAAGGCATTGCCTATTTACTGCAAGGAAGAACTAATTTTTGCTTGTGAGCTACTAAATCCCTTACAAGGATCGAAGGCCATCGTTCTTAGAAATTATTTGAAGGCAAATTTAAAATCGTTTTGGAGTTGATAAAACCATATTTGGAAGCTGAATGTGATGCAATGAGAACTCTATATCTATTGGAGCTGAATGTGATGCAATGGGAACCCTATATCTGTGTGAGCTGAATGTGATGTAATGACTAATGAGAACTGTTAAATCCAAATGGCATGTTCAAAAATATTATGTTGATTATGGAAACTAACTCTGATGTTGAGACACAAGAGGAACCAAGCATCTATTGAAGAAGATAAAAATGAAGTCTGGGTAACAGATAAAAGATTGAGAATTTTTTTGAAGTTTATGTTGCAGAATCAGTTAAAGTTTGCCAATTGAAGAGGTTCCTAGGTTTTCTATTGCTACTCATGCAAGTCTAGAGTTTATGATTTCTCATTCATCTACGCTTTAAAAACTCGAGGATGAGTTTTTATTAGTGGTAGATAAAAGGCTGTCAAACACACTATTAACAGAGTCAATAAGGGATTTATGAACTCCTAGACTTTTCATGCATTATAGTAGGTTGATGTAGAACAAGGATGGGAAAAAGGAATAAATGGGATAAATAGGAGATAATAAAGCACAAGACTTGAAATCAATAATATCAATTTAATCCAATTTATATTATTATAATGATGGATGTTTATACAGGAATAAGATAAACCCCAATACTTAATGACCAAGTAAAATATTAGTTAACCCTAATTAATAGAGGGGAGGGAGGGAGGGAGGGAGGGGGGAATACCATATCAAGTATACCTATTAAAAATATCACATCAAAATAAAATAAATTTGAAAATAAAGTGTGATATTTTATTGTATTACCTTAAATATTGAATATTTCTTTTGCTTGCTTTCAGAGGTGAGCTCTGCATAAGTAGAATGTTTTAATATTGATTTGCTACCAATTTATATGTGGTTGTGAATATTTAACGACTTTATTTTTCGGACAAAAGGATGAGCTTCATATGTTATTTTCAAAATAGGTGAAGGTGTGCTTTTATGCATTTTTATCACTTCAGTATATATATATATGGGAGTGATCCATAGCAATTATTTGCTATGGAAGAAAATATGGCATACACTATCAATACCCTTTATTGTAGCAACCAACGGACAAGATTAAAAAAACAAAAAACGCCATCCGCCACTAATAGTAGCAAAATCCGCTACTATTAGTGGCGGACTGACTTTTTATCATAAAGCCCTTAGATTAAACTACAATAATAATATTGTATTAAACCATCCGCTAGTAATACTAGCTAATGGAGATCAATATATCTATGTACTATATTTCTATTACGTAGGAAGCTGTTAAACTATATAATAATATTATATTAAATTCTTAGTTAACTATTCTATACTAAATAAACTAAATAGTTAATAAATCATAAACCCTAGTTACTAAACCTTTAACCCTAGTTACTAAACCTTAAACCCTAGTTAATAAACCATAGTCACTAAACCTTAAACCCTAGTAAATAAACTTTGAACCCTAGTTAATAATTTGCTCCGATTTGTCAAGCGGTGTGAGTTGTGGTTTGGGAGGCTATTATTAGTAGCGTACAATAATTTTATTTTATTTTTTGTCCTATAATATTGGTTGACCAGCTTTGACTTGAGGGACAATTATGTAAATGGGTCGTCCGTTACTATTAGTAGCAGATGACGGTTTTCCAGTTCTAATCCCGATTGTTTAGTCTTCTATTGGACTATAGAGATGATTTTGGCCCATTTTTAATCCATAACAAGTACTTACTATAGATCATTTGCCATATATATATATATATATATATATATATATATATATATATATATATATTTGTTGAGATTACTATTATTAAGGGGAAAAGTCGAGAACCTCCTTTATCCATTAAATTTGTTTTCTGAGAAGAAGGTTCAAGGGTCTTTGGAAACTATAAGTGTTCTTGTCTTTAGTTGCAATAAGCATATGATGAAGACGTAAGAAGGCTCATTATGAATCTATAATTGGCAAGAGGGGGTGCAGTAGGTGTTCTCCTCCAGTAGAAGTAAAATTAGTATAGCATTTTCCCTACCTTGTTTAAAATAAAAAAATAAAAAAAAAATCACAATAATATCCCATGTCACATCTTGTGAGTTTGCTAGACACTTGCGAAACTAGAATAGGTGGTGTTCCCATTCATTACATTTAAATTTTGACAAAGTGGTGTTTTTTTTTGTAGACCTTGGTTCGTTCAAATGGTGTACCAATTAGCTTATGGTTACATTTATAGTCTAAACCATCTCAGTGGCTAAGAAATGCCTAAAAGCGTGTTTGGGATCGGTTATAAACAGTTAAAATTGCTTATAATCATATTTATAAAATAGACTTGCTTTTTAAAACTGCTTATAATCACTTTTTGTGGAAATAATCAGAAATACCAATTTGGTGCTTCTAATTATTTGCAAAATTTAATAATTAGATTTGACCAAGTATATTACTAGTCTATTTGTATTTATTTTAATAACTCCACTCATTGCCCTCTTTACTTCTCAAAACTTCCTTTTTAGTAATTTATACTTGAAATAAGTTATAAGCAATTTCTTTAATCCTCAACACTTTTTACTGTTTTACTAGTGTAAGTGCCTTTTCATTACCAAACACAAATTGGTTTTTTTTAAACTGTTTATAAATAAAAGCGGTAATCAAAATCAACAATCATGCTTAAGCAATCCCAAACGTAATCTAAGTTAGCAAATTAGTTTTACCAACTCCTTGATGAGGATGTATCCCATTGACTTAATAAGAAGACTATTTTAATTTTTTTCTTGTAGTTTGCTTTAATTTCTTGTTGAGCACATTTACGTGTTCAATTTTTAACATATTTAGTTGCAATTTGCCTTGCGATACTTGGACTGAAGTTTGCTTTCTCGAGTTATATATGTCATCATATCCTTATCATCATATACATATCCAGGTGTTTATATATATATGCAGGGGCATATCTAATTGGTGGTACGGGTGGTCACTTAACCACCCTTAAATTCGTAAAAACCTCACCTAGTAAGGGTACTATGGTAAAATTTGAGCACCCTTAAAACAAATAGGAGTATTCACAACTTGTACAAAATTGGAGTCTCAATTTTTAGTACTTACAGCTTGTACAAAATTCAGTTATAATCTCTATTCAAAAAATTAGCTATGTCACCGTTAATTTCACTTAAAATTGTAAATTGTAACTATGTTGATGCCTCTTTTCTATGATATTCAATTTCTCTCAAATTCTATGATATGTTTCTTTAAATTTCAATTTCCCTAAAGTTTCAGGTCTTCTCTTCTAATTTGTCTTGCATATTGTCTTAAATTTTGATTTTATTTACTGATTTACATATAAAATATGTTATGAATAATTGATATGGAATTGAGTATATTTGTCCTCAATTATTTTAATGTATAATATATATGTATTATATAAAGAGTATATTTTTTTAGGAGTAGGGCTCTTTTTTTCCCTTTCTAATTGTACTTGATTGTATTTTTTTTTTGGGTACTTATGTTTGCTTCTTTTTTTTTAATAGGTTGCAAAAAAATATTTGTAGTTATTTTACCAATCTCGGCACTAGTAAACGTACTCGATTTGATTCTACTCAAGAGTTGGTAAATAGTAGCTTAAATTAAAAAACATGTATTTGATACCATTAAAAATGAGGCGATTCCAAAAAAATTCAAGAAATTGGATCACGAAAAATAATTTTGTAATGATTGTAATATATTTTTAATGAACTCTATATTTGGTGAATTATATTAATTATTATTTTTTTATTGGTCAATTTTTCTTAATTATCTGTAGTTATAACAGTGACGACCCTTGATAAAGATTCTGGACACGCCACTGTATATATGTATATATGCCATACTAATAGTTTCTTTTCTGTCCATTTTTCTGTTTGGATCATGTTTACACTTGCCTGCAAATGGGTCTCCCTTTCCCCCAAGGGCAAGTTGTAAGGTACACCTGCAGGTAATTACAATTAAAGGACTTTATTAGTCGTTATTTTAAAAAATCTGGAAGGAGTAATAAATATTTGTTTAAGAAATGTACACTGGTGGATTGATGACGATTGGAAATGTAGCATCAAACCCTAGTTTGGTTCACTGATTGCAATATTGCTTAGAGAAGTTAATTTAATAGGTCAATTTGATGTCCAAGCCAAAAAATGATGAACAATAGCAGTATAGTGTTGCCATGATGAAGAAAATGATGAAACAATGAAGAACATTAGCAAAGGTAAGAAAAAAAAGATAACAGGAATGAAATAAGAGAAACTTGGAGAGAAAGATATAGCAAAAGATGAAATCATGGAGTGGACTACCCTTATCAATTCATTGATAATCTCAAACAGTCCATGCTTCTCCATTTATACCAGATTAAGGCTATAAGTATCTTGCACCACTGATTTATACTATGCTAATCTGCACCTAACAACCTCTCAAACCATGTTACTCCTATTTCTAGAAACCTCTTAATTAACAAAGAGATCCCTAGGTTTTTATTTGTTCTATTAATGACCATGGCCTTACAGGAAACCTATTTTTGAAGTCCAAATAACTAGTAGGGATCCACTTCTCAGAAGACTGATGTATATTTCAAACCTTCTTCTTTTACTTTATGTTGACATACACATTTGTTATGTTAGCTTGCTTAAATCCGTTTAGAGCTTAGGGTTTAGAGGGTGGAAAAAATGGTGAATTCTCGGTTAAAGCTTTCTAAAGTCATCCATGGAGGAATGCTCTCGATTTTTGTGAAGATCGGTTTGGTGCACAAAAGCTCAGATGAAAGTTGCGTTTGTACATGTGGCCTACAACTTGAGAAACAACTTTTTCTTGGCAAGTAACTCAACAAACAGTTTGGTGGGTGAATTAAGGCAGGCTGACAGAGAGGTAAGCACATTGTTCAGTGGTGATTCATGTGCAATGAGTTGGAAGGAAAATTAGATGTTGTTGCTCCACTTAATGGATTTCTTAAGATTTGTCGAGTCTCCTTTTATCGTCCTCTCATTGTTTAATAAATCATTTATTGTGTTGGGTTTTGTTTTAGTTTACTTGGTGAATGACTGGAAGAGGGAAGCGAGGGGTTAGGCCAGGGAACTTCCTAACACAACCCCCTGTGTTTTTAATGTAGGTTGTGGCACATTTAGAGAGCTTGCTCATGTTTTTTGGATTTCACACTTTTCCCTTTCTCTTGTGGCTGATTTTTAATTTTGGAAATTAGCATCTATAGGATATGATTTATTTCATATTATAAAAAAGTAATAAATGAGGAGAGAATAAAAAGATTTCGAAGAGGGAAAGAAATATACCCCTACTGAAATATGAGAAAAAAGATTGACATCAAATTAGATATCGACTCCTCCAAAATAACTAAATCTGAATGCTAGCAAAGCGAGAATTACCACCCACTGAATATGCATAGGGATTGGGGGCTGCCTCTGTAAAGGACATGTTTTCTTTCAACTGTTGTTTGGTGAACTTCTCTTCTTTCTAATAAAATTCTTCTTTCATCAAATAAAAATAAAAAGGAGGAAGAAGAAACCATCAACAGTATATATAAGCCTGTATCTAAGTTTTGGTGTGGTGGCACCCCACGTTACCTTCTAGTGGAGGTTGCTTTACCTGGTATGTTCCTAATATAATGGGAAAATAAAATTATTAAACGCCTTTTTACTGACATGTTTGTTCCCACTGTCAGCTCTCTTAGTGATGATATGTAATGTTGAATCATAGCTATCATGTAATTTAACACAGTGCAAAAGCCTTCCACTACCTTCTGTTTGATAGGCATTCTATCATTTGTGCCACTTCAACATTAATGACATGATAGGCTATGACTTCATATTATACTTCACCACTGTTCTTAGTGATATACTTGGTGATCTTTGTGTTCATGGTGAACAATTTCTACGAACCTTGTCTGATTTCTGCTTGCCCAATCCAATTCCTTGCTTTTCATGTATGCATTCTGTCGGTTTTCTTATCTGCTACCCGTCCAACATGAAAGTATCACTGTACAAAAATCTTGTTCTTTGACATATTGTATTAATTGACTAATATTAGATACAAATAGCAGATTCTAATTATCATTGCTTCATGTTCAAATCCTTTTTGGAAGCACTTTGATAAATGGATGATTTTTTTTCGTTTGTTACTATGCTAGACTTGTCAAACTCTGAAGTATTTCCAACCCCAAGGAAATCATGATTTTTTTTATAAAGAACACGGAAATATTATATTATCGGTAGTGCAAATGGATTCAATTTTGCTGGAAAGAATTTTGTATATCAACCTATCCAGTTACTTTCTGAACCTGTTTTTTTCTCTTTTTCTTTTAATGCTATCATTGTTAATATAGAACTCATTTCTTTTCAATTAGTCCTGAAGGTCTTATTTGTATGTACTGTCTTCTACTTTTAGAAAGTAATACAGTTTCTTTTTATTTTTCTTTCTTCCTTTATTTCTTTTCTTCTTTTAAGAGAGAGGGGGGTCTAAATTTATTATTTAGTACAAATCTGAGACTTATCAACACATCAGTATTATTTACCATCTGCCTTCGTTTGTAATAATAGAATGTGCTGAAAACTGTGTATCATGTCATTTAGGGACTCATTGGGCTTTAACATTTAGTTTGTTCAAATAATAGACCACTAATCGATGCTCCTAACAAATGGTGCGTAGTTTTGGCAAGTGCCTAAGAGAAAACATAACGAATCTCGAAGTCTCGAACGCATTAACATTGTTTTGTGAAGCACTATGGCAAACTAAATAAGTAAAGCCGCGTCTATATCTGAGGGTTTTGGGGATTTTCCACTTCCAGCATCCAGTTTTTTACAGTGCTACATATTAGTTTAATTAACATAAGGACTGGCAAGTTGTGCTCCTTTCACTTAGTTTCTTCTTTCATTTGTATTTTCTTTTGGGAGGAGTTCTGGTCCTCCATCAACATTGTAGTTCCACTCTCTTCTATAATAAAATCTTCTTCTTTTATCTAAAAGGTAAAAACAAAACATGAATTTTTCCCACAAAATTTAATACTATTTTGGCTTTCTTTTCCCAGCATACTACAGTGACATTTGTGTCGGTTCAATTGGATGCCGTCTTGAGAAAAAGGAAGGAGGGGCTGTTCGTGTATACATTATGACGTTGGGTGTTTTGGCGCCATATCGCGGGCTCGGTATTGGTGAGTTATCAACTTATTTACATATAGCTCTCATTTGTAGTAATTGGTATGAATTACAAAAGCTTCCAACGTGTCACCTCTTCTAAATCTGTTAATGATGCTTTACCCTAATTGCCTGGGATTAGGCTGATTTAAGATTAAGTTGATTGTGTTTTAGTTGGCAGTCACCAATTATCATGTACAACAAAGCAAGGTTCAAAAGGGTAGATCACAATGCCTTTCAGATGTTTAAGTAATTCTATTTATCGTACTAGACTAAGGTTATTATTTTCCTGGTGGCCCAATGTTCACTTTGGGTGTTCTTGACTTTCTGGCTTATGAGCTGTACGGTCTGATGTTCTAACATCTAAGTACCAGTACCAGTACAGATTTGGCTGGTTTAATCACTTTAACTGTCGAGTTGTCAACTAGTCTGCTTTGTGGTCCAGAAAGACTTGCAAAATAGTCTCCACATTTGTCTTCCATTGAGGTCTTTTGATTTGGCCTGTTCATCTGGAAGTCCACAGTGATGAAGCAGTCCTTGTAAGTTTTTGCCTGTACATATCAATTGACTGGGTTTCAACATCAACTGATCCTTCCATTTCCACATGATACTAGATATATGTTTGAAGCTTTTCGGTTTTGGAGATTCAGGCTCATTCACAGTTCAACCCACAATCAAAGTAGAACTGCTGGACTGTGAGCCAGTCCATTCTGCTGGTTGATCTGCTGCTTGGTTTACTATGATGTTAGTATTCTGCGTGGTTTTACTGTGCAACAAAACTTAGTTCCATAAAGTAAGACCATAATCAAACTATTACTGGGATTGGCTGGAAATTGTTTTTCCCAAATCATTAGTTCTATTTTTCTAGACTAGGAACCAAGGTTTGACGGACTTAAATGTAACCTAGTTTGGTCGTTTAATTTGAGTAGAGAATCTTATGCCCTTCTTTTTGAAACTGAAATCCTGTTCACTGCTCTCTCTGGACCTATATTTGAGAAGAAAATTGTTGTATGTTTAGTTTATGTGGATTCTGGTATTTGTGCAGGTACGAAGCTCTTAAATCATGTCATTGATCTCTGCTCCAAGCAGAACATTGTTGAGATCTACTTGCACGTGCAGACCAACAACGAAGATGCCATCAACTTTTATAAGAAATTTGAGTTCAAAATCACAGATACCATCCACAACTATTACACAAATATTACTCCGCCAGATTGCTATGTTGTCACCAAGTTCATCACTGAGCAAACAAAGAAATAAATTGCAGGTGCCGAATTCTTTGAACTCCGCCTCGCAATCTAATGAGCTTGGACTGCAATATTGAAGCCTGGTAAAGAAGCACCGATAGGCAGGAATGGGCTTCATATTTTACTACAATGTCTGGGAACATGTTCATCTCCTTTATTTTTAAGAACCGTTAAACATCTTTCTTTTACTGGATAGTTGAAGGGTTGCATCTTAAGAAATATACACCTTTTTCCTGAGCAAATCGAATTTAATCAGTATTCCCATCTATACTTTGTCTCAAATGGTTGCTTTGATAGCGTTTAATGTAAAGTTCTCGTCTGTGCTGATTTTTGATGCATTTAGGCCTTTTGATTACATGTTTCTTCTTCTGTTACCATTTTACCTAATTATTCTGAAAATCTATTGTTTCTACAAACCATCACTGATTTGTCATAATATATGTAATGGCATTAATTGAATACTACAACTAAACAATTAATTAACTCAAATAAAATAATTTCACCTAATCCACCAACCCAAAGAGAATAATTAGCACTGTTAATTAAAATAAGAGAATATTTTTTCTATATTAATGTGACTAATGACTAATGACTAATTTGACCTTAGATTGAACACATGGAACTAACATGACCTACTTTCTGTCCAAAAAGTCCAACCTGAGCTAAAAATTTTAACAAAATTGGTCTTCGAGTCTCTTTTTTTTTAGGACTAACCTTAGTATTGAGGGTGAGCTTTACTTTAAAACAATTGTTTTAAGGAACTGGTTCGTAAAAATCGTACAAATCGAGGGGTAAAATTTTGCAGTTCAATCTCAATATGACCTGAACATGGGAGAGAAGAAGAGACAATTGTGTGCATCTGGAGAAGAGCGCAAGAATGTTGAGAATGTGTTTGATTTGTAAAAATGATAGTAATGAGGTTTCCGATGAGGGGCTACTCATGGTAATTTCACATGGCAATAATGATGTACGTTTAGGTATAAAAAGTAATAAGTTGATCACCTAAATAAGCACTTTAAAATAAGTGAAATTTAAATAAGCACACCTAAGAAAGGGGAGGTTTAATTGGTGTGCGTAAACAAATAAACAATGTTAAAATAAAATTTTATTTTAGCACAATTTAATCGGCCGGAAAGACTAATGCAGTCAACCGCTTTATACTGCAGTCTAGTTTCTAAATATTGTGATATTTTGGATGTTTTCTAATGCATATGTAAATTTATCTAAAGCAATATAATATAGAAAATTAATTAGAACAATCACACCAAATTTATACTAGGTTTAATCCTTAATTCCCTAACTAATGGCTTATGTGACGCCGCCAAATTTGGGCTACCGCACCCGATTTGTGTTATCAAAAATACAGAACACTTACATAAACTCATATAATTATAATTATTACAATACCCTGCATAGCACAGTGACACACCCATTATGTCTTTACTAAACTTGTTGACACACTATTTTATAACTTAATGATAAATATTATAACTACTAAATCGACCTATCACTCCATTTTTATACTCTCCCCACTAGCCCTAGTTACATTCTTATTTCCTAAAAGAAATTAGGAAAATAAAAAAGTGAGTTCAAATAGCATAGTAAATGATATCATGATTAAAATAATGGGAAATAAAATTATCTTTTACTTTCAATAGTAACAAAATCAAGGATTTAGAAACTGTCAGATATTATAAGTCTTTAACAAATAACTATAGTAGAATAAGCGACCCCTTAGAAGAGTAAAATATACAATAATGTCAATAGTCATGATCATGCCAAACAATAATTCCTAAATCATTATTAGTTACACCAACAGTCATGATCATGTCAAACAATAACTCCTCTTTGCACTTAGGCTAAAGAGAACTTTCATCATGTACCCTTGTCGCACAGGCTAAAGACACCCACACTTATATTGCTTTTGCACGCATGCCAAAGACACTACAAATAAATTGGTATAGTGTATAAATCGAAGTTGAATAAACTTTCAAAATAATTTTAAAAGAATAAAATAACTTTTTAAAACAATCTTTCAGAGGAAGTTTTTTAAAATGACTGTTCTAAAGGAAGAGTCGTAAATACTATGTACCATGTGTGGGTGTTTGTGCAAAGTATTACTTTAAAGGAAATACTTACCTGAGCAATTCTTGCACTCTTACTGATGTTATTAACACTCAAAGTATCCTTAGCACACTCAAAGAAACTTTTATTAAACAAATTTTCAAAAGTGGGATGAGAATAAATAAGGAAGTTATGCCAACTTCTTACACCAAACCTAATTTTTATAGTTAAAACTTAACTAACATCTACCACACATATCAACTTTTTACTTCACTAGTGTCAAATTTATATAGTACGCTTAAAATCTATCACACATCAATTTAACATAATTTTCACATTTCAAAATTATATTTTAATCTGCCACATATCAATTTTAGCACAACTTTCACATTTGATGATTACCTTTTAATCTACCACACATCAATTTTAGCACAAATTTCAAATTTTAAGATTACCTTTTACTTTACTATTCATAATTATTATTATTATATTTACTCATCTTCTGCATTATTTATTGAATGTAGTAATATCACAAATATTTATGTATACATAAATATGTTAGGTAAAGAATATTGTATACATAAATGTCACAGATATTTATGTATACAATGTTTTTTTACCTAACATATTGATGAGTTTATCTAACTTTTCAGAACCCATGACTTTTAATTACGTAATTTACCATTATTGCCCTTACTACTGTGATAATTATTGGTTCAATACTGTAGAATATTGTTATTCCTAAAGGCACAAAAGTAATCTAGAAGTGAGGATTGAATAAATCATTATACATCATTGTATACTTTTTCTTTTAAACACATTTACCAAATATTTATGCAATTGATTAGCTGTGACACCCCAGGATTTTATAGAATTTTTAAATTAAGGATTATGATAATTAAGTAAAGATTATTAGTTAAAAACCTAGTGTTGAATGACAGATGTATCAATGAATGATAAACTGTGAATTATTATGTGATCGAGGTGTTAAAATGGACCTGTGTGGTCGACTATAGAAAGATGAGTTAATTTAGAGAACGATAAAAATGAGAATGTATAAAGGAAATGATTAGTTATATATGTAAAGTGTGTAAGTGATGTAGTAAACATGAAATTATGATAGATATGAAAATATGATGGGTAAATGTTATTATAAGGAAATTAAGATGAAGGATAGTAATGCCACATTAAGGCAGTTTGAAAGGAATTATGGTAAGACACTATGATGTGTCAACAGATAATAGATTGATTATGTGTAAATATATACGTAATGGAATATAGAAAGAAGAGAATAATGGAAAGGAGGATTTTATGATTTAATTGATATTATTGATTGAGTAGAGGTAATTAGTTTTACGATGTGTTGAAGTGTAAGGTATTATCCTCGAATATAGGTAGAATGGACATAAATTGTCTATATGTTGAGAATTAGCACATGTGTGTGAAATTAATAAGTTAGTGGACGTTAAAGTCGAAATAACGATATTATGAGTGTAAATGGTTAAATATTGATGGGATTCGATAATTTGGTCTAGGTTCGCTTCTCGAGGAAGCGGTATATGAAAAAGTGAGCAAGTTAATTATATTGAGATGTTGAAAATTGGAAGTGATTTATTGTGGAATCAAAAGGTTCATAGAAATTGGAATTAGTAAATAATATGGAATTTGATAATTATGTGAATTAATATTAATTAAAGAAATCCAATGTTCAAATTGTGACAAGCGATATGGGACAAGTAAATTATGGAGTATTGGATGATATGATGAAATTCAAACATAATGAAACAAGTTTGGATTAAAATGGACTTGAATTGGTGCCAAAAATGAGCAATTTTGAATTTAAGGAATTAAAATCCTCTAGATTTTTGGACAAATGACTATATTGCCCTTAGCAAATTATGAAATGACATTTGTGTCCCAAAGGGGTGTAATGACCATTTTATCCTTAATTGGTCATGAGAAATGTCCAAAGTGACCTTAACCATACTTGAGTTAAACTTAACCAAAGATGGTTAAGTGTTGGAGCTTTAAATATTGTGTGTGTGTATCAAGTTGGCTAAGCTACTCATTTTTTTCCAGCATATTCGAAGTTACTAGAGAGAAAGGGAGAGAAATAGCAAGGGAGCCATGGAAACAAGCTTAAGAGCTTGAAAACAAAGGAGCTAGGAAGCTTAAATGAGAAAGTAGCAAGAAGAAAAGATGAAGCACTCATCATAAGGAAGCTTTTGATGTGAAGAAGTTAGCCAAACAAGAAGGTAAAAATATGTTCAAGTTATAAACTTTGATGTTCATGTGCTTAAATTCAAGAACAAGGGTAGCCATGCATGTGTCTTTGGGATACATGGCATGATTTTGTGATTTATGTGAAGTTACATGCTATTTGATGGGTAGATGATAAAACCCTAGGCTTGAAAGTTGTGTAACAAAGGTGGTGTACTATTTATGTCTAAATTCAAAGCTAGAAAACATGATTTATGGAGGATCATGTGTTAATTGTTGTTGGAATTGATGAAACCCTAAATAAAGGTGTTGATCCTGTAAAAATTATGTATACTTTTATGCTAGATATCCTCCAAAGTTCATAAATGGTTTAAAAGCATGACATGTGTGGAAAAGTTTGAATATTAGACTATACTTTGTGTATAGACTACGTAATAATCTGTAAAGTGATTTGAAAGATTCATATAGAAGTTATGTAAGTGTATAAAGTGGTTAAATGTATATGTGTTAATCAATTTAATGTGTATAGTTGAGAATTCGAAGGAGGTTCAAGTGTTAAGTTTTGAAAAGTTGGGTAAAAATGTCACCCATGTGTGAATTTGACCATTTTGTGTAATTGGTGATCAAATGAGGCCAAAAAGCTAAGTTTGATGTTAATATACATGTTTGAAATGATTTGGAAGTTATTTGGCGTCTATGGCGACAATTGAGGATTTTAAACATTTTAAAACGTTCGCCGACGCCTAAAACGAGTTATTGTGGAAAAAAGAATTCAAATGAAAAGTTATAAATGTTTTGAAGGCTCGTACAAGTTATATATGTGCTATGTGTGTTAAAAGAGGTGTTGGAAGTAAGTGGTACCAAAAATGGAGTTAAGGATTGAAATTGAGTTTAAGCATTGAAAATGAAAAGTTTTGAAATTGGATGAAAATACAACCTAAGGTGTGATTTTTGGCAATTTTGAGAATTTAAAGGTGAAATAGAGTCAAACGACTCATGTTTATGTTATTATATATGTTTAGGTTGATTTGGTAATCAACGGATAGGAATTTGAACGAAAAGACGATTCGAACGACCGAAATCGATCGTTTCGATTCGAAATAGATTTTAACGGACAATTATCGTCTCGTGCAAAGTTTTATGATTTTGAAAGTTTGGACATGTCATATATAGATTATATGAACTATGTCAAGTGTTGGAATGGAGTTTTAAAGCTTATGGCCAAAAATCACAAAGTTGGTAAAACTTGATTTTTAAAGTTAAAAATTTTCTAAGTCTGGAAATGTTATGAACAGGCCTCCTAGGGGCTAATGTATCTATGATTTCTAGTAGCCAAATGAGGCAAGTAAAATTTTTATAAAATACTATGGTATGAGGTATACATGTGTACCAAATTTGGTGTCAATTGGATGTACGGTTAAAGAATTAAAAATCAGCAAAGTATGAGAGAAAATTAAAATTTCAGTGTTTGGGCCACGGCCGGGGCCATGGTTTTTTAGGCAAAACCACGGCCGGGGCCGTGTTTGGCTGAGAGGTCACGGCCGGGGCCATGATTTCTAGGCCAAAAGATGGTCGGGGCCGCGGTTGACAGAGTTTAAAAAAATGATATTTTTGACCCGAAATGAAATGTTTTGATACTAAATGATAGAGATTGGTTATGTAAACCATAGATTGATAAAAATAGACTATGAAAAGGGTGTTGTGGTATAATTAAATGATGAATGACATAATATATCATGCCTAAAGCTAAGCCAAAGTAAGTTATAAGTTATGAAAAAGGTCGGAAACGAGTTATGATGTATTATTAACCTACGTAGGGTATAATACATCATATGTGAAATGATTAGATACGAATGGTCGTGTGTTGATAGTTAAGTTTAATGAATTATGTAAAGTTATGATCCTATATTAATGAATATAGGTTTTTCAAACAGCGCTCGATGAAGCAATCCAAGGCAAAGAACGATAGTAAAGCTAAGCGAGATGGTACAGGTTAAGTTAATAAATGCATTCCAGGTAAGTTTTTCAGACCTAAGTATATTAGAGATTTTACGTGAGCTACGTGATAGCATAAGAATTGAATGTTCCTTACGTGCAATTATGTGGTTAAGTGCTAAATGAGTTACGTGACATTAAGCATAGTACGTTGAGATAAAGAAAGCATGAAGCATATATAAATTGTGAGCATGAAAGGTGTTAACTGAATTACTTGCTGAGCCTATGTGCTCATTCTTGCTATGTATTAACTTTTCAGGTGAAGCACAAGAAGGCCGGAGGTTCCGGTGATGCTAAAGGTAAAGAATGTGAATAGGTGGACAAGTATGAAGGAAATTGGTTATATGTACCCGTGTAATATTTATGTAAAGTAGATGAATATAAAGTTATTTATGAGCAAGTTATGTACTAGTTGGTTAAGTTATGAATTGAGGCAAGATGATTGTAATAATGATTAGGTCGAGTATGGATATAATGAAACTCGCATGTATGGTATAGATGTATGAATCGGGATATGCATGATATTGTTGAATGTATACAGATATATATGAATAGTAGCAGGTGCACGACAGGTATATGCAAACGGGCCATGTATAGACAGATCATGGCGAAATTTTTATTACAGGTTATGTAAATCATAATATACTTGATTATGAATTGAAATAGACTCGGTCAAAATTGTTAACTGTTTGACCTAAGTTTAATGAAAGGTAAAGTGAACGTTGCGATCCTGAGACAGGTAAGGAATGTAAGTTAAATATGTTTTTAAAATAAAAATAAAAATAATGGACCGCATTTATGGTCAACAAATTGGTTTTAAAAAGTTAAAGGTTAAGTTTTTACCGCACGAGATTCCGTTTAAAGTGGTTTAAAGTTAATGGTTATGTTATCCAGAGATAATCGGATATAATTAAGGAAGGTGGGGATCTCGGGGCGTCACATTAGCACAACGGAATTAGTTATTTGGTAAAACTCATTTTTGATCCTTGAAAGATAAACACATGGTTCTGTTTTAAGCTTGCTAATGGAAAGATATTGTAATAAGTAATATTAAAATATGTAAGGTATTTATATCAATTATGGAAAATACAAGAAAGGTAATGAAGGCAGTAAAGAGACAATGAGACACATGATTTTTAAGAGATTCAGAGCCTAAATTACTCATAGTCCTCTCTTCCACTCCACTGAGCAAGGTTATTCCACTATAGGATAAATGGTTCTTCTAAATCTTACAATAGGACATTAAGTCCTTCCCATTGAGGGGTTGATTCCTCTGAATCAGGCGAGCCACCGAAACTTGACTTTCTCTAGAGGACACTTAGTCCCCTTCCTACTCTAGGGTTGATTCCTCTAAACCAGGTGAGCCACAGAAACTCGACTTTTCTTCACAGGACACTTAGTCATCTTCCTTCACTAGGGTTGATTCCTCGAAACCAGGCGAGCCACCGAAACTCGACTTTTCTTCACAGGACACTTAGTCATCTTCCTTCACTAGGGTTGATTCCTCGAAACCAGGCGAGCCACAGAAACTCAACTTTTCTTCACAAGACATTTAGTCATCTTCCCTCATTGGGGCTAATTCCTCTGAACAGGGCGAGCCACCGAAACTCGACTTTCTTGTTGTTGTTTATGATGATATTTGAGGTGCTGCTAAGTTGACATTAAGTTCTTTTCTGAAGAACTTAGCAGCTGAATATTTTGTTGAACTTTTCTCTCTAAGAGCTCTCAGCATATTTCTTTCTATTTTGCTCTGGCTTTTGAATAACTAAAATCATTTATTGGTCAATCCTCCAAAACTTAGAGTGGTTTTGGGTTGATGATGTTATCTTTTTCTTAATCGATCCTCTCTTCGGTCTTTTGTAGATCGACCGACCTCTTCAATCATTTTCTTCTTGACCAACTTCTTAGTCGTTTAATCTGAAATCAATTTATAGATTTTCTTTTAAAAAATGCCCATTTAGAAGTTACCGTTGCAAAAAAGTTCTCTACCTCAAAAGTCCTTTGTACTCTGATAGTGTTGGGAAATTTGTTGTAGCTGCCCAAGTTATCAACTGTGTCAGTCTTTTATGAAATGTAACAGACTTGGGTTTCTAAAATATAGATGTCGAAAATGCGACTGATTGGACATCTTTCTTCCTATCAACACACTTAAGAAAATCTTCATGGCAAAGATGTGTTGGAGATGCTTCTTGTCAGAACGACTACTTTGTTAGTGTCAGGAGTTCTTCTCTACGACTCTATATATCTAGGATCGTAGAGTCACTCATCAAATAAGTCATTTTGTAGATCTTGTAGCTCTATGTTCTTGTTTAGTTGTTTAGTCACGTAAGATCTTGGAGTATCCTTTAAACTTGTAATTATGCGACTCTCCTCCTTTGTCTATAATCGTTCAATGATCTTGGAGTCTCCTTGAGTCACTCTGCAATAAGACATATCTTGCATTCTGCTTTATGACTTTGTAAGAGAACTAAGACTTCAGCTCTACAAAATTGAACTTTTTGTCCATTTCAAGTTCTTCCTCCACTGCTTAGATCAACTTCCTCATAAGGACACTTTCTATTTGCAGGGTTATGGATTCCACCTTTGTTTATCTCTGTTTAATGTACTTCTTTTACTATAGTGGAAGCCACGTGTCTTTTTTATTTGATAAATTAGTCATTACTGAATAGTGATCTGATCCTTGTCTTCTTCGACTAGTTTATTCTGAATGCCTTCTTGTTGGAGAATGTTTGATAAGGACATTTCAATCATCTGTCGTAGGTCAGTGAATCATCTTCTCTGTTTCATCTTCTTATAATGAAAGCAGTTCTACGATTCTGTCATTTAGTGTTGTTTGATGTTCTACATTATGTACTCTATTATGTAGTACTGTTACAACTCAACAATCTTAATGTGGCTTTGTGTTCTAAAGTAGTTCAATGATCTTAAGTAACTCAGTGATCTGGTGATATTCAATACTGTTCCATTCTACGATCCTGGCCGTTTGACTTCTTTTACAATCGTGAGTATTTTGACTAGAGTCTCTTTGTCTTTACTCTGTAATTGACTGAACTCTTCATGTTTGTGCTGATCATTATAGGATGACCTTTGCTTTTTTTTATATTTATTTATTCTTTTGGCTTGTAGTGAGTCTGATTTCTTATGAGTTGTGCTTGAGCATTCTTCTTTGATGGTTTAATTCTTAGCTCAGAGCTTATACAGATCTTCTTTTCTTGGCTATGCAACTTTATTATGTTCAACGATTCTGCTTCGCTCTGCTCGACGATTCTGCTCTACTCGACGATATTCTCTACTTTGCTCGACGATCTGCTATGTTCTACACTCTACGATTAGAGAGTCATGGATCGTAGAGTTAAGCTACAGGCATCTCACTCGACAATCCTGACTCACTCTATGATTTTGGCTATCTGAAGTCGTTCTACGATTTTGACTGTTCTGTTGTTTACTCTACGAACTTCTGGTAATTTACTTTATGCTCTACTTGACTTTACGGCTCTGTTCTTGTTCGTCGATTCTTCATGCTGCATGCTCTGTTGATCTTGAGCCTAATCTATTACAAAACTGGATCAACCTAACAAATTTGATCCCTAACTAGTCTATCTTTGTAATTTTGATCAACCTAACAAATTTGATCCCTAACTAGTCTATCTTTGTAATTCGGATCAACCTAATAAATTTGATCCCTAAATGCTTGTATAATGATTATTCTTTTAAGGACTTTACAATATTTTTTTTTTTTTACATTTATACATTAATCTCTTTATTAAATCATTCATCTTAAGCAATAGTAAAATCAGTCATTAACAAATATAACTTATTGATTATATCATATATGTAAATTAACAGTTATATTATTAACAATTATATTACAATTATAAATAATTGATTAAGCCGTCATCAAATCCAGATACCAGAGATCAACATAAATACACTAACAATCTTTCACTATTTGATGATGACAAAAACAATTAATAACAATGAATAATATTTAAAAAAGGTATCGAATTTAATAAGCAAAATTAATGAAAACAAGCACATCATTTAAAATATAGTAAGAGGTTATATTAAATAAAATCTGAATTTATTTATTGATGATTTAACAATACAAGATTTGTCATATATAAATTTTGTTCTTGTCTCTCCCTAACTTCTATATCTCCCCCTAAATTGTATTTCTCCCTTTATGGTTATGTTTGAGTAGAGAGTACTGAGTGATGAGCTTTTCTTGTCAATAATTCACCTTTGTACCTCTCTCTCTTTCTCCCCCTTTTTGTTAACAACATCAAGGGTGATAAATCTTCAACATATTTGCCTTTTGATGACGTTGAGTGACTAAGGGCTTCTATCGCGAGGGAAGGCTATGCATTGTTTTATTAACTTCGGCCTCCTTCTTAGCCATGCGCTCCCCCTCAGTAGTTGAACTATCTTAAGGTTATATAGTTCCTCCCCCTCAACGACTAGATTAAATTGATTTTTTTCAGTCCCACTGAGAAAGATGATGAGTTGTGCATGACAGCACAACTACAACGACGAAGTGATATCTGAATTTCTCGATCGTGAAATCAAATTTGGTATGTCCTGAGTTATACCAAAATTCTTTTTTCAGGTTATGTTCTGGTTTGCTTGTTGCAATGATCATTTTTATGCAAAGAAGGTTCCGATTAGTATAATTTAAGGATAGATGGAATATGTATTCGTTCGTTTTTAAAGTTCCTAAAGTTCCGAATTTGAATAAAGGACAAGCTTTTGGATCTGACACATCTTTTCCCCATTACTAAGTACCTCGGCTTGCTAGCTACTAGCACAAAATGTTAACTTCCATTGATTTTCTTTTTATGATACTTCATTTGGTCATTTGTTAATGGATAACTTATAATTGTTTAAATTTAGCTTAAATCTTCGTTGTTAATTAGGGTCAGTTTGGTTTCTAACCATAACATAAATTGCTCTTAGATTTCATTAGTGATGTATTATTTGGCAAGAAATAAGACTAATAATTATATTTTTATTAATATATTGAAATGGATACATATAAAATTAATGTATTATAATGAAAGTTCAATACTATGTATGTTGTCACATTTATCACCAGTATCTTGTGCTTAGTGAAGTAATGAAGAAAAAAAAAGAAATGAGATGTCACATAAGTAGAACGGCTGCTTTTGTCCTCTTGGATTGAGGAGGATTATTTATACATAAAGTTGTAGTTGAGACAATGACCTTTTATTGATATGATGAAAAAAGTGGGTTGTCAACATGCTGTTCTTAAAATGTTGCCTATGGATTTACTTCATATTGATTGAGCTGCTCATTCTCAATGTTCAGCATTTGTTTTTTTTTTCTTTCTTGGTTATGCATTTCAAATGTTATTCAAGTTCAGTCCTTTTTTATTTTTATATAATTGGAACTTCAATATTGTTTAAAATATTTTCAGCTGATGTAAGGACATTGGTTCAACAAGCAAGAAATGAAGCGGCTGAATTTCGCCACAAATATGGATATGAAATGCCTGTTGATGTACTTGGTAGATGGTATACCAATATTGTCTTACTCTTGAAATCGAATTTGCATTTGAAAGTTCAATAATAATCTAGAAGGGGGGTTGAATAGATTATTACCAATTTAAAATTTTGTCTTAGGCCTTTTTGAATTTTTGATTAATTAATTTGCAGTGTAATAAATTAATATACAAGACAGTAAAAATTCAATCACACAATGCACAGAAATTTATCTAATTCCCAACATACAGCTCGGGTATGTTTGTACGTCCAATATCAAGCTCCTCTCCAGGACTTGAGATCCTATTACTATCAGTAATAAATTTTCCTTCAATAGGCGAATAAGCCATTATAAAGTTTTATAGACAAACTTTCAACTATTCATACAACTATTTTTCTTGGACAGCAGCTCTCCGCTCCTTCCTCAAATGTAGATGTACCTGTTTTTGAGTCTAGCCCTGCTTTACAATTTGGTCTCAAAACAAGAAGTTGACTCCTCACCTCATAAGTACACTAGAAACTCAGCTAACCGTTGACTTATCTAAGACTCTGATCTTGGTCAAAGGATCACTCTCTTTTTCTCATAAATTTAAAGGCAACTAACTCACACTTTGTTTTACAATCGGCTCTTGATCAAAGAATTACTCTATTTTTCTCACAGAAATATAAAACCAATTAATCGACATTTTTCAATAAATGATTGTTTTTGAAAGATGCTTCTTAAATAAGAAGATATATATTTTTAGTGTGAATATAAAAGTTTAAATAACTTTTATAGTAAGTGACGTGCTTCTGTGTCAGCATACATAATCAATTATATTAGTGATATCAAAGTTTAAATAACTTTTATATTACACAACAAGTATTTTATGAATAGATGAATTTATGTGTTAAATACTTGTGATGACAGATATCAAGTATGATAGATAAAACATTTAATTAATATTTGATATAATAAATAAATTTGTCTTACTCTCTTGAAGGGTTTATGGAAATGGTTAAAGATGGAGACATTATCTTTGGATTTGTATATGACTTCTTCTTTGATATGTTAGGTATTTATAGAGGAGAAAGAAAAAAGATGAAGAGTTAGTCAAAGATAAATGACTGATAACTCAATAAATTTGGTAGATTTGAATGTGTAATTCAAAGAGTCAGTCATTCGTAAATAACTGAAGATGCACTATCTTTTAGGCAAATGAAACGAAGGATTTTCGAATCGGTTAAAACAAAACTTCACTCTTTTAGGGGCTGAGTGGGACATATGTTAAGCTCTTATTAGTTAATCAGACAACTAAGTCGGCTATTGCAGTTTGAGTGTGATATTTAACTTCTGCCAGATAGGTCGGCGTAACTGTTATTCATGACCATTCGTTTGACCCTTACATCACCCATCAACTCGCTGATTTTATCGTTAGACTTTCCAAGAAAAATCTATAAGCCTTTAATTTTAGTAGAGTGATTCTTCAGTGTATGTTTACTCAATGATTTGGTGATCACTCTACGATCCCTCATAAAGTACTCACACTCTATGGTTTTCTCCTTTATGGTTAGACTAACAAGGCAAATTAAGTATAATCAACTTAAGTTCAACATACCTAAAACTCGTTAACTAATTGGATCTAAATTCATTTAAAGGCTTTGTAAACACATGATCATATATAGAGATTAAGAAAATATTATCATTTAGCACATAATCCTTAATAAAGTGATGTTTCATTTCTATTTGTTTACAGATCATGAATGCAAGACATACAAAAATTTTGAGTAAAGACTAGTACTAGTATTATTACACTCAATTGAAATAAATCAATCCCATATTTAGCTAGTTGATTTAGATCATTCTAGCACAACAGCCTTCAACTGCAAGGTATTCAGCTTCTGTAGTAGATATTGACATATGGTTTTGTCTTTTGCTGAACTATGAGACAATTCTATTCTTCAATAGTTTACGAGTCTTACTAGTGTTTTTCCTGTCTATTGTGTATCCTTTTAAGATCAACATCTAAATATCCGCCATGATTCAAGAAATACTCCTTGGGATTTCACATTTCTCAACATGGAGTGTCCTTGAGATATTCTTAAACAGAATCAAGATAGAGTAAAATTTAGAGTAAAATTTCATAATGAAGTCTTGGTTTATTTCTTCAAATTAATTGTAGTAAAGATGATTCAAAATAGAAATATTATTCCTCAATTGTTGTGCTGTCGCAGGCACCCAAAAATAAAATCTTACTTTGAAAAAATATTAATGTAGTAGTGCAAGTAAGAGTCGATCCCACAGAGAATGATTAATTTAATTTTATGTTTTGTAAACCAAAATTGGGGGATATTTAATTAAAGAAATAAAATTAACTAAAATAAATATGCAAGAAATAAATAAGAAAAAAAAAACTTGGTTTAAGGTAACATCCACCATCAAAAATTTACAACTGATCATTGATGCAAAAATAAATCAATTAATATTTTGAACATTCACCGTAGAAAGAACTACTCGCAGGTGGAATAATTTTTCTCATCTCTCCTTAATTTTAGTTAACTAGACACACGCGTTCTAAATTGCCCGTACTACTAAACAACCTCCGGCACGTGCTAAAGATTTAATTTAATAACAACTTTAAGAATTAGAGATATCGTTAAACTAAACAACACAAGCCACGCGTTTGCATTTAATTTAGATGAATATTCTTCCTAAGATAAAATAATCTTTTGATCTGCAAAACAATTATTAAACTTAGTTGCGTCACCAACAGCAGTAGATTAAAATGAATAATAAACTAGTAGTACTCCTAGCAATTAAACAAACCAATCATAAAATTAAGCACAGAAAAATATTCAATACTCAAAGTATAAATTGAACAATTAAAATAAATTAGATCTCATAGTGTATAAATCTTGATGGCTTCACTCACTTAAACCAAGAAAAATAATTTAGCTACTCATAATTGTAGAGAACACTAAATAATAGAAGAAAGATTTTTTCTTAATGAAAAGTTGTGTATTACATTGGGTCTCAAGCCCTCTATTTATATAGGCTTCATAAACCTCCTAACTTCTCCAAACCCTAACAGGTTTTACAATTAAAAAAAAAATTATTATCCTAACCCTAATTGGAAGTCTAAATAAAATATTAAAAATAAAATAAAGAATTATTGCTTCTTTTTTCAAATTAAAATCGGAATTTTATTCTACTGATTTATTGCATTGCAGTGTAGGAAATCCAAAATAAGGAAGGAAAAGGAACAAAGTCTACCAGCCGCCACGCGCAGAGAGAGAAAGAAACAAAACTGTCAGCCGCCTTCTTCTTCTTTTTCTTTACCGTTGGCGCATATAAGACACGCGCCTGCTGCTGAACATGGCCTCCGCGCATGGCGCGAAGTTCTTTACTCTGCACCACAAATGACGTCGTCTTTCTCCGCAGTGCTGACCACTCCAATCCCGCGCCATGCGCGGATGATACTATCCATCCAAAGGCAAAACGGCGTCGTCGCTTTTCCTGCTTGCTGCTCCGCGCATTGCGCGGATTTCTCCAAATTGTTGGTATTTACAGTTCTGCCATTGGGTGGCTTATTTACCAAATTGTCATCTTATTTTTGCAGAATTTACAGATTCCCCCCCCCCTCCCCCCTCCCCCCTCCCCCCTCCCCCCCAAGCTTATTTTTTTCCTACAAAATAAAATATAAAATAAATAAAAATACTAAAAATCCTAAAAACACATAATAATAAATAAAACACCTAAAACACTAAAAATAAATAAAAACACATAAATAAAAAGAAACATAAAAATACTATAAAATTACCTAAATTAATATAAATTAACTAAAATCCTATAAAACCTATTAAAACCAAAATAAGCAAATAATTAAACATTTAAGCACACAATAAATATAAAAACTAAGTATTAGAGAATAAAAATATTGTATAATTTAACCCTATCAAATACTCCCACACTTAGCTTTTGCTCGTCCTCGGGCAAAGTAGGAACAAAAACTATAATATTAAAACTAATAACCAAACAACTTACTTGAGCAACAGATCAATATAAATTTCAACATCAGTCTCAAAGATTTTTTAAATGATAACTCAAAGAAAATTTCAAAATATGCAAAGATCAAAATTTTAACATATTTATTAATCTTACTCTATTCAAGACCTTTTGTGCGTGTGTGTATCCAAATGTATCAAACTAATCAAAACTCAGATAAGCTTCGGTCATTAATTACCTTATAAAAGATATACAACAATACTCAATATATTTATTTTTCACATTACTCTTTGCTAATACAGACAAATATAAATCAGAAAATCAAAAGATTTTTAATCAATGAAATACATTAGGATTATTAATATCAATTTTTCAAAAAAAAATTCCAATTTTTTTTTTCTTTTAATGGGTGCATTTTATGCTTCATCCCATTTTTTTTTCTTTCTTTCTCAATTTTTTTTTCAGTGAGTGCATTTTATGTTCCATCTCACTTTTTCATGTGTATATGAATGAGTGCGTTTTACACTCCATCTCATCCCACCACAAGATTTTCTTCAATAATAATCCTAGAAAAATTACCTTAATCATTTCTCCACATTATATTTTGCCTTATATTTCACTTAAAATAATGATCAAATAAATATAGAGCTCAAAAAATCTCTTTCATAAGCATTTAACCATATAAACTTCCCTTAATTAAAACTAGCTCAAACAAATGGATATAAGTGCATAAAAATTTAAAGATCTCAAACAAGGTAAATACCAACAATAAGTCAAAATTCAGACTAAGCAAAAATTTATCCTTTTTTCAAGAGTTATTAAATAAAAAACAAAATTTTATCATTGGCTAAAAATTAAAATCCAATTAACTCATTGCTCAAGCGACTCATCCTAAAAATAAAATAAAAAACTACCCTATTTTCGTAGGAAAAACGGTTACACTTAGCATGTGCAACAAGCCTTTAAACCCCAAGATTACCCCAAGTGGATGAGTTTTGTCTCGTGAGGGTTTGTAGTGAATTTACCCACAAAATTCAAAATTTCAAAAAAAATTAAAATTTCCTAAATTTTTCAAAATATGACCTATGACATAAAAATAACAAAAATCTTAAATCCCTTCCCCCACGCTTAAAATTTACATTGTACCCAATATAAACTATAATGCAAAGAAAAAAGCACAAATAACTATAAAGAAAAAGGAAAAGAAATGCAAATCTGTTTTCTTAGGTTGCTTCCCAAGCAGTGCATTTGTTTATCGTGATTGGCTTGACAGCATGATAAATCATCATGTCACTCCAATTCCATGAATTTTAAGTACCCCATTCATCACATTATTCTTCATCGGTAGATTCAATCTCATTTGCATTTGACATGAATGTTCAACTCCCTTTTCAAGTAATAAATATTGGAGATGACTATGAAGATTATTTAAATTTAGAATGGGATCCTACAAAACAAAAGATAAAAATTTGTTATGAGTAACAGACAATGGAATGAGAATAATTACATTATTATCAAAAATCATTGGCAAAAAATTTAATGGAACTTCATCCTCCTTCAAATCTTGTTTCAGCTCAATTGTTTCTTCTTCCTTTAACTCCAAATTGTTGGTAATTGCAATCTCTAACTTTTTCTTGTTTATTTCCTCAACAACTTCTGCCACCTTAGGCATGTCATCATAAAAAATAACATCATTGTTTATATTAACACTGTTCGCTTCATTGATGTTGTTTGTTTTCTCTTGCTTTGGTGATGGAAGGACTGTCTCTTCTGGATCTTATACATTGTTACCACTTTTTAACACTTGTGGACCTATATTCTCTGTTGGATTATCCACCGTTTGAGAAGGTACTTGCACAGAACTTTGCTCCTCCAATTGATCGATTGCGATTTGTCCCAATGGAGTACCCAAACGCCGAATAATTGCATTATTTTCCTAAATACTTGCCTTCATGTCTTGTTGAAATTGTATAGTGTTAGCTTCAATTAATTTAAGCATATCTTCTAAAGACATATCAGAAGTATTTGATTGACTTTGTTGTTGTTGGGGATATGACTGCATGTATTGTTGATAGCTTAAAAAATTCTGATTTACGAGCGGATTCATTTGTGGATTCTCATAGCCAAAATTAGGATGATCCCTCCATCCCGAATTATATGCGTTTAAATAAGGATCATATTTCCATTGAGGTTGCCAGGGAAACCACTTGCTATATTGATTTGTTCATAGGACTCCTCTCGAAGAATGGGGCACATATTAGTTGGATGTCCTACCACCGCACAAATCCTACAAGCTTCCATTGGTTGTGCATTACCTGCAGCCAATTGATAAACAAGAGAAGTTAGATCATTAATTTGTTGCTCAAGAGAAGAAATAGTTACCTCATTGACATAATCATGCATGACTTCCATCCTTAACATGCACCACTAAATTAAATTATGAAAAACTAGAGAAATAAAATCTAGAAAAAATTACTAAATTAAATAAATATTTACAAGAGCACAAAATTAAATTAAAATCATTCCCCGGCAACGGCGCCAAAATTTGGTGTGCTGTCGTAGGCACCCAAAAATAAAATCTTACTTTGGAAAAATATTAATGTAGTAGTGCAAATAAGAGTCGATCCCACAGAGAATGATTAATTTAATTTTATGTTTTGTAAACCAAAATTGGGGGATTTTTAATTAAAGAAATAAAATTAACTAAAATAAATATGCAAGAAATAAATAAGAAAAAAAACATTGGTTTAAGTTAACATCCACCATTAAGAATTTACAACTGATCATTGATGCAAAAATAAATCAATTAATATTTTGAACATTCACCGTAGAAAGAACTACTCGCATGTGGAATAATTTTTCTCCTCTCTCGTTAATTTTAGTTAAGTAGACACACGCGTTCTAAATTACCCTTACCACTAAACAACCTTCGGCACGTGCTAAAGATTTAATTTAATAGCAGCTTTAAGAATTAGAGATATCGTTAAACTAAACAACACAAGCCACGCGTTTGCATTTAATTTAGATGAATATTCTTCCTAAGATAAAATAATCTTTTGATCTGCAAAACAATTATTAAACTTAGTTGCGTCACCAACAGCAGTAGATTAAAATGAGTAATAAACTAGTAGTACTTCTAGCAATTAAACAAATCAATCATAAAATTAAGCACAGAAAAATATTCAATACTCAAAGTATAAATTAAACAATTAAAATAAATTAGATCTCATAGTGTATAAATCTTGATGGCTTCACTGGGATGCTGTCGCAAGCAACCAAAAATAAAATCTTACTTTGAAAAATATTAATGATGTAGTGAAAGAAAGAGTCGAACCCACAGTGTAAGACCCCGAATTTTATGAAATACAAAATTTAATTTTTCTTCATATAGATATTTTTTTTAAACAGTAAGTGGTTAAATCGATAAAGTTAAAAGTTAAGGATGTTATGTGCAAATTTTATTTTGTCGGACAATATTCGCTTTGTCGGGGAATATTCGTTTGGTCCGACGGCGCCGAAATAACAAATTATTGGTGGACCCCACAACGGAATATTTGTCGGATATAGAAAACGACAGAAATAACCTTTTTAAATAAAAATAGTCAACGGAACTGTTAAAATACCGGTGATAAAAGAATAGTAGCATACGGTAGTTTTTGGTATTTTCTGTAGCACACGGTACTCTACAGTAACACACGGTATTGCATAGTGTCTCATATTATTGGTCTGATAATTGACACCGTAACTGTTACGCATCATTTCATCGATAATTGTCACTGCATAATATTTTATATTATCAATTCAATAATTGTTGTTACACAGTATTTTGCATTATTGATTTAATAATTGTCATTACACTGTATTTTATATCATTGAGTCAATAATTGTTGTTGCACTGTTTTTAAAATTATTGAACCTAATAATTGTCACAGTAACATATGCACAGTAATTCACATTATTGAATCAATAATTGTCATTACACAGTAACGTATGCTTTATTTTACATTATTGTTATCTCTATTATGATGTTATTTAAACAGTTGTATTTCATTAATTTATTGACTTGATATCTAAGAACTAACTATACTGTATTTATAACAATTAGTCATAATAATTGAATTGATAAAGTTATTTGTTTATAATATAAAGTTAGGTGATTATTAGATGATATGAAATGAATGGTGTAGATTAAAGTGTGAATTATTGTTGAATAATTGAATTGATTTGTTTATAATATAAAGTTAGGTGATTATTAGGTGATATGAAATGAATGGTGTAGATTAAAGTGTGAATTATTGTTGAATAATTAAATTGATTTGTTTATAATATAAAGTTAGGTGATTATTAGGTGATATGAAATGAATGGTGTAGATTAAAGATAATATAATATTTGAAATGGATGGTGTAGATTAAAAGATGATCTTTAAATGAATGGTTTAGATTAAATGAATGATAAGATTTTTGGCTATAAATAGAAGCCTTAACTTAAGGATTTTTCATAAACTTCCTTACTTGTTCTTTCTTTCTCTCTCTAAATACTTCTTGTGAAAGTTCTCTCTAAGTGTGCTTAAGTCATCTTGAGTATTTGTGAAGATCTATAGGTATACGTGTACTGTTCAAGTTAATCAACCTCATTTAAATCAATATCCAGTCACGTGTTGAGGTAAGGAATGTTATTTTCTTTCATACTCTTAAAATTACTACTCGTAAGGGATACCATCTTTTTCATCTTCCATTATTCAAACGTACTATGGTAAGGGATTATCATTATTTGATTCTCGATAATAATATTGTTTCTTCCTTACTCATAAGACGTGCTTTTTATTTCCATGTATTAAATTGTGGGAATAACCTTACGGAGCGGATTGCCGCCTGTTGGTGAATAACCTTTCGTATTCATTCATTATTAATCTCTGAGAATAACCTTACGGAGCGGATTGCCGCCTGTTTGGTGAATAACTCTTTGTACTCAAATTCTATTAAATTGTGGGAATAACCTTACGGAGCGGATTGCCGCCTGTTTGGTGAATAACTCTTTGTACTCAAATTCTATTAAATTGTGGGAATAACCTTACGGAGCGGATTGCCGCCTGTTTGGTGAATAACTCTTTGTACTCAAATTCTATTAAATTGTGGGAATAACCTTACGGAGCGGATTGCCGCCTGTTGGTGAATAACCCTTTGTATTAATTTCCTTCACCTTTTGTTAATCAAACCTGCTACGGTAAGGGATATTATTTTCTTTCATACTCCTAAATCGAAATTTATTATGGAACTATTGCTTCTATAATTCCTGAAAATATTATATGTTCCATAATAGTTGAACTTCATTATTTCAACTGAACCTTCCTATTTACGTGAACCTTTCTATTGAATTGTAACCGTTATTCTGAACTGTGGATCTTGAATATCATTTTTAAATTTCACTCCACATCATGTTGACAATTTGGACATTATTTGAATCTGTACAAAGTAAACTTCCGATACTTATTGTTATCCTATTTCTTCTGTTCATCATTTATATCATTCTAATCATCCAAAAATCAAGCTGTTGTGAATATCTGTGGCCGGGGGCACAGATGTGATATATTTGTTGAACAGATGATAGGTTAAAGGCGATATAATAGGTTAAAGGCGATACATCTGTTCGGTGTCTTTTATGGCACGTGGTGAATGTTCTCTTTGGCCCGTAGTGCAAAGATGAACTGTTGTTTGGTATGATTATGACCAAAGGCTGAATCTGGTATAATCATGACCGTTGGTGCTATATTGAATATCTTTGGCCCGTAGTACAAAGATGAACTGTTGATGTGCATGATTATGATCAGGAACTGTGAATTTGTATTATCTTGACTAATGATATTTCAGATGATAAAAGTTGATGATGTTTTTCCTAAAAAGAGAACCGAGTGGACATTATAGTCTGCATTATTCTTCTAATAGATTACTCATTCCGCTGCTATTATTGATCTGAACGTTGTTTAAGAATTTAACTGCAGTTTTTGATATAAACCTTGTAGTCTATTGTATTCTATCAAGAACTCAACTGTTGAAGACTAATGATAATTTATTCGTCATTATCTTAGTCATGTTATTCTTTACTGGGCTATTTGAGCTCACCCTTTCTTTTGTTCCATTGTTTTTCAACAGGAGATGAAAACATAACAGGGTCTAGCCGGGGAATGGAGTGAGGGTCCGAGGAATAGTTATCATAGTCTTCACGTTTTGTAAAATAGTGTGGCAATAATAGTGAAGACTTAGTTGTGTATTATTATACACTGTATTGTTGTACGTTGTGCTTTGTTGTAATAATTTTGTTGTAGTATTTTGACGACTCAAGTTTGGGCTGTGTGGGCCCAGATTTGGGGGCGTCACAGTTGGCATCAGAGCTTAGGGATATGGTCTTTAATGGAGATCTGGGGTTAGAACTAGGAGGGGAGAGACGAATAAAATCAATCACTAGTGTGTCCTACCTAAATTAGATTTATTTTTTATCTAATGAATCGATTTGAATGTAGGAACATGAAGAGATGAGTCAGTTTATTTGAACTAACATTTATTTTGTGACCACAGTTAATTATGGCATCTGGAAATCAGGAGGTTAACTATGAAATTACCGAAACAAATGTAGCTGCAAAACAAGAGGCGACGAATAATCTTCTTACAAACTCAGAGTTGAATCATTTGCCTAAGGCAAAAATTATGCGTGTTCTATCCAGTAAGGATGAAGGTGAAAGCTCTGCTACAGTCGTTCCAGATCCATTCTTAGAAGCAATTAAAGGAAGTAACGAACTTGCGGAAATTATTGCCTTTAATTTACTCACTAATTGGGAGAGTGATATCACCTGGTTATGCTCTATAACAAAGGATCAGAATATATGGACTTTTCATATTAGTCTTTGGGATTTATGGTGTTCCAGCTATGATTTTCAAGATTATTTAAAAATGATGTTTCTATACTTTTGGGCGTTACAATTTAGAGGAATTCAGGTTAAGTTAGTCACTATCGTGGAAACTGCAGTCTATCGAAAATACTATTCTTATAGAAATCATTGGTACGTTACTACTGATGAAGTTGAGGAATCCGAGAAACAGTTCGTTAGAGAATTATTCAGTGGTATTCCCATGGTTGAAATACGTGAAGATCCGAATGAAGTATTCGGGATTCGATTTGACGATAACAGTCAAGAAACCGAATGAGGTGATAACCGGTAAGCTATTTATAAATTCTTGTGAAGTTTATGCCATGTTAGATACTTGCTCTACCCATTCTTTTATCTCACATACGTGTGCTCAACGTTTAAATTTGACTTCTGAAAACTTTTACTTTGACTTATCAGTTGAAACCTCATTGGGAGAAATATCTATCACATCTACTATCTATAAATCTTGCCTAGTTCAAATCAACAACCTCACATTACCTGTTGACCTTATTTCTTTGGAGATGCATGAATTTGATGTGATTTTAGGAATTGATTGGTTGACTACCCATCATGCAAAAAAAAAAAATTGATTGTTTTCATAAGATTATTAGTTTTCATATTCCTAATCAACCTGTCATGCAAGTTCAAGCAACTAAACCATTGAAATCTATAACTGTTATTTCTAGCCATAAAATCATTCGTTTATTGAAAAACGGATGTCAAGCCTTTTTAGCTCATGTCACTGATTTGAACAAAAATACGTCAAACTTGAATGATATTCCCATTGTTAATGAGTTTCCTGACGTTTTTCCTGAAGAACTTCCTAGCTTACCCCAAACCGTGAAAATGAATTTCGTATTGATCTTGAACTCGGTACCAAGCCCATTTCCAAAGCCCCATACCGAATGACTCTCATAGAACGCCAAGAGTTAAAAGTTTAATTATTAGATATCGGTATCATTCGTTCTAGTACAAAACTTATATCGAGCGAGGAATGCAAGAAGAGTTTCCAAGAACTCAAGAGGAGACTTGTTTCAGCTCCTGTTCTGACCATACCATCAGGATCAGGAGAATTTGTTATCTACAGCGATGCTTCTGGCAAAGGTCTAGGCTGTGTCCTTATGCAACATGGAAAGGTTATAGCCTACGCCTCTCGACAACTCAAAGATTATGAGAAAAATTATCCTACTCATGATCTAGAGTTGGCAGTAGTCGTTTTCGCGTTGAAGATCTGGAGACACTACTTGTACGGAGAAAAAGTGGATATCTATACGGATCATAAAAGTCTCAAGTATTTCTTCACCCAGAAGGAACTCAACATGCGACAACGACGTTGGCTTGAACTGTTGAAGGATTATGACCACACAATCCAGTATCACCCGGGAAAGGCGAACGTTGTAGCTGACGCTTTGAGCAGAAAATCTTATGCAAGTACAAGTGCACTGCTGACAACACAAAAGTGTATTTTGTACGACTTGCAAAAGATGGAGATAGAGCTAAAGACACCAGGGACCCACTCGAAGATTGCTCACGTGCGAGTAGAACCAACTTTAATCGATAAAATTAAAGCTGCTCAAGCTACCGATCCGGAACTGATAAACATGATAAAGAAAGTACAAGAAGGTGCCATTCCCTAAGCAAGAATCGACGAGAAAGGAATACTTCGAGTCAACTCTCGACTCTGTGTTCCTAACGATCCTGAATTAAAGCATAAAATCATGATGGAGGCACACAACACGCCGTTTGCAATCCACCCAGGAGGTACCAAGATGTATCGAGATCTTCGACATACATTTTGGTGGAACAATATGAAAAGAGAGATTGCGGAGTTTATCTCAAGGTGCCTAACTTGTCAACGTGTCAAGGCAGAACATCAAGTTCCTAAAGGTCCATTACAATCACTTGAAGTTCCCGAATGGAAGTGGGAACACATCAATATGGACTTCGTGACGGGTCTTCCAAAAGTTTCTCAAGGCTTAGATGCAATTTGGGTGATCGTAGATAGATTGACCAAATCTGCTCATTTATTGCCTATACGAGAAAACTTTTCACTTGAACGTCTTGCCGGTATGTACATAAATGAGATCGTGAGATTGCATGGCATGCCAGTTTCCATAGTTTCTGATCGAGATCCTAGATTCACTTCACGCTTTTGGACCAGTCTACAAAAAGCTATGGGCACTGAACTACGTTTTAGTTCTGCATATCATCCTCAAACGGACGGACAATCGGAAAGGACGATCCAGACCCTCGAAGATCTTTTGAGACTTTGTGTATTAGACTTCAAAGGAAGATGGGATAAGTACTTGCCGTTGGTGGAATTTTCTTACAACAACAGTTACCAAGCAAGCATAGGCATGACTCCATTCGAGGCATTGTATGGAAGGAAGTGTCGCTCTCCAATATGTTGGAATGAGGTAGGAGAAGCAAAATTGTTGGGACCCGAGTTGGTACGCTTGACGACCGAAAAGATCCAAATGATCCGACAACGAATACAGACCGCACAAGAACGACAAAAGAGTTATGCTGATCTTCATCGGAGAGACGAAAGTTTCAACGTCGGAGAACATGTATTCTTACGTGTTTCTCCATGGAAAGGGGTTACGAGATTCGGAAAGAGAGGAAAGCTCAACCCTCGATTTATTGGCCCATTTGAAATCCTCGATCGAATAGGAACCGTAGCCTACAGACTAGCCCTACCACCAAGTATGTCTCGCATCCATAACGTTTTTCACATATCTATGTTACGTAAATATGTGAAGGACCCAAACCACGTCATTGAGTTAGAACCAGACGTTATAGCAGAGGATTTAACATACGAGGAGGTACCTGTTAAGATCCTGGATAAGAAGGAGCAGATCCTACGCTCAAAGGTTATACCTCAAGTTAAGGTTTTATGGAGAAACCAAGATACTGAGGAAATGACCTGGGAGCTAGAATCTGAGATGAAATCTAAGTATCCTTACCTCTTCGATATGTCAGGTACGTCAATTTCGGGGACGAAATTTCATAAGGAGGGGAGGTTGTAAGACCCCGAATTTTATGAAATACAAAATTTAATTTTTCTTCATATAGATATTTTTTTTAAACAGTAAGTGGTTAAATCGATAAAGTTAAAAGTTAAGGATGTTATGTGCAAATTTTATTTTGTCGGACAATATTCGCTTTGTCGGGGAATATTCGTTTGGTCCGACGGCGCCGAAATAACAAATTATTGGTGGACCCCACAACGGAATATTTGTCGGATATAGAAAACGACAGAAATAACCTTTTTAAATAAAAATAGTCAACGGAACTGTTAAAATACCGGTGATAAAAGAATAGTAGCATACGGTAGTTTTTGGTATTTTCTGTAGCACACGGTACTCTACAGTAACACACGGTATTGCATAGTGTCTCATATTATTGGTCTGATAATTGACACCGTAACTGTTACGCATCATTTCATCGATAATTGTCACTGCATAATATTTTATATTATCAATTCAATAATTGTTGTTACACAGTATTTTGCATTATTGATTTAATAATTGTCATTACACTGTATTTTATATCATTGAGTCAATAATTGTTGTTGCACTGTTTTTAAAATTATTGAACCTAATAATTGTCACAGTAACATATGCACAGTAATTCACATTATTGAATCAATAATTGTCATTACACAGTAACGTATGCTTTATTTTACATTATTGTTATCTCTATTATGATGTTATTTAAACAGTTGTATTTCATTAATTTATTGACTTGATATCTAAGAACTAACTATACTGTATTTATAACAATTAGTCATAATAATTGAATTGATAAAGTTATTTGTTTATAATATAAAGTTAGGTGATTATTAGGTGATATGAAATGAATGGTGTAGATTAAAGTGTGAATTATTGTTGAATAATTGAATTGATTTGTTTATAATATAAAGTTAGGTGATTATTAGGTGATATGAAATGAATGGTGTAGATTAAAGTGTGAATTATTGTTGAATAATTAAATTGATTTGTTTATAATATAAAGTTAGGTGATTATTAGGTGATATGAAATGAATGGTGTAGATTAAAGATAATATAATATTTGAAATGGATGGTGTAGATTAAAAGATGATCTTTAAATGAATGGTTTAGATTAAATGAATGATAAGATTTTTGGCTATAAATAGAAGCCTTAACTTAAGGATTTTTCATAAACTTCCTTACTTGTTCTTTCTTTCTCTCTCTAAATACTTCTTGTGAAAGTTCTCTCTAAGTGTGCTTAAGTCATCTTGAGTATTTGTGAAGATCTATAGGTATACGTGTACTGTTCAAGTTAATCAACCTCATTTAAATCAATATCCAGTCACGTGTTGAGGTAAGGAATGTTATTTTCTTTCATACTCTTAAAATTACTACTCGTAAGGGATACCATCTTTTTCATCTTCCATTATTCAAACGTACTATGGTAAGGGATTATCATTATTTGATTCTCGATAATAATATTGTTTCTTCCTTACTCATAAGACGTGCTTTTTATTTCCATGTATTAAATTGTGGGAATAACCTTACGGAGCGGATTGCCGCCTGTTGGTGAATAACCTTTCGTATTCATTCATTATTAATCTCTGAGAATAACCTTACGGAGCGGATTGCCGCCTGTTTGGTGAATAACTCTTTGTACTCAAATTCTATTAAATTGTGGGAATAACCTTACGGAGCGGATTGCCGCCTGTTTGGTGAATAACTCTTTGTACTCAAATTCTATTAAATTGTGGGAATAACCTTACGGAGCGGATTGCCGCCTGTTTGGTGAATAACTCTTTGTACTCAAATTCTATTAAATTGTGGGAATAACCTTACGGAGCGGATTGCCGCCTGTTGGTGAATAACCCTTTGTATTAATTTCCTTCACCTTTTGTTAATCAAACCTGCTACGGTAAGGGATATTATTTTCTTTCATACTCCTAAATCGAAATTTATTATGGAACTATTGCTTCTATAATTCCTGAAAATATTATATGTTCCATAATAGTTGAACTTCATTATTTCAACTGAACCTTCCTATTTACGTGAACCTTTCTATTGAATTGTAACCGTTATTCTGAACTGTGGATCTTGAATATCATTTTTAAATTTCACTCCACATCATGTTGACAATTTGGACATTATTTGAATCTGTACAAAGTAAACTTCCGATACTTATTGTTATCCTATTTCTTCTGTTCATCATTTATATCATTCTAATCATCCAAAAATCAAGCTGTTGTGAATATCTGTGGCCGGGGGCACAGATGTGATATATTTGTTGAACAGATGATAGGTTAAAGGCGATATAATAGGTTAAAGGCGATACATCTGTTCGGTGTCTTTTATGGCACGTGGTGAATGTTCTCTTTGGCCCGTAGTGCAAAGATGAACTGTTGTTTGGTATGATTATGACCAAAGGCTGAATTTGGTATAATCATGACCGTTGGTGCTATATTGAATATCTTTGGCCCGTAGTACAAAGATGAACTGTTGATGTGCATGATTATGATCAGGAACTGTGAATTTGTATTATCTTGACTAATGATATTTCAGATGATAAAAGTTGATGATGTTTTTCCTAAAAAGAGAACCGAGTGGACATTATAGTCTGCATTATTCTTCTAATAGATTACTCATTCCGCTGCTATTATTGATCTGAACGTTGTTTAAGAATTTAACTGCAGTTTTTGATATAAACCTTGTAGTCTATTGTATTCTATCAAGAACTCAACTGTTGAAGACTAATGATAATTTATTCGTCATTATCTTAGTCATGTTATTCTTTACTGGGCTATTTGAGCTCACCCTTTCTTTTGTTCCATTGTTTTTCAACAGGAGATGAAAACATAACAGGGTCTAGCCGGGGAATGGAGTGAGGGTCCGAGGAATAGTTATCATAGTCTTCACGTTTTGTAAAATAGTGTGGCAATAATAGTGAAGACTTAGTTGTGTATTATTATACACTGTATTGTTGTACGTTGTGCTTTGTTGTAATAATTTTGTTGTAGTATTTTGACGACTCAAGTTTGGGCTGTGTGGGCCCAGATTTGGGGGCGTCACACACAGAGAGTGAATTATTTTAATAAATCTAATGTTTTCAAAAATATCTAATTAAATGGAGGGTTTGGAATTATTAATTAACTAATTAAAATTCAAACAAATAAAACTAAATAATAAATAATAAATATAAAAAAAATCAATTAAATCAAACTTCAGTTCCTTAGTTCAGTATCCCCTTCTTTTAATTAACAAATTAATCAAGTTATTATTATCTTTTCCTTCAATTGAAATTAATAATCCTAGATAACCGACAATCGCCAAGTTACCCAAAATCCTCCTTAAATTATAAATGTAATGCAGCAATCGCTCACAAAAGACCCTAACTATCATACAACCTAGAACTATCAGTCTAGATTTAATATAACAGTTGCATTAAAAATTAGAGAATTAGATTATTCCAAGCAATAATCTCAACATCGCGGACCATCTAACTTGCCACCTTGATAACCATAATAATATTCAAAAGTTTGTCCACAATCAAATATTATTAATTGTTACTTATGATCAGATAAAATATCGTTTGCTTAATATCAAATCTTAATCTAGCATATGACAAAAACTTAATTAATTCAACTGGCCATATCAAATTAATCAAATAAATATCATAAAACAATTAAAACAGATCATCAAGAATAAATCTCATGCATGAAGGAATATATAATAAAACTCAATTAAAACATTAATTAAAAATAAGGTTCAACATCCCTTTGAAACTAAAAAATAAAATTAGCCAAACATAATAAAAATAATACACACTAGTTGAAAAACTCTCTCCAAGAAATTAGGAGAAGGATCTCCCAAAAACTTACAATGAATAATGAGAGAGCTTGACCCTCTATTTATAGGCCTCTAACTTGTCCAAACCCTAATAGGATTTACAATTAAAAATAAAAGAAAAAAAAATAATTATTATCCTAACCCTAGTTGGAATAAAAATTCAATTTGGAATCAAAAAGTAGAAAAAATCCCGAAATAATCTCGTTTCCAGCATTAATGTGCAAGACAAACGCGCCTTAACACGCGGTAGTTGACTGGTCAACGCGGAAACGCGTTGCTGACGCCAGCGTTCCTCCTCCACGCATTACGCGGAGGCTTCCGTCCATTGGCCGAAACGGCGTCGTCCCCCTTCGTGCCTTTTTTACTGTGCGCGCGTATGGCGCGGTCGCTATAAATTTCTACCGAACGGCGTCGTTTTATTTGTTTTGTTGAAACAACTTCCTGCGCGCAATGCGCGGCCTGTCGTCCGGAAATTACGAAATTGTCATTCCGCGTCTTTTCTTGCTTATTTACACTTTTGCCATCAGATTCTTGCAAGATTTACAGATTTGCCCCCAAGCTTATTTTCCTACAAAATAAAATAATTAAAAATAAATAAAAATAATATAAAAATACTAAGAATCCTAAAAACACATAATAATAAATAAAACTCCTAAAATACTAAAAATAAATAAAAACACATAAATAAGAAGAAATATAAAAATACTATAAAATTACCTAAATTAACATAAATTAACTAAAATACTATAAAACCTATTAAAACCAAAATATGCTAAATAATTAAACATTTAACCACACAATAAATATAAAAACTAAGTATTAGGGAATAAAAATATCGTATAATTTAATTCTATCATTCACTCACTTAAACCAAGAAAAATAATTTAGTCATTCATAACTGTAGAGAACACTAACTAATAGAAGAGAGAATTTTTCTTAATGAAAAGTTGTGTATTACATTGGGTCTCAAGCCCTCTATTTATAGGCTTCATAAATTTCCTAACTTGTCCAAACCCTAATAGTATTTCTAATTAAAAATAAAAGAAAAATAAAATAATTATTATCCTAACCCTAATTGGAAGTCTAAATAAAATATTAAAAATAAAATAAAGAATTATTGTTTCCTTCTCCAAATTAAAATCGGAATTTTATTCTACTGATTTGTTGCATTGCAGTGTAGGAAATCCAAAATAAGAAAGGAAAAAAAACAAAGTCTGTCAGCCGCCACGCGTAGAGAGAGAAAGAAACAGAACTGCCAGCCTTCTTCTTCTTCTTTTTCTTTACCGTTGGCGCGTGTAAGACACGCGCCTGCTGCTGAACATGGCCTCCGCACATTGCGCGAAGTTCTTTACTCTGCACCACAAACGATGTCATCTTTCTCCACGGTGCTGACCACTCCAATATCGCGCCATGCGCGGATAATGCTATACATCCAAAGGCAAAACGGCGTCGTCGCTTTTCCTGCATGCTGCTCCGCGCATTGCGCGGATTTCTCTAAATTGTTGGTATTTACGGTTCTGCCATTGAGTGGTTTATTTACCAAATTGCCATCTTATTTTTGCAGAATTTATAGGTTTGCCCCCCCCCCCCCAAGCTTATTTTTTCCTACAAAATAAATTATAAAATAATTAAAAATAAATAAAAATACTAAAAATCCTAAAAACACATAATAATAAATAAAACACCTAAAACATTAAAAATAAATAAAAACACATAAATAAAAAGAAACATAAAAATACTATAAAATTACCTAAATTAACATAAATTAACTAAAATCCTATAAAAAAACCCTATTAAAACCAAAATACGCTAAATAATTAAACATTTAAGCACACAATAAATATAAAAATATAGGTAATAGGGAATAAAAATATCGTAAAATTTGGTGTGGTGTCGCAAGCACCCAAAAATAAAATCTTACTTTGAAAAAATATTAATGTAGTAGTGTAAGCAAGAGTCGATCCCACAGAGAATGATTATTTAATTTTATGTTTTTGTAAATAAAAACTGGGGGGGTTTTGAATCAAAGAAATAGTTTAAATAAAATTAACTAAAATAATTATGCAAGTAATTTAATGAAATAAATGATGAGAAAAAGCCTTGGTTTAAGTTAATATCCACCATCAAGAATTTACAACTGATCACTGATGCAAAAATAAATCAATTAATTTTTTAAAGATTCACCGTAGAAAGAACTACTCGCAGGTGGAATAATTTTTCTCCTCTCTCCTTAATTTTAGATATGTAGAGCCACTTGGTCTAAATACCCTTACTAATAAACAATCTCCGACACTTGCTAAAGATTTAATTTAATAGCAGCATAAAGAATTAGAGAGATCGTTGAACTAAACAACACAAGCCACTTGTTTGCATTTAATTTAGATGAATATTCTTCCTAAGATAAAATAATCTTTTGATCTGCAAAACAATTATTAAACTTAGTTGCTTCGAAAATAGCAATAGATTAATATGAATAATAAACTAGTAGGCCTCCTAGTAATTAAACAAACCAATCATAAAATTAAGCATAGAAGAATATTCAATAATCAAAATATAAATTGAACAATTAAAATAAATTAGATCTCACAGTGTATAAATCTTGATGGCTTCAATCACTTAAACCAAGAAAAAGAATTTAGCTACTCATAATTGTAGAGCGCATCAAAGAATAGAAGAGAGAATTTTTATTCTAATAGAAGTTGTTTCTTACAATGTGTCTCAAGCACTCTATTTATAGGCTTCATAAACCTCTTAACTTGTCCAAACCCTAATAGGATTTACAATTAAAAATAAAAGAAAAGTAAAATAATTATTATTCTAACCCTAGTTGGAATTAAAATCTAATTTGGAATCAAATTAATGCTAAAATCGTGAAATAATTATGTTCTCCAGCAATTCTGCGCTGCCAATCACGCCCTCCACGCGCCTTTGACCAAGTCAACGCCCTTACCGCGTCGGCTGACGTCATCGTGCCCACCCGCGCATTGCGCGGATGCTTTTCCTCGGTTCAATACGGCATCGTTTCTTTATTCGCTGTCTGCCATCCGTTTCAGCGCACCAAACGACGTCGTGTGCTGGCTGTTTTTCTTTAATAACGCGCGCATGGAGCGGTTAACTTTTCCGCATATTTACAACTTTGCCCCTCCGCGTCTTTTCTTGCTTAATTACCATTTTGCCATCCAAGCTTTAATTTTCCTACAAAATAAAGTAAAAATAAATAAATAATAATATAAAAATACTAAAAATTCTAAAAACACATAACAATAAATAAAACACCTAAAACACTAAAAATAAATAAAAACACATAAATAAAAAGAAATATAAAAATACCATAAAATTACCTAAATTAACATAAATTAACTAAAACCTTATAAAACCTATTAAAATCAAAATAAACTAAATAATTAAACATTTAATCACACAATAAATATAAAAACTAAGTATTGGGGAATAAAAATATCGTATAATTTAACCCTATCAAATACCCCCACACTTAGCTTTTTGCTCGTCCTCGGGCAAAACAAGAATAAAAATTAAAAATAATAACCAAACTACTTACTTGAGCAACAAATCAATATAAATTTCAACACCAGCCTCAAAGATTTTTTAAATGATAACTCTAAGAAAATTTCAAAACCATGCAAAATCTAGAACTTTAACATATTTGTTAATCTTACTTACTCAAGACCCTTCGTGTGTGTGTGAATCCAAATATATCAAACTAGAAAAAAAACTTAGATCCGCTCACATAATTAAATGTCTCATAAATGATATCAAAAATGGTTAGTTTAACAACAAAAACTCTACAGTCTTACTTTTCTCATCAATTTCCATTAATATAGACACATATAACTAGAAGATCAAAAGGTTTTTAACAATTATACACTAGGATCGTTTTTTTTCTTTCTTTCAATATATATATATTTTTTTTCATTCATTCATTTTTTTTTTCTTTTTAATGGGTGCATTTTATGCTCCATCCCATTTTTTTTTTCTTCATCATTTTTTCTTCTTCACGGTGAGTGCATTTTATGCTCCAGCGAGTGCGTTTTACGCTCCATCTCGCTATTCATGTGTTTATGGGTGAGTGCGTTTTACGCTCCATCTCAACCCACCACAAGATTTTGTCTTCAATAATAATCCTAGAAAAATTACCTAAATCATCTCCTCCAAATTATATTTTGCCTTATATATTTCACTTCAAATAATGATCAAATAAGATATAGAGCTCAAAAATATCTTTCATAAGCATTTAACCATATAAACTTTCTCTAAATTAAAACTAGCTCAAACAAATGGATATAAGTGCATAAAAATTTAAAGGATCTCAAACAAAGTAATAATCAATAAAAAGTCAAAAATTCAAACTAAGCAAAAATTTATCATTTTTCCAAGAGTTATTAAATAAAAATCAAAATTTTTATCATTGGCTAAAAATTTAAAATTCAATTAATTCATTGCTCAAGTGACACATCCTAAAAATAAAAATAAAATAAAAAAACTACCCCATTTTCGTAGGAAACACAGTTACACTTAGCATGTGCAACAAGCCTTTAAACCCCAAGGTTACCCAAGTGGACGAGTTGTGTCTCGTGAGGGTTTGCAGTGAATTTACCCACAAAATTCAAAATTTCAAGATTTTTAAAATTCCCTAAAATTTTCAAAATATGACCTAAAAATAACAAATATCCTAAATCCCTTCCCCCACACTTAAAATTTACATTGTCTCCAATGTAAAATAAAATGCAAAGAAAAAGGCAAAAATAGCTATTAAAAGAAAAAGGAAAAGAAATGCAAATCTGATTTCTTGGGTTGCCTCCCAAGCAGCGCCTTTGTTTATCGTCATTGGCTCGACAACATGCTTCCCTTTTCAAGTGGTAGAAATTGGATCCTCAAGGTCCAAATTAGTCGCGTCTTCTTTTTGAAAATTCTCGTGAAAATGCTTGAGTCTATGGCCATTCACTTTGAGTATCTTTGCATTTTCTAAACTTAGAATTTCAACTGCACCATGCGGAAAAACATTAGTAACAACAAAAGGCCCAATCCAACGAGAACGTAACTTACCTGGAAACAATCGAAGTTGAGATTGGTATAGAAGAACTTGTTTGCCAATCTTGAATTCTTTCCTAAAGATCATCTTGTCATGAAAAATCTTTGTTTTCTCCTTGTAAATTCTTGCACTTTCGTAAGCATCATTACGAATTTCCTCCAACTCTTGTATTTGCAATTTCCTATGCTCTCCACTTTCACTCATCTTCATATTAAAAGTCTTAATAGCCCAATAAGCTTTGTGTTCTAGCTCAACTGGTAAGTGACATGGTTTCCCAAATACTAATCTGTACGGTGACATACCAATAGGCGTTTTATAAGCCGTCCTATACGCCCATAAAGCATCATCCAATCGCAAACTCCAATCTTTTCTGCTCGGATTTACTGTCTTTTTGAGAATGGACTTGATCTCTCTATTCGACACTTCCGCTTGTCCATTAGTTTGCGGATGGTATGCAGTCGACAACTTGTGAGTGACATGATATTTTTTCAACAAAGCTTCCACAATTCGATTGCAAAAATGAGAGCCTCTATCACTTATTAGAGCTCTAGGAACTCCAAACCTGGAAAATATGTTAGTACGAAGAAAATCTGTAACAACTTTAGAATCGTTAGTCCTTGTGGCCTTGGCTTCCACCCATTTCGAAACATAATCGACAGCAAGTAAAATATAAACATTACCGAACGACACAGGAAACGGTCCCATAAAGTCAATACCCCAAACATCAAAGATTTCACAAAATAGTATGGGGGTTTGCAACATTGCATTTCGTTGGGATATATTACCTGTCTTTTGACAATTGCAACACGACTTGCAGAACAAATATGAATCTTGAAAAAGAGATGGCCAATAAAACCCACAGTCAAGCACTTTTCTCGCGGTCCTCTTAGATCCAAAGTGACCTCCACAAGCATACGAATGACAAAAAGTGAGAATATGATCAATTTCAGTTTCAGGGACGCACCTTCTAATTACTTGGTCCGCACAATGCTTCCATAAGTAGAGATCATCCCATACGTAGTACTTTGTTTCACTTTTGATTTTATCCCTCTGAGCTTTAGACAAATTAGAAGGCAAAATGTTAGTAACCAAATAATTGACAATATTTGCATACCAAGGTGATTTTCTGTATGCAGAGAACAATTGTTCATCAGGAAACGTTTCTTGTAGAGGAAGCTCGTCTTGCACATTCGTCAAACGACTTAAGTGATCTGCAACACTATTTTCTGTCCCTTTTTTGTCCTTGATCTCCAAATCGAATTCACTTAAGAGAAGTATCCATCTTATCAACCTTGGTTTTGCCTCTTTCTTTGTCATCAAATAACGAAGAGTTGTATGATCAGAATAAATAAGAACTTTAGTACCAAACAAATAAGATCAAAATTTTTCTAAAGCAAAAACAACAGCTAAAAGTTCTTTTTCAGTGGTCGAATAATTTTTCTGGGCATCGTTCAAGGACCTCAAAGCATAATAAATTGCATGAGATGCTTTCCCAACTTTTTGACCCAAAACAGCTCCTACTGCATAATCACTCGCGTCGCACATAATCTCGAAAGGTATGGCCCAATTTAGAGGTTGAATAACTGGAGTAGAGGTCAACAATTCCTTCAATTTATCAAACGCTGTCTTACACTCCTTGTCGAAATTGAAATTCGCATCCTTTTGTAGCAGTTTGCATAGGGGTGATGCTATCTTGGAAAAGTCCTTTATGAATCTCCGGTAAAAACCTGCATGTCCAAGAAAAGAACGCACTTCCCGCACACTAGTGGGATAAGGTAGAGACTGAATAATATCAATTTTTGCGTTATCTACTTCAATTACCTTAGAAGAAACAACATGACCCAAAACTATACCTTGTTCAACCATGAAATGACATTTTTCAGAATTTAGTACAAGGTTAGTGTTTATGCATCTTTGAAGAACAAGTGTAAGATTGTGCAAACAATTATCAAAAGAGTCCCCATGCACTGCAAAATTGTCCATAAAAACTTCTATGATATGCTCAATATAATCGGAAAATATACTAACCATACACCTTTGAAAAGTAGCGGGGGCGTTGCAAAGTCCAAACGGTATACGACGATATGCAAAAGTCCCAAATGGGCGTGTGAACGTTGTCTTTTCTTGATCCTCCGGAGCAATTACAATTTGGAAATAACCTGAATAACCATCAAGAAAACAATAATAAGAATGACCAACTAATCGTTCAAGCATTTGATCAATAAAAGGTAAAGGAAAGTGGTCTTTTCGGGTAACTGCATTTAATTTTCTATAATCTATACAAACCCGCCACCCATTTTGAACACAGGTGGGAACTAACTCATCATTCTGATTTTTGACCACAATTATGCCTGTCTTTTTAGGAACTACTTGAACTGGGCTAACCAAACTGCTATCCGAAATAGGGTAAATCATGCCAACTTCAAGAAGCTTTTGAATCTCTTTTTTCACAACATCCATCATGGGTGGATTTAGTCTTCTTTGCGGTTGACGGGTGGGTTTCGCTCCTTCGTCAAGTAAGATACGATGCATGCATGTTAACGGACTTATATCCTTGATATTCGCAATTGTCCAACCGATGGCCTTCTTATGCTCCTTTAGAACTTGTATGAATTGTTCTTCTTGTGATGGACTAAGTTTATTGGAGATGATCACTGGCGATGCCTTTTCTTCTCCAAGAAAAACATATTTGAGATGATCAGGAAGAAGCTTCAATTCTGGAGTAGGTGACTGCAAAACAGATGGTAAAGATTTTTCGTTAGGAACTGACAGATCAATATAAGTAACGTTACCTGCGTTTGGAGAATCATTTAGTGTGGTAATAACATCTTTCAATTCACTGGTCAAGGCAAACTCTTCTTCCTCCTCTAGATTCTGACTGATTGTCGTTTCTACTGCATCTTTTCCATCAAGTTTAAAAATTTTCTGTGCTAATGAGTCAATCACATCAATAGAATAAACAGGATTATCATCATTAGGATATTTCATGGCATCATAAATATTAAACTGTATAACATCGCCATCAAATTCCATTGTAAGTGTACCACTATGAACATCTATCTTGGTTTTGGATGTCTTTAAGAATGGTCTTCCCAACAAAATAGGAGCATTGTTATCACCATTCTCCATATCAAGCACATAAAAATCAGTAGGAAAAATCAAATTATTTACCTGCACAAGGACATCCTCTATTATACCTTTAGGATAGGCATTGGATCTATTAGCCAATTGAATCACAGTACCAGTTTTATTCAAAGGTTTAAGTTTCAAAGAAGCATATATAGAATATGGCATGACATTAATAGATGCTCCTAAGTCTAACATGGCTTTTTCAAATCTGGTATCACCTATCTGGCAAGGGATAGTAAACATTCCTGGATCTTGGCACTTAGCGGGGAGTTTTCTTTGAATCACTGCAGACACATTTTTTCCTACTTTTACCTTCTCATACCTTTTGAGTGCTTGTTTTCTCTTATGTGTACACAATTCTTTTAGAAATCTAGCAAAGCGAGGTACTTGTTTAATTGCATCTAATAATGGAATTTTTACCTCGCATTGATGAAAAGTTTCATATAAGTCTGAGTCTTTCTCATATTTCCTTTTTTCTGTTAGAGCAAGAGGAAAAGGGGGTACCGGTTTATACTCAGAGAGAGGTGGAAATTTATGCTTAGGAGTACCATTATCGACTATAACATTGTCGTCCTCTTGACTGTTGTCTATCTCCTTGTTATCCACTTCAACTTTGCTTTGGTCTTTTGATGTAGACTCTATCTTTTCTGGAGTTTCGATCTCTTTATCGCTTCTCAAAGTGATTGCACTTGCGTTTTCTCTTGGATTCACCATCGTTTGAGAGGGTAATTTTTCAGAGCCTTGCACCTCTAATCGACTAATTGAAGTTGCCATTTGTCCCATCTGTGTTTCCAAATTTTGCATATTCGCCTTTGTTTAATGTCGAAATTGCAAATTTTCCTGTTGAAATTGCACAGTGTTAGTACTAATTTGTTTAACCAAATCCTCTAAAGACAAATTAGAATTAGATGATTGGCCATGTTGTTTGTTGGGATATGGCTGTTTGTATTGGTGGTAGATTGCAAAATTTGAATTTGTGGGTTGATTTCCTTGTGGATTTTCATAGCTGAAATTAGGATGATCTTTCCAACCTGAGTTGCATGTGTTTGAGTAGGGATCATATCCTCTTTGTGGTTGACCAGGAAAACCACCTGCTACATTTACTTGTTCATAGGACTCCTCTTGAAGAGTGGGGCACATATCCGTTGGGTGTCCTACTATAGCACAAATTCCACAAGCTTTCACTTGTTGCGTATTACGTACAGCCATTTGACGAACAAGAGTAGTTAGACTAGCCATTTGTTCTTTAAGTGAAGAGATTTCTACCTCATTGACATTCTGGGATGTAAAATTAAGCCTTGTGCCAAATTGTTGGGAATTAACCGCCATGTTCACAATCAAGTTCCTTGCAGCTTCAGGCGTTTTGTCCACCAAAGCACCTCCACTAGCAGCATCAATCATGCTTCTATCAGTAGACATGAGTCCTTCATAGAAGTATTGGATGAGGAGTTGCTCGCTAATTTGATGGTGGGGACAGCTTGCACACAATTTCTTGAACCGTTCCCAATATTCGTATAGGGATTCTCCATGGTTCTGTCTCACATCACAAATTTCATTTCTTATGCTGGCTGCCCTTGAAGCTGAGAAATATTTCTCCAAGAATAATTTCTTCACTTCTTCCCATGTGGTTATACTTCCGGAGGGGAGATAGTAGAGCCAATCTTTAGCCAAATCTTTCAACGAGAATGGAAAGGCGCGTAATTTGATCTGCTCCTCAGTCACTCCGGGTGGTTTCATGCTCGTGCATACCACATGAAATTCTTTTAAGTGTTTATGTGGGTCTTCACCTGCAAGGCCATGGAAAGAAGGCAAAAGATGTATTAGACCAGACTTTAACTCAAAGGAAATGTTAGCATCTAGATTGGGAAAAGTTATGCATAAAGGTTGTTGGTGCAAATCTGGGGCCGCGAGTTCCTTCAAAGTTCGATTTCCAGCCATGTTGTCTGTTGCTTCAAGATTTGTTTGTCCTTCTTTCCTTAATCCACGCAAAGTTCTTTCGATTTCTGGGTCAAACCTTAAATCACTTTGATTAGTAGAACGAGTTATGGTCATAAACAAGCAAGGAAATAAAGAAAATAAAAAAAAAACTACGCAACGGCGCCAAAATTTGGTGTGGTGTCGCAAGCACCCAAAAATAAAATCTTACTTTGAAAAAATATTAATGTAGTAGTGTAAGCAATAGTCGATCCCACAGAGAATGATTATTTAATTTTATGTTTTTGTAAATAAAAACTGGGGGGGTTTTGAATCAAAGAAATAGTTTAAATAAAATTAACTAAAAAAATTATGCAAGTAATTTAATGAAATAAATGATGAGAAAAAGCCTTGGTTTAAGTTAATATCCACCATCAAGAATTTACAACTGATCACTGATGCAAAAATAAATCAATTAATATTTTAAAGATTCACCGTAGAAAGAACTACTCGCAGGTGGAATAATTTTTCTCCTCTCTCCTTAATTTTAGATAAGTAGAGTCACTTGGTCTAAATACCCTTACTAATAAACAACCTCCGGCACTTGCTAAAGATTTAATTTAATAGCAGCATAAAGAATTAGAGAGATCGTTGAACTAAACAACACAAGCCACTTGTTTGCATTTAATTTAGATGAATATTCTTCCTAAGATAAAATAATCTTTTGATCTGCAAAACAATTATTAAACTTAGTTGCTTCGAAAATAGCAGTAGATTAATATGAATAATAAACTAGTAGGTCTCCTAGTAATTAAACAAACCAATCATAAAATTAAGCATAGAAGAATATTCAATAATCAAAATATAAATTGAACAATTAAAATAAATTAGATCTCACAGTGTATAAATCTTGATGGCTTCAATCACTTAAACCAAGAAAAAGAATTTAGCTACTCATAATTGTAGAGAGCATCAAAGAATAGAAGAGAGAATTTTTATTCTAATAGAAATTGTTTCTTACAATGTATCTCAAGCCCTCTATTTATAGGCTTCATAAACCTCCTAACTTATCCAAACCCTAATAGGATTTACAATTAAAAATAAAAGAAAAGTAAAATAATTATTATTCTAACCCTAGTTGGAATTAAAATCTAATTTGGAATCAAATTAATGCTAAAATAGTGAAATAATTCTGTTCTCCAGCAATTCTGCGCTGCCAAACACGCCCTCCATGCGCCTTTGACCAAGTCAACGCGCTTATCACGTCGGCTGACGTCATCGTGCCCGCCCGCACATTGCGCGGATGCTTTTTCTCGGTTCAATACGGCGTCGTTTCTTTATTCGCTGTCTGCCATCCGTTTCAGCGCACCAAACGACTTAATTACTATTTTGCCATCCAAGCTTTAATTTTCCTACAAAATAAAATATAAAATAAATAAAAAATAATATAAAAATACTAAAAATCCTAAAAACACATAATAATAAATAAAACACCTAAAACACTAAAAATAAATTAAAACACATAAATAAAAAGAAATATAAAAATACTATAAAATTACCTAAATTAACATAAATTAACTAAAACCTTATAAAACCTATTAAAACCAAAATAAACTAAATAATTAAACATTTAATCACACAATAAATATAAAAACTAAGTATTGGGGAATAAAAATATCCTATAATTTAACCCTATCATAATTTAACGCTATCATCAATCTCCAAGTAAAGAATAATTGAAACATTATTTAAGAAAATCCCTAATATCTTATATTCATCAAACTATAAATACTAGTCAATTCAAATCCCACGTCTCAGTAATTTTTTATGAGTTGAATCAACCCATTTATAGATAATGAACTTAATGAAACAAAAATCCAGCAACATAGATCTGAAAACACAAATGAAACTTAACAACCTAACTCCAATAATCAAGAGAAAAAAGATAAAATTCGTTTTAGATATGTATATAGGGTGTCATTCTTGATTTTTTGACTTCTTTTTAGGGGGCTTTCTAGGTTTCTTGAATTGCGAGTTCGTGACAATGAGGAAGAATAAGACTAAATGTACAAAATGGCTGAGTAACATAGTAACTGAGAGGCATAGAGAAGTGTCACAATTACAAAGGATGGCTTTAGTTTAATTTACTTCATGTGTTGGATTATTTAATTTTCTTGAAGAGTTGAGTTATCCCAAATGGGTTGTAAGACTTTATTGAGTATTCTTCCTATATATATTCTATTGTATCAACGGAAAGGATATGAAATGAAATATCAATTTTCCTATTTTCTTCTTTTTCCTTTTATCTGCTATTTTTCTCTCATCTTGTTCAATGTCAGTTCATAAATATATGGATGATTATTTTCGCATATCTAGTTATTTGGGTGCTCCAAATCCATTTCCTTATAGTTATACTTTCTTTGCTGAGTCTCATGCTCCATTTCGCCTTGTTGATTCAGTAATCAGGAAACAAAATCATGATAAAGTGGTATCAGAGCAATCGTTCATCGGCGACTTTCGACCATGGAAAAGGGAATATGGTCCATCGATGGTAATTTTTACATCCCGCTCTTCAATTTAGCACTCCCGCTCTTCAATTCGCACTCTCACATCCAAAATGTTAGTTCTATGTCCACTGATTTACCACCAACTTTTGCTTCCATAGCTACACCATCGATTCCAATCTCCAATTATACTGGGCCTGCACATACTTACTTTGTATCACCTACAAATTAATCAAACACTACTCCTTGCATTTTTAAATTAGCTAACCAAGTTGTTTCTACTTCCATTTTTTACACTACACTTGAAATTCCCTTTGTTTCTTCATCACAACTACTGCAATTGCCATCTTCTACACCACAAATTGCTACACCAACAACATAACAATTCCCTAACTCTAGATTTACTAACAAAATATTGAACTTAAATAATGAGGCCCAGGTGTTTGAAGAAAATCCTGAGAGAATTTTTTTTAATTCAAAGTATAACTACTATATTACTGTGATGAAACACTTTATGAAACGTCAACAATCTAATTTCGTTGCCAAGTATAAAGAGGAATTTATAAAAACTAAGTGCTAGGCAAAGACCTTTTATAAGTGTGAGTTCAGTGAACAGTTTGTTGTTCACCACTTCATCCTTGGTCTCAAGGAGGAAATTTAGGAAACCCTCATGTTATAGTCACCTGCCACTTTTCCTGGATCAATCAATTTAGAAAAATTTTAGGAATCTCTAATCGAGGACAGATTGTTTGTTGAAGTTTCAAAGGAAAAATTAACTAATATTAATATCTCAGGTGGAAAATTGGCCAGGGCTGTTGTACCAAGCGATGCTTCTACTAGTATATATAAAGCTTTACAATTGAGAGATGGAGGTTCATATTACCTTGGAAAAGGTGTTCTCAAGGTCGTGGAGAATGTGAACTTAATTATTGACCTACCAAGAACACTCTGAGCTGAAATAAGAAAAGAAAATACTGAGAGTCTGTCAGGACAATCAAGTGTTCGAAGGGATTGCTGAGCACAAAGATTATCTAAAGGACTCAGCAGTACATAAAGGGTGATCATGAACAGCTGCTGAATATCGAAAGGAGAATAGCATCAACGATAAACATCAGCAGCATCCATAGATTGATCACAAACAGCTGCTAAGTATCTAAAGATGAAGGAGATCAAAGTTCATCTTAGTAGCATAACCCAACAAACAAACAACTCATGCCTGCTGGACTTGAGGAGGGTCATAAGATCCTTGCCTAAGTGGCTAAAAATAACTCATGTCTACTGGACTTGAGGAGGGTCAAAGGATCCTTGCCTAAGTGGCTAAAAACAACCCAAGTCTGCTGGACTTGTCGAGAGCAAAATGCCCTTGTCTTAGTGACTAAATTACTGGATTTTCTACTTGTCAAAGTAGAAGAGTGGAGTAGGAGTTGTTCAGTCTCCGAACCACTTAAACCTCTTGTATCATTTACTTCACGTCTTTTACATAACCTACTATAACTGCTATATCTGCTTTTATCCATACCCTAGTTTAAATCACTCAACTGAGATTATGCATAACTCTTTGAAGGGGTGCTGAAAGTATATTCTGTTGTGCTTGAATTAATTCTATTAATCATAATTAGTATACTTTCTTAATAAAAGGAAAAAGTTTTTAAATGATCTATTCACCCCCCTTCTAGATCATTATTGTGTCCACAAGAACTAACAATTAGTATCAAAGCAGGTTCTCACGAAGTTAAAAAAGCTTATGCTTTGAGTGGATCCATGACACAAATTTAGATTATCTCTAAATCTCAGTATTGGGTATAAAGACAAAATTAATATGAGCTCACAAGTTAAAAATTATATGTGCAGGAAATCCAATGAACAAGCTACCTGAGGCTATCCATACTGGACTATGTGCTTTAAAATAAATATCTTCATCAGGCATAATGAGCAAAGGACAATCAGTAGATCAAAAAAAAAAAAAAAGATGCAGCAAAAGCTACAAAATTTTCCATTCAAAATGAATTTGTATCAAAAGTGTTTGAGAATGTCTACGAATAATGATCTAGGATATTCACTACATCATCATACTCCACAACGACTGAATCCATGGACTTCTCAACTATGTGTGCCATGACTCTACTCAATAATCTGAACTATGAGGTTCATTCAAGCTTTTCCAGGAATAAGGGGTGTCAAAATATACTCTGTCCACATCACAAAGAATTTGCTCGATACATCAGTCAATGCAGCGTTATGAAGAAAATAATGGTGATATTAGTGGTAACCGGAAGGATTACAAACCACTAAGAAACAACAAGATACATCATCAAAATCAGAACCACTGATTGTCAAGTGATTGACATCAGTGAGGTAGTTAATTCCATCTCTTCTAATTGCTGTCATTATTATTTAATAGCATATATTGCATTTCCATATATCTCAGAGTACCTTAAAGGAATCATTCTCAAATGAAGAAGGAGAAGAAATGCTTTAAAGAGCTTAAAACCAGTTTTCTCTCTATTCACATTCATTTTAGAAAAATGAGCTCTTAAAGATATCTAAAATACATTTGTTAAACCAAGTAATAATCTTTATTAAATAAATTACTTGTACTTTTGTGTGGGCTAGCCAAATAGTTTTTAATAAAAAAGAATTATGTTTAGCAAAATTTACCTCCTTTCATTAATTCTGTTGGTTATGAAATTCAAAAATGTAGTTATGCTTGGTATTCATCCTACCTTAATTTTCTAATCTTGCTATCGACTCATTTATTAATGATATGAGTTTTTGATGAATTGTAAAGTGTAGTTGTATCTACTGTTGTACTCTGAAGGATCATAATGACTGATCAACTCTACGAGCCATCGAAGCACAATACTTAGAACTGATAACCACTCCACTAAAACTCAAAAACTTAGTAAGTAATGAAAGTGTTCCTTCTAAGAAAAAGGATTAAGAATCCTCAATAGTCTAATTCAATTTTATCCTCTCTCACACACACTCTCATAAAGCATAAACTAACTGTCATAACTGCCATGCTCATTGCAAATCAAAATACTTGTTTTAAGGTACTAACCTTACGGACCCAAATAATTGTGGGCACCATGTTAGAAATTTATTTAACCTGCAGGTATTATGGCTGATCTATCCTCACTAAAGATCATTCAAAGGGAAACTTGAAATCCGCAATCTCCATCAATAATTTTTTATCAAAATTGAAAAGGGACGACTTTCTTCCAGAAGACATGTATTTATCAATGTTGGCAGCTAAATCAAAGAGGAATGCAAGAACGAGGTTCACATTAAGTACAAGTCAACTCTACGATCGCAGCATCAGTCAAGGAATCGTAGAGTAGCCAATGCTAAGGAAAGTACTCTACGAACCAAAGATGAATGTTCACTAGAAGACCATCTACCTCAGAGATGAAAGCATTGACCATGGGGGAGCAACTATCAGCTTAGTCTAGCAAATAGTGAAAAAGTTATCAGAACCCATTAAATCTTCCTTTCCAAATCATAGAGTTTCTAAAACTCTACGATTGATAACCAAGTCAGCCATATCGCTCCGAATCATAGAGTCACTATAATCAACTTCCAAATCGTAGAGCATACTGACTCTATGATTGCACTCCATAAAAACATCATTCCCAAAATATTATCAGTCCACAGTTCATATCATACAGTGATTGTCATTCCCTCTTCCATACCAAAACAATCCTTCCTCAGATAAAGCACCTCAGAGAAAAACCAAACGCTAAGTTTCAAACTAAGAAGCATGCCCTTTTTGAGCTTCTTTAATTCTGATAAAAGACTGAATGTTATGCATCACTTGTATTCCTTCAGAGCTCAAGATGTTAAAAGAAAAGGAATTTACTCCACCCAAAGTCTACCTACATCAAGATATGTGGCACCTACTGTTTTAACAGGAGAAGAGAAATAAGTAAAAAAAATAAAATCCCAAGAGAACTGTGTCATCAGAAATCATACAGTGACCAAAGTCATCTCTCAAAAAGGATGATCGAAGAGTGAAAAATAGGTCACTCTACGAACTGAACAAGTTAACTGTCAAGCAAGGGAAGTGTTTGTTCACGCTCTCCAAACACAAGTGAGTCAGGAGAACTGATGTGCGTCAATTATGAAATATGTAAGACCCCGAATTTTATGAAATACAAAATTTAATTTTTCTTCATATATTTTTTTTCTGAAACAGTAAGTGGTTAAATTGATAAAGTTAAAAGTTAAGGATGTTATGTATAAATTATATTATGTCGGACAATATTCGTTTGGTCAGGGAATATTCGTTCTGTCGGGGAATATTCGTACGACGGCGCCGTACGAACCAATCATTGGTGGACCCCACAACGAATAATTGTCAGATATAGAAAATGACATAAACAATTTTTAAATGGTCAATGGTACTATCACTTTTAATTGTTAAAATATCCGGTGATAAAAGAATAGTAATATACAGTATTACAAGTAACATACGGTATTGCACAGTAGCATACGGTATTGCACAGTAGCACACGGCATTGCACAGTGTTTCGTATTATTAAACTGATAAAGTGGTTATCGTACAATATTTGACTTTATTGTCACATGCACAATAATTCATATTATTAAACTGATAATTGTCACAGTAGCATATGTACAGTAATTCACATTATTGAATCAATAATTGTCATTACAGTAACATATTCTTTCTTTTACATACTTTCTGCATTATTGTTATCTCTATTATGATGTTAATTAAACAGTTGTATTTCATTATTAATTGACTTGATATCTAACTCAGAGAGTCAACTACACTGTATTTATAACAATTAGTCATAATAATGAATAAGTGTGAATTATTGTTGAATAATTGAATTGATAAAGTTATTTGTTTTTATTATAATAAATTATATAAAGTTAGGTGATATAAAGATAAAATGAATGGTATATATTAAAGATAATGTAATAATTATAGAATTTCAAATGAACGGTGTAGATTGAAGATGATATTTAAATGAATGGTTTAGATTAAAGAAATTTTAAAAGATGAAATAAGTGGTAAGGATTAAACATTATCTTGAAATGAACGGTTTGGATTAAATTAGGAAATTTTGGTTATGATAAGATTTTTGGCTATAAATAGAGGCCTTAACTTAAGGATTTTTCATAAACTTCCTTACTTGTGCTTTCTTTCACTCTCTAAATACTTCTTGTGTAAGTTCTCTCTAAAGGTGCTTAAGTCATCTTGAATATTTGTGAAGATCTATAAGTGTACGAGTACTGTTCAAGTTAATCAACCTCATTTAAATCAATATTCAGTCACGTGTTAAGGTAAGGGATTCCATCTTTTTCATCTTCCACTATTCAAACTTACTACGATAAGGGATTATCATTCTTTGATTCTCGAAAATAATATCATTTCTCTCTTACTCATAAGATGTGTCTTTTATTTCCATGTATTAAATTGTGGGAATAACCTTACGGCCCAAATTACCGTCTGTTGGTGAATAACCTTTCGTATTTATTCCTTATTAATCTCTGAAAATAACCTTATTGTGCGGATTACCGCCTGTTTGGTGAATAACTCTTCGTATTCAATTTTTATTAAATTGTGGGAATAACCTTACGGCGCGGATTATCGCATGTTGGTGAATAACCTTTCGTATTCATTCCTTATTAATCTCTGAGAATAACCTGATTACGCAGATTACCGCATGTTTGGTGAATTACTCTTTGTATTCATTTCATATTTTTCTAAACATTTCTATTGAACTGTAACCGTTATTCTGAATTGTGGATCTTGAATATCATTTTTGAATTTTACTCCACATCCTGTTGACAATTTGGACATTATTTAAATCTGCACAAAGTACTTTCGATACTTATTGTTTATCCTGTTTCTTCTGTTCATCATTTGTATCACTGTTATTTGTACTAATCATCAAAAAATCAAGTTGTTGTGAATATCTGTGGCCGGGGGCACAGATGCGATATAATTGTTGAACAAATGATAGGTTAAAGGCGATATAATAGGATAAAGGCGATACATCTGTTCGGTGTCTTTTATGACACGTGGTGAAAGCTCTCTTTGGCCCGTAGTGCAAAGATGAACTGTTGTTTTGTATGATTATGACCAAAGGCTGAATACTGGTATAATCATGACCGTTGGTATTATATTGAATATCTTTGGCCCGTAGTGCAAAGATAAACTGTTGATTTGCATGATTATGACCAGGAACTGTGAGTTGTATTCTCATGGTCAGTTGTGTATCAGATAATAAAAGTTGATGATGTTTTTCCTAAAAAGAGAAGCGAGTGGACACTATAGTCTGCATTATTCTTCTAATAAATTGCTCATTCCGCTGCTATTATTGATCTGAACGTTGTTCAAGAATTTAACTATAGTTTTTTATATAAACCTTGTAGTCTATTGTATTCTATCAAGGACTCAACTGTTGAAGGCTAAAGATAATTTATTCGTCATTATCTTAGTCATGATATTCTTTACTGGGCTACTTGAGCTCACCCTTTCTTTTGTTCCATTGTTTTTCAACAGAAGATGAGAACGTAGTTGGGTCTAGCCGGGGGATGGAGTGAGAGTCCGAGGGATAGCTATCGTAGTCTTCACGTGTTGTAAAATAGTGTGACAATAATCGTGAAAGACTTAGTTGTGTATTATTATACATTGTATTATTGTACGTTGCACTACTTGTAATAATTTTATTGTAGTCTTTTGACAACTCAAGTTTGTGCTGTGTGGGCCCAGATTTGGGGGCGTCACAGTTGTTATCAGAGCTTTGGGATATGATTTTTAATGAAGATCTGGGGTTAGAACTAGGAGATGAGAGACGAATAGAATTAATCACCAGTGTGTCCTACCTAAATGATATTTTATCTAATGAGTCGATTTGAATGTAGGGACATGAAGTGATGAGTCAGTTTGTTTAACTAACATTTACTTTGTGACAACAGTTTAGTATGACATCTTAAAATCAAGAGGTTAACTATGGAATGCCCGAAGCGAATGTAGCCAAGAATCAAGAGGCCACAAACAATCCTCCTGCCAACTCAGGAAATAATATTCCTGATAATATTGCTTATCCTCGACCGAATATTGCTTATCATCGACCGAATATCCATCGAGAATAAACTACGTTCGACGGATGAAATTTCAACGGAAATTCCGTCGAAAATAAGTTATAAACCTATTTCAGTGTCTTCTCTCCCAGCCACCTCCACTATTCTTTTATTTTATTTTTCTCTTTCTCTCTCATCGCTCTCTTTCACTCTCTGTCATCTCTCTCACTCTCACCGTCCGTTGCCACACTTCATCTCCGATCATACCTCATCGTCCGTTGCCACCGTCCGTTGCAAGCTCCGTCCATTGGCATCTCCGATTGTACCTCTGATCGTAAGGTATATCACTACTATAAAACAGTAAAAAGATAACACCTAAAAAACGTTGTAATTTTCTCCCAGAAACGTCGAGGTTAAGGGTGTCATCTATTTGACACATTTTATACAACGTTTTTAAAACGTTGTAGTTGGCTCATAATACAACGTTTTTTTACTAAAAAACGTTGTACATTATCTTTAAATAAATACTAAGATGCTTGAAAACGTTATAGATGGTATCATTCCACAACATTTTCTGGTATAAAACGTTGTAGTTTGATACATCACACAACCTTTAGACTAATTTATACAACATTTATAAGATGTCATCTATTGTAGTACGTTTAGACAACGTTTTTAAAATGTTGTAGTGTAACATAAAAATGTTGTAACACAGTAGTGATGCACCTGCAATGTTGTACTTGTAAAACTGCTAATATTAATGCAATGATATATATCTAAAAAACTCTAAATTCTCATTTAAAGCCAAAATGTATCAACCATTCTCAGTTTCAAAATACATCCAATAAAACCATACGTTTACAATTTCAAATTATTACATCCACGAAATATACCAATTATCCACAAAATATACCAAATTAACTGTAGTGCACTACGTACTACCTAATCATGTGCAAAAAAATATTCTTCCAAAATACATTCATCTAAACCTGTACATCCACCGTTAACTCATCACACAAAAAACCTAATAGCTTCTTCAAACAGTAAGGACTCAAAAATTGGAAATCAACAATTTATAAGGCGTTCCACCATTTCCATTATGGAGTTTACTTGGTCTTTGTGAAGATGCATTCAGATTTCTGCAGCTTCATCTTGAAAATTTAAAGTCAAGCAGCTGAAACCTTTTTACCGTCCTCAATGAAGTAGATGGCAGCCTCAGGCACCTAGTAAGAGTAAAATTTGTCTAGCTTTTGTTATTAGCAGTAATCCAACTGATCAGTTTATATAGGTGATACTCTTACAAGTCCATAAGCTTAATCGGAGATCAATACTTTCTAAACTCAGTTTACATTTAGTAACTGGCCTGTTTAAAAAGAAAAGGTCCAATTTCATTTCTTAATAGCTTGGAACAATAACATGATCTGATCAGTCCCAATATTGCTTAGGAAATGTCAAAGCACATAAAAGGTGGTTAAAGCAACTTAATTCAGGCTAGGTTTCTGTTATATAAAGTCCACAACATCAGATGCGATGTCCCCTTGAACATCAATATGCTATTTGTCAATTGGCCCTTAAAACCAGCCATTTTCATATAATTATGCAACAATGTATTGTAGAAAAAAGTTCCCTACTAGTACATGTAAGCTATTACCTTAACAATAGATGCTCCAGTGGAATTTTTTTTCCCAAACCGTTTTGAAGCGCTACTAAGTTTGACACCTAAAACAACATCCTCACAAGTTAAAATACAGTAACTTAGTGAATAGTCATATCATTCATCTCAACAGCATATGACTCACCAAAGAACTCCAGTCCTTTAACAGTGGTGATACATTTGCGCTTGTTGCGCACGACCTTTTCAATAATGACTACTTGCTTCTCCTGCAATAGATTCCACTAATTAGTATTGTTCAACTTATTATTCTTATTATTTGATATGAAACAACTTAATAAAATCGCAGGAAGGAGAGAGCCTGTAACTGTTCACCTACAAGAATAATTGATTAATTCCAACCACTCTATCTATACAAGGTCAATTATTCCTCGATGCTATATTTGTTTATACATGTTTCATGAAGTAGTGCATTAAGTGAAGTGCTTTTGCATACTGAGAATTCAACTCATGTTTGGTGAATAGTTCTAAATTTGGTGTCCAAATATATAATTTTTTGACTTCAATATAAATAATGTTTGGGAACTCAAAAGTTTAAGGCCTTTGAGGAATGCCATTGCAAAAGCTCCACCGACGCACAATATCGTTCCCATTATCTTGGCAATGCTTCTCCAGCTCCGAAGTTTTATTTTCTCCAATCTATATAATTATAATCATCACATTAGGAAAAAGTAAGTTAAATTGGTATAGTAATAAATACATACACTGAAATATGGTGTCTACTTCATTCCAATTTCCAACAATGACATTGCTATAGAAGAAGTTTCCAAGACGGGCATGAACAGTTGTTGGGATACATATAAATTAGGAGTATTGAAATTGGGATATAAATAACGCCAGTAATATATAGTTGAAGTTGTAGACAAACCCAACAAGGACTGCAATTACAAAGGTGACTGCAGGGAGCAGATTGGACATTGCACTTGTCGTGGAGGATGAGGCTAGATATAGTCCCTCAAAGTATATGTTCTGGTTCATTGTTTCTTTGTAAATAATAAACACAAAAGCATCATTAGTAAGTAAATCATCTCTCTTCCTATATATGTAATTTATACAGATTAAAATTACCCAATAAGATAGGCCAAAAATATCAAACAAAAGCTCTTTAATCCCAAACAACTTGTATTTGTTTTACTCCTTGAACCAAAACAAAATTTAATCAAACATGACAGAGAAATAAATAGATAGAGAAAGAGTAGTTGAAATGAAATTATATATATATATATATATATATATATATATATATATATATATATGTATGTATGTATGTATGTATGTAGTGTAATGGATGGTTAGTAAAACTCCAAGCAATTTTCCCTCTCATTTTCCAAGTTCCAGTCAGAGGAAAACAGAAGGAAAAGAAAAATACATAGATCCTACATATTACAGAACATCATACAAAAAATCCAGAAAACCCCATTAACACCACAGTGAACAAAATCATACATAAATTAAAGGAGCAAATTTGTTTACCTCTACATCCTGGAAATTGTTTAACCTCAATATGCGTGCCAGCTTCAACAAAACAAACAACACGTGAACATAGAAAAAAAACAACTTTAATATCTATATATAGATATAGATATAGATATACGTACATATACAGATATATACACAAATGAAATCTGAAATAATAACCTGAGGGAAATGGGTTTACATGGTATATCCTCTCGTTCATGTTGTGCCTAAATCAGTGCAGCCAGCATTATTAGACCACAAATGAAGATAGAGCAGAAATACAACCAAACTTAAAACAAAGTTAAAAAGAAAAAACCTTCATTTGGGTTTGCCTGTTTTGAAACCAAAACTTAATCTGGCGAGGGGCCAAACCCAACCCTCGAGGGACTGCTACTGGAGTTACCCGCTGAGAGATGCGAGTAACCATCCATATGGGAACAGAGAAAGAAGAGGGAATGAGAGTATGGGTCACGAAGATCGGAAAAGAAGAGCAGAAGAAATGCAGGGAGGAAGGAGTGCGGCGGCTAGGGTAAGGGTAAGAGAGAAGGGGGAGGAAAAAGTTTAGTGAGAGAAAACATTTTTTTCACCTATCAAATTTGTTCATTTAATAATTAAAAATTATATATATATATATATGCTTTGTGTTTTAATTTCAAGTTTTCACTTTCGCGCTGTTTTTTTTAAGCTCTGTGTTTTTTAAATAGATAACGTTTTTCTTAAAAAAACGTTATAACTTTAAAACCAAATATTTCCCCTTATAAATACATAACGTTTTTACATATGTATCTATAACGTTTTTTGAAAAAACGTTGTGAAAAAAAATACCACAACGTTTTTTATAAAAACCTTGTTGTTTAAGTGTTATCTTTTTGCTGTTTTGTAGTAGTGATAATTATGGAATGGCAACAGTACCAGCACCAGTCCCAGTTTCAAGGGGAGAAGATCAACCACCAGTGAGATGTTATAGATGTGGTCAGGAAGGTCACATCAGCCCAAACTGTACACAGCAGTCCAAAAAGTGTTACAGTTGTGGGAAGGAGGGTCATATTGCTCGATTTTGTCCTGCCACAAAATTAAGTCCAGCTGCAATGATGATACCAAAAGCTAGTGCGAATAAGGGAAAATCTGTAGTTCAAGGGAGAGCTTTAGTTGTGACATCCTAAATGGCACGAAGATGAGAACGTAGTTGGGTCTAACCAGGGGATGGAGTGAGAGTCCGAGGGATAGCTATCGTAGTCTTCACATGTTGTAAAATAGTGTGACAATAATCGTGAAAGACTTAGTTGTGTATTATTATACATTGTATTATTGTACGTTGCACTACTTGTAATAATTTTGTTGTAGTCTTTTGACAATTCAAGTTTTGATTGTGTGGGCCCAGATTTGGGGGCGTCACAAAAGATGCAAAAGTTAAGACCATGTTCTGTAAATGAGTTTCCCACACGTGTCCTCTGCAAAATTAAGAGGGAACTAATATAAGTCAAAATTCAAACTGACAATTGTCCTTTTCCATCAATTACAAGTACCCATTTCCCAAAACAGTGCAAATCCCATAAAACCCATCCTGTATCAAAACCATTGTTGTAATTCAAAACTCTTCAAACCCTAAACACAAAACAAATCTAGAAACCTTCGTTTGACAAAAAAACTGTCTTACAAACCATTGATATGGAAAACTGTCAAGTTGTTTCAGGTATCCAACTAGGCTTCGACAAGTTTGAGTCCTTAGAAAAGAAATTCAAGGATATTCTTATAAACGTACGGGAAGCTGGGTTCTCAGAATGTTTGGATGCAAACACCAAAGTCTACTCAGATCTGGTGAAAGAGTTCTATCAGAACGCAGTAGTAAACGATGATGAGTTGATTACAAAAGTTAGAGGAGAGAAACTCAGGATAGATGATAATGAAATCAATAAATGTCTGGGAATCACCATTAAAGATTCATCATCTCTCGAGGAAATAGTTACAGTTGAAGGTATGAGGTTGATGAGGTATGTAAAGAATCCTCATCTCCAGGGAATGAAGAAAAAGGAATTTCCAGAGGAGTTTGAGTTTCTGGCAGAGATAGTAGGTAAATGTATCTTATGCAAAGATATCGCTCATGACACTGTAAGTGATTCTCAACTAAGACTCATGACTGCCATTGTCATGAAAAAGAAGATAAACTTTGGTGTTATACTATATGACTGGTCAATTAGGGAGGTTGGAAAAAATAAAGGTTCTAGGGAAGTCAATCTCAAAGGTATTCTATAGAAGATTCTTAAGTATCATCCAGAAGAGGAAACTGCAAAACAAGATTGGGGTCGATGAGGGAAAAGCCTTAAATGTCCACAAGATTATGTCTCCCAAACTGTTTGACAACTGGAAAAAGTATCCCATGGAGATATGAGATCAAGGATGTCTAGCAGCAGCAGCAAGAAGGTTTCCAAAGAAATCAAATGAAAAAGGAAAGCATATTCAAGGGAAGATGATTCATTGCAATCTGATGAGTCTCTACCCTCTGGATTCGTTTCTTCAAAATCATCCAACAAGAAATTGAAAATTGAGAAGATCAAGCCAACAAAAAGACAGAGTGCCCGTCTTAAACAAATGGTGAAATTCCCAGGAAATAAAAATGAAGGAAGTGCTCCACCTAAGATCATTGATCTTAGTGATGAAAGTAAGGATGTGTTTGTTAAAAAAGATGTGACTCCAAGTTAGTCTAAATCAGGAAGTGAGGAGATATCTACTGATGAGAGTTTTGATGACTCAACAAAAGATGATGTTCTTACAACAATGAGAAATGAAGAACAGTTAGAAGAAACAACTGCTGAGATAGTTAAAGCTTTAAAGGAAGGAACCATGAAGGAACCAAGTCCTAAGGTAAAAGAGACTGACCATGGGAAAGGAATGGAAGCAGTAGATGAGGATGAAGCATAAAAGGGCTACAACTCTGAAAATACTGAGTCAGAAAATAATTATCATCCTGTTCCAGCAACCTCATCATCAAGTATTCTAAGGAGGATTATACTGAAAGCAACTGAAAAGCCAGGTGCTGTGTTGTCAAAGAAATGGATAGATCATGGAAATCAACAAATCAAAGTAGCTTTAATAACCATGGAAGAACTACTTAGCAATTTTCAAGACATAGAACTAGATCGAACTACAGTTCTATATGACCATAAGGGTCAGGAGTTAACAAGGTTCTACCTATGGATGCCCTGGTTAAAAGTTATTCATCTTAGAGATACAAGCTTCATCAGCTGGTGTTACTCATACTTTCCAAACCTAAAGATGATTTCTCAGAACTTCCCAAGAGTTCAATCCTTTCCAATTCTGCTGATCAAAAATTTCCAACACTTCAAAGTCTACCGACGTGCAGAAAGCATATTTATTCTATATTATCTGCTGGAGAATCAAGATAAAGGTCAGAAGAAAACCAGGCCTGCAGAATCAATGGTCGTAGAGTATCTTGACTCTACGACTGCAACAAATCAGTTTCTGCCAAAAATTCCAACTGAAATACCCTCTGATGTTCCTTTTTCATCAAACAACGATTTCTTTGATATAGTCATTGCTCTTGAAAACATCTACAAGACTACTTCTACAGCAAATGTTATCTCTGGAGGAGAAGAATTCTACAAGGAAATGCAAGCATCATTTACAGACATGTCTATCAAGCTGCATCAACGAGATCAGACATATAAGAAGTCATTAGAGAGTCAACAAAAAGAATTCCTGGAACTTTAGAAGAACAATGAGGAATCTATTGCATCTGTTTATAAGAAAATAGATAATCTCAATCAATCCCTGTCCCAGACAATAGAGCTCAGCTAGTAGGATCTGAAAATTAAAGTTAACAACTCATCCTACTTGATTGAGCAACTCATGATGAACGTGCATCAACTCACTCAGATGATTGATAACAAAAAGGGGGAGAAAAAGAGAAATAGGCTTAAGCAGAAACGAATGAAGTTAAAAGAGAAGAGCAAGAAAAAGAAGAAGCATAAAGGAGAACAAAAGGATGAAGCCTTGAAGGCAAGTATTGAGGGAGAGTCAAAAGAAGAGAAATACATCAAGTCATCAGCTGAGGGGAGACATGAAGTCACCAGCTGAGGGGGAGCAGGAACAAACAGATGAGAAGCAACAGCAGGTAGATCATCTAGAAGACATAAAAGTTCAAAAGAAGGTACATCTCAAATTGTAATAGTATGTTCTGGATCCAGAATTTAGAATGTTGTGTCATCTGTAATTAAATAATTATCAATGTCATTCATACTATCTGTTCTACTATTACAGCAGCTCACTGTATCTTAAGACTCATTCATCTCTTACATATGCATCTAGTATTTTTGTCATCATCAAATAGGGGGAGATTGTTTGGAATATGCATGTGAATGTTATTCCTCTTTTATAAGATTTGATGATGTGCTTAATTGAAAGATAAATGAATCAATATGCAAATATGTCTGCATTGATGAAAGCTATAAAATCCTTAATAGATGTTAGACATTATATTCAAAGGACTTAGATTGGAAAAGATCAAGATTGTTAGGTTGATCCAATATGAATAAGTAGTTTTGTAAAGTCCTTCAAAAGATCACAATGTACAAGGACTATAAATAGAAAGATCAAACTTGTTAGGTTGATCTTAAGCTGTAAATAGATAGGCCTGAACGATAAAAAAGAACAGCATCAAAGAACAAGAAAACTGGCAAGAAAGTCAAAGCAAGGATCATAGACTACACTCAGGATCGTAGTGTCTGAAAGTCATCAACATAATAATTCATGCACTTACATTTCTAAAGGAAGAATCATAGAGCAATCTATCTGAAGATTATCAGAATAAATTCCTTGAATAGTCTGCAGGCAAACTGAAGATCCAAGCACCAACTTCATCAGCAAGACTGATTGAGGAAGTGAAGAGCCATTCAGGAAGATGTCTCATGTAAACACTCAGAGGAAGATCGTAGAGTCTTCCGAGAAGTTCGTAGAATCTGGCAGACATAAGCAGAATAAGGCTTGAGAGATCAAAAAGTCCTCTCGACAGTTTGTAGAATTATCTCGGCATCATAAAGCTAACTATCAGGTTCGTAGAGTCAGTATAGTCGGTCACTATACGATTTTTATAAGATAGTCTACGAACCAAGCAGACTCAAAGAGCAACCTCTACATGAGCATTCAGAATCAAGACAACAATCCTCATGAAGATTATCAAGAATGCTGTCATAAGAGCTGTCAAACAAAATGAACGAATATCTCTAAATACATATAAAGCATCCAATCCTAATAAAGATCGCAGAGTAGTTCAAATCGTCACTCTACGACCTTCATCATAAGCAAAGTCGTAGAATGGCAAAGCAAGCCAAGAAATACAACATTCAAACAATCGTAGTGTTAAGCCAAAGATGTTCAAACGCTACCGGACATAAATGACCTTTAAATATGCAGCAGAGAAAGCAACAGAATTTCGTAGAGCAATCCTCTACGATAGAAGAGCTAGCACCTGAAGATCATAGAGTAGTCCTTTATAACATATAAGCCAAGCAGAGCTAGCACATGAAGTTCATAGAGCAGTCCTCTACAATAAGAAAGCACATGCAAAAGCTTAACCAGATCATAAACCTATGCTCTAAAAGCATAAAGCTCATTGAAGATCACATAGCACGAGAAACATATCTTCAAGACAACAAGGCTCAAATAAGATCATAGAGTTAGTACAGTCAAACCACTCTACTATCTCCAGAGTAGTCTACGTCAAGCAAGATCCTAGAGCTATAGAGTAGAGCTAGCAAATGACTCTACGATCAGAAGTAAAAGGCTAAAACTGAATCGATCGCAGAGTATTTAAGTGCCAACAAGGATTGAAGACATCAAAACACTTAAGTTAGTAATCCCAAGATGAGCGACTAATTACTTCAGAAACATCTACATCAACCCATCTAAAAGCCTATGCTAAAGTAGAAGTCAGAATGTCAGTTTACTGACTTATGTGTGCTGAGTGTCAGGGCAAAGACTTCAAGTATCACGCATCAGGATCAAGAAAATAGGAGACTGTGTCCAAACAGTCACATTCTTTGAAAGACCTCTCTCCTCCATAAAGGTTGGTAAGAACCCAAGACTAACATGTCCCTTCCTAGAGAAAAAGAAGGCAACTCATGTCAGAGTCAGCAGAGCATTAAATACTCTGATTTAAATGAATAAAATATTCATAAAGAAGTCTGCAACATAACAGGTTCCAACGGAAAGATTTGAAACAGGAAGATTATTTAAAACCTACAAAAGAGCAAATCTGAAAAAAAAGAAGGTGTGGAGAAAAAGCAAGAAGAACATACAACCTAACGGTTAAAAAGCTCCACCAAAAACACAAGAAGATATGCCAAAATGTTGGCATATGAGTCAAGAGTCGAATGACCAAAGAAGCAAAGATCAAGAGTGATAAAAGAGCTTAAAGCAAATCTAGAAGAAAAACTCCTTAACCTACCAAGAACACTCTGAGCTAAAATAAGAAAAGAACATACTGAGAACCTACATTCAGGACAGTCAAGTGTTCGAAGGGATTGCTGAGCACAAAGATTATCTAAAGGACTCAGCAGTACATAAAGGGTGATCATGAACAGCTGCTGAATATCGAAAGGAGAAGAGCATCAACGACAAACATCAGTAGCATCCATAGATTGATCACAAGCAGCTGCTAAGTATCTGAAGATGAATGAGATCAAAGTTCATCTTAGCAGCACAACTTAACAAACAAATAACTTATGTTTGCTGGACTTGAGGAGGGTCAAAGGATCCTTACCTAAGTGGCTAAAAATAACTCACGTTTGCTAGACTTGAGGAGGGTCAAAGGATCCTTGCCTAAGTGGCTAAAAACAACCCAAGTCTGCTGAACTTGTCGAGGGCGAAGTGTCCTTGTCTTAGTGACTAAATTAGTGAATTTCCTACTTGTCAAAGTAGAAGAGTGGTGTAAGAGTTGTTCAGTCTCCGAACCACTTAAACCTCTTGTGTCATTTACTTTACGTCTTTTACATAACCTACTATAACTGCTATATCTGCTTCTATCCATACCCTAGTTTTAATCACTCAACTGAGATTATACATAACTCTTTGAAGGGGTTCTGAAAGTATATTCTGTTGTGCTTGAATTAATTCTATTAATCATAATTAGTATACTTTCTTAATAAAAGGAAAAAGTTTTTAAATGATCTATTCAACCCCCTCTTCTAGATCATTATTGTGTCCACAAGAACTAACATGCTGGTTATGGAGCCCTTTAAGTATATAACAAGAATTTTTTCAAAGGCACAATCGTTCATCCTAAAGGCTATTATTTTCTTCTGCTGCTTATGCTATGCTTATGTTACAATGTTTTACTAGTAAAAATAAGATGCTTGATTGTTGTTGTTGTCTTGGTCGTATTCCAACCTTTTGTTTTGATGATGACTTTATTATTGAGCTAAATTGTGTTAAATGTTCTAGGAGAGTTGAGCTATCCCAAATGAGTTATAAGACTTTACTTATTATTCTTCCTATATATATATTCTCTAGTATCAATGAAAAGGATATGGAATGAAATATTAATTTTCTTGTTTTTCCTTTTTTCTATTATTTTTCTTTCTTCTCTTCAATGTCAATTTATGAATATATGAACGATTGTCTCTGCATCTCTAGTTATTTGGGTGTTCCAAATTCATTTCCTTGCAGGTATACTCTCTGTTGAGTCTCGTGCTCCATTTTGCCTTGTTGATTCAGTAATTAGGAAAATCAGATCGTGACAAGAAGAAAGAGAGAAAGTACAAGAAAAAAAAATTGTTTAGTTTTTCAAAATCATATGTACATGAAGTTACACATAATAAAAATAATATATATAAACAATTCATTGATACGATATGGTATAAGCAGTTTTTTTTTTATATATTTAAATTAGCAAAAAAAAGATTTTTTTTTCCCTATGGCATACTAAAAACCGGCCAATTTCGACACTTTACCGAAAAAGTACTTAAAACCGGCAGATTTCAACAATTTGTCAATTTAAAGAAAATCGACGGGATGCTGCCCTAGTCTAACTTTTCACAAATTACAGTGGAGTGAAGATTAATTAATTTACACGCCAAATCATTTTTTGGTAGGCAAACTTTCACGCCAAAATTGTTAACCCCACTTTGCCAAAAGGGTGCCAACTGAAAAATCCAAATGCCGGTGCCATTTGATGCAAATTCCCGTCGACATCACCTAATTTGAGCCTATTGTTTATCCCTCTAGTTCAAATTTCGGATAGAAATCACACAATTTTTTCAAATAGAAGTGGACTGAGAGCAGAGACCCGAAGACAAGAGTCTCAACATTTTCCGATCTTACTCTGCTCGGAGGGTAAATGTATGTAAATGCTTGGTTTAGTGGTTTGTTCTGACCTGATCTTATCTTTTATTTTTTCCGATTTGTAAACTGAAGTTGTTTTATTTCTCGCCCAGATTGAAGGTCGTTTCAACGACTTCCATGGCTGTTCCTGTTGAAGAAGCCATTGCAGCTCTTTCTACTTTCTCACTTGAGGTAATGTAAATTTTTAACTCCTACCCTCTTAATTGTAAAGTCTGGTTTGAAGAATTAGTTGCTTGATTAGATTGAAATGTGGTACACTGGTACTTGTGCAACTTCTAGTACTATTATAGTTGAATGAACTTTACCTGGAACTCCTGTGCACCCACATTGAGAGTCTGCATATATTCTTGTTTTTTTGCTTCATTTTTTTAGTTTGGGGCTTTCTGAACTACTCATTGTTCCCGTGATACAAGATCTGTTCGGTGTTGTCAAATTTTAACTAATTGCACCCAGAGTAGGAGGAGCCAGGAATTCATACCGTGGGAGACCCAAAAATAGAATACAGTAGATAATTTAATTAAGACCAAGATTTGAAAAATTGGACAATTTTCAGCATGAAATCAGTTTTTTCCAAATGTCCAAGTAAAAAGAATGTTTATAATTTTTAAAATCATTTTGGTTCTTGTATGATGAAAGAGGTTTTTAACAAAAACATAGAGAAGAAGACACTATGAAGTCAACGGTCTAGCAAATTTTTGGAGAAAAGAAAACTAGTACTCCCTTTGTTCCAAACTGTTCCATAAAATAGAGATACATTCGTTAGACGACGACTTTTAAAAAAATAATTTTTCAATTTTTTCTCTAACATTAATTACAAATATCGTAATGGCATGATAGTAGTCAATCAACTTAAATTAAAAGTAATGGCAAATTTGGAATTTTATGTCACTTAATAGTTTAAAATAGACAAGTATCTCTAATTATAAAATGGACAAAAAGAAATATTATCTTAATTTTGGAACCAAAGGAGCATTTTATTTATTTATTTTTTATTATTTTCTTAAATCATTTTTGAAAGATTCCTGGCCAATAGCTATATTGGACAAACTAAAATTTGGGGTGGGCCTTGGCCCCGTCCGGCCATGCTTATGGTTTTCCCCTGATTGCACCTGTCCCAAAATAAGAGTCCTATGTTACCTTTTGTTATTTTTCACCCACATTAAGGTTTTTCAGTGACAGGGTTGAACAAAATATGTTTATGGGTAATCTTTGAAATGGGACTCATTTTGGGATGGATAGTATTTGAATTAAAACTCGTGACCTGGGTTCCTATCATACCTGGATCACATATATCATGTATATTATTAATTACCGGAAAAAGTGTATTATGTATTATTCTATTGTCCTCACATATATCATGTATGGTTGTGTCATCCACACACTGACGATTTGCCTCTCAATTTCCTAAGAGCATCTCCATTGTATATGTTAATAAAGTATTTTGTATTAGATTCTTATTTTAAAGTAAAAAAAATGCTGCATTGTATATGTTAGGGAGGAGGTTAGTGATGGGTTCCATGTGTCAGAATTATTTTTCTTTGTTAACTGTAACATGAAGTTTAACGTTGCCAAATGGTGGGGCCTAGCAATGTAAATTTTTTTATAGCCGTTGAACTTGTGGGATGGTCTCATCTTTTTGGTTGATTGATGTGGAAGTGTTACTAAATACTTCCACTACAATGAATGAGCTTTTAACAATTTTATCTTTACTATTAAATATTTGAGAGGCTTGCCATGTCATTCGTGGGTCCCATTTAGTATCAATTTCCAAGCATCTCCAATGGAGATGCTCTAAGAAGTACTATATAGGCCTGTCAATTTCATGGTTGTATGTGCTTTGTGGATTTTATTGTACAGGTATGAAGATCCCTCAAGTTGAGAAAGGAGCTGTTTTTGTCTCTACGTTGTTTTAAGATTGTTGTACATTGTTGTATATTCATGTGTATTTATGGTTATTAGTTGTCACATTAACACTGTAGGATGACCAACCGGAGGTGCAAGGGCCAGCAGTTTGTGTGTCAACTGAAAGAGGTGCAACAAATAGTCCAATTGGTATGTACATAGACATTATTTTTTGACCTTATCTTTTATGTTTCTACATTGAACAATTGTATATGATATTGACATAATTTCAGAGATCTTGAAGAACTATGTGATTTATCACTCCTATATGTTGCAGACATAATAATTTATTACATTGTTCCTCTACTTATTCTTGGTTAACTGGACTATGTGTGGACAAAATTTCACTCATGGGGTCTACAAAATTCTTATGTTCTTTACTTAATTGGAATCATCAATCATGTCGTTGAAGTATTGGGTGCTTTGAATTAGTTCAAGCATGAGTTAGTCCCAGTGATTTATATCGCTAAAAAATAACACTCAAAAGTAAATGGATTTTTAAGCAGCACTTTTTGGATTTGATGGCATTGTTAATTAAAAGTGCTTTGGAGAATCACTCATATACAGGCACTTGGAGTATGAAGATTTAATTGTAGAGAATGCCAAATCGAGTCTCTATTCTTGATTAAAATGGAAATTCATATAGAGTTTTTCCGGTGATTCTTGCAAAAAATATTTAACATGGGTAATTCATATCAAGAAAGAACAAATTGATGGAAAGAAAAAAGAACTTAAAATTTTCCGAATAATGCATGCTGCCTATTGAGAGAATGCATCTATTAAGAACACATGTATATCGGAACCACAAAAAAAGCAGAAAAATAATCCGGCATGACCAAGGCTGCACAGATCTACATGGTCCTCAAGCTAAACTCTAATGAAAAATCCACAGCATGAACATGTGTTCTGTGATATCCGTCCTTCTGCCAAAAGAAATGATGGGTCAAAAGGAGATACTTGATGTGCACAATGAACCGCTCTCTATTCTCAAAGTATCTATAATTCCTTTCCCTTCAAAGCACCCACTATAGACAATGTGGAATCATGTCCCATAAAGATTGACTTCTCTTGAGGACCTTCGACCCTCACCACACTCCCAAAAAATCCACCACCCTGCCAGACATCACCCAAGTTATCCCTTATTGGGAGAAAAGTAACAACCAGAAATAACCAACTGCCTCAAAATGAAGAAGGGAGACTCCCAATCTTTCTTGCATATGTAACACCGATTCATCACAAACCGTCTCCTCTTCCACAACACATCCCGGGTCAAAATACCCCTCGAAGTTGCTGAAAATGAAAAGAAAGCCACTTTACTTGGAATCTCCAACTTCCATATACTCCTCCATGGATAGGTAGATGGAACCCAACCTCTTAAGGCATATGTAAAAAGAAAAAAGAAAAAATGCCTTGATTTCTTAGGATGACTGTTCAACTTGAAATTTGAAGAAGTTATATATCATTTGATTTACTTCCACCTTTTATTATGTCGATTTAAATAGGCTCCTGGGATGAGAAACTTAGAAGTCATAGTGTAAATCCACCCAAGACCATGCTTGAGGCCAATGATTTGGTACTGGCATCACATATCTCTAGCTTCATCTCAACTTCTGGAATGTCTCTGCAAGATTAGCAGACCCATCTTGGGAGTAATAGTATTCTGACAAGTAGTAGGTATCTCAACCTAGAATTGGTTTTTCTTCTTGTTTTCTATTTATGTGGCCATAATCCAGGTTTGTTTCCCCCTAGTTCCATGTGTATGAAGATCAGGCTGAATCACCCCTTGAATTTTGTTAGAAGATTATTCTAGAATCATGATTCTAGCGCCAAGTTCTAATAATAATATACTCTAATAATAATAATAATAATAATATTCGAGAATAATCTTCTAACAAATTTCATCCGTTCATTCAATCATCAAAAGTGGATAGCCATTTAATTCTTTTTATGCTGTACTCTAATTGTTGATTCAGTTGTCCATTCCAATTCTAGATATCCAGAAATGTTTCTTTAGGTCTTGCTCTCACTCATGTCTAAATATTCCAGCTGGTAACCACTTGAATAGTTGAATAAATCTCATGCCTCGTACTGTAAATCAGAATGTTAAAGAAATTCATAAATTCCTTATTATTCTTTTTGCGGTCTAAGGGGAGAGACTTAAGCTTCAACATAAATACCTATTACTGGGCAAGAGTGCTCCTTCGAAGCTAGACATGTAGCCTATTATACTAGCATCCTGTAGTTTTATATTCTTACAAACTATGAACTTATGAAGTACAGATACTTCTCGGAGGTCGATGGATACGTGTTGGACACTGATACTCCACAAATACTTCTGCATATGTATCATATACACCCTGACACTCCAAATTTACTAGTTTAATCTTTTTAATGTCCGTTGCCTCCAGATACTCTAGGAATACTTTTTGATGCAAGGGGATCGGATTTGGATGTAAGCTATGACTTTTCCAGTGAGAAGATTAGTTTGCTTCATCTTGTTTTTAGTTTATAGGCTGCTTTGTGTCTAAATATGACATTCAGATGATTACGCTTTTTTTTTTGATTTAATGTTTGAATTCTCTATTTTTTCTATGTAATGATAAATTTGATGCTAGTAAACAAATTTTAGAACTAAGAGAAAATGATGATATTTGATGCAAATGTTGAGTTCCACCATTTGATGTTATTATGATAAGTGCTAGTATTTTAAATGAACCCAAACTTTGAAGTTAATGTTTATGTAATATAGTTATTTAATATATTATATGTCTATTTATATCCCCTAACAACTCGTACCCTATTCTTTTTAAAATTGCCTTATCACGTAATATGTTTTGTGTTGTATCCTTATATGTATCCATATTGAGACTTCATAGCTTACAAATTTATTCATGTGCTCATAAGAGCAGTTTTTTGCCAATATTAGTTGGTTATTGAAACACGGAGCTATCTTGCTAAGATGGATTATGTTTTTGTTTACGATTCACTTTCATTTTCAACTTTCTAGTATTTTGGTTGTTTATAGTATAAATTTAATCGAGTGTGTTGATATTATTAATATTGTGTTCACTATTTGGTGGCTTAATGTGAAATGCATTACTGATATATATCATGTTTCTGTTATACATTCAGCTAAGTAATTGGTAGGCCCAGACATTTCCGGAAAATGTTCATTTTCAGTAAATAATGCAGGAAGTGGTTGCTATAGAATCTCAAGTCAAATAACACATTTTTTCTGGTACTTGGAGTTATATCTCTTCTTTTTGAAGTGAACATTTTCAATATTGTTAAAAATCATTGGAGTGTCTTCTTATTTTCAAGTTTTGAAATTTAAAAATTTGAAAAAAAATTGTAAATGTAAATTAAGTAATTAATACCATGTATAGATTTATTTATAAGTTGGAAATGTAAAATAATAATATATATCTTCCAGATTCATTTACGAGCTTCTTGTTTTTAGTCAGTGAAACCTACATCTCAACGTGAGTTGCTAATTGTGCCCGTTATTGGTGGACATAGCTTCCAATCAATCTGCTTAGTTTGAATGTTTTCTATCATTGTAGTGTTCGGAATTTGGAGTTAAAATTAGTGGTAATGATCTCATTTTATTTCTGTATCATCATTTTCAAGGAGCTATTATGTTCTTTGGCTACCATATTGATGTTTATATATGACAGATGGATGATTTTAGGTTCTATTAGTTTTAGTTGTTCTCTTATCATCATTTTCAAGGAGCTATTATGTTCTTTGGCTACCATATTGATGTTTATATATGACAGATGGATGATTTTAGGTTCTATTAGTTTTAGTTGTTCTCTTTTATTACAAAATAAGTTTTCATTTTTCTGATCCGTAGAATTGCTGACACTGATAATGTGATATCATCTTTCCTTTTTGTAGAATATAGTGATGTTTCTGCGTATCGGCTATCATTATCAGAAGACACAAAAGCCCTTAATCAGCTGGTATGAAGCTCCTCATTAGTCCTTACATCAGTAAACTTTGTATCTCAACGTGTTGGACAAATATTCATGCTTGAATATTTGACTGCACAATATTGATTTGACAAGAATTTGAGTTGAATATGATTGTCTGGTTTTAACTATAGTAATTAGTTTTCTATTTTATTTTTTGAAACTTCTTGGGTTGTCATTGATTTGTATTATTCTTTTCACTTATATTTATTTTTGTCAATGCTGGACCATGTGCAGAATACCCTTATCCATGAAGGGAAGGAAATGGGATCAGTGCTCTATACGTATCGGAGTTGCGTCAAAGCACTTCCTCAGGTCATTATAGATTTATATTTGATATTATAATCTTTAAAGACATTTTACGGTAGCACAGTTTAGTCCTTAAAAACCTTCTTGTAAAAATGTGTAAATTATTGTAAACAAATGATACCCTTCAAAAGATGTGTATTTGTATGTGCATAACCAATAACCTCTGAATGTAGAAGTATGACATTCCTTTATTAAAGCTTTTATCAAAACAACAAAAAAGCCCTTTTGTATAGATATTGGCTACCTGAACAACAGAAGTGCATGTTATAAATGCCTGTATTTATATGAACACCTGTTGAGATACGCAAACAAGCAGATCAGATGAAACAAATGCAGTATACTGGTGTATATTTAAATATGCATATGCACATTAACGTACGCATATGCTATGTGCATATAAAAAACTTATATCGATGTACTGACACAATTATGTGTTCTTTTTATGTTTATACTACCTATATTTGACTGTTCATAATACGTATATCAATTATACAGACAGAAGTTACAAATATCTACTAGGAGTCTTGGACAATTATATATAATTTTCTCAAGTCATTATCCTAAAATATTTTATGCTGAAACTATCGAGTGTGCATGAGTCTTGAAAGTCCAGGCAAACCAAAGACCAAAATAGATACTAAATTTTTGGACCTATTTATTTTTAATCTCAAAAATTATATTCTTTAGATAATCTGATTTGTGCATGTCATCTTGAGCCAGGGACATGCCCTTGCTTGCTGAGATATCTAAACTGTCAAATCCTTTAAACAAAATCTGCAACATTTGAAGTTATAAAATTAAGTCTTCATCACATAAATAAAGGCCTCAAAATATTTGTTGGTTTGCAACTTTGCATCTACACTTTAACCTTAAACACGATCATCTTGCGTGGTACATGAAGCTCTTCATGATTCTCATCAAAATGTCCTGAATGATGTATGAGATTCTATTTATCATTCCGTCTTGAAATTCTTATTTTTTTATACATATATTTTAATTATTTTTAAATGTTTTTGAAAATAAAATTTTATTGTTATAATTAATCTTTTGATGTAGCTATTGTTGTTGATGGGCTATGCTAATTTTCCATCCCCGCCAAGCATAACAGATCTATATCTTAACTGGTATATCTGTGAATAATTAGCAAAATAAAATTAACAAATACACTTAAAGTGATATAAAAAACCTTTTGGCCCTTCCCCACAATCCCCGATTCTCACCTTATGGAAACTTGTATGTATAATTGTGGAAATGCTATGGCAGCTTCCGGATTCTATGAAGCATAGTCAGGCTGACTTATATTTAGAAACTTATCAAGTTCTGGATTTGGAAATGAGTCGTCTACGTGAAATTCAGCGATGGCAAGCGTCAGCGGCATCTCAAGTATGATCTCAAATTTCTCTTAGAGTTTTGCTATATGTAATGATTCATACAATGATCTTTTGTAAAATGGTGGGTCCCATAAGGCAATTAAAATATGGAACCCACCATTTTACAAAGTATCATTGTATGGATTATTACGTATAGCAAAATTGTTTCTCTTATCTTCATCATCTCCCATACTTTTTTCTATAAAAGATCTTCTACTATAAAGAAGAGGTATAAAAGGTTGGGAAGGCGATAAATCCTACCAATCATAACATCTCAAGAAAATACACAAAAAATATGTCCCGCCAATATCTTAGTTTTTTATTTGGTATCTCCAAAGCATAACATGTGATTTTTTTTAATGCAGTTAGCAGCTGATATGCAACGTTTTTCTAGGCCTGAGCGACGCATCAATGGTCCTACCGTAACTCATCTGTGGTGTGTTGTTACGTTCTTTCTTATTTTTTATTACAATGTAATCATATTTTTGTTTGAAGGTAAGGCATACAATCTCTTTGTAGCGTGTTAAAATTTTTATGTTTCAATATTTGAACTTTCAGAATAGTTGCTTATTTAGGTTATTGCAAAGTTGGTAAATCGTGAAAACTCTGTTTATAGCTTATACATGTATTGCATCTATAGTGGAAATTAAAATTTTTAGTTCATCCATATGTATATTTTTCTCATACCTAAGTCAGCATGGCTATAAAATTTGACAATCTCTTTTGTAAATTTGGTGAAGTATTGGTGAGTCCCACATCGGGCAAATCAAGCCTTGAGACTCAATATAATTATGGGGGTTAGTCTACTCATTGCCAATTGATTTTGAGTTTAATGCTTACTAGCAGTTTCATTCATGTCTGTTCCACACAATATAAAATTTTCCATGTGTTAGGACTCAAAATGACACCGTATCGTGGGGTCTACTCCATTCAACCAATTAGGCTTTTAGTTGGATGCTTCAACAAGTATGAGTTTGATCGATTCCTGAGAATGTTTTTGACAAGTATTGATGCCTGATAGAATTCGATGGAAATTGCAGACATTTGGCTAAATTTCTATACATATGTAGAAATCAGCTGAAGCTATTTGTAGCAGTTATGCTATTATCAAATTAGTGAAAGCTTGGTTTTTTTAAATTGTGGCTCAAATTTAGTCGATTCATTTAGTCGGATTGGATTTCACTGGATCAATACTGAAAATTTGACCTTGAACCCTTGGATGCCTAGAACTTGATTGGTGAACATTTTGAAAACAGGAAATAATGATTAAACTGGAAGTTCACATGGCAGTATCATTTGTGGCAGCTTCAATTAGGGCCGGCTTTGTTGGATTTATGGATAAAAAGCTGTGGGAAGATATTGCGTGTTAGGTTAAGGAATTTGGGCTTGCTTAGGGATAATAAAGGAATGATCAGTGCCTTGTGTAGGTGCATAAAACAGTACCTGGAAACAGTAAATGAACAATTTCTTGATCTTTGGGGAGTTAAGGCTTTTGGACTCGGAGTGGGTTACACTTGTTCCATAAGGTTGGAACAAGTGGTTTCTGGTCTGGTCAGTGTTTGAAGGGCTTTACATTCGCCAAAAAATTGAAATAGGTGACGTAAAAGTGCTGGAAATTTTTATTACTTTTGATTATTAATGAATTGGAAGCATTACGTAGCTTATACAGTAATTGTGTAATTGTTGCTCTACTTTGGACTACCTATTTGACTTTTACTAAGAATCTGTAGTAAATTTCTTTAATCCATTCAACGAAGGCCCAACAGCTTCCATATATTAACAAAAGAGTGTTTCTATATATGATGACAAATTTATGTTGATATTAAATATCGATGTATGTGGATACATGGAATAGGAGAGAAAAAATAAGAGACCCACACACTATTATTTAATCTTATCGCTTCGGGTTTCACATTAGTCGCAATCCATATTGGATATGAAATTAGTCATCATATAAATCATTTTCCTTAACAAAATAAGGCCCCACGTGTCACTACTACAATTCGTGTCTAGTAAATCCCATAGTTAGAAAAATACTCGACGACTTGAAAACACATTACAATTGTACAAATCTAAGCAGCAACATAGCTTCTAATGAAAATCCTCCTTGATAGACTCCATTGGCTGGAAAGCAGGATTAGGCAAGATCCTACAATCTCAACATCATCTAGCTTCTCCAAAATCAAGGCTTGAAACCTAGAAGCATCATTTTCACACCTATGAAATACTCTTAAGTGGTTGCAACTGCTATTTACCTCTATCAAATGCTGCTGGTGATATTTGTTTAATAGATTTTAGAAGTCAACGGGTGTTTTTTGGCAGATTAATGTTTTATAGATAATTGTTTTTTAATTTTTTTTTGAAGAAGATGGAAATAAGCAAGGCGGACTAGTAGTTCTCCTTAAAGTGAAAATTGGTCCTAATAAAAGACAATTCACCATTGTTATGGAGATCTAAAGCAGAAACTCCTCTATAAGCAGAAATGCCCTATCCCACAGTAAAAAAAGGAAGAGGACATGGCTATCACCCTATCATCGGAAATCCTTTCACTTGTAAAAAAATATCTTCGAAAATCCTTGCATATCTCTCTGTTCAGTTGCACCAAAGAATAGCTAAGCAGGCACAATACCTAAAGAATCTTTAATCCTTTTTCCCCCCGTACTCCAAAGCTTAACTTGTAACTAGCTTTCGAAAGACTGAGATGCTCTCCCTAGCATCCCTGAAATCTCAAATAAGTAATTCCACAAAGCTGTTGCCAAAGGAGACTGATACAAATGCTTGTGAGACTGAGACCACTGTTTACGCATTACACCTCGACATGAGTTTTAACTCATACATGGGTCTAGTATGGATCAAGTTAATGTCAGTTAATTCTTAATAAAGTTAATCATACTGGTAAGGTTATCCCTTAGCATGCCAATGTATGTAAAAGCTACTAAATTACAGTAGTTGGTTATGAGAAATTGATCGTGTATATTATTTTGATAAATCGCAGAGAATATGTAATCTGCACATTCTTTTAACCTTCTCTCTCCAAACCCACCATAATGTTTCAAACTAAAAGTGGATGGATATGAGAATGGACAGAGAAGGAATTACGTGAAGGATTTTACGCTGGAACAACACAATGTCTTTTCTATGCACATAAATCTGATAGTAAAATCAAATGACATCCCCTTCATCCTACCTTTTCTCTTGTTTAACCATACATATACATGGAAATACAACTATCATTTCTTGGGGACACCTCTCTCTTTCCTATCTTCATTTCTTTCATATTTCAGTCCCCAAGCCATAAGTCTTCAATCTAGACAGAGGTCCAAGTATCTTGGCATCTTTTTTTAGCCATTCTAAATCACTATTTCCCCAACTAAAACACCTATCGAGCACTGCTTGAAACCTATTTTTGAGTGCTGTCCTGTTGTTCTGGACTGTCACACTAAGACAACACGTCAGATTCCTTGATAGAGTTGTTTTATGAGGAAGGCAGCAGGCTTCCTGTATAATGCGATATAGTGATATCCACTTCAATTGTTCTCCAAGAAAATGGGATATTAAGATGGCTGTTTGGTTATGCATGCTCTCCTCATTGAAATTAGAATTCTCAGGTAGACTACGTGAAACCTTTTTCTTCTACGAGACCCTTTTTGACATCATGATTGTATTAAAAAAAATATGCATTTCTGGTAAAATAATTGGTGTATATCAATGTTACCAGGAACATGGATCATTCTGTTTGCAGAACGGGAATGGGGAGCGGTGTACAGTAGGGGTAGGCTTCTCGAGATCATAGAAGTGGAATTCGGAACGTTCGGGGAATGTTTTTGAAATAATAGTTCTCTTATAGATTGTAAATAATGATTAGGGACTTGTTTATATGTCAAGAGGCAATCATAACAGTTAAAAATTATTTGGCCAACTTTGTTTTACCATTTATCATAGTTTGTAGAGAAGGAGAACTTAATTGTCGGTACTGTTGCGTGTACACAATTTAATTAAGATTTTGTGTTCATTGTTTATAATCTAATGTTTAATTATTACCACATACCTTATCTGCTATAATTTTAAATTTGTGGTGGGTCAGAATATATATATATATATTTTAACTAACTTTCTATTTTTCTACAGGTCCATGTTGAAGCTACTTGATGTTTTGGTTCAACTTGATCATCTTAAAAATTCAAAGGCAAGCATACCTAATGATTTCTCCTGGTATAAGAGGTATATTTATCTTTACCATGCTGCCATCTGTACGGTTATAGGTTTCTTCAATATTTAGTGGCAGAAATTAGATGTAATTTGTGCTGCTCTATTTCTAATTTTTTATTATACAAGCTCACTACCCCGTGCCATTATCTGTGCGAACCACAGGCTGCACGTGTGCCATTTGAAAAAATGTTCCCGAGTCCCGATTCATCGTATAATTAAAAGAGTGAATTTATCATATAAACTGAAAGACTATGTATGCCTTTTTGTTGCATTTAAACTATTATCATATTCCAAAGTTTTGAAGAAGAATAAAATAAATTAACAGATCATCCTCTTTACTAAATCTGAACTGCTTCCTGTAAAATCAGGTTCACTTACGTATTCAAGGTTTCATGATTGTTTATTTTTGGAGGTCTCATTATCTCTAAAAGATCCATTAGTCCCAACCTCCTTCATTTTAACTGGCACGTTTGTCCTCAAAACTGAAGAGAGACCTGGGTCACGAGTCCTATATTGCAGAGAAGAAATTTATATTTCATATGGTATTTGTGGACTGAGGCTGAGGGATACTCCTTGACCATACAAATTTTGGCCACCATGATAATAATATTACTGTTAAATAAGACCATTATAATACACAATAAAACTAATAATAAACATATTGATAATAATAATGACAATCATAATAATCCTGATAAAACAAATAATAACCATAATAGTTACAAATATGTGGGGCTATAGTAATAATAACACTAATAATAATAATAATAACTATAGTAATTATAACTACAATAATAATAATCCTAATAAAACAAATAATAACCATAATAATAAAAAAACATTTCCACAATACTTCGTGTTAAATCAACATAAGATATACTGAGCAATACTAATAATAACACCGATAATAATCATATAAATAGGAATGACAATAATATCAGTAATCATCCTTATAAAAAATAATAATAACCACAATAGTAAAAATTGTGTAATAACCGGTATACTTCTAATAACAATAACAAAAGAATTATAATAACAAGATTCATAACAATTACAATGATAGAAATTCTTGGTGTGAGACATTGGAATCTAAAGTTTTTATGGAGGAATATCAACGCAGGGGTTCTTTTTCTGGGAATTTCCAGCCAATGTAGCTGAATATGATTCAGAAGAAAATGGTGCTTATGCTACTAGGCAAAGACTCCCTCAATTAGTGCATAGATAGAGTGGAATAATTATATTGCACTGTCTATCGGTTATAGGGGTTATATTATAGTGCCAATGTCGATATGGATTATCAGCTGAAATTTCTTTATCAAAGTATACAATGGGACAATTGTTTACGTAACCAATGGAATTATGTAATCTAGGTTTGATTGGTAAATATTAAAGTAACCAATGGAATTACGTACTCTAGATTTAATCCGTTAGGACTCTGGAAATATTATTAATAAAGGGAAAAATAGTTACTAAAAATAAATTAGTATTATGACTGGAAAATATGTGGTTTATGTCCGTTACGAATTATTACTAAGGTTCTTCATAGCAATGCTTTAAAAACTGTCCTTGGCGGTTCGACTGGTTGGTACTCTGATCCGGTTAAAACCATAAACTAGAAAATTGTTCAATAGGTATCCTGCTGATTTAACCGTCTGGCCCACCAAACTTGTAGCCGGGTCCCGGTTTTAGCTGGTCCTCGAACAATCCACAAAATAATTAGGACTTTTCTTATGTTTGTCATCTGTCAATGTTCTATAGAGAATAATGAAAAAGAAACTAAAGACGATGATGAAAATTTTAAGCCAAACTTGTATGAGATACACACACACACACACACACACACACACACACACACACACACACACACACACACACACACATATATAGATACACAGACATACATATTGTAGCTTTGACATATTTATGTGGCTGCTGTCTCTATGTTGCTTTAATTTGAGACAAATGGAATAGGCTGTAGAGGAAAAGGTTTAGTGAAAAAGCTGTGAAAGGAAGGTGACTAGGCGAGAGAAAAAGAGAGAGGAACGAGTAATAGTCTGTAAAAGAGAAAGGTAGAAGACAAAATGAAATAAAGAGATAAGATATTTGTGGCTATGGTGTGGTTAATTTTATTATAGGACGTTAGTGCACATGGTTGACAGAATAGTGTCACGAGGTATGTGTCCCATGCAAAAAAATACACACCTTACATTTTTGTTTATATTTATTAGGAATATATTGTTATGAACAACAAATAGATATATAAATGTACATATATTTTTCATCCAAAAATAAAGAATTTTTAGAATCCTTTTATTCTTATATATACATACATTTATATTTACATATTAAATTTTATTAAATACGTTTATAATAATATTCAATATATTTAATTATTACATCACTGGTTCACCTGATAACTTTTCTGGTCCACTGACCGGTCCGAGTTTAAAACGTTGCTTCATAGTGTGTGATGTGTTTGCTTTAGGTAAGAACCTGAACAAATGGGGGAAAAGTCATTTTCGTCCTAGGTTTGTGGATGTGGGTATGGTAAAAACCACTGAACCGCTGCTTTCTAAATGGCTATGGCTTTTCACTTTGAAGCCTAATTTTCTTTGGCATAAAGTGATAAGCAGGTTTGACCTTCAATACAATGGGTGATGCTTGAGATGCTAATCTTACTTTCAGTTTTGTTTAGCCGCTCCGGGCATTTGGAGGTTAACTTAATTCCTTTATGTTAGTTCCCAATGACACGATAGAAATCTAGAAGGGGGTTGGGGGGTTGGGGGGGGGGGTCTACTTAAAAAGATCTTACTTAATTAATTCTTAATCAAAAAGTTTAACACGGCGGAATACGATTTAGTTACCCTTTTTTTTGATATGTTAGAGTAATAATTCAACAAGCAATTATATGGCAGATATAGCAAATAAAAGAAACAATAAGAAAGACTCTGGGTTTTAAGTGGTTCGGAGCTCACAAGACTCCTACTCCACTGTTCTGCTCTTCCAGCAGCAAATCCACTAAGGATACTTTTACAATTTCAGAATCACTAAGATTCCTTCAAGACTCGCAGTCTTGGAACTCTAGTTCACTCAGAACTCTACAAGTCTAACAGACTTGGATACACTAGTTCACAAAGAACTCTCCTGGAGTGATGTATATTTGGATGTGCTACTAAGTTGCTATTAGCTTGAGTTTTCGAAGGACTTAGTAGCAATGCAAGCTTTCTTATCAGTTTGATCTTTTTCACTTCTTGCGTATATTTTTCTTTGTACATAATTGGTCCCTTCTCCTTTTGTCGATCTTAGTATTTAAGAAGTTAGGGCTTCAGTTTTCTTCCCGTTGGACTATCTGCTTGAACTTGTGTTTCTTTCCGTTACCTTACAGAGGAGAGCTGTCGTATATTATATTAATATAGCTCATTAAAGCTCTGATGAGATTTTATTTGATCTGACCTGTTAGTCCATGGAAGATTGTTTTCTTTTTCCTTTGGGACAGATATGTCAGTCGTAGGTTTCTACCAACTTTCATAGAGTCGTTTGGTCCTTCCATACTATAGGAATGATAGGACACAGTCCTCTGACTTTTCTGCCTTGAAAGTCTTCTTTCTGTTGCATAGTGCGCTTGGGTCAGTCCCCTGACTTTTCTGACTTTGATCGATTTGCAGAAGTTTCCTTTTTGGTTACATCAATGTAGATTGAATTCCTGAACAAAATAGCTCCTGATTTGAGAGTCGTGATGTCTCTTGCCTTTTTGCTCAACGACCTTTCATGATCAACTCTACGAATATCCTTGCTGTCGTGATTGATCTGTAAAGGATCATCTCTTACTGTCATCGTAGAGTTTACTCAACTGTTAGACTGTTGATCGTAGAGTTCGTTTTAAGGTTTCTCGCTTAGAACATAGTCTGTTTGGTCGTAGAGTCTTCTTGACCAAAATCGTAGAGTCCGTTCTACGATTGATTGTCTTGATCGTAGAGTCTGCCTTAAATCGTAGTCTTCTTGACTAAAATCGTAGAGTCCATTCTACGATTATATTACACCAACAGATCAACCTAACAGTTTTGATTTATCTAAGTCTTAGTACAACACAAAAGACTTTTATACATTTATATCAAGAGATCAACCTAACAGTTCTGATCTTATCTAATACAGCCCTTGTACATTATTTCTTATCATCAAATTTAACCATTCAATGTTCAACACTTTATACCTCTGATTTGCTATAGAGGTGGGTCATAGTCCTATTCATTTCTAGGAGGGCCTTTGGTTTAGTGATGTCTTATTCTTTACAGCATTTTCCATGCTATTTGATCTCTGTTTTTTTAAGAAAATAAATATAATAATAATATACTTTTTAAATATTTTTTAATGGTAAGTTGCACAATTGAGAGGTAGAGGATTTCTCCTCTTCTTTGCCTTCTCAGCTCTTATCCTTACTGCCCTCCCTTGATAGGATATCGTGGTCATTGAACTCATCAGACGTGACAGTTAATTTGCAACTCCTTTGCGATTCATATTCGAAATAGTTCCTAATGTATTTCCTCTAGAATCTTAAATTTGAATGTCCATTGTCCATAAAGAAACTCTGTCTGTGATTTTGTTAATCAGAGGGGAACAATCTTGAAAAGTTTGTTTGGAAGTGATGAGAGGCACCCCAAGAAATTTAATAGGAAGTGCCCCTTCCAGAAAGCCTAGCGTATTTAGAATGATCTCCTTATGATACAAAGCATTGACTTTTCTCAACATCAGGAGTGAGGCAAGTGAACTTACTGAAGGCTGCAAGCATTCAGTCAATGTCACATAGTGAGGTTCACTATGACAGAAGACAGGCAGGTCATTAGCAAAATATAGGTGAGTGATCTTATAAGGCTTAAAGGCTGTGTTCTGAAATGAAATTTAAATGCTGATGAATCTGCACCTTTAGTTTGTGACATATAAAGAACTTCCATCACCAGAACAATGTGGTAAGGAGACAAAGGGTATTGTTGTCTAAGCCCCTTAGCCCCTTTTAAAAAACCACAAAGATCCCCAGTAACTTTAACACAGAACGTAGGGGTATGAATGTAGGCTTTTAATCCAAGAGATAAATTTTGGAGGAGCTAAACAAAGCCAGAATATCAAGAATGAATTCCCATCTGACTGAATCAAATGCATTCTTAAGACAATTTTCAAAGCATACCTTGCAGGAGCTGTAGCTCTGTGATAATTCATATAGAGTTCCTGTGTAAATAGGTATATTAGTATTGATCTTTCTCCCAGGCACAAAAGCAAACTGAGTAGGAGAAATCAGAGAGCGCAAAGGTAGGCTTAATCCTGGAAGCAATGATCTTAGTTATACACTTGTAGATAGTGTTACAATAGGCTATGGGCCTAAAGTCACTCATTGGAGAAGAATTATCCGCCTTAGGGATTAAAGCAAGAGCATTAGCATTAATCCCTTAGGCATATAGGCTGAAGTAAAAAAACTCTGAATGGCAGCCACAAAGTCCTTCCCCCACCTCATCCCACACATTCTGCTACTAAAGTCCATACATGCTTCTGCTTACTTGATGCTGAAAAGTGTCTGGATTCAAAAGAAAGCGTTGTAGCCATTTGCCCACCAGACACAAGTTAAATAACAGGTTCTGAGTCCTAAACCCCCTTCCTCTCTAGTAATCTTTTCTATTTCCAGCCCAAAAAAATTTATGCATTGCTCAAGCGAGGGGTAGCGGTTTTGGATGCTTTAGGAGCTTTGTAAATTTTTCGTTTCTTTGTAACCTCCTTTATTTTTGTCATTCTCTTTTCCCTTAAAAATAAAACGTTAGTGACATTAGATTTGCTCATTGTGCCAATAGCCCAATATTACGTGCTAGAGTTAGTTCTGACAAAAAATATTGAGGCTTCATGAACTCTAGCACAAAACTTGACATGTCAATCCTATGAGTTGTGATCATGATCCTTAAAGATACGCAATCTTATGCTTTGGCTTGGAAGATGTCCTTGATTTTTCGAAATGAAAGAGGTGTCTACAGTGCAATTCACAATTAATTGGAACAAGTCTTTCTTGTGTTGCCTTTCATCAAATAAAATATACTAATTACTAGATTATCTAAAATATAATTGAACTCTTGGCTTGTTTTATCTACTGTCCTATGATATTTCCAACATTACGTCGTTCTTTTGGCGCAAAATATGAAGTTTCTCTTGGAAAAAAAGAAAGAGTAATGACTTGTTTCATTCAGTTCTCTTTTCCTTTAAATTTCTATTGATCACTACTCTATTTATCAGGACTTTCACTCAAGTCAGTGTTCAGTGGCAAGACACCGATTCAATGAGGGAAGAGTTAGATGATCTCCAGGTATGTGTTTTCCTTTTTATCTCCATAAACAGATCATGGATGCATGTATTATTTAAGTTATCATCCCAATCGAAACGTTATACTATGATAGTGTGATTAAGCATCAGTACTTCATTACTTGATAGTGGATACTAAATATTCTATTTTGCAGATTTTCTTGAGTACGAGGTGGGCGATTTTGTTGAATCTTCATGCTGAAATGTTTCGCGTAAACAAGTATCCTCCATGTAACAACAATTTTTTCTTGCACTGGCTTCTATGTGATATCTCATTTCTCTAATGCAGTAGCATTTCTCTATTCGACCTACCACTGGATGAGGCACGATAGAGGACTCTCTTGATTGATGCGTTTTACTTGATTGATTGAAGATTATTCATTTTAAGGAAATTGCTTATTTTAGGTTTTGGATTGAAGTATAATTGCTTTGACCTTTGCTATCTCCCTTATACTAGCAATGATCATAAAACTGAAATTCTACAAATTCGCAGAAAACTTTCAATTAAATATTTATTGCATTTTTGGTTCTTAAAATAGTAAACATCATATATAACAAAGACACATATATTGATAATTGGCGTTGACGGGAAACATATGCAAGTTTATCATATATAACATAGACACATATATTGATAACTGGTGTTGACGGGAAACATATGCAAGTTTTTTGATTGATTTAAGTAGATCATCTTATAATGCAACTAAAAAACCAAAGACCTTTAAAGGCTTATTCCATTTGTGGTTCTTAGACCCAAGGAAGAATCACTATCTGATCTATGAAGGACGATGTGTGACAATAAATACGGAAGACAAAAATTGAAGTCTATAGCTGTATAGCACTTCTTAATAATGTCTCTTACATCCACCTTGATGTCGCTGCATTTAGCTAACGCCGTCATGCATTATGGTAAGCAGGAGGAGAATAATTCATTTTATATTTGATTTATGTATTTATTATAGATATAATATTGTTTGCTCCCTAAACGATGATTCTTCACTATATGGCACTGTAAACTAGACATGCATAATATTTTCTGTAGTCTTTCTGATCTCCTTGACTCGAAATAGTGTGGAAGATATTCTCCAAGTTCTCATAGTCTTCACCGTCGAAACACTGGAGTTGGACTTTGCCCTTTTATTTCCGGCTAGGCACGTTCTTCTTCGTGTTTTGCCTGTTCTTGTTGTCTTAGCAACATCATCAGAAAAAGATAGTGAGTCATTATATAAGAGGGTGAAGATCAACAGACTTATCAACATTTTTAAGGTATGCAAGCTCATTTATTCTAAACTATTTTGTGACTTGTCGTTTTCAAGAAATATTTACTATCCTCTTGGAATGTAGAATGATCCAGTTGTACCCGCCTTCCCAGACCTTCATCTTTCTCCAGCAGCAATTTTGAAAGAGTTGTCAATGTACTTCCAGAAGTTCTCTGCACAAGCTCGTCTTCTCACCCTTCCGGCAACACATGAACTCCCTCCGCGTGAAGCACAAGAATATCCTCTACATCTTTATCTATTTTATTGATCTTTCAGATTTATAACTTATATAGGTTGAAAATATCATTCTCTGCTAATTTCTCTCCACTCCCCCCACCCCAGTAAAACTTTTATAACTCCTGATATCATTTGCCTAGTTGACAATAAAATGTTTGTCTTTTTGTGTCTCTGAGATCTTATTAGTAATAATTTTTGCTCTGTACAATATAATATCTGTTTAGAAGTAGCATATTGAGAACAACAGACTATCCCGACATTCTTGTCATGATAAGAAAAAGCAATAACTACTTATCCAAAAGAAGAAAAAGCAATAACTACTTGAAGGATGGAAAACTTGAGCAATAATTCATAAAAGGCTATTAAAACTACGTCAGTACTCATCATGTGACGAGTGGGAGAGATAAGTTGGGCATTTACGCAGAGCATTTCTATGCTTTGTTAAAACGAAGAAGTTCAAATATACTCTGGAAGTTCAAATCATACAATACTGTGGAGAGTATTAGATAAATTAACAAAGTTAATTTTTTCTATGAAAAATGTTTAAGAGGATTAGAATATCGTTGGCTGTTAGTTTGGATAAAACTATTTCATTCTTTATGACTTTGTAGACTATTTGGAAGCATGTATGTTATAGCTAATGTAGCAGCAACTTAATCATACATAAAACTTGTCTTATCATCTAGAAACCCATCTTTTTCTATAACAGTTAATCATTGGCAAAACGACCCATTTGATCCTTATACTCGTGGTTTGGTTCAATTTTCGACTGTATTTTTTTTTCACAAAAACCCTACACTATTTTGGAGAGTATTACTTGAGTCCTCAGCCTCTGTCACCTCATTTAAAAATCTGAAATGGCATTTAAAAAAAGAAAAAATGATGTATATTAAGTTGCCCCAAACGTGTGAGGATATGGGTAAAAATGTTCAGCATCTAGGTTTAGACCCAGACCATGGACATTGACGGCAAGGAAGTTAATCCCAGATTTGGGACATCACTGGTCAAGAGCCGTCACCTCTGCCTACAACTGCAGTGCCGTTGGTACCCTCGTTGTGTATGACATTAGCCACTTAAGTAATAAGATAATTTGAACTTTAGTTTTCAAGATTTCAAATCTATAATTTTCTTTTCTGACTTTGAAATGTTGGGTGTGTTTTTTGGTGTATATGTTTGGTTGTTATGTCATAGTAATTTGTATGAGAAATTTGTTACATGTTCTGAGGCAGGATTTGTTGAAATGTGCAGGCTGTAAATCTGCTATATAACAGGCTTTATCTCTTGTGCTTATGTTGAATTTTTTATTTCTCTCTAGATTTTGTGGTTTGACCTCCACTTGATCATAATGTTGAGGATTTATAATCCACATATGTGCCATTTGTTACATGTCAGCCACTACATTGTTGCCTAATTTTTTTTTAGTATTAACTTTTTTTTGGGCTGGGATATGGGAAAAAAAAGTTTGATAATTTTGGGATTATAAAGGTTGACGCATGGAGTTGGGACTTTTAAGAACAGATGGTGATCTAACCAATTTGGGTGGTTGTGGGTCATTTTTGATGAGATTTTTGCTTTTGTTGATTTTGTTATTGTGGGACTAAACCTGCTTGCAGCTCATGGATGCTAGATCGGAGGATTTGATGCATTGTCTTTAAAGATTTTGCTTATTTGGTTGTAGGGAGAGAATATTTGTAATGTAGAGAGTGTGTATTGTGTTTGACTTGGAAGGAGTAAAAGACTAAAATCCAACATGTAATTTTTTTTGACCGGGAGATGGGCGAAAATACATTTTTACCCATACCTACCCGCACTTGATAGAAGCCAATATACATGTCATTTTTTTTTCTTTTCTAAATGCCATGTTAGATTTTTATATGAGGTGGGAGAGACTGAGAACTAAAGTAATACTCTCCAAAATAGTACAGGGTTTATTGTGAAAACAAAAAACATGCAGGGAAAAAAATGAAACCAAACCATGACCAAATGGGTCGTTTTGTCGTTAATCATCTTCAACTATTCAGGGAAAAAAGAAGAAGAAAAAATACTAGTTAAATCATCCTTAGAAGTTAAAAGTAGTAAAAGGTATCAACTTAAATATAGTGTTCACTGTTATATTTTAAAAAGATGAAAATATGACTTATTCGAAGGAATATTATATATATATATATATATATATATATATATATATATATATAATATTGTGTCTCTAATAGATAGATATTTTAGGTAAAATTTTGGCAACCATTCGCCACAATTCTTGTTTAAGTAATACTCGTGTTGTGTGGACATTATTTTATTAAAGTTTTGGACTTACTAGCGTAATTTCAAGTTGTCTCAAGAATTTATCATGTAATTGCTTGGTGTTCTGTATAGATTAGGTTTGTCTGCTGAAATGTACTGTAAAGAATCTTTAGCTTGTTGATTCTTTTTGGAAAGTGCCTTGACATAGCTCACTTGTCAGCGACATTATTTGATCATCAATCACATTGGAGCAATCCGTGCTGAGCATGATGACTTCACTATTCGTTTTGCGTCATCTATGAATCAGGTGTTCATTTCCTTGCTTCTATCTGTTTGCCTGTATGTCTCTCTCTATAACACACACACACACATACACATATATATGTATATACATGTATATATATACGCGTGCGTATGTATACACGTGTATACATATGTATATACGTGTGTGTGTGTATATATATATATATATATATATATATATATATATATATATATATATATATATATATATATATTTGGGGAATGATCCGTAACTAATGTTGCAAATTTAAGATCATCCTTACAATAAGTCGTGACCGTTCATTCGCAGATCTAACGGTGAAGATAGCACACTTTCCGCATTATAGTATGGGAATGTCCGCACTTTAGCACGGATTGCGAAAGTGCCAAAAATGCCATTTGTCATCGACACTACTAAAGTGATTCTAGGATTATATATATATATAATATTATTATTATATAGGAAACGACGCCATTCACCCTCCCGCACTTTAGTAGTGTGGATTTTAATATTTACTTTTTATCATGTTTTTTCATAAAACCTTCAGTCGTACAACTTGAGAGAGCAGAACAACTACTGAGCATATCAGTTCGCGTTTCTTTTTTCATTTCTCACATGCTCATACCATTGAGAGAGCATAGCCAACTAGTAAGCATACCAGGGAGACGAATATCAACCAGTAATCTGTAATTTAATCTTTACATGTGATTTATTTATTTTGTCATGGATTTGTTTGCTTAGGAATCATTTTATTTAATATCAAATACTGAGTAAGAATTACATGATAATGATGTAACAAGTCTAGTTGATGATAGCGTTCCTTATGTTAGTCAAAATTTTCCTACGTTGGAAGATGCTGATGTTTTTTTATAGAAAATATGTGAAAGAAGTTGGATTTGAAGTAAGAATAAAAACTAACAGAAAACATGTGAATTTTGAATATTTTTGTTCTAGAATGTATCAGTGTCGTAAAGTTGGATATATGGTTAAGAAAAATGAGGGAGTTACTGATGATGAAGATAATAATAATAAGGGAAATAGGAGGAGGGACTCTATCGATAAAATTGAATGAAGAGCAAAATTTTATATTGTGCATAATAAGAAAGATAATTGGTTTGTGTCTATTGAACTGAATCATAATCATGAATTTGTCTCCCTAAATAAAGTTTCACATATTTCAAATACACAAGAATATATCAGGAGTTTTTAGGGATTTGATTGAAACCCTTAATAAGGTTGGAATTGGGCCAAGTAGGATGATGAATGTTTTTAGCTCATTTAAAGATATGAGCAGTGTTGGGTTCTTTGAGATGGATGTGCGGAATGTATTTAGAGATATTAGATGTGATACGATGGATTTGAATGATGCACATGTTGCATAAGATTACATGAAAAAGTTGTAGCGTGAGAGCCTGAGTAGATTTTATGTATCAAACTAGGTGTGAATAATTTTTTCGCGTGTATTATGAGGGTAAATTATCGGTCAATACTAGCTAATCATAGTTTTGGTGATGTTGCGACTTTTGATACAACATACTAATTAAACAAATAGTCCATGCCATTTGCTCATTTTACGGGTGTAAATCATCATTATCATTCTATATTGTTTGGATGTACACTTTTGAGCAACGAGTCTGAGGATACATTTGTTTGATTGTTTGAGTAGTGATTTGAAGTAATGAATTTCAAACATCCCATAACCGTCGTCACTGATCAAGATCGTGCTATGTCGAATGTGATTGTTAGGATTTTTCCTAATACCCACCATGCATTGTGTACGTGGCACATTAGTAATAAATATCTTGAAAAACTTGATCATGTCTATTCTTCACATTCGACTTTTAAGTCAGATTTTAATTACTGTGTCTTTAAGTCTTTGAGTATTCAAAAATTTGAGGATAAATGAAAATTGTTGATGGAAATTGCGGTCTGCATAATCATGAATGGTTGAAATTTCTGTATAAATTAAAAGAAAAATGGATTGGGGTGAATTCAAAAAATTTCTTTGCAGCAAGACTGCCTACCATATGTAGGAGTGAGGGTATGAAGATTTTTTTAACGACTATATAAATAGTACTATGGGTATGAAAGGTTTTGTTTTAAAGTCCCAAAAAGCTCTTGAGAAACAATACGTCAGAGAGAAACAAGATAATTATATTACAGTCAATCGAGAAAGAAAATTGGTACTTGAAGAACGGTTAGAGACTCGTGCAGCTAAAAAAATATACTAATAAAATGTTTCGACGTTTTCAAATTGAACTAACCAAATCACGCAAGTTAACCTCTAAAAAGGTACATGAGATGTCAACTCCCTATTCAAAAAGCTACTTGGTTTTCAAAGTCATGGTTCCTAAATTGTCATAAATATTTCATAGTTGTGCATTGTATAGATACTAGGATGACAAAATGTAATAGTAAAATGTTTGAATATGCTGGTACTACATGACACATTCTTACGCTATTAACTTCTAAGAACTTTGTTGAGATTCCTTAAGAATTAATACACAAGTGATGGACTTAAGATGCAAATAAAACAAATGGTATCGGTCCGTATGTTGACCTCGATTACGGATTATGCTGAGACACAAACTGGATGGTACAATCATCTGTGCAAAAGATTTTTAAATTTTGTTTTGGATGCTTCATGGTCTTGGGAAGGCACTAAATATGTCGATGACATGCTAGATCACGAGGAATAGATTGTAGCAAAATTCCCTACTGAAGGTGTTAACGTCAGATGAGAGGACAATGTGCAACCTGTCATCGAGGCTGATGAAGATGTGGAGATGCATGATGATGATGCTAAGGCCGATGATCCTATGTTTGACCCTATTTGTCTGCAGACTAATGGGTGTAAAAATGCGATACAATTAAAAAGTGTTGTGGAACAAATAGCAGAACAAAAGCCACTCCGAAAGTGTGCAATCTATGGAATATTTACAAACCATGATAAAAAAAATAATTATAAAGCGTTGGGATTGACGAAGCCTGGATCTTCATATAACTATTTGTTTTAATGTATTTTTAATAATGTTTTGTTAACATTTGTGGAACATTCGATGACACAATTTTTTTTATGGATGTATGTCATATTTAATAATTTGGAATGACTGGTTTTCTGTTATTTTTATTCATTTTGAGTATTGAGTATTGCCAGTTTGTGTTTATTTCATCCGACATGACTAACACAATTGAGCCCCTTCTTTTTGGAATTAAATAATGTCTTTAGTTTGTACCTTCCTTGCGCAAAACGCGCATTCGATTATCATTTCAGATTATCTTATGTATATATGTGTGTGTATATATATTGCAGGATTGGCCTGTTTGGCATTTGTTTCGACCACAAGGCAATTGTTTTGATTACTTGTCATCATCAAATCTCTTGACTAATTAAATAACAGAGAAAATTCTAAAGTCTTTGTATATATCTTTTTTAAAGTTAAAGTGGGTAGTAAGAACAATATTACTCCCCCTAGGCGCAGGGGAGTAATGAGTAATAACTAGGGAACAATAAGAGCAATTGTTTGTTGTTTGATTGTTAGTTATTTGAGTACCAATATATTTTGTTGTTTTATTAATTAAAAATTATTCTGTCATTTTACCATTTAATTGAGTACCAATGTATTTAAATTTTTATTAATTAATAATATTTTTGTCATTTTACCAATTTCGTTATCACACTTGAGCAAATTTAATTAACGATAACAACTAAAGTGAGGATTGCTCTTGGTTATATTTATTAAAACTCCTTGTATGGTCTCTAGAATCCGCGCAACTAAAGTGCGGACTGCTCATCTAGAGTCCGAACAATTAAAGTGCGGAATGCTCTTGGTTATAATTTTTAAAACTCTGGTGTGTCTAGAGTCCGCACAACTAAAGTGCAGATTGCTTTTGGTTATAATTTTTTAAAACTTCCTGTATGGTGTGTCTAGAGTCCACACAACTAAAGTGCGGATTGCTCTTGGTTATAATTTTTAGAACTCCCTGTATGGTCTGTCTAGAATCCGCACAACTAAAGCGGATTGTTTTTATGTTTAAAATTCCATGTATGGTCTATCTAAAATCCGCACAACTAAAGGGCAAATTGTATTTATTTTTAATTTGTTTTGTTCATATCTACTTTCCTGTAGATGTTCGCGCATCTTCAACAAGCTAAGATACGCGTCTATCGTCTCATCCCATATAATGTTCCCTTGTCTAAGTGACCATACATCCTTATAAATCAATCTATACTCGTCCTGGGGACCTATATGAGGAAATTGAGATTCCTCTACGTTATTCGAAAACCAATTTGCATTAAGCCACTCCACCTTCTCTAACTTCAATAGACGAAGAGGATCCTTTTTAAATGTAAACGATCAGGGAACTTGTAATCATAAAGGAAGAATATTGAACTAGTCATCCACCCTACTATTGCTCGGTCCCGATTGTGATTGACTAACTGGTGCTTTTTCGAGTATCGGAGTCAACTGAATAGCTTGAATGTCTTCCATACTCCCAAAATACCACTGCGTTGGCATGTACATGTATGGTGGAGGAGGTGTTAACTGCAACCTAGGTTCCTCCTTTACTACAAATGGGAGCTCGGGCTAGTAGGGGGATTCTTGACCAAATGGATCAAATTTGGAGAAAGGCATATCTTGAGTAAATTGCTTTGGTGGAACGTTCAGAATGGTGTCATTAGGCCTTCATTAAACCCCCCGACGTACTTCATTGAAAAGTACCGACCTAACATACCATTCTTCGTATACATGACGAGGGTTGTGCATAGTACGTGCTCGCAAAATATTTCTTGCGAATGTTCGAGCCGATTCAACCTATATTGTAAAAGCTACAAATAGTTAGCAAACATTTTTAGATTTGTAAATGTTAATAAAAAGCATAATTCATCTTAATCTTAAACTTACTAGGTTCGCAACATCGTATTGATGGAATATGCCACTTGGGTCATAACTTTCATCTGGAACAAGTTGTGAGTGGCTAATTCTGTCACGGGTTATCCGTCGATACCACCTCAAGTATTCAGAAAGAGGGATCAATTGTCTGGTAGCCACCACAAAATCAACGAGAATGTCTTGCTATGCGTTCCACGTGGCAATACTCTTTCACAATTCAATATAATTAATTGTGTGGATCCACCTTATCACGGCACCAGTCATCCCATCCAATTCACCTCTGTTAAAAGTTTGATTGTGATGCGGTTATAGCCTTCTTGTTTCTTCCATTGTATCCTTGTTTCTTTAGTAGGCCCATGCTCTTGCACGGGGCAACCAATGCTCTAGTTCGTGTGCATAATTAGGCCTACCGATAGAGATCCGTTCGTAAGCCTAAATCTGTGTTATAAATTACTGAGTTTAGTAAACACAAATACAAATCTTCTATGCACATAAATATACACTAAATAGAGAAATAAAATACCTGAAGAAGGGCCAAACAACCACCAAAGTTCTTTGCGTCTATCCGGGTGATTTTGTGCAAATTCCAATGTAAATAAGCAAAAACTGTGGCTCCTAATGCGTAGATATATATTTTATCAATATCTTCAAGAAATAGAAGATATCTCGCATGCACCATGTCAAGGTTTGATGACGCAAATACAATTTTTCCAATAAACAACACATAAGCTTTGGTGTATGTCACCTCCATTTCCGTGTCTGCATCCCGAGGAAGTTGACAAAATGTGGAACACAACCATGACAATACAATCCCCCCACGTACATAAACCACTTCATCCCTCACTACATATCTCCTAAATTCACTCCTTTCAAATATCGATTTTGGCTCTTTTATTAATGTACATATAATCGGTCTACCAAGAATAGACAATCCTAATATGAAATATAAATCTTCTAAGGTAATTGTCGTTTCACCCGTAGGAAAGTGAAATGTACACTCCTAACGCTCTACTACCGCTTCAATCAATGACGCATCTAATTGATTACACACATGAGAATTTGCAAAAACCCCAAAACCCCACTGGTCTAATAACTCTTTTTGTACGTCATTTAATACCTAGAAAGCCAACGAGCGTCCACCCTCATTTGTTTTTTAACTTGCGCCTGTAACGGGGATTATTCCATACTACACTTAAAACATTGTTAGGTTGATCCCACAATAGTGTGTTATCGATTAGTTTGGGATTAAATTCTATTTTTTTATTAGTAACATAAGAAAAAAAAACATATATCAAAAAACATTAATATTATTATTAAATAATAACAATGTTAAACACTAATGCTCACTAAATACATCTAATTTAATTATTATACCAACAATCATATCATAAACATAATTGATTCACTAATAATGGAAAAAATTCACAGAATAATATAACATAAAAACACACCCAATTTCATTGTGATACGAACAACAATACTAAAGTATGACAAATTACCCAAGCTCATGTTTAATCATATTATAAACAAATTTAATTCAATACTAATAGAAATAATTCACTTCATAATGTAACATATACACACATACACTATTTCATTGTGATACGAACAACAATATTAATGTATAAAAAAATTACCCTAACTCGTGCAAGAATTTTACATCTTTAAACAAAACAAATCTAACCTAATAACAATGAATAGTACCGACAATGAATGTGTTGTATACAATAATTTTTTGGAGCCAATTGTATATATAATGTATACAACGATTCGTGGCTACAAAGGAATGTATACAACGATTTATATATATAACTGATGAACATATAAGACTCACAAGATTTGGATTAAAAAAATGAAGATTTAACGGTTGAAAATGGTTGTTTAGCTATTGTGTCGTCATTGTCCTCTCTCTCTCTCTCTCTCTCTCAATGCTGTGTGTGTTTAGATCTGTAATGAAGAAACGGGTTGTAGTATCGTTGTTGTGAAATACTTATTGTCCACACTTTAGTTGTGCGGACAAGTAAATGGCACCGTTTCCTATATAATAATAGTATATGTGATTTTTGGATATGTTTATAATATTATAATTAACTTACCGTTCACATTTTAGTAGTGCGGATGACAAATGACATTTTTGGCACTTTTGTAATTTGCACTACTAAAGTGCGGGCATTCCTATATCATAGTGCGGATGGGTATTATTTTCACCGTTAGATCCGTGAATATCCCCAACCACGATATATTGTAAGGATAATCTTAAATTTACAACATTCGCTATGGATCAGCTCCTTATATATATATATATAGAGGGAGCACGGGGCTTAACTGGACCATAGGCTCAGCGGACCTCTACTCTCTTTCTCTGTGTGTCCTATTTTGTATAATAAACACACTCTCTTCTCTATTCCATTTTGGGGGGAGACTTCTGAACCCCCATTGTCTCTCACATATATATAAACAGATACACACACACCCACACGTCTACATACACCAGATGTATATGTGTGTATCAGTAGACACTTGCATTTTGAAAACGTGCAAATTTACGTTGTGTTTGAGAGTTTTGAAAAGGGTGGAAAAGAGTGAAATGGAAGGATTTATAAAGTTTTCCTTCCAAATCTTGGTGTCTGTTAGTTTTTTTAAGGAGATAAAGTGAGGGAAATGGGTGGAAAGTTTCCCCAACTTTCTACACAACTTTCCATCCAAAATTGAGGAGATTTGGGTGTAAAAGTATCTTACATCTTTAAATCATATTCATTATTCCCGTGCTACCCTTAAAATAACAAACATTAAAATTTTAATTCCTTCCATGTCCACTTTATCTCCTTAACTCACAAATACGAGGAAGGAAAGGTATTATCGCTCTCCTCCATTTCCCTCTAGTTATTTTATCTTTCTCGTCTTTTCTAATCTACTCAAACTCACAGTTTCAGAGTGTTGGTGACATGAAGACCCTTGTTAAAACAATGTTACAGAAATATGATTCCTTGTATTGTTTCTTCCGCCTTAAATATTTACTGGTGTAGAACTTTAATAGCTCATTCAAATTGGTAGTAAATCGATATATTTTTTGCTCTTGGTTGTGCAGTTAGTATTATTGAAATCAATGGATAGTGCTGATGTTGAGTGGTGCAAGGAAGTCAAGGGAAACATGTATGATATGGTTGTTGAAGGTTTTCAGCTCTTAAGCAGATGGACTGCACGCATTTGGGAGCAATGTGCATGGAAGTTCTCACGTCCCTGCAAGGATCCTGTTCCAACGGAGTCACTTGAGACGTCAGCATTGTTTTCTGACTATGAAAAGGTTCTCATTTGGTTTGTATCAATGTTTTTAATTCTCGACATCTGTAGAAAGGTCTGTTTAGTCCCTTTGGTTATTGATTCAACCTTTTTTCTTTGGTTTCATTCAATGCCTTAAAATTTTCGTCATGCTTTCTAAAACATGCATTTGCCCTAAATCATAAGACTTTTAAAAGGTTAGGATCTCCATACCGTCGTTCCTATCCCCAAAACAATTTCATCCATGTTTCATTTCATAGTTCAGTAAGCTTGTTAAGAGTCTTATGTCATAGTTCACTAAACCAGATTATGGCACTTGAAGTGTTTGTTCTTTAGGTTGATAGCAGCTTATTGTTGCCCAAAAGTAAGTGTAAAAGCTGGGTAAGGTGCATTAAGGGAGGATTAAAGTGATATAGGCTTAATTCAGCAGCAGATTATTGGAAATGTTCAAGGCTGTTCTGGTGCTGTGAACAATACTTCAACAGCATGAATGAGGCTGGTTTGGTTCACTCTGGGCGAGGGTGATGTAGTTAAGAAATTAGATGTGGACCTGGGTAACGCAAAAGAAGGAATAAATTAGTTATAAAACTGTTTCTTCAATAAAATATGTAACTGGAATACTATTTAATAAATATTTATCCCAGACTAGAAAGATGGAGGGTAAAAGGTAGTCTTTTATTACGTTGACTATTGAAAAAGTGATTATCAAATTTGCACAAAAATTAAAACTGTGATTCTTTGCAGGATGAAGGGAGTAATCTTGAACATTCTATAGCTCCAAAGCAAACACATAATGGTTTCTTAAGTTGACAAAGCTATTTCTTTAGTTGTGGCCTCTATTTGTGCATCTAGTTTCTTTTTCTAATTTTGATTGACGATTGTCAAATTCTGTTTTAGGTGGTACGATACAATTATAGTGCGGAGGAAAGGAAAGCTTTGGTTGAACTTGTTAGCTACATCAAGAGCATTGGGTCAATGATGCAGCGGTGTGACACATTAGTAGCAGATGCATTGTGGGAAACAATACATTCTGAGGTTCAAGATTTTGTGCAAAATACATTAGCGACTATGTTACGTACGACATTCCGGAAGAAGAAGGACCTCTCCAGGTAGGATTTTAATGTTTTACAATCTCCGTCCCAAAAAAAATGTCTTACAGTACTTAAATTAATATTGATGTGTTATAAAGACTAGACTACCCTTAAAATTGGGTCATTAGGTTCAAGTAAGAAAAACATTCACAAGTGTAGTCCACTATGGGTAGACTTGGTCCACTTGGAACTTACTTTATACTCCCTCTTCAGCTTAATTTTCTTAGACATCCTTTTGGGGGCAGAGGTTGTATTATATGTAGATCAAGTTACAGTTTCCACCTCATTCTACTCCTTGAACTAATTTCTTGGCTCTCTCTCTCTCTCTCTCTCTCTCCCCTTTTCTTTTGTTTTGTTTTTTTGTTACAAATAAAAGCACAACATAAAAACCTGTGTACTTGCGTTTTAGTCTGGGATATGCAACTTAGCAGCCTTATCAAAATAATATTTTAATCTTTCTGAAAGTGGAAATAGACAGCTTCATGGTTTAATTATCATCTTGTTGCTTGTACAAAATATTCAATATTTTGTTGATTCCAGCATCTGTTGTATAAACTGTAAAATTTCTAGTTTTTAAGTTTTTCTTTTAAATCTTCAAAACCAATTATGTATTTATTTGATCAATAAAGAGGGAAAACCCTCTAAAGCATTTAAAATGAACACAATTGATGATAACAGATATATATTAGTAAGTATACACATGGGATTGCTTGGAATTTTTTTAAAAAAAAAGGAAAGTAGCAGTTGATGCTCATCTATTTACAAGAATGTTCTGGAATAATGTTCTGCGTTCTTCTTTTAACGCACAGATTCATCAGAATAGGCTAGGCCTAGGCCCACCATACGATGGCCCATCACAAGTGAATTTCCTATTCCCATTCCTATTCCTATTCTGCAAACCTGATTAATCCGAATTCCTGGCAGCTGTGTACCATTTTAAGTTAGCTATTGTTCGTAAAGCTTAAAACTATTAGGCCATATTTGTTTGCAAGACTGATGCATGTGATAGGACTATTTGTACTAATTTAATACCTTTGGGCACTATTTTATTCCTTGATTAATCTTTTATTTAAAGTTGTGGACTATTTGTTATCATTCTAAGGTCATTTGATATCTCAAAGGGGGATTATATAATACTATCTCTCTATTTGGGATTATAACCCATAATCAAATTGCCTTAGAAATGATAAAACAGAATCCATGGGATTAAATAAAGGGCTAATGGTGGGATAAAATAGTCTCTAAGGCCATGTTTGTTTGCAAGGATAATACTTGGGATTGGACTATTAATCCCAAATCCTTTGTTCATTTTAAAAACTAGATTTGGGACTATTAGTCCCGGGATAACAAAATGACTTGAAAATGGGGGCCTATTTAATACCATGTCCAACCAAGTATTATAATCCCTACCATTTGAGATTAAAATTTTGTGGACAAAATTACCCTTTATCTTTGTTTAAAATGATTGATATATCCTATTCTATCCATCTATATTCGAACTATTGAGAATATGATTTTTTTGTTGTTAGTGGTAAGGGTATAATAGTCAAAACGGTAAGTTTTTATCCAATCCTTTAAATAATTTTGGAGAAAACAAACATAACATGAGATTATTTTAAATTATCCATGAATAATCCCATTCAAAACAAACATGGGACTAGGATTATTTAATCTTAGGATTTGTAGTCTTGAGATTATAATTCATAGGAATATAATCCTGGGATTATAATCCTTGCAAACAAACATGACCTAAAAGTATTAAATTAGTACAAATAGTCCTATCCCATGCATTATTTTTGCAAACAAACTCAACCTTAAAGAAATGTGTCTGGCTATATATATTAAGCTTTAACACTTCTAATCATCTAATTACTACTTTTCAGGATTCTTTCTGATATGCGTACACTTTCAGCAGACTGGATGGCAAATACTAGCAGGCCTGAATTGGAGTTACAATCAATGCAGCGTGGAAGTGAAGAAAGCAAAGGGAACATTTTTTATCCAAGGCCAGTAGCACCAACAGCAGCTCAGGTTTTCCTGCTTCTCTTGTTGTCTTGCTTGTAAAATATGTTTTTCTTTTCTACCTCTGGTTTCTTCATTCATCCTGGTTGAGGTAATTTTATCTTATGTTAAATGTCAGTTTTTTAGAAAAAGTTTGCATTTTTTTATTAGGTTGTGCTATCTCGAGAAACATAATCATATTTTCATGTCGTTTATATACTTTTTCTTATGTTACTAAACAGTTTTGGACTTACATCGTCTTTTCTTTTATTTTTATTGGTGGAGGACTCCTTGTCCCTTTTTCATGTATCTCCCTTCTTCATCCATAAAATTCTTTACATAACAAAAGAAATAAAAGAAAAGAATAGAAAAGAAAAGAAAATTATTAATGCATTGTGTGTTTGGTACTTGTTTCTTTCCTATTTTCCTGTAGCTGCCTATTTTCAAACTAGAAACATTTGTAAATGAGAAAAACAATTTATCTATTTTCTCTTAGAATTCTCAATTTATCATTATGTAATTGGTATATTTTGTTTGAGCCCCCAAAATCTAGTATCGCCTGCATATCCTATTTTTGAAGTACCATAGACAACATCACCTTTGCCTGGTTATGAGGTTTGGTTGTTTTGGGATACTTGGTCGTGGTGATAGAATGAAGCTAAAGCTGATCCCATGTTATATGGAATTTCTATCTATGCACTTGGCCAAACCTGGTTTGGCATACAATGTTACCAAAAATGGATGAAAACGTGATTGGATTACTGGATGACTCAACATTTAACTTTCTCTTTTAAAGTTTTATTTATATGCTTCTATTGCTCTTTTTTCTTTCAGGTTCATTGCTTGCAGTTCCTGATATATGAGGCAGTATCAGGTGGTAATATGAGAAGGCCTGGGGGGCTCTTTGGAAATGCTGGCTCTGAAATTCCCCCTAACGAATTAAAGCAACTGGAAACCTTCTTTTACAAGCTTAGTTTTTTCCTGCACATGTTAGACTACACAGGTTCTTTGATATATATCTTTGCTTTTCGATACCTCTTGTGATTCTGATTATGTATATAAGATGATATCTGTCATAACTGGCTTTCATTTTCATAATAATTATATACCTATTATATTCTTTTGTTTCGCATCATTGTAAATGACTATGTTTCTATTAAAGCAAGGGAGATTATGCATGGAGAGAGTATACATTTAATAAGACCTATCTGAGGAAGGGCATAGGGCTTCTAACTAGTTATTAATATGAATGATAACACTGATGCCGGAGCAGTCATCCTGAACGATAGAAATTTTAATACTTGTTGGCAAATACTGTGGCAGTTCCCTTTGCAGCGTAGAAATATTTGCAGTCTGCATGCTTTAAACCATTCAAGAGGCTTCCTTAATTTTCCTTATAGCTGATCAATCTTCAGTTGATACTTGTTCTACTTGTAAACATAAATTCTAAAAAAAAAGGGGACAAAAAGAACAAAATAAAGAAATATTTCAGCTGATGTGAACAACCTTGCATCATAGCAACTGTCAGAGGTAGAAGATGACAGGAATCAGATTGTTTATCATTATCATAGAAAACAGCTGAGTTTTTGAATGGAGAGCTATTGTTCATTGTAGGTCTGCAAAATCTCTAGGTTATTTGTAAGTAATCTTTAGAAGAGAAATACTTTGACGTATTGGAGATAGCTTATTAGGAGAGTGTTTAGGGAATTTCAATTTTCCATGAATGGATGACCCAGATTATGATGATGTCTGTGCAAGTGACAGCACAAGTGTTGGTGTCATCCCTCAAGTATCTGATTTGATAAATTCATCCTCTCAATCATTAGTAAACAAAAATCTGTCTATACCAAGTAAATTGAGCTGCACTTGGTAACTGTTGGGAACTATCATTGTGATAACTATATTAAACTGGTCATGATGATTGCCTTTATTTTGGTAAGTAAATAAATCCACTATAATTACATAGGGATTCATTTTTAAGCCTGCCCCTACCATGGCTAGGATTTAGTCTAAGTAGGCTGTTGTGGTAGTGATACTCTACTCAAAAGAAGGTATATGTGCTCTGCATGGCAACTTTGATTCTATTTAATTAGGCTGTCACTTTTCATTGAGACTATCGCAGAGGTACCTGAGTTTTGGCAGTATAAATGCCTTCTATTTCTTATTATGGCATATGAATACCAAGATTAATGTTGTGAATTGCGATACTACTTGGGTCCATGATATAATAATACTATATTAAAATTATAAATATCTTACCCTTGTATTTTTTATCATTTTGTACACAAAAATGAATATTTTGTTTTTAAATGTTGTACTATTCTTTTAGTTGCAAGGATTAACTTTTCTGTATGCTATTTGCAGTGACTGTAACAACTTTGACGGATCTTGGTTTCTTATGGTTTAGAGAATTTTATTTGGAATCTTCTCGTGTTATTCAGGTGATGATTAAATGAGTGATGTTACCATGTTCTTTTTGAATTCTGTAAATACTTTTCCTGTCACGTGAAACATTCTACCTCATGACGTTGTTTTGCTTGTGAAAACCAAAAATAATTAAAAAGAAAAAAAATAGAAAAAAGGAACACTTTTGTATACCATAGTTGACAGAGGTGGACCTCCCAATGACTGCGGTAACCCATTATAATTGATAGGCATGCTAGTGGAGTTTTTATTTTCCACAAAATATTATTATACTAGCTTTAATGGGGAGAGATTTGATGAGTTCCCGTGGAGGGGAACTTGTCAGACAAAGGGTTAGAATGGGCATCAAGGAGGTACATTAGTAGATTCTATTAGGAGTAAAATACATGTGGGTGCATGTGTGAGTTAGTTATATTGAGTGAAGGATAAGTATAACAAAGTAGTGCAGGATAACTAGCTTTACTCTTCAGCAATTTCCTTTCTATAAATAGTTGTAACGTTGAAGTGTTTCCAAGTATTGAGATTTAAGTATTGAAATGAAATGAAGAGAAGCTTGTTGAAGCTTTCTCCTTATTTTTCCTCTCTCTCTCTCTCTCTCCTTATCTCACAAACTCAGTGATAAACACCGAGTTTTCTCTCCTTCCTCCCAAATTCTTCCTACTTTTGACCTAAATCTCTCTCTCTCTCTCTCTCTCTCTCTCTCTCTCTATATATATATATATATATTTATATTTATATTTATATTTATTTATGGTTTGGCCTCAACCCAGGCCTTACATAACTTGAGAGCAGTGGTCCCTCAAAGGTGATATTCTTCAATTTCACAGTTGTTCGCCATTCAATTTTGATGGTGAGTAACATCAGGAGGCATGCAAGGTGCTGGTTAACTGGTGTTTCTTGTTCAAGGCTGAGCAGACAGCTGACCGACCACCTTTTCTTACATTTCGAGGTCAGTGGATCTCCGTTGTTTGTGCAACCCTTTTTTATGCCCTTGGTTATGCTATAGTCAATTTAAGAACTCATGAGGGAATAGTGTGGCTTGGTGCCATTGTGTAGTTTGAACTTTATGGAAAGAATGGAAGGAGTGTACTGTGGTGCAACTACGGTGTCAAGGCCCCCAACTTTTGGGAAGAGGGACTAGGAGAATTGGAAAATGGGGAAATATTTTAGGAAGTTCCTCAGAAAACCACTTGGCTTTGATGTATACAATGTGTTTCATTTTGTATCCTATCTTAATAGGAATTGTTTTGCTGCTACTTTTCCAAATCATCAATCATGTAGTTTCTCTTATTCTGATAATTCCCATTCAGACATCAAGTGGACAAGCAAACATCTTGATACATTACAACAATTTATAAATCATAATTTACAAGTTTTAATGTTGAAAATCAAAGACACGTGCTATACACATATATGTTGAACATAATTGTCATGATGCCACGGCGAGACGGGACTATAGTTGACCGCCGGGACGCTTAGGCGATAAGGCGTCCGCCATGGCGATAAGTTGTTAACGCTGTGTAATTTATTTTACTTAAAAATATATTGAATAATAAAATTTTATATACGTTAAAACTCAAAAAATAATAACTAACATTATAGTTATCACGACGTCACGAGTCATGGCAGTAGCCCGCCAGGACGCCTAGGCAACGGCCATGGCGTCCGTATGGCGACAAATAGTTCATAGTGTGTAATTTATATATTATTTATTTACTTCATAATTATATTGGTAATAAAATTTCATATATATTAAAACCCAAAATATAACTACATGAAATACCATGAAAAGCACAATTAAAAGTTGTGTTATAATTTTTTTTTTACAGGGACTGAATTGAAAAATAATAAAATTAGGGGCTTAAATGTAAAAAGATAAAAGTACAGGGGCTAATATGTAAAAAAAAATTCAAAGTTTAGGTTGTATTTTAAAAATTTATGAAACTTTGGGGATTGAAATGGAAAATTGTGAACCTTGGAGTACCAAATCGCAAGTTTCCATCAGATATTTATCAGAAGCAGCAATGAAAATTACGATTTGTAAAGAAAGGAAGTAGAGAAGAAGCAGCCAGAAGAAGCATACATTGCATCACGGGTTCTTTCATCTTCTTCTTAACAGATCTTCTTCTTCTCAACACATCTGCTTCTCCTTCTCTTCTTCCTCCTTCTTCTCCTCCTCTTATGCTCCTAGGTGACAGGACGACTTGCTATTGGTGCATCGACAAGACAACTTGGCGTTGCCTAGGCGACGCTGTGACAACTATAACTAGCACTATAGAATATATATAAAAACACAATTACATGAATACTTCACAATCAAAATTCAAAAATAAAATAGTAGAACAAGTTAACAAACACTACGTAAAAAATAAAGAATCAACAAATTAAACACCCATCACATATTACAAGTCTAATAAGTAATAAAATTACAACACATAGCAAGTTTATGGGTTATGATAATGAGTCATGAGTAAAAAATGACTTAATCACTTAACTTGGCGCGAGCCTTGGCAGCTCGGTGTTCAAGCGTCACCTTGTCCTTCTCTACTTCTCTAGTGCCAAGACGCCTAGTCGTCGCCTAGGTGATGCCATGACAACTATGATGCTGTATAATTATATAAATCCATGTCCATAGGTTCTCTGTCGCATTAAATCAAGTTCGAATCCAACCACAAAAATAATCATGTAAATGCCAAAGCCACATTTCCAATGCAACATGTTTAGTTTACCATAATTTTTGTCACATTTACGCCAAGTCAGTCTCTTAATGTTGGCTAGAGCATAACCATAATATCCTCCTAAATTTGCTAGGCACCAAGCAGGATTTGTCATGGAGTCATCCTCGACAGAAACCATATTTAATTCAAAGGCTAGGAACCAACATTTACTGTTTCCACTTTGTTTTCAACTTCAGCTTGACAATCAAACACCAACAGCACCAGAACACCTTGTGGTCATTACATTCCAATCAATGCATGATTATCAATGATCATATGCAAATTATCTTCATGTTCACTTGATTTTTTCAACTTTAAAACACATGTCATAGGGTAATTATTAAAAAAATACATAAATATAATCAACTAGCATCAGAATGGTGTTTAATTTCAGGTAGCACAAAAAACCACTGTAAGTTGCTTATTATAGTGTCTGCTGAGTTGATTCTACTTCTACTAGAAACACAATTTTCAGGCTACAATTTAGGCTCAAATTATGTTTAATTATTAACGGTTTATGATTCTTCAAAGTCTGAACAAGTGCATGGATTTCTAGTGACGAACAGAACTTTAGCATGAAGTCAATAAGTGCTCGAGCGATTCCAGTAGAGTTGATTTTCTTAAATTTTAAAATGAAATTATGAAGGTTTGCCATATACAAGATTTAAGCAAAGTTATCTGGTTGAATCTTTTTAAAATGACTTTGGACATACCCTAAAACAAGTGACTGACAAAAAAGTAGCACACATGTACCTTATTTACCTTTCTCAAATTCAGTGTTGACATATACTTCAAGTCTTCAACTAATCAAGAAAAATCTCATTACATTCATACACTTTGAGGGTTTCTCATTTTGAGATTAATTAAAAGTGTATGAATTCGCTCTAAAAGATCTCCTAACCAACTAATACAAAAGCAATAGTACTGTGGTGACTAAAGAATTGTTACAAAAAGAAGATACAAAGTGATGTGTATGACATTGGTTGGTTACAATAATTGGACCCATCCATGTGTGGTGGATCATTTACTAGTTATATTTTGACACATCATTTTGTAAACTAATTTTTGTAAGAGTTTTTGTAAGTGTAGCAATAACCATATTCATCGTGTAAGAATCAAACAAAGCATAAAAACTTGAAATAAACTGATTTAAAGGAGGAGGCATAACTTTGCTCCAACTTTAGGGGTAGTGTTAAGTTATCCTTTTTCCTATTTTATATATTTGGGGTGAGGTTTCATAAGACATATGCACAAATTCCTCTCTTCTTCTTCTTATTCTTCTTCTTCTTCTTATTATATTTTGGAGGTTGCAGGTGTTGAGGTGGGTTATTCTGGTTATTTTTGAAGGAAAAACAGAGGCAGGTTCTTCTATAGAGTTTTATATTTTTTTGTGAGATTGAGCAACAAAGGAGTCTACGAATTCATCTTGTGTGGCAATTTGGTACCATTGCAGAGCCTAAAAGCTTACATATGTAGAAGTGATATGAGTCCTGAATTAATTATCCTTGTCTACCTCGAGTCCTGAGACTGGATTAATTTTTTTTCTTCTTCCTGAATGATACCTATTGCAATTATCAATTTTCTATTTTTACTTTGATTGCATTTTATTAGCTTATTGCTATATTTTTCAGCAAGTGCATTTGCATTAGCTCATAATAGCCAACACTAATATAGTGCTTAGATTATAGTTCATGCATTCAGCTTACCTGTTGCATGTCTAAAATTCATTAGTTATAAACTTTTCAAAGTTTCTATTTAGTTTTCTGTACTATTGACTTTATTTTCCACAACGTCTTGTGTTGCTACTTTAATTTATTTCATTATTTAATATTAAAGAAACTTGTATCTTGTCTGTGTGCAGTTTCCTATCGAATGCTCTCTTCCCTGGATGCTGATGGATCATGTGTTTGAGTCACAAAATGCAGGTCTCCTTGAGAGCATTTTGATGCCGTTTGACATCTATAATGATTCTGCTCAGCATGCACTAGTAGTTCTCAAGCAACGTTTCCTTTATGATGAAATTGAAGCTGAGGTAATTATCTTTGAAACTGAATTAGGAAATTTGCTTGCGGCAAATGTGGATACAATGTTTGTCTGCTGTCTAATAGATAAAAGTTCCACATACAATCAATTCTCTAGTAGTAATTATTAAATAAGTTGATGTTCTTGACTATCTTAATAAATTTTTGAGGAACCAATTTCATTCCATGTCAAATTATTAATAGTTAATAGTAATTCTATTATTATAATAAGTATATTTTCCGGAAAAAAACATTTGGTATTACTCTCAACGATGACAAAAAGAGGATTCAATTATATCCAATAGAAAAAGGATTCATGATACTGGAATTGGCAGACCTTGAGCCCCATCTAAAAGTTTCTTACTTCTGAAACTCTGTTTGAGACACTCACAAGTGAGCTTGGATGACCTTCAAAGCAAGCAACCAAACAACATTGGTGAAATCCTAGTCGGCATATAATTCCATAAGAGTCAACTGTGACAAATCAGTAACCCTAACATGCATGACTTCTCGCCACACCCAACATCAGTTAACTAATTATCAAAGTAAATCAATATTCAATTGCTTTGGGAACCAAATCACCGTCAGTTATAATGCTATCATGTAAGGATTTATTAATACATCAAATCTGCACATATCATTACAGAGAAACAGACTTAAATCAAATTTGCCTGACCAAAGACAGCAAGTACTCTTTTTGTGCATTGTAACACTTGCATTCTATACATGCGCGATACCTGTCCTCGGAGTTGGGAAGTTTCCAATCATGTTGTTTACTGCATTGTGATCAGTTGGTACTCATGAGGTTTAAGGTGCCATTTGTAGATGCAATAACTTCTAAAAAAAGAACTTGGTTTGGGGCTTGTGTAGTTAATATAGATATGAGATTAAAGAGGGATCCTATTTTAGCACCCATATGCTCATTTGGAAAGTTTCATTTTCATACTCGTGTGGAAGCAGTAGTCCTTTGCTGTTTTTTATTCTTTGTGAAATGTTCTGGGCTTCACTACATCGTACTGTTTCCTTTGTAGGTTGATAATTGTTTTGATATATTTGTTTTGAAGTTATCTGAGACTCTTTTCACATACTACAAAAGTTGGGCTGCTAGGTATGACCTTCCTTTTGATTTGCAGTTACTCTGCTAAAATTCATGAAACTTAATTATAATCTTAAAGATGGATCTCCAATTGTGCAGTGAGCTACTTGATCCATCATTCCTATTTGCACTGGATAATGGAGAAAAGTTTTCTATTCAACCTATGAGATTCACTACACTATTAAGGATGACTAGGGTGAAGGTGAGGATACATTTCTATCTGTTATTATTGTTGTTTCTTACTTTTCTTGTTTTATGAATTTTCGTTTGTTAGTTACTTGTTCTTGATCAGAAATTGCCATACCTCCTTCATTACGTGACTAAAATGACATGAAACGGAGTATATCTGTTAAGACGGGGATATGGAAATTGCTGTTTTTGGAAAGTCTTTGTTGGAAACATTTGTGCACACCTCACCCCAAATCCTTTAACATTTTTTTAGATAGAAACGAATATTTATATATTAGATATACAAGAAGGCATGACAAGTAGTCCACCAAATATGCCTTTTCAGCATTTACAATGACTGGGGATCTTTTTAAGGGAACTCATTGTATATTTGTAGTTCTCTCTCCTTTAAGCCCTTATAAATTTTCTTCCATAGAGTAGGAATCTATGAGATCATATTCCTTGTCTATTCATTTAAATTTGAAGGTTTTAGGGATGGTGATCGTCCACTTTTTATTGGCATAGTAGGCCCAAAACCAGACAATATTTCTTGGGTGAGCTTTACATTGTGGATGTCCTTTGAAGTCTGTTTTGGTCGGGATTTCATTGTCATTATATTCCTTCGTGAGAATTTGGCTTTTTTTTTTGGGGTGGGGGTTGGGGTTTTTCTACAACTGCTGTGACCATAAAAGATGTCGATAGCTTTATTGAGGGTTGTAATTTGAGACACCTGCCTCTCTCAAATGCTCATTTCACTTGGTTCAAATTTGAGATTGTCTTATAGCCACGAGTATTGATAGGTTTCTTTCTCTAGTTATGAATTGAAGTTCTTTAATTTAGTTGAAGAAAGATTGATCCGGATACTTCAGATCAATCTGCTGTTTTTTAGTCTAAATTGTCATTTAAGTCCCACTCCTTTTAGATTTAGCCTTTAGGGTATGTGGATTTTTGAGGTTGTGTTATTACAGGAGGAGATGAGTTGGTGGCAAGTTGCTAGGTGTATGTGGGTTATAGAGAGGGATAGAAGGATGGCAACTCCGACTTGTTTCACAATGTGATGAATTGTCGTTGTTGAAGGACTCTTATTAAGGAGATTGAATCAAATTTTGGTAAAATTTCTTGCAGCCTTGGTGGTATTGAAGTGGAGATTCTGGTTTTATGAGTCTCTATTTACCGTGTTTTGAAAATTGGTAGGAGGACCTAGGTGGCCGAGGGGGGCACCTAGTGCCTAGGCATTTTCCTAAGTGGTTTGACTTTTTTAGATTTTGTATGGCATAACAAAATAATTTCAAGCATTGTAGAGTTTCAAATGCCTTTATTATAATACAATTTCTAGTCAATATTTTAAATTGATATATGTAGTCATTTCTCAGAAAATTCTATTAACTCTATTTCAAATATATTATTTGTAGTAAAGTTCATTTGGCATTAAAAATAAATAATAAAGTGGTCAAATTTTAGAGTTTTAGGTTTAAAAAAATGGTGATGTATTTTAAAAAGTAGAATGAAATATATAATTTTAAAATATAAAACTTGAAAATTTCAGGGTCTTGACCTAATAAAAGTAATCAAATTTCAGGCAAGGACTTTGGCCAAATTGTGGTGGCGAAGGACCGATTTTGCCTAGGCAGGGTTTAGGTGCCCAGCCAAATCAAGGCGGCAGAGTACCAATTCTGTCTATGCTCTGTAGAAGGATTTTTAGAACACTGCTTTTCTAGGAGGAGGCAAAGGTTTGTCCGATGATCGAGTGCCTAGTGGTAGCATTAGTTTTTGTCGCTAGAAGCCTGGTTTTTAGTGATTTTTAAGAGGATACTCTCTTTATAAGATCAATATAAAACTACTTGAGTGAGATGGTGGGCTGATTACATCGCCTCTCCATAAATTTTAAAATGACGTATACCATTGCGATAAAACCTAACTAAATGAAAACAACATTGACAACTTATTAGCCTTAAAATTTTATAAAATCGAACTAGGACCAGAACTTGGATGCACAAGGTGAAAATCATTTACTTGTGAAAATTCAGGAGTCATCTCGTTTCTTTCTTTTATCCTTCAGAGCAGGGTAACCAACAATGTTCTAAAAGGTGGGCGGCCCCGGGGGGGGGGGGGGGGCTAGGGCCTAGGTGGAATTATTTATTTTAAGGTAATTTTAATATTTTATCTTACATTTATTCAAACAAAACAATAATATAAAGCAAAATAATCTATAATAAAGATAATAAAGACATTTGTTTAAAGTTCAAACACATATCCATATTGTCAATGTCAAAGTTTTAACACAAACATGCAATTGTTCAAAATTCAAATACAAACAAATAATAAAAAATACAGCCTAATAGTCCTTATCTCCATATCCTTCTATATATCTAACTCTTATTCTCTATATCCCTCCAAGGTAATATCCCCATCAAATTCACACTCGTACTCTTTATCCCCCTCTTCCACCGAAAATATTTTTCATGGAGTTCTCTTACTCCAACATTTCTACTACTTCTCTTAGGCTCTAGCACGCTATCTGCTCCGGATGCTTTACCAACTGCCTCCCAAGTAAGGCTCAACAACCCTTAACTTTATCATCTACTCTCACGACATCGTTTTGTAGTTTAGTTATTAAAAAAAAATAAAAAAAATTACAATCCTAATTTCTCTGTCTAGGCCACGCCTAATTTCTCCACCTTACCCGCCTAGTCCTGTCTAATTTTCTGGTGGGATTTTTTTTCCTTCTTGGGCCTAGGCGAGGTGTTAGGGGGGGCTTAGCCCCTAGGCGAGGATTAATTGGATCTAGGCGGAGATTTTTAGAACATTGGTAACCAAGCGAGCTATGGTCACCCATCATGCATCTTTAATACTTTATCAATTGGACGTTTTTATCGAAGAATGTTTGTCTGCATTGGCAGGTTCAGATTCACGAATTAAAGCCCTAGACTGTAGTGGATGATTGTGTTAGAGAGCTGTAAAACACAAAAATGAATTGTTCAACTTCTTAAAAAAGTTCCTAGAAACTATCCCATGAATATCATTTTTTTCTTTTAATATATTTACCACATTGCTTCTGTTCAATCCTGTCTATGTTCATTTTCATCTGAAAATACTCAAAGTTGAAACCTTTCATTCTATTACCATATGTTTTTTTTCCCCCCCTCTTTTCTTATTTTGCTGCAGCTGCTTTTTCCATTGGAATATTTTTTCTTGTGATTCTTCCTTGCATGATCTTTCTTTTTGATGATATATAGTTACTGGGAAGGACAATTAACTTGAGAAGTTTAATTGCTGAGAGGATGAATAAAGTATTCAGAGAAAATATTGAGTTTCTGTTTGATCGTTTTGAGTCACAGGATCTGTGTGCTATTGTGGTACGTGTTCCTTCCTTACTGCCTCTCTCTCTCTCTCTCTCTCTCTCTCTCTATCTATCTATCTCTTACTCAGTGGTATTTTTATTTCAGGAATTAGAAAAACTCCTGGGTGTCTTGCGACTTGCTCATGAATTGCTATCTAAAGACCTGTCAATAGATTCATTCACTCTCATGTTGAGTGAGATGCAAGAAAACATTTCTCCCGTTTCATATTCTAGCCGAATAGCTTCTCAGGTATGTCAATTTTTTTTAGTCTCTTATTCTGTTTCAAGTATCATCCGTAGTCTATAAGTCTTTCTCCAAATACATGATTGGACGGCATAGACTTTCTATGGATGAACACACACACACACTAAATAAAAAAAAATATATGTATATATATATGTCAAAAGAGTATATTTACTTAGTATGAAACATGTGCGTACTTTGAGTTATTTGGGATGATTCGTCTTACTATATTTAATTATGTACCCAGATTTGGACAGAGATGCAAAACGATTTCTTGCCAAATTTCATCCTTTGTAATACGACTCAACGCTTTGTACGATCATCAAAAGTACCCCTCGTTCCTGTTCAGAAGCCATCAGTTCCATTTGCTAAGCCAAACTTCTATTGTGGTACTCAAGTAAGAAATGATCAACTGAACATCATCACTTGGTTGGATTCTCCGTGTTCTCCCTAATAAACTCTTTCTTTGTGAAATCCATATTTGTGATTGCTATTCTATATTTGAATATTCATTGTCTAAAATATCCTATCAAGCAGACAACTGGCAAAGCACTGCATGACTTTCATTTCAAAAGATACTTTCCTGTTTCAAACTTCTGTGTCTAGTACCGTTATTTTGTTCCATAGTAATTTGTACTATGGTGAATGGTCCTGATTAGTGTAGCTGTTGAGGGACATCATTCTGTTCCATAGTAATTTGTACTATGGTCCTGATGGATGTAGCTGTTGAGGAACGTCCTTTTAGTTGGTTTAGGAATGAGGAACTAACTTCTATTTTTCATCGAACTGTTGAGGAACAAATATATTGTTAAGAGCCCCCGGGTACAAAAATAAAAAAGTTTGTGACGCTGAATTGGAATTGTAACGCCATGTACTCGCTATATCTGATCTGGTGCTCACTATCTATCATTTTTCATCTCATTAATTAATATTATTAATAATTTACTAGTCCATTACATTCATTACATAATAATTCATCTCCCCAGGTTTTAACCTTATCACTATACTCTTACAGTTGTACATCCAAATATATACATAATAATTACAATAAATAATACATTATTATTAATCTTCAGCTTTATAAGTTTCTTTTCCTTTCCCTTTAGATCCAGACCCTTCTGGTCGTTCACTTCTATCTGCAAAATTAATATTTCATGTAAGGGTGAACAACAAATTTGCTCAGCAAGTATATAACAGTTTGATGAATAATATATGAAGAACAAATGGAATAGCTATTAGGAATCTTCAAAAAGTTGATAATCAACAAATGTGTAGTATGAATACACAGGAAATATAATAATTTCTTTAGTCTCAACTTTTATCATAATGCTGAGCGGTCGTAGGGACCATGAATTTCTTTATATGTTCAACAGTTATAAAAATGAACTCTCCAAAATGTTTAACAGTTACAAAGATTGCAAACTCTCCGCATGTACTTTAGGAAATCAACCTATCATCATACTCTATGTTATGCATAACATTATCTTCACGCTAGATAAACAGCGTCATGCTGGTGTCCCAAAATATTAGGGTTGTTTATTCTCAGTCTTAATCATTCAGGAATTCATCCCAAAATAATTTGGATTGGATTTTATTCTTCTAACAAGTTCAGAATCTAAAACAGTTGATTTAATCAAAAGATTTAATTCATTACTAGATTTAGCTGAAACAAATGACATACTTTTTACTTACAATAATATATGAATATTAATAATCTCAAAGTTCAACAAATATTTGTGAACAATAATTTCAATCGATAAACAAGATTTGGAACTTGTAATTTAATTTTTTTTGCAATTTATGAATTTGAAATTTAATTTCTTGCATTTGTAGAAATTGCGATAATCATTATACAAGTTTTGGACCTTGTAATAGTAAGAACTTGTCTGTCTTATTCCTCTGCTCGTCACTTATATCAATTATCTCCTTCTTTGGATGGCCTACATCATTTACGAAGGTCGGTATATTAAATTATAATTTAATATTTACTTCTTGATTTATTCATTTTTACCTTCGGTAATTACCCGAAACCCAAATTTGGAAATCTTTGGGTACCATAACTTTATTCCGAATATCATCTTATATCATCTTCATGTCTAAGTCTTAAAATTTATATTTTTACCCTTACGTCATTTTTATAAGTATTATTTAACTTATTTACCCAGTAGAATTGCATTTTACAATTCCCGGCTACCGAAAATCAAAATTTCATAATTCCTTGAACATCTTTTTCCTTATAAACCATACTTAAAAATTTTATTTAAATTTTTCCTTAAAACCTGCAACTCCGGACCACATCACAATTTTTTTGGATTTTTTTCTAGATTTTTCCAATTATTTATAGTATTTATTATATGCATATTTCAGTTCAAAATTCCAATATTTCTTAATATTCAAAATTACCTCCAAAAATTCTGAATTTTGGACAGCAACTCTGTATCATCTCAGAGAACTTCCCCCTAAAATTTCATAGTCAGACCATGTTTAAAACTCCAGTTATAACTGTTTTAGAGTTTCAAAAATCAAAACCTTAACAGCCATAACTCCTTCATCCCAACTCCGTTTGGACTCATCTTTGGACGTGTAACCCTCCTCCATATGAAGTATCTACCATATTGTTTTTCAAGGTCATATACACCCAAAACGGATTTAAGGTCATTAGTTATAGTCCACTGGCCAGCCGTACCTAAAAATTCATTAAAAATAATCCATAAAGAATTTGATCTCCAAATTTACATTGTAGTTACAATACTTCTAAGGCTAGCTACCCTCAAAATTTCACATCCAAATTCAAAGAACATTATTTTTTCTACAATTTACAAAAACAGTCCTGTTTTAAGGTTTTCTAGTTTTGAAACCTTAAGTTTATGTTATCATGTGTCCATATCTTTTGGTTCCTCATGCAAGATCATTCATAATACCAACATAATACATCACTTGTGACCTTAAACATGATATTCTACCATAAACATTATAAAACTTCATAGCAATATACATTTTTCAAAATAAAAATTAAGGTTAGGCATTATACCTTCCTTGTTTGTTTTTTTTCTTCTTTCCTCTTATTCTTTTTCTTCTTGTAACTTTTTCTCTCCCTTCTCCTTATTCCTCTCAGCCGAGACTCCTCTCTCTCTCTAGCTCACTTGTCTTCTTTTCTTGTATTGGTAAAAATGAGAGAAAAAGGTTTTCCATTTTTATAAGTTACTACCTCCCATTTGGTCTTCCTCTAGTCAACTCCTTCAACTTTTCTTATTCCAACTTGGTGCCCCCTTGATTAATTAGCCAAATGGCGCTTGGTTGCATGTAATCCCATCATTAGAACTTAACCTAGCAATTAAAGCCTCCATTTCCAATTTGTGGCTCAAAAATGACTAAGTTTCACCATTCTTCTTTGAAATTTTTCTAAGTTTGGTGTGGCAAGTGAGGGATTTAGGGATCATGCTCCCCAATCCCCTCATGGCCGAAATTTGACCAATGCTTTTTTTTTTCTTTTTTTTTTTTTTTTTTTAGCATAAATGTTGTTTGGTTAATACACACACACACACACACACACACAAATACCTATACACCCTCCCATACTTGTCATGTATACCACTTGTTATACATATGTATTTCATACATCTCCTTCCTACATCTATCATATTTTCATTAAAAAAAAAATCATAACTAGTTTACAACCAAACTAGTTTACAATAAAACTTCTATTCACATTTCTTAATATAACTTTTAATTTATATTATTTAATTACATTTAAAATTCACATTACATTAATTTAAGAAAAATCTAGAATATTAGAGCAATCCCCAATAGAAAAAATCAGAAATACCCCTTATCTCATACCACTCACTTTTGCTGGGTGGAAGGAGTCTTTCCCATGGGTTTCTATATTCTGTCATTCAAGATAGGCTTATAACTATTCTCTATTATGAAACATATGTTATTGGGTTAGCCACACACTTTCACATTTTTCTAGCGATTCACATGATCTTGATACTTGAGGTACACTTGGACATAAACTCCTTTTCCATATATAAAAAAAACATATAGATTAAGGAGTGAGATTTGTTAATGAGGATTTCTTGTCTTTTTTATTTTTTATTTTTTTAATTATTTTTTTGGGCGTTTGAAGTGTGTGTGTGCAGGGGTGAGTTGTAGAGGGATCTGCTGGGCTTTTGCAAGCAGAAAATTAGTGCTATGTAAATAATATCTTGCAGCATAATAGAATATTGAGTATTGACTTAAATTAAACCGTTAAATGGTAAAAATAGTATAGGCTCTCTATAGGAGGAGAGGAATCACGGAAATATTGAAGAGGCTGATAAGAAACTATGTTAACTGAATAAATAATTTGGACAGATATTTGGCTGTCTTAAAGAAGGTTGAAAGGAATTCTAGTTCTTTTGACTGAACAATTAATACCTGTAGCAGAGAAGAGCGTTTTATTCATATTTAGGGAGGAGATACGAATACTAGATGTTAGATGATATCTTACGCTAGAGTTGGTAATAAGGAAATATTGTAACTTTGTATTTAGTATCATATAATATATATGAGATTCTTGGATGCACCATTGTACGAGCTTCTCTTTTGTTCTCTCTCTCTCTCTCTCTCTGACTTTTCTCCTAGTTCTCCCATAAATGCCAAATCAATTTTGTTATAAAAGGACAAGTCAATCCCTATACTGATGAAAGAGGGAAATAGAACAGCTCACATTTTTTGGGAAAGGCTCAATTCTTAAAGCATGTAACTACAATTATCTAGAATAGGACAGTGGCCAGAACATGAAGAAAGGATTAAAATCGAAGTATCTTCCCTCAACTTGAACAGAATACCTGATCTAGAAGTTTTTTGGTCTGAACAGCACAGGAAATTGCAACAAATAAAAAGACTAACAGTAAAATAGGCTTAATGCTAATCCCCCCCTCTCTCATAACTCATAAGAAAGCGATAGAGGGAGCGGATGCTTGATATCATGGAAGCTCCTTGGACTAAATCATGAAAAAATTTGAAAGTAGGCCTGTAGAAGAGTGGCGTTTCTGATGCGTAAGGCATGCAAACAAAGAATATGGCATGCACTTGAAGTGAAAAAGAAACAATTTGGCACTAAAATGCTTAGTGTGGTAGAAAACGTGGCAGAAGTCCCAGAGCAAGTGATATTTTGTATATTGCAGAAGAGATTGCTACTGAAGTAACGACAGAAACCAGTTCGCTTTGAGACCTGTTTTACCCTTTTAATGTAACTAATATGTAATAACCACTGGTCACCAATTTTAGGTTTCATTTCTGTAAAATCCTTTCCTTGATATAGTTTCTATCTTATATGTAAGTTGCCTTGGTATGTACTATCTGTCGTCTTCGAAACCTCCTTAGCAATTATCACCTGGCTTTCAAATTTTATTGTCATTTACTCATTGCATGAAAAAGCAATATTTTTGGTCGAGTAGTTTCGTTGACCAAGAAAATTGGTATAAATGCTATTTTCCCTCCATATTTGTTCAGAAATTTTAGCATCTGCTTACTCTGGAAAATACGTTCATATGTGCTGTCACTGAAAGTTGTAGCATTTCATATAACCGCATTATTTTGCATATGGTAAAGCTATGAAAGGGCTTTCCCCAGCTTCTTTGTTTGTGTTTCAATGCCAACTGAAAAAATTGAATGGTTGACTGACAGCATCATGTTCTTATAAAATTGTGCTGACCCTAATCCTCTTTTGTGGTTGTTCTGCTAGGAACTAAATTCTGCACACCAAAGCTTTGCTCGATTATATAGTGGATTCTTTGGAATATCTCATGTCTTTTCCATAGTAAGGCTCTTAGGATCTAAATCACTGCCTTGGCTTATTCGAGCACTACTGGATCATATATCAAATAAGGTATGTTTTATCCATTACTCTGCTTTTATGGACGTGGCAATAATTTCTAAAACTCAGATGGTCTGAAGTTTGATAAAACCTAATGCATTCTTTAGTTATACAACTTCATTCCATAGATGGTTTTGGTAAAGTTGATTATACTTTTGTTATATTACTTTTCAATTTTGTGCTTGTTTTTTATTACCTTCCATTTGTAAAAGGATCCAGAATAACTTTTTTGGCTAGTTGAAATGTTAATTTCTCTTCTTGTCAGCTAACAAAAGTAATGATTAATTACAAGAAATAATTGAAGGAAACATGTTGTTTTAGTATGGGGAATATGATTAATCATGTACTTTGCTCATGTTGTAAGTACTATCCCAGATGTACTTTTTACATTGATATCACCTGCCTGAACATCACTCACATAATTGTTTTCATCTCAGATTCTATTTGTTTGTAATTCAGAGACACAACACAATTTCTCCTGTGACTAATTTATTTACAAATTGTTATATGATATCTATTAAGGTTTTAGTATTTGCCAGTATAGCCTTTCAATCAAACCCGTATGCTCTAATCAACAAAGCCTCCAAAAGTATGGGTAAACTTCATATTGGTTTTCCTTTCGTGGTGGCTGTTATTCCCTAACATATCAATGAAGAGGTTTTGTTAAAGTTTGCATGTTTTGAGTTGTTCATTTCTCTTTTACAGAATTTCTAATGGTAGGGTTTGAAAGTAATCTAAGGTAAGGTTTTGTTTGACCAGTCACTTTGTGAGGTTTCTGGACCTGTACAAAAAACGATGACGGATAGTAGTTGCATTGGCAGCCATTGCACCAGCTGCTAAAGCCAATCATGATTGATTTTTTAAACAAATCGTGTAAATGAAAATTGTTCGGAAATAGTTTGGAGTGATAAAGTTAAATAGTGAAGAGATTGTTACTATTCCTTACAATACATTAGACATAAAATTGGGGTTAAATGCTTAATAAGTCACTGTACTTTATGCCAACTTACAAATGGATAACTAAACTTTTTTTTCTTACATTCGACTCACTGAACTGCAGATCTCTAACAAAACGTTAGTAATTCTGTTAAATAATGTTGATTTTAAACGGAAAGCTGGCATGGAAGAGAGAGAAGGCTGACATGGAAAAATAATGTAGGTGAAGGAACTTAATACAATTAAATTGTCTTTTAATTGCTAAAAAAAACAAAAAATTACTAAAATAATTTTTAAATTGCCTTTTAATTGCTAAAAAAAATATTTTTAACATAATTTTAAATTGTCTTTTAATTACTAAAAAAAAACAAAATATTTTTAACATAATTTTTTTGCCAACTCATTTTACTCATTTATGCAAATACTAAAATACCCATAACTCTTCATCAAATTTAACAAAGTATGCCCTTTAATTAATGTGAATAAAAAACACATTATTATTTCTCTCTCTACTCCATCTTTTTTTTAACTTTTTTTTCTTGACATCTCTTCATCTTCATACTCCATTAAAACTGAATTCATTTTATTTATTTATATCAATCTCTCCTACAAAAATCCACAAAAAATTATTCCAATAGATCTTCTCCTTCTATATTTTTAAAGAGGGAAAGATCTGGATTTGTAGTTTGAGAGTTTATGGCGGGTTTTTTTTTCAGAAGATAGATGTTGGTTGCTTCGATCTTATGTATTTGGGATGATCTATTGGTGGGTTTTCGGATCTGATGTGGGTGGTGTTAAGATGGGTTTATTGGGTATTGAAGTGGTGGATTTCGTGGTAGCGATGGATGTCGAGAAAAATGATGGTGTTTTCTCGTTGTTCGATCTATTGTAGGAGTTTGAATGTTTTCTAGATGGATAGAAATTGATAAGGAAGAATATGAACTGGATATGGTGTTAAAGATGGGCTTGTTGGGTGTTGATATATGGGTTTCTTCATAAACCCAACATATGAAATCAAAATAATTTAGAAAAGGGAAGGAAATTCTTTTATCCTCGTGATCCGATCTTTGAGTTTGGATTATGATTTGAGGATGAGGTTTGGGATTTGAGTTTGGATTATGATAACATACCTTTGTTAATTGTTGTTTAGTTCATTATAGAATGCAAGACTTATTCCTCATAACTGCACTATCTATGAATTAACCTATGTTCATTGTTTTTGGTTCATTAACGGCAGTAAAAGTTCTTCAATCCTCATGAGTCAATTTATCCAATTTATATATCATATTATATCCTTTCTCTTCTACATGGATTAATGTGATATTTCACATCAGAAATTAAGTATTCCCGATGTAATGGCTCACATTTTCGTTCCCCTATTTCAGATAACTACCCTTGAGCCAATTATTACAGGCTTGCGAGAAGCATTGCCAAAATCTATTGGTTTACTTCCTTTTGATGGAGGACTGACAGGTAAATTGTGTACAATGATTGTTTTATAGAATTGTGATTTGTGCTTGTTTGGTTGCTTTCTTTCCTTTCCTAATATTTTAGACCATTATGCAAACAGCTTATGTAGTCTCCCATCTCTTAGAGGTCACAAAACTATTTCTAAGTTCCTTCCGCAGTTATAAGGCTGGAGAAAGTTTATGGTGTTTCCTATTAACTTGGCAAGTAAATTTTTTTCTTTTTTCTTTTGTAAGTACTCAAGTTGAACTTGCTACAAAGTCTGTTTCCCTAAAAGCGCTCTGGGCTCAGTTCCTCTGATGCATCTTAGTTTTAATGATTGATATAGCTTCTTTGTCCCAAATCTTAACTTGAAACGATAAAAATCATTTCAAATGCTGGACATAGTTCGTTAGCCATCGTGTTTTTTGGGAAAACATTTTGGCTTTTTTTAAAAAAAAAAAAATATTTTCCTTTTGACTTGGCAAGCCTACAACTATAAGCTATATTACAAAAACTTGGATGGAGTGTCCGGTTGGACACGGTATTTTGAAGAGTCCAACACTGGTACTCTTCAATTTTGCCAATTTTTTACATTAAAATGAAGTGTCTAGTATGCATACCCTTGTCCACGTGTTGGAGATGTGTACTTTAGGATAAAGTGAAGAGTCCGTGTAACATAGACTATAAGTGTGGAACCCCCAAATGTCCCTTTTTAATTCAAAGGAAAGCATTCCATCTAGTTGAGCCCATAAGTTAGTATTTAGTGTTTCTGAAGAAAGACAAATTCCACAACACTGGAATTTTATTTCTTAAATTAGTGAAAGATAAGTACTAGCCCTAGACTCAAAAGTCAAAACCAAAAGATGAAAACTATAGTTCCAAAAATGAGTAAAACTGCAACCTATATTAGGAGGAAATTTAGAGTTACATGCTTGCGGAAGGGGGAAAATGGGAACAAGATTGCTTTGGTAACTGTTTGTGAATTTTCTAAGTTGGAATGGACTGAATTTTGGGGGGGAACGGGATCAATTTATAGTTGATTAGGAAGGTACTAGGGGCTGAAACTAAATGCGGGTTGCAAGGCTCAAGACTATTTTGGAATAGGAGAACATTGATGGTGGTTGGAACTTTGAAGGTCGCCTGGAAAAACAAAGTCGGCTGGTAGAAGGGATTAGCGGGCTTGAAATTTGTAGAAGGTGGCAGAAGGTTGAAGAAGCTTTTAAGTTGCAAGCAAGCAAGCTTGAGACAAAATTCCCTCATTGATAAATAATTTCCCAACTACATCCCTCAAAATAAAAAATACTTAAAATGAAATAACTTCCAAAATTTAACTTCAAAAATTTAACAGTGTCTATGGATACTACTGGTGTAGCTCTATTTATGCTTTTGTTAATAATAGTTGAGAGTATTTTTATAGATTTTATACTTGCTGGACATGGGCCCTTGTTATGGGTCATGGTCTAACCCTGCATCAGATCATGCTATATGAGTCTTACATGGAGCTTTAAATAGTGTTGGAGAATCCCTTGGCGTATGAAAGTTCCATGGGGTGAGAAGCTTCTTATTTGTATTCATAAAAAAATTGGTTGTTCTTCTTACATCAAAAGAACGTATTTTTTTTACATGTCAGTCTCAGTCGTGTCGTCTTTTTTAATGGAGAAATGTGTTAAAGCCTAAAATTAAATAATGAATGATTTGCATGTATACTCAACTCATCAACGCCTGTGTTCGAAATTAGTTGGGGTAGGCTGAAATGAATTCCATAATAACGCATAAAATCAAAAGGCAATGAGAAAAATAAAAATATCCAATATATAAAAATAAGATAAGAACAATAGAAAGAGTAGAATGGATGGAAATAAATAAAATAAAAAAGATATACATACATACATACATACATACATACATACATACATACATACATACATACATATAGAACTTAAGTGAAAAAGGAAGCGGAAAGAGAGAAAATTAAGAATGATAAAAAATGTAGAACACCCTATTGCTCTCCTCTGCTCATTCCTATCACAGGCCATGTCCTTAATTATATTTTTCTCCTTCAAGTCTCTTAGTACTTCATTACCCGATGCAATTTTCAGCTTACCCCTATCTCCTCTTATATATTCAAGATTCCTCCTTATTGGTTCATCTATAGGGTAACTTGGGATATGACCAAACCATCTCAACTGATGTTCCCTCATCATTTCCTCAATCAGTACTACCTCAATCTTGTTATAATAATTTCTGTTCCTATCCTACATTGTTTTTCATGCATGTATCTGAAATAGTACTTTACTTTATTTGTGGTGCATGACTTTAATTTATTATATTTAGGTTGCAAGAGGTTTGTTAAAGAATATCTCAACTGGCATTCAAAATCTGAGCTGAAAGCAGAAGGTGTTCGTGGAATAAAGGAGATTGGAAGTGTATTATACTTAATGGGGCTCCTTGATATTGTTTTGGTGAGTTGCGTATATTCTTCGTATTTTATTTTTTGGCAAGTAAATAATTTCACTAAAAGCACCAAATGGGGGTGAATATACGTAAAAAAGAACATTTATGCCCCAGTCTTATCAAAAGAGCCCTCTTTATACAGGGAATTTCTAACAAAACATACCTAAATAAGGATCCTAAAGTAAACTCTGCCAAAAAATCCACAAAATGCTCCAGAAAAATAACGTCAAGCAGAAAAATAACGTCAAGCAGTCTTTTATTTCCTTCCCAGTACCTATCATTCAGTTACTTCCAGATAGTCCACCAAATACCATGAAGTGCTAAATCCAACGTCTTTTTTTCCATTCCCTTGTCTCCATCACCCCAAGCTAAGCCCCGACATCACCCAAGTTATACCGCACAGAGAGAACACAACATTCCAGAGACTCCTTGATGCTTCATAGTGAAGAAGAAAATGATTAACCGTCTTCTCCTTACAACCTCACATAAACCACCTCCTTTCAAATTTTTGTACACTAATCAGCATGTCTAAACTCTTGATCCACCGCAATACTCGGAAAATTCATGAAGTGCTGTCCAAGTGTCATCTCGCCGCATGACTAACTAAAATCTAATCTTCCATCCATCCCCAATAGCTGACATTGGTGCTTGAAGAACTCATCAAATCCTATCAAGAGGCTTTTCAAACCCATCCCAAAAGGAAAAGAACCTACACAAGGATTCAGCCATTTGTATAAGATATAATACAAAGCATTTCAATAAGATATAATACTTTAAAAATTGATTAAAAGCTCATGAAGCGATATAGAATATGTTTGTGCTAGAAAATTTATTCAATTGAAATGGTAAAAGGTGTAAAAGTTTTGTTTCTAGTCTTTTGGATCTACATGATTTTTTTTTCTTCAAGTTGGTTACTTTTAAAAAGTATCGTGCATTGTATTGTATTGATTCGTAATTGAATCGTACGATATAATTTCATTTTCGATTTACCCTGCGATACGTATCGAATTGTCTTCGTATCGTCTCGTACAATACGTATCGCGTATCGTCTAACAACTATGGCTATTACCTTGATAAAATAAAGAATTGGTGGAAACTTGTATCCAAAGAATTGGAGAGTATAGTCCGCTGTTTGTTTATATTAGAACATAATACAATGACTTAAATACCCCTAACTTACACCTCAAATTGATGGCTATCTTCTCCACAATTGATGGTTATCTTATCGGTGGAGAAGAGAGGGAAGGAGGGAGGGAGGGAGGGCGTGCGGGGGTGAGAGAGAATGAAGTCTCATCTGTTAATTTCTGATTGTGTTTCATTATGATTTTATTTTACACTTTCTTACTACCATAATCCCACTTATTTAACAGAGAGAAGTAGATGCTACACATTTCATGCAAACAGCCCCATGGTTGGGCTTGATTCCAAGTGTGGATGGACAAATACTACAGTCTCAAGGAGCAGGAGATAGCCCTATTGTCACTCTCTTCAAATCAGCAACTACTGTGACTTTGTCCACCCCTGGCCGCTCAAATCCAACATCTAACTACACCATATCAAAACAAGCGGAAGCTGCAGGTGTGTTATGACCCATCCTCCAATCTTGCATTTAGTGGTCTATTGCTGTTTATATATTAATATAATATATAGTTTGGTACAATTGAATATCTGCATGCAAGTCCTAGGTACATTGTACCTAAAAAAAAGCTGTTCTCTTGATTAATAAAGGTAACTGAATTTTTCAGCCTTTTATTATAATTTTTAAAATATTATCATTTCCGGATTTTCATATTCTCTTAAACCACAGTGACTTGATAATGCTAAAGGAGGTCTTTATTTTACCCAGTGTTGGTCAGATAGCTTTCAATCATGCGTGATTGAGAACTTGAAAGTATGGAAGTTGTGAATCGTGATTGGTTTTGAAAGCTTTGCTCTCGATAAGTATTTCACCAAATTTTGCAGCTTAGTCTTGTGAGAGGATAATATGTAGGTTTCTTTGGCCGAGGGCTGTAGTGGAGCAGAAAGATAATTTACTCGGTTGAGAGCTGGTTTATCCCCTCCTATAGGGAGTTCAGGTTTAGAGAACTTAGTTTGTTAAATAACATATCTTCAGTGGGTAGGGTTATGGCATTTATGAGAAATAATGAGAAAGTTTCTCTTTGGACCCTGGCACCCTGTGAACCAAAACCTGCTTTTTCTTCGGCAGAATTAATGGGATGGTAATCCTTTTGATCTTCTATATGTACTAAAGTTCTGGAAGTTGAAGTCTCAAGTGTACTCTGTTGTTTCATATGTTTGTTTTCAAGTTGAAGATGGTAAATGTATTCATGTTGGAAGAATCTATGTGTTACTGTTGTATTCCTTGTTTGTACTTTTCATATCTCTTCTATTTGGTGGTTCATAATGAATTGTTTTCTGTGTATAAACTTGGAATGGCGATTCATTTCTTGGAATCTCCATCTTTTTTCTTATCTGAATAACTAAGACATAAAGGAGTCTATTTCACTTATTTTGTACCTAATTCTTGCTTCATCTCACTCCCTTGTGAGGCTTACTTGGTCTCTAGATCCATCTGTAAGTTTCTCTTTCTGGTATTTCTTCTCTCATCTTCTTCACTTTCCTTTTGAATAACACATTTGAAAGGCAAAGGGCCACTCAAAGATGGACTTTCGTTTCGTCCTTGTTTCGCAATAGTTTTGATACTACCAAGTAATATTTGAGTGCATGTCCTAAATCCATATCTCCAAATGTGTCATGTGTATGCAAGTTATGTTGACACGTTTCATTTCTTTGTTCATTGCGCTCTTTATTTGTAGTTCTGGGAGAGAGCTGGTCATTTATTTCTAGTAAAGAGAAGTTTATTGGTAACAGACTTTAGGGTGTTGGCGACAATGGCAATGGAAGATCCTTAGCATGTGTGGTTTGCTATATTATGAGGTTTGGACCATTGTTATTTAAGGCGTGAGACACACCGAGGCGCAAAAGTCTCCTTGGGGCCTAGGCATGAGGCGAGGCGCGTGCCTCATTGAAGTGAGGTGCACATATTTTTAAAAAATTAAAATATATATACACACACACACGCACACATTTATTTAATTATTTATGTATCAAATTTATCAGTCATTAAGTAATTTTACAAACTTCTAAATATGTTCAAAAAGTTTCTGTACAAGTTCAAGGATTATACCTATGTAGTATAGTGATACATTAATATAATGATATCTTAATTACATTCTACATAAGTATATAGTTAAATACTTGAAATCTTACATATATATATATATATTTAAGTAGTAAACACTAAATAACAATATAAATGCATATTTAAATATTAGAAAAAATACTTATAAATTACATACACATTTTTAATTATTTAATAAGTTAAACACCGGAATAGTAGTGTAGTAAAGTATTCAAAATTTTTGAAAAAAATTGGGCAGCATAACTCCCGAGTATTTTGCCAAATAGCATTATTTTTTGGCAACAGAAGAGTAATAAAAAAAGAGGTAAGGAGAAGGGAGAGACTTACCTGATAAGGTGAAGGAAGAGACTTACCCCTAGATGAGGAGGTTGCAATTGATGGTCTAGATTGCTTAGGAAAAAATAAATTACACTACTTCGATGAGGCCCGCGCCTCACGCTCCTCGTGCTCCTTGAGTTAGCCTCATTGAAGGAGTCTCGCACCTAACATGGGCTGGGATGGGCCTTGCACCTAGGCGCGCCTTTAACAACACTAGTTTGGAGATAGAGGAATGCAAGGATGTGCAATGTCTAGTCGACGTCCTTTCACTTATCATGGGATCAAGTTTCTTTCTATAAAACCCTGTAGGCCTCAGCGATGGGTGCCTTCTGTGGCTGTTTATATTACATTTACCAGGGACTGGGTAGGCTATTGTTGAGTGAGGACACTCTTTATATATTAGCTTTTATTTTATTTTCTTCTTGGTTGACCTCGTCTTATGCAATGTTTACACTCCAATCTGTGTCAATACCTCCCAAGGAAAATTTCGAATTAGATCTCAAATTGATGATTTATTGTGAGCTTATCTATGTGTTTATGCACTCTTTGAATATGAATCATTATTCTGAAAGATCCCGACCTTCGTGCTTTGGTAAGTCTTCGAGACCCTTTCGATGACCTATGTTGTGTTGAAGGGATATCTATATAATCCGATCGATGCTGTAAAGCTCGTTATAGCAACGGAACTGGGAAAAGTACATAGAAAAGACATTTATTTTCTATTATATTAGTATTTCCTATTAGATTAAATTAGTATTAGTTAGTGATCCCGTCTCAGTGCGTCCTTTCTTCCATAATGAACTATCGGTGCCAGCCTTACATTTTGTATCTGTGGACTGAGGAGAAAGGGGGCTCAGCAGGAAGAGGGTTATACCGTGAGAGAAGGAGGTCAACCTCTTTTAAATATACAACATATACAACATGGATTCTGGTAATGCAATGTAGTTGGACTCTCATGTATCCCAATGAATCATTCTTTCCACGGAGGTAAATCTTTGCTCGCTAAGCTAGAGGATAGCAAGTTACAAATTTTGTCTCGATAGGATATGCATTTTTATTACTATAAAATTCATAAATGACGTAGTTAATGGTGGGGTTACTATTATCCTTTTTGTGACGAATTTTGTATGGGTTTCTAAGAAAAGGAATTTGTCTATTTTTCGGGGTCTCAAAGGGGTGTGGAAACACATAAGAGCTCTTGAATGGAAATGGAAGAGAGAGAAAACTCTAGTTCCTTCGGAAATGGTAAGATCTTTGGCGCAAGAAGAAGGGAGTTGATCTGTATCATCTTGACTTAATTCTGCTTCCTCTATATTTTTAATAATACCGGGTCGGGTTCTTCTCATACTCGTATCGAATAGAACATGCTGAGCCAAGCCTTCTTCATATAAAACCTGCATGATTTAGATCGGAAAAATCGTGCGGTTTTACGAAACCATGTGCTATGGCTTGAATCCGTAATTAATTCTATTTTCGATAGGGACAGTTGACAATTGAATCCGACATTTTCCATAAATTTCATATCTGTAATAGTGCGAAAAGAAGGCCTAGCCTACCACCTATCATACAACTTTCAAACTTCACTTCTTTTTCTGGTTGTTCTGTTCTGTCAATCAATGGTAGTATAAGTGATCTTTAACCCCCTAAAATTATTTACATAATGGTTTCAGCTTTCAACCCATAATTAGTAGGTATCTCACTTGGTCATACTTTAGTGTCACATCGTAGACCCCCACCTTGACTCTTATCTTATTTATTAATGAACTTGTACATAGTGCATAGGTGTAGCGGGGACGAGATGACATGACATACTACGATGACGTACAAAAGTGTTGCCCTTCGGCTAGGCAATATGGAACCTCTCAACATCTCTCGTTCCTTTATGGGGTCCTATCGGGATAGGTAGGCCCAAGCCTTTCCCTTCCATAAAACCCTCTTTCCTTCTCGAGAAAGAGAAAGAAAAGAAGAAAGGATTCATTTGTTTCTTTCATGTGAATGGCCCTATCTTGTATTGAAAGGTTTTTAGTGCTATACACCATGTTGAGAAAGAACAACTTCCTATATACCGTACTCTTTTTGTACCTTGAAAGGGAGGTCCTCCATATGATGCTACAGATAGTTGTATGAAGTACAAGGGATAAACTCGGACCTATCCGCTCTAACCAAGGTCGCAATTCCTGATGAGGAATAGAGTGAAGGCATTTCCCTTTCCGTAGCTATGAGCTACTAAGTTCTCTGCCCGAATTACAGACTTTAGGAGGTAATTGAATAAGGGCAATCCTTCTTGCTTCTTATATGAGTTCTGAGTTACTGAGTTAGATTTACGCTCTTAACCTCATTGTATGGCCAACTGGCCAAGATATAGGCCTTTAAGGCTCTTCCTTGGCCTTTTTAATATGTTTACCTTCTATGGTCTTTTAACGCTCGTTAAAAACCTCTTATTTGTGTAAGTGTTTAGGGTATGCTCCTAGCGAGCACCTACTCCTATCAAAAAGCGAGACTTCATTAAACAAGCAAGAAAAGTCCTTTTGCTTTATATTACAGAAAACGGATGCGCTAACGCGCGAGTGAAGTATACGTAACGAACCCGTCAAGGAGAGAAAAAGGATGAAGAATCTCCGCGCTTGGTGACCGAATCAGAGAGGTTTTTGCTGCTCTCTTCTCTCCAACACTTTTGGACTGATCATCTTGCTGCAACAAAGCAAGCTTAGGAATGAATCTAATGGAAATTTAGGTCTCTGTCTACTGGGAAGATTCATCTTGTTGAAAGAGGGCAAAGGTTTGTGGGGGGAAAGAATTCTAAAACTCTCATAATAAATATATGTAAATACATCTTCAGACAAAAAATCCAAGGGTGATAAATCCAATTCTTTTTCTTTTTGGTCCTTTTGAGTTCAGATTCATAATAACAGGCAGTATGCAATAAAGCAAGAATGAGACCCATCATTACTCCTATTATTATAAGCATTAATGTTGTTATCATTACTATTGTTGGTAAGAATTTTCTTGGTCATTTAACATTCGAACTACTGTAGTTTTTTCTTTTCATTTTCATCGTCTTGATTTGAGCTCATATCACCTGGCAATTTTGAATAAAGAGATTTAAGTCCAGGCCCATCATTATTTGTATTATTATTAGCATTATAGTTATCATTACTATATGTGGTAAGAACCTTCGTTGTTCATTTTAATATCCCTTGTTATACTACTTTCATGGTCAGGTATTTGCATATGTTCTTTAGCAATTTAATGTTTTCTTAGGCATTTAGCATTTCCCTTTTGTTGTAGATCTGCTGTACAAAGCTAACATTAATACTGGAAGCGTATTGGAATATGCCCTTGCTTTCACAAGTGCTGCGCTGGATAAATATTGCAGTAAATGGAGTGCAGCTCCAAAGACGGGTTTTATTGATATTACAACATCAAAGGACTTCTACCGTATATTTAGTGGCTTGCAATTCGTAAGAACTTGTCCTCTAAGCCTCTTTTATTTTTAGCTGCCAAAGCTACATAGTATAGTAAACCTGTGCTGTGAAATATCTTAGCTTTATACAACCATAAATCTCAAATTTTTAATGACATTGATATCTTAAATTTACTTCAACTTCAATTATCTTGATAATAAAATATGTGATAACTTTTCTACAATGATAGCTAAGACATAATTTCATTCTCTCAATACTATAATAGTTTTATCAGTCTTGTGTTGCTGGGCTCCTAACCGTTTACGAAAGATGTGCTTTGGTTTTGCTCTTTGACTGTGAATCTCATGACATGTATCATTTTATTCAAATTTATACTCATAACTAGTTTTAGGTGTTATTTCTCCCAAATGACATATCTTAAATTATATTTCCGCTGTAATGACACGAACTTGTATTCAGTTTGAAGATTGGAATATTAAGGGAAAGATAAGAACACCTTGTCAAGTTAACCTAAAAAAATAACATTAGAACTTTGTAGAGATGCTCTCGTTCGTGAGTTGAACCAAGGCCAAACGCATGGAAAATTTAGGAAGTACACATACTTCCGTCCTTGTCAAATACATTAAGAATACCAATGCATCATAAAAACTATTGCGCATGTCTCTATCTCTGTTTTCATGTTTTAACTTTTCTCGAATCTGGGTCATGCTAGTACCATAGTCCATAAATGAAGTTCTAATATCTAATTTTGAGTAGAATGAATAATTGAATGTTTACTATGGATCCTCTACCTATATTATGGCTTCTCAGAATTGAAACATTATTGCTCCATGACAGGTCTATCATGTCTCTATACATGTTGAATAATTTAAAGTAAAAACATAATATAGTATGAATACACGGTCCATGACGGATCCATTATGGCTCCATACATTTCATAGATTTATAACAGTGATTGAACAGATATCATGTTGAACTATTTGAATTATGTTAAGAGAAGCTCAATAAACTGTATTTTTATATGGATAACCTAAGAAGTAATTCCTTGTATTGCTGTTAGGAAAAATATATTTGCTCTCTAACTTTGTGGAAACATTAATATAATTGACCAACTTTCCTTTTCATTTATCTTATATATTGACATGGTATAAAACCAGGAAAAGCTAAAAGAAATTGGGAACTAAGTAGAGTAGGCAAATACTGTTTTTATAAAGTACTACCCCTGATAAGGTAGGTATATGTCTCCTTTCTTCACTTATGTGCCAGCACTATATTAATTTATAACAAGATATCCATGAGAATTTTCATGTATAATATTTTTTTGGGGTTAGGAATATGGATGTCTTAAGAAATGTACTTCACATATCTTTCTGAACTAATAAACCATTAGTTAAAACTAAATTAACTTCCTGAACTGTTTATATTTTTTCTTTTAATCATAAGCTGGGTAATTTGTGTTTTATAATAAATTGTTCCACCTTGAAGAGTATGCATAATACGAAGATTGTTATACACTTGTTACATACTGACGCGGGTTGATAAGGGGAGGAAGAAGAAATCCAAATTCAAGAGCACGTCATAGAAAGGAGAAGAATAAAAGGAAGCTTTCATGAACCAAATTGATGAAATATATATATGATAAGTGCTTATAGTATTCTCACTCTCCACAACTATCACTTAATCGTTCCCAATACAATGTAACAGTAGTCCAACTACATTTCCTAGTCTATATACAACTTATTAGACACTAACTACTAGGACAAATAGTTAGGTACTTGTACCAAGATTCTAATGTGTCTAGATTCAAGTCATTTCCATATCTTCCAAATGCATCTCCGTCCCAACCGCATCCATAAAAATACCCCCTTGGTGTACTGCATCACATAGTGAAGATAACTGTTAGAGCTGTAGTAGGAAACTATTTTCTTATTTATGTAAATATTTAGATGCTTTTAGTGTCAAGTTGTAATACAATTAGTATATCACAATTAATGAAGTGTCGTCTTTAACTTCTTCCTACTTGAAATAAATTTGAGGCATTTAACGAAAAAGTATAGAATGTTATAAATAGAACTTCCACATGCAATTCATATTCTAATTCTTTGATAATATTCCAAGGGGAAATTTTGATAGTTGTTTCATTGACTTGTGTTCTCTTTGGAATGATGAAAAGAAAATTAATGCTCTAATTGGAGCTTATTAATAATTAACTTGAGAAAAGGTGCAAATGTAATTTTTTCCAATATTGTTTTCTTTGTAGTTCTCGCATTAAGTATCCCTATTAGCTCTTGGATCACAGTATATTGTAGTTCCACAATGGCCTCTTTCACATAAGTGTGGGTTCTTGCATTAAGTTTCCGTATTATCTTTTGGATCAAGGAATATGCTTGTTCCACAATGGCCTCTTTCACGTAAGTGTGAGACTGACATGCATTTTTACCATAAACTTTTGGTCAAGAAGCACCTGCCACGTTATAAATTTTGCCCAAGTATATTTTGGAAAAGAGTTACTAGATACTCTTATTGAACCAGCAAACTACATATACTTGTGTTCCCAAACATAATATTCTTATGTTCCAAAACTCTAAATTTAGAGTACGAGAATATTTCTTTGTTTTCTAACTTTAATTGCATAAATTCAGTAATGCTAACTTAATATTGGATGCTCATACGTCAAATCTATACTAAATTATTTCTAGAACAATCATCTGGCTGGTGCAAGTAACAATCTTCTGTGAACATTTAGATTCTAAGATAATACTCAACTATACATATAAAGCTACCCCTACTGTACCTCATTTTAGTTTATGTAGCAATTACATGTTCTTGTATCGATTCCACAAACCGAAATGTTCAGCGTGTCATGTAACCTTGTTTTGAAATGGATTTAGAATGGTGTTATTTACCAATGATGATGAAGCACAGAAGTCACATACTTTACACCTAGTTTCTTTATTCTGTATAAATACCATGAAAACTCAATTATGTATTTATGACAATATATTCAGAACAATATGATTGCATAATGTGCTGTATGCTATGCTGGATACAAGATGTTGTATAACGTTGTTCTGTTGGAAAAGTTTGTAATCCGGTGACTCCAACTCATGCACCACACTAGTGTGTGTGTCCCACTTTTGATCTGAACAAGTTCCTAACCTGCAGGAATATCTTGAAGAATCTGTTCAGGTAACACCAAGCAATCATGATATGCTTGGTGATTCCGTGGCCTGGGGTGGTTGTACTGTAATCTACTTGCTTGGCCAACAACTACATTTTGAACTCTTTGATTTTTCGTATCAAGTCCTGAATGTTGCAGAAGCGGAGGCTGCGGCAATAACACAATCCCACAAGAACCCTCAGTTTGCTCAGGTAAAAATACTGGACAAAAACGTCTTTCTACTGGATTGAAATTTACTGGTCCTCAGATAAGAAAAGTTATTTGGTGTATCAGGTTGTTTTGATGTCGCTTTAGCATGTTTCCATTTAATTCACCAATGCAAATAATGTCTACCTTTCTATATTTGTATTCTACCTTGCTTCATTAGGCTGATATTAGTAAATAGTTACTGTAACTATTTATTTCTTTATCGAATATCTATCAAGAACCCTTTGGTTAATATGGAACTGCTTGTTCCCAGTTTTGGAACATTTTATTTGACCGACGTGGATTGAGGAGTTGCAACCTTATAATTCAAGTAAGAAATTTTTAACAAAAGGGAATCTTTCTCTAGTCAGGGGGTGGGACCATATCCATTATGATTGCTCCTACCTTGAATTTAAATCTGTGCTTTTATTTATTTGGATTCTACATTAAAATCAGATGCATATTTCCCAATGAAGGGACATGATATTTGTGCAAAATTGAAAGAAAGGTGCAAAATGATTGTCCAAATGTCTTACATCATTAAAGGAAAATGCATCAAAAGAGAAAATGCAAGGGGGGAGAGAGATTCCTATAAGTACTTCGGCTCACACCAGATTTTCTCATCTCGACATCCTGAAGAATGGAAGACGAGCGCTGTTCTGTTTTCCTTTTACTAGGATGGCGTTCTATGGTTCCTATATCCATATATTGTGATACTGTCACTCCACTTAAGAGCCATTCTTGTAACTTTATGTAGAAGCTCATCTCTTATTCTCCGTTCATATTGAAGGAATGAAATGGAGAAGAGAATTGAATATTTTTTAGCATCTCAAACAAATGTTTGGCTGGTGGTGGTAGTGAGTGGTGCGATAGGATGGCATAATTGTCACATTCATCCATTTCATTGGAATAGATCTTATTCCACCACCTCACCCCAGGAATGAAAATCAAGGGAATGGAAAGAATTTTATTTCATCAGGATGGTTTATCCGCCGAGATGAGTACCATATTTTTACATTCCATTCCATTCTGGCCCTGATTCCTTCAATTCAAGCACAACACTAGCGTTAAAGAAAACAAAAGGACAAGTTAAGTTTATGTTTTGATGATCCAGCTTTGTGTTTTTCTTGTGTAACATGAATCTACTTATCTCGGCTCATGGGGCAAGTATTTAGTCTTTCAATCCTAGGGCTTACTGACATAGTTTAATATGAAAGTTATTTGATCTCCTTCATTTAAATGATGAATTCTTGATTGGTAAAGTTTTCAATACAAGTCCTATCATTTCGTGGAAAGCATATCAAATAGGAACCATAGATGTTACTGATGGAAATTTTAGTTACTCTGAACATGCTTGGACAAATCCCATGACATGCATACACTGTATTCTATATATCAAAGTTATTGCATATAGAAGAGCTAAGTTGCAAAATCAAAGATAATACCTGCAGAATCCATTACCAAATTATTACCTTAAAATTTTTTCTATGACTACAGCGTATTCCTCGCAGAACTTCATCTATAAATGACAACTAAATTTGTTCATGCCAACTCATACTCAAAGCATTAGAATTCCAGTTTTTCATATACAATTCTACATCCACATTGACTCAAGCTAGAAAAACCTGCCCCTCTTCCAAGCATAGCTACGTACCGACATATTTCTAATTCTCTTCATTTTCATCCATATTAGGATTAAATTTTGATTATGTTTTTTTGGGGGACAAAAATTAAGCTGCTGCTTTAAAAGCTTAAGCTAATAGTGAACGAGGCAAAACATTTTTATAATTTTCTAATACGTTGATGGTGATAAGGAAGGTCTGGGCATGCCTTTAGAAGATAATTCGTTGTATGTCTAGTTGCATGTTTTTGTCCAATAAACTAATTTCGGGTTAATTTACATTAATTAGCTTGAACTATGTGTTTTTTATGATCAGTTACCTCATTTTGCTTGAATAAGGATGTTCTGTCATTTTACAGTATTTTTGTTGGCATTGGGTCTGTCTTTGTAAAAGACTGATGTATGGAAATCATAAACTTTGACATTAATGAATAGTTGAACTGCTGAATTTCTCTCCCCCATAATTTTTTGTCCCTACACCCCTCGTAATATACTTAAAACTATTTTTCTTCCTGTAATGCAAAATGTTTCTTGTTTTGGTTTAAAAGGGATGGGAAGCTTTATTAGAAGCTATGAGGAAAGCAAGACGGCTGAACAATCATGTATTCTCCATGCTGAAAGCTCGCTGCCCATTAGAAGATAAGCAGGCGTGTGCCATCAAGCAAAGTGGTGCCCCCCTACATCGTATCAAATTTGAAAACACAGTCTCTGCCTTCGAAACTCTGCCACAGAAAGGTGCCTGAGCCGATTGGTTCCTTCATCTGCAATTATGATTTTATTATTCATCTTTTTTGCTTATGATTGTGATAAATAGTAGTCAGTGTACATGAGAATCGACTGTCCAAAAAGAAAAAAAGAAAACACCAGTCATCTAATATCCTTGATTCATTCGTTGCGAGTTTTGGTTTGATTATGTTAGCATTGGTAATTATATTCCAACTTTGATTTTGTATTATGTTGAAGGAGCCATAATTGCCAGAATATGGTCTTTGATGAAGGTTTCAATTGTAGGGAGTTTGCCTCAAAATGACAATTCCAACATAAAACATCACCGATCTTGGTACGTTTGACGATTTAGCCTCAAGAAACCAAAAATATACTCAATTGTTAATATGATTTTTCATCCCTTACTAATATTAAATTAATACTTTTAAAAAAAGAGCTCTCCATTCTAAAATTAGAAATATTTTTATCAAATATTAAAGTTTGCAATAATTTTATATTTTGAAATGTGCCATTAATTCTTGGCTAATATTTAGTAGTGATGGTATGCTACTTAAAAGTTAAAATGATTGTAAAAAAGCAATAAAAAGTTAAAAATTATCATACCATATTGTCATTATGAAGTTATATAATTTTTTGTTATATTTATTATAACAAATGTTATATTTTAACTCTGGATTAGCACTAAAAGTAATGCAACAAAAAATATAGAAGTCGGTGCACAAAGTCCCGGCATGGCTAGGCTTGGTTTATCAAAGCTAGGCCAGGCTTGAAGTCTTGTCAAACTAGGTTGGGTCAGCCCACTCTTCGGCTTGCAAAACATGGACTGAATCAAGCAGGGTTAAAATAAGTCATTGTAATATAGGATAATTTATAAGTGGGTAATTAATTTTTTTTTTTATCGTCAATTCATTGAACTGTAATTTATTAACAAAAAATTAAATTTTCGTAAGAGACATTAATTTTTTAAGGGAGATTTACATTTATGAATACATTTTTTTAAAATATTACAATAAAAATACATACATAAAATATTTACAAAATTAGTACATCTTCAATATTTAATTTATAAATTAGTGCATTTTTATTCCTTTAATTTAGGTAAGTGATTTAATGGGTAGTTAGTTGGTTTCAAATTTCAAAATCCAAATTAGATGATTTTTATTCTTTTCTCTATTCTCCATTTTATTTCCTTCATCTTCTTTCTTCTCCATAGTTAGTGGCACCACTCCTCCTCCCCGCGCCCGCCACTCCTCCGCCCAACCCCCACCCCCACCCCATCCCATCCCTTCCGCCCGCCTCCCCCCGTCCCCACGCCCGCACCTCCTCCTCCCTTCTCCCCCTTCCTTCTCCCTTCTCCCTTCTCCCCTGCCTCCTCCCGCCCTCACCCCTCCTCCCCCCGACCACCACCCGCACCCCCACCCCAGCTCCTTCGACACCCCCCCCGTCCCCGTCCCCGTCCCCGTCCCTCCTCCCCTTCCTCTCCCCACCCCCGCACCTCCTCCCCCCACCCCCGCCCCCGCCCCTCATCCCCCTGACTCTGCCCCTCCTCCTCCCCTCGTGGTGGCTCCAGATCTGATCGTGGTGGCCACCCCCTCCCCCCACCTCCTTCGCCTACTTTTTGGTTACCGTTGTATTAAAGGTTGGTTACATATGTATTAAGGTTTGGTTACCTTTTTGTATTAAGGTTTGATTACCTTTATATTAAAGTTTAGTTACCTTTGTATTAAAGATTGGTTACCATTGTATTAAGGTTTGGTTACCTTTGTATTAAAGGTTGGTTTCCTTTGTTTTAAGGTTGGATACCTTTTGTATTAGGGGTTTGGTTATCTGTGTATTAAAGATTGGTTACCTATGTACTAAGGATTGGTTACATTGTATTAAAGTTTGGTTACCTTTGTATTAAAGGTTTGTTACCTTCTTTATTAAGGTTTGATTACCTTTGTATTACAGGGTTGGTTACCTTTGTATGGACGAGGTGGGGGGAGGGAGGCGGGGAGGGGTGAGGCAGGCGGTGAGGGGGTACGGAGGAGGGAGGAGACGGGGGGAGGGAGGCGGGGACGGAGGAGGGAGGTAGGGAGGGGGGACGGAGGAGGGAAGAGGGAAGAGGTATGCGGGGAGGGGGGAGGGAGGACGAGGCAGGTGGGACGGAGGAGGGAGGGAGGCAGGGAGGGGGAAGGAAGATGCAGGCTGGAGGGGGGACGGAGGCAGGCGGAGAGGGGGGAAGGAGGTGGCAGGGGGAGGGGGATGGGGGACGGAGGAGGGGAGGAGGCGAGAGAGAGGGAGGGAGGGAGGGAGGGACATGTGTCCTCTTTTCCCTCTCCTCTGTTTTTTCTTTCTCTCTCATTTGCATTTTTTTTGTAATTATTTTTGTTAGTGCACTTTTTTTAATTATTTTTGTTAGTGCACTATTTTTGTAATTATTTTCTAAAAGTTGTATACTTATGTAAATGACCCATTTTTTAATAGCATACTGAAATTGGAATGTGATGTGGATTACTTTATTCTAATTTAAAATATTTAGTCAAGGTGGCACCATTACAACTTATTTTTTTCTCTCGCCTCTTTCTCTCTTATTCTTCTTCTTCTTCATTATACATGCATCACTTTCTCTCTCATCACAAAAGCATTTCCGCTCTGCCTAACTAAGCCCCACATGAACAAATAATTAAATAAAAATGAAAACACCGTTAATTATATATTCACAATCATCCAAAATAACATTTAGATTTGGGAATCTCCGAATCACATAAACCCTAATTAAATCAAACTTCCACACCAAAAATAAAATCACAAAGAAGAACCCTGCCATCTCCAAATGTAGAAAAAATAAAACAAAATCCAAATGAAAACTATGCCAACAAATATAGAAATGGGGTAAGCTCAATTATTGGTCTTCTCTCTCTCTCTCTCTCTCTCTCTCTCTCTCTCTCTCTCTCTCTCTATATATATATATATATATATATATATATAATTTCTTACAAATATGAGGAAACCCATCTGGGTGATTTCGAACTCAGATCTGATTTGGGTTCAAGATTTGAAATTCAAGAATCGGAGAGTTTGGAGTTCCTGTTGTTCCCAACGAAAGTCATGACATCTCGAATTTTGTCGTTGTTCCGAGATGATGCGACAATGGATGCTTTGAATCTAGTTTGAAGTAATTTGGTTTGGAAGGCAACAACTATGGCTCTTACGTGTAGTGACCATGGATGGAATGTTTCAAATTTAGTTTTTGATAAAGAAGATAACCAAATTTTTTTTTAGGGATTTTAACATCTAGATCGAAATGAATTGAGAATGATTTACATTTGAAAATTTGATTGTTGAATTTATTGGAGTTTTTCTTTTTTAAGTACTTATTTAGTTTTATTATAATTTTTTTTAATATTTATTTAGTTAAAATATATAATTACAAAAATAATTACCTATTTTTGTATTAATTACAAAAATAATTAATTTATAATTTTACTTTTTTCCTTATTTTTTGCTAATTTTTTAAATTTTATTTTCCCCCCATATTTTTTGATAATTTTTATGTTTTCATAAATCGAGATGACCTATTTATGACTTCGATTAATTGGTCTTCAACCGAGATTCACAGAGTTCCGGGGCATGCATAAGCGATGGGAAAGTGTTAGACACGCCCCGACTTTCGTGAAAACACGGTTACCACATCTTGATATTTTTTCCTTAAAAGTGTGTTTTTATGCTTATATGAATGGTATGGATTTGCTTGTGATGCCTTAAAGTGCTAAACAGTGAAGGAGTAGTTTTGAAAAAGGTGCGTCATTTTGAAAGTAATTTTGAAATTTAATGTTCGTGAGCTTGATAGGATTTTGAGGAAAGATTTTTTTTGATTTGTTATGAAAAATGCTTTTTGAATGACATTGTTTGAAATTGTAGTTTGACTTAATTTGATAGATTTGTTTTAATCGTTGTTTTCAAAAAATCTTGTTTAAGGTAATATATCGAAAATCATTTTAAATCATTTCTTGCTTTGAAATTAAAATTTGTAATTACTTTCAATTTTAATTTAGTGAATCTAATAACCTAATTTGATTCATTTTAAAATATCTTTATCGCTTTTGTTTGAAAATCATTTTTTTGTGTACCACAAGGTAAAACCATGTCATCACAAATAAGTTTGGGATTGCACATGGGCATATAAGGCATTAAAATAGTCCCAAACATAATATAAAATCTTCACTATCATGGGGCCTTAAATCCGTGTTTCGAGACTCTTAATGCCACTGCAAGGCCCAAGATTTACATTTTACAAGGAAGTACTAACATAAACATTACATCCGCACACAACGTCTATCGTTGAAATTCCATCAATATCCCCTAAATTGAAACATAAGGGCCTTGACTTCCTTCATAGGCTCACATAATAAGAATCACAACAAATTGAAGTAAAATCGTAATGTAGTAATAAAATAGTAATAATGAAATCATAATAAAGATTAGATCCATGTGATGCTGCAATAAGGATATAATCGAGAATTTATCCTATATTGGTTAACAGTGCGTCCCATGCTAATGGAGCCCTAGCTGGCCAAAATGTAGGATTAACTCATCACTAGATACAGATCTAGGATGGGGCCCACGGTTTAAATTAAAATAATTTAACTCCCAAAAAAAATTATGTAAAAGGAGAGCCAAATATATATAAAAATAACATCGATAAAACACTCAAGAGGATATCATCGGGAAGTAAGGAGGAAATATCATTCGTTCGAGATCCTCTCTCATCATCCTTAATCTGTTAACTTAGTAGATCTAGCATATATAATGTGACGCCTTCAAATCCGAGTCTCTTGAACCTCAGTTTTGGTGGTCACGGTACTTCTCAAACATGACATCTAAATCCATAAATATAGCTTATCGACATTAAGTAATACCATGATTTCAAAATATCCTTTCATAAATCCAAGTGTATTAACCTTTATAGGAATACAACCCATTCTTTTATCAAGAATTACAACATGTGCTATCTTTATAGCTCATTAAATTTATTTAATAAAAACTTACAACATCCATTTTATTCCAAAATCGCAATCTTTATATTATTCTCTAACAACTCAAGACCATGTGCATAATGATCTATTATTACAATAATTATGTAGATCATCTGACATAATTTTAACACTTGTTCTTTATTCCAACTATAAATTAATAGTAGTAATAATACAAAGTATATAACGAAAATGAATGTTATACGAACATTACAACATTACAACACTGTTTATCCTCAAAAAGGTTTTATCAAAATATACATCAATCTTGTAAAAATCACTATGCATTTCTTGTTCATTGGTCTTTTTACCGAAAACCTCAGATGTCTCATACTTAGCTGAAAATGTTTGTTTTAAAGCAAGAGTGAGCATGATGGCTTAGCAAGTTTAACAATTATCACATAGTACATAGTTTATGTTTCATACAAGCTCGACAATATACCCATTTATCACATTCTATACATGTGGACATTTAAAACATACTTCATGATTAACACATATTTGTATGTAATTCATGCGTCATAACCAATACATGGTTCATATTATCATACTTTTCATTTCACAAAATATAAAGTTCAAATAAACAGTTAAACTTTCATTAGCAGTTGAATAACACAGTTCATAGCACATTAATGCATAACAACACATTAACACATGTTTGCGTATAAAAATATTTCACACATATAAGCAAGTTCTGAAAAACTTGAATTCACCGCTTTACCATTATGCTAACTTCTGCGTTCCTTGCACAACCTACACTATATGTGAGGTCGCCAACCAAATATCAGTCAATACTTGACCTCAATGTTAAATCTTGTTTTAAGACCTCGACTTTAATTTATCTTTCTTTGAATTGCCTTTATATTAAAAAAAAACTTGGCATTCTTCTTGGTTATTTATATAACTCTTAACCATATTGGTTTTTAGCATTCATCATGCTAGTTTATAATACTAATATCTTAATTTTCTTCTAAATTCAATCACTTTTTGGGGATGTCCAAAAAGTGCTACACAATGATTATATATTTGGACTCTACACGAAAAAATGAACAACATATCAAAAAATTACGTAACGCTTAAAAACTAACTTGGCGAACCGAAATGGCTCGACGTCGGCCAAAAAAGTCCATACATTGCCCAGGCAGCTTGCAAACTGCCCAAGCAGACATGCATAGAAAGCCAGCAGCCTATGGCCTGGCCTTGGTCCTGCCTGAGCCAGGTTTGGTCAAGACCTGTACCTGTCAGGCTCGACCTGCAGACTTTCAACATGCTATAATTTATACCAAAAAACCTGGCTTGGCCCAGCCTAGCCAAAAGCGTGGCCTGGCCTAACTGCGGCCTAAGTTAACTCCAATAGATATATTAGAAAATTTTGCCTTGGTTTGTACTTTGGAAAAGAAATTGAGAATCCCCCCCCCCCCCCCCCAATCTTTATTTATAGATGAGACGTGGGTAAGAGAATGATATCTTAGCAATGTCAGACAACTCTCTCTCAAACTATGAATAGTATTAATATTAACAATTTGACATAGTAGATAAGTTAATGCTCAAAGAATTTAAAATGAGAACTATAGGTCAAAAATTAATTCGCAATAATTGGTTTTCAAAGCACGTGCTGAGGCTTTTCATGTATAATATTCACTTTTACCAACTACTGCTATTATTTAAAATGGATTCTCCATTTCTCATTTCCTAGTGTACAAGAATGAAAGAGCAAATATTGGATACAAATATGTTTTTCCGAGTGAAAATTTTGTTAATCTTCATGCATATAAGTTTTACTAAAAATGTTTAGTTCAAACTAAATGAATTGTGATTGGCAACTCCACAATATATTTAGGCTATATTTATTGCTCATATAATTTAATGTGTTTCCTTGATACAATTTCTGTGTTCATACTCATCTCTTTACTGAGTCTCAAAGTTTGTTAGTGGTTAATAATCATAGACGTAAGAGATGGGTTTGAATTAGTTGTGTTTGTAAGACCCCGAATTTTATGAAATATAAAATTTAATTTTTCTTCATATATATTTTTCCTGAAACAGTAAGTGGTTAAATTGATAAAGTTAAAAGTTAAGGATGTTATGTGCAAATTTTATTTTGTCGATGAATATTCGTCTTGTCGGGGAATATTCGGTCGTACGACGACGCTGAAATAACTAATCATTGGTGTACCCCACAACGGAATATTTGTCGGATATAGAAAATGACAAAAGTAACATTTTTAAATAAAAATAGTCAACGGTGTTATCAATTTTAACTGTTAAAATATCGGTGATAAAAGAATAGTAGCATATGGTATTTTATGGTATTCTACAGTAGCATACGGTATTACACAGTATCTCATATTATTCATCTGATAACGTGGTCATTGCATAGTATTCATCAATAATTATTGTTACACAGTATTTTGTATTATTGATTCAATAATTGTCATTACACTGTATTTTATAACATTGAACCAATAATTTTTATTGCACTGTATTTTAAAATTATTGAACATAATAATTGTCACAGTAGCAAATATACAATAAATTATATTATTAAATTAATAATTATTAATAAAATATTTCTTACATTATTGTTGTAACATTATTTTATTATATATGTTGGACCCACAATAAGAATTTTTTTTTTAATTTTTATTATTATTTTGAATAGTAACATGTGGACCCTCGGTGGAGCCCACATGAGAATTGGAATGGAATTTGGTTGTTGAAGTTTAGTGAGGGAAGAAAAAGCAGCCAAGCGATAAAAATTTTCTACAAGTATTTTGTGAGTTTTCTCTGAGAATAGTAAGGTTATTTTGAGTGTTTGAAAATCAAAAGGAGTGCAGGAATTTTTCAAGTAAGTATTTTATTTAAGAATAGTAATTGCACAAATACCTATTTCACACGGTATTCACAAATCTTCATTTATAAGACTCTTCTTTGAGAAGATTTATTTTAAAAAGCTTTCTTTGGAAGATTTATTTTGAAAAATTATTTCAAAAATTATTTTTGAAGTTATTATTTTACACTACAAAAATTTATATTATATAAATAATTTTGATAGTTCATAATATATGAGTTATCATACATCTTGAAATTTATATGTGGTAATTACTAATTATATTATAAATATATAGGTTGATCAACCTCATTTTTATCAATATCCAGTCATGTGATAAGGTAAGGGGTATCATTCTTTTCATCATCATAAATGAATATTATTTTCTTTCTTACTTGTAAGGGATACCATCTTTTTCATCTTCCATTATTCAAATTTACTACGGTAAGGGATATTATTTCTTTTATACTCTTAAACTTACTATGGTAAGTATTGTCCGGTTAAACTTCTGAAATGATTATAATTTTCTTAACAGTTTGTGCTTCATTTAATATCATTTCAATTGCACCTTCCTATTTACGTGAACCTTTCTATTGAACTGTAACCGTTATTCTTAACTGTGGATCTTGAATATCATTTTTAAATTTCACTCCACATCATGTTGACAATTTGAACATTATTTGAATCTGCACAAAGTAAAAATTGTAAACTTTCGATATTTATTGTTTATCCTGTTTCTTCTGTTCATTATTAATATCTCTGCTATTATTCTAATAATCAAGAATCAAATTGTTATTGATATCTGTGGCCTGGGGCACATATTGGATAAATGTGTTGATAGGTTAAATGCGATATATTTGATGATGTGTCTTTTAAGGTACGTGGTGAATGTTCTCTTTGGCACGGGGTAAAGATGAACTGTTGTTTGGTATGATTATGACAAAAGGCTGTATACTGGTAATCATGACCGTTGGTGTTATATGGAATATCTTTGGCCCGTAGTGCAAAGATGAATTGTTAACTTGCATGATTATGACTAGGAACTGTGAAATTGTATTATCATGGTCAGTGGTGTTTTAGATGATAAAAATTGATGATATTTTTCTTAAAAAGAGAAGCGAGTGGACATCATGGTCCATATGATTTTCCTAATGGTTGTTACTCTGCTGCAGCTATTGATCTGAACTTTGTTTAAGAACTTAACTACAGTTGTTGAATTAAAACTTGTTGTTTAAATTATTCTATCAAAAACTCAACTGTTGAAAGCTAACGATAATTTATTTGTCATTATCTTAGTCATGATATTCTTTACTGGGCTATTTGAGCTCATCCTTTTCTTTTGTTCCATTGTTTTCCAACAGGAGATGAGAGAGTAGCTGGGTCTAGTCGGGGGATGGAGTGAAGGTCCGAGTTGTAGCTGTATTAGTCTTCTTAAGTTGTAAAATAGTGTGACAATAATAATGAAGACTTAGTTGCGTATTTTTTTGAATACTATATGGTGATACGTTGTACGTTGTATTGTAATAGTTGTGTATTTTGATAACTCAAGTTTGGGCAGTGTAAGCCCAGATTTGGGGGTGTCACAGTGTTGGCCTTTTGAAAAAGTTCTCTATTTAAGTTTTTGGTTTGCAGATGCTAGTTGGATTTGGCCAAGGGGATTTTTAAGGACTAAGAGTTGATCTCAGCTAAGACAATTCTATTGATAGACATGGGAAGCCATAAAAAAAGATGGATGTAGTATGACCCTTACAAGAAGCATGTTGTATAGCTTACAAAGAGCTGAGAGATTGATGAAACATGTACAATATTGCAACAATTAAGGTAGTTATGACCAATATTTTCTTTCATTACTTTAATTTGATCTTGTTTACCTCACTAATCAAGCCAGTAAACACACAATAATTATATATTTAGATGTTTATAATGCTTATTTCCAATTAGATATTTATCTTAACCAAATTCATATAAGTGAAATGCTTGAATTGTTCAAAATCAAATCACTGAAAAAATAAAATCTTTTGCTACAACTGTAATGACTGCGAATTTTTTAAATTTTTTTATTATATAAAATTAGGAATTTAATTTTCAATTATGGCGTGAATTATTTAAAATGCATATGTTGCTATGATCGGTGGAAAAAAATGCTAAATTAAATTAAATAGGATCCTATTAATAGAATAATTAAGTTAGTGGACTAATTCAATGATTTAATATCAATGATTTGATAAGGAGTAAATCCTAATTAAATATTCATCTAATTTGAATATAGCAAGATTACTTGGACTAATTTAATTGGATTATAAAAATGGTCCAATAATTAATTTAAACAAGCCCAATGTGAGTTAATTGAGTAATGGAGTTGTAGACTATGCAATGTGACTATGTATTTTATTTAAACTAGCTGAATTGTAGTGTGAGGCTAGTGATATTTATTTGGCCCTATAAATTATGTCATGGAGCCCAAATAAAATTAATTTCAAAGCCCAATCCATGACCCGTCTTCTAGAAGGTTAATTATGCAAAATTTTACATAAAAATAAATCAAAAATGGTATGAAAAAGGGGGAGTAGCCGATTGGAATTGGGAGGGGCTTAAGGAGTGATTTTGTTAGCAAGAAAATTTCAAAGCAATCCCTTGATTCATGGACCAAGTTTGACAAATGCATACTTATAATTCTTATATCTATAGATTTGCTCTCTTATAAATAGAGTGCTTGGCATTTGGGTGAAGGGTTACAAAAAAAATATTGCAAGAGTTCTTCCATTGCTAGATTAGTGAGTTAGAGTGTGTGACACAATGAGTTAGTGATTTTTCTTAAGTGAGTTAATGAGTTCTATACCGAGTCAAACCGAGTTAAAGTGAGTCAAGCCATTCTTAACCAAGAGAAGGTGTTCTTGGATGTCATCAAGTTCCATAGTCTATTTTGGGAAGCTAAGAAAGAGAGCATTCAAATCTAAGAGGTATAAAACCCTAGTTCATTAATCTCTTTATGTGTAAAATGTGATTTTTATGGGAAAATCTTTTCTTTCAAACTCTAAAGGTCTATATCTATATTAAAATGATAGACCTAGAGTTTTATGTGATTAACATGCTTATTTATATGAGTTTATGGAAAAAAGTTTGACAAAAAGCTTGGAATTAAGTTTTACCGAAAGACCCTAAATTGATCATGTATTCCCAAGCTCTTCATTTTGAAAGTTACAAATTATTTAGGTGATTTTTGTTCTTCATATGCTAGATACGTAAGTTATGATCAAACTTATTTGAAATCATGTAAAAATAATTTAAAATGAGCAAGATAAAAAAAATACCTCACTGTTAAAAGTTTGTGCACAACAATCCACTTTTTGGCCAGTTTCAATGACCAAAATGTTTCCAAATTTATATTTTGATGATAAAATCATATAGTTTAGAAAGATACAAATCCAACTAGACTAATTTGAGGTCAATCGAACTTGTAGATTTCATTTTATTCAAGTTGGAGGAAAGGAGGCCAAATTTGGAAAATCTGGAAAGCACATTACCGTTTTTTCTAAAAAAAACCGGCTGGACCGTTTTTTTTAAGATTGTAGGGCCCAATTTGGGTCTTGTTTAACCAGGTCGGGTCCAAAATAAAATATTTTTTAAATTTAATAAAGAATATTATAAAATTTAATTTGGGTAATTATAATGTCAATTGTTATTTATTAAAATTAATAATTGATTAATACCTTACTAAATAGTAATAATAGTAGATAATTAATTTTATACAAATATATCAATATTGGAACAAATATATCAATAAGATGCAATATCGATATATTGATATATTTTGATATATTGTCAAGCCAAATATATCAATATTAGAACAAATGTATCAATATGATGCAACAACAATATATTGATATATTTTGATATACTGCCGAGCCAAATATATCAATATTGGATCAAGTGTATCAATATGATGCACCAATGATATATTGACATTAAATGATAATTAAAGAGGATTAAAGTTTATAAACTAATTATTTATTATTTAAATAAGATTAAATAATAAGTAAGGATAATTAATTAATTATTATTTAATTAACATTAAATAATAATTAAAGAGGATTAAAGTTAATAAAATAATTATTTATTATTTAATTAAGATTGAATAATAAGTAAGGATAATTAATTAATTAATTATTAATTAAATAATAATTAAAGAGGATTAATGATAATAAACTAATTATTTATTATTTAATTAATATTAAACAATAAGTAAGAATAATTAATTAATTAATTATTATTTAATTAACATTAAATAATAATTAAAAAGGATTAAAATTAATAAACTAATTATTTATTATTTAATTAAGATTAAATAATAAGTAAGGATAATTAATTAATTATTATTTAAATAACATTAAATAATAATTAAAGAGAATTAAAGTTAATAAAATAACTATTTATTATTTAATTAAGATTAAATAATAAGTAAGGATAATTAATTAATTAATTAATTATTTAATTAACATTAAATAATAATTAAAGAGAATTAAAATTAATAAACTAATTATTTATCACATTATTAATGAGTAATGATAAATAAAAAGGATTAATAGCACATGAATAATTAATTATTGAGCAAAGATAGTTAATGTTATTTATCATTTATAATGATTAATAATAAATGAGGTAATGAAACAATTATAATAAATTGTTTAAAGGTTTAAATAATTTTATAGGTGATGTTTTAAGTTTATTAAATCAATATTACTTAAAGAGAAGTAATATTTGACTGCTTAATTATTTACCTAAATACAATTAATGGTATTAATAAGCTTAAATGATATAAAAATTATTCACAAGGTGTTATGTGATAGTCATAGGTGATTTAATGCTATATAATTAATAAACTTAAATGTTTAAAGTGAGCGATTATATGCAGTATTAATTGATAGGCCAACATTATCAATGTTAAGTCTTCAAGATGAGTTTAATTTAAGTGAATTGGTCGTAAGTCGACAGATAGGCAAGTTTCTAACCTTACTCAAATTTATATTGAATAAGTTTCCTAACTCAAACTCAAGTTATATTTTCTTCAAGAATGCTAAGTGGTTTAATTATTGCCAATTATTCCACATCGTTATTATTATTGACATTTGCATATAATGCACTTGAATTCATGTTTCTTTATTGAACTGTGAAGCATTTAAGGTTATTCATGAACTATTTAAGGAGTAGTCTACACCATTGGTTTTGGCTATACTTTTCATATTAATTATTTTAAAAGCTAATCCAAACCAGTTATTGGTGCGGATTCTTAGACTAAGAAGAACAACCCTGAATGGAGAGTAACCTAAGAATCAGATATACGATACATACAAACAAAAACTAAATGTTTTGAATATATATATTGTACAAGAGGTTGATCCCCTCGAGTTTTGTTTTGAAACTTTAACCTAAGAGGGTTATTCAGGTGACTGATACTTCATTGATAGTTCATAGTCCATTTGACCACCTAGTAGTTAAACAATCAATTTTCATTTTATATTTTATTTTGAACATTGATTATATTGTTCATTGTTGAACTCCTATTATTAAATCATTCAGTTTATATTCCTATTCATTTATGACATAATTCTTGCTATTCATTTAAAATTGCTGAGCAAGCTAGTTACTCATACTTGCTATGTTATAAAATATTCTTTAAGACCATCTTTAGTTAGTCAATTATTAGACCATTTTAAATCACAACCCATGTAATTAATTTAGAATAGTTTAAATCACATTGCTTTACTTTTCATTCTATTATGTAATTGGTTAATAAATATACACTGTACATATATATATATATATATTTACTCTTCCCATATCTTGACACAAATTAATTCTACATATAAATTTCTTCTCATTATAAATAAATAAGTATTTTATTCATAATGTCCCATATCATTCTTAGTTAGAGTCTTTTATCTTAAAAGTCTCTATTTACCACTTACATTATACCATATAGGTTTTCTATAACAAAAAAATAATAAAGTTTAATCAACTTTTTACACATTTCTCTCTTCCAACTAGGTTTTAAACATCTAACCTTTAGTTAAATCATTTACGATTTTATTTAAAAATTTCGACAATATTCGGGATATCACATCCACCCCTTCTTCTAAGAATTTCGTCCTCGAAATTATAGCATACTCACATCTGTTCATCCTATTCTTCCAAAACTAGGTTTTCAAATAAACCTTTATCTAATCACATTAGATTATCTATTCATTAACTGAGTACTCCACTTATTCCTCCTTTGAGGATCCATTTTTAGATCATCACATTCTACAATCAATTTCTCTAAAAAGCTCACACTTCTACCCATTCTATTTGCAGGACAATGAAATATCTTTCAAGAGTTTTCAACAATCGATCAACAATTGTGAAGAAGCTCAAATACAAATGATTCAGTACCAAAAATTTATTTCTAGATTTCTTATGTTGAGTAGTCACTAAGGATCATGAACTTCTAGGGAAATTATCAGTTAATCACTGACTTCCGCCAATATTCAGGGAATAACAGTTAACCACTGAATTCTTCAAGAGTGTATGTTAATCACAAGGACTAAATTACAACCTCTACAAGTACATAAGGTGTTCAGCCTAGTGTACCCTGTGTTATGCCTAACACTCGGTCATCGCGCGCAAGGTCAGTCTTTCGACAAAAGTTATCCCTACTATAAGGGTTCGTTCATCTCAGCTTTCAACATCGGATTCCACATTACATCAATATGGTTTGGAGTTCATTTTAATAAAAAAATTCAAATATGATGATTTCATACCAAAAGTGTCTAGCTAAAACAATGGCCTAGACTAGCATCATTAAACTGTTCATGAAACATGAACTCCAAAATTTTAAACATTTTAAGTAAACTAAAAATCATTTTATGACTTCATGATACTGTACTATTGCAGCAGTGCATTGATGATTTTGTCATTTTTCATCTCCACACCATAACTTTAATGGCGCGTGATAATTTCATAAATACATTTTGATATTTTTAAATCAATTTTTGTCTATCTAAAATAATTAGTATAGACTCTTCTTTAAATGGTTAAAAATACTTAAAAATTATTTTAGGTTTCATCATACCACAACAAGTAACGATGTGTTAACTCCACACCCCGGGTTATCGCCCATTGATGATGAAATAAAAAAAATTAATTTGTCTTTTCAAAGGCACATAAGTGCGAAAACAACACGATTTTAAAATTTTCAAAGTCTAGCATAACTAGAGAATTTGGATTATCCTAAAATCTCAAACATGTACAATTTTTCCATCATTATCCTTTCTTAATAACAATAATTAGTTCTAATCCCATTAACATTCACCAATCAATGGGAAATCTTAAATCTCTCTACATAGCCTTTCATACACTAATTATTCATTGAACTTACCACACAATATGAGTTCAAAAATTTGCCTCAATAATATGAGTTAAGGAGCTTGTCCTAGCAATATGTAGTCCAAGAACAAATCAATGATTGTCTATACGCTTAGGGGCTCAAAAATATACCATACAATTATGAGTAACGAACCTACCATAAGCATAAGTTTTAAGAACGCGCACTTAGCCTTAAAATTCTCTAACTATCAGATATACACATGAGAAAAGAATCACCTTCTCACCGTATATATAACAAATAACGTGACACGAGATTTTAATAATTATCACTATAGGAAGCTAAGTGATTTTTAAACCAAGCACAATCTCCTGCCCATACAAGAAATTGTTCAACTCAGATACTAACATGAGTCCTCAATTGAAATCCATCAAACCTATAACTTTTTATTCGCTTAAGTATGAATTTTCGTAAATCCATGCTTTATCATATGCAACTCTTCATGAGTTCATCTTTAAACATCCGTTATAGATCATGTTATGGTCTGACAACATTCTTTTTGCTTTGACAATCTTACCATTGTTTGCCTAATTTTTAATAGGAATTTACAAACAAGTATATGCAGCCGACAAGTAATAAAGTGATTAAGTCGATTGTCGAACCCACGAGAAATTAAAAATAATTATTACCAAATACTAATTTATTATCAAGTTAATTTTAATTAAACAATTGTAATTTAATTATAAATTAAACTAATTAAAATTACTAACTAAATTAAACTTAATAAAAAAGATTAAATCAAATTAAAAATAGTTAAGATTATAATTTTCTCCAATGCTTCATTTAAACTTTTCACTTTCTTTCTAATTAATTAATTATGTTGAATTGTTAATTGAGAATGCCTAACTATTTATTAACCTTTATCAAAAATTAATAAAAAGACCTATTTTAGTTAGTTCTTTTATGTTCATACAAACCACTTAAAATAGACCCATTAAGAACAAACTCTTAATATGTTACATGTGACATATAAATATACCCATCTTATTCACTATCATGCGATTCTTCCTAAAAAGAATAAACAAATTCACATGTTATTATATCTGGATCTAATCATAGAATTCCTTTTTCAATTCCTTCTAAGAATTCACAACCAAATAAACTTCATCTAAGTTAAAAAAAAACTAGTTCAAACAAATGGACATGTGTATAAAAATTTAAAAAATCTCAAATAAAATAATAACCAATAAAAAGTCAAAATTCAAACTAACAAAAATTTATCAATTTTTCAAAAGTTAAATAAAAACCAAAAATTTTATCATCGATCAAAAATTTAAATTGATTAACTCATTGTTCAAATGACTCATCCTAAAAAAATATGTTAATTAACACACCACTGTTGTCCGATTTATATATTGACAATTACGGGCAAGTATACGCAATCAACAAGTAATATAGAGTAAATATAGAGTGTCGAACCCACAGAGATCTATGCCTTGTAACTTTCCAAAACTAATTTCATATCAATTTGATTCTATTTAAACATTCACGCATGAAGAATATGACTAAAATTAAATTAAAACTAAAATTAAAATTTAACACAAAGATTGAATACCAAATGTTTAAAGCTTAAGACTACAATATCCCCAATTACATCACATGAACATATCCTCTATATTTTCAATAATAAAATCCATTAAAGTTATTGACTAGGAATTCATGAATAATTATTAGATATTTTCCAATGATCACATAAAAATATTTACTTCAATTACCTTGCTATATTTCTATGCAAAATAAGAGAAACAAACACATTAAAATCCAATTCCCTAACAGGTCACATGCAGCATATAGATATATTCCTATTCCATATACAAACCTAGTTATTCAATTCACCAAATAATTAAGAATACATGCTATCACATTTGAATCTAACCCTAGATTTCATCTTCCGAATTCATCTAAGGTATCCCACTAATTGTTGGCCAAACAATTAACAATCACATACCAAACATGATAGATAACTCTAAATAAATCAATAATTGAAAAATGATAAATATTTAATTCATACTAGTAAAATGTTCAATTGTAGCCTTAATGGATAAATTAGTTCATAATGAAATCAAAGACTAAAAACATCAAATAAATCATCATCTTAGATTACAAAACTGAGAAAAGGAAGAGAAAAGAAAAAACTCTAAACAGAATTTCTTGTCTTCCCAATCTTCCGTCTTGATCTCCTCGGTTGACTCCTTGATTCTCCAAGTCTTCAATTGTGATCTTCAATCTACGTTAAAAAAAATTCTCTAAAGCCTCCTAGTTTTCTACTTATAGTCTCCCTCCAAAATTAGGTTTTATTTTCAACTAAACCCTACCAAAAGTCATCAAAGTTTGTCCAACTGCAAAACTAGGCCAACGCGCAAACTGCTTTGAATGCCCCGACGCTCATTTCGGCGCCCCGGCTCTCAACTTCGACTTATTTACCAAAATGCCACTTCTTCCTCAGAAATTCCAGATTCATCCCTCCTTTCCATTTTCTTACAAAACAACATAAAAAACAAATAAATTGCACTAAAATTACTTAGGAATAACAACATACCAAGTCCAAAAGTGCCTGATTCATAGGTATCATTCCCACTCATCAACCACCGCATTTTTGTAGGAAACACGTTTGCACTTAACATGCGCAACAAACCTTTAAACCCCAAGTTTACCCCAAGGGGACGAGTTGTGTCTCGTGAGGGTTTATAGTGAATTTACCTACAAAATTCTGAAATTTAAACTAAAATAAAAAAAAATCTAAAAATTTTCAAATTTTACCCACACCCCAAAACTTAAAACAGATATTGTTCTCAATGTATAAAATAAATAAAAAATTAAAAACAAAGGACTCCCTTGAATATGTAACATTTGTCTCCTCATTTACTAAGCTTGAACGTATTAGCAAAAACCTGAAACAAAATAAAAATAAAATATTAAAATAAATATCTAAATAAATAAACTAAAATTTAATACTAAAAAGAAAATCTACTAAAAATTAAAATTAAAATTAAAACTAAAACTTGGGTTGTCTCCTAATAAGTACTTGTTTTTAAGTCTCCGCCTAACTACTTCATTTTCCTCAATCAGACTCAATCACAAAAATTATTCTTTTATGCCTCCTCTTTGTTTTATTTTTTTGATTTCCATGGCATTCTTAAAAAATTACGGGCCACCCCCAAACTTGTATGCATCCAAGTTATATTCTTTAACAAAATCAACTCGATAGTACTTCTCAAAATTTTGAAATTGTTACACGGGAGACATAATCGGATTTTTCTTATTACCATTCGAATTCAAGACTTGATCATCCTTATCATTCTATTCCCCTTCTCAAACCTTGCTCCTTTTCCTTTCAACCTCATCATCATAGTTCTCATCCGAACTAGATCTCTTAAGATTTGCTTTTTTAGCCTCGTGCAACTCCTTGCCATTTTCTAATACATCTGCCTCACACTCCTCTTTACATTCTTTCTCAAGATTTATCTCTGTATTGCTAGGTAACATATTGTGAAGGCAGTTGTTGACTAGATTGACAAGTTGTTCCTTCGAATCTCATCCTCTTTTATTTGAATCTCCATCTCACCCCTTCGAATTTCCCAATCTCGCAATAATTCTTCAATGCTTTTCCTACTCATCTCGATATTCTCTATAAAACTTGTAAGAATTTTCTCCAAATTTGATTTTTTCCTTTTGCTGCGATGGAGGTTGTTGATACGAGATTTCGTATGACTGAGGTTGATATGAAAATTCTAACGATTATGACGAAATTGGAGCAAAAACGTCTTGATTATTCATTCTCATCTCAGTATGTTCTAAAAACCTATCAAGAATTTCCTCTAAATTAGATTTTTGCTCTTGTTGTTGTGGAGGTAAGTATTGAAAAATCTTGATGATCTAATACTTCTAAAGCATAGAATTGGTCTTGATTGTTATTATTCCATGAATTGCTTGGATGATCCTGCCAATCCGGATGATAGTAGTTTAGGGTGTAACTAGGCTACTGATTGGATTGATTCCCAAGAGCATCAATTTTTCTTTCAAGCTCCGCAAACTGTGCATTCAATTAGTTAGTTATTTCTATCACACTTGGTTGAATCATCCTCTCAAAAGACCATTGATAACTAAATGCAGCAATCGTACCTGAAAGGAAAGTAAAATAAAGTAAAAAATATATATACAAGTTTAAATTAAAATTAATTTGACTAAAATTAATATTCGCAAAAATTATAAAATTAATTCTCCATCAACGGCGCCAAAAACTTGTTTGCCTAATTTTTAATAGGAATTTATACGCAAGTATATGCGACCCACAAGTAATAAAGTGATTAAATCGAGTGTCGAACCCACCGAAAATTAAAAATAATTATTACCAAATACTAATTTATTATCAAGTTAATTTTAATTAAACAATCACAATTTAATTATAAATTAAACTAATTAAAATTACTAACTAAATTAAACTTAATAAAAATGATTAAATCAAATTAGAAATAGTTAAGATTATAATTTTTCCAATGTTTCTTTTAAATCTCTTCACTTTCTTTTTAATTAATTAATTATGTTGAATTGTTAACTGAGAATGCCTAACTATTTATTAACTTTTATCAAAAATTAATAAAAATACCTATTTCAGTTAGTTCTTTTATGTTCATGCAAACCACTTCAAATAGACTCATTAAGAACAAACTCTCAATATGTTACATGCGACATATAGATATATACATCCTATACACTATCATCCAATTTTTTCTAAAAAGAATAAACAAATTCACATGTTATTATATCCGGATCTAGTCCTAGAATTTCTTTTCCAATTCCTTCTAAGAATTCACAATTAATTATTGTGCAAATAATTATACACGAATGCACTAAATATGATAAACTACTCATATATAATCATTAAAAATTAAAAAAATAAAAATAAATTAAACTACATATTGGGTTCAATTACAATTTCAATAATAAATTAGCTCATAACTAAATACTTAATTAACCACGGATAATTTAACATCTCAAAATTATAAAAATAAAAGTAAAAGAAAAGAAATCAAATCTGTGTTGATATTTGTCTATCACTCAAATCACAGTCTTCAATTCCCAAGCTCCGCCTTTAATTCTCGAATCCTTCGCGTTGAATATTTTCTTCTAATTTTACTCATAAACTACTCTAACATATTATGCTATAAAACTATGTTAATGTAATAAAAATAAAAGTCTCATAGTGTATTTATAGGAGTACAATAAAAATTCTAAGCATTAGTGGAAAATAAATCGAATTCGGAATCAAATAATAAGCTAAAATCGCGAAAAATCCGTTTCTACAGCAATCCCGCGTCTGCCAAATAGCCCCTTCGTGCCTGGCCACGTCAGCTAAGCCACATATCGCGCGCATTGCGCACGCATACCCCATATCTGCCATAAAATGACGCCGTAGTGGTTCCGATTTTTTTACTACCCTCCGCACATTGCGCGGTCCTATATGTCTTCCAGCCGTGCATCACCAAGCGACATTGTTCGCCAGCTGTTGCTATCCAATACTTTTGTGTGCATGGCGCCTGCTTTAGCATAATTACAACTTTGCCACCGCCTCATTTATTTACCCTTTTGCCATTTTACAGATATTACGATTATGTCATTCCTTCATTAATTCTTACAAAATGAAATATAAAATAATTAAAAATAATATAAAATTACTAATAATAATAATAATAATAATGTAGAAAATTAAATAAACTACCTAAAACAAATTAAAATGCTTAAAAACTAATAAATAATTAAGCCTTAAAAATAATAAATAAATATGTTTAAAATCCCATTATCAACCATAAGATGTCTTTTATCATTCCTTGATTAGGTACAACATGACCCTCATTATTTTTCTTATATCTCCTTAAAATCCTCTTTTGGATAATCATCTATTTTTAATTTCATACGAATTTTATAAATTCATCTTTTACCACTTAAACTCTATTCGAGTTTATTCCTTACCATTTTCAGCATCTTCTTTTACGATCATAGCCTAAGGTATTCCTACCTAAGGTCTATAAGTATTAGCTCTGATACCAACTTGCTACGCCCCCAAATTTGGCTCCCTTGAACCTCAAGTTCGGTGCTCACGATACTTCTCAGACAAGACATCTAAATCCATAAATATAACTTATTGAAATTAAGTAATACCATGATTTTAAAATAACCTTTCATAAATCCAAATGTATTAACCTTTATAAGAATACAACTCATTCTTTTTTATCTTTAAGTAGGCACAATTAGAAGGGGGTTAAATAAGTGTGGAGCAAACAATATCTAAATTTTTGCAGTTTTAGTTACGAATATAGTTTACTGTATTAACTAATTCAGCTGATTATATTACTCTAACAGAAAACTATTTACTATAGTGATTTTAGAAATTATTTTTCTTACACCAAACGAAGACCTTAGTTAAAATAAATAATTTTTTGTAGAAATATATATGTCAAAGTATTCAAATTGTATTTTATAATTCAAAATTGAAGCATGCAATGAACAAATAAAGTAACACAAGGTATTTTTAAGTGGTTCGGCCCTTAACCTCTATTCTAGTGGCCTAATCCACGTCCAATACCAACTAGAATTGGAGACTCTATTATTATTCAACTTGGTTTACAATTAAACTCTTTTTACAAAAGCAAGTTTCCACAACATTTGAGGACTTATTCTCCCCGAGTACTTTTACTCACCTTATGCATCTATGCACCCCAAACACTTTTGCTTAACTTGAGTACTTCTATTCACTAAGCTCTTAAGCTCACTTGGAACTTGTTTGTAAATCCCTAATCCAACCAAGATTAAAAATCTAATAGACTACACACTTAGTCTATCAAATAACCTTAAAATAATTATAGAATGATTACAAAATAAATTACGATCAAAACAATAATTATATCAACAATGCAAAGCTCAACTATTTATGGAATGATCAATGTAATGTAAAAGATAAAGATATCACCAATTTAAGTCCGAATAAAAAAGTAGTACAAAAGTTTGATTTGACTTTGAAAACTGCTGCTTTACTTGGAATATTCCTTACCGAGAGAGTTTGCAAAGTTTTACAATATGTGTTCAATGTATGCTCTGTATACATTTTTTATTCTTGCTTGGCTAGAATACTTGTTTATTTATATAAGAAAACTTATAGCCGTTGTGAACTGAAAGTGCCATCATGGAAATATTCTGATTGCATGATTCCAACCATATAATCATATAAAATTTTCAGCAATGCATAATAGCTATGTTACCATTAAATTCATGGTGGGAAATAATATGATTACATTATTTTACTTTTAAGAACTAATCATGTTTATTTCATAAAGATACCTTTTGAATTACATAATACACGTTCCTTTGATTTACTTAGGATTATAGCCGTTGGACATATATCAATTACACTAAAGGCTAATCACTTTTAGTTGATAAAAGATTTTCATTCTGTTGCATGATAGTAATTTTCTTTCAAAAGACTGTAATGTTTGTTCATTTAACAATTGATTGGATAGATATGCATGTTAATTTACCCAACCAATTATGTAAATCTTAATATTATATCCCTTTAATATAGTTCCAGTCAACATACTTGTTTTTAGCACAAACATAGCAAGACCATAACGTATCATTTAGTTAGACCATGATACCTATTCCTTAAATTAATCATATATCCGTTCCAAAAAAAAAAAAAAAATTCCTTTTAGAATATGAAAAACTCATCCCAAAATAACAATTTTTTTCCAAAAGAAATCATTTTACATTTTAGCTTTTCAAAATAAAAAATTATTTCCTTTTTAATCCAAGTTAATTTTCAAAAAACTTATTTAACTATTTTCATAATTATTATAGAAAATCCAATTAACATGATTAATTGATATGATGATTTGAAAATAAATTCGCTTAATTCATCAAGACAATTATGGAAAACCAAATCAATAAAAATTCCAATTCCAAAATTTATGATAATATATTTTATTTAGAAAGTAACTTTTAAAATCTATTTTCAAATTAACTCTTTTAATTATGGAAATGATTAAAACTCAACCTTTTAATTTAACTACCATTAGTAAATATTTTATCCTTATTAATTTTGAAAACTCAATTAATTATTTTCGTAATTAATTAATTATTTCCATGATTATTGAAAACTGAAACAACGTGATTATAAAAATACTGATTATGCTCAATCAATCATGTAAACATGGGAAGTTGAATAATATATATTCAATCACATAATGTTAACATATTTTTTTTAAAAATCTTTCCAAAAATACGTTTAACTCATTTAACTTTGGAAAAATTAATAATCAGCTTTTCAAATAAATATTACTTACTTTTCCATTATAAACCATTATTATTATTATTATTCTTATTCTTATTATTATTATTATTATTATTATTATTATTAATTCACCACTTTCCATTATTATCATACAATGCAATCCTAGAGCCTTGATTGAGATATAATTAAAGCTGTGATCTTACATTGAAGTCATAGAAGCCCAAGATAAATCTTCATTAGAAGTGTAGAAGCTTTTCGATTTTCAACATGCAATATAATCTAGTTTGCAATCCAACTTGCTACATTAATAATGTATAAAAACTGCAAAGTTTAGTATAATAATAAAGTCATCATCAAAACACAATGTTGGAATATGACAAAGTCAACATTCTTTCCCCTTTTTACGATGACAACACAATAAATATAACTCCCCTAAAGCCATGCATATATGTAAAACAATATCAACTCATAACACTTTTTATGCTATCCTTATTTTCTTCCCCCCCCCCCCCCCCCAACATTATTCAAAAAGAATTAATAACCAAGTAGTGCATATAAAATCAACAAATGTCAAACTCGACATAGTTTAGTGTCCTGCCTTTGGCATAACAAATAGAGAGTTGGAACCAAATATCCATGAAAAATCAAGTAACTCTAATTTAACTCCAATTCTAATTTTTCTCCCCTTTGTCATTAGTCAAACAGAATAATCTACCTTGTAGCATATATATATATATATATATATATATATATATATATATATATATATATATATATATATATATATATTAGCTTAGTAAAATATATAATTAACTCATTTAGTTTCATCAAAATATCCAATAATTATTAACACAGTACCAAATTCAAACCACAATATCATATTAACTACAATACCAAAAGCTAATATAAATCACATTACCAAATAATAGTCAAGTCTAATATCATGATTAAGGATTTCTTTCATATTTAATTTGTGATATCCCGGATTTTAAATATTATTTCTTTTAGGGAATTTTTTTTATAAATAAAAGTTGGGTATTAGCCTAGTTTTGAGATAATATTCATAATTTATCCTGACAATGTCCCAAGTTAATAATTGGGAATGGTGTGGGTGCTAAATTATTTAAAGCCCAAGTGTGGTAATATGAATCTACGCCAATTTTGTTTATATTTTAGGTGAGTGGTGTTGATGACTCAGATGGTTACTTTTATAAACCAACCCACAGGAAATAAATTAAAGGCCAATGATAATGTATGCATACTGGTTTAATTGGAAGCCTACGGGATTAAATTTTATATTTAATCTATGTGTCATAAAGAACTTATATGGTATATTATAAATTTATAAAGAGAGACTTTTAAGATAAAAAAAACTCTAATTAAAGATGATATGGGACATTATAAATAAAATAATTATTTATTTATAATGAAAAGGAATTAATATGTAGAATTAATTATGTCAAGATATGGGGAGGGAATAAATATGTATGTATAAATATATATTTATTTACCAAATTATTGAAGAATAAAAAGAAAAGTCAACATGTGCTAAATTGAATGCAAATGATGATTAAAACTATGTTACTTATCAATTACTATATATAAAAAACCAAAACACAATTGGCTTGAACTACCCAACCGAATTAATTCAGTTTAATTTAAAAACCCACTAAATTAACTCAACCGACAGTTTAATTTAAAAACACACCAAATTAACTTTTTAACAAATCAAATGGAGTTACAAATAGAAGGGAGTTCTATATCTATTAATACAAATAGATGGGAGTTATATAACTATTAACAAGTCCTTCCCTTACGTTACAAAACCCACCAAATTAGTTTTCTAACAAATCAAATGGAGTTACAAATAGAAGGGAGAGCAAAAAATATAAAGAACATAGATGAAGAGTTGTAGAAAACTTCAAATCATAAAAAATACAGTTATTTATTTTATTCATTCTAATCTCTGTTGATGAAAGACAAAGAGTCTAGGAATGCTTCGCGGCGAGCCCAATATCGAAAGAGGATGCTTGCAGAAACTGAGGAAGAACAAACTGTAAGGACGTCTAAACGTCGATTGCAATATCATCAAAAGAGGATGGTTGCAGAAACTGAGGAGGAACGAACTGTAAGGACGGCTAAACGTCGATTGCAATATCGACGTAACATCATAGACTCCATGTGTAATAGTTCGTAACAACATGTATTCTGATTAGCTGTTATCATTGTTGTTTGACATCGTGGATAATCTTGATTTCATTTTCTCACTTCATTGACAATTTTGCTTCTAAAGTTGCAACAAATTTAACTAGTTTGAAGATTTGCCTTATATGGCTATGTATAGATTCAATTAATTAAGTAATAAACTTAATTAGTTTGTTAAGGAAATGATATTCATTTATTTTTGTAGGGACTCAAGTTGTTAATAAACAAGGATATCATAAATTGGTGTAATATTTTATTAATATAGGCTTAAAACATTTGGTTAAACAAACTCAAAGCTTAGTTAATAATGGGGACCCCAAATGTACTACTGTATAAATATTATACCCATTTGGGCAGCCATGTCCATTTAGAATGTTAGCCTTGTCTTGAATGCTCTTAAGCCGCAACAAATTGCTAGATTAAAAGTGGGACCCAAGCGCACTACTTGTACCCATGTTTATTTATAGAAGAGAGGTCTATACCGGGGGGGGCGGGGGGGGGGGGGGGTCCACAACAATGTGACTTGTATTTATATATGTAAGAAGCTTTATTATATAATAGAGATTTAAAATTTTGTGAACCGCTGGTAAGGGAACTATTCGGATTGACCATTAAGCAAGGGGAAGAGTGACTACACAAGTGGGCAGTCACTTCGGTGGCTCACGTCAACAGGCTGGGCAGTTGGTTGCCAGGCAGGAGGTTAAAAGGGATGTTTTAAGGGCTGGATAGGAGGCTGGATAGGGGGTAGGCTGTGATATGTAGCTGGGCAAGTACTCCTTTAATTACTAAGTCCATTGAACTCATGTTACTCTATTCATTTTCATTTCCTAAGTATTATTGGGAGAGATTATAGAGAGAGAGAGAACATCCGGCTGTAAGGAAAGAAGAAAAGGGAAGCCAGCAGTCTAGCCTTCACACTAGCAACAAGAAGCAAGGATAAATCAACTCCAAGCAAAGCTCTAAGGTTTTAAAATTTTCATTGCTCAAAGTCTTGGTATAACTAGGTGTTCAAAAATTATTTTAGTTCATCATGATTTTTCTTACTGGTCTTGTGGTTGTGGGAGTTTGATTGTTGTGTTTTGGGGATCATGTAGGATCCAGGGGATATAAGGAGGGAATTGGATTATGGAGATAGTGTTTTCATATTTGATTTCATAAAAAAATAATATAAAAAAAACTGTGAATTTTCAAACATGCATGTAAGGTATTTGTTAAAATTCCTCAATGAAAAATGTTTACTTAAACATGAAAACAATAATTTTATTTAAAACTAATTAGATGTATGGACTCCTGAGAATGTATAGATGATTTTTGGGCAGAAAAGCAATGAAAACTAGCCGGAAAACTTTATGGATCGACAGAGAAGATGACCGGAAAGTCGCCGTCGGCGAACTTTCCGGCAAAACTGTTTCTACTATTTTCCAGCCAGAATTTGAAGAAACTTTGTACTAAAAACTTGTAGAGAATTAAATTTCATGTGAAATGGACATAAAATTCGTAATTTTTGGACAAAACTAGGTTTTTGTTTTCTCAACATAACATTTAAGTTTTCTTTTCCTAGAATAAATTTAGCCAATGTTGATTTTATTGATTTTATTTCTTCTTGTACTTCATTAGTTGAAGTATTTTCAATACGTGTATTATCAGAAAAAGTATCGATACAAATATCTCAATGCTATTTCTTTAGTTAATTTTTCAACTTCATTATCCAAATAATTAACATTATTGAAAAGAATTTTGTTTTGGTTTTCTAATAAATTATTTTTAGCAATTAAAATATCTTTCTCTTGAGATGGTGTCTCTTTTTCAATTTCTTTATTTTCGTCTATTAATGTATCAACTTCATTCATTAATAATGTATTTACCAAGTCTTTTAAGTATACATTCTTTTATCTTAATTTTTTATTTTCTTGTTTTAAAAAATTATAATCAAAAGTGGTTACCTCACTTGATTCATCGTCAATTCCCATAAAACACACATGAGCTATTTCATCGATTGCATCAACTTCCATGTCAGATTCATCATCATTCCAAGTAACAAGAGTTTCGTTCTTTTTGTAGCTTGATTTGCCTTTTAATTTGTATCAGTCCTTCTGAAGTGACTCAACCGCCCGCATTCGAAACAAGTATCTTCATTTTATTTTCCTTTGAACTTGTTTAAAGATATAAGATTCTTTCTTTTATTTTTTCTTTGTAGCAGCCATTTGAGCTTCCTTGAGATCATTTCAATTTCCTCTTTCGAGTCATCATCTAGCTCTTCTTCATTTCCTGCATTAAGAGCTAATATTTTCTTTCTAAGAGTTTTCTCCTCCTCATCATATTTCCTTAATTGATGTTCAAATTCTTCTAATTCACAAAATAAAGTTAATGTATCCATAGAAGAAATATTAATAGAATCTTGAAGAGTTGTAACTTTATAAACAAACCTCTTGGGCATAGCTCGAAGTAACTTATGGTTAATCTCACTTTGCGGTGTGAATTTATCAAGTAGCTTCAAGGAATTCATGAGTACAAGAAACCTTGCTTGTGCCATCGTGACAGTTTCATCTTTTTCAAGCTTAAACATTTTATAATCATGTATGTGCATACTAAGCTTGACTTTCTCTAACTTTTGATGTTCCTTCATGGCTTACTTTCAATGTATCCCATATCTCCTTAGCCGTGTTGCATAAAGAAACTTTATCAATCTCGGATTGCACCATACCGCTAAGTAGTATGTTCATTGCCTTAGAATCATACGCCATCATATAAGTCTCGGTTAAGTCTATCTCCATTAGAGTGTTTGGAGTGTTATCATTCTTTCGTGGAACAACTAGTCCATTCTCCACAACCCACAATTCCCAAGGATCCTTCTTGAGATAGGGATTCTTACAGAATTTTTAGAAGTTGTAATTTTCAGCTTCGAGTAACAATGGAGGTTTAGTTGTTGATTGCCTTTCTTGAATGTAGTTCCTGAAATGTGCCATTACAGAATTTTTTCCTACAAGTCACTTTTAAGACCAATATAAGTAAAGCCAAACTCTGATACCAAATGAAATTTAAGTAGGCACACTTAGAAGGAGGATTGAATAAGTGTGGAGCAAACAATATCTAAATTTTTATAGTTTTAAAAATTTGTTATGAATACAGTTTACTGTATATATTAGCCAATTCAGCAGATTATATTACTCTGACATAAAACTATTTACTACAGTGATTTTAGAAATTATTTTTCTTATATCAAACGAAGACCGAAGTTAAAATAAATAATTTTTTATTAAAATATATATTTCAAAGTATTCAGATTGTGTTTTACAATTCAAAAATGAAACGTGCAAGGAACAAATAAAGTAACACAATTAATCACAAGAACACAAGAGATTTTTACGTGGTTCAACCCCTAACCTCTATTCTAGTGGCCTAATCCACGACCAATACCAACTAGTATTAGAGACTCTTTTATTATTCAACTTGGTTTATAATTAAACCCCTTTCCCAAAAGCAAGTTCTCATAACCTTTGAGGACTTATCCTCGCCGAGCACTTTTGCTCACTATGTGCACCTATGCACCTCAAGCACTTTTGCTTACTACTCACCGAACTCCAAAACTCACTTGAAATTTGTTTGTAAATCCCTAATTCAACCTGGATTAAAAATCCAACATACTACACGCTTAGTCTATCAAATAATCATGAAATAATGAGAGAATGATTACAAAATAAACTATGGTCAAAGTAATAATTATATCAACAATGCAAGACTCAACTATTTATGCAATGATCAATGTAATGTAAAAGATAAAGATATTATCGATTTAAGTCCGACTAATAAAGCAGTACAAAAGTTTGATTCAACTTTGAAAACTGCTACTTTACTTGGAATATTCCTTGCCGAGAGAGTTTGCAAAGTTTTACAATATATGTGTTCTATATATGCTCTGTATATATTTTATTCTTGCTTAGCTTGAATACTTGTTTATTTATAAAAGAAAACTTATGGTCGTTGTGAATTGAAAGTGCCATCATGGAAATATTCTGATTGCATGATTCTAAACATATAATCATATAAAATTTCCAGCAATGCATAATAGCTATGTTACCGTCAAATTCATGGTGAAAAATAATATGACTACATTATTTTACTTTTAAGAACCAATCATATTTATTTCATAAAGATTCCTTTTGAATTATATAATGCATGTTCCTTCGATTTGCTTAGGATTATAGTCGTTGGACATATATCAATTACATTAAAGGCCAATCACTTTTAGTTGATAAAAGATTTTCAGTTCGTTGCATGATAGTATTTTCCTTTTAAAAGTCCATAATGTTTGTTCCTTTAACAATTGATTTCATAGATATGCATGTTAATTTACCTAAACAATTAAGTAAATCTTAATATAATATCCCTTTAATATAGTTCCAGTCAACATACTTGTTTTTAGCATAAACATGGCAAGTCCATAACATATCATTTAGTTAGACCATGATACTTATTCCTTAAATTAATCATATATTTGTTCCCAAAAAAAAAAAAAATCCTTTTAGAATATGAAAAATTCATCCCAAAATAACAGATTTTTTTCCAAAAGAAATCTTTTTAATTTTTAGCTTTTCAAAACAAAAAAATTATTTCCTTTTCAATCCAAGTTAATTTTGAAAAACTCATTTAACTATTTCCATTATTATTATGGAAAATCCAATTAGCATGATTAATTGATATGATGATATGAAAATAAATTTGCTCAATTCATCAAGACAATTATGGAAAACGAAATCAATAAAAATTCTAATTCCAAAATTTTTGATAATAGAATTTATTTAGAAAGTACCTTTTAAAATCTATTTTCAAATTAACTCTTTTAATTGTGGAAATGATTAAAACTCAACTTTTTAATTTAGCTACCATTAGTAAATATTTTATCCTTATTAATTTTGACAACTCAATTAATTATTTCCATACTTAATTAATTATTTCCATGATTATTGAAAACTCAAACAACATGATTATAAAAATACCGATTATGCTCAATCAAGCATGTAAACATGGGAAGTTGAATAATATATATTCAATCCCATAATGTTAACATATTTTTTTAAAAAAATCTTTCCAAAAATTCGTTAACTCATTTAACTCTGGAAACATTAATAATCAGCTTTTCAAATAAATAGTACTTACTTGTCCATTATTATTATTATTATTATTATTATTATTATTATTATTATTATTATTATTATTAATTCACCACTTTCCATTATTATCGTGCAATGCAATCCTAGAGCCTTGATTGAGATATAATTAAAGATAGGATCTTACATTGAAATTCTAGAAGCCCAAGATAAATCTTCACTAGAAGTGCAAAAGCTTTTCGATTTTCAACGTGCAATATAATCCAGTTTGCAATCCAACCTGCTGCATTAATCATGTATAAAAATTGCAAGCAAGGCTTTGTATAATAATAAAGTTATCATCAAAACACAATGTTGGAATATGACCAAGTCAACACTTTTTTTTTTTTTTATCAAGAATTACAATATTTGCTATCTTTATAGCTCACTAAATTTATTTAATAAAAACTTTCAACATCCATTTTATTCCAGAATCGCAATCTTTACATTATTCTCTAGCAACTCAAGATCGTGTACATAATGATCTATTCTATTACAATAATTATATAGATCTTCTGACATAATTCTAACACTTGTTCTTTATTCCAACTATAAATCAAGTCTTGTAATAATACAAGTATCTAGCGAAAATGAATGTTCTACGAACATTACAACATTCTAACTCGTACCATTTTATAGCATTGTTTATCCCTAAAAAGGTTTGATCAGAATATAAATCAATCCTGTAAAAATCACTAAGCATTTATTGTTCTTTGTTTTTACCGGAAACCTCGAATGTCTCATATTTAGTTGAGAATGTTTGTTTTAAAGTAAGAGTGAGCAAGATGACTCAACAACTTTAACAGTTATCACCTAACACATAGTTCATGCTTCATATAGGCTCGACAATATATCCATGTATCACATTCTATACATGTGAAAATTTAAAACATATTTCATGATTAGCACATATTCATATGTAATTCATGCGTCATAACCAATATATGGTTCATATTATCATGCTTTTCATTTCACAAAATATAAAGTTCAAACAAACATTTAAACTTCCATTATCATGAATAACACAGTTCATAGCACATTAATGCATAATAGCATATTAACACATGTTTGAACATAAAAATATTTCACACATAGAAGCAAATTCTGAAAAACTTGTCTTTAACGCTTTACCATTACGCTAATTTTCGCGTTCCCTGCATGTAACGACCCCGAAATTCGACCCACTTTATTATCTTAATTTTCATATTTGTGAAACATTATCTTCCTAACGTCCAAATTTCGGTCCGTTAGTAAATCTTTCATCACCTATATTGATCCATTATTTAATATCAATATCATCAATTACCAAATTTTCGGTATAAATTTTTCTTTTTTCTTTTAATCATTGCATTAAAATATTTGGATATTTAAAATCCTTACATTTCGATCCTAGTCCCATGGATCGCAACCTTTACTTTCTCTTTCCTTCATGTACCATAAAGTTCAACTTTTAATTTTAATGTTGATTATAATTCCACAATTATCCTTTGTTTAATAATTCATAATTAACCATTGCGTAATTCTCTATCGTAACATTTATCTCATACATTTACAATTCATAATTTAATTTTACTCATTCTGTCTGGATTCGACATATCCGTACATACATAACATCAATAGAACTTAACACACGTATCCACATTGAATGGAAAATATAACAAAACGTTTCCCACCTTCTAGACAATTCATCTTTAACAATTAATCCGATATTCTTGAATTTCATTTTTTTCCTGCAAAAATGTTTATTAAGCAAGTAATGAGCACAACGGCTCAGCAAGTTCAACAGTTATACTTCACGTAGCACATACCTTATCATGCTTGGTGTATGTCATGCATCATGTGCTTGTGCTTCTACTATAGCAATATATCTCATATATATTCATATCGTTGCACAAAGTACACATTGTGGTCATATTAATCACGTATCACGTAGCACATAATTTGTATGTATTTAAAACAAGAATTTCATATCATAACATTCCAACATTTAACATAAAAGGGACTGAAGAACTTGCCTGGAAATCCAACTTATTTAATTGCTAGCTCAAAACCCTTTCTCGATCAACCTATTATCATAATATAATCAAATAATAATTATTTAACTCCTTATGATATTAATTTAATTAATTAATATCATCTCTAGGTCAATTATTAGTTTATATGACCAATTTTATTAACTTCGTGTCATAAAATATTAATTTAACTCAATACCAAATATATTCATTACGGACAACCCGGCTCATCGGATAAATTTTAACATATCTGGTTGTCCAAAATTTATTTTAATCATTTTCTAAACTTTAAACTCAATAGATTAATATTTAAAATATTTAAATATTAATCCTCAATATTTAATATTTTTACAAAAATATTAAATTTAATGGCCAAACATCATTTCTATATTTTTAGTATTTTTCTATAATTTTCTAGAATTTTTAAACAATTTTTAAACATTTATTTCAATTAAAACTAATTCTGGGGACATTTTGGTAATTTCCGCGCCCATAGGGACTCATTCGGTATTTCCCAAAAAGCCCAGGGGCATTTTCGTCATTTCGGCAACATTAGGGACAAATCCGGAATTTTCCGAAAAGTCCAGGGTTATTTTCGTAATTTCGGTGGCCCAAGGACACGGCGGGTATTATCGTAGAAGACCAAGGGCACGCTGGTAATTTCCAGCCGTGCCGGTCGCCCGCGCATTGCGCGGCGACTGTTCCTGCCGACGCCACAAAACGACGTCGTTTTCCAGCCCGTTTCTGGGCTTCCGCGCGATGCGCGGCCTGTCCTCTCTCAGCGCCCAAAACGACGCCGTTTAATACCCTGCGGCTGAAAAAAATTAGCTGCCGCGCAATGCGCGGCAGCCTTTCTTCTTCTTCTTCTTCTTCTTTCTCCCGAACAGTAGACCAACTTAACATTCTAACACCATTTTTGTTCCACAATTTCACAACATAATACCTCTAAAAATTATATATAATTCATACATATATATCCTAAAATTATTTGGAATCATTATTCTAATTATTTATAAATTTTTCCACAAAATTAATTTATTACCAATAAATAAAAATAAAATATTTTATACCTTCTAACACTTGGTAAACCTTCTCATGAAGCTTCTCATCATCTTGATAGCACCAATTCTTTCTCCCTCTTGGTGGTGGTAGACCTCTCGGTTGGTGGTAGTGAAGGTGGCGGGTGGTGGTGTAGGAAGAAGAAAAAACACATGTTGCTTTGTTTGTTTCTTTTTTCTTTTCTTTCTTGTTTCTTTTCTTTTGCTTTCCTTTTATAACCATCTCATAAGTTGCTTAACAAAATTTCCACCGACTTAGAAATCCTACGCCAGCCAACTTTTTCTCCTTCTCGAATTTTCCATAAAAATCAAACATGCAAATTAATAATTAAATACATTACGTAATTATTACATGTAATAAATATTTTATATACTAAATATAAAATATTTATTTTAATTCACCAAAATTCATAACATGATTTATCATCAATATTAATACCCTTTCGGGTACTTTATTTGACAAATTTTGTACACGCATAATGACATGCATGTAATCATTTAAGGTAATTTATACCTCCAAAATTCATAAAATAATTCATATAACTTATAAAAATTATTTTTCATAATTTTTCACTCCGTTACTTGGACAACATGTTACATTAACATGTTCACGTTTCCGAAATATTATCTTTCATAAAAGTCATAATAATTTCATTATACATAAATATAATTTTTAATAACTTAAAACATTCCTTTTTCTTATTTATAATTCAATTTCTTTAATATTCACATTAACTTTTCTTATATAAATTATATAATTTAATATTATATAATTTATATAATTACATTATTCCTTTTTTAAATAATTTCTTAATTTCCTCCAACTTTATTCCATTTAATCATCTTATATAAATTACATAATTATTCTTATATAATTTATATAATTATTATTTTCTTCATACCTTATTTTAATTTCCTTATATAAATTATATAATTTGTTATTATATAATTTATATAATTACATTTCCTTCTCAATTAATTTCTAAATCTCCTCCAAAATTCTTGATAAATTCTAAAATCAACACATACAATTTTACCAACTCCCTCATTTACTTTTTATTTAAACTTGGATTAATTTAATTATTAATCCCTTTATTTCCATAATTAATGAAATTTAAGATTATCAATTAAACATTCACATATATAATATACAAATGTATATAGATAAATATATACATATTTAATTCATACATTTTACATTATCATATAACCTCATTTAATTTCCGTACCTCCACAACAATTTCTCAATATTAAAATTTCTCTTATTCTTAATAAATGGTCTTTAAACAATTTATTTACTTTTTTAATTACTTAAATTCAATTCCATTTATCATAATCTCTGCACAGATTTAATTTACTAATTAAATCTCATCACATGCCTTAAATCACATAAAATAATAATTAATTTGAACAATCTTGATAATTTAATCAATTAAATTCTCATTTGATATTATTAAAGAAATTTTGGATATTCGGATCCTCACACTGCACGACTTACACTATATGTGAGATCGACACCCAAATATCAGTTAATACTTGACCTCAGTGTTAAATCTTGTTTTAAGACCTCGACTTTAATTTATCTTTTTTTTGAATTTCCTTTATATTAAAAAAATAAATTTGGCATCCTTCTTGGTTATTTATATAACACTGAACCATATTGGTTTTTAAGCGTTCATAATTCTAGTCTATAATACTAGTCTCTTAATTGTTTTCCAAGTTTGATTATACACTTTTTTGGGATGTCCAAAAAATGCTACACAACGATTACATATTTGAATTCTACATAAAAAACTGAACAACATATCAAAAATTTACATAACGCTCAAAAATTGACTAGTCGAACCGAAATGGCTCGGCGTTTGCCAAAACATATGCTGCCCAGGCAGCTTGCAAACAGGCCCTTAAAAAGAAAATCTGAAAATTTTGTGATTTTCGTTATAGTTTTGTGATTTTTTATCTCATTCATAACACATTGGATTAAATCTTTTTTCGGATTACGTAGTATTTTTAAAATATATAATTTGCCCGAAAACAGTTTGGTAAGGCCTAAGAAAACAGTCTCCAAAAACTAAGTTTGTTAAGTTTCAAATCTGATTTTTTTTTTGAAATTTCTTATTTTCAAGATAGTTTTGAAAATTCATAACTCATTCTTCATAACTCTGATTAAGCTTAAATTTGGACAGTATGTACTCCATACAGCCTAGTATTTTTAAAAACTTATAACTTTCCAGAATCAACCTTGGCAAGACCCGAACATAAAGCCTTGAACAACTCAATTTGTCACATTTTGTTACTCCAAAATTCTGTAGAATTTTTTAACTTTCTGATTTTTCTAGCTACTTTGAAATTTTTTAATTTAATCAGTAAACATCTGATTGCTTTCATTTTTGGACACAACCAAGATCATACTACATAATATTTTATAAAAATATAATTTGTATCAAATCACTTACTTAAGAATCTAATCCAAAGGCTTAAAAATCCCTATTTGACATAGTAAACACTTGAACCATTTTTATTTCTGCAGAATTCTTTTCTTCACAATCCCAACTTCTAATTCGTTATGAACTGAAGATATAACTACAAAGCTTAGGAACACATCTACTAACACTTTTTATAAGTAATTCAAACACATACCAATAGCTTGTCATGTGTTAGATTTATAAAAATCACTAGCCAAATTATTTAACTCCCATTATAATGGTTCTATAGTTCCCAATTTTTAACACAGCATACTTGCTTACAAGTTAAAAAACTTATTAGCAAACATCTTATAATCTTAGTAGGTTCAAGGTTTCACCACACAATAAATTTAAGTTATATTATTAAAACCTTTTACACCTCACATTAGTTCAATCATTCTAAGTTTTCCAACTAGCATATTCCCTTTACAAAGTTCATTATATTCAGGATTATGACATTTCTTTATTCATCCTTCTTAGGTTTAGTTAATAGCCTACCATCATACTATCATATATAAGGTTTTAACCATATATAAGTTCATTCACATACTTCCTGGGTCCTTGAAACCCTACATACGCTAGGTTTACTAAAATATATATGAACCAAGACACTTTCATTTTATTTTTTCAATCCAGATTTGTGTTAGAACTCATCAACACACTCTATAGCTTTTAGGCCTTCAAGGTATAATAGAAAACTTTTAGCTTCACAACTTAGAAAAATAGTCTTTACTTGGTTTTAAACCATCATAACTTAAGACATCAACCATACATATATAACGCATTGATCCTCCCTTAGTTAAGACACTTAGAATATCAATACTCACAAACCAGTTTCTTTTAGGACCTTGAAAACATAATACACAAGTTGCCCTTTTACAACTTAGCACAACATTCATACTAGATTTTAAACATATTTTTAGTTTAAAAAGCATCACACACACACACACACACACACACACACACACACACACACACACATACACACACTTATGGACCACTATAAGTTTAGGCACTTAGAATCCCAAGCTTTGCAAAAATAGTCCATTTAGGTTTTTTATCAAACATGTTGAATGCGTATACTAATAATCATAAATCTTATGCTATCAAGATCATGTAAGCACATAACTCCAAACATAACTTCATCCTTGTGCCTTTGGAGATCCATCGTGATCCCCAAATCAATCACCACTTCCACAACACCCATACACTAATCTTAATAAACCGAAATTAAAATGTTTGAGTTTAGCAGGACTCTTACCTTTAAGCTTAATAAATATCGTGATTATAACTTGCTTGGAATTCCTTATCTTCTTTCTTTCCACTGTCGGGCTAGCCTTCCTCTCTATGTATCTTCTTTTGTTTTCTTACACTTAACAAATGCAATTGCAAGGGACTAGAAATTATGAATAATACTGGATTCTAATAACTTACAAGGTGGAATTAATATAGAGTAATACTCCTTCAATTACCAGCCAAGTTAACTCAGCTGACATCCCCCTACTAGACTACATCCTAGTTGCCCCCTAAAGGGGTCTGCCGAGCTGCTCTTACTAAGCAGTCTCCCCTGTCATTTTTTAATTGATAGATAGATATTCCATCTTTCTCTTTTGGCTATTAAATGATGAGAAATGCAATGCACAATGATATTTTGCAATGACCTTTGTTAAAAATGGTGGGACCCACCATATAAATGGCGGGTCCCACTATTTTTTGTGAAGGTAAGTGTATGGATAAGTGTATCGGTAAGTGTATGTAGCAAAGCTCATTAAATGACACCTCCAATCCGCCCACTTGGGGTTCACTTACGACTTGCCTCAGGTCCCCCTATGGCTGGCTGCAGGTCCTCCTACAACTGATTAAGGTGGGTCCCACGTGCCTCGGTTCTCATGACATGTTATCGATTTTTCTTCATTCGAGATGGAATGCTTATAACTTTCAATACGGGGATAGCTTGGAGACGTGTCGTTCCATTCCGGAAAGTTCTTTATCTGGGGATAGCTTAGAGTTTGGCCATTTCTTCATCTTAGGAGATAGGACGAAAATATAGCTAATTATCTTCTTATGGATATCGACCCGTCCATTATCTTTGTATTGTGTAGTCTGTAACTCGAAGAAGTCCGTAACTCGAAGGTCGTCATAATCGCCTTGGACACCTGTTAGGAGATTCGTAATCCTAGTTCTTTTATCTGGGCATTGTGTATGTGAAATGATGATTTTGCCCTCCTACAATGGTTAAATAACATATATGAATTTTTTGGGTGTCTACAGTGACGAACAAGAATTTATCTACCCATCTTCTGTCCTATTACGCAATGACATCTTAATAAAATTTATAGTTAAAAATACTATTTCAACGTTTGCAGGTGCAACTAGGAAGGATTAATACCAATTTCAATAACAAATAAATAATTTAAAACTTAAAGAATGGAAAGCGTCAATTAAAAATAATAATAAAATAAAAAAAAACTAAAGCTAGTAACAAGTTAACGAGTAATTAATTAACAAGAAGAATAAATATTGAAATGAGTTTTCAATTCAAATTAAACAAATAATTATTTACGTGCATAGTAGAATAATTAAAATTGTTTAAAGTATAAGAATGTATATTATCTTACCTTCTAATTTGTCATATAGTAGACTTGAGTATTCCAAGCTGATTATAAAATTTGGATTGAATATGATGGAATGGTGTAGAATTTATTTTGTGTTTGTATTTTTTAATGTCATATAGTGAAATGTGCAGTAGATAGTGAAAAAGAGTTCTTTTCTCTAGAAATTGAATATGAACATAATTTTAAGAGTGTGTATTATATTGAAGTAACAACATTACTTGAAAAGTTATAGTTATTAGCCCACAGGATTCATAATATTACCAATATGCCATATACATAAAATAAAAAATAAAAAATTTAGTGGGGAGTGTAGCCCACACTCGCCTAAGTGTGGTTCCCCCTATCTCCAAAAACGCTACAACTAATATTTATACACGTAACTAAAAATCAAAAAATTAACGTAAACATTCACAATATATATCATTTTTTTTTTAAAACTAGTATATCCTACTTTTGAGAGTAAACTAGTTCCTTTAACATATTTATTATAAATTTATATAATTTTAGATCTTTTGGTAGACAAAATTTGTTGTACTTAAGGACATTTTTTTGAGGACAGAGGGAGTATAAAAAGGAAAAATCGGACTCTTTTTTTTTTCACTTTTCATTTTTGATTTTTGTCCAACAGAAAATGATTTTTATACTGGTGCTACATTTAATGTATCTTTCTTTTAATTTGTATTTCAGTAGCTCCGTTAGGTGGTGCACATCCAGCCTGAGGCCTATGGTCCGGCCTGGTCTGCCAGTCCCTTAACAGACCGCCTTTTTTCCTAATAGATCCGGCTCGGACCGGCCCCTAACAAAACCTGGCCTAGCTTGCGACTCGAGGCTTGGCCCGACTTGGCTCGGTCTCTAGCCCGAAGCTTGAACCGGCTCAGTCTGGCCTGGCAGTACCAGTAACAAAAAAAAAAAATCGTGCGCTACTCAACTGCTAGTGCAAAGGCTGATGTAATGACCACGAATTTCATTAGTCATTGTAAATATACTTAATAAATATTTAGCAATGAATTTAAACTTTTCACATTAATTAATTGTGCATTAGATAATTAAATAAATGTACTTATATGCTTGTATATTTATTTAAAGGATTAAAGCAAAGTGTATAATTAATTAAAGCAAATCTAATTGGATTATATTTTAAATCCAAATAAGTTGATAAACTAGGTTAAAGATATTAACATAGTAGCTCATGTAATTAATTTGATTACTAGCCCATGTAATTAATTAAACAAGTCAAATGCTTGATTTAATTAAATGTAACCTAGACTATTTAATATAAGCCCAATGTATTATTTAAATTGAGCTCAAACAATTTAATTGAATGAGTCCAATAGAAGTTATTCCCAAGCCCAATGTAAAGTCCAATACAAGTCAAAACTTTGGTCAATATGTATATATATATGTATATATATATATAGATGTATATATGCACATTTTAGCATTAAAAATAAAGAAAAAATGGCTTGGAAAAGCCATGTTGCTGAATTTTTGGAGGGCCCCACTTGGATAGCTTGATTTCCATGTTGCTTCTAATTCACTCTATGACAAGGTTGGCCAACAACCCTAGTCAATCACCTAGTCAATCACAATGTCCATCCATGCAATAGTAAGCTAGATTAAGCTCTAAATTCACCAACATTGGTGAATTAAGAGAGCTAATGTAGGATTAACATTTGGCTATAAATAAGACCTTCCACAACCTTGGTGATGTTGGTTAGTTCATTTGAAGCTTTGCTAGAAAGAAAAAATAGAGAGCATTTGAGAGAAAAAGGAAGAAACACTTAAGTGTTGAGAGAAAAAGCTAGAGGTTGTGCTTGGTGAATGTCCACTAACTACACAACATACTTTGGTAGGAGGAGAAGAAGAGCATCCAAGACCTCAAGGTTTAAAAGTGCTCTATCTTTTCTTAAATTTCATTTTTGTAGTCTAGAATGATTTTGAACGGTTAAAATCTATTTTTAACCGATCAACACTCATTTTGATAGTCTAGAAGTATTTAACTATGTTATATATGTATATTCCTAGCTTGTTATATTTATATCATGATTTGGTACGTGTGGTGTACATATAAATTGAAGAAAACGCTATAGAAAGCTTTACCGGTAAAACCCTAAGTAGCTATGTACTATATTTTGTGTCATTTCAAAATGTACAAGTTAAATACTTGATTTATATGGCTAGAAAGTTTTATGAGTAAGTTATAAAGCCAACACAACTTGAATCTCACAAAAATATGGAATAACAAAGAAATTATGGCTTTTACCGCAAATGATGTTGATTTTAAAACCCTAGGTTGCCTTTAGAGCCATTTTGAGTCTAGTTCCGTTTGAAATTTTGATTGGTGATCTAAATAGAAGTTGTAGAGGGGGAAATTCTGATGAGAATGGACTCAAGAATCACCCCAAAATATTTTCGTATGAAGAAGTTATGGCTGTCGGAGCGTCGGAGGGTCGAGCAGTCAAACAGTTGACTTTCGGACAAAATGGCTGACGCAGCCGCGTCAGGACTGACGCAGCTGCGTCAGAACAATCTGCTAAGTAGATTTTTGGTGCTCCGGGTCGGGTCGGTCCGGGTCGGGTCGGGTCGATCCGGGTCGAGTTTTCTTTGAAAAATTAAGTTGAAATAGGTGTAAAATAAATATATTTGGGTATTAAACAAATTTATATGGAGTCTACTTGTAAATCAATGCTATCAAAATGTTTAAATTAAATACTAAGGTTAACCCAATTTAAAAGTTAACTTTTGGTATTATTTAAAGAGTATTAAAATATTACTACATGGTTAATAATATTAATAAGTAATTAAATATTATGAAATGATTGATAATATTAGTAAGAGATTAAAATATTATTCAATGAGTAATAACATTAATAAGTCAATAAAATATTATTAAATAAATAATAATATTAGATAATGAATAAAATATTATTAAATGATTAATAATATTAGATAATAAATAAAATATTACTAAATGATTAATAATATTAGATAATGATTTAAAATATTATTAGATGATTAATAATATTAATAAGATAATAAAATATTATTAAATGATTAATAATATTGGATATTAAATAAAATATTATTAAATAATTAATAATATTAGATAATGTTTAAAATATTATTAAATGGTTAATAATATTAATGAGGTAATAAAATATTATTAAATGATTAATAATATTAGATAATTAATAAAATATTATTAAATGATTAAGAATATTAGATAATGATTTAAAATATTATTAAATAGTTAATAATATTAAATAATAAATAAAATATTATTAAAGGATTAATAATATTATGAGGTGAATAAAATATTATTAAATGATTAATAATATTATAAGGATGATAAAATATTATTAAATAATTAATAATATTATAAGGACAATAAAATGTTATTAATGGATTAATAATGTTAAGTGATTGATAGAATATTATTAAAAGATTAATAATATTAGAAGACTAATAATGTATTATTAAACGATTAATAATACTACAAGACTAATAAAATATTATTAAATTGTTAATAATATTATATAAGTGTATGAACTATATTAAATAATTAATGTGGGTTCTTTGTGTTTGAAATATTATCAAGTAATTAATGATAATGTTTCCTATGTGTTTATATACCCATAATTATATAATTATGTAGTTCGTAAGGTTTATAAAGGTCATTATACTTACAAGTATATGATACTAATTTAAGATCAAACTGATTTAATTGTTAGGTCCGTTCAAGGATTGTTAAATTAAGTTGGTTAGCAGTAAACGACGCATGAGGCAAGTCTTCTACCCTTAACTTGTACTTATTGTTGCAATTATTATTCAACTTTAATTACTATGAGCAATTCAATTATTGTTGAGCAAGTATCTACACTCGTAGATATTTGACAGACCTTTGAGTGAATTAATTATCGAAAATTACTTCACATCGTTATTGATTATTGTATTCACACATAGTGCTTTTGCAAACTGTTTAAGAACATCTAAGCTAATTGTTTCGGCTAGACAAATGCATGTTAAATTCATTTAGTTGAATATTATAAAAGTTTATCCAAACCATTGGCTGGTGCGGATTCTTACAGTAAGACTGAGATAGAACAACCCTAGTTAAAGGGGATTTTTATTTGTCGGAGACCCGACAGGGCGCAAGAAAACTAAATGTGATGCATATACATAGGACATGAGAGGACTGATCCCCTCAAGTGTCCCGTTATTTTAACAAGGAGTCAGACATTGTATGTCTGTTCTACCTTAGTAGCAGTTCATGGTCATTAAAGACCACTCAGCAGTAAAGAGTCAATTCCTTCTTTTATTGAACATTAATTCTTGTTATCTTTCACAATTGCTATTGTTGAAACCTTGAAGTTATTTCCCTTCATCATGATATATCGTATGATTGTTGTTTATAAACTTGTTGAGCCATTTAGTTGCTCATTCTTGCTATATCATGACTATATTTCAGCCATTCCCGAAAGCTCTAAATCGGACAAAGGCAAGGGAAAAGCGAATGTTTAGTTTTAGTAACTGCATACTAGTTTATATTACTGTTATGTAATTACTGTTGTAAATCTTTTGTATTTCCCTTAAGATATGTAATGTTAAGATTAAGGTAATAGACTTTGGGAAGTGTAGCCTTTTGATTAAGGAACCTTTTGTATTATTCCGCGAAGTTTGAATACAATATATATATTTCATTATTGTTATGTATTGTACAGTGAGAACCAAACCCGAGGTTAAAAAACCCGGATTTGGGGTCGTCACAGCTGAAGCCTGTCAGCTACGACCACACCTGCAAAAAACACTAACATTTATTTTTTACCGGCTAGTGCACAAATGGATACATATTTCTTCTATAAAATGAAGATAGTGCACTGCATAACATTCACAAAAATTTATCTCACATATCAATACTCTTAGCATTCTTTTCTCTCCACATAAAGCTAATTATTTTCTCTCCACAAAGCTTCAATTGTTATTATTATAAAACTCAATTTGTATTATTAATACATTTTTTTTATTACACCTCTTATTATTATATTTTTACACCCCTTATTATTATATTTTATTACAATACAATGAATTTCTCCAACACTGCATTCAGATCACAAATGCCGCAATTCATTCAAAACGACGAAAATAACATTATGTTTGATAGTAGAACGAGTTTGAGTTCGTTATTTGCACGTCCTACTGGTGAGCAAAACAAACGTACAACGCCGGTTTGAGAACATTTCATCGAAGTATGGGTTGTCGATGGGTTAAAAAGGCTCAAAGAAAATATGCAATGCCTTATTTGGTACAAAAGACAATAACACATTACAACGACACTTCCAATCGTGTTTGAAAAGGTATAAACTAACTGATGAAAACTCTCAAGCATAAATTGATCGTTCTGGTCATAGTTGGAGTTATGATCAAATATTAGTAAAAGAGTTGCAAGCCAAACTAGTGATTGAGAAGGAGCTCTCGTTCAATTTTTTGCTGATCAGCGCTGTACTGAGTACATTCAATTCGAATTACAATCAAAATATAAACAAGTAGAATGACTACTAAACGTGATGCATTTAAATTATATAATAAAGCTAAAAAAAACTAATTGAATATTTTGACAATTTTAACGAAAAAAATAATTTAAGTAGTGATATTTGGTCTGCTAATCATCAACATAGAGCTAGCTATATTTTTATAACTGCTCATTGGATAAATTCTGAAAAGGTTATGTAAAAAAGAATTATAGGATTTGAATTTTTTGAATTACCTCATACTAGTCAAATAATATATGCTCAAATTATGTCTTTTATTCGTACTTTTAAAATTAAAAATAAAATAATAAGTATTAGTTTAGATAATAGAAGCAAAAACATTAGTGCTGTTAAGATGTTAAAAAATGATTTAATACTTGTAGTAAATGTTGTATTTTTCCATGTTAGATGTGTGACGCCCTCAAATCCGGGCCTACACAACCAAAACTTGAGTCGTCAAAATACACGACAACTATTATAATACAGTATAATATACAACAATACAATACTCAATAATACACAACTAAGTCTTATAAATATAATAAACAACAAGTTTTAGATTAGTAATAGGATAAGTATAAGTGTACAACACCAAACACAACATTTTGATCTCAACCATTGAAAGATGGGGCCTGACACGTCCGTGTCAGGTCCCACTTTCTAATGGTTTAGATGTATGTAGAGTTTGTTGTAGTGTTTGGTTATAGTTATGTAAAGTTGTCCTTAGTAATAACACATTTTTAGCCTTATAAATTATATACAAGCTCACTAACTCCGTGCAAAGTACATGCAACATGAATAATGGTTTATTATGATATATAGATAATGATTTATTATGATAATTAATTAAATATAGAATAAATATTTAATTAAAATTTTAAGAAAATAATAATAATTATTAAATTATGAAATATTTATCTAATTAATAAATTATTGAATTATATTACCACATCATCCAGGTATACACGACTGCGCCGAATAGTTTTTAAACCATAGAATTTAGAAAGGGATTTGGCCATTCTCTATTACCTTTATTTTTAATTTTACCCAATTTTGTAAATACTAAGTTTTATAATTCTTAATTATAAGAAACAACTACTAAAAATTAACTTATTGAGTTTGATCACTTCGAGAAAAAAAATAACAGCAACTGGACCTTTTTTTTTCCCAACCCGATCAATGTATGGATTTTTAGGAAAAATTGAATGGTTAAAAGATGTTTTTAATTTTTAGCTGTAAAAATACTTTTAGGATTCTTAATATTTTTTTCAGAATTAATCACATTATTGAGATCTATAGATGTATTGAATCGTCATTAACAAAAAAAACTCCCAAAAAACATTAAGGAGAAAATAATGGAGAGAAGCCATATCTAATCCAAGCACCACCCAACAAACCCTAATATCATTCCTAAAACATTGAAATATCAACACAGATTTCCAATAAAACACATTTAATTTATCCCTTTCATTTAGCAATTACCCTAAATTCAACCTACCAATTACAGCATATACTAGGTAGATGCAAATTAAGCCAAATCAAAAAAACTATCCTATACCGCTTAGCGCAATCAACTGGCTTGAATGAAACCTTCTTGTTAACCAGATCATATCCAATCAAAAAGTCCATCCGTGACAAGTTCCCAAAAATTGTCAATTCATTCGACGGGTTAATCACTAGGCAGAACACATCTTTTTCCACCTCTAAAAACGTTCTCGAAGGTTGCAAATTCAAGTCTGCTTGAGGATTTCGTGCATTTGAATTGTATAAAATTAGTGCAGAGAATATGGGATTTGATTAGTGCATGATATTTGGGGGGTGTTTTGAATGTGTAAAATCAAATCTGTTCACAAGTGAAAAATTAATTGGGTTTGGTGTACGTACACTTGCGATGTGATTTAAGAGTAGAGCGAAAATATTTCTCGATAACTTTCGACTTTTAAGTTAAAAGTCCATGTTTTTTTGAATCTAATACATTAACTAAACAACGTAGCTACTGAAATACAGATTAAAAGAAAGATACTTTATATGTAGCGTCATTATAAATATCATTTTCTATTCCACAAAAAGAAAAAATGAAAACTAATAAAATAAAATAAAACAAAGTCCTGTTTTTGCTTTTTATACTCTCCGTCCTCAAAAGAACGCCTTTAAGTACAATATATTGTCTATCAAAGGATCTGTAATTATATAAATTTATACTAAATATGTTAAAAGAACTAGTTTACCCCCAAAAGTAGGATCTACTAGTTTTAAAAAAAAACAAGGAAAACAATATATATTACGAATGTTTACATTAATTTTTTGATATCTAGTTACGTGAATAAGTATAAGTTGTAGCTTTTTTGGAGACGGGACACTTGAGCGAGTGTGGGCTCCGGTCCCTACTAAATTTTTTATTTTATGTATATGACATATTGGTAATATTATGCATCCTTGGGGGCTAATAACTAAAACTTTTCAAGTAATAATGTAGTGCTACTTCAGTATAATACACACTTAAAATTATGTTCATATTCAATTTCTAGAGAAAAGAACTTTTTTTCACTATCTACTGCTCATTTCACTATCTGACATTTGAAAATACAAACAGAAAATAAATTCTACACCGTTCCATCATATTCAATTTTATAATACTTTGTTTTTCTTTTGCTCTTTTGTCATAATCAAATAGATATGCACTAACAACATATTTATGACAATTAGCTTGTAATGTACCCACTATAATTTTTCAACTTTTTTTAGTTATATATATATATATATTAAAAATTGACATATATTATTAATATAATTAATCGTTTGATTTAGTAAAATTTCACGTTTTAGGGAATTCAATTTAGTTAGAATATTAATTTAATAATTTAATTCACGGTTAGTATTAATATTATAATTAAATCGCGCGATATGTTAAGAGATATCTTAATATATTAATAAAATTGTAATAATAAAATTATCTTGCGTAAAATTTCTTAAGATATATTTTTTTAATTACATGAAGTCGTGATAAAAAAAATTGCAATAAAATTGGTAAAATCAAAAATACAAATTATTTTAGAAGTTTTTTGTCCTATTAGAGATTAATAACAACAAACATCTTCCTTTTTTCCCGAATAAGTTGGGGTTTATTTTAAATACTTTACAAATTTAGATAATATACATTAAATTATTATACATTTGAATAGTGTTTATACTAAGTTGGATAGGAAAATAAAAGGTTGAATTAAGAATCTGTGAAACCAAGTTTATACTATTAATTATATACAAATTCACTAACCCCATGCAAAGTACATGCAACATGAATAATGGTTTATTATGATACATAGATAATGGTTTACTACGATAATTAATTAAATATAGAATAAATATTTAATTAAAATTTGTAGAAAATAATAATAATTATTAAACTATCAAATATTTATCTAATTAATAAATTGCTGAATTATATTACCACATCATCCAGGTATCCACGAATGGGCTGAATAGTTTTTTATCCATAGAATTTAGAAAGGGATTTGGCTATTCTCTATTACCTTTATTTAAAAATTTTCCCAATTTTATAAATACTAAGTTTTATAATTACTAATTATAAGAAACAAGTACTAAAAATTAACTTATTGAGTTTGATCGGTTCGAAAAAAAATAACAGCAACTGGACCTTTTTTGTTTCAGCCCGATCCATGTATGAATTTTTAGGAAAATTTGAATGGTTAAAAGGTGTTTTTAATTTTTAGCTGTAAAAACACTTTTACGATTCCTAATATTTTTTTTTTCAGAATTAATCACATTATTGAGATCTATATATGTATTGGATCGTCATTAAAAAAGAAACTCTCAAAAAACATTAAATAAAATTGAAGAACATTGAGGAGAAAATAATGGAGAAACCATATCCAATCCAAGCACCACCCAACAAACCCTAATATCATGCCTAAAACATTGAAATATCAACACAAACATCCAATAAAACACATTTAATTTATCCCTTTCATTTAGCAATTACCCTAAATTCATTCTACCAATTACAGCATTTACTAGGTAGATGCAAATTAAGCCAAATCAAAAACACTATCCTCTACTGCTTAGGCAATCAGCTGGCTTGAATGAAACCTTCTTGTTAACCAGATCATATCCAATCAAAAAGTCCATCTGTGACAAGTTCCCAAAAATGGCCAATTCATCCGACGGGTTAATCACTAGGCAGAGCACATCTTTTTCCACCTCTAAAAACGTGCTCGAAGGTTGCAAATTCAAGTCTGCTCCTCTAAAATGAAACGTAATCGTAGGCACGAAAAGCTCAAATCCCTCCTCATTTTTATAACAAAGGTTAAAAAGTCCTTCTGGATCAGCTATTGAAGTTCCAGATATTGCATTACTAACTTCCTGTAAAAATTTATCGTAGAATCCACTAGGAAGAAACGTTAACGTTGTGCCCGAGTCTATGATAATATTACCGTCCTGTTCCTCGGCCTTCAAATCACCATCCGAAATAGAATTTGTCTTAAATTTCAAATTTGTGTCACCAACACTAACACTATCCAAAGTTAAGTAGTAGTAAGTAACTGGATCCTTATCAACCAAAGGAGTGGAAACAACCCCAGGGCCGTTTATAATGGCATTACTCCCAAAACTAATTGTACTAGACACTTCTGAACCTTTACTAATCGGTATCAAACAATACGAAAATTTCCCTTCAATTTTTTCACTTAGTTGACTAACAACTGAAAGCGGACCGCCTCCTAGTCCAACTATGCCCGATGTTAATCCATTAAAATTTCCACCGTCATCGTGTCCACACCCAAAACCAACGGCTGGGATTGAAACCGGTCGTTTGGAGGATGATCCGAAGGTGAATGTATCGATGGCAAGATCACCATTACTATATGACTGGTCACCATAACTCGCTCTGTACTTGCAAGAGTTTTTGCTACAAGATGAGGATTCGAAAGCTTGGCAAAGCTTAGAAAGGCATGGTAAGTTTTTGTAAGTGGAAGAGTTCTGGGGATTGAACAAGGGAAAATTTTGCTTGAAGCAATTTGGGCAAGGCTTACATTGTGTCCAAGTTATGTCGCTGCCGGTATCGGCAATGGCTACAATGGTGACAGGGGGAGTTCCAATGGAGATGTTCATGAGGTATTCTCCCGGAATTGAGGTTACTGGTGCTTGGATTGTGCCTGAGGAACGAGATTTTGCTCGGCGAAAAGCGTTGCGAAGATTGACAAAATGGCTGTTTGATGGGTTGTAGAATGGAGAAAGGGGCGAATCGCGGTGTATAAGATCAATGCTGAATCCGAGTGCGTTTGTGTTTGGGAGGGAAGAAAAGTAAAGAGAAATGAAGAGGAAAAAGTGACTGAAATTGGGTTCCATGGTTGAAATTTGGAAGCGGATTAGAGAATATGGGAAGGTGGGAAAAAAGGTTGAAGATTGGAGAATTTATATGGGGAAAAGGGGATATGGAAGATTAAATTTTTGAGGATTTCGTGCATTCGAATAGCATCAAATTAGTGCAGAGAATATGGGATTTGATTAGTGCATGATATTTGGGGAGTGTTTTGAATGTGTAAAATAAAATCTGTTCACAAGTAAAAAATTAATTGGATTTGATGTACCTACACTTGCGATGTGATTTAAGAGTAGAACGAAAATATTTGTCAATCACTTTCGACTTTTAAGTCTATGATTTTTTGAATCTAATAAATTAAATAAAAAACGTAGCTACTGAAATACAGATTAAAAGAAAGATACTTTATATGTAGCGTCATTATAAATATCATTTTCTGTTCCACAAAAAGAAAAAAGAAAAATTGAAAAAATAAAGTAAAACAAAGTCCTGTTTTTTCTTTTTATATTCTCCGTCCTCAAAAGAATGCCTTTAAGTACAATATATTGTCTATCAAAAGATCTATAATTTTATAAATTTATACTAAATATGGTAAAAGAACTAGTTTACCCTCAAAAGTAAAATCTACTAATTTTATAAAATAAAAAAAATCAAGGAAAATAATATATATTTCGAATGTTTACGTTAATTTTTTGATATCTAGTTACGTGTATAAGTATTATTTGTAACTTTTTTAGAGACGGGTGGAGTCACACTTGGGCGAGTGTGGACTCCGGTCCCCACTGAATTTATTATTTTATGTACATGGCATATTGGTAAAATTATGCATCCTGGGCGCTGATAACTAAAACTTTTCAAGTAATAATGTAGTGCTACTTCAGTGTAATACACACTCTTAAAATTATGTTGATATTCAATTTCTGGAGAAACGAACTTTTTTTTTTCACTATCTATTGCTCATTTCACTATCTGACATTAGAAAATACAAACACAAAATAAATTCTACACCGTTCCATCATATTCAATTTTATATTACTTTGTCTTTTGCCCTTTCGTCATTATCAAATCAATATGCACTAACAACATATTTATGACAATTAGCTTGTAATGTACCCACTATAATTTTTGTAATGTACCCACTATAATTTTTCAGCTTTTTTTTTTTAGTTATATATATATAATTGACACATATTATTAATATAATTAATTGTTTGATTTGGTAAAATTTCACGTTTTAGTGAATAAAATTTAGTTAGAATATTAATTTAATAATTTAAATCAAGATTAATATTAATATTATAATTAAATCGCGTGATATGTTAAGAGATATCTTAATATATTAATAAAATAGTAAAAAATAAAATTATCTTGCTTATAATTTCTTAAGATATATTTTTTTAATTACATGAAATTGTGATAAAAAAAATAGTGATAAAATTGGTAAAATCAAATATAAAAATTATTTTAGAAGTTCTTTGTCCTATTAAAGATTAACAACAGCAATCATCTTCCTTTTTTTGCGAAGAGGTTGGAGTTTATTTTGAATACTTTACAAATTTGTATAATATGCATTAAATTATTATACATTTGAATAGTGTTTATACTAAGTTGGATAGGAAAACAAAAGGCTGAATTAAGAATTGGTGAAACCAAGTTTGTACTATTAATTATATACATGTTCACTAACCCCATGCAAAGTACATGCAACATGAATAATGGTTTATTATGATACATAGATAATTGTTTATTATGATACATAGATAATGGTTTATTACGATAATTAATTAAATATAGAATAAATATTTAATTAAAAAATTTAGAAAATAATAATAATTATTAAATTATCAAATATTTATCTAATTAATAAATTTTTGAATTATATTACCCATCATCCAGGTATCCACGACTGGGCTGAATAGTTTTTTATCCATAGAATTTAGAAAGGGATTTGGTTATTCTCTATTACCTTTATTTTAATTTTTCCCAATTTTGTAAATACTAAGTTTTATAATTCCTAATTATAAGAAACAAGTACTAAAAATTAACTTATTGAGTTTGATCAGTTCGAAAAAAAATAACAGCAACTGGACCTTCTTCTTTTTTCAACTAGATCAATGTATGGACTTTTAGGAAAATTTGAATGGTTAAAAGATGTTTTTAAATTTTAGTTGTAAAAATACTTTTATGATTCCTAATATTTTTAGAATCAATCACATTATTGAGATCTATAGATGTATTGAATTGTCATTAACAAAGAAACTCTCAAAAAACATTAAATAAAAATGAAGAAAATTGAGGAGAAAATAATGGAGGGAAGCCATATCCAATCCAAGCACCGCCCATCAAACCCTAATATCATTCCTAACACATTGAAATATCCACACAAACATCTTATAAAACACATTTATCCCATTCATTTAGCAATTACCCTAAATTCATTCTACCAATTACAGCATATACTAGGTAGATGCAAATTAAGCCAAATCAAAAACACTATCCTCTACAGCTTAGCGCAATCAGTTGGCTTGAATGAAACCTTCACTACAAGAAAAAAAACTATTAGCGACTGCATATTCGCGATTGTATTCAGTCGCTAATACTTATCAGCCACCGCATATGGTCACTAATATGCGTCGCATATAGTTTGGTCGCTACACATACTTATCAGCGACCGATGATAGTTACCGAATTTTCAGCGACCGAAACGGTCGCTAAAATGAGTCATCATATATGTCACCCTGGAAAACATACGCCACGTAGCACCGACCCCTATCAGCGACCGCCATTAGCGAACGCTATGAAGATTATCAGCGACTGGCAACTAGGAGCAACAACGACCGAACATTTGCGACCGAATCTTAACGACCAAGAATAGCGACCACTATGTACCTTATTAGTGACGGGGAGTCCACATTAACAGCGACCGATTGGACCAGCATTAGCGAACGAATTCGGTCGCTGATAATTTTAAATATAATTTATTTATTTTTGTTTTTTTTTCAATTCCCATAAATTTCTTTACCTGTCAAATACATCACAACACAACACAACAGATATATAAACGATCTCATTTAGATCTCCTATCAAATATCAAATTCAAACCAAATTAAATAACATACATTTTATATAAACATAAAACCAGCATCTAATCCAATTTGGGTACATAAATATATACAATAAGATATAAATCTGACCGTGCATGGGTTACAAAATAAAAGTAAAGAAAAAAAAATAAGATAAGAACGATATGTAGCTCGCCAAGCTTCATCGATCTAGCTAACTGCTACGTTTCTGTAACAAAAAAAGAAACATGTTCAAGATAGTATTATTGACTGATTAATTTTGTTGCATTAATCAATAATATTACCTCGTCATGGTCAGTCTCTTCCTGGTTCGACTGACTTGCTGTTGTCGCCACTGCATCCACTAATGCATCAGGACTCAACGCTTTTAAACGATCTTGCAGTTCAGGCAAAAGGGCAGGATTTCTGCATATGGCTCTAACACAGTCCGCAGCATTATGTGTTGTCGGATTATATGATGCTTGGGTAGACTGGCTACCCGAGCTGCCAGAGGCACTAACACTCGACCGTCTTCGCTGCCCTTGGCCCTTAACAAAATTCTTCTTAACAACTGACGCCCTTTCCCACAACTCTTGATCAATCGGCGGGCGACGATTGTTAGGGGATACTGCTCGTCCATTAATTGGTTGTAAGTGTCATGTAATTAAGTAATACATTGAATAGTTAAATGTAACATCAAAATTAATGTATAAACATGTAACGTAAATACAAACTTAATTACCCGTATCTGCATAGCATCAAGTAGACCATCACGGGTGGTCACGTACACATCCAACCAATTGATAGTCTTACCTCTGGACCTGCTAGATGACTACAAATATGACAAGTATATAATTATATTAATCATGCAAATAAATACTAATAAAATGATAGTAAACATGAATAAAGTCAATTTGACGAACTTCGTACCTCCCTGTCAATGAAATCTTGCACCTGTGATATACTACCGCCTTTATAAGTACCCTTTGCCTTTTCCCCTTCAGCTACACCTGTGGATCTGTAGCGACCGCTTTCGGTCGTTAAGTTTTTAATGAGATGGCATTATTAACAACGAACTAGCGACGACAGTGACGGTCGCTGACATATTAACGACTGATTTAACGACGGATATTCGGTCGTAAGAATTGGCGACAACTTTCCCGGCTATTTTTGGCGACAAAATCGACAATAGCGACGCATTTAGCAACTGAAATCGGTCACTATTACTATTAGCGACTAAATTATATCCCGGTCACTGAAAGTGGTCGCAATTACATAATAATAGCGACGGAATTGGTGGTCACTAATATTTTTGGTTGCTGATTACCGTTTTTCTTGTAGTGCTTCTTGTTAACCAGATCATATCCAATTAAAAAGTCCATCTATGACAAGTTCCCAAAAATGGCTAATTCATCCGACGGGTTAATCACTAGGCAAAACACACCTTTTTCCACCTCTAAAAACGTGCTCAAAGGTTGCAAATTCAAGTCTACTACTCTAAAATGAAACACAATCGTAGGCACCAAAAGCTCAAATCCCTTCTCATCTTTATAACAAGGTTAAAAAGTCCTTTTGGATCAGTTATTGAAGTTGCAAATATTGCATTACTAACTTCCTGTAAAAATTTATCATAGAATCCACTAGGAAAAAACGTTAACATTGTACCTAAGTCTATGATAATATTACCGTCCTGTTCCTCAGCTTTCAAATCACCGTTCAGAATATAATTTTTTTAAAATTTTAAATTTGTGTCACCAACACTACAAACACTATCCCAAAGTTAAGTAGTAGTAAGCAACTGGATCCTTATCAACCAGAGGAGTGGAAACAACCCCAGGGCCGGTTATAATAGCATTACTCTCAAAACTAATTGTACTAGACACTTTTGAACCTTTACTAATTGGTATCAAACAATACAAAAATTTCCCTTCAATTTTTTCAATTAGATGACTAACAACTGAATGCGGACTACCTCTTAGTCGAACTATACCTGATGTTAATCCATTAAAATTTCCACTATCATCGTGTCCACACCTGAAACCAACGGTTGGGATTGAAACCGGTCGTTTGGAGGATGATCCGATGGTGAATGTATCGATGGCAAGATCACCATTACTATATGATTGGTCACCATAACTCGCTATATACTTGTAAGAGTTTTTGCTACAAGATGAAGATTCGAAAGCTTAGCAAAGCTTAGAAAGACATGGTAAGTGTAAGCAAGGAAATCTTGTACCTTGCTAGGGTTAGGGTTCGTAATAATGGTGGAGGCAAGAAATCAGCAAACAGTATGGAATCGATTAATGGATTAGAGAGGGGAGACGAATCGGGGAGCAAAGGATTCGAATAAAACGTGGTAGAACTCTCAGGGTCCTACTGTAGTCACTAGTATCCAAGAGCCGTGTCAAGTGTTTAGGGATCTCTAATAAATCGAAGTTAGGCTCAGGGGTCCAAGTATAGTCACAAGTGTCCCAAGCCAAAACTCGATTCGATGTCATTCGCACATCCAGATAATCCTTCGAACTCCCTTGCTTTTAAAGAGAGAATCCTCCAAGTGGCCCAAAGTTCCAAAAGTTCCCCTCCTCATGAAATTAGGAGTGCTATTTATAGAGTTCTTGGCTTAGGGTCATGTGCCACGCATGTGACTCTGAGAAAAGTTCCAGAAATACCCTTAGTAATAGGGAAATTTCTAGAATAACCCTGATTACCCGGATAATGCCCAAATCATTCAATTATTCTAGTTACCAATCAAATCCCTCAATCAATTCCCAATATGAGATGCCCCCACGAGCCTTCTGTCTCGGGACTCGTGATGACACTCCTCAGATTACGTCTTTTCTAATCTTTATTTGTCCATTCGTTGTTCGTTATTAGTTATTCGTTATTCATTTATTTTTTGATTTGTTCATTTTAGTTCATTTAATTCATTAGGTCAAATGTAAACCCTAATTTTATACATGGGCTTACATTTGCCCCTGGACGTAAGTCGCGTCTTGAAGTGATGATCGTGCACAAAAAGTTAGGATGTGCTTCAAATATATAACATTTATTTATTTATTGTGTGTGTGTGTGTGTGTGTGTCTATATATATATATATATATATATATATATATATAATTTTAAACTGGGCCCAATCCGCATCAAGCATGGAATTCATTTAGGCAGTCCAGTTGCAATTTAGATTCTCGGTAATCCTAATCAAATAAGGAACATCATATCATATCTTGGAAATTAAAAGGATATCAAGCATGGATTCACAGCAATTAATTAAAGAGCAGCAAGGAGTTTTTTTTTTTTTTTTTTTTTCAAAATTACATTTCAGGATTTTAATTGATTTATGTAATTACATTTCCAATTAAGGTTAGGATTGTTGCCAAATTTTCAAGTATTAAGTATAATACTATAAACAAGAGACTAACCCAAATGATTTATTCATTCAATTCGTTGTGAGAGTATTCTTTCTCTGGTTCTCCTTTGTCTGGTATTTTTTCTTCTTTCAGGTATCTCCACTTTTCTTTTCTTTTCAGGTATGTCCAGCGGCAGGCGTTCCTATTGTCGGTGCCCTTGACCAGCATCCTAGCATGAGTGATGCTTGGAGTATGCGTATGTGGGAGAAGGAACATGTTTCCTCAAAATTATTTCTAGAAATTTTAGGAGCGGTCCTTTTGGTAACCTTTAGATACATGGTCACTACAAATTCAACATGAGAACAACTTAAACATTGCAAGTTCTAGATAGAATCAACTTCTAATATGATACTAATAATGAAACTTGTCAAAATAATAATAGTAAGAATGAATAAAATTTTGATGAGTATTGTATAGTATTCATCATAAAGTTTATCATCAGTGCCTAGCCAAGCAGATGAAAGAGCAGCATTCATTAGATATTTTTTGTGACTGTCAATTAAATATCATACTTATATCTTATGGCCTATTCATGATTATTGAATGGTGCAAGTTATATCAGAGTTATTTGTAGTGATCTTGTTTTTATTTCCAAAAAAAATTGATGACGGGTCTATTATCTTTTGCTTTTCAATTGTATTGTGCTTCCCTTGTGAACTTTCTCATTGAGCTGAAATATTACTAGATTTTGTATTACTTTGTTGGTAGTCCAAATTTTAAAAAGTTATCTGCTAATTAGTTTTTCTTTGGAATCAATTAGATCTTTTTCCTGAATATCACCATGACGTGCTTGCTTAATTTGGAATTAGGATAGTGCTCTCTCTGCCTATATATTAAAACCGCAAAGTTTTTACAGTTAGGTTGTGTGTCCACTTCAAAATACACTTTATTTCTTCTAACGCCCAGACAAGGGTTCATGTGAAAGTATTATATGTGATGGAGGCCCTTCCAGCTTATTGTTCTCACATCCTTCCCTTGTATGTGCACCATCAAATTGCTTAGTTATATAGCCTACAAAATGAATCTCCATTGGGTCAAAATACAGTTATATTGTGTTTAATATTCTTTGCATAATTTACTCAACATTTGTTGGATTTCTAATGTTTGATGTTTTTGTGGTGTTTTCTTTCTGTGCACGTAAACAGTATGGGCTTGATACTTCCGAGTTTACATACAACCCATCCGAATCAAACAGGTATCAGCAAGTTGCCCCACAACAAACAGAGGAAAAGAGTAATATTTTATGGAATTTTATTCAGTTTACTTATGTGTCTTATTGAATTTGTTGAGAGGAGCCTCTGTTAATGTTTTTTTTTGGTTTTGTATTTTCACTTCAATTTGTATTAACTTGAAACTCATCTTTGGGGTTGTGAAAATTACAGAATGAGGCAAGCATTCTGAGGATTGTGGGGAAGACATTTGACGCTTGATTCTGAGCAGTCCCAAAAACATTCTTCTTAAGGTGCATAATTTTATATAGTTTGTATTCTATTCGTTATAAAAATTTAACTTCTTTCTGCATACATTTATATAAAGAAATGAATCAATATAAATGTTGTTGTACAAGACTTTAATTATTGACTGAAATGCCAATAGCTACGTTCACTGCAATTTCAGAACCAATATCTTTCATTTTTATTTGATATGGCTAATATGATCATAGCTATAATATGTTCATTGCAATTTTATGTAGTTTGTATTCGATCCGTTAACTGGGGATTGAGGTTGTTAGTATTTGTATGGCATTGAGGCAATCTGGTCGAGATATTATGGACCCCGTTAACTTTATAGCTCTCTTGTTTAATTTGCGTTATTGAATTTAAACAGTTTTTTCTTCCATAGGCATTGAAATTCCAAAGTATGTTGACATGGTCACTCCTCAATACAAACCAAAGTTTGATTTACAGGTTAAAACTCTTATTGGTAAACATACTTGTACATTTTCTTTTCTAATAAAAACATTTTCTTATTCTTATCAACATAAGGAGAGAAACATGTTATCCTTATTTCACATGCATTTTCACCGTGTATACTCTATTTAATGTCTTCTCCAAAGTGATATTCTGCGTTTTTAGCACCCTTCATTTCTCAATATTTTGTTTCTGCTTTTGTTATTTTTAAAAGCATTTAGTACTCTTAGTTCTGACCTCTCATTTCCTACTGTTTTTAATAAATCAATCTGACATCGTTGCAGCGCATAGGCATGTTGGTTCTAACAACTTCAATCTATAGGTTAGATCTTAAGAAGTTGGATATAAGATGTCAAATTAACCATCAGTTCCCAAAGAATGAGTATTTTCTCATGACAATGAATTTAGACTACCGTACAGATCATCCATAATACCCATTTTGCCAGCATTAACTAAGCAATCAGTGGGATTGAGAAGCAATATGGGTACACTTAAAAACTCTCATTATCTGATGAAATGATGAGTAGGATTGAAATGCCAAGACCAGATAATGAAAGATGTCTAAGATGGTTGAAGCCAATGGTATCAACTATTGAGGGGGAGCCTTTAGCTAGGGGGGGGGGGGGGGGGGGGGGGGGCAAGGAATTTAAAAAAAGAAAGGAATTGAAGAGGAGCATCCACCTTGAGATGCATCAAGACCAAGGTGGGCTAAAGGACGAATGAAGTAGCCCGGGCATTTTGTCCCACGAGCGCTCAGAGGGATGCTCAACAAAAGGGAGAAGCAACTCGACGCACTATTATAAGCCAAGATCAGAGAAGCAAGCTCGAAGATACTTAGAAGTGATGCTGACAAAAAGGGGGGAGAAAAGGAAAGATAGATCAAAAAGATTTGAACAATCACCCTTACTATATTACAGATCGTCGAGTGCCAAAAAGAAGAAAAGAGAAGAGGAAAAAAGGAAGGAGTATATAAGAAGAGTAACTCAAAAGAAGATAGATCATCTCTCCATTCCGCAAGATTGTAGAGCACCAGAAAGTCAAGAATAAGATAAGTGTTGTAGCTTGTATTTGTAAATAACACTTGTTCAAATATTTTGTAAATTAACAATTTACATCAATAATATTCATACTTTCTTATAGACATACAACCTCTAACTATATCTAGGATCATGTCTAAATTATGTATTGTTTGCATTAGAGTTATTGATGATTGTTGAAAATTACTTCTTTTTTTACCATCAAATATAGGAAAATTGTTAGTGTATTTATGTTAAACTTTTTTTTATTGGATTTAATGATGACATAATGACAAAGAGCTTAATGTATATTTGTAAAAGAAAAACAAGTAATATTGTAAAGTCTTTAAAGATATAATCATTATACATTGACTTAGGGATCAAACTTGTTAGGTTGATTTAAATAGTAGAGTGAGAACTTGTAATAGACACTACTACAAAATAGTAAAAAGATAACACTTAAAAAACGTTGTAATTTTCTCCCAGAAACGTCGAGGTTAAGGGTGTCATCTATTTGACCCATTTTATACAACGTTTTTAAAACGTTGTAGTTGGCTCATAATACAACGTTTTTTACTAAAAAACGTTGTACATTGTCTTTAAATAAATACTAAGATGCTTGAAAACGTTGTAGATGGTATCATTCCACAACATTTTCTGGTATAAAACGTTGTAGTTTGATACATCACACAACCTTTAGACTAATTTATACAACGTTTATAAGATGTCATCTATTGTAGTACGTTTAGACAACGTTTTTAAAATGTTGTAGTGTAACATAAAAATGTTGTAATACATCTTTGTTAATACATTACACAACGTTTAGGCTCATTTATACAACGTTTTAAAGGTGTCTTCTATTTAGCACATTACATAGTAGTGGTGCACCTGCAATATTGTACTTGTAGAATTGCTAATATTAATGCAATGATATATAGTTAAAAAAACTCGAAATTCTCATTTAAAGCCAAAATGTATCAACCATTTTCAATTTCAAAATACATCCAATAATACCATTCGTTTATAGTTTCAAATTATTACATCCACAAAATATACCAACTATCCATAAAATATACCAAATTAACTGTGGCGCACTACTACCTAATCATGTGCAAAAAAGTCTTCTCCCAAAATACATTAATCTAAATTAACATGTACATCCACCATTAACTCCCAAAATAAATATCTAAACCTCTAAGCAGTTCACTGCGCCGTCATAGTTCAAAAAACCCATGTACCAAAATTCATGGTTATCAACAGATATAACCTGGATGTATTTTTCAGTAGAATTGGTTCTGCTTGATGAAGAATTAACTGCTTTAAGCTGGTGTAACGAAATAACTACCTATATCAGAGAAACAGACGATGTGTCAGTTAATAGTACAGAAAACTAAGGATGATTAAATTCAGAACTAGAAAAAGAGGCACTGAGAGTCGGTAATATTGACCCCGAAAGACATTATAAATTTAAGTAAGTGAGCCATTTACTCTACATATATGCACATGTGTTTCAGTGATCGAGTACTTTCTACAGAATACGAGACATGCTTATGGATTCCTCTATAAAATTACCTTAGACTATTTTCATCAATGGGACACGTCAAACTAACACTTAACAAAAATATAAGATGTAGTTGAAGATAAAAAACAGAATAAGCTTTTATAGTACTCTTCAAAGGTTTGTCTGGGACAACTTCCTTGTGCTAGGTGGTCTCTCCATAACTTACTACCAAGACCTTATAGTAAAAATAAGCACTACTGCATTTCCAGTGCACTTAGGTGAAAGTTTACTTCCTGAATAGTATAATATGAGAAACAGTTTTGCAATAAGGCCTTTTAACAACTTGATCTTCCTCTATAAGTCTAGCTATAGAATATTATCACTGAATACTTTTACCAATTCAAATTTTAGTCCAAAACCCTTTCAGAAAACAGGGGACCTCTCCCAAATGCTACCCTAATAAGATGTCCAGAGTGAAAGAATTGGAAATAAGACAGAAGAAAGAAACAAAGGAACACAAAGAAAAAGAAGAAGAGGACAACAAAAGAAAAATAAAGAAGCTTATCATATTCTAGAAACATATAATAAAGTAAGAGAAACAATCCCAAGCAAAACCACCTTACCTTAAAGCCACCTGCAGTGCCAACATTGATGATAAGGTCCGGCTGTAATGCTTGAATAGACGCATATGTCACAAGAGATGCAGAAACAGTGCCTACACTGTCAACCCCTGGAAAATAAAATGTTGGAGTCAGTGATAGAGTAAATAGTGGACAACTGGACGTGTTAGAACTTATGGAATTCCACCGACCTCAAGGCATTTACTTAAACTTATGGGGGGAAAAAGGGGATTAATGTTGCTCAAACTTATGGGGGAAAAAGGGGATTAATGTTATGCAAGGAGTGAGTGCCTAATAAGGATATACTAGTTACTTAAAACCAAAACAAGAATTATAGCATAGCCTAGATCGACAATTGAGAATAAAAAATTTGGTAAAGAAGAGGAGTTTGGGCTATTTCTAGTCCCTACTATGTGTTGTGCGACTACTGTATGCTAACTAATCATGGGTTGCAAGGCTGTATCCCAAATTAGATAATTGTCCATACAATCAAAGAAGATATGAGACTTTATAATAATATCAATATCAACATAATGCCTAAAAGAATGTAGCTCATATTAGATAGAAGTATAAATTCATTAAAGAAAACATGTCTTGCTGCAACTTAACAAATTCAAAAAGAAAAGCATGAAAACAAAAAACTCACCAAAAACTGTGTCCTTCCCTGGCCATATGATATTAATATTCAAACCTTTGTAAGTTCCATAATATCGGACCCAAGGCACCCCTTTTGGGAACCTGCAAAGTTTATGTTTAAGAAATCAATCAAATGAAATAGAATACATAGTAGCCACAGTTTTAATAGTGTGCAAGATGAGACAAGAAAAAGAAGTGAAGAAGCCATACAAACTATATCAGTCACACATTCCACCTTATAAGTGGGATGTATTACAGAGTATATATTTGTTAAAAGATGTTACAATGAATCAAAAAAGAAAGAAAGAGAGAATCTTGCAACTGAAAGTTGATGTTGGTTAGAATTATACTCCCCATGTCTCACTTTAAAAAACAAAGTTCAAGAAAATGGCATTTCAGTAACTATATTGTCTGGAAATCTTTTAGCTGTCCCAATATATGCCTTGAAAAGTAAATCGCAGACGCACTTTCTTTGGTTTTTCCCATTTCAACAAAGAAGGATATAGTGTAACTTTCTTAACATTCTAATATAGGCTTCTATCACTATTTGCAATACAGGAAATAAAGGTTATGCTTCTCCCTCCCAAACTGAGAATGGACATCGTTCCCTCTTAGGACGTCTCAAAATGAGTTCAATTTCAAAATCAAAACACTAAATCTCTTTATTTATTTATTTATTGTATCTGATTCTAAATTCTTTATAAAGCAAGTTGTGATCTTGACAATTGATTATTGTTAAAGTAAAAAATTTCATTAAAAAAATTGACTTTAGAAATTGGACTCTAATTTTATGTTTAATTTTTGGTGAGAACTGAGAAGAACATTTCATGAACTTTTTATAGTATGTGACATAGCAAATAAAGCATGAAATAGGTTATGAAGGGAACATTTCAGAAGCTTTTATCAGATGTAAACAAGCAGATAAAGCATAAAATGGATTATGGTTACATATGTTTAATTCCACTAACAACAAAACTCAATAATTGATGAGTATTCATATGACTCATTCATAGGACAACAGCTGGTTTCCCATCCTATCAACAAACAGCTGTATCATATTGGTGTCCTGAAGTTGGAAATCTTCTGTTCTTTTAAAAATATTAGTAATAAACTAGTAATATTATCAACACTTAGTTGAACTATATGTTAGAAAATTGAACATGCTCAACCATAGGCAATCTGAAATATTCAATCAAAGATATAGTGCAAAAACTTCCAAACAGAGGTGACCCAATGATAACAGGAAGAAATTTTAACTTATGCAATGATAACTGCCATAAAAGTAGGCAAACTTCATAGAAGTTCGAGAATCATGCTGAACATTACTAATTTTCCTGTGAAAGCAAGAAGCCCCTTACTGCATGTGAATGTAAAAGAACTACAGACAAGGACCCATATTTTCAGATGCAGGTGATCTAGATAGAAATTCCAGACAGTAAATTAACTGAATAATCCAAATAGCTCATATAGAATAGAAAGTCTGACACGAGAATAATCCAACTAGCTCATATATGATAGAAACTAGAAAGTCCAATCTTCAAAATGAACCATGTCAAATTCCCTACAGGCAGCAGTGGCTAATTCGCATCATGTTTGGGCAAATGAATTATGAATCGGTAAAATGTGAAACAAGTCTAAAGCATTAAAACCAGATTGGGAGAATTCATAGTGACACACAAAATAAGCTGTTGTGCAGTATTGTGGAAAAGTTATTTCAAATGTTTGTTTGGTTAAAACTATAATTATTTTAAGAATAAGACTTCACATCTACGACAGGTAATTCTAAAAATATTTCCTTGTGCTTGTTCAGGTGGCACTTGAAAACACATGCCTATTTTTTTGAAATTAGTACATGTTGAATCTACTAATGTTGAAAATAATGCTACATAATTGAATATTTTAATTTAGAAGAACCTTAGCAGAACACTCCATGAAATACTTAACACATGTCATGGTCCTAGAAAAATAAAGATATTCTTTGGACCATCCTCCGTAGGCACAAGCAAAATAATAAGTTCAAAGCATCATGAAAGATAGCATGACATCTTCCAACAAAATAAGTAACAGTTTTAACTAATTATGTTTTTCACGCTAATTTGCATTTGTAAGAAAGATAACGAGTCTAAAATGGCAGAGGTAATTAAACAAGATCCTTTGCTGATATTGTTCCTCCAGTTACACATCCTGCAACAATTGTGCTTATCACGTTATGTTTTGCACGAGCCTTCAAACCAAAAGAAAATTAAAGCAATAATCCAAATAAAATATTAACCAACTGAAGCGTTATCCCTAAATCTTCAGAGAAGGATAAAACAAAGCATAAACTAGTAAAAAAAATTATAATCACAGAACATACAAAACTCCACATAGATTGGGTGCTCAAGCCCCACACCCTCCTTTCCTAAATAATTTGGAGTAATTCGAAAATTACTAATATAATAATACCTTTTCAACAACACATTCAGCAGCTGCGAAAATGAAGCCCGTCACAGCAAAAGCCTTGCAGGAACCCCAGTTCCTCCTACCCAGCCATCTATTCGTCCTCGTACTCGTCTTCCTCATCAACGGTAGCATCCTGATACTGCTGGTACTCGGACGCCAGATCATTCATATTGCTTTCTGCTTCGGTGAACTCCATCTCGCCCATTCCTTCACCAGCATACCAGTGCACGAAAGAACAACATGCCTGTATTTCATCAATCAATCAATCAAAACAAATCATAAATTCATCAAAACAAACAAAAACGAAGTGGAAATATATAAGAGAGAGAGATTGAAGTTAGCTTTGCAATTTGGGTGCCCTAGATGAGCCGCTAGCTTTGAGATCTGGCGGCGAGGAAGATTAAGAGATGAAGAGAGATTATAAGAGAGAGAGAGAGAGAAAGGATGACTCAGAGATTTGGGGAAGATGAGAAAATGAGAAAGTAAATTAACAGAGATGAAAAAAAATGGAGGGATACTGAAACATTAAATGGCGCCAACCGAAAAAATAGATCAATCTTCGCGTCATGAAAAAAGAGGAAGATGAACGTACCGTTTTAGATCAGTAAAAGTAACATTAGTAACACTTGTAACCATATAAATCTCTAGGGCTCCAGCTTAAATACAAATACAGATAGAGAGAGAGAGATGAATTCACTTGGAAGATTCAAAATGCGTAGATTGTTTCTCTCTCTATAATGCTTTTTAATAATCAGAAAGTATATATCCTCCGTGTTTTAATTTTAAGTTTTCACTTCCGCGCTATTTTTTTTAAGCTCCGTGTTTTTTAAATAGATAATATTTTCTTAAAAAAACGTTATAAATTTCAAACAAATTATTACCCCTTATAAATACATAACGTTTTTGCATATGTATCTATAACGTTTTTTGAAAAAACGTTGTTAAAAAAAATACTACAACGTTTTTTACAAAAACGTTGTTGTTTAAGTGTTATCTTTTTACTATTTTGTAGTAGTGAGACTGAGAGTCCAAGTTCGTAGAGCAGGAGACTTAGTTCACTGAGATTGCAGAATAAATTAAGCAAGTCTGACAAAGTCGTCAAGAGGAATATAAAAATATCAAGATTGCAAAGTGACTGAAGAGAACTCCAAGATCGCAGAACGACTTTAGACAACTGAACCAAGACATAGAACTACAATAATTGTAGAGTGATGATTGAGCTACAAAGAATAATAGAATAATTTGAGCTAACAAAGAATTGTAAAGTGATACAGAGCTACAACAATCACAAAATGAACTTATCTGAGGATAGACTCTACATCATTTCTCTAACATGAACCTTCTCCAACACACCTTCACCCTACATATCCTCAAAGTGTGTTTAACAGAAAGAAAGAAAGATGTCCAATCAGCCGTATTTCTAACGACTATATTTAAAAATCTGAGTCTACCATAACACACAATGAACTAATAAAGTTAACAAATGAGGCAGTTACAACATTATGCCAGTATGCTAGTCTTCATCAGAAAATTTTTGAGGTAAATAATTGTTGAAGCAACTATAACTTCCAACTAGCATTTTTCAAAGTGAATCAGTCTCTATGTGAGGTTAAGATGAGTTTTGGTAGCTCACCTGATTCTAAGTGAATCAGTCTCTGTGTGAGGTTAAGACGAGTTTTGGTGACTCACTTGATTCTGAGGGAATCAATTCTCTGTGTGAGGTTAAGACGAGTTTTGGTGGATCGCCTGATTTTGAAGGAGTCAGTTCTATGTGTGAGTGTGTGAGATAAAGTCTAAGTGACTCATTGTAATTGTGTCGGTGTATTTATGTTGATCCCTACTATATAGATTTGATGATGACTTAATCATGTATTCATATTTGCAATATAACTAGTAATAATATAACTGTTAAATTGTATATATGATATATGTTTTATCTGTTAATTTATGATTTCATTGTTGTTTAAGTTGAATAATTTTAAAAAAAGAAATTATTGTATAAGTGTTAAAGAAAAAGCAATTATTATTGTACAGTCCTTAAAAGAACAATCATTGTACAAAGACTTAGAGATCAAATTTGTTAGGTTGATCCAAACTACAAAGATAGACTAGTTAGGGATCAAATTTGTTAAGTTGATATATATTTTATGGAAAGATGAAACAGAGAAGACAATTTACTGACCTACGATAAATGATTGGGATGTCCTTATCAAGCATTCTCCAGTAAAAAGGAGTCCAGAATAAATTAGTCAAAGAAGTTAAGGATCAGAGTATTATTCAGTAATGACTATTTTATCAAGTGAAGAGGATACGTGGCATCCACTACAACAACATAAGTACACCAAACAGAGACAAACATAGTGGAGTCCATAGCCTTGCAAACTGCAGGTGTCCTTAAGAGCAAGATGATTCAGGTAGAAGAGCTAGAACTTACTTGGATAGAAGGTTCAAGTTTGCAGAGCTAAAGTCTTATTGGGAGTGCAGAGTGAACTAAGCACATCTGGCAAGATCGAGGAGCTGAAGGCTGGATCAAAAAGCGAATGCAAACAGAGAGTCAGATCACAAAATTGCCAAAGGATATCTCAGGAGTATTAAGCAACAGAAGGTACAGAGCAAGAACGTAAAGTTACTCATTTTGTAGAGCGAAACTCCTGACATCAACAATTAGTTGTACTATTTACCTAATTTTAAATAGAAATTTAAACGCAAGTATACTCGGCCCACAATTAATACAATGATAAAGAGAGTATCAAACCCATAGGAAATTAAAAATAATTATTACCAAACACTAATTTAATATCAAATTAATTTTATTTCAACAATCTCAATTAAATTATAATATAAAATCCAATTAAAATTATTAATTAAATTAAACTAATGAAAATAATTAAATCAGATTAAAAATACTTAAGATTACAATTTTCCCAATACTTCATTTAAACCACTTTACTCTCTTTTTAATTAATTAATTATATAGAATTGTTAACTGAGAATGCTTAACTATTTATTAACTTTTATCAAAAATTAATAAAAACATATATTTCAGTTATGTTGCTATATTCATGGAAAACACTTAAAATAGATTCATTAAGAACAAACTCTCAATATGTTACATGTGGCATATAAATATATTCATCTTATACACTATCATGCTGATCTTCCTAAAAAGAATTCGCATATTCACATGTTATCATATCCGAATCTACACCTATACTCCACTTTTGATTTCATATAGATTATCTCATTAATTATTACGTTAATAATTATACGAGAACGCACAAAATATGATAAATAATTCATGTATAATCATTAATAATTGAAAAGAAAATAAAATAAATAAAATTACAAATTGGGTTCAATTGCAATCTCAATTAAATTAGCCCATAACTAAATAATAAATTATCTACAAATAATTCAACATCTCAAAATTAAAAAAATAAAAGTAAAAGAAAAGAATCAACTATGTGTTTTGATATCCGTTTGTCACTCGAATCACAGTCTTCAATTCTTAAGCTTCGCATTTAATTCTCGAATCTCTTGCGTTGAATATTCGCTTCTAATTTTACTCCTAAACTACTCTAATATAATATTATGTTCTAAACTATGTTAATCTATATTAATATGCTGAAAACAAGTCTCTCTAGTGTATTTATAAGAGTACAATAATAATCATACGCAAAAGTGGAAAATAAATCCAATTAGGAATCAAAATGATTAAGAAAATTCGAACTGCTGCAATAACGCGTAACCAAACACGGCCTTATGCGCTACCAGCTGGCTTCCACTGAACCGCCTGAGCCACGCACACCTGGTGCCTAGTCCATAAGTTGCCTGAAACGACATCGCATAATGCCTGTTGCATTACCACTTAACCACGCATTGCATGGTCCCTTAATTCCTTCTGCCCGCAACCTCTAAATGACGCCGCATTGATTCCTCCTTATACGTTCTGCGCACAGCGCGGTTAACTGTAGTGCTCCAAGTTCCTTTCTTCAAAACACCGTTGTCGACTGCTACTTCTCTTGATCCACACGACATGCGCTCAGCTGCTGAGTTCCTTTTATTTACGAGATTGCCATCAGAGTTTAAATTACAGAAATACCACTTGCAGAAATTACGACATTGTCATTTCACTTTTAATTCCTACAAAATAAAATATAAAATATAAAAATACTAAAAATAATAATAATGCATAAAATTAAATTAAATACCTAAAATCAGTTAAAATACTTAAAAACTCACAATTAATTAAGCCTAAAAATATTAAATAAATAGGTATAAAATCTCAGTATCAAATACCCCAAACTTAACTCTTTGTTTGCCCTTAAGTAAAACAAAAATAAAAACTAAGACTACTAAATAAACCAAAATTGCTTATGCAATGAATTAATCTTGAATTTTAAAATTAACCTCAACAATTTTAAAAATGATAACTCAAAAAAAAATTAAAATTATGTAAAGTCTAAAGTTTTTAACATATTTAGTAATCTTACGCTACTCAAGACCATTTGTGCTTGTGTGAATCCAAATGTATTAAACTAATTTAAACTCAGATAAATTTATGAAATTAAATGCCTCATAAAAGATTTACACAATAAAAGAATTACAAAGTAAAACTCTATCTCACTTTTTATACCACCTTTCGCTAATAAAGGCAAATATAAATTAAAAGATCAAAAGATTTTTTCACGTTACGTATACTATGATCATTTTTTCTAAGTTCACCATATTCATTTCCAAACATATTATTATATTTTTTCTTCATTCATCATAGGTGAGTGCATTTTATGCTCCATCCCACTCTTTTTTTTATGCTCACGAGTGCGTTTTACGCTTCATCTCGTTTTTTTCACATGTTTATGAGTGACTGCGTTTTACGCTCTATGTTAACTCCCCACATGACTAGTAATTCAACTTACAAAGGATCAATTCTTCAAACAATCCTAGAATAATTTACCTAAATCATCTCCCCCAAATTATATTATAACTCATATTTTGCTTTAAGTTACGATCAAATAAGTTATAGAATTCATAAATATCTATCATAAGTAATTAACCATATATACCTTCTCTAAGTTAAAACTTACTTAACACAAATAGATATGAGTGCATAAATTTTATAGGATCTTAAATAAAATAATAACTAACAAATAGCCAAAATTCAGACTAACAAATATTTATCAATTTTCCAAAACATTATTAAATAAAAATTAAATTTTTTATCATTGACCAAAAATTTAAAATCCAAATTAAATTCATTGCCCAAGAGACACTACCTAAAAATATAATAAAATAAAAAAAATGTTAATTATTACACTACCTTATTTTCGTAGGAAACACGATTGCACTTAGCATGTGCAAACAAGTCTTTAAACCTCAAGGTTACCCCAAATAGACGAGTTGTGTCTCGTTAGGGTTTGTAGTGAATATACCCACAAAATTTTAAACTAAAATAAAACCTAATTTTTTTTTTTAAATTTTCAAAATTTACACTACAAAAAAATAGGGCTTTAGCAATAACTGATTTTCGTTGCTAAAGGTGTCAAATTTCGTTGCAAAAGCTATTTAGCAACGATTTAATTATCGTTGCACCTTTCGTTGCTCAATGAGCATTGCTAATTGTTTCGCAATGAATGTATTTTGTTCGTTGCAGAAGGTTATTCATTTTACAATGAAAGTTGACTTTCGTGCAAAGGCCCCGACTCTTTAGCAATAAAATTTTTTGTTGCAGAAACAATAAAAAAAACATTACTGAAAATCGCATTTCATTGCAAAAAAACATACTGATTGGCAACGAAATGAACACCTTTTTTTGCAACGAACATGTGGTTTCGTTGCAGTTGGTTCGATTTGCCAACGATCTGTTTCATTGCGGAAAAGCATGAAAATTATTGCCTAAACATGTTTTTGTTGCTGATTGTATACTTTTTAGCAATGATGTTCGTTGCTGATTATACTATTTTGCAACGAAATTATGATTAATCAGCAACGATAATGTTTGTTACGGGTTATTTTTTGGTAGCAACGATAATTGTTGATTAGCAACGAAACTATTCGTTGCTGTTTCTTTATATGTGCAAGGAAAATTGATATGATTTGCAACGATATAAACGTTGCCTTTTTATTTGGGTATAGCAACAATATACTCCTCGTTGTTATTAGGTTAATTTGTCGTTGCCAAAAATTATGTTTTAATGTCGTTAGCAACGAAAACTTGTTGCTAAATATATAAAAAGTTGTTACTATATCCTTAATTGTATAACTCTTTAGTAACGACATAGCCATTGACAGTATCGTTGCCAAATCAAAAATTGACAATCTTATTATGTACCTGATTAGCTCAATAATCCCATAGCAAATAATGGCAAACATAAAAATAAAAAACTAAAATATTATTAACTTAATAAAATCATCCAGTACATAATCCTTTATAATTATGGCTCTACTTCATACTGTTTTCTTTAATCCTATTATATCTCTTAAAAGAATGAAGATTTTTTATCTTTATAGGATTAAAAGCTAGAAAAAACTCAAAATCCTGGCAAAACTGATAGGTCTGCTATCCCTTTCGGAAGGTCAGCAATTTTCTGGAGTAGTGCGAGTCTGTTATTTCTGATTTTTTTCATTTTCCTGCATGTAGAAATTCACACATATATTAATACATATATTCTTATGCTTACTATGATATATGCAGAATGAACAAAATCACAATGAATTCTTACTAAAATAGATAAAGACCATGAATGCGTAATTTTTCATGCTCTGTTGAATAGGTCAAAACTGATCTTCTACAATATTGTCCGACGTTAAATTAGCAATGGCCTTTCAGTGCCATGAACCTTAGTCACCATAATAGTACAGATTTAGCCATGACTAATTCCACTACTTTTTCTGAATTGGCCAAAAGTTAAGGGGGCTTGACTCTCGATTCTCAATGAATTTTCCCTTGGATGAAATTTGCTACAATTTGCAAGCCTGACTCCTTGCACTGGGGGGAAAGATTCACCAACTAACGTGCATTATTAACATAGTATAATGTAAAATAGGCCCATCAAAGCCCTAGCTCTACCCAAAAAAATAAAAAAAATAAAAAAATATAAAAAAATAAAATTTGTGCCACTTGCTTTATACTACATAAACACAACCAGCTAGAAAACTATACAAAAAAAATAACAAGAATAAATTCCGCTAAAGCACCAAAAGACAATCAGACATGTACATGTATTCATAAGACGCATCAAATGGATAAACAGGTCATAAATGAATGCATCTATTGAAGGGAACAACTTTAGTTAATCCCAATGTCAAACTACAAAAGCCTCCGTATAGATGAACCAAAAATAACATCTGGAAATTGCAAATATATATATATAATAACATCCGGAAGAATTGGTAACTTTAACAGTAAACTAAAACCAATCCATCACTTTTTTCACTTTTTTCAATTCTATACTCTGTCTGAAAGAGTAACCAAATTATTTGAGAGCATGTGCAAAATTACTAGCTTTAAAGTGCACTAAGGAACTACAACGTCTAAAGTTAATTGGTCCTAAGGTTGACATATGCTAGCATATACTATATAACAAACACTTGATCACAAACAATGATGATACAAAACATGACAAATGAAGCCTACAAAATGAATCATAATTTTAATGAAATTCAAACTTTCTCTGTCATTGAAATTGATATCCTCCTTTTAAAATGAAAGGGCAATAAATTTTTAATCTTTCAAAGCAGCAAAACAAATTGTAAATTAAAAAAAAAAAACCTTTTTCCATGTAAACTAGAAAGAAAATAGAGGAGAAAGAAAATTTTAGACTCTGGAAAAGTATCAGTTATGTGTAAGAGAGAAATTCTTACTTGGAAGATCCCAAGGAACATACTTATAAATATCCACTTGCTTAATCAACTCAATATGAAGTGGTCACTGCTGAATCTTCTTTTTCAGATAGAAACCCACAAGTTTCTCGTCTGTAGGATGAAACTGAAAACCAGGAAACATTACATCATCAATTTTATTAGTTTTATTATTGCCATCCATATTTCTTGTTCTTCCGTTTCAACCTCCCTTGCCTACAAAGCTTAGCATTAAACTTTATGTAATATTTGTTCAAAATCTGCAACTTTAATCTAGAACAAGAACCATCTAAAGAATCATTAATAATTAATGCTCAAGCTTCTAAATTGTACTTCATGCTGTATGGGGATATTAAATTTAGCATGTTTTCGCACTACTCATGCTTTTAAATTTTATTTTATCTCCTTATTATTTTCTTTATATCAAGACAAAATGACAAAGTAATCTTCTAATCCCACGACTTTTATGACTTTATAAAATAATCATTCTTTGAATTGTTTTCTTTGCGGAAATATAATTTTTCTCCATAAATTTCCATTTGTATCAAACGACTTTAACACTGTCAGTTTCACTATAATTAGCCCAATATAGCACAAAGGATCGAGAAAAAAGACAATATAATGAGTAATTCAGTGTATTCCATTTTTGGTTCACCTGATATTTTCACCTACGTAACCTTGTGTCGTTCATATAATAATCTTCATAGGTATCATTTCCTGAATCAAACAATAATCGAGAGAAAATAAGTACTACAATATAGAATTATACCAACATAATCAATCTGTTTCACATAAATCAAAGTGAATGGAAACTCAAAGAAAACAATAAGAAGATGAATCAATCTTAGTTTTGATTTAATCATTTAGTCTTTCGATTCTGATAGGTATAATTATCCTGATTTGAAGACCATCAGTTCAATTTTTTATGCTGAAAAGTACCAGCAATTCTTGACGATCGCAATGTGATGTGATAAAAACTAGTAGCTGCAAGTGCACAGCGTCAAATTAAAGAACGGGTAAGTATAGGTCGAACCACATAAACTAAATTAATTTCAATGTTTCCTTAATTAATATTCCAAATAAATTAGAAATAAAAAATAGTGGAAATGATTAATTAACTAAATAATGCAAATTAAAAATTAATAACGAAAACTAATAATGAGAAAAACTACCTAGGAATCTGAATCCACTAAATACTGACATAATAATTAAATTCTTCCTTTTCTTAATTACTTTCTAATTATTTTTCTTCCCTTTAAAAATAGTTATTCATATAATTAATATGAGCAAGCATAGATTATGAAAATTTAAGGATTAACTATAACTCATCAAAACTTCATTGAGCAAGCATGAATTATGAAAAACTCATATCTTAACAATAACCTATCAAAACCTCACAATTAATTTAGAATCAAAACGAATTATGCGCGAAGGTAAAATTGAAGAAATAAACAATTAGACATTAATATCGGAACGGAAATAATATAATATTATGCAATACTTAATTTCATCTTCATCCTAGATATTAAATTTTTAGCTATCCATATAATTAAAAATAAAGAAAAATAAAATTAAAGTTACTAATACTAATTGTATAAAATAAAATAAGGCTTGATGAAACAATAATTATAAAAAAACTAATATTAAACTAATAAAGCAATTGCTACAATGAATGAGTAATGCTCCCTCCTTGCAATCTGTGCATAAATGATATAAGAAACAAAACACAAAAGTTTCCCTGCACCTACTTTGTCGACAATGAAAGAAAAATAATAATAATAAATTGCTCCCTACTCCTACCGAAACTAAAAGAGAAAAGAAAATAAATTATCATTCTACTCTCTAAAATAAGACTCTTATTTATAGAGAAAATGAATTGAACCCTAATCTAATTTGGAATAGCTTGAATTCTTCTTCTTTTTTTTTACTTCAACTTTTACATGGTAATCTTTATTGGAGTCCAAATAAAAATCAACTTGAAAACTTCTAGAATCCTTTTCCAACTCAACTTCAACTATTTATTTATTTTCTGTAAAATAAAATAAAATGTATTAATTAAATTAAATAAACATATTGAATAATAAAAATGAGAATATTAAAACGTATAATTATGTGTCTATCAAATACCCCTATACATAGATTTTACTCGTCCTTAAGTAAAACAAAAAATAAAATAAAATCTAAACTACACCATTTTTGTAGGAAACACGATTGCACTTAGCATGTATAACAAGCCTTTAAACCCCAAGGTTAACCCAAGTGAATGAGTTGTGTCTCGTGAGGGTTTCCCATTGCATGGTTTTTTCTGCTAAGTCTTCTAAAAACTCCCAAGCCATTTCCTCATCATTTTTTAGAAAATCCCCTTGACACATTGATTCTAAAATCTTTTTAGTGGAAAAGTCTAAATCTTCGTAGGAAATTTGACACAATCTTCATTTCTCAAATCCATGGTGTGGACACTGGGATAACAAATTTTTAAATCTATCAAAATATTTCCAAAATGACTCATTTTCAAGTTGGCAAAACTGATGAATTGTAGTCCTAATTTTGAAAGTTTTGTGATTTGGAAAATATTTTTTTAGAAATGTAACAATAAATCCATCTCAGGTTGTTATGGAATTATTTGCTAGGCTATATAACCACTTTTAGCATTATCTTTTAAAGCGAATGTGATCAATCTTAACATAATCGAGTATGTCGACATTTGTCGAATTTTCATTAAAGCACAAACTTCTTCAAATTCTTGAAGGAATAAATATGGATCTTCTACCCCAGTGAACTTAGGTAACATATTTATAAAATGTAGTTTAAGTTTAAAATTATTACAAGTTACCGGTGGTAGACCGATGCATGAAGGTTAGGCAGAACGAGAAGGATAACATCGATCCCTTAAAGAAAGGGTTTGCGTTTCCTCCATTTTTAAAGTGAGATCTTTTAAAGTGAATTCCGACACTAATCGGGATGTTTTGTCCCTAACCCACACTTTTTGCATGCACTACTAACAATAAACAAATTAAGAATACAAAAACAAATAAGAGAAAAAAAAATAAAAATAAAAATAAAAACTACTTCTAAGGTCAACTTAAATAAAATCTAGACAGCTCCTAACTGTTCCAAGTTACTCTTTAAGGTCCACCAAATTCGAAATTAATCACACCACTAGCCAGATAAGTGTAAGAACGGGGGAGTCTCTGTAGGTACGGTGACTAATTAAGTAACCATGCGTTCTTTATGTGTTTACCTTTTGAACCACTTGCCTAGACACTAGTAGTTTGATTAATTTAAAATTCAGACTCCTCTTAGAGTCCCTTGTCCTAATTGAGCTCGAGAGTCCTAGGGGCCAATGTCTACTTGATTTTATTTAGTTGGTTATGTAAAGTGTGATTGTTTGTGAGGCAAAGAAGGGTGATGAAATCTCCACCTTATCTTGTTACAGGTTTTACCCTTAATGTTAAATTAAAAATAAAAATGCACAAATAGAAAAAAACTGTAAACAAATAAAATGTCCTAAAACTATGTGAATTACTTAAGAATGAGAAATTTGACGTACCTCAATTCTCCAGCAATCACCACAATTTATATTTAACAAAAATAAAGTATAAACCTAAGCAGGATGTGCTCTACGTGAGTGAATTCATGAATGCGGCAATTAGATTTTAAACTAAAAATAATAAACTAAACTATTATTTTTTTGTTTTTTTTCTATTTTATTAAAAAAATAATAATAAATGTGGAGATACGAAGTACCAAGAAAGCGCAACAACAAAATATGTGTTTTTGCTCATTCGTTCTGCTTCGATAATCCTGAAAAATTAAAATTAAAATATTAGTGGAAAAAAAACTAATTCGAATAAAAAAAATTAAGGAATAAAAAAAAATTAAATCTAGTCCCGGCAATGGCGCCAAAAACTTGATGTGATAAAAACTAGTAACTGCAAGTGCACAGCGTCAAATTGAAGAACGGGCAAGTACAAGTTGAACCACAAAGACTAAATTAATTTCAATGTTTCCTTAATTAATATTCCAAATAAAATAAAAATAAAAAATAGTAGAGATGATTAATTAACTAAATAATGCAAATTAAAAATTAATAACAAAAACTAATAATGAGAAAAACTACCTAGGAATCCGAATCCACTAAATACTGTCATTATAATTAAATTCTTCATTTCCTTAATTACTTTCTAATTATTTTTCCTTCCCTTTAAAAATAGCGATTCATATAATTAATATGGGCATGCATAGATTATGAAAATTTAAGGATTAACTATAGCTCATCAAAACTTCATTGAGCAATCATGAATTATGAAAAAATCATATCTTAACAATAACCTATCAAAACCTCGCAATTAATTTAGAACAAAAACGAATTATTCGCGAAGGTAAAATTGAAGAAATAAACATTAATATTGGAACAGAAAGAATATAATATTATGCAATACTTAATTTCATCTTCACCCTAGATATTAAATTTTTAGCTATCCATAGAATTAAAAATAAAAATAAAAAATTAAAGTTACTAATACTAATTGAATAAAATAAAATAAGGCTTGATGAAACAATAATTAAAAAAAATAATTAATATTTAACTAATAAAGCAATTGCTACAATGAATGAGTAATGCTCCCTCCTTGCAATCCGTGCATGAATGATATAAGAAACAACACACAAAAGCTTCCCTGCTCTTACTTTGCCAAGAATGAAAGGAAAATAATAATAATAAAAAGCTTCCCTACTCCTACCGAAACTAAAAGAGAAAATAAAATAAATTATCATTCTACTCTCTAAAATAAGACTCCTATTTATAAAGAAAATAAATTGAACCCTAATCTAATTTGGAATAGCTTAAATTTTTCTTTCCTTTTTGACTTCAACTTTTACATGGTAATCTTTATTGGAGTCCAAATAAAAATCAACTTGAAAGCCTCTAGAATCCTTTTCCAACTCAACTTCAATTATTTATTTATTTCATGCAAAACAAAATAAAATGTATTAATTAAATTAAATAAACATATTAAATAATAAAAATGAGAGTATTAAAATGTATAATTATGTGTCTATCACAATGCAACATCTTGAACAATCAAAAATGAGTGTATTTCCTGCGCCTCCCCCTTTTTGTACATTTTGAATTTGGTGTTAAGTATGTTAAATTGGTAGGACCGCCAAAACCTAAATGGAGGTAAACTTGAGCTTTTTTGAGTAAGTTTGTATTCATTCACTTATGAACAGGCAAGAAAAAGACCAAATATAAAAAAGCAGCAGCAGTATCTATAACATAACATAATAATATTATATATCAAATTCTATTTTTGCGTGTTTTAAGAAGGCAATTATTTTTTCACAAAAAAAAATATTTGATCATTGCTTGTCTAATATTGTAGGTGGCTTTAGTTGATAGGGAGATGCAACTTGCAGTGACAGATGCCCAACATAAATCAAATAAGGTACCAGTAATGTGAAACTTAAATTATATTGCCCAACCTAATTTATGTTCTGGACATTAGCTTAAATCTGATGCGCTTTTGGTGTAAGACATACTCACAAATTGAAAAACAAAAAGGAAATTTTGTATTTATGTTGGACCATAATTCATAACAAGGAACAAGGAAAAATGTTTGCCCCAAACTCTTCACTAATCATGATTAAGTTTTCATTGTTCTATTTCTATAGAAAAGTATCTAGTGGAACACCATCATAAATCATGCCTACCCATGGGCACCTACCTAAGCCGGTAACATCATACATTTACAGAAGAGCTGGAACCAATCAGAAGGCAAGAACAATCTGAAGGTGAACATTATGTGATTGGCATATATCATGTGTTGAGAAAACTTAAGCTTATTCATACTCTGAGTGTGATGTTTGTAAAAGTAGATGCATTGGTATAGTATACAATACAATCCTTATATTGCCGCTAAGGAAAGTAGCAGAAGTTATATACTTTTCAAGGCATTTTTCCTAGAGTTTTTACTTTTCTGGCTTGAACTCAAAAAGGGTCTGCATTTGGAAGCTATTTATTTACTCATTTATGTCTCCTAGACCAATAAATAAAGACTAAAGTTAGGCTAATTGATTGATGTCAAACAGAATAATCACATACAAAACTAAGATGTACAAAAAAGATCATTATCTGGTATAAAACCCCCCACTAATGCAGTCTAATGGCATCGAGGACTAAGAAAAAAAGTGTAGACAAAATCCTGATTAATACATTGAGAAAAAACCATATGCATGAACGCACCAACTTGATATATCAATTTTTCTATTCCAGTGTATGTACATAACATCAGGAAAAATAAGTGAAAACAATACTTTGCCTCAAAAAAAGACGTTTGGGCTTCTACTAGAAATATGCATCAAGATTGGAAACCTAATGAATAAACATAAATGAGATCCATCTGAACACTTTTTATTTGATGTTAGAACATGTAATAGTTAGTGATTTTTTGGTCAGAAGGCTTAACTTTAGAGTCTTAACAAAGTATAGACACAAAAATTTATCTTGGTATGAGAGTGTTGAGAGTGTTGTTTGAACAATCTTCTCCTACATGCCAAATGAGAGTGTTGTTTGACTAAAATTTATACATATTAAGGTTTTTCAAAGACACAGCTACTACTTCTTTCTTTTTAGTTTTTTCTAAGTCATAATGTTAAGACAAAAAAGAAAACAAAAAGTATGTCCAAGTATGTCATTGGCAAACTTTAACATGTGTAAAAATATCAAATGGTACTCCCATTACCATTTATCAATTTCTTTACTTTCCTAGTTTGTAACACTATGACTTCATAAAAATCGTTGTCAAACTCGAAATTAAAGATAGAAGTGCAAACAGAGAAAAAAAACACTACAAAAACTAGGGGCACTGCTTACCCTAAAATAAAAGCTTAAGAAAGGTGCACGTGTCATATAGAGACAATCCCCAACATATCTATTAGACAAATACATCATGGTTGTTGATGATGGAGTTTCAAAGCCCACTTATGCTTTACATTGGCACTCACCTTGAGGAAGGTGGCCTTTAAATGTCCATAAATATTTTGCTCGCAGGAAGCATCCCTGATACTAAATTATATTATAAAAATATTGGCATATATAATGTGAATAAGAATGACTCTTGAATGCAAGTTGTTATCACTATTGCTAAGTTTACATAGAACGTTTTAGAAATGATGTTTAGTCTATATGTTTTGTAGATTTAACTATTAATGACAAGTTAAACTTCCATTATTATGTTGACGTTAAGTGTTTCTATAACATAACACAAGGAAGATTAAAATTTAAAATTCGAGAGAAGTTAAAATAGTAGGGAAGAAGTAAAAGCAGAAAATGGCATCTACCTCTATTTGATCTATTTATAATAGTATAACCTCGAACATAACCAATAGTGTTTCTAGGTGTAACATCTGAAACTGCATTCCTGAGTCCATAACCAAAAGTGTCAAGTCTCTCGAGCTCTAGAGAAGATGACCACCAACTAGGGTCCTTGTAAACTAAACCCCCCCCCCCCCCCCCATAGAAGTTCCCAAAGGTCCCACATCATGACCACTGTTTGGCGCAGTATATGATGAAGTTGAAGTAACGTTTCTTCTTATGTTCCTTGCATAACCTCCCCCACCCAAGTCAAAGCTACTTTCACCAGTGCTATAACTAATGCTTCCAATGTTGAAAGCAGTCAATAATTATGATACATGTCAATAATTTTTTTCCATATAATTAACGAGAAGTAATTGAGCAAACGAGAAACAATTCACTATCAGTTTCATATTTATAAAAAAATAACAAGTGCATAGATCGATCAACCAAACCTAAAAACTTAATTAGCCCAATATAGCACAGAGGATCGGGAAAAAATCGGCACACGAAATCGAGAAAACCCTAAATCATTATAATAAGAATACATAAGAGACGAACATATACCAGTTTTGATGAAATTTTAGTTTTCTTTTACCATCTCCATCTTTCTCGCGAATTAATCGTTGCCCCATAGATGGTTCGACTCATTCAATTCCACGGGAATGAGGTCATTTCTAACACACTCCACCGGTTCTTCCTTCAGTTTAAAGTGATTTTAATGGATGGTTTGGGTCAATTTGATCTGAAGGCTATAATCACTTGCAAAGGAAAATTGTTTGCACCAGAAACAGATCAGGTCTTACAAAAAGAAAAATCATTTGCAAAGTGTGTAAAGGTTATTAAAAGTTTGGGGGGAACTAAAAAGATCTAGAGGGAAAACTAAAAAAAATCGAGGAAAATCAAATAAAAATAATAATTATAATGTGCTTTGATTACCAACATTTGGTAGTGGATTCCACGTATAGTTCTTTTATTGGATAGCTTGAATGGTGGAATCTCAAAACTTAAGTATTCGTCTTATACCATTAGATCAAATTTGGATGGCCCAAATTAAAACCTTTATATATATATATATATATATATATATATATATATATATATATATATATATATATATAGGAAAATTTTCAAAAGCGAACTTTAAAAAGCGAAATAAAGACGAACCGTCGTCTTTGGTATCTATGGCGACGGTTCGACCCGTCGTCATAGAGTGCATGGCTATGGCGACGGGTCGAGCCGTCGTCATAGATACCAAAGACGACGGTTCGTCTTTAGTTCGCTTTTTAGGGTTCGATGGAGAAGGGGACTATATATATATATATATATATATATCTTTAGTTAATGTAATTGAAATGATTAACATACATCTTTAATAGAGTATATACTTAAATATTTTTAAAAAATATTTTATATTAATTTAATATCTATCTTTAAAATTAGAAATATTTTTGTGAAAATATATTTTAGTAATTAGCATTCAATTTATTTTTTTTAATACAACAAACTAGTAAGTGTAGGATTCTATAAAAAAAATATTCAATTATAAATAATTAATTTAAAATGTCTAACATGCTTAAATTCACACGCAATTTACAAAAACGATCATATATATATATATATATATATATATATATATATATATATATATATATATATATATATATATATATATATATATATCTGTAGTTAATGTAATTGAAATGATTAACATACATCTTTAATAGAGTATATACTTAAATATTTTTAAAAAATATTTTATATTAATTTAATATCTATCTTTAAAATTAGAAATATTTTTGTGAAAATATATTTTAGTAATTAGCATTCAATTTATTTTTTTTAATACAACAAACTAGTAAGTGTAGGATTCTATAAAAAAAATATTCAATTATAAATAATTAATTTAAAATGTCTGACATGCTTAAATTCACACGCAATTTACAAAAACGATCCAAACTAAGAGGTTTAGTGAGTATATTCGTTATATTATGCACTATATCTATGTTTTTTGATTAAGCATGCGACACAAGATTCTTACTTAAATTTATAGCATTAGTATCATCACATAAAATAGACACGCATGAATTGATATTACATTTCTTGCATTTCATAAATTGATATTATATTTTTTGCATTACATAATTCAATCTAGTATTAGCTATATCAATTTCGTATTGCTATGTCAATTTTATACTTAATATATACTAATTCTTGTAAAGTCTAAACTCGTAATTATGTATTAGCTTAATATTTTAATTTTTTAATATATATGGTATATATGATAAATGTTACTAGTTTTCTTATATCTTATTCAATTTTGTAAGTATCTTTATGTGTCCTAGTATATATATATATATATACACTATATTAGTATGCCTAATAATTTGATACACCAAATGTTGACTCCCTTATAACAAATGTAGTAGATGAAGTAAAGCCATAATTCCTAATATGTGAAGCATAAGTAGAGCTCCAAACTGAAAGAAAGGATGAGGGGCATTATAAAACAGAGGTTGGGGCATTATGAAACAGAAAATGAAGGACAATATGAGGCTAAAAAGTTGCATTTTGAAAGAGAGAAAAAGATTCACTATCAAACAGAGGATGAAGAAGAAGGCAATTGTGAAATAAATGGGGAAAGAACAATATAACTTTACTATTAAATTAGTTTTTCTTGAAAAAAAAATGTTTATAACTAGTAATTTAATTTTGTAATGTTTTTACCTTGACTTATGTTAAAATCAGCATATCTTCAATAATCACATTAAAATTAATATTTTTACTCCATAAACTTTTTGGAGAGTTACACAATATATTATAACGTAAACTAAACTCTCTATAACTGTTGTGTATAACAAAATAAAATAAAAAATTTATAACTATAATATATATATATATATATATATATATATATATATATATATATATATATATATATATATATATATTAAGATTAAATAATAAATAAAACTCCCATAAGCATATTATTAATGTTTTAATCAAACATTTTAAAAAAATAAAATTAATTAAATATTCAATATAAATTGTTAAATATAATAATTTATTTAATTAAAGAATACTCTATTATAAATTACAAACATTCGTATAGAATACTACTACTACATATACAACCTATTATAAAAGGAGTTACCAAGCAAGAGTGACATTTGCAACTGCAAACACCATAGAAACACACATAAATGGCTCATCCTCTTTGGCCCAATTTCTATTCAAATCTCCAATTTACCATTTTATAAAAAATATAATACCCCGCATCTTCTTTGGCCCAATTTCCATTCAAATTAAATCCATTATAAAAAATATAATACATTTAATTTTTTACAATAAAAATTTATTTTTAATAATACTTCTTAATTAACTTACAATATCGACTATTTCTTTAATCAAAGTACATAAATTTACAATAATTTAAACTTTTAAATCTTATACATTGACCATGAAAAACAAAGAAAAAAAAAAGATAAGGCTCTTATGTGGAATAGACCACAAATACTAGAAAATTGCTCATCTATTTTGTAGAAAGATTTAATTTGAGCTTATTCTTAGTTAATTTACGTTATCCTACCACTCAAATTGTAATGTAATTAATTTTTTAAAATACAATTTTATTCTTAATAATATTTTTTAAATAATTTACAAAATTAAATGTTTTATTAATTAAAATATTAAATAACAATAATTAAAAATTTTAAATATTGTAAATTGACAATAAAAAAATTATAATACTTAAGACTCTTTTTGTGAAACAGATCACAAATATGCTAAATTATTATTTTTCTGTTCTACAAAAGGGTACTTATATTTTAGTTTGTTATTAACTAATTTATGATATCCTAAAAGTTAAATTTAAATCTAGTTAAGTTTTTGAAATAATAATTTTATTTATAATAATATTTCTTAAAGAGTTTACAATATAATTTAAAATCAAGCTGCCTAATTCAGGAGTTGTGTACTTGGTTTGGAAAAGGAGTTAGATGCGAAACATAGATCAATTAAGGTTTATCCTCTCCAGTTTGAGCCAAGATTCATATACGGATGCACAGATGTTTGATGTCTTGTGATTTATTATTTATTGCTTTGTATTTGCCAAAACTTTTAACTTACAATACTACACAACCTTGTAGGAATTGGATAGGCAAGTTCCTTTGATGGATGAGGAAGGCTTAAAGGAGAAAATTAGAGACCTAGCCCCACATAATAATCAAGTTGAAGAACAACCGAAACATGTGAAGGGTAATTCTTTCCCTGTAAGTGAGTTCTCCTATCCTTTTCTAGAAAAAAACATGGTTGTGGGGGAATTTTGTTCAAATCAAAAGGGGCTTATTGTTGCGGGTAAGGTGTTTGATAACATGCCTAGGAGGGTTCTAATTTCTAGCTATGTCGAGGAGGAGGTTTGTGTGCACATTATGATTGATGTAGTGCCTAGGAGGGTTCTAATTCTAGTTATGCATTTTGTTCTACATGTAGACATCATGTTTGTGAAAATATTTCATTCATACTTTGAATCACATACTAACTATAAAGGGAAGTAGAGAACTCTGAACAATTTAAATGTGCATGCTTTGATGTTCTTTATTGATTTGGGCATTTGGTTTTGTGCTTGAGTTAAATTTCATTAGCTGGAATTGATACTTTAACAATGAACACATTTTTTATTGGTGAAAGAAAAGAGAATTTCTTTATTGCATCTTGGGGTTGGCTCCATCTAATTAAACTGAGATTCTTTATTTCTTGGTTAGACTATATGATTATTGTGCGTAAGAGCAAAGATGGAAGATATATAAATTGCTAAATTCAGAAGTAAAATAGTTATTGAAGGGACCATAATACTATCTTTCTTTTAGGCAAAAAGAGTAAACAAATGATGTCATAAATCACTAATTGACTGTATAATTTCATCTGAAGGGCATAATCTGTTTATAAAAGGTAGATAAGTAAGGGTAAGCATAAATACGATAATAGTTTTACACTTCATACCTCTAAATGTGATTTCGTATATGGATGCTATACTTTTCTTAACTTGAAATGCTTTAAAACCAATCGTATTTCTGTTATGCAATTCAATTTTCTATCTCTCATTATCCTTTTGTCTATGTGCAGACTATAGATGATGATCGAGATATACTGGCAAAGTCAAATGGAACGTTTTTTGGAGTAATTGTGTAAGATCTTAGATGTGTATTTTTCTAATCATCGTGAAACATACAGCACAAAAGGTCTGTGTAGTGGAATTGGAATCTAGAAAGTTAGAAGTATATTTTCATTTTCGTTTCTCATGGAAGCTTGTGATTTGTTATAGGTGTTTACCTTCATGATCCAATAACTCTTCTGGCAGCTATTAATCCTTCACTGATAACTTACACAGAAGGTGCAGTGAGAGTCTAGACAATTGGCATCACAAGAGGTCTGATAATATTCTATGACAAACAAAAGGCGTAAGAGTGGTTTAACAACTCAAATTATCACTTTATTTTGAAGAGGTAACCTAAAAATCCACTAATTTTATTTAGTTGACCAGGTTTATTACTTCATTTGGACTCAACTAAGAATTTCTAATTAATGTGTTTCTTTCCTCCAATTATTTTAATAAGAAAAAAATTTTGAACTAAAAGCAGACATTAAAAGTTCACATACACAGTTATGTCATTTTGTGTATTTTTGACATTTAGGGAAGCATATATGTAGTCAAACTCTGAAGGTGAATCTTTCCACCAAAGATCTGGTTTTAGTGCTACTTTCACCTGTATCAATACTCCTGTTTCAATTTAGGATGGGAATATGAGAAATTAAAGTCGTTAATTTATTACTTCTAAGTTCTAACTAATATAAAAGCTAAATAGTAGGCCAACAAAGAATGATTAATGAATTAAGGAAACACAATATGTTGCTTGAATAACAATGAAGCACAATTTTTTTGCAGGTGATTTGTAAAGCACTCTTGTTGCAGTGAAGGATTGTGCATATGAAGTCAATGTTGTGATATCTACTTTTGTGAGTGTAACCAAGGGACATACTGCTTTGACATCTGAATGTGGCTCCGTGCTCAAATAGGTATAATTTTATAAATATTGACATGATAATGCTTTATTTTTACTGAAGGATTTGTTTAGTGGTGTCTATAGAGAAAAATATGTAACGATGGTTGGTTATTAGATGTGTTAGTTCCCAATGACACGAAAGATATCTAGAAGGGGGGGGGGTGAATAGATTCTTTAAAACTTTTTAACTTTTACTTCTTCCTTTTAAGATATAATGAATACTTAATCAATAAGTTTAGCACAGCGGAATGTGATTTAGTTACCCCTTCTTGTTTTGTAAAACTAATAATTTAGTAAGCAATTATATAGTAGATATAACAATTAAAACACACAAGATAAACAACACGAGGTTTTAAGTGGTTCAGAGTTCACAAGACTCCTACTCTACTATTCTGCTCTTCAAGCAGCAAATTCACTAAGGATACTTTTACAATTTCTGAATCACTTAGATTCCTTCAAGACCAACAGTCTTGGAACTCTAGTTCACTAAGAACTCTTCAAGTCCAGTAGACTTGGATACTCTAGTTCACTAAGAACTCTTAATGTGAGTAGTTATGATTTGGGTGTACTACTGAGTTGCGTTTAGCATATGTTTCTGAATAACTCAACAGTGAGGCAAGATTCTTTTTCAGTTTTGATCTTTTCGAATTTTTGCGTATTGCTCTCTTTCTTGTGTTTTTCAGCCCTGTTTGTCTTCTTCAGATCTAGAAGCTTTCTATGAGAGCTTCTGTCTTTTTCCCGTTGGAGTGCCTTCTCTTAGCATCCGTTTCTTCCCGTTACCTCACAGAGGGGAGCCTCTGAATATTATATTAATATAACTCATTAATGCTCTGATGAGATATTAATTGATCTCCTATTTTAGTCCATGGAAGAGGTTTCCTTTTTTCTTGGGAACAAATGTGTCAGTCGTAGGATTCTACCAACTTCCATAGAGGCATTCAATTTTCCACAACATATGATAGATAGGACACAGAGCTGTGACTTTATCGCTACCTTAAAAGTCTCATTTTGTCGTTCAGCACACCTTAGTCAGTTCTCTGACTTTTTTGACTTTGAACCCTTGGCAGAAGCTCTTCTGTCACATCAATGCAGATTGTTCTTCTCAACAAAATAGCTTTTGATCTTTTAGTTCAAGGTTCTGATCTGAGAGTCGTAATGTCTCTTGCCTTTTTGCTCAACGACCCTCCATGATCAACTCTACGAATATTCTTGTTGTTGTGATTGTTCTGCAATAGACCATCTCTCATTGACATCGTAGAGTTTACTCTACTGTCACCCTATTGGACGTAGAGTCTGTTCTTTGGTTGCTCGCTTTGGTCGTAAAGTCTGTTGGTCATAGAGTCTTTCTTGAGCATAATCGTAGAGTCCATTCTACGATTAGATTAAGTCATTGAGTCTTATTGGCGTGAGGTCGTAGAGTCTGTTCTGCGGTTGCTCGCTTTGGTCGTAGAGTCTGTTGGTCGTAGAGTTTTCCTTGAGCATAATCGTAGAGTCCATTCTACGATTAGATTATAACAAAAGATCAACCTAACAGTTTTGATCTATTTAAATCTAGGTCTTTGTACATCACAAAAGACTTTACAATTCAATAAATTTATATCAAAAGATCAACCTAACAGTTTTGATCTTATCTAGTTAAGTCCTTGTACATTATACGCAATCAAAGGTCTTTACAATTCTGCTATTGGATGCATTTAACAATCTTAATTCTTATCATCAAATTAATCATGCAATGTTCAACAAAATGCATTAGATAGGACATGTCTTAACTGCAAATTCATCTAATGTGGTAAAGTTTGACAAAAATCCTTTTTCATTTATGCATGTGTGTGTTTTGGGGTCTAGGCTAGGTTGTGTTTGTGCTTATACCCTTGGACTCCTCTACAGGTTCTGGAAATAACCAAAGATCTACACAATGTTCACAGCTTGGGGAAAGAGGCTGCAACACTACACTTTTCTTTGATGAGTGATCTTTCTAAGGTTTACTTCTCTCTTAATCTTGATTATTCTTTTGTCCAAAAATATCAATTTATGCTTATGTTTCAACAATTTTACTTTTTCATGAGAGTTCTTTAATTAGTTCACTTCTAAATGTGCAATTTCTTTTATTCTAAGCAAACAAACAAACTGCCATGATTGTGATTCACTTAGGCTATGAGGTTCCTGCTCAAGCTATTATATTAAATGCACTGCAGTTGTCTACTGATCATAGCACAAGCATTGAAGAAGTAAGTTCCTAGTAGACTATTAAAGCTGGAGTATTTTTAGTTCTTTCATTTGTTAGAATATTCTTAGGTTCATAACAATGCTTCATTTTGTTCAATGGGTGTGATGACAATCATACTGAAGTGAAGATATAGTTAGTTATAGCCTGTGTAGATAACAGCTATGAAGCTCCAAAATCCAATAGACATTACATCAAATGACTCTCAAGTTGACTGTATTTATTCTAGTGCAAAGACTCAAGTTTGTATTTTCATTTGGCTTTCCAGGTCTATAGAACATTCACTACACCAAGTCATACAAAAACTAATCAATTGTTCAATGTATTTTTGTAATCACTATAAAATGGGGAGGGGGAAAAGTGGCATAACATGAGTTTGGGACTTTCAGGAAGACAAAAACACTTAGTTTCACTATTTGAAGAGTCTGACCTGCTAAGAATCTCTAATTGCATCTGGAGTTTTAGATCTCTTCCTTTAATTAGTTAATGAGCACCGTCTGCTTCTGGAATATGAGGTTGTCTCATTCTGGCTTTGTTTAATACAAAATCTTACTTTGTTAAACTGTGATTTTCTTTTTTACTGGGTTTAGATGCTCTGTTAAAGTGTCTACTTCAACTTCTCAGACAGGCATTTAACAAAATCTTTCTTTATTTACCCAAAAAATTAGCCATCCAAATAACTTCTTACCAATTTTAATCTTGTTTGTCATGCCTTATTTTTAATTCAAGCCTCTTATACCACGAATCGTCAAGCTGAAAAATTTATTACCACGAATCATCAGGCCTTATAATTAAGTCAAGCCTCTTGTACCACGAATCATCAAGCTGAAAAATTTATTACCATTAGTGCATCGTAATCTTGACATCTTACTCATTGGCAAGTTCTTCATCTTTATCTTTTACCTTCATATAGCTTTCTTTCTTCCTTTATCTGCTTTCCTTCTATTTGTGTCTCAATGGAGGTATATCATTACCTCATATATAGTAGGTTCCCAAATTGTTGATTCACAGTCTCAACAAGTTGATCTACAATGAAAGAATATACTGAAAAAATTGACTAGACGCTCACCGTGGTCCAACTCATGAATATCTGAAGATATGTTTGGAGTAATGACCAGATAAAGAAAGAAAGAAAGAAGAAGATATGTTTCAACCATATAATCTATTTCCTATTCATATATTGTTTCTTTGTTGACTAGTCCATTGGCTGACTCCTAAAAGGTTCAAAACTGATCAAGTATTGACTTGTGATGGTCGACTAATGTAAGAATAAGTTTATACCTATCCATTATTGTTTTGAATTATATCTGGAAGCTTTGTTGGATAGCAGTGATTCAATTTTCTGAGGGTTACACTCATTAGTCTAAGATAAAAATCTTTTAAATTGTTGATGCTTTCTTACTGGGTAAGAAACTTGCTTACAAAAAATAAAATTAAAGAAAGTGTAAGAAGCCTGCTTTCTCTTTGCCCCTTACTGACGTGGTTTTATCATTTATTCAAAGCCTCTTTGTAATTTTTTTGAATTTAAAAGAATGAAATATTCGAGCAAGGACCTAAATTATACAATTTTATTATTTTAGGAAAAGGGGGCAGTTTTCTGAGAGTTGAGAAGCATGGGGTAAAGAATAGAGCCATATTAGATACATTACTTAAAATATAATGTTCCATGATGTGTTATTCTCCTTTGATCGAACTCGTTGAAAGCAATCTGTGCACCTAAAATTTAATAGAACCTCGTCTAAATGTTCTTTTCCTAAAAATGTTCTCTTTTATTGTTATTTTTTTATTTATGGTGTAATACTTAGATGGTTCTCTCATATTTTTGCTGCATATTAGCTCTAATTTTTCGATAAGTTTCTCACAACTAAATTATTACAGGAAGTTATAAGAATCAAGAATGAGCATCCTTATGATAGGAATTGTATTGTGAATGATAGAGTAAAAGGTCGTCTTAAGGTTACTCGTGCGTTTGGGTTGGATTCCTAAAACAGGTATGTTATTGTTGGTTGTCATAATACCTTTCTTATGGTTTTCTTAGGCAGTATGTAGATCTGTGCTTGTATTACTGGAATTGTATATACTATTTATTCATTTTTGATGTAGATGCTTGCAAATATTGCATTATAATTTTCTATTTGCATCACATGGATGTATCGAATTACAGGACATAATGCCAACATTTTTTTATTACTGCAAACTTAGTTTGGTGAAGATAACTCTTCTTTATGTGATTGTGTTTCACTTTGCTCTATTGTTTACTACATTACCTTTTAAAGTTGCTAGCAATCTTATAAGTAAATTTCCTGAAATCAAAATATTGCCATTAATGTGTGTGCGTGTGAGCACGTATGTGTGCCTATGTAGATTAAAAGCTCTTAGGGTAATAAATTTGTTTCAAAAATGTTCATTTTGTGTTGTGCTCACTAGTAGAATTCTATTAAGATATTCCTTTGATAAGCAAATAAGATTTTAATTGATGAATATTCCAATTTCTAGTAGGAGCATCTGTATTGGGACTGTCAAGATGTAATGAAGAAAGCTGTTGGAGCAAGTAGGAGAGTTTTCCAGCTTCTGGATCATGTTTCATCCATGCCAAAATAAGAAAAGAAAAAAAAAGTATGAGAGTTTTTCAACTTCTGGATCGCCCTTTTTTGTTGTAGAGATTCCCTGTATATATATATATATATATATATATATGGGTTTTGTAATATAGACACAGAGACTTCATCAATGAATACAAATTCAGTTCTCTCACGATTTCATGTTTTCATCATGTTCTTAGTTACTGCTTAATTTTCATTTTAGTTTGATAAATTTATCAAACTTAATATAAACACACGAGTAATGTATATAAATGTCTCCTACATTGGCATGCCTTCGAATATAAGAGAAGTGGTATATTTGACTACATCATTGAAAGAATTAATGGTCCTTTTAAAAATATTATTACCAAAATATTTCCTTTAATCATAGCCTAAGTGAATCATAATCTGCCAATGAATTGGCAACAAAATTTTGCAACGACATAAAATTAGTTAAGAAAAATGAAAAAAATTCACAAACTGTAACGAATGATAATCGTTGGGATTGTCTTAATTTAGGACAACATTTTAATAGTCGTTGCAAAAAGTTGTATAAAATATGCAACAAAAAAAAAATTTGTTGCCAATGAATCTGGTTCATATTAGGCAACAAAATATGGCAACAAAAACACTTTCGTTGCCACGATGAGGAGAAATCAAGTGGCCAAAAATTTTGCAACGAAATTCTAACGATTTTTTTTCCCGCCAATGAATTGGCAACAAAATTTCGCAACGACTTCTGAATTTCGTTGCCAAAAATGAAAGTCTTTCATAATGTGCAACGAAGGACAAAATTCATTGCTAAACATACACTTTTAGCAACGACTTTATAAGTCATTGCCCGAAAAATCGTTGCTAAAGCCCCATTTTTTTGTAGTGTTACCCACACCCCCAAACTTAAAACAGACATTATCCTCAATGTATAAAATAAAAAAAATTAAAACAAATGACTCCCTTGAATATGTAGCATTTTCCTCCTCATATGCTAAGTCTGAGTGTATTGAATAAACCTGAAACAAATTAAAATAAAATATTAAAACAAATAACTAAATAACTAAAATTTACTACTAAAAAATCTATTAAAAATAAAAATAAAAATAAAACTTGGGTTGCCTCCAAATAAGCGCTTCTTTTAAAGTCTCAACCTGACTACTCCCTTTCTTCTAGCCCGGATCGAATTTATGCTTGATGAATCTCCTTGGAAATCATGTCTTGATCATTTGCTTAACTTTCCCTTGAGACTTGAGACCCCTCAAACTTGTGTTCAACCTTCTTCCTCCAATAAAACTGACATATCAATCCTACAGTATCAACACGAAAGCATTCATCTTGATCACTTGAAAATTATGTTGCATTGAATACCCTGAATGAAGGTCACATATTCATCATGAACTCTCATAATTAGCACACATTTTTGCACATCAATCAATGCTCCCCCCATAGCTAAAAATGGACGCCCAAGAATAATAGGTATGTTTTTATCCTCCTCAAAATCAAGCACAATGAAATCTGCGGGGAAGATAAACTTATTTACTTTCACAAGAACATCTTCAACAATCCCCTTTAGATAAGTAAATGACCTATCTGCCAACTGCAAGGTGACATGTGTAGGTTTTGTTTCCTTCAAACCATGCTTTTTATAGATTGATAGATGCATCAAATTTATGCTTGCTCCCAAATCACATAAGCATCGATTAAAGAACTGGCTCCCAATGGTGCATGGAATGGTGAAACTACCCGGAGCTTTTAATTTTGGTGGTAGCTTCTTTTGTAATATGACACTGCACTCCTCCGTAAGAGTCATTGTCTCGTAGTCCCTTAGCTTCTTCTTCTTTGATAAGATCTCATTCATGAACTTCATGTATCTAGGCATCTGCTCTAATGCGTCTGTGAATGGGATATTAATGTGTAATTTCTTGAATACCTCCAAAAACTTTGAAAATTGCTTGTCAAGCGTATTCATTTAAAGTCTTTACGGGAATGGCACATGTGGCACAAACTGATTCTGCTTAGGATTCTCCACTGCCTTCTTTTCATCTGCCTCATGTGTCCTAATTTTCTTTCCAGCCTCACTATCATCTTGCATATCTGGATGTGCCTTCTTCAAATTTCCTCCATCAACCACATGTAACTCATTACCACTCCTTAGGGTCACAGCATTGCATTGCTCATTGTCTTCCCTTCTCGAATTTATCACTATATCACTTGGCAAAGCACCTTGGGATTGACTATCTATGGCACTTGCAAGCTGCTCCATATGGTTGATGAGTTATATCATTTGATTCTCGAGATTATGAATTGCAACTTCATAACTTTTCTTTAATAACGTATTTTCCTCTAAGACATTGGAAAGAAGTTCCTCCAAATTCGAATCCCTTGTTTGTTGTGGTGGAGGTTGATTTAGAAGTCCGGGTTGATATGAATGTCTTGGAGCATAAGATTGAGCTTGATTATTGCACCATGTCTCTTTACCTTCTTTTTAATTAATTAATTATATATAATTGTTAACTGAGAATACTTAACTATTTATTAATTTTTATCAAAAAATTAATAAAAAGACATTTCAGTTATGTTACTATATTCATGCAAACCACTTAATATAAATTCATTAAGAACAAACTCTCAATATATTACATGCAGCATATAGATATATTCATCCTATACACTATCATGCTACTCATGCTAAAAAGAATTCGTAAATTTACATGTTATCATATCTGAATCTAAACCTATACTCCACTTTTAATTTTATATAGATTATCTCATTAATTATTACGCTAATAATTATACATGAACACACAAAATATGATAAACAATTCATATATACTCATTAATAATTAAAAAGAAAATAAACTAAATTAAATTACACATTGGGTTCAATTGTAATCTCAATTAAATTAGCTCATTACTAAACAATAAATTATCTACAAATAATTTAACATCTCAAAATTACAAAAATAAAAGAAAAATAAAAGAATCAATTATGTGTTTTGATATCCGTCTGTCACTCGGATCACAGTCTTTAATTCTCAAGTTTCGCCTTTAATTTTTGAATCCTTCGTGTTGAAATATTCACTTCTAATTTTACTTCTAAACTACTTTAATATAATATTCTGCTCTAAAACTATGTTAATCTATGTTAATGTGCTGAAAACATGTCTCTCATTGTGTATTTATAGGACTATAATAATAATCCTAAGCAAAAGTGGAAAAGAAATTCAATTAGGAATCAAAACACGGCCTTACGCGCTCCCAACTGGCTTCCATTGAACTACCTGAGCCATGTGCGCCTGGCTCCTAGTCTATAAGTTGCCTGAAACGACATCGCATAACGCCTATTGCATTACCACTTCACCGCGCATTACGCAGTCCCTTAATTCCTTATGCCCGCAACCTCCAAACAACGCTGCATTGATTCCTCCTTACACGTCTTGCGCATGACGCGGTCGCCTGCAGTGCTCCAAGTTTCTTTCTGTTAGAGTTGATGCCCTAGAGGCTAATTATTTGATGTAATTGCTTAACATTTTTTTTGATATTATATTTGATTGCATAAATGGATTATTTTATTATGATTTCATTTACTGCGTTATATAAATGTTAGCATAATAAAAGTCCTTAGAATAGTGATACGAATTATATAGCTTCAAGTATGTGACTTGAACATGAGATTATATAATTACAATTAGTATCATTGCTCTTAAATGTCCCTAGTCGAGTATCATTGTTAATGGGACAACAATGATGCATTGAGACTAGTATGTGGATTGATTGATGGCCAAATCTCATTGGTAATAAATATATGAGATACTTGAATTAATGCATAGGTACATGTTAGAGAACAATGTACTGGACAGACCCACCATGAGAATTCTACATGGAGCATTATGCAAAGTGTCATAAGAAATTCTCATAGTGACAATAATGTAATGATCCTCCGACCTGAAGTCACTATATTATTACACGAGAATTTGTGTACTTTGATATCATCAAATGTCACCTTTAATAGGGTGGACAATAAAGGTGATTATTGGGTACATCATGAATCGTGTGAGGAATATGAGTAATCTAGATGGAATTTAACCCTCTTATATATTAGGGATGATATCCATAGGCCTCTTGATTGAGTAGGACTATGAAATGCATGGCCATGCTCAAATATTGATTTGTTTCATATAGTCTACTCATTGATCAAGAAAACTCAGATTAAATTATGAAGAGTATGACACATTCCATGCCTCGAGTTTAATCTAGGATATAAGGCTAAAAGGATTAAATTACTTTGAAACATTGGTCACAAAAAGGTTGTATCGAATCACCGATCTTATTATTATTTGAGTAACAGTGATGCATTACTAGATGTCGCTCGCTATTTATAATTTTATAATATGATTTTAAAATTATTGTCGATATAATAATAACCTATTGGGTCACACACTTAGAACGTATTTAAAAGAGAATTAATTTAAATTGTAAGTATTTTAAATATGTCAATATGATTGATAGTATTTAAAATTACGAATTTAAATTAATAGGATAATTTGTATATATGTATATTAATTAAGTAAGACTTAATTAAAATATAATATATATAAATTCGAATTTCATTTTTCAAATTAAATTAGGTTTTGGTTAATTCCTATTAACTACTATATATATGATATATCAGTAGTCTAAAAATCACGTAAGGAAAAACTAAAAACCCTAGCCGCTTTCAGAAAGAGGCTAGAGAGAAGAATAGTTTAGAAATTCTGATCTTTGTGGCTAGTACTGCAGATCCCTTTCGCTGCAGTTCGTGTGACGGTTCGCGGAACGTTCGTGTGGATACCGTAGAGACGCAGTCGCTGGATTGCGTTGAAGATTCAAAGTCGTTCCAGAATTCCATCATCTCCTGTCCATCTCGAATAATCGGTAAATAATCTAAACCTCTGAATTGATATGGTTTTGCATGGATCCTGTCTTAGGATTTCGAAAAAATTTTGAAATTCCGCTGCTTTCTCTGTGTCGAAACCCTAACACTTTCTTCAAAATGTTGTCGTCGGTTGCTGTTTATCTTGATCCACACACTAAGCTGCTGACTTCCTTTTATTTACGAGATTGCCATCAGAGTTTAAATTATAGAAATGCCACTTGCAAAATACGACATTGTCATTCCACTTTTAATTCCTACAAAATAAAATATAAAATAAATAAAAATAATATAAAAATACTAAAAATAATAATAATGCATAAAATTAAATAAAATACCAAAAATCAATTAAAATACTTAAAAACTCATAACTAATTAAGCCTAAAAATATTAAATAAATCCCATTATACTGACAAAGAAAATTCCCTAACACATCTTCACCCTGAAAGATCTTATGAAGTATGTTAGGAGAAAGAAAAATATCCAATCAACTAAGTCAGCCACTGTACACATCAGACTTACACAGTTGACAACTTGGGCAGCTACAATAGACTGTCTGACACTATCAGAGTACATAAGACTTTTGAGGCAGAAACCAGTTGTGCAACGGTAACTTCCAAACAAGTATTTTTCACAAGGAAATCTATAAATAGATTTCAGATTCAAACGACAAGAATGTCAGTCAATACACAGAGCTAAAAGATCGATCAAGAAAAAGATAACATCATTAACCCAAAATACTATACGCTTTGAATGATCGATCAATGAACGATTTCAGCCATACAAGAACCAGAACAAAACAGAAAGATATGTATTGAGAGTTCACGAAGAGAAAAGAACAACGAAATCGTTCTGCCGCTAAGTTCTTCATAAGAGAGCTTATTACCAACTTAGCAACACCTCCAACATCATCATCAATAATAGCAGAAAGATGAGTTTCGGTGGCTTGCCTGATTCGGAGGAATCAAACACTGAGTGGGATAATAAGACGAGTTTCAGTGGCTCGCCTGATTCAAAAAAAATCAGACCCTAGGTAAGACAACAAGACAAGTTTCGGTGGCTCGCTTAATTCAAAGAGAATCAAACCCTGAGTGGGACAACAAGGCAAGTTTCAGTGGCTTGCCTGATTCAGAGTAATCAAACTCTGTGTGGAAAGGAGTTAGTGTCCAGTTGTAAGGTTCAGAGAAACCATTTATCCTATAGTGGAACATCCCTTCTCAGCAGAGTGAAAGATAGGACGATGAGTAATTTAGGCTCCAAATCTCTTAAAAATTCTTGTGTATCATTGCCTCTTTACTGCTTTCATTATCTTTATTGTATTTGTCATAATTGCTATAACTGCCTTACTTATTGCAATATCTTTTTATTAGCAAACTTAAAACAGAACTGTGTGTTTATCTTTTCAAGGATCAGAAATGGGTTTTGCCAAATAACTAATTCTATTGCACTAATCAATTGCATAAATATTTGGTAAATGTACTTAAAAGAAAAAATATACAAAGGTGTATAAAGATCTATTCAACCCCCCTCTTCTATATCACTTTTGTGCCTCTGGAATTAACAAATTGGTTTTGAGAGAACCTTGGTCTTAGTGACCTTATCAATAGTTGATGATCTCTGCTCAAGAGAGTAGAAGAAAGGACTAGGAGTAGTTTAGACTCTGAATCTCTTAAAAATTATTCTCCTTTATTGCTTTACTTAACTGTCATATCAACTATGATATAAACTGAGACTTGATTTCATTCTCATTATCACTAAAGTCAGATATGTGATCTTTAATCAATCTTTAAGGAATTTTATAAAATACAATATTCCGTTGTGCTTAACTAAAACAGATAAACTGATAAATTATTAGATAAATAATTTTAATTTAAGTTTTTGAAAAGATATATTCAACCCCCTTCTAAATCTCTTTGTGTCTTCTGGGAATAATATATACAAATTAAGATAACTAAAAAAGTATAAGAGAGTATAAATTTTTTTCTCAATTTATCCTTATATTTTGGGTTGAGAGAGCGAGAGAGAGAGAAATAGAGAGAATTAGTGTGAATCACTCATTTGTAATGTGAGTGATGAATAATTAAGGATAAATTAATTTATGCAAAAAATTATGTAGTTGATTTGTTGACTTTTTTCATTCTTTTGAAAATAATTTTTTTGTCAACTTAGTCATCATTTTGGGGATGAAGGAGTAGTAATTTGTTTAAGTACTTAAAATGTAAAAAAAAAAAAAAAAAAACACACATCAAATGTGAATCTGTCAACGAAGGGCAATTTGGTATTTAGGGGTCTTGACCTATTAATTTGAGTTATGTACAGACAAAACCAACCTAATCTTCCATCTTAGGGAGTTAAAGAAGTTGACAATTGATTTTCTTGAAGCACTTTGAGATTCGAGAGTAGAAGCTTTTACTTCGGCACACGCTTCTTCATATCTACAAGTCGTACTACTATAATATTTATAGTTCTTTATGGTTCTTGAAACACTTGATCTATTATATTATAATTATATATATTTAATGTGGTAGTCTTAAGAGAATGCATCCACATGGAGACGAGCGCCTTGTAGCATGTATCAAGGGATTGCTTGCGAGCCCATGCAAAGAAATAGCAGAATAGAAGCCTCTCTCTTCTAGATACTTTTTTCATTTTAAAATATAAGGCATATTTTCAAAAAATGAACTTTTAAAGATAATTTTATTTTTAAATATATCTTTAAATTAATTAAAATTTAATACTTATACTATGACGTTATAAATAATAGTAAAAAATAATAATAAGTTAAAAATATAATGTCATTTTATAGTCTTAAAATAGAAAAATGTCTTCTTCTCCTTCTATTTTTTTGATCAAAAAAAAAAAGAAAAAAAAAATAAAATATATATATATATATATATAATTTTAAAATAAAGAGTATATATACTGCAAAGTGTGTAATTAGAGTTGGTTAGCTGTAAGCCAAAAGTGATAGCTTTAGTGATATGGTTTCTCTTTTTACTATACAAACTCGCAAGTTTGATTCTACCCCTCAACATAAGTCAAAAGCAGCAAGCACAAACAGAGAGATTAAAGATTAGTTTCCATTAAGTCTCCCATAGTTTCTCTCCTGACCCTTTTCCTAAATCTCTTAGGTCTCAAGAATGAAATATATTCTTATGTTACATTTGAATCGTAGGAATTCAGGAGAATGAAATGAATAATTCACATAAAATAAAAAAAAATGGTGTTTAGTTTTTCTACTAAAATGAAATATTGAACCATTTGCATTCTTATCAAATTTATAAATTTTTTTTTTTTGGGGGGGGGGGGATATGGAATAATTCTAACTAAAAATGGATTGAATCATTTCACTCATCATTTCATTTCCTTCTTTAACTGTGGTAAGGATTTTAAATGATGTTATTAAATTAATAAAAGTATAATTTATAAAAATTGTTGAAAGATAAAATTCGCTAAATTTTTTTTAAAATATTTCATTTTAACTTCTTTTTTTGCGTACACATCATTTTAAACTATTGTCAAAACTATACATACATACATACATATATATATATATATATATATATATATATATATATATATATTGTCAAGTTTCAACAAACAGCTATCGAGCTTCATTGGGTTCATCCATAACCTCAAAGACCAGACCTTAGAAGAAGTAGATCATTATTTTAATCATTTGAATTAACTGAAATCTGAAATGTAAAATTGATCATTTTATTTGTATATTTTTTATACTCTTTTTTTCAACAAAAAAAAAAGTTAGTATAGTTCACCCTCTAAATTATGTAAGTACTAAAAAAAAGACCATACTGCCTTTTTTATTAAAAAAATAAACGGATGTTATTGACTTTTGATGAAAATTCAAAATGCGCTTGTCACATGTGCTACACTTTGGGCAATATAATCATTAACTTTCCATCCCACGAACCCTTTTGTCTCGATCATCACCATCTCCGTATTTATCCTTCCTAATCCTCCATCTCACCGACATAACTTGCCATAAGTTGTCGGTTCTACCATCATAATCATTTAATTTTTTTTAGAAAATATTAAAAACCAATCGATCAGCCTCTATTTTCTGATCACTTCACCAACAATCCCTATATATATTGAGCAAACATTCCCGATCCAAACAGCTTCAATGAAAGTTTACCGCCTAATTAACCCAACCTACTACATGCCATATATTTTTCAGTTCTTCAACGACAAAATTGTGGGAAAATCTTCAGATTCTGAAATTTATTTCAAAAATATCTAAATTGTTTGTAGAAAAAACCTAAGGTTTTGAAGTAGAAAACTAAAAATTAACAAAACAGTCATTCTTTTGGCGCTAGAGATGGAGTTGGGATTGGAGAAGGTGACGCGGATCATTAGTTCGGATCATGGGCAGCGAACTTTATGAGACCAATGAGGGTGCTTTTAATTTGATGATTTTGGAGATACGCGAAAAGCAACCAAGCTATGGGTATTGGAAATTTGGCGAAGCCATCGCTGATGGTGGTGGGGTTTTCTTATTAACTATTGGGAATTAATTCTTCATTAATCGATTGATTTTAGTTTTAGTTTTGGAGAAAAGAGGATATTGATTTGTTTATGAGACTTACTGGAGATCGAGAGAGGTATTTGTGTGGCCTCAGTACTTTATTGATTCAGGTACTTTTTATATTCTAATTTAATTTATTCATTTATTAGATGATTATTTATTACTAGTTTTGTTATTTTAATTTTAATTTAATAGTATTGTTATTGTTATTTTAAAAAATTACTTTACTCTTAAAACATTAATATTTTTAAATTTATAATTTTTAGTTTATTAAACTTTATTTACATTTTATTTTGATTTTAAAATTAAGGTTTTGTTTTGTTACATTCTTAAATTATTATTTTTTATTTTATTTTTATATTTTTATTTTTTATTTGTGTTTTGAATTTTCTTTTTCCTATTTTTTAATTCTCATTCTACCCTAGATCCATTTACTTGTGTTACTATTTTAAATAAAAAAAAAAAGTCAATAGGACCTCTTTTTAGCACTTAGTTATAGAGCATAAGTTATATTTTTACAAACTCCCGTACTCACAAATAAGGTGGTCAGTTTTATATTTTAGTCCATTTGAATTAGTCGAGAACATCTGTTTGCTAGGTACGTGATTGCTACAATAGTTTGTAACTCGATTGGAGTGGGATTAAACAATATTGATCCAAATAATGGTTAGTAATTTTTGTATTTTATGTATAAATAATTATACTATAAAATATAAAATTATATTATTAAAATGACTTTGTGACGGTTTAAATTGAAGTTACGCGTCGATTTTGTAGGCTGTGCACCGAATTTAAGTACTGGGTAACGTAAAGCAGTGAAAAAGGCGCGATATGTATATTAACACGTTTACCAGAATAGTTAAATGATGATAGAAAAAGTTTTCGACTCTGTAGTGTAGCAGGAGTAACTAATATAATTAGTTATAATAGAGTTTTGATAAATCAATACCCAGAGGCGGAACCGGGGGGGGGGGGGGGGGGTCAATTGACCCTGGTAGCTCCCACCATCAAGGTAGACAACTCTTTTTTTGCCCCCCTTGCGCTGAGTGTTGTCGCCGATCATCATGATTCATGACTGTTTGTCCAGACGTCCATTTGTTGCCGCCTAGCAGCACAGCCAAGCAGGAACAAGTGAGCAACCATTCTATTTTCCCCCAATTCGGCAACTGAAGTCTCCTTCCGCCTCTCAGCCTCTGTCCGCCACTGGCTCCCAACCTCCCCTCCCGCCTGCAAGTCGTCTGTCGCCGCCGCCCGCCGCTCCGGACCACCGGTAGTAACTAGTAAGTAATATTTGATTAATTGCTTTAGGGTTTTAAAAAAATAGGGATTTGTTGTGGTTATTGTTGCCAATCATACAATTGATACAATTATACAAATAAGGAATTTTGTGCTTACTTCAAGAATGAGGAAAAGTCCACATTGCATATTAAATTGAGTGCGATTCCTCGTCCGCTTAAATTGGGAAATGAATGGGGTTTGGAGGCAAGTAAAAAAGAGGGGGATATTTATGAGAAATTAATTCACAGTGGGAGACTAAGTCTTCCTCCCTGCAGGCCTCCTATATATTATTATTGGCCATTTATCATCTAATGATTTGGTCGGACTTGTGATGGATAATTAATTAAATTATATATATATATATATATATATATATATATATATATATATATATATATATATATATATGCACAAACATTATATTATTTTATAGTGTCATCAATATAAAAAATGACTTTTTGTAAAACATCAGAAAATCCAATGAATTTTTAGTTGTTATCTTTCTTTCTGCTATTCCAATGAAAATTCAATGAATACAAACTTTTTATTTTTTTAAAAAACAAACAAAAGAGAAAAGAAAAACTAGCCTGATATTCAAGACCACTGTACTCCCCTTCTGTGTTTTCACGAATAGTAATGAGATCCACAATATCATACCGAGTCTTGTAGCCAGGGAGACTGTCACAAGGCCTAACATTGGCATAGAGGTTAAGCTCTTTCCTTAAAGTAAGGTTCAAGGAACGATGGCCTTTTCCGATGGGTGTGGCCATTATGAATCCAATATGTTCTTTAGTTCTTAAAGAAACATGTCGGAGTGCCTTTAAGGCTTTATAAAATTAATCAATTATAATAATTACTTTGGTACTTTCTGCAGATAAAGATAATGTTATGTAGATATGCAAATAAACATATGTGCATGTACATAGTTTTCTTGAAGCCATATGAGCTAGTCACATTCTTTAGCAAAGTTGACTGGTTCCTAACTTTTGATTTGATGATATTCTTTTGAATATAGTTTTAGTTGCAGTTGAGTTTACTTTTTGCTCTTATCCAGGTATTTAGAACTGCAGATGTGCCAATTGAATGGGAAGAACATTATGTGGGGAAAGAAATAGATCCCAGAACCCAGAGAAAAAAATAAAAAATAATTAATCTCCGTATGGAAAATAAACTCTTATTTAACCTTCTCATTTTTATTTTTTTTGTATATTAAGGTTTTCGTGAGATACATAACTTGTCAAAAATATTCTCGTGTTAATACAACTAATTTTAGTATTAATAGTTTGAACTTTGAATTAGAGATTATGTGTTAATTGTTATTAACTTATTATCAATTTATCATTGAATTGATATTGTATATTTATGGTATATTGTTTGTGAAATAATTGAATTAGGTTAGTTGACAAAATTATTTATGGTATATTTATGATATATTTATTGATTAGCAATTGATGTTTTTATTTATTCTACATGACTAGATTATGGATAAATACTTGATTAAGCGACCAAGAAATGCATACTCTGCCATGAAAATTGTCAAGACTGACTTGCGTAATAAAACGGGAGACGAGTGGATGAATGACAGTCTAGGAGTTTATATTGAGAATGATATTTTTTCAACAATTGAAAACGAACAAATTTTGAGACGTTTTCAAACTATGCAGAGTCGCAGGATATAGTTGCCCCCTATCAGTCGTACAAGCTGTATAGCCGAAACAAGCACTTCAAGCTTTAATAAATAATTTTTTTTTACTGATGTATTTTGACCCCCCTCATATTTTGTTTTGGTTCCGCCACTGTCAATACCTTATATATATATATATATATATATATATATATATATATATATATATATATATATATATACATATATATATAATAGATCGACAAAATATTTTAGTTTTAAATATTTGTGAGTTGACTCGTATAATTATTGAGTTAACTAAGATGATGACATTCACAATAATAAACATATTTAGTCAATGATAATTAATAATTACTTTATTTGGTCGTTTATATCTTTTGAATTTAATGCATGTATGCATAGTTTAAGTGAAATAACTTTTTAGCGTGTATGCATGTATTCATATCAAATTTTCAAGTTAACATATGACTGAATTATACATTAAATTATAAATATTGAAAAAATTCAATATATATATATATATATATAGGTGTACCCAATAAATAAGGATTTCAGCAACAAACAAAAGAGAAAGCTCACACATGCACACACGCGCACGCACACACGCATATATATATATATATATATATATATATATATATATATATATATATATATATATATATATATATAATGATTTATAATAAATGGTTGTTATGGATATTGTTCTAATAAACACATCTTACACCCTCTATAATTAAATCTAATAGTTCAAAATAGAGAATTTTTTCCTAACCGCTAGAAAGAGTAGCGATAAGGGGAAAAAACTCAACCGCTACTCTTTCTACTGATAACTTCTGCCATGTATCGGCAGCCACTGACAAATGCTGATGGCTTCCCCATGCATCGAAAGCAGCCTTTGACAGCAATCGATGTCAGCCAACGCCATGTATCGATAGCCATTGATGGCTTCTTGTTGATGCCTGCAGCCATGTATCAGCAGCCATCAACAACCATTAATGGTTGTCGATGCCTACCCCATGCATCGACAACAGCAGTGACAATCCGAATTTTTTGGGAATTATTTTAATAAAAATTTAATACATAAAATTCTTATTATGAGACGTAACGGGTTTATATATATATATATATATATATATATATATATATATTGGGGATACCATTAGGGGGATGTTATGCAGAAAGGCCACAAGCCCAGAGAACAGGGGGTGAACTACTCACAGTTCATAGCAAAAAGGCGTAAGGATTTTTAACAACTTAATACTGTTATAAATGATGCAAGGGGATTACTGGGAAGGGGACCTCACAGTTGTATATCAATGCTGAAAATAAAACTTAAACCAACCATGTAGGTGGTAAACCAACCATGTAGGTGGTACTAACAGTGATAAATAAAGAACAGATTACTAAAATTTAAATAAAGAACAATTTACTAAAATTTACTTGATTTATAAAACTTTAATCGAATTACAATAGAGAGTACAAAAGATAGAGAGATAATTAGAACTTACAGAAAAACCAGTGTGTCTAAACACTGAGGCTCTGATTCTCTTAAATAGAGAAAACATACAACGAAATTCTAATGAAATTACAACGAAATTCAAATGAAATTCAAACGAATTACTATTACAGACACTTTTCACTATTACAGACACGTTTTACTTTTCAGACACCTTTTACTATTCATTACTGATGATAGCCTCGAGATGCCAAAAGGTAGATGCTTTTGGCAAAGTAGACGTTGAATTTTGACTAAAGGAGCAGACATGTCGGAGACAGATCAGGCAAATGGGTCCTGAGCATCTTGGAGGGAGATGCTTCCATAAGGATCTTTACTGGAGGCTGCTGACTCATGAGAGGAGACCGAAGCAGAAGAGTCTTCTTCATCAACTTCTTTGTGGAGTGAAGAAACTCTTTGGTTAATAGCATCGGTTAATAACTTGATATCCGCAACAGAACAACTATTGATAATTGAGAGATCAATAGAGCCTGTTGGGCTTGACTTTTCCTGTTTAATTTTTGCAGTTCCAGAAGTAGAGGCCAGAACTGGTTTAACTGGAGTTAATGGGAATTCAGTTTGAACTTGTTTGACAATCCTGTTGACATCAAACTTGTCCCACCATTTAACAAAGAAAATTCTGGTTACTACAGGGATCTGACTAGAAGGAGGAAAGTTATACTGCCATTTAAGAATCCAAGGGATCTTATATTTACTGACGAATCGGAGCAGTACTGGGATACCTTCAAATTTAGAGTTAAATGGAACTTTATTACTGAAGTGGTTTACTTGGGTGAGGAGGAGTTCTGGAAGAATAGAACTCAAAGGACCATATCTAGACCACCAAATGGTGAACCAGAGAGGAATTTGACTTTTAAATTTGTGGTCAAACTGGATGAACCACGAGTGACTGAAGGATTGGTTCTGGTACAAGAAGATTTTGTGCCAGGCTTCCATATAGTCATAGTAACTGAAATATGCATCATCTTTACAAAGTAAAGGGTTACTAGAATCAGTAAGAGGTCTTAAATCAGAGGGATGATTTCCCCAATTTGAAATAATCTGTTTAATATATAAGGAATGAAAGATGATTTTGGTACTATCATACCTGTCGTAAATGGGTTTAATGGTTATGGACTCTGTTTGAATAAGAAGATCTTTGTAAAAAGTTAATGACTTGTATGGAGCATAGGGAACGAAGTGCCAACCAGGGGGATAAAACTGGGCAGCAAGTTTAATGGGGTCATTTTTTGAGGTCATTGTATGTTCAACATAGAACTGGTTACTTTCATGACTAGGAGTATATTCAGATCTAGGCAGAGCTGGATCTTATGACTGGGTTTTGCTTTCAAAGGGATCGAAAGGCTTAGGTTGACTGGCTAGGGCTGAACTGTATGGTTTAGGTATTTGACCTAAAACCTGAAAATTAGTAGAAGGTGACCTGGGGGGATAACTGGGGTGAGGAACAAGAGTTCCAGTAACTGGAGTAGTTGGAGTAGAAGAAGTTACCTGTGCCTTGCCTCTGCCGGCTCGGCTGGAAGACGATCCACCTCTCACACTCATTGATTTTGTTTTGAGATTCCTGACTGCAGAAATTCTCTAGTAAGAAAATCTGGAATTGAATTCTCACTACCTTTAATGTATTCAATATCAAATTCAAAGATACTTAAAATAGATTGCCATCTTGCAAAAATCTGTTTAGAGGCAATGTTTTCAACATCCTTTTCTAAAACATATTTAGCCGATTTACAATCTAATCTCACTAAAAACTTTTGATTTAATAAATCACTCTGAAATTTATTAATGCATGAGACTAGAGATAAAATCTCCTTTTTAATGGTAGAATAATTACTCTGAGTTAGATCCCAAGCATGAGAATAAAAGCAAACAATCTGCTCAGGAGAAGTAGGGGTTAGCTTTTGTTTCAGAATACCGCCGAAACCAATATCCGAGGCATCGGTTTCAACAATTTTAAATGCAGTGTGATTAGCTATGCCAAGACAGGGTAAAGTTTTGACATATTTTTTAATATCTCGAATTATGGAAGTATGAATATTAGTCCAAGGGGAAGGATTTGACTGCAATCTTTCGAATAGGGGTTTACATTGCTTGCGTAGATCTTTATAGAATTCACCAATATAATTGAGAGACCCTAAAAATCTTTGTAACTGGGTTTTATCAAGGATTTTATCAGGAAATTTATCAGCAAATTGAATAGCACGAATAACAGGCTGAATAGTTCCATATTGAATATGATAACCAAGGAATTTAATTTTTGTTTGGAACAGGCTGAATTTGGTAGAAGATATGACTAGGCCATTAGTTTTGACTGTATGAAAAAATGAATTTAAATGTTTCCAATGTTCTTCAATAGAGTTGGAAAAGATAAGAACATCATCAATGTAGACAATAGCAAAATGACTGAAAGGGTTTAGAATATCATTCATAATATTCTGGAATTCACTAGGGGCATTCTTCAGACCGAAAGGCGTGACATTCCATTCATAATGGCCAAAAGGAGTATTGAAAGCGGTTTTGTATCGATCTTTCTCATTAATTTGGAATTGCCAGAATCCGCTCTTAAGGTCAAATTTACTAAAAACGACATCTTGACTTAGTCTTTTAATCAAATCCTTTTTATTAGGTAATGGATACCGAATCCATTCAAGAACTTTATTAAGAGGTTTATAATTTATGACTAACCTGGGGACCCCTCTTTCTATTTCAGAATTCTTATTAACATAGAAAGCAGGACATGACCAAGGGGATTTACTCTTTCTAATTAATCCTTTTTTCAATAAATCGTTAATTTCTTTTTTACAATGTTCCATTTGTTCATGGTTCATTTGAATAGGTCTAGCCTTAGTAGGAATTAAATGTTCTTTAAATTCCTTAGCATAAGGTAGCCTGACAATATGTTTCTTCCTGTGCCAGAAAGCATGGGGAAGATCAGAACAAACAGAATCAGTTAAAACTTTTGTAAAACATTTTATTTGTTCTTGTAACTTATTATTTTTTAAACGTTCTTCAACTTTCTTATACTTAATTTCATCTTTTAGGTATTTTAAATGATTTGTCTTATTATTTAAGATATTCAAAGTTTTAGAAATTGACTCATCTTGAATTATCCTTAAATCTTTGTTTTTAGGTTTATTAATAAATGAAAACGTTACTTCTTGACCTAAATGTTTAGTAGTCAAACCATCTGTATTGGTAGTAAAAGGGTACAATAAATATATAAATGGTAATCCTAAAATAATCTTATCCGTCATGTTTCGTATTAACACAAAAGATGTTTCAAAACAAACATTATTTTGACAGATATGAGCTTTAGGTAATTTGTAATTTATATCCATTTTACTTCCATTAGCAGATGTCATTCTTTCAGCAGTTTTTACATAATACCTAGTTGGGATAAGACCTTCTTGAATGCAATTCAAGTCAGCACCAGTATCAACTAAGGCCGGGATTTCTAAAGTGAAGTTTTTGTTAATAATTATAGTGACTTTAATATACCATTTTTGGATGGTTAGAGATTTTAATATACTTAAAGATAATCCTTGTTGATTAAGAGTTTCATTATCACTATCTGAGTTATTAACTTTAGAAGTTTTAGCTTCTTCGTTATCTTCACTATCAGAGGAGTTATTAACTAACAATGTATCATTTTCTTTAAGTTTATTAATTTCATCCCTTAACTCAGGGATTTCTGATTTTAATTTAGAAATTTCTCGTTTTAAATTATTAACTTCTTGGTTTAATTCAGGTAAAGTTATTTCTTTTACTGGACCTTTAAATCTTTCTAAAGTCTTATTAAGGCTGAAAACAGGTTTTTCTTTTAGCTTATTCATTTTATTAGTTGGAGTTTCTTTGTTAAAAAGATCTTTTAATTGTTTAGTATATTGAGTTTTTAACTGTGGATCAGAAATTTTACTAATTAGATCAATTAATAAGCCTTGTTCTTCCTCTTGTTTACTTAAAACATTTAAGGATTTATTACAACAAGTATCAGTACATCCTAAAGTTATTTTAGGACTTTCATTATCAGAAGTTGAATTATTAGTTTCACTGGAAGACTGAGAATAATATTCTTCTTGTTCATCATTACTAGAACTATTTTCTATTCTCATTAACTCAATTATCTGATTACTATCTTCTTCGGATATTTTTAATTGTTTTAGTTTTTCTTTGACTTTGCATTCATTTTTATAATGACCTGATTTACCACAATTATGACAAATGACTTTACTTTTATCAAATTTTTTATAAGTTTTCTTCTTATAGGGTTTTTTATAACTTGTATTTTTGGGAGATTTTTTATAATAATTTTCTTTGTTATTGTATCTATGTTTTCTAAATTTATATTTTTTATGGTGACTTTTCTTTCTAGAAGGAGCAATAGGGGGCAGACCATATTGTTCACAGAAAGAGCCTAACTCATATTTAGCTTTGTTTTTATCTTTATTGGCTTGTTTACTAATTTTAAAATCAATACACATTTTAAGTCTTGTTTTTTGTATTTGACTAATTATATCACCATAGGTTAAATTATCATAATCTAGGAAACCTAAATTTTTACTTAATTCTTCACGAATTTTATGGGCAAATAAATTAGGTAATCCATTAACAAATTTTTCTTTCCAAAAAGGTTTGTTACTATCATCACGCATCATAACTCTAGAGGTAAACACGTCTTTGTACCATCTAAAATCACTTAAAGTTGGGCAAGATAAATTACTTAACTGGTCATGAATTCTATCAGTTATGTTACTAGGTGTTCCAATAAAATGTTTAATTATGGTGTAAATTAATGTGTTGACTCCATCAGAAGGGGCAAAACCTATGTCTTCATTAAATATAGGGTTACCTTCTTGATCAGTTTGAACAGCATGAATAATACTATACCTAGAGTCTTCAGTTAGGTGTTTTTCCCACCAAGACCTAAGTATTCCTGTAAAACCACTAGCAAGTAATTCAACAATATCTGGCTGGGTTAGGACAACATAGTTGGTTAAATAACTATTGGCTACCATGGACATATGATTTAATTTATTTAATAATTCTTGTTCACTAAGACCATCTATGTTCCATTCATAAATCTTATTAGCAGAAACAGAGAATTGATTATCTAAATTCCTTTCTTCAAACTGTAAGTCTGGAGGGGTTGGTTTAGAATACCAATTTTTTGTCTGACTGGTAACAGTTGGGTTTTTAAAAGTTAATTTCCTAAATTGATTTTCAATTTCTTCAATAGTAAAATTATCTGTGGTGGTAGACTCACTATTACTAGAATCTTCTCTTTGGCTATCATATTTTTCAATGACGGCTAAAGACTTAGATCCACTAGACTCAGCAGTAGTTTCTAGATTTTTAAATAACTTATCCAAGGTTTTTATTAATTGTTTATCAGAACTAGGTAATCCTAGACCTTGCCTATTTTGGGGTAAGTTTAACAAGGGTTTTTCTATTTTATCATCTTGACTGATAATTTTATCTTCAAACTTTTCTTCAATTTTATCTAACTGTTTTCCTAGAGTTGCTAAATATTGGGTAGTGAAATTATTTTGTTCAATAATCTTCTTTTCATTAATATTAGTTCCTTCAGCAATCTTGAAAGGACTAGCAGTGACAGAAGTGTTTTGAACTTTTATTATTATTGTTTCCAAAGGAGGATGACTAGAGGAAACTTTAGTTTTATCTTCCTTAACCCACTGTTTTTTAGTTATAACATTACATTTTCCATAATATCTTTCATACCATGAATAAAATGTAATATTTATCTTTTCTTTAAGCACAAATTTTTTCCATTTTTTAATTACCTTTTCTCTATCAATTTCATTATGGTTTTCTCGAAATTGATGTCTTTTATTTTTATTTTCTTTCGAATTAAAATCATTAGTTAGTCTTTCCCATTTAGGTTTGAATTCTTTACTTAAAACTCTAAGTTGATGGTTAATAGCTTCAAAATCAGACTGTGTAGGTGATAATTGTTGTTCATTATCTCCATCCTGACTTATAGTTTCATTATTATAACAGGGCTGACTAGTCTGTCCTTCATTGATAATTCCTTTTAGCTTAATATTTTGAAGTGTATTTTTACTTAATAACTCTGGATCTTTTCTAGAAGATGCTATAGTATTACTGACAGAAGGTGTTATAGTACTATTAATATCTTCAATGACTAAGGATCGTCTAAGTCTTGAATCATCAAAACTTATCCGAACAGTTCCATCTAAGTATTGTTTAATATTTTCTAAATTCATTATGTTATTATTAACTGGTCTCTGGGGCATTTCATTTTCTAATATCCATTGCCTCGGGAGATTTATATCTCTCCAAAGAATAGTCTTTGGAACTTGGATATTAGCATCACTCGTGCTACTCTGAATAAGAATAGTTTTATCTTTAGGACTTTTACTTAAAGCTTTCACATTTAAATTAGTTTTCATAGTTTTATAATAAATTCTAAATATCAAAGCAAGGGCCTGGGATCCCTCAATCATTTGGGTGATTTCTCCAGCTGTTTTGATATTTAAAGTTAATGCTTTTAACAAATGTGGGTCACTTAGACTTAATGTAAAATCTGGAAAGCAGTTAAAATGGACAGGTCCATTATGCAAACTAGATTCCATTATGCCTAAGATGCTGGGAACATAATTTAAATATCTAGCATCACGCAAACATAAAAGGATGCTAGAATTAATACCTTTAATGCTTTTGGGTTTAACTGCCACTTGAATTAGACCTATATGAATAAAATTATATCCTTTAAGTCTATGTTTTTTAATAACTTCATTAGTTAATAAAGAGCAATTTTCATGTTCTTTATTAATAGCATAAACCTTTTCAACAGTTTTAACATTATAATCAGATTTGAAATTATCCGAAAAAGTTGACTTGTAAATTTCTTTGGGTGAAACATTAGGTATGTTCCAATTTCCAAGGTCTTGACTTAAATTATCATAACTGTGTTCTTCCTGGTTGATAAAATCAGGAATAGAAGAAAGGCTTGACCTATGGCTAGCTGAAGAGTTGGATCTGAACAGTCTACTCATATTTTGAATACTGTTCTCAAGGCATTAAGACACTCTCTGCAAAAGGGTGATAAACAAAAGACAAGGTAGAAGAAGATCTTACTAATGAAACTGGAGCCTAAACCAAATCACAAGGATAACCTAAAAGTCTCTTGTTTCTGAATAAACATAAACCCAGACCGACACCTACCTAAGCAAACTCATGCCATATGGAAACGACCTGACGCCATACACTGCTCCTACCGTGGAGACTAACAACAGCAAATGGTCAACATCTAGGCGGTCTAACAGTAAAGTCGGTGTTTTATGAACATCAAAACAAAGATAGATTAGTAGGATATGTATGAAAAGGAAGAGAAACAGTAAACAGATCATTAAAAGAACTTAACAACTACCCATGGCTCTGATACCCATGGTTTATATATATATATATATAAATTGTGGAATAGATAAATGAAGTAGAGCTTTAAATATGTATATGCGAAGTATATACATTTATTTAAAAATGAAATTTAATAGTTAATAAAAACTATTAAATTAATTGGATGAAATTAACTACGAAATTTAAAATAAAATTTGTGATATGTTGGAATATGTTTGTTTATGTGTATATCTGGAAAAAAAAAAACAAGAAAAAGGAAAAAAAAATGGGGAATTTATAGTTAATTTAACTATTAAGTTTGTAGTTTGAATTAGCAACGAGATGAAATATGAAAGCGATGAAAATTAATTAATTAATTGAATTAATTAATTTGAATTAAGTTAAAATTTTATTATGAAATAATATAATTTGAATATTAAGCCTTGAACTGCAATGAATTTATTATGAATTAAATTTCATAAAAGAGTAATTAATTTGCTAAAGTAAAATGGTAATTTAATGTATGTATTTTTATTTTAGTAAGAATAAGAGAGTTAATTAAACTCATTATTTTAATATATTACATATGAATATAATATAATGGCTTAATATATTATATTATGCCAAACGAATATAAATTAAATACGAAATGAGTTAATTAATTCACTAATTGAAAAAAAAATGTGGATTAATACATTGGTTAATTGAATAAAGAAAGTTATTTTCTTTTATTTAGTTAATGATGAGAATTATGTTACAATAATTAAAATATAACATGAATAATGATATAATATTTAATATTATATCAAATGGATGTGAATTAAATGTGAAATAAGGTTCAATATACACACACACACACACACACACACACATACACACATTGGTACCAAAATAGTAAATTAAATTAGTAATCTAATTTAATGAGTAAATATACTTAATTTTTTAAATAAATTGTTTGAAAACAATTTATGGAATGACTGAAATAATTTAATTGTACAAATTAAATGAGTTAATTAAAATAATTAATGGAGTAAATATTAATTATTTAAAATAGTTGATTCGTTACACTAAAAGTGTTAAATTTAATTATGGATTAATTTCATAATTAGTGGAATGATTTTTATACATAATTATAAATATATAAATTGTCAAATTATGTATTTATTGTTAATACATATAATGGTGTAAATGTAATTTTTATAACATTACATTTCATATTTTGTTAATTATATAATTACAATATATCAATGTATATGTAATATGTATATACTATATATACATATAAGTGCTGAAAATATATAATATAATATATATTAGTATATAATATATGAAAAAAATGTATATACACAGTTGTGTAGTGCATAGTCGGCTATGACGACGGTTTTTTTTTGGTTATGCCGACGGTTCAACCGTCGGCATAGCTATTTCTGGGCTACGCCGACAGTTAAACCGTCGGCATAATCCAAAAAAATCGTCGCCATAACCGACCGTGCACTACACAATGTATATACGCATAATGTAATATGCTGATTTGTTTTGATGAGGTGTTGTGTTATTATACTTGAGTATGACACCTAGCGTTGGCTATTAAAATGAGAGTGACACCTAGCCTTTTGTATTGAGCGGGAAGACGCCTACCTAAATTAGTGGGATGACCCAGCAACAATGCTTATGCATATTCAGAACTTCATCTAAGTTCAGAATGTCATACCAAATCAATTCCCTTCAAGTTCCCAAGTCTAAGTTCAATAGCTCATAAGCTTCCGATGCTAAATTTCACGAAAATTAGAATGAAGTTAGTAGAATCTAATGTTTTCAAGTTGGTTTTAAAGAAGGAACTGATCAAAGATCATCAAGAGGAAAGCTAGTTCAGTCACAATCAAGATGGGAGCAAGAAGTTCATCAACCAAATATTTCAAAAGATTAAAAAGGTATTTTAACCTTTAGTTTAAAGAAATTAGTTTGTTCTAAATTTCAAGTTATTGTGATTGAATTGGTCATGGGAGTCTGGATTATGGAACCATGAAGGGGTTCAGATGGAATTATAGTATGGAGATTGAATTTCTATATTCAAATTTATGAGAAAGAAGAGTTTCCAAGGCATGCATTCAAGATATTTGTGAAAATGCCTAAGAGAAATAATTTTGTTTAAACATGAAAATTGTTGGTCTTTGTAGTTGGGTTTATATATTAAACCAAATTAAAAGTCATTTAGACTTAATTAATGTAAGAAAAATTGAATTGGATAGCAAGTTGCATTGAGTTATGTAGGAATTTTTCTGGTTCTGGATAAGAGCATCGGGGCGCTCATAATGAACTAAAAATAAACGCCGGGGCGCTGTTGTATTTTTTTTCTGGAACTGAGCAGGGGACAGTGCCGGGGTGCTGGTTGCTAGAGAAGAGTTTTAAATTATATCTAAACATTGAGTTTTCCAAATCAATTTAATCCAACATGAGATGATCCTAATATATGAAACATACCATATGTGGGATGCTTAATCCAAATCGGATAATGAGCTAAAGACTTGATATTTTATACAAAGTAATTGTATAAAATAAATTAGAATATGTTAATGTATTCACTAACTTATATAAAGTTTAGAAACATTAACTATAGTATGAATTAAAGATTGATAATCCAATCTAGATGAAATGAAATCTCGAACGAGATTAATGAATGTGTTTTAACCAAATTGTATGGTATAGGTTATGCAACAAATGAAAATATATTAATTTTGATAACCGGCAGATAGAGATTAAACAATGAACGTTCGACGATCATATCATGATGAACAAGGACGCAAGACAAGTTTCTTTCGGTAAGCTGTTGACTTGTTTGAATATGTTGATATACATTAATTGATTACTCAATTATGTGTTAATATTTCAATTTTATGTGAATTGTCTGTGCGCATTATTTAAGTGTGCACCTTGTGTATATTTATTAGGGTTCAGTAATGAACCCAACTAACCATTCTGTGTGGAACTTAGAATTTTGTTGATATACAACATGAAATTTGTGATGCACTACATGAAATTTGTGAGGCACTACATGAAATGTATGATGCACATATAGATGCACTACATAAGACTTATGATGTATGTATAGAATGCATAGTAGGAAATACATCACACGTGAATACAATGCAATTATGTATGAAACATGGGGCATAATTAACTGTTAGACTTGCTTAGCCGTCGCATTCATTTTTACAAATAATCTTATTTGCAGTAAAATGAAGATATTTATGTGGAATGTGATCGTAAAGACTTGAAGCGCATATAGGAAGCGAGCAGATATTGTTTTCTTTGTTTATGTATATAGTAAGTCAAAACGACTTGTAGATTGAAATTGAAGTAAGTTGTAATAATTTTGAAATATCAAATAAAAGATATTCATTTTGACAATGAGTTGGAAACTTTACATGTGTTATGGTAAAGTAATATTATTACGATTGAGATACTACATGAAAGATAGTATATTATAGGATTTGGCTTGCTGTATCGAGAGCTCAGCTTGCTGTTTTGAGAATTCAGTTTATTATATTTAAACTATTTGCGTTACAACGAAACGCATAAAAGAAAGAAAAAAATTTATAACAGATGAATTTTTATATTCACAATTGATGTGTTGGAATGAATCATAATATATAAAATTTTGAAAATTATATGAATTGTAAAGATTGCGATTCTGGAACTGAAGAGTTAAAAAGTTTTAAATAACAGAGTTTTAATATTTATATTGATATTGAATAATGTTATAAAAAGTTTTAAAATTTCTCGAATTTTATCAATTATACTATTGTTTATGATGTGGAGTTGGAATGTGTGATGTCCCCAAATTCAAATACTTTTACCTCGAATCTTGTGCTTCACGATTCAACTCATACATCATTTTAATAACAACTTAATATAGAATAATAAAAATATTTACATTGATATAACATAAATATTCTCGTCCCACGACTCGTAACCATTACTAATACACAACATAACTAAACCATAAGTTTTATAAGTTTTAATACAAACATCTAATAACATTGATTTAAAACAAAGCTACTCTGCAACTTTGCCTTTTTATTTTTCCTTTCTTGAACCACTATCCTGCTTGGTCTTAACTATAACGATTAAGAAAAAGCAAGAATGAGCAACAAGTTTGCTCAGCAAGTAATAGACCAACAAGAATAAATAATCATGCTCAAGGTTTAATATTAACTAGAACATAGCAGTTGAAGGCAATTTATAAAGTGAATTGAATGAACTGAGGACAAATAGTTTTAATTGATCCAAGATCGGAATATTATTATTATTGAGTAGTCACTATGGACCATAAACACACACCTGGATTAACAGTATTTCACTAAAAATTCACAATATAAATAAGTACAATAGGTGATCAACCTAAAGTACCATATGTTATGCATAACATTCATACATGCAGTTCGCGCGCATGTCGGCCTCCCGACGTAAAGTAATTGGTTGAATTAGTCTTATATTAGACTATACATTAAAATTTTCTCTTAACTTTGTCCCTGGATCTTAACTTGATCTCAGTCTCATAAGTATACAAGTATCAACTTGTATTTTATCCATATAAATGGATAAAATCATATATAACAGTCTAATTTTAACCTTAGGATTTAAATATTCTATAACTTTACATGTTCCAACATCCACGGCATTAAATCATTAGGACGGCTCTTGGGAATAGAGAATCTTGCGGTGAATGTTTGTATCTTCACCCGTGATAAATGTTTGCATCTTTATCTGTGACAAATGGTTGTATCTTTGTCCGGTGCAAAATTCTCTTTCCGTACAGAACATTACACAACTAGTTAAAACCCTCATTCGAAATATATTTGTTTATAGTGATATATCTTCATATCAATAATCCTACTTATATGATATTCAGAATAGTAATAACGAGTTATACCTGGGTCCGAGGAGCCTTAACGATGGATTTGACTAGTCAACATCGCTTAGTCCTGTCTCGGATGTACAACACTCACAAGTTATTTACCGATCCTCATCTAGATAAGTAGATCATTATCAATACTATGTTAAGTCTTAACAATTCTACATTATATCAAAATAAAGACATAACAACATTCTGATGATAATAATTTATATCATTCATTCAATATTCGGTTACATGTTTGTTTGTTCGTATTACAAGAGTCATTATGACTTAAACAAATACAAGTAATAAACATGAAAACCTAATCTATGCTTCATCTTTACGTTCATGATCTTCTTAACGTTTATCTTTAATCTGCAAATAAGGTTTTATTCGCAAGAATGAGCACGACGGCACAACAAGTCTAACATACAGCACATATGCAGTTTATGCTTTCATATAAATTTTAACATGCCTTGATTGAATATAATTCTCCATTTAATATCACATATAACTCGCATTCCAACAATTTATATCACATTGACACACAATGTGTATAAATCATGTTCATAAATCGTAAACATAACACATAACAGTTAGAAGGCTTTTAAACATCATTTAAAGGCTTCACATAACATCTATCACATAACAACATGACATTACACATCTCATTTATCATTTTAACAATATTACAAAAGTAACACATAGCAAGAATTAGAAGACTTGCCTTTTTGCACAATTAGGGTTTATCGGGAAATCGTTAAACACCTACAAAAAGGGTTACGCGACCCCGAAAGTTAGTTTATCCAATTTTACTTTTTAATAAGTCTTATAACAACTTAATTAGACTATTTTCATTGTTGGAATCATTTCGTTAATTGTCTAACTCAAAATCATAAAATTTAGTGCTTCCACCCGAATGCCCCTTAAAATTTTCAACTTTGACGTCCTTTCCGGTAACTGCCATAACTTTGTCATCCAGAAATATTTTAAAGTGATTCTTAAGTCTAAATTGCTTATAATTTCATGATCTACAACTTTCATTTAGGTTTCTAAGGCAGATTCTGAACTTAAAATTTTGTAATTTTAGCAGAAAGGTCAATATGCTTACTTTGATCAATATTTTTAGGGTTAACCATGTGAAACATGGTACCGCTTGCTTTAACTTTTTAAGAAATCATATGGTAAGACCCAATAACACCTTATAACATAAAAATAATAAATTATAAACCTTCTCATAGAAAGATTCGTGACTTTTGCTCAAGAACACACGAATAACACGAAGAACGGATAAAATCGTACATGGTAACGACTATGTTCTTGAGCTTTTGGTTTTCATACTAGAAATAATTTGAGCATTATAACTGCTTACATAAGTGATTATGACACTTTATAATTGACAAAATTTGGTTATTATAACGTCTTGTAAATTGAATTATAACAATTTATACAAATGCTTAAGAACATATGAAGAACATGGAGAACGACAATCGTACATGGCTACGACGTATGTTCATTGAGCGTTAAACTACGAATTGAAATTCGACATTATAACTACTGTAAAATGAAGAAAGGCTCAAGAACACGTGAAGAACACGGAGAACGACAATCGTACATGGCTACGACTCGCGTTCTTGAGCTTTTAAACTACGAAAATTAATCGAACATAAAAACGACTAATGATTTACCTCTCAAAATGCAAGCTTTAACTATTTCTTTACACTTCCTTTGATTATAACTCACTAGAACTCTCTCTCATATTGTATATAGTTTTGATACAAGCATTTTTGCTTTGAAAATGAATGATCAAACAAATGAGGAATGCTTGCTATTTATAGGTCATGCAAAGGTAGGGTATAAAGGTCATTAGTACAAGACTTCCAAGCTAAGCTAAGCTAAGGTGCACCACCTTTTTCCACTCCCTTTGGATGCCCAAATGGACTGATTTTATGCCATTAAATGCTAGTAATCATCATGCTTGGTGACATCACAAATCCATACATGTTAGCTTTTGATTGGTCCACCAATTAGCCTACCAAATGAATAGTATTAGGCCTTGTTTGGTTGGTCATTTAATTGAGGGGTAGTCATGGTCATTTACCAAGATTGATCAAGGTTAGATTAGTCCTTTTGATAATCTAGCTTAGTTAGGATTAGGTTAATTAGCAATAAACATAGGAATTTGATTATTCGATTAGGTTATTAATTCACCGATTAGATTAACTTGTAATTTAGGTTAATCTTTAGTTTAATTAAACTTAATCCTATTTAGGTTTAGTTTAATTAATTGATAATTAGGTTAAATGGTAATCTAATTACCCTAACCTAGTTCGATTCCAACTAGGTTTAACATAACCTAGTTTCATTTCAACTAAATGTCATTTAACCTAGTTTTATTTCAACTAGATTAGGTTAACTATTTCATAAGCTTATTTAGTTTGTAACTAGGTTTAGTTCCTAGTTAGGTTCCTAACCCAGTTACATTCAACTCAGTTACATCTCAACTGAAATTAGTTCATCCTTAACTAATTCTAGTTCATTTCTAAGTCTTACGGTTAGATTGACCTCAACTAATTTAAAAGTCTGATATTACAGAGTTTTGTTCCGTATAAACACTATTTTGTAAAGTGAAAAGTCCAACAGACTTGGCATGTTTTTCGGTGAATAGTATTTTTGACTACCCTTTCTCATAATATGCTTAAACGATCAAAAAGTCAAAAATAATATTTATTTTTGTCTTTTTCCTATTTCGTCTTATTCTCGACACACTTTTCGAGATAATCTTTTATTGTTTATTACGCACCGGCGTTGCATACAAACACTGTATCCATCAACGGTTTGATCAAAAACGGAAAGCGCTTTCGTTTGAAGAGCGTTTTACGTTTTAATTTAGGAAAAATATCAGTGGCTCCCTGGTATCTATTCCCCGTATAAATGTTATATCGTGAAATGGAAAAAGTCCAAACGTCGAAAAGAACGTTCAAAAAGACGACAAACTTTTCTTGTAAATCGTGTCTTTTTCGTCTTTTTCCCAAGAAAATTTTATTGATTCTCTGGCATCTAAACCTCATATTATCACTATGTTGTGAAATGTAAGAAGTCCTACAGATGAAATAAACAGTCAAACGAATGAAAACGTCACCTCATGAATAGTGCTTTTACACGTTTTTCGAGAAAAACTTTTATTAACTGTTACATGTTTTCAAATCGTGGGAAGATTGAATCTTGAAACGGAATATCAATTTGACCTTCACATTTTGCTCAAGGGCCTAGGTAATTTCTTAGGGTTTAGGTTTTAACTCTTTTTCTAATTTAGGTTTTTGCCCTAAATTAACTTCTGATTTTTAATAAGTGTTAAGGTTAACTATTTGAACCAAAACACAAAATCCTACACATAGATAATTCATACAGCACATTTAAAAGCTCAATTCAAGCTTTACTAATCACATAACATATAGTTTAGGTTAAATATTTTAACCTTTTAGTTGTATACGATCCTAGTTTCGAGTCGTATATATTCTTTAAGATATCTCAAGGTATGCTTGAGTAATCGATCTTAGGTTTTGAATTGATAACCTTGCTTAGATCTTGTTAGATCACTTTTGAAATATTTGGGATATTACAGAAATGATAAATAGTACAAGTTTAGGTACTTGCCTAGATCGTCAACACTACTCGACTCTAACTCCTTTGCTTTCGAACAACCTATATTTATCATCATCGTCTAACAGTTAATCTCTATTAATTTAATATAATGATTTAGTCGATCTAATTTAATAATTCTATATAAATAGGACTCACAAATTATTTTTATTATTTACTTATCACATATATTGTTCTCAAATAAAATTATTTGTTTAAATATTATTTTCCTACATTTCCTTTATATAATTCATTAATTAATCATCCCAAATAAAATAATATTTATTATTTGATAATAGGATTTTATGTTGATTTATTGAATATTTTTAGACTTAATTATTTGTGAGTTTTTAAGTATTTTTAGTATTTTATTTATTAATATGTGCTTTTATAATTTTTATATTAATTTTGTAGGAATTAAAGGAGTGGCATAATGGTAAATAAAAAGCTTAGTGGCAAAATTGTAATATCAGCAGCAAGGAGGACTGTTTTAGGCGCGTAGTGGAGCTGGAGCAGCATCATCTGGATGACACTGTTTTGGAGTGAAGGGTTGGGATTGGGAAATCGCGTAATGTGCGGAAGGTGGCTGCATTATTAGGAATCAGAATGACATTGTTTCTGGGCCGAGTCTGGTATGGAGCGAAGCAGTCCAAGCTGGTTTCGGGTTGAGCAGCTGGGTTGTTTCACTGGTCAAAGGCGCTGAGGCCTGTTTGGTTTGCACGGTTTTGCTGAAAAACGGGATTAAAGCTATTATTTGATTCCAACTTGAATTTTAATTCCTATTATGCTATAGATTCTATAAATACACTATGAAAGACATGTTTTCAAGAGATTTTAACATACATTAACATATATTAACATACATTAGAATAGAGAATAATATATTTAACATAGTTAGGATTAGGATTTTATTATTTTTGAAACAAATATACAGTGCAAAGGATTCGAGAATTGAAGGCAAAAACTTAGGGATTGAAGACTGTGATCTGAGTGACAGATGGATATTGAAACACATATTAGATTTCTTTTCTTTTACTTTTATTTTTGTAATTTTGAGACGTTTAATTATTTGTGGATAATTTATTATTTAGTTATGCATTATTTAATTATGTCTTGTATTCTAATTTCAAGCATACTGGGCTAGGTTATTTTCTAAGGTTGAGGAAGAGTATATTTGATTGATTTCATTGCGCATATTCATGCCAGTTAATTTTATAAATTTAGTGTTTCAATGTTAAAAATAATTCTTTCTATTGGATGCCTATTTTAATTGAATAAAAATAAAATTGGATTCTCATTATTATTTATTGAATTCAGTTAATAATTTGTTAAAAGCAGATATAAACTTTGTTTTTATGGGTATAGTGAATGTTTTGTATTTAGAATATGCATGTGAATGTTATTTCTCTATTATAAAATTTGATGATGTGTTTTAAAAGATAAATAAATCAATATGCAAATATGTCTGCATTGATGACAGATGTAAAGTCCTTAATAGTTAATAGACATTATGTTCTAAGGACTTAGCTTGACAAGGTCAAATTTGTTAAGTTGATCTCATATGAGTCAATAACATTGTACAGTCCTTCAAAAGATCACTATATACAAGGACTATGTATAGAAAGATCAAACTTGTTAGGTTGATCTTAAATTGTAATAGATAGGCCTGATCGATCAAAAAGAACAACAGTCTGGCAAGAGAGTTCAAGCAAGAATCGTAGACTACACTCATGATCGTAGAGTCTGCAAGCCATCAGCATAGCCAGTCATACACTCACATTTCCAAAGCAGAATCATAGAATGTCTACTTAAAGATCATCAGTATGAAGACCCTGAATGACCGGCAAGCAAACAGAAGATCCAAGCACCAACTCCATCAGCAAAGACTGATTGAGAAGTGAAGAGTCATTCAAATAGAAGTCTTATGAAATCACTCAAAGGAAGATCGTAGAGTCTTCTAGGAAGATCGTAGAGTCTGCTAGGTAAACGCAGAATAAGGCTCGGAAAATTGAAGAGTCCTCTCGGCAGATCTTAGAGTTGTCTCAGCATCGTAGGGCTAACTCTCAGGATCGTAGAGTCCATATAGTCAGTCACTCTACGATTCTCTTAATCTTGTCTACGAACTAAGCAGAGTCAAAGAGAAAACTCGACATATGTATTCAGAATCATCACAGCAATCCTCATAATGATTATTCAGAAGGCTGTCCTTGAGCTGTCAAACAAACTGAACGAAGATCTCGAACATCTATAGCATCTAGCCTTAACTGAGATCGTAGAGCAGCTCAAATCATAACTCTACGATTGCACTACGACTTACACCACAAGTCAGATCGAAAAATTGCAAAGCTAAGTCGTAGAATGATAAAGCAAGTTCAGAAGTACAACGATCAAGCAATCGAGCTGAAGATATTCAAATGCTACCTGTCATAAACAACCTTTGATTATGCAGTAGAGAATGCAACTGAAGTTCGTAGAGCAGTCATCTACAATAAAGATCTGGCACCTGAAGGTTCATAGAGCAGTCCTCCATGACATATAGAACCAAGCAGTTCAAGCAAGCCTGAAGTTCATAGAGCAATCCTCTATGATAAGAAATCATCTGTTAAAGCTTAAACCAGATCATAGACTTATGCTCTATATACATAAAGTACAATGAAGATCACGAAGTATGAGAAGCATATCGTCAGGACCGCAAGGCTCGGATAAAATTGTAGAGTTAGTAAAGTCAATCACTCTCTGATCTACAAAAAAGCCTATGACAGACAAGGTCGTAGAGCTACATAGCAGAACCAGCAGATGACTCAACGATCAGAAGCAAGAAGCTAAAACTGGATTGATTGTCGAGTACTTAAGTGCCAACAAGGATTGAAGACGTCTAAGCTCTTAAGTCAGTAGTCTCAAAATGAGTTGTTAATTACTTCAGAAACATCCACGTCAACACTTCTAAGGCATCTGCTATAGAAGAAGTCAGAAATGTCAGAATACTGACTTATGCGTGCTGAGTGTCAGAGCAAAGACTTCTAGTATCATGCATCAGGCTCAAGAAATCAGAAGACTGTGTCCCAACGATCATATTCTCTAAAAGACCTGTCCACTCTATGAAGACTGGGAAGAACCCAAGACTGACATCTCTCTCCAGGGTTAAAGAAGACAAGTCAACAAGTCAGAGTCTGCAGAGCACTAACACTCTGACTAAATGAATAAAGTATTCATAAAGAAGTCTGAAACTAAACATGCTTCAACGAAAGGATTTGCTACAGAAAGATTTGTTACAGGAAGATTTGTAACAAGGAGATCTGCAACGGAAAGATTTTTCAAAGATCTACATAAAGAGCAAAATCTGAATAAGAAAAGAAGTGTGGTGAATAAGCAAGAACAATATATACACGACCGAATCTGTTGAGAAGCTTCACCAAGAAAAACGGAAAATGTCGAAGGGCTGGCATATGAGCTAAGAATCGAAGGATCAAATAAGCCAAGAACACTTTGAGAAAAGAGGAGTACAGAATGGGATTATGTGTGAAATACAAGCTAAGTGTTCAACACAACTGCTGAGTAAAATGCTTATTGAAAGAACTCAGCAATACATTTCGGGTGATCATGGGTAGTTGCTGAATACAGAAAGAAGAAGAACATCAACGACAAACATCAGCAGTATTCAAAGGTTGATCACAAGCAGCTGCTAAGTACCTAAAGATGAACAAGAGCAAATGTTTTACTTAGCAGCACAACTCAACAAACAAACAACTCAAGTCTGTTGGACTTAATGAGGGTCATAGTGTCTCGGCATGGAGAACTAAAGAAATCAAGTCTGCTTGTTGAGTACCAAAGGGTATAAGAGATTATACGTCTGCTTGGCTTAGTCTACAGTCCCAAAGTTGCTGGCTTTGATGAGGGCAATAGTGTCCTAGTCTTAATGTGACTGAAGGAACCAAGTCTGTTGGATTTGATGAGGGCAAGAGTGTCCTAGTCCGGAGGACTAAACCTTAATGGATTTCCTACTTGTCAAAGTAGAAGAGTGGAGTAGGAGTTGTTCAGTCTCCGAACCACTTAAATCTCTTGTGTCATTTACTTTATGTCTTTTACATTTTTGCACAATAACTGCTAAATCTGTTATCTCCCATACTGTAGATTAACACACTGAATTGAAATGACTCATATATCTTTAAGGGGCTTTTAAAAGTATAATCCATTGTGCTTGAATTGATCCCATCATTTATAACTATTATGCTTTCGTTATAAGTGAAAAAAGTTTTAATGATCCATTCAACCCCCCCCCCCCTCCTAGATCATTATTGTGTCCTCGGGAACTAACAATTGGTATCAGAGTAGGTTCTCACAAACATGATAAAGCCTACGCTTTGAGTTGATCCATGACACAAAATTAGATTAGTGTAAAATCTTGGTATTGGGTATAAAAGACAAAATGAATTTAAGCTCACAAGTTGAAAATTGTTTGTGTAGGAAAATCCAATGAATTAGCTGCCTAAGGCCATCCATGCTTAACCTTGTGCTTATAAGAATTATCTTCATCAGACAAATTGAGCAAAGGGACATCAGTAGGAGGAAGAACACAGATGCAGCAAGAGTTATGAATCTTTCCATTCAAAAAGGAATCCATAATCAAAAAGTGTTTGAGAAGCTCTACAAATGATGAACTAGGACATTCACTCCATCTTCAATCGTCAAAACGATTAAATCTATGGACTTCTCAATTATGTGTGACATTGCCCTTCTCAACAACCTGAACCTGAGGTTAAAAATCAAGTTTATCCAGCAATAAGGGATTATGTCCACAACACAAAGGTTTTGGTCGATGCATCAGTTTATACAGCTATATGAAGAAATTTATGGTGTCACAAATAAAAATCGAAAGGACTGCAAATCATTGCAATAACAGCTATGCTTCATCAAAATCAGAACCACTGTTTGTCAAGTGATTGACAACAGTGAGGTATTTTATCCTATCTCCTCCAAGTACTGAAATTATCAATTATTGTATTGCATGACAAGTTATTTATATTATTTATCCTCATTTCTCAGGATCTTGTAAAGGAATCATTATCCTCCTAAAATACTCTCGTTAAACCATGTCATATCATTTATTAAATATTATTTGTACTCATGTGAGAGCTCTTTCAATTGATAAAGAAAAATTAGTGTTGAGATTGAATTTAACCTTCTATAATTGAGAAAATCTTGAAGATTTATCTTTAGCAATATTCACTTCCTTACATTAACTCTGTTTCTCTCAAAATCCAAAGAGGTAGCCATGATTGGTATTTATCCCACCTTTACTTTCTTTCGAGTTACTTTCGATTTTGTTTTAATCTTAGTTCTTGATAAATCGTAAAGTATGGTCATATCTATTGTTGCACTCTAAAGGATCATAGAGACTGATCAACTCTATGAGCCATTAAAGCACAATACATAGAACTGATCATCACTCCACTAAAATTCAAAAACTCAGTACTTCATGAAAGTGTTTTATCAATCTTAAACCTCTCACACACATACTCATATAGCATAAAATAACTGACATCATTAAGTCATTGCTATGCACATTGAGATTTCAAAATATGAAAATGTTAGATACTTAAAATTACTAACCTCTCAGGACCCAAATAAGTGTGGGTACCAAATTAGAAAATTTAACCTGCAGGTGTCTTGACTGATCCAAAGACCACTCAAAGAGGAACTAAATTAAAGAGGAATGCAAGGACAAGGTTCTCATCAAAGTGCGAGTCAACTCTACTATCACAGAAAGCTGAGAATGCAAAGCCTACGATCATAGTATCAGAAAAGGGGATTTTAGTAAAGCCAAATTTAAGGAGAACACTTTATAATTCATTGATGAAGAATCCAATCATAAGGTGGCAGTATCAAGTGTGGGGGAGCAACATTCCGTCAAGCTTAGCAATGCACAAGGCACAGTCTAACAAGGTCAGACCAACTCTACGATCGCAGCACCAGTCAAAGAATCGTAGAGTAGACAGTACTAAGGAAAGTACTCTACTAACCAAAAATGAATGTTCACTAGAAGACCATCTACCTCAGAGATGAAAGCATTGACCATAGGGGAGCAATAACCAGGAACAAGTGAAGAAGTTATCAGAACCCATTAAATCTTCATACCCAAATCGTAGAGTCTCTAAACTCTACGATTGATAACCAGATCAGCCATATTGCTCCAAATCTTAGAGTCATTATGATCAACAACTAGATCGTAGAACATAATGTGTCTACGATCACACTCCACATAAACCATCCTTCCCTTGAACCTATCACAACCAATTACCCGCTCACAGTTTATGACATACAGTGATTAACATTCCCTCTTCCATACCAAAGCAGTCTTTCCTCAGATAAAGCGCCTCAGAGACAAACCAGGCCCTAAGTTTCAAACTAAGAGGCATGCCCTCTCTGAGATTCCTTAACTCTGTTAAAAGACTGAATGTTATACATCACCTGTATTCCTTCTGAGCTCCAGATGTAAAAGGAAAAAGAAATTTTATCCAACCAAAGTCGATATTCTTCAAGGAATGTTCCACCTGCTTTTGAATAGGAGAAGAGAACTGTGTAATGAAATCTCAAGCATTCTGTATCATCAGAAATCACTAGTGACCAAAGTCTTTTCTAAGGATAATCGTAAAGTGAAAAGCAAGTCACTCTACGAACGGACCAAGGTGTCTGTCAAACAGGGAAGTAATGTTCACGCTCTCTAAACTCAAGTGGGTTAGTTATGCATCAGTTATGATAAATGCAAAAGTGAAGACCACGTCCTGCAAATGAATATCCGACACGTGTCTTCTATAAACTTACGAGGGAACTGATATAAGCCAAAAATTTCAAATTGACGATTGTCCTTTCCCATTAGTTATCAGTATCCATTTCTCTAAACCGTGCAAACTTATCTTATACCAAAACCATTGTTGAAACCCAGAAACTCTTCAAACCCTAAACACAAAAGATCCCAGAAATCTATATGCATCTCGATCACACCCCAGTTACTCACTGAAACCTTCATTTGACCAAACACCCAATTTACAAAACCATTGATATGGAAAACTGTCAAGTTGTTTCCGGCATCCAACTCGGCTTTGATAAGTTTGAGTCTTCTGAAAAGAAATTCAAGGATATTCTTACAATAGTCCAGGAAGCTGGGTTCTCAGAATGTTTGGGGGCAAACACCAAGGTCTACTCTGTTCTGGTAAAAGAATTCTATCAGAACGCAGTAGTAAACGATGATGAGTTGGTTTCAAAAGTTAGAGGAGAAAAACTCAAGATAGATGATACCGAAATAAACAAATGTCTGGGAATCACCATTGAAGATTTATCATCTCTCGAAAAAATAGATACAGTTAAAGGAATGAGGTTGATGGGGTATGTGAAGAATCCACAACTCAAAGGTATGAAGAAAAAGGAGTTTCCAAAAGAGTTCGAGTTCCTGGCGGAGATAGTAGGCAAATGTATCTTATGCAAAGACACCGCTCATGACACGGTAAGTGATCCTCAACTAAGAATTATGTTTGCCATTGTCATGAAGAAGAACATAAACTTTGGTGCGATACTATATGACTGGTTAGTCCAGGAAGTTGAGAAAATAAAGGCTCCAGGGAAGCCAATCTCAAAAGTATTCTATGAAAGATTCTTGAGCATCATCCTGAAGCGCAGACTGCAAAATAAGATTATGGATGATGAGGGAGAGGCTTTAAATGTCCACAAGGTTTTATCTCCTAAACTGTTTGACAACTGGAAGAAAAATCCCATGGAAAATAAGAGGTTAAAGATGACTAGCAGCAGCAAGAAAGATTCAAAGGAAAGCAAAGGAAAAAGGAAAGCATGTTCAAGTAAAGATGATTCATCTGACGAGTCTCTATCATTTGGATTCATTCCACCAAAATCATCCCTCAAGAAGTTGAAAGCTGAGAAGATCAAGCCAGCAAAAAGACAAAACGCTCGTCTTCAACAAATGATGAAATTCCCAGGGAATAAAAATGCAAGAGGTGTTTCACCTAACTTCATTGATCTCGGTGATGAAAGTGAGGAGGTACCTGTTGAAGAAGATGTGACTCCAAGTGAGTCAAAATCTGGAGGTGAAGAAATGTTTACTGAAGAAACAGTTGCTGAATCAAGAGAAGACGATGTTAGTGAAACATTGAGAAATGAAGAACAGTTGGAAGAAACGGCTGCTAAACCGGTCAAAGCTTCAAAGGAATCAGATTCTAAAGCTAAAGACTCTGAAAAATGGAAAGGAAAGGAAGCAACATTCGAAGATAAAGCACAAAAAGACTCGAGCTCTGAAAATGCTGAGTCAGAAAGTCTTGATCATCATGTTCCAGCATCCTCATCATCAAGTATTCGAAGGAGGATTATACTAGAAGCAGTTGAAAAGTCAGGGGCTATGTTGTCAAACAAATGGATTGATCACGACAATGGTCAAATCAGAGTAGCTCCAATAACCATGGAAGATTTACTGAGTAAGTTTCAAGACATTGAGCTCGATCGAACTACAGTTTTATATGACCATAAGGGTCAGGAGTTAAGAAGGTTCTACTCTTGGATGCCCTGGTTAAAAGCTATCTATTTCAGAGATACGAGCTTCATCAGTTGGTGTTATTCATACTTTCCCAATCTAAAGTTGGTTTCTCAAAACTTCCTGAGAGTTCAATCATTTCCAAATCTGCTGATCAAACATCTTCAACATTTCAAAGTCTATCGCCATGCAGAAAGTATATTCATTCCTTATTTACTGTTGGTAAATCAAGATGAAGGTCAGAAGAAAAATAGACTCGTAGAGTCAATAGTCATAAAGCATCCTGACTCTACGACTGCAACAAACCAGTCTCTGCCAAGTATTCCCACTAATATACCCTCTAATGTTCCTTCTTCATCGAACAATGATTTCTTTGATACAATCACTGCTTTTGAGAATATCTTCAAGACTTCTACTACAGCAAAGGCTATCTCTGGAGTAGAAGAATTTCACAAGGAAATGCAAGCATCCTTTTTAGACATATCTCTCAAGCTCCTTCAACAAGATCAGACTTATCAGAAGTCCTTAGAAAATCAACAGAAAGAAATCCTGAAACTTCGGAAGAACAATGAAGAATCTATTGCATCTCTTTCTGAGAAAATAGAAAATTTAGATCAATCTCTGTCTCAGACTATAGAGCTCACTCAGCAGGATCTTAAGATTGAAGTTGGAAACACATCCTCCCTGATCGAGCAGCTCATGGTAAATATCCAGCAGCTCTCCCAGAAAATTGATGACAAAAAGGGGGAGAAAAAGAGAAAGAGGATCAAGCAGAGACGAATGAAGCTAAAGGAGAAGAGCAAGAAGAAGCAGAAAAGAGAACAAGGAGATAAAGCCTTGAAAGCAAGAACTGAGAGGGAGCCAGAAGAAGACATGAGCCAGAAGTCTTCAGCTGAGGGGGAGACATGAAGTCATGAGCAGCAACAACATGAAAATCATTTAGAAGACATACAAGTACAAAGGAAGGTACATCTCAAACTGAACTAATATGATCTGGATCCAGTATTTAGGATATTGTGTAATCTATATTTAAGCTTTCATCAATGACATTCATATTTTATGCTCTAGTAATACAGTAGCTCACTGTATCTTAAGATTCATTCATCAAATACATAAGCATCTAGTATTGTTGTGTTGTCATCATCAAATAGGGGGTAATTATTTGGAATATGCATGTGAATGTTATTTCTCTATTATAAGATTTGATGATGTGTTTTTAAAAGATAAATGAATCAATATGCAAATATGTCTACATTAATGAAAGATGTAAAGTCCTTAATAGTTAATAGATATTATGTTCTAAGGACTTAGATTGTCAATGTCAAATTTGTTAAGTTGATCTCATATGAGTTAATAGCATTATACAGTCCTTCAAAAGTTCACTATGTACAAGGACTATGTATAGAAAGATCAAACTTGTTAGGTTAATCTTAAATTGTAAAAGATAGGCCTGATCGACCGAAAAGAACAACAGTCTGGCAAGAGAGTTAAAGCAAGAATCGTAGACTACATTCACGATTGTAGAGTCTGCAAGCCCTCGGCATAGCCAGTCATACGCTCACATTTCCAAAGCAGAATCATAGAATGTCTACTTAAAGATCATCAGTATGAAGACCCTGAATGACCGGCAAGCAAACAGCAGATTCAAGCACCAACTCCATCAGCAAAGACTGATTGAGAAGTGAAGAGTCATTCAGATAGAAGTCTTATGAAATCACTCAAAGGAAGATCGTAGAGTCTTCTAGGAAGATCCTAGAGTCTGCCAGGTAAACGCAGAATAAGGCTCGGAAAATTGAAGAGTCCTCTCGGCAGATCGTAGAGTTGTCTCAGCATCGTAGGGCTAACTCTCGGGATCGTAGAGTCCATATAGATAGTCACTCTACGATTCTCTTAATCTTGTCTACGAACCAAGCAAAGTCAAAGAGCAACCTCTACATAAGTTTTCAGAATCATGACAGCAATTCTCATAAGGATTATTCAGAAGGTTGTCCTTGAGATGTCAAACAAACTGAACGAAGATCTTATACATCTATAGAATCTAGCCTTAACTGAGATCGTAGAGCAGTTCAAATCATAACTCTACGATTGCACTACGACTTACACCACAAGTCAGATCAAAAAAATTGCAAAGCTAAGACGTAGAATGATAAAGCAAGCTCAGAAGTACAACGATCAAGCAATCGAGCTGAAGATATTCAAATTCAACCTGTCTTAAACAACCTTTGATTATGCAGCAGAGAATGCAACTGAAGTTCGTAAAGCAGTCCTCTACAATAAAGATCTGGCACCTGAAGGTTCATAGAGCAGTCCTCTATGACATATAGAACCAAGCAGCTCGAGCAAGCCTGAAGTTCATAGAGCAATCCTCTATGATAAGAAATCATTTGTTAAAGCATAAACCAGATCATAGACTTATGCTCTATATACATAAAGTACAATGAAGATCACGAAGTATGAGAAGCATATCGTCAGGACCGCAAGGCTCGGATAAAATTGTAGAGTTAGTAAAGTCAATCACTCTCTGATCTACAAAAAAGCCTATGACAGACAAGATCGTAGAGCTACATAGCAGAACCAGCAGATGACTCAACGATCAGAAGCAAGAAGCTAAAACTGGATTGATTGTCGAGTACTTAAGTGCCAACAAGGATTGAAGACATCTAAGCTCTTAAGTCAGTAGTTTCAAAATGAGTTGTTAATTACTTCAGAAACATCCACGTCAACACTTCTAAGGCATCTGCTATAGAAGAAGTCAGAAATGTCAGAATACTGACTTATGCGTGCTGAGTGTCAGAGCAAAGACTTCTAGTATCATGCATCAGGCTCAAGAAATCAGAAGACTGTGTCCCAACGATCATATTCTCTAAAAGACCTGTCCACTCTATGAAGACTGGGAAGAACCCAAGACTGACATCTCTCTCCAGGGTTAAAGAAGACAAGTCAACAAGTCAGAGTCTGCAGAGCACTAACACTCTGACTAAATGAATAAAGTATTCATAAAGAAGTCTGAAACTAAACATGCTTCAACGAAAGGATTTGCTACAGAAAGATTTGTTACAGGAAGATTTGTAACAAGGAGATCTGCAACGGAAAGATTTTTCAAAGATCTACATAAAGAGCAAAATCTGAATAAGAAAAGAAGTGTGGTGAATAAGCAAGAACAATATATACACGACCGAATCTGTTGAGAAGCTTCACCAAGAAAAACGGAAAATGTCGAAGGGCTGGCATATGAGCTAAGAATCGAAGGATCAAAGAAGCCAAGAACACTTTGAGAAAAGAGGAGTGCAGAATGGGATTCTGTGTGAAATACAAGCTAAGTGTTCAACACAACTGCTGAGTAAAATGCTTATTGAAAGAACTCAGCAATACATTTCGGGTGATCATGGGTAGTTGCTGAATACAGAAAGAAGAAGAACATCAACGACAAACATCAGCAGTATTCAAAGGTTGATCACAAGCAGCTGCTAAGTACCTAAAGATGAACAAAAGCAAATGTTTTACTTAGCAGCACAACTCAACAAACAAACAACTCAAGTCTGTTGGACTTAATGAGGGTCATAGTGTCTCGGCATGGAGAACTAAAGAAATCAAGTCTGCTGGACTTGTTGAGTACCGAATGGTATAAGAGATTCTAAGTCTGCTTGGCTTAGTCTACAGTCCGAAAGTTGCTGGCTTATAGTGTCCTAATCTTAATGTGACTGAAGGAACCAAGTCTGTTGGATTTGATGAGGGCAAGAGTGTCCTAGTCCGGAGGACTAAACCTTAATGGATTTCCTACTTGTCAAAGTAGAAGAGTGGAGTAGGAGTTGTTCAGTCTCCGAACCACTTAAATCTCTTGTGTCATTTACTTTATGTCTTTTACATTTTTGCACAATAACTACTAAATCTGCTATCTCCCATACTGTAGATTAACACACTGAATTGAAATGACTCATATATCTTTAAGGGGCTTTATGGAGAGAAGTGGTCCAGACGGGTTTCGGGTTGAGCAACTAGGTTGTTTAACCGGTCAAAGGCGCTAAGGCTTGTTTGGTTTGCACAGTTTTGCTGGAAAATGGGATTAAAGCTATTATTTAATTTCAAATTGAATTTTAATTCCTATTAAGCTATGGATTATTAATGTATTCCAATAAATACACTATGAGAGACATGTTTTCAAGAGATTTTAATATACATTAACATATATTAACATAAATTAGAATATAGAGTAATATATTTAACATAGTTAGGATTTGGATTTTATTATTTTTGAAGCAAATATTTAACGTGAAGGATTCGAGAATTGAAAGCAAAAACTTGGGGATTGAAGACTGTGATCTGAGTGACAAACGAATATCGAAACACAGATATGATTTTTTTTTCTTTTACTTTTATTTTTGTAATTTTGAGACGTTGAAATATTTTGTGAGTAATTTATTATTTAGTTATGCATTATTCAATTATGTCTTGTGTTCTAATTTCAAACATGCTAGGCTAGGTTATTTTCTAGGGTTGAGGATGAGTATATTTGACTGATTCCATAGCACATATTCATGCCAGTTAATTTTACAAATTTAGTGTTTTAATGTTAAAAATAATTCTTTCTATCCTTTATTATATTATTTTAATTATTTATTCTTGATTAATTCACAATTAAAATAATTTTTAATATTATTTTAATTATTTAGGTCTCACTAATTCACAATTAAAATAATTTATAATATTATTTTAATTGTTTATGTTTCATTAGTTCACAATTAAAATAATCTATAATATTATTTTAATTAACTCACAAATAAAATAATTTTTAATTATTATTTTATTCGTTTATTATTATTATTATTATTATTATTATTATTATTATTATTATTATTATTATTATTATTTATTTTTTTTTTTATTTTTATTTTTATTTTTATTTTTATTTTTATTTTTTATTTTTTATTTTTTATTTTTTTCGGTTCGGGTCGAATCGGACCGGGTCAACCCAACTGGTTTGACCGGGGTTTAACTAACCCGGTCAATAGATAAATTGGCACAGTACCTTGGCGCAGTGTTTGTACATAGAAACTGTGCCCAAGTGCAGTTCCTGGTTTTTTTATAAAAAAAATAGGCCAACGCCCCGACGCTATGTTTTAAGCTTACAACAACGCCTCGACACAGTCTGAAGTAGAATGCTTGGTTTGTTTGTTTGTTTTTTTTTCTTCAGCTTTTGTGATTTTTACCTCTTTTTTTATTCAATCTTCCATAACTTGCTCATTTCACATTCAAATGAGCTCAAATCAGTTTCATTAGTTCATAAACTCATATATCTTTAATATTCAAAATTTTAAATTATTTATAACAAAAAATCTTTAGTAAAAAATATTGGTTCTTCAAGTTAAGGTTTCCATTTGTCATGTTTTACAAGAAAATTCACTATAAATTCATTTCAACTCCGTTTTCATTCGTTCCACTTGGGTTATTTTCGTATTTCATAGATCTTCAACATAAAATTTTTAGATCATCTAAATAGCCTACATATTTTGTTTCATATAGTACCAAATCTCATGTTTTCACTAGGTGTATTTTAGGTTTTATGTTCACATGCATTTACTTTGCACTTCTAAGGATATAACACCAAAAAACACATGCAAATCACATATCCTCCTTCATAAAATCATTCTTGTGTCTTCGGATCCTTCATGATCCCATAACACACAAAACTCCCACAATCAAACATGTATATCAACACTAAAAGCTTAAATATGATAGATTAACTAAAGAGTTGAGGTTAAATGGTTTTTATACCTTATTGATGCTCTTTTTCTCTTTGTTATGAAGATTGCTAGAGCCTCCACTTCTCCTTGCTTGCTACTAATCTTTCCTTCCTCCTCTAGAACTCAATTTTGCTAGAGTTCTCCTTAGGTTTTCTAATTTCTCTCAAGCTCTCTCTATCTCTCTCTATCTCTCTCAACCCCACCCAACTTAGCAAACTTTGTAAAATGGTTGGAGAACTCCTATTTAATTATAGGAGAATTTTATGTATACATACTTGTATCAAATACATGTATAAAATACTATCAATTGGTTAATACCTTATAGAAAAAGTGAATTAGGTAAAACTGGATGATTACCTCTATTTTTAGCCTTACTCCTAAATAATCATAGTACTCACATGGCTCCAAACATAAAAGACAAACAAATTTTCAGCATTTGTATAAATTATATTTTTATTTTTATTTTTTTGTCCTATATATATATATATATATATACACACCCATCTTTTAGAATTGAGTTCTCATATTGGATCATCATGCTTGGGCTTGATTTAACTTAATTTGGGCTTAACTCATTAGAATAGTTAACTCAATTATTGGACCCTTATGGTTTCATTAACTAATTAAGCATTGGGCTAAATAATTCTCACATACATTGGACTCACCCAACTTTGTTCCATACTAAACTTATGCATTTAAGCTTGGGCCTAACTAATATTCTTTATAAACTTAATTTATAAATTACTCAATTATCAACTTGGATTTATATAAATCCTCTTTCATAATTCGTTAATCATCTTATAATTTCTTCTTGCCACCTCATTTACTTGAACTTTAAATTTTCTAACATATTGGACATATCACATTAATCATGTGACCATCTATACTTACATCTCTCATTCATACTAATTAGTCCATTACATTATTTAATCATTTCTCAATTAATTTAAACCCTTAATTCATTTTAATCATCATGCCACATAAGGCATATCACATAAGTCTAATTAATTATAACTTAAGCTCAATCATCAACATCACTTAATTTCTTATTTAATTATCACATGCTTGATTTAATTGAATTATTATCTCTCATAACATAACACGTATATATGTGCTCACAAATAATATTCTCATTTTCATTTATAATATTATTTACAAATTTCTGGTTATTACAAAAGGAGATTGTATTGTTAACGCACCAGATTTGGTTTGAAAATAGTCCGAATTTTAGGGGTGTTACAGTAGCCATTGGCAGTTGTTAATGCCTGTAGATGACTCTCCCATGTATTGATAGCAGGTATCAGTAGCCATCGACAGCTACTAATGGTTGCCGATGCTTGTTGCCAGTTGCTACCAGTTGGATTATCACTATGATTTTTTCCCCAACCGCTACTCCTTCTGGCGGCATAATAGTTTGCCGCTACTCCTTCTAGTTGTTAAGGAAAAATATAGTCTCTATTTTGGGCCGTTAGATCTACTTATAGAGGATGTAATATGTATTTGTTAGAATAATACTCATAACAACCATTTACCATGAATCATTCTCATATATATATATATATATATATATATATACTTACCAAGAAAATTAAGAAACATAGTCACTACAATGTCTACTCCAATGCAGTAAGTCCTCAGTCTCTTTCTCTCAAACTTTTTTACTAGAATTTTCTGAACTAACGAAACAAAGATGATCAAAGTCTTGTGCTCTTTTTCTTTTTTATTCTAGATAAAAATTTATAATTATATATGTTTCTCCTGTCGAATTAGCATGGTCTAAGAACTTACATATATTGTGTGATCATCATATATAATTTATTTCAAATGTGTATTAAATTTTTGTCTTAATTTGCGGCTACTACCAATCTTTGTTAGTGACAAAGACATGAAGTGACCTGTTTAATGGTCTCAGGCTCCTATCATAAAAAAAAAAATCTTAAAATGTCATCCCAACTCTTTTGAAATTTAAGACAGAGAATACTAGGAAGAAAAAAAACCAAGTGAAAGATCATTTTAAAAAACCAAGTGAAAGATCATTTTATGTCATTCATTTTACTTAGTCACATAAATACCTCGATCAAATATTATTATTTATAAACAAAATCCGTGCCTTGCACACTATTACACTAGTGTATTTTTATATTATGATTAAAGAATATCTAATAAATATTTTAAACAGTTTGTAAGAGCTTAGCAATCTCACAAAATGTTGTAATATTTGAAAGACTAAAATCTAAAATTGTTTCATGTGCTTGCATAATTCTACGTGTAATGTTTTCGTCTTTAAATTTGTTTAATTAGTAAACTCCATCAATATACAATTATTAGTATAAGATTCTACCTTTTAATGGATAAGTAGTAGTGAAAAATTGATTGAAAAATAAAATTTTGCACTACTAACTATTATTTAAGGGAGAGTTTTGAGTAATGCTTAATTAAACTTAAATACGAAATTCTCACAAGTGGATATAAAGTGAGGGTCAATTTTATATTTTAGTTTATCGGACATTCTAGAGAATATCTAAGAAGTACGCCCCCATATAATTAATTATTTGTAAAGATATAAAGTATAGACGAAAATATTTAATCATATGAATTTTTATACAATTTTCTGTTTTATTAATGAAAATTCAATAAATTTCAGTCACTAAAAATTATATTTATTTTACAAAGTTATACTAATGGTATTACGTAAATTTAAATTAAATAAAAAAAATCATTATCTCATATTTTTATATGATATTTTTATATGAAGTTTAATATTTACACACAAATTCATCAAAAATTATCCTTTTTTGAATTCATTATTAACAAATCTTGGTATACGTTAACAATGAAAATAATTGCTGGTACTTTTTAATGTACAAATTAATATGAATTATGAATGATCATATTCTAAAGGTAGAAAATAAAATAAGTTTGTTCGAATACTCATTGTGGTGGGTAGTTTGGATGCTTCTTAAAGATATTGGAACAAATCTTGTACGTTAATTCTGGTCATACGTAAATTAGAGGTAAAGAAATGTGACGCCACCAGAAAGAGCATATACGAATGCAAGAAACTGTACCTTAATTATAGTCTCAGTTTATTAAATACTTTTTTGCTTCTTAAAATAAAAAATAATAATAAATGCACTTCATCGTTTAATTTTTACACTCCACTGTATGGTTATCCTAGCGCATACCCGGATTCTATGGTCACTAAAAAATTAATTAATTTATAAATTAGAGGAAATTAAGGAATGAACTTTTGATTCTAAATAATTTAAAATTGTCAGTTTATTTGGATAGTTTATAAAAATAACTTATATTTTATATAATAAAAAATTACATTTTAAATGATATTTGTTATTTAAGTATATACAACTAAGACTTCTACAAAAAAAATTACTCTCTCCGTCCCAGGATAAAAGTTTTTTTTTTATTTTTATGATCAAATTGACCATTTTCAAATCAATATATTTTATTATTTTGTTATATATATGTAAAAAGCCTATAAACATTATAAATTACATATAATTTAGTATTAATCTTAATGTTTACTTTTTTAAAAATCTAAATATATATGTTTAATTGTTAATTTTAAAAATAATTAATTTGACCACAAAAGTCAATAAAAGACTTTTATTTTAGGATTATAATTTATTTCTACAGACTATTCAAATAAACTACGAAATTAGAATCCGAAAGAAACAAGTGTTTAAAAGCAAGAAATATTTATGGGGGAAGATTGTGTGCTGGCATAGGCAGATACAAGTATTCAAGTTGGGGGTTGTAATAAAAAAGGTGGGGGTGTTGGGAGATGGGTAGGTCTCAGTGCTTTCAATATCCTTTATCTCCCTCTCTCTTCTTTCTTTCTTCCATTTCATTGATGGTGCAATTCTTTCCTCCAAAGCTCTAGTAGTTAATATTGAGATTGTAGTAGCTACGACACAGATATAAATCCTCTGCAGACACTACTGATCATGATGATGATGGTAAAGCAGCTCCTATTTGGGGGTGTGCGCGCAGCTTAATTATCCTACACCAACCTCTCCTTCTCACCATTTAATTTAAATTTTTATTTAAAAAAAAAAAAAAGAAAAAAGAAAGAAAGACAAACCTTGTAATCCCACCTTCTCTTTATGAGGTCTTTTTCAAACTTCCCTTTTTTCGTGGTTGCCTGTTTTTGGTGGCTATTAAGTTTTGTCCCAAATTGTTAGTGCCATTTGGGTCTTTTGCTTACTATATAGTTCAGTTTCTTAATTTTTCTTGTTGGCACTGAATGAAATGAGAATGGATACTACAACTACTAAAACTAATACCATTACTTATGTTAGAAGAAGGAAGAGATCATTAGGGTTTTTGTATTCGTTATTACTGCTTTCTCTGCGTCTTGTTTTCATTGTCATTTTGCCCCAAAAATGTGTCGCGGTTTCGAGTTTAAATTACACCAAGTATAGACAAGTAGGGAGCCTGAGACTTGCAAGGATCCAAAGGCATTTGGACAGTATCAACAAGCCTCCTGTCTTAACCATAGAGGTATTTTTTTTTTCTTTTTTGTATTTAGTAGAATATTATGTTTTTGTAGGTTTTCTCATTTTGGTTGTGATTATATATATATATATATATATATATATATATATATATATATATATATATATTCAGAGCCCAGATGGAGATACTATAGATTGTGTTCATAAGAGAAAGCAACTAGCTCTTGATCATCCTCTCTTAAAGAATCACAAGATCCAGGTACATAACTATCTATCTCCAACAAATCATTAAATTAAATCAAACAACCTCTCTCAACTTTTTGTTGCCTTTAATTTGAGAAGAAGTAACAAAAAAATTAATATTTTACCGGTTCTTTTTTTATTGGCTAAATAAAAACATATTTTACTTTTTGGATAATGGGTTATTTAGCTTTTCAACTACCAATTCATCCTTGCTTGAAGTACTAGACATATGAATCCTTCCATCTCTCTCCATTTCCCTCTCTATACCTGCATACATACATATGCACAAGAATATACGTACACACACACACACACATATATACTTGAATCAAAAATTTCTTTTCAGCGTGCCAATTCTGAGCGGCATAAAGGTGGAAGACTTTATATTGTTCCCAAATATATAAGATTTTCGGGGTCAAAATGATGTATTTTAAAATTTAAAATTGTGGTGATTCATTTTACTTTTAAAAATAATATATTCTAATTAGTACTATTTTTTATCTAGTTTATGATTTTCATAATTTTATTATTTAAAATTAAAAAATATATACATTAATTTTAAAATTAAAAATATCTCACATTGGCTTCAAAAGTCAACGTTGATATTTATTTTGGAACAGACGAAGTAGTTGAGTTTAGTTTTTTTTTTCAATCAATTTTTGTTTTATTAGTTTCTGTTATTAATTTAACATTTAACACTAAGATTTAATCATTTCGATTGTGTTCAAAAGATAATTTTTTTGGAATTTTTGACTTTTTTTATTTAACTTAACATTTTAAATTATTTTTTGAAATTTGACTAAATTTGTGACAACAGAAAATTCGACCAGAAATGCCTAAGATGAAAAAAATGGAAGAAAAAAAAAGTATGAATACAACAAATACTGGTGGTAGTGAAGGATATTTAAGAGGTGCATGGCAAGCTTGGCATCAAAAAGGTCAACTGTGTCCCAAGGGAACTGTGCCCATTAGGCGGACCAAATTGCACGATGTGTTGAGGGCCAACTCTTTGTACGACTTTGGCAAGAAACGACACCGTCGCGGCGGAGTACCGCTGTCTTGGCTGCGTAGCGATGCACCGGATGTCGTCAGCGGCAATGGCCATGAGGTATGCACTTTTTGTATTTCGGTCCATCTCGTAAAGATTGTCATTGTGTTATAGGCTGATAAAGAAGGAGTAATTATTCGGTGATCTTGAGTTATTTATTATGTGATCTTGAATTATTTATCACGTAGTGATTTATATTATTCATGTAATATTTTTTCAGTACTTAAAGTAAGTCATTTTATTTTAAGTGTTAAAATAATATCATATGAATAGTGTAGAGCATCACGTGACAAGTCCCAAAATCATCTGATAATTTTTCGATAAAGATAGGATATGAAAAATACATTAAAAAAAACTAAAAAAAATGTGAATATAATTATTTTCTATGCAATCAACCATATAACATATTAAAAAAATCATATAACAAACAAAAACACTATTTTTATATGAATTTTTGATATTTTCATATAGTTCTCTCTCATATGCCTGTGAGACTCATTTTATTTTTATGTGAGAGAACATCACATAAAAATATCAAAAAGACATAAAAATATCAGTTCTCTATAACAAAATGTAAACTAAATCAAATATCAATTTTGATTAAACCTAAATTTTGAGCGTTTAAACAATTTACACCGTCTTTACTCTATGCATCGGGAAAAAAAATTATCCTACATTTAGCGTGGCGGGTGAAAATAATTTTTCCATTCAAAATTTAGGGTGCTTTTAATTGAAAATTAAAATTGGGATAGACATTTGAGTTCCTTTTCCGATTTAGTCCAATTTATTTTTATTTTTTTTATCATAAATCCGTGTTGCTTTTTTAAGAATATCATCAGACGCACTGAACTCATGAATGTTGCTAATGGTGACTAAGAAATCTATTTATTTTTAGGCAAATAAATAAAATGACATGACCGTAAATAAATATCATTTCTAAGGCATTTACTTACTTGAAAAGTCCGCCAATTAATTTTGTGAAAGATATATCATATTTTTTTCCTATTTATTTTTCACTTTCTGTGTGCCATTTGATGTGAAATATATCTTATTTTAAAATTGTCGTACCGGACTTTACAATGAATGATTCCCGTTAATTATTATTGCATTAGAATTCTAAAATTGACTTTTGTGCTAACTTCTGTACACGAATATAAATATGTTATTTTTATTTTATAGGGGCAGAGTAAGTAATTGTTTTTAAGGGAATCAAAATATAATAAGAATAAACATTCTTATAATTTAATTAAGTAGGTCAAACTTGGGTAATATTATAATTATTTTTCCACTAATAAATTAATAACTAGGGACGTGGGGTGTCTATAAACCACTTTACCAAGAAGGTGCCTCCATCATGATTTCTTCGTCTTTGTTCCTTTTATGAAACCTCTTCATCTTTCTTCTAATAAACAATAATAATATTTGATTTTTTATGGCTAAATTTATAAACACACACTTAAACACAAATTTCATTTATATCATTTAAAAGTAGAGACAAATACTGTGATTATATATATATATATATATATATATATATATATATATATATATATATATATATATATATATATATAAGAAAATATTATATCTTACGACAGAAAATTATTTTACTTTTAATTTCATTCTGAAAAAATACAATAATAAAATGTTGCTTTTAATTGTAAATATTTATAAGTTAATGTTATTGCATGTTAACGTGTTTACTAGACTAACATATTTATTTATTTTCAGTATTTATAACAGTATTATGATATTAATTAAAAAAAATCATTAAATACACAGCAAGTGAAATTAAAATTACTAATGAGTTGGGTGTACATTTAAAGCATGCGATAGCATACACTGGAGCATCCCAGGAGGTGTATGGGGCAAGGGCGACCATTAATGTGTGGGACCCATCGATTGAAGTTATAAACGAGTTCAGCCTCTCCCAGATCTGGGTTCTCTCCGGGTCTTTCGACGGCTCGGATCTCAACAGCATTGAAGCTGGCTGGCAGGTACTTTTCTTTATACTACTTTACTACTATAATTTTATTTATTTCATGTCCATTTACTTCATTTAATGTAACATTTAATTTTATTGTTAAAACGACTTCATAAATATTACGGTTAGGATAAATATACGTACATAATATTTAATTATAAAAATTAATTATTATATTTTATTATATTATTAAAAAATAAAATTTAATATAAAAAATTGTGTCAGACTCTATTTTTTAATAATAATATAAAAATCTCAAAGTCAAGCTTTAAAAAATATGCTTATTTTACACCATTATAATCATTAATTAAAATTTAGTTGCCTAACATATTAGTAAATGTTAAGAATATATTATAACATAATGTCTTCATTTTCTGATTGGGAGGATTAATTTTAAAATTATAAAACGTCAAAAAATAATTACGGCTCTAATTTCCTTAATATAATATGAATATTACCTTTTGGTGTGAGGGCATTTCCCATATTGTGAAAAAGAAATAATTAATTAAGAATTTTTATTTAATATTTCTAATTAATTACAAATTACATGTTAAATTTCTGAAGCTTTGATACTTCTATTAGTCAGGTCAGTCCGGCGCTTTATGGTGACAGCAGGCCCAGATTATTCACTTACTGGACGGTTAGGAATTATTTACCTTTTAATTCTTTCCCAATTTATTTTTAATTCTATATAATATTTATTTGTTAGATTAAGATGTAAATTGTTGTTTAATCTGAGAGGTAGAGGGGTAAAATATATTGTGCTGCTATTGGTTATTCTATACTTTTAATTAAGTAATTTTAAAAATTATAGAGAATATTTTTACCTTTTCATAAAATGTCAAGTACCAGTATAACAATAATTTACACTATGTTTGTTTTGGAATAGAGTTTTCATTAAATGAAGGTATCCAATTTCTCATCAAACAATCATCACAAATAGACAAAAAATAATAACAAATAAAAATAACAAATAAGGGTAGAAATGTTAGAATGGGAAAATTTGGGGACCAAGCACATGTGGTCATATTTAATAGCCCATTAACTTTGAAATTGACACTCACTCCACTTTTTTGGATGATGGTGGTCCATATAGCTAAAAATTATTTTATGATCCTATAATATGATTACGTAGTATTTTAGAATCATTTATATATTGTTATTTTAATATATACAATAAAAAAATTTATTATACATATTAAAATAACAGGATGTTACTGATCTAGAGCACCACGTGGCGGTGTCCCAAGACTACTGAATAACTTTTCTCATGTAAAAAGTATTTTCGTTTTAAACTTCCTAATATGTCAGTTGTACTTGCCGGTGCGATGAGATAAAATATTTTTTTAATTATATAAAAAAATTATAATATATTAAATACATATAAAAAAAAATTGAAAAGGAAAAGGATAAAATTATATAAAAGTGTGTGAGATATATATTTTTAAGGTTTTTTTAAAAAATAAATAAATATAGGGATAATTTTGTAAATATTTTTTTTGGCCAAAAATGCTTCTACCAAAAACATAAATCTTTTTGCTTCCCCCAAATGTATTTTTTAACGGAAAGACTATTTACTAAAAACACTTCTGAACGGTCAATAAATATTAAAATATTTTTATATTTAATTTATAAATATTTTTACTTTATTGTTCCGTGAAATAGCCTGCCTGTAGCTACAGTTACAAAACATCACTTCCACTCAACGGTTAAATGTGAAAATGAGTCAATATACATATCTACGATATTATAATATAAACTTCGAGGAAAAAATGAAAAAAAATAAATATAAAAAAATTCCTTAAAATGTAGCTTAATACTTGGGTACTAGGAAGTATACATTTTTATCAAAATCCTTGAAATTGTGTTATATATTACAGAGTGATGCATATCAAGCAACAGGATGCTACAACCTTCTATGCTCAGGATTTGTGCAGACCAATAGCAGAATAGCCATTGGAGCCGCCATTTCTCCGGTGTCATCATTTTCCGGCAACCAATTTGACATATCCATTCTTATTTGGAAGGTCTTATTCTCTTTCCTCTTATCAAATTCTACTTAATTTTAGGTAATCATTCACACCATGTCGATTAGAAATATAAGAGAAATATAAGACCCTGACTCCAATTAGTTTAAAATCGCCACTTCATTCGGTCAATTTATGAAAATGAGTTGTATTTGGATAGTAAATAGTTGAATAAACTTTGTTATATAAGTATTATATAAATACAGCTCTGTATTATTTACATACGTCTAAATAGTATATCCAATTTAAATGATTCAACCGAGTTTTGCTATACGTAACGATCCATACAATGATTCGTACAATGATTATTTGTAAAATAGTGAGTCCTATAAGACAATTAAAATATGTAACCCACTATTGTACAAAAGATCATTGTATAAAATATCATTGTATGAATTATTACGTATAGTAAAATTAGGTCCAAAATTCAAATATAAAAAATTCATAGGTATTCATAATGTCCAATCAGTAGTGAGAGTAGACCCAATTATTACACTAGTAGTTTATTTCTTTGTGAGCCCTAATCCCCATTTTCATTGAGATAAAACAGTACATTTGTAGACTTCATTAACAACTGCCAACTTGTTTCCCTATACACTACAATTAAATAAAATTTCATTATCCAATTTGAGAAATATAACAATTATTTATATTTTTGTAATTTTAGGATCCGAAATTGGGGAATTGGTGGTTGAGCTTCAGTGACAATACACTAGTAGGATATTGGCCTTCAGAACTGTTCACACACTTGGCGGACAGGGCTACAATGGTCGAGTGGGGTGGTGAGGTGGTTAATTCACGGCTCAACGGCAAACACACGTCCACCCAAATGGGCTCGGGCCACTTTGCGGAAGATGGATTTGGAAAAGCGAGCTACTTTCGAAATCTAGAGGTCGTCGACTCCGATAATAGCCTCAGCTCAGTCCACGACATCTCAACCCTTGCTGAAAACACCAATTGTTACAACATTAAAAGCTCTTATAGTAGTGAATGGGGCACACATTTTTACTATGGTGGGCCAGGGAACAATCCGGAGTGCCCATGATCATAACTTTTTTTGTTATTGTATAATCTTCGTCGTCCAAAAATTTCTATAATTAAATTCTTTCTTTATATATTTGTGGTTGCAAATTATGCAAGTTCTCCTTGGTTACCACCAGACCAGATGTGAGTTGAGTTGGTATAATCCAATTTTTTCATAGTAAAAGGCTGGGATTCGAATGGCCCCACCTATTAAGTTGTATCACCTTGTGATAACAAGGACTGAAAAGTATCAAAAGCAAAAAGTTTTTTTTCTTCAATTTGACTCTTTTATTAAAAAAAAATTATTGGGTACATATTTAAGGTCGTGTCAGAATAAGATAATAATTTATATAATATACACTAGTTAATAATGTATAAATATTTAAAGAAAATTGATGGAAAATCAAGTATCGATGTATGTTTTGCCTAACCTATATAAAATATTGCGTCAATTAAAATGAGGAGTATTTAAGAAGAAGAAAAAATCATAAAAGATTGCGTATGATACCTTGAGATGTGAAGAACGGAGCATTTATCAAATAAAAACTGTGTTGTTGAGTTTTAAAATGGACGGAAAAAAAAGAGAAGAGATGGACCGTAACAAATGGATATTTTAAAAAAAAATTAATATAAATATTTTTATTAGATAAATAATTAACTAATTACTAAACGATATCCAATAGCAAGTGTATAAGATAAGTTTTTAGAATTTGAAAACAATATAACTACCTAATTGATAAAAGACCGATTAATAATAGGATTCATAATATATATGTATAAGAGAGGAAGAGAGAAAGAATGTGAAAATTATTTGGTTTTAGAGTACTGTAAAACATAGAAGAAGAAAAATAAAAAAGATAAAATTAAACTCTTCTTTTTCAATTAGGAGATGATATATGTATGATTTTATTTTAAAACAATAGTTATAATAAGAAGCTCACAAAATTTTATTATTTATGTATTTTCTAGATTCATGAATGAGATTTATTTTTTCTAAAACAGTATACATGCGCTTATTTTCCGTGTGTAAGCATAAATCTGATACTTATGTATATATCAAATATGCAAGTTATTATTTGTGAAAGACGTATAATATTTTGACTCAATGATTATTTTATTTATTCTTGTAATTCGGTCTATGGTATATATTTATACTAATACATAGAGGTACCGTGTGTGTAAATTTAACGTGAGGTTATAGCAGATTGTGCGAGGATATATATATATATATATATATTCAGTAGTTAGTAAATTGTACGCCTGTGTATATAGTTCGTGGTGGTAATGGCATACTGCCACTATCATGTAGTAAGTTTAAATTATAAATAATTATATTCTTGGCGAATGTATATGGAAAAATTTACGTTCATGTGGTGGTGTTTTTGTGACGATCCCGAATTCGGGTCTCTCAAATCTCGAATTCAAGTTCCTCGAATCTCAAATCCAATTCAACACGAGTACTATCTTTTTCTTATTGTTCATGACTTACAACAATATTTTAATTATTAAATAATTATTTATTTACAATTTTACAACATCTCTTTCTATTCCAAAATCGCAATCTTTATACATTCCAAGTATGTCTCAATATTATACATGATACGACATTCTATTACAATCATTTTGAGTATTTAACACTCATATTACATACCAATTAAGTCTTATACTACACAATCATTTACCTGTTCAATTCGGACTGATATCTACAACAGACATTTATATCTTCAATGAAAGTGATATGCTTTCCGGTTCCTTGATCTCTATTGAAAACTTCGAATAACTTGCACTATCTGAAAATATTTGTTTTAAGCAAGAGTGAGCACGACGGCTCAGCAAGTTTAACAGTTACACATAACACGTTACATGCTTCACATCGTATACATGCTTTGTATCTTATTCTTACATCATGCTTTCTGTGTTAAACATACTTCATACCTCTTATGCATCACATACAATAATCAACTAGCACTTAGCAAATCATGCTTCAATCTTGTACATAGTTTTCATGTAGCCATACCACATGCTGTTCATCTACCACAAACATCGTTAATATAACTTCATATTATCAATTTAAATCACATTATAGCATATTAATGCACATAGGAGTAAGTTCTGAAAAACTTGTCTGGTTCGCTTTTACCATTACGCTTATTTTGCGTTTTCGTTCAACCTATAATTTATATATAAAATTGACATAATCATTAGTTACAATGACTATTAATTAGTCTTAACTTAAGACTTTAACTTCGAATTATTGACTCTTTAGTTGTCCGACAAATGAACCTTTACGTTCCGGACAAAAACCCTAGCTCAAGCCTAGTTGGACATGTCGGGTACACTTAACCAACTTACGCATTCACCACACGTTCTTCGTACAATTTACTTTTAATAAGTTATCTAAAATTTAGTCACAAATGGACTATCTACTTTGGTTTAATTCGATTAAACTTTCTTCTCTTACATAATTTAATGATTCGGACTTTAATAATGTACCAAATACTTCAAAATATTATATACCTTTGATAATATACAACTACGTTTAAATATTATTAATTATTTAATAATATTTTACTCACGTATTAATATTATTTACCATTTAATAATATTTTAATCACTTATTAATATTATTAACCATTTAATAATATTTTAATCACATATTTATATTATTAACCATTTAATAATATTTTAATCACATATTAATATTATTAACCATTTAATAATATTTTAACCACTTATTAATATTATGAACCATTTAATAATATTTTAATCTCTTACTAATATTATTCATCATTTAATATTTGATAATATTTTAATCATTTATAAATATTATTCACCATTTGATAATATTTTAATCTCTTATTAATATTATTAACCATTTAATACTATTTTAATCACTTATTAATATTATTAACCATTTAATAATATTTTAATCACTTATTAATGTTATTAATTATTTAATAATATTTCATCATGTACTAATGTTATTAATCATTTAATAACTTTTTAATCATATACTAATATTATTGATCATTTAATAATATTTTAATAATATTCAAACAATACCAATAGTTAACTTTTTAATTGTGTTAACTTTAATATTTATTTTAAACATTTAGCTACCATTAATTCACTAATAAATTCTACATATATAGGTTTAGTATCCAAACACATTCATTTTACACTTATTTTAACTTTAAATTTCATTAAAAACTCGACCCAAACCGACCCGACCTGGAACGCCCAAAATTGCTTCTGGTAGTGGCCTCGGGCGCAGGTGCGCCCGGCCAGTCTGTCCAGAAGTTAAACTTTTGACTGCTCGACCCTCCGACGCTCCGAAAACCATAACTTCTTCATTTTAAAATAATTTGGGTTAATTCTTGAGTCCATTCTCATCAGAATTTTTCCCTCTACAATTTATCTTTAGATCAAAAATCCAAATTTTGAACGGAACTGGACTAAAAACGGCTCACAAGGATAAAGTGAAAACTAACCTGGTTTTAATGATTCAAACTTGAATAAAATAAACTCTACACATCCAAATGACACCAACTTAGTGTTGTTATCTTCCTAACTTCTTTTTTTACAATATTTCATGGTTCAATCATATTTTTGAAAACGTTTTGATAAGAAATTTAAGATCGAACCATCTAAGGTTTTACCGGTAACACAATATGAAATTTTCTTCCATTTATTTACATACCACTCATAACAAAACATAATTTAAACCTATCAAACCGTGATTCTACCAATATAATATAGCTTAAGACTTCTAGAGAATCAAAATAACTTTTGATCGGTTAAAAATATATTTTAACCGTTCAAATCATATCTAGACTACAAAAATGAATTTAAGAAGGGTTAAAACACTTTTTAACCTTATGGACTTGTGTGCTCTTCTTCTTCTCCTTCCAAAGAATGATGTGAAATTTTGTGTCATCTACCAAGCTCTACCTCTAGTAATATTTTCCACACTCACAAGTGTTCTCTCTATACTTCTCTTAAATGCTCTCTATTTTCTTCTCTTGAGCTCTAGCAAATGACCAAACAAACATGACAAGGGTGTGGAGTACACTATATATAGAATCTCCTTAATCACCATCAACTCTCCCTAATCCACCAACATAGTCAAATTAAAGGCTAATTAGGATTACTATTGCTTAGATTGACATTGTGAAATACAAGTGGAATGACTTGAGTTGTTGGCCAACTATGACTACCCCCACACTTAGCTTTTTGCTCGTCCTCGGGCAAAACAAGAACAAAAAATATAATATTAAAACTAATAACCAAACAACTTACTTGAGCAACAGATCAATATAAATTTCAATCTCAGTCTCAAAGATTTTTTAAATGATAACTCAAAGAAAAATTTCAAAATATGCAAAGATCAAAATTTTAACATATTTATCAATTTTACTCTACTCAAGATTTTATGTGTGTGTGTGAATCCAAATGTATCAAACTAATTAAAACTCAGATAAGTCTAGGTTATTAATTACCTTATAAAAGACATACGACAAAACTTAATATACTTATTTTTCACATCACTTTCAGCTAATACAGACAAATATAAATCAGAAGATCAAAAGGTTTTTAATCAATGAAACACACTAGGATTATTAATATCACTTTTCCAAATATTTTTTTTTTCATTTCATTTTTTTTCTTTTTCTTTTAATGGGTGCATTTTATGCTCCATCCCAATTTTTTTTTTCCTCTTTTTTTCTTTAGTGAGTGCATTTTATGCTCTATCTCACTTTTTTCACGTGTTTATGAGTGAGTGCGTTTTACGCTCCATCTCAACCCACCACATAATTTTTTTCTTTTAACAATCCTAGAAAAGTACCTAAATCATCTCCTCCAAATTATATTTTGTCTTATATTTCACTTTAAATAATGATCAAATAAGATATATAGTTTAAAAATATTTTCCATAAGCATTTAACCATATAAAATTTCTCTTAATTAAAACTAGCTCAAACAAATGGATATAAGTGCATAAAAATTTTGAAGGATCTCAAACAAAGTAATAATCAACAATAAGTCAAAAATTCAAACTAAGCAAAAATTTATCATTTTTCCAAGAGTTATTAAATAAAAATCAAAATTTTATCATTGGCTAAAAATTTAAAATTCAATTAACTCATTGCTCAAGTGACTCATCCTAAAAATAAAATAAAAAATTACTCCATTTTCGTAGGAAACACAGTTACACTTAGCATGTGCAACAAGTCTTTAAACCCCAAGGTTACCCCAAGTGGACGAGTTTTGTCTCGTGAGGGTTTGCAGTGAATTTACCCACAAAATTTAAAATTTTAAAATTTTTAAAATTTCCTAAAAATAAAATAAATTTAAATAAAAAATAAAACAAAATTTTAAAATCTCTTAAAAATAAAACAAATATCCTAAGTCCCTTCCCCCACACTTAAAATTTACATTGTCCCCAATGTAAAGTAAAATGCAAAGAAAACGACATAAATAACTAAACTATAAATGCAAAAATAGAAAGAAAGAAAATTATACTCTTCTTGGGTTGTCTCCCAAGCAGCGCATTTGTTTATTGTCATTGGCTCAACAGCAAGCCAAAGTACTACGTCACTCCAACTTCATGAATTTTGAGTACCCCATCCATCACATTATTCTTCATAGGTAGGTTCAATCTCCCTTGCACGTGACATGAACGTTTTACTCCCTATTCAACGAATAAATATTTAACATGATTGGAGAGAGTCTTTATATTCGGAATGAGATCCTGCAAAACAAAAAATAAAAATTTGTTATGAGTAACAGGCAATGGAATGGAAATAATTGCATTATTATCAAAAATCATTGACAAAGAATTTAATGGAGCTTCATCCTCCTTCAAATTTTGTTTCAGCTCAATTGCTTCTTCTTCCTCTAACTGCAAATTGTTGGTAATTACAATCTCTAAATTTTTCTTGTTTAATTCCTCAGCAACTTCCGCCACCTTAGGCATGTCATCATCAAAAATAACATCATTGTCTATATTAACACTGTCCGCTGCATTGATGTTGTTTGCTTTCTCTTGTTTCGGTGATGGAGAGACTGTCTTTTCTAGATCTTCTATATCGTTCTCACTTTTTAACACTTGTTCACTTGTATTCTCTGTTAGATTATCCACCGTTTGAGAAGGTACTTGCATAGAACTTTGCTCCTCCAATTGATCGATTGCGATTTGTCCCAATGGAGTACCCAAACGCTGAATAATTGCATTATTTTCTTGAATACGTGCCTGCATGTCTTGTTGAAATTGCAAAGTATCCTGTTGAAATTGCAAATTATTAATTTCAATTAATTTAATAATATCCTCTAAAGACATATCAGAATTAAATGATTGTCCCTGTTGTTGTTGGGGATATGGCTGAATGCATTGTTGACAACTTGAAAATTTCTGATTTGTAGACGGATTTATTTGTGGATTCTCATAGCCAAAATTAGGATGATCCCTTCATCTTGAATTATACGCGTTTGAATAGGGATCATATCTCCATTAGGGTTGACCAGAGAAACCACTTGTTATATTGACTTGTTCATAAGACTCCTCTTGAAGAATGGAGAACATATTAGTTGAATGTCCTATTGTCGTACAAATCCTACAAGCTTCCACTTGTTGCGCATTACCTGCAGCCCATTGATAAACAAGATAAGTTAGGGTATCAATTTGTTGCTCAAGAGAAGAAATAGTTACCTCATTGACATAATCATGCATGACTTCCATCTTTAACTTGCACCACTAAATTAAATTATGAAAAACTAAAATAATAAAATCTAAGAAAATTACTAAATTAAATAAATATTTACAAAAACACAAAATTAAATTAAAATCATTTTCCGGCAACGGCACCAAAATTTGATGTGATGTCGCAAGCACCCAAAAATAAAATCTTACTTTGGAAAAAATAGTAATGTAGTAGTGTAAGTAAGAGTCGATTCCACAGAGAATGATTATTTAATTTTATATTTTGTAAACTAAAATTGGGGGGGGGGGGGGGGAGTTTAATTGAAGAAATAATTTAAATAAAATTAATTAAAATAAATATGCAAGAAATAGATATGAAGAAAAAACCTTGGTTTAAGTTAATATCCACCATCAAGAATTTACAACTAATCACTGTTGCAAGAATAAATCAATTCATATTTTAAATATTCAACGTGGAATAATTACTCACATTCAAATAATTTTTCTATCTCTCCTTAATTTTAGTTAAGTAGAAACAAACGATCTAAATAACCCTTACTACTAAATAATCTCAGACAAGCGCTAAAGATTTAACCTAGTAGCAGCATAAAGAAATAGAGAGATTGTTGAACTAAACAACACAATCCAAGCGTCTGCATTTAATTTAGATGAATATTTTTCCTAAGATATAACAATATTTTGATAAGCAAAATAATTATTAACCTTAGTTGCTTCGCAAATTAAAGTGACCAAACAATGACGGATTTGATATTTAATTTAGTAGTAGATTTCAACGAATAATAAACTAGTGTGCACCCTAGCAATTAAACGAATTAATCATAAAATTAAACATAGAAAAATATTCAATACTCAAAATATAAATTGAACAATTAAAATAAATTAGATCTCACAGTGTATAAATCTTGATGGCTTCAATCACTTAAACCAAGAAAAAGAATTTAGCTACTCATAATTGTAGAGAGCATCAAAGAATAGAAGAAAGAGTTTTTATTCTAATAGAAAAGTTGTATCTTACATTGTATTTCAAGCCCTCTATTTATAGGCTCCAAAATCCTCCTAACCATAGTATGATTTATTATTTCCAAACCCTAATAGGATTTAAAATACAAATAAAAGTAAAAAAAAATAAAATAATTATTATTCTAATCCTAATTAGAATTAAAATTCAATTTGGAATCAAATTAATGCAAAATTCGCGAATAATCCCGTTTTTGCAGCAATAACGCTCAACCAAACAGCCCCTAACGCTGACAGCTGGCCGGTCAACGCGCGTCCGCTTAGATGACGTCAACATCGCCTTTCCGCGCATTGCGCGGAAGCTACTCACCGCGGACGTAAAACGACGTTGTGTGCTGGCTCCGTTTCTTTACTAACGCGCGCATTACGCGGATATCTATTTCTACTGCCGACCAAACGACGTCGTTTCAGCTTCTGCTTCCGTTTATACCCGCGCATTGCGCGGAACTCAGCCTTTTCGGATAATTACAATTATGCCACCGTGCTGTTTTAATTACCAAAATGTCATTTGATCTTTGCAGAATTTGCAGATTTGCCCCCAAGCTTATTTTTCCTACAAAATAAAATATAAAATAATTAAAAATAAGTAAAAATAATATAAAAATACTAAAAATCCTAAAAATACATAATAATAAATAAAACACCTAAAACACTACAAATAAATAAAAACACATAAATAAAAAGAAATATAAAAATACTATAAAATTACCTAAATTAACATAAATTAACTAAAATCCTATAATACCTATTAAAACCAATATAAGCTAAATAATTAAACATTTAAGCATACAATAATTATAAAAACTAAGTATTGGGGAATAAAAATAACATATAATTTAACCCTATCAATGACATAGTGTGAAATTGAAGTAATCAAGCAAAACAAGCAACTCATTGTGGGCCCCTCATGATTTCAGCAAAATGGGATTTAATCACCCATTTTTGCTTTATTTTTAATGCTTTAATTGTATATATATACTCCTATATATATATATACATACACTTATATATACATTATTTGACCAACTTTGACTTCCTATTGGGCTCCACATTGGACCTAAGAATTAAATATATTAGGCTCGTCCATTTAATTTGGTTGGGCTCACTTTAATTATTACATTAGGCTAACATTTAATAATCCATGTTACATTTAATTAAATTAAGTATTGGGCTTGTTTAATTAATTACATGGACTACTAGGTAAATTAATTTAACCTAGATTAATACTTCATTTGGATATAAAATATAATCCAATTAGACTTGCTATAAATAATTCTACCACCTTGGGTTACTCAATTAATTCATCCATAGTTAATTCTCATCACTACCTTCCTTCCTCTAGCAATTAACCAATGTTTGGTTAATTCTCTATCTTGCCTACCAACTAGGGTTATTCAATTAATCCTACATTAGTTAATTCTCTACATTGAACCAAATTTCCCAACACTTTGACCATCAATTGACTTTTTAAATGTTTGGGCTACATAGTTTACTTTGCATTGGGCTCTCTTATTTAATTACTTGGGCTACCCAACACAACTCACACATCTTCCATATCTTGGCCTAGGTAATTTCTTTAATTGAACTACCACCCCATTATATACAATACTTGTCAACATTAATTAATTGAACTTATATTAATTACCTTTTGGGCTATTAATCAACATAACATTTGGGTTTATTATTTAATTACCCACATTCAAGCAAATATTCCCATATTGGGCTTGTTTTAAATCCATTAATGGACTCTATACAACAACTTAATAATTAAGTTAATTACTTAATTAATTACTTCACATTATTGTCATCCAAGACAATCATCCTAAATTTTCCACAACTTAACTCATACTAATATAATTAACCTAATTAATTATATTTTAAGACTTCATATTTAAATAAATTAATTTATTAGTTTAATTGAGTATTTAATTTACTCATCTACTTGTTTGGCTAATGTGACGCCCCCAAATTCGGGTCTCAAATATCCGGATCTGGTCATCACGATCCAATACAAACATCCACCTCTAAACAACATACAATAACTAAATGTGGAATAATAAACATATGTTGTTCATTCAAAAGGTGTTACTAGTCCCAAGATACGGTAACCTTACACAAAAGTACACAAATACCTTTAATAAAGTACTTAGGGTTTATATTACATAACAAGTAATTTAGTTAACTAAAAGGCTGCATCCTGAAGTCTATCACTTCATCTTTCCCTTACCCTTGTTCTTTCCAGAAGTCTCGGGTTACATTGCAATAAGGTTTCATGATATAACAAGGGTGAGCAACTAATTTGCTTAACAAGTTTAAGTAACAACAAGAAACAATATATCATGAATGAAAGGGAATAGTTGAACAATTCAATAATATGAATAACATAAGCAGGAATAATGATTTGCTTTTAGAATCAAGATAGTCAAATAGACTATGAACTATAAATATCCACTAGAGTCAATAACAGGTTGACCCAATGGTTACTACCAGAAATATGTACCCGAGGGGATCAGCCTCAGTACAATATGTGTATGCATAACATTTAATTTCTGTGTTTTGTACCTGATATTAGATACAGGGTACTCCCTTATAATAAATGGGTGTTCATAATAGTCTAAGAATCTGCATCTTCAATGATTTGGATAACTTTTAAAATCTTTAACATAAATGTCTAGCTAAACAATGACTTAGACCTACTTTGAATAGTTCTTTAAACAGTAGAACATTAAATAAGGTACAAGTCAAAGACTGTACAAGATCAAGTGCACCAAGTGCGAATAACAATAATATCGATGTGGAATAATTGTAAAGTAATTTAAACCACTAAAAACATGCTTAGAATTATAATTCAAGCTTAAATAAATAACTTGCTCAATGAAATGAGTTTAGAGATAAGGAACTTGTCTGTCTACTCAGCTACAATTAATGTCTAACTTTAACTAACTGGCTTTGAAAGACCTAATCATTAATAAAGTTGGTCTAATAATTAGTATGTCGTATTTGCACAACTATACGCTCACTAAGGAACTTATCTACCACACATAAGTACTAACACATAATTTACATCAGTCAAAACAATATTATTAACCTTATAAACCCTTAATCAAATTAGGTTAATAATTTAATAAGTTAGAAAATATTTTTCTTAAGTATTAGACACTTATTAAACCCTTAAACAACTTATTACAATTGTTTAATTAAAGCATAATTTAAATTCAAATTATTTTATTAACTCAATCTCTATTTAATTACTATTTAATCTTGATTAAATAGAAATTAATTAATTAATAAATAATAACTAGTTGTACTTATTATTTAATAATAATTAAATAATAAATAATTATTGATTTAATTTTAACCTTCTTTAATTTAATATTAATCAACTAATAATTAACTAAGTAATTAACCTCACTTATTATTTAATTTAAGGAAATTAAATAATAGTTTACTAATTTTAATCCTCTTTAATTATTATTTAATATCAATTAAATAATAATTAATTATTTAATTAATTTTAATTATTATTTAAGGTTAAATAATAATCAATTTATTTATCCTTATTTATTATTTAAATTAAATAATAAATTATTAATTTAATAACTTAATTTCCATTAATCATTATTTAATGCTAGTTAAATAATAATTAATTACTTAATTGTCCTTATTTATTATTTAATAATATTTAAATAATAAATAATTAATTTATAAATTTTTATCTCTCTTTAATTATTATTTAATAGGAATTAAATGATAATTGCTAATTTAGCACATTTATTTATTATTAATATTTTAAATAATAAATAATTAATGAAATTTTTATTTATTTAACTTAACCATGATTTAGCTAACTAGATTAATATTTAAAATATTTAAATATTAAACTTAATGAAAAATATCATCCCAAATATCATTTTTGTATTATTATTATTATTATTGTTATAATTTTAAATTAATTTTCAAACATTTAAATTAATTAAATTTATCCAGAATGGCAATTCTGTAAATAAATCAAAAAATCGGATGGAAGGGTAATCTGGTAATTTTGTCGAAAATTTTTTACTACCGCGCATTGCGCGTGCCTAACAGAGAGAACGACCCAAAACGACACCGTTTTGAAAAGCAGAAGATGGCTTCCGCGCGTAAGCGTGGAGTAAATTTTTTTTCCCTTCGCCAAACGACGTCGTTTGGCTCCGTGGTCGGCAGAAACATGCTGCGCGCAATGCGCGGCGAGCTTTATTTTTTTTTCCTAAGCAGAATGTGAGCAGTGCTCGGAAATACACCACTTAATAAAAATTATACCTTCAAGTAAGCTTTAACTTCTCAATAAAAATTAAAAAAATTTATCAATCACTTAATATTAATTTATAACATGAAAATTTAATTTCTCATGATTTAATACCATTTTTTTTCATAAAAATTATTGCACTAAATAAACTACTATAAATCAGAACTTTTTGTGTATAACTCCATTTTGAGTTATTCAAACTTTGTTTTTTCTCATGATTTAATGTTCTATAATATTAGAACACTAAATCTAAATTTTATAAAAAATATTTTTGGTCATTATTTTGAGACTTGTTTACACACTACCAAACACATGTTTTTAGCATACAAAATATACCAAAATACAAACAAAGCATGTTAAACTCAAGCATGACATAAATATTACTAATACACATTACTAACTATACTAACATGTTTATACTAACATGATAATTTATTTAATTTAAAAATAAAGCTACATTTAAAATAACCATTACTTTGATTTAATGACTATTTTCCTTTTTCTACCAAAATAAGTGGTGAGGTTTGAAGGCATGAACAAAATGAACTCCTCTTCCTTCCTTATCCTCGCTCTCTCAAATATTTTGCTCTCACTAAATTTTTCTCTCCACTATCTCTTTTTTGACTTAGAAAAACAAAGTGAAGTGTAATGTCTGCAATTTCAAGTATACTTGAAAAATAATAGATACACATAATATATCTAATAATCTAGACCATCATTTGCTAGCTATTGGATACTTACACAAGCTAAACACATTAGGTGAAAAGAGGGATGGTGTCCATGTACTATAAAAACCAAGCAAGCAACCATTAAATAAATAAATGAAAAATAAAATAAAAAACACATTTCACTCCCTCTCTCATGACCTACACGACTGATGGAGCATTTCATGTCCCAAAATAAATGTCATATGCTCACTTTTTAATAAATAATAAACAACTACACATTAAAATCCAAGTGGGTTAGGTTTTGGACTTCTTTTAAAATCAATTTGGGCTCACTTTTATATTGTTTGGGCTACTAGTTTGTCAAGTTTTATTATTCTTCACTTGGGCTACTAATTGATCCATGTTGGGCTAATTTAATAAGTTTACACATTAATTATCCAAGTTCATGATTAAATAATTAATTAGATTAACTAAGTAATTAAATACTCTAACCCATTAATATTAAATTACTAAATGGACTACTAAATATTATTATTAATATTTCACATTATTTACATTAATTAATAATCATATTAATTAATTTATTATATTTAATTAACTTATTATATTCAATTTAATTAATAAGAAACTTATTAATTATTTTGATATTAAAACTTTAGGGTTTGTTCACTAATTTAATTAACATATTAGTGGCCCCCCTTTAATTAATTCTAGCAATTAATCACATAATCATTTAATCACGTAATTAATTAATCACATAAAAAGATTTAAATAATCTCGTAAAACTAACTCGTTAAAAATTAAATTAATAATTTAATTAATAATGACGTGGAAATTCTAGGACATTACATTCTCCCCTCCTTATAAAAATTCCATCCTCGGAATTGTAAAATAAGGTTACTCAAATAAAAACAGGTAATTCGCCCTCATTTCCTCCTTTAGTTCCCACATAGCTTCTTCAATTGCGTGATTCCTCCAAAGTACTTTGACAGAATGAATTATCTTATTCCTCAACTTTTGTTCCTTCCTATCGAGTATCTGAACACGAACTTCTTCGTATGACAAGTCCTTCTCAACTTGAATTGGTTCATAAGATATAACGTGCTTGTAGTTTGGTTTATACGGCCGCAACACTGACACATGAAACACATTGTGACTGTGCTCAAGTTCAGGAGGTAATGCTACCTCGTACGCCACTTCACCGACTCGCCTCAAGATTTCGAACGGTCCTATGAACTTAGGGCTCAGCTTGCCCTTCTTGCCAAAACGGATCTTCCCCTTCCAGGGAGATACCTTCAGAAATACGAAACTACCCACGTTGAAGTACCGATTTTGGCGATGCAAATCCGCGTACTTCTTTTGACGATCTTGAGCTGCTACCAGTCGATTTTTGATAAGTTCTACTGTGTCTGCAGTCTGCTGCACCATTTCAGGTCTAAGCAGTCTTCGCTCACCAACCTCGTCCCAATACAACGGTGTTCGACACTTTCTTCCATAAAGCGCTTCGTATGGTGGCATGCCGATACTAGCGTGATAGCTGTTGTTGTAAGCGAACTCCACTAGTGGCAAATGGTCGTCCCAACTGCCCTTTAAATCCATTACGACCGCTCGAAGCATATCCTCTAGGGTCTGAATTGTTCGCTCGCTGATAGGACTAAATTATACGATATTTTTATGCCCTAATACTTAGTTTTTATATTTATTGTGTGCTTAAATGTTTAATTATTTAGTTTATTTTGGTTTTAATAGGTTTTATAGGATTTTAGTTAATTTATGTTAATTTAGGTAATTTTATAGTATTTTTATATTTCTTTTTATTTATGTGTTTTTATTTATTTTTAGTATTTTAGGTGTTTTATTTATTATTATGTGTTTTTAGGATTTTTAGTATTTTTATATTATTTTTATTTATTTTTATATTTTATTTTGTAGGAAAAATAAAGCTTGGGGGCAAATCTGTAAATCTTGTAAAAGTCTGACGGCATTTTGGTAATTAAACCGCACGGATGGCAAAAGTGTAAATAAGGAGAAAAGACGCGGAGGGGCAGAACCGTAAATAACTGGAAGTTTGCTCGCGCAATGCGCGCGTAGTCGGCCTCAGCGCGCGGAGCTTGAAATGACGTCGTATGCGTCTGGTGAAGAAAATATACCGCGCAATGCGCGGCAGGTTGGTGACGTCATGCAGGCGCGGGCTGAGTGAGGCGGCTGACGTCATCATGCGCGTTGACCGGTCAACTGACGCGTTAGGCTGCGTTTGGCTGGACGGAAATTGGCCCAAAACAGAATTATTTCCGATTTTTGCTACTTTTTGATTCCAAATTGGATTTTAATTCCAACTAGGGTTAGGATAATAATTATTTTTCTTTTTCTTTTATTTTTAATTGTAAATCCTATTAGGGTTTGGACAAGTTAGAGGCCTATAAATAGAGGGCCAAGCTCTCTCATTATTCATAGGAAGCTTTTGGGAGTTCTTTCTCCTAATTTCTTGGAGAGAGTTTTTCAACTAGTAGGTATTATTTTTATTATGTTTGGTTAATTTTTATTTTTCAGTTCCAAAGGGATGTTGAACCTTATTTTTAATTAATGTTTTAATTGAGTTTTATTATTTATTCCTTCATGCATGAGATTTATTCTTGATAATCTGTTTTAATTGTTTTATGATATTTGCTTGATTAATTTGATAATGGTCTGTTAGATTAATCAATAATTTATCATATGCTAGATTAAGATTTGATATTAAGCAAACGATATTTTATCTGATCATAAGTAGCAATTAATAATATTTGATTGTGGACAAACTTTTGAATATTATTATGATTATCAAGATGGCAAGTTAAATGGTCCACGATGTTGAGATTGTTGCTTGGAATAATCTAATTCTCTAATTTTTAATGCAACTGTTATATTAAATCTAGACTGATAGTTCTAGGTTGTATGATAGTTAGGGTCTTTTGTGAGCGATTGCTGCATTAGATTTATAATTTAAAGAGAATTTCGGGTAACTTGGCGATTGTCGGTTATCTAGGATTATTAATTTCAATTGAAGGAAAAGATAATAATAACTTGATTAATTTGTTAATTAAAAGAAGGGGATACTGAACTAAGGAACTGAAGTTTGTTTTAATTGATTTTTCTCATATTTATTTATTATTCAGTTTTATTTATTTGTTTAAATTTTAATTAGTTAATTTATAATTCCAAACCCCCCATTTAATTAGATATTTTTGAAAACATTAGATTTATTAAAACAATTCACTCTCTGTGGGTTCGACTCTTACTTTCGCTACTACATTAATATTTTTTTCAAAGTAAGATTTTATTTTTGGTTGCTTGCGACAGCTTCCCAAATTTTGGCGCCGTTGCCGGGGAGTGTTTTGCTTTAATTTATTCTTTGTTTTCTTTGTAGTTTATTTTTCTAGTTTATTTATTTATTTTATTTTTGTTTTTCATAGTTTAATTGAGTTTTGCAGGTTAAGGATGGAAGAAATGCGTGATTATGTTAATGAGGTAAATATTTCTTCTCATGAGCAACAAACGGATAGTCTAACTTCTTTTGTTTATCAAATGGCTGTCGGTACTTGTAGGATTTGTGCGACAATATGACACCCAACTGATATGTGCCCAATGCTTCGAGAGGAGTCCTATGAACAAGTCAATGCAGCTGGTGGTTTCCTTGAGCATTTCAGCTATGAGAATTCACCAGTGAATTGGCATGAAAATCAAAACTTTCCAAATAATCCACAGTACATGCAACCATATCCCCAACAACAACATGACCAATCGTCTAGTTCTGACATATCTTTAGAAGATATGTTTCAAGCTTTCATGACTCAAGCACAACAATTCCAACAAGAGACAAAAACTTCCATATATAATTTGGAGAATCAATTGAGTCAGCTTGCTACCACAATTGGTCAATTAAATTCTCAAGGGTCATTCTTTCAAACACCGATGCAAGAGGAAGCATACAACATCAGTGCAGAAACGAACAATATTGATGTAGAAAATGATGTTCTTTGTGGTGATAACATGCCTAAGGTGGAGGGAATTTTTGGGGAAATAGATAAAGAGAATTTAGAGGATGCAAGTACGAACATTTTGAAGTTAGAGGAAGCGGAAGAAGAAATTGAGTTGAAACAAGATTTGAAGGACGCTGAAACTGCATTCAATTCTTTTTCAATGATTTTAGATAGTCATGCAATTATTTCCATTCCATTACATGCTACTCACGAAAATTTTCTATCTTTTGTTTTGCAGGATCCCATTCCAACTATAAAGACTCTCACCGATCATCTTAAGTACCTATTTGTTGAAGAGGGAGTAAAGCGTTCATGTCACGTGCAAGCGAGATTGAATTTACCTATGAAGGATAACGTGATGGATGGGGTACTCAAAATTCATGAAGTTGGAGTGACGTAGTGGTTTGGCCTGTTGTCGAGCCAATGACAATAAACAAAGGCGCTGCTTGGGAGGCAACCCAAGAAATCAGATTTGCATTTCTTTTCCCTTTTTCTTTTTATATTTATTTGTGCCTATTTCTTTGCATTATAGTTTACATTGGGGACAATGTAAATTTTAAGTGTGGGAGAAGGGTTTTAGGATATTTGTTTTATTTTTAGGAAATTTTTGTTTTATTTTTTTATTTTTTTTTTAAAAAAAATATTTGTTTTATTCTTAGGGAATTTTATAATTTTCAAATTTTGGAATTTTGTGGGTAAAATCACTGCAAACCCTCACGAGACAAAACTCGTCCACTTGGGGTAACCTTGGGGTTTAAAGGCTTGTTGCACATGCTAAGTGTAACCGTGTTTCCTACGAAAATGAGATAGTTTTTTATTTAATTTTAGAATGGGTCACTTGAGCAATGAGTTAATTGAATTTTAATTTTTAGCCAATGATAAAATTTTTTGATTTTTATTTAATAACTCTTGGAAAAATGATAAATTTTTGCTTAGTCTGAATTTTGACTTTTTATTGATTATTATTTTGTTTGAGATATTTAAAAGTTTTATGCACTTATATCCATTTGTTTGAGCTAATTTTAATGAAGAGAAAGTTTAAATGGTTAAATGCTTATGAAAGATATTTTTGAACTCTATATCTTATTTGATCATTATTTGAAGTGAAATATAAAGCAAAATATAATTTGGAAGAGATGATTTAGGTAATTTTTCTAGGATTATTATTGAAAAGAAAAATCTTGTGGTGGGTTGAGATGGAGCGTAAAACGCACTCACTCATAAACACATGAAAAAGCGAGATGGAGCGTAAAACGCACTCGCTGGTGAGATGGAGCATAAAATGCACTCACCGTGAGAAAAAATGAAGAAAGAAAGAAAATGGGATGGAGCATAAAATGCACCCATTAAAAGAAAAAAAATGAATGAAAAAATTGAAAGAAAAAATTGATAATCCTAGTATGTTTCATTGATTAAAAACCTTTTGATTTTCTGATTTATATTTGTCTGTATTAGCAAAGAGTGATGTGAAAAATAAATATATTGAGTTTTGTTATATATTTTTTATAAGGTAATTAATGACCTAAACTTATCCGAGTTTGATTAGTTTGATACATTTGGATTCACACACACACAAAAGATCTTGAGTAAAGTAAGATTAATAAATATGTTAAAGTTCTAGATTTTGCATGGTTTTGAAATTTTCTTTGAGTTATCATTTAAAAAAAAATCTTTGAGGCTGATGTTGAAATTTATATTGATCTGTTGCTCAAGTAAGTTGTTTAGTTATTAGTTTTAATTTTATAGTTTTTATTTTTGTTTTGCCCGAGGACGAGCAAAAGCTAAGTGTGGGGGTATTTGATAGGACTAAATTATACGATATTTTTATGCCCTAATACTTAGTTTTTATATTTATTGTGTGCTTAAATGTTTAATTATTTAGTTTATTTTGGTTTTAATAGGTTTTATAGGATTTTAGTTAATTTATGTTAATTTAGGTAATTTTATAGTATTTTTATATTTCTTTTTATTTATGTGTTTTTATTTATTTTTAGTATTTTAGGTGTTTTATTTATTATTATGTGTTTTTAGGATTTTTAGTATTTTTATATTATTTTTATTTATTTTTATATTTTATTTTGTAGGAAAAATAAAGCTTGGGGGCAAATCTGTAAATCTTGTAAAAGTCTGACGGCATTTTGGTAATTAAACCGCACGGATGGCAAAAGTGTAAATAAGGAGAAAAGACGCGGAGGGGCAGAACCGTAAATAACTGGAAGTTTGCTCGCGCAATGCGCACGTAGTCGGCCTCAGCGCGCGGAGCTTGAAACGACGTCGTATGCGTCTGGTGAAGAAAATATACCGCGCAATGCGCGGCAGGTTGGTGACGTCATGCAGGCGCGGGCTGAGTGAGGCGGCTGACGTCATCATGCGCGTTGACCGGTCAACTGACGCGTTAGGCTGCGTTTGGCTGGACGGAAATTGGCCCAAAACAGAATTATTTCCGATTTTTGCTACTTTTTGATTCCAAATTGGATTTTAATTCCAACTAGGGTTAGGATAATAATTATTTTTCTTTTTCTTTTATTTTTAATTGTAAATCCTATTAGGGTTTGGACAAGTTAGAGGCCTATAAATAGAGGGCCAAGCTCTCTCATTATTCATAGGAAGCTTTTGGGAGTTCTTTCTCCTAATTTCTTGGAGAGAGTTTTTCAACTAGTAGGTATTATTTTTATTATGTTTGGTTAGTTTTTATTTTTCAGTTCCAAAGGGATGTTGAACCTTATTTTTAATTAATGTTTTAATTGAGTTTTATTATTTATTCCTTCATGCATGAGATTTATTCTTGATAATCTGTTTTAATTGTTTTATGATATTTGCTTGATTAATTTGATAATGGCCTGTTAGATTAATCAATAATTTATCATATGCTAGATTAAGATTTGATATTAAGCAAACGATATTTTATCTGATCATAAGTAGCAATTAATAATATTTGATTGTGGACAAACTTTTGAATATTATTATGATTATCAAGATGGCAAGTTAAATGGTCCACGATGTTGAGATTGTTGCTTGGAATAATCTAATTCTCTAATTTTTAATGCAACTGTTATATTAAATCTAGACTGATAGTTCTAGGTTGTATGATAGTTAGGGTCTTTTGTGAGCGATTGCTGCATTAGATTTATAATTTAAAGAGAATTTCGGGTAACTTGGCGATTGTCGGTTATCTAGGATTATTAATTTCAATTGAAGGAAAAGATAATAATAACTTGATTAATTTGTTAATTAAAAGAAGGGGATACTGAACTAAGGAACTGAAGTTTGTTTTAATTGATTTTTCTCATATTTATTTATTATTCAGTTTTATTTATTTGTTTAAATTTTAATTAGTTAATTTATAATTCCAAACCCCCCATTTAATTAGATATTTTTGAAAACATTAGATTTATTAAAATAATTCACTCTCTGTGGGTTCGACTCTTACTTTCGCTACTACATTAATATTTTTTTCAAAGTAAGATTTTATTTTTGGTTGCTTTCGACAGCTTCCCACTCGCTCTGGCCGTCAGTTTGAGGATGGTACGCTGTGCTTAACCTCAACTGTGTTCCCATCCTTGCTTGCAGACTTTTCTAGAAATTTGACGTGAAGCGCGGATCTCTATTGAACGCAATCGATACCGGCACTCCATGTCGTGACACTATTTCCTTCACATAGAGCTTCGCTAACTGCTCCAGATTGTACCGTATTCTGATAGGTAGAAAATGGGCTGACTTGGTCAGACGATCCACTATTACCCAGATAGCGTCTAAACCTTTATGTGTCAGTGGCAAACCCACCACAAAGTCCATCGTGATGTGCTTCCACTTCCATTCTGGAATCTCTAGTGGTTGAAGCAGTCCGCTCGGCCGCTGATGCTCTGTTTTAACCCGCTGGCATGTCAGACATCGACTGACGCATTCTGCCACTTCCCTCTTCATATTCAGCCACCAAAAGTATTACCGTAAATCCCGATACATCTTCGTGCTTCCGGGATGTACTGAGTACCTCGTACTGTGAGCTTCCTAAAGAATCTCTTCCCGCAGCTCCGGAACCAACGGTACCCAGACTCTCCCTTCGAACCTTAACAACCCTATGCTATCAATCTTGTACTTAAGCTCATCGCCTTCAGCAATTCGCTTCTTAATACTATAACAATCTTCATTCTTTTCCTGAGCCTCTTTGATCTTGTCTAATATGGTCGGGCTTGCTGTTACTGTAAATAACTTCTTTCCGTCTCCATAAGATATTTGATCTCCAACTCCAAACGTTCGAAATCTCTCACCAATTCTTCCTGATTTGTTAGCTTCAACAACTTCTCCCTGCCTTTTCTGCTCAAGGCATCTACTACTACATTGGCCTTGCCCGGATGGTACAGAATCTCACAGTCGTAGTCTTTGATCAATTCTAACTGTAAGACCCCGAATTTTATGAAATATAAAATTTAATTTTTTTTCGTATATATTTTTCCTGAAACAGTAAGTGGTTAAATTAACAAAATTGAAAGTTAAAGATGTTATGTGCAAATTTTATTTTGTCGGACAATATTCGCTTTGTCGGGGAATATTCGTTTGGTCGGGGAATATTCGTGCCGTACGACGGCGCCGAAATAACAAAATTATTGGTGGACCCCACAACGGAATATTTGTCGGATATAGAAAACGACAGAAGTAACCTTTTTAAATAAAAATAGTCAACGGTGTTAACTGTTAAAATACCGGTAATAAAAGAATAGTAGCATACGGTAATTTATGGTATTTTACTGTAGCATGCGGTACTCTACAGTAGCACACAGTATTGCACAGTGTCTCATATTATTGACACCGTAACTGTTGCACATCATTTCATCAATAATTGTCACTGCATAATATTTTATGTTATCAATTCAATAATTGTTGTTACACAGTATTTTGCATTATTGATTTAATAATTGTCATTACACTGTATTTTATATCATTGAGTCAATAATTGTTGCTGCACTGTTTTTTTAAATTATTGAACCGAATAACTGTCACAGTAGCAAATACACAGTAATTTATATTATTAAATTATTAATGATTTGTAACGTGTTTCTTACATTATTGTTGAATTATTGTCATCACTTTTGCGACATTAAATATTGATATTTTATATATTAGTCTAATAAGGTGAGAAGAAAATTATGGCAGGTGGGGGTAATATATCTGATTTATTATAAAATATTATTATAATATATTATAATATGATACATAAATTTTTGTTGTTATATGAATCATTCATTCAGCAAAAATGAATTTCAAGGATAGTGTGCCATCATTTTATAATTCTAGCACGTTTGTTACTTTTAAAATGAATGGCCCCAAATTTACCAAATTTCCTACGAAGGTGTATATTATTTCCAAGTTGGTGGACTTACTTAATTAGATTCCTCAGTTTCAAAATGGGTATGCCACACTCACCACACACACGTTTTTTTTTCCTTTCTTTTTCAAACAAGGTGTGCTTCTTCAGCACACTTCGTCAAAATTTGTGAACTATATTTTTCTATAAATAGGTTGCTTAGTAGAGCAACTAAACTCACACCTTTCTCTTCTCTTATTGCTATATTGTGAGTATATTTTGAGTGTGGAAATATTACTCTGAAATTTTGGTAAAGCCAAAAGGAGTGCAGAAAATTTTCAAGTAAGTATTTTATTAAAGAGTAAAAATTTCATAAATTTATATTTTTCACGGTATTCACAAATCTTCCTTTAGAAGACTCTTTCTTTAAAAGATTTATGTTGAAAAACTTCATTTGGAAGACTTTATTTTGAAAAATTATATTTTTATATCGTGAATAGTAACCCCGTGAGTGAATAGTAACCTCGGGATGAATAGTAACTCCGGGATGAATAGTAACCCGTGAGTGAATAGTAACCCGTGAATAGTAACTTCGAGAATAGTAATTTAATTTTAAGTTTTTATTATTTTGTTATTATATTATACTATTTGATCAAACCACTTTTAACCAATTTATAATATACGAGTTTGTATACACCATGAATATTTATACGTGGTAATTACTAATTTTATTATATATATATAGGTTGATCAACCTCATTTAAATCAATATCCAGTCACGTGTTAAGGTAAGGAATGTCATTTTATTTTCTCACTTGTAAGGAATATCATCTTCTTTCATATTCTAACTTATTACGGTAAGGAATACCATTCATTTCAAACTCTTAAATTTACTGTGGTAAGGAATATTATTCTTTTCATACTCTTAAACTTATTACAGTAAGGGATGTCATTTTCTTTCATACTCTTAAACTTACTATTGTAAGGGGTATCATTCTTTTCACACTCTTAAACTTACTACGGTGAGGGATGTCATTTTCTTTCATACTCTTAAATCGAAACTTATTATGGAAATATTGCTTCTATAATTCCTGAAAATATTATATGTTCCATAATAGTTGAACTTCATTATTTCAACTGAACCTTCCTATTTTCTGAACCTTTCTATTGAACTGTAACCGTTATTCTGAACTGTGGATCTTGAATATCATTTTTAAATTTCACTCCACATCATGTTGACAATTTGGACATTGTTTGAATCTGCACAAAGTAAATTTCCGATACTTATTGTTTATCTTGTTTCTTCTGTTCATCATTTGTATCACTGTTATTTGTATTAACCATCAAGAATCAAGCTGTTGTGAATATCTGTGGCCGGGGGCACAGATGTGATATAATTGTTGAACAGATGATAGGTTAAAGGCGATATACTAGGTTAAAGGCGATACATCTGTTCGGTGTCTTTTATGGCACGTGGTGAAAGTTCTCTTTGGCCCGTAGTGCATAGATGAACTGTTGTTTGGTATGATTATGACCAAAGGCTGAATCTGGTATAATCATGACCGTTGGTGTTATACTGAATATCTTTGGCCCGTAGTGCAAAGATGAACTGTTGATCTGCATTATTATGATCAGGAACTGTGAAATTGTATTATCTTGACTAATGATATTTCAGATGATGATGTTTTTACTAAAAAGAGAAGCGAGTGGACATTATAGTCTGCATTATTCTTCTAATAGATTGCTCATTCCGCTGCTATTACTGATATGAACATTGTTCAAGAATTTAACTGCAGTTTCTGATATAAACCTTGTAGTATATTGTATTCTATCAAGAACTCAACTGTTGAAGGCTAATGATAATTTATTCGTCATTATCTTAGTCATGATATTTCTTACTGGGCTATTTGAGCTCACCCTTTCTTTTGTTCCATTGTTTTTCAACAGGAGATGAAAACGTAACAGGGTCTAGCCGGGGGATGGAGTGAGAGTCCGAGGAATAGCTGTCGTAGTCTTCACGTGTTGTAAAATAGTGTGGCAATAATAGTGAAGACTTAGTTGTGTATTATTATACACTATTTTGTTATGCGTTGTGTTTGTTTGTAATAATTTTGTTGTAGTCTTTTGACGACTCAAGTTTGGGCTGTGTAGGCCTAGATTTGGGGGCGTCACAGTTGGCATCATAGCTTAGGGATATGGTTTTTAATGGAGATCTGGGGTTAGAACTAGGAGGGGAGAGACGAATATAATCAGTCATTAGCGTGTCCCACCTAAATGAGATTTTGTTATCTAACGAATCGATTTGAAGTGATGAGTCAGTTTGTTTAAACTAACAATTATTTTGTGACCACAGTTTAGTATGGCATCTGAAAATCAGGAGGTTAACTGCGGAGTACCCGAAGCAAATGTAGAGGCCACAAACAATTCTTCTACAAACTCAGAGTTGAATAATTTGCCTAAAGCAAAAATTATTTGTGTCCGATCTAAAGAAGAAGAAGGTGAAAGTTCTACCGTCGTTCTTCCAAATTCGTTCTTTAAAGGATATCCGGAACTTACGAAAATTATTGCCTTTAATTTACTCACTAATTGGGAGAGTCATATCACCTGGTTATGCTCTATAACAAATGATCAGAATATATGGACTTTTCATATTAGTCTTTGGGATTTATGGTGTTCCAGCTATGATTTCCAAGATTATTTAAAAATGATGTTTCTATACTTTTGGGCGTTACAATTTAGAGGAATTCAGGTTAAGTTAGTCACTATCATGGAAACTGCAGTCTATCGAAAATACTATTCTTATGGAAATCATTGGTACGTTACTACTGATGAAGTTGATGAATCCGAGAAACTGTTTGTTAGAAAATTATTTAGCGGTATCCCCATGGTTGAAATACGTGAAGATCCGGATGAAGTATACGGGACTCGATTTGATGATGACAGCCTTGATGATCAAGAAACCGAATGAGGTAATGACCGGTAAGCTATTCATAAATTCTCGTGAAGTCTACGCTTTGTTAGATACTGGCTCTGCCCATTCTTTTATCTCACCTGCATGTGCTCAGCGGTTAAACTTAACTCCTGAAAATTTGGACTTTGACTTATCAGTTGAAACCCCATTAGGAGAAATGACCATTACATCTACTGTCTATAAATCTTGCCTAGTTCAAATCAACAACCTCACATTACCTGTTGACCTTATTTCTTTGGAGATGCATGAATTTGATGTGATTTTTGGAATTGATTGGTTGACTACCCATCATGCTAAAATTGATTGTTTTCATAAGATTATTAGTTTTCATATTCCTAATCAACCTGTCATGCAAATTCAAGCAACTAAACCATTGAAATCTATAACTGTTATTTCTAGCCATAAAGCCATTCGTTTATTAAAAAACGGATGTCAAGCCTTTTTAGCTCATGTCACTGATTTGAACAAAAATACGTCAAACTTGAATGATATTCCCATTGATAATGAGTTTCCTGACGTTTTTCCTGAAGAACTTCCTGGCTTACCCCCAAACCGTGAAATTGAATTTTGTATTGATCTTGAACCCGGTACCAAGTCCATTTCCAAAACTCTGTACCGAATGGCTCCATTCGAGGCTTTGTATGGAAGGAAGTGTCGCTCTCCAATATGTTGGAATGAGGTAGGAGAAGCAAAATTGTTGGGACCCGAGTTGGTACGCTTGACGACCGAAAAGATCCAAATGATCCGACAACGAATACAGACAGCGAAAGAACGACAAAAGAGTTATGCTGATCTTCATCGGAGAGACGAAAGTTTCAACGTCGGAGATCATGTATTCTTACGTGTTTCTCCGTGGAAAGGGGTTATGAGATTCGGAAAGAGAGGAAAGCTCAACCCTCGATTTATTGGCCCATTTGAAATCCTCGATCGAGCAGGTACCGTAGCCTACAGACTAGCTCCACCACCAAGTATGTCTCGTATCCATAACGTTTTTCACATATCTATGTTACGTAAATATGTGAAGGACCCAAACCACGTCATTGAATTAGAACCGGACGTTATAGCAGATGATTTAACGTACGAGGACGTACCTATTAAGATCCTAGATAAGAAGGAGCAGATTCTACGCTCAAAGGTTATACCTCAAGTTAAGGTTTTATGGAGGAACCAAGATATTGAAGAAATGACCTGGGAGCTAGAATCTGAGATGAAATCTAAATATCCTTACCTCTTCAAAATGCCAGGTACGTCAATTTCGGGGACGAAATTTCATAAGGAGGGGAGGTTGTAAGACCCCGAATTTTATGAAATATAAAATTTAATTTTTCTTCGTATATATTTTTCCTGAAACAGTAAGTGGTTAAATTAACAAAATTGAAAGTTAAAGATGTTATGTGCAAATTTTATTTTGTCGGACAATATTCGCTTTGTCGGGGAATATTCGTTTGGTCGGGGAATATTCGTGCCGTACGACGGCGCCGAAATAACAAAATTATTGGTGGATCCCACAACGGAATATTTGTCGGATATAGAAAACGACAGAAGTAACCTTTTTAAATAAAAATAGTCAACGGTGTTAACTGTTAAAATACCGGTAATAAAAGAATAGTAGCATACGGTAATTTATGGTATTTTACTGTAGCATGCGGTACTCTACAGTAGCACACAGTATTGCACAGTGTCTCATATTATTGACACCGTAACTGTTGCACATCATTTCATCAATAATTGTCACTGCATAATATTTTATGTTATCAATTCAATAATTGTTGTTACACAGTATTTTGCATTATTGATTTAATAATTGTCATTACACTGTATTTTATATCATTGAGTCAATAATTGTTGCTGCACTGTTTTTTTAAATTATTGAACCGAATAACTGTCACAGTAGCAAATACACAGTAATTTATATTATTAAATTATTAATGATTTGTAACGTGTTTCTTACATTATTGTTGAATTATTGTCATCACTTTTGCGACATTAAATATTGATATTTTATATATTAGTCTAATAAGGTGAGAAGAAAATTATGGCAGGTGGGGGTAATATATCTGATTTATTATAAAATATTATTATAATATATTATAATATGATGCATAAATTTTTGTTGTTATATGAATCATTCATTCAGCAAAAATGAATTTCAAGGATAGTGTGCCATCATTTTATAATTCTAGCACGTTTGTTACTTTTAAAATGAATGGCCCCAAATTTACCAAATTTCCTACGAAGGTGTATATTATTTCCAAGTTGGTGGACTTACTTAATTAGATTCCTCAGTTTCAAAATGGGTATGCCACACTCACCACACACACGTTTTTTTTTCCTTTCTTTTTCAAACAAGGTGTGCTTCTTCAGCACACTTCGTCAAAATTTGTGAACTATATTTTTCTATAAATAGGTTGCTTAGTAGAGCAACTAAACTCACACATTTCTCTTCTCTTATTGCTATATTGTGAGTATATTTTGAGTGTGGAAATATTACTCTGAAATTTTGGTAAAGCCAAAAGGAGTGCAGAAAATTTTCAAGTAAGTATTTTATTAAAGAGTAAAAATTTCATAAATTTATATTTTTCACGGTATTCACAAATCTTCCTTTAAAAGATTTATGTTGAAAAACTTCATTTGGAAGACTTTATTTTGAAAAATTATATTTTTATACCGTGAATAGTAACCCCGTGAGTGAATAGTAATCTCGGGATGAATAGTAACTCCGGGATGAATAGTAAGCCGTGAGTGAATAGTAACCCGTGAATAGTAACTTCGAGAATAGTAATTTAATTTTAAGTTTTTATTATTTTGTTATTATATTATACTATTTGATCAAACCACTTTTAACCAATTTATAATATACGAGTTTGTATACACCATGAATATTTATACGTGGTAATTACTAATTTTATTATATATATATAGGTTGATCAACCTCATTTAAATCAATATCCAGTCACGTGTTAAGGTAAGGAATGTCATTTTATTTTCCCACTTGTAAGGAATATCATCTTCTTTCATATTCTAACTTATTACGGTAAGGAATACCATTCATTTCAAACTCTTAAATTTACTGTGGTAAGGAATATTATTCTTTTCATACTCTTAAACTTATTACAGTAAGGGATGTCATTTTCTTTCATACTCTTAAACTTACTATTGTAAGGGGTATCATTCTTTTCACACTCTTAAACTTACTACGGTGAGGGATGTCATTTTCTTTCATACTCTTAAATCGAAACTTATTATGGAAATATTGCTTCTATAATTCCTGAAAATATTATATGTTCCATAATAGTTGAACTTCATTATTTCAACTGAACCTTCCTATTTTCTGAACCTTTCTATTGAACTGTAACCGTTATTCTGAACTGTGGATCTTGAATATCATTTTTAAATTTCACTCCACATCATGTTGACAATTTGGACATTGTTTGAATCTGCACAAAGTAAATTTCCGATACTTATTGTTTATCTTGTTTCTTCTGTTCATCATTTGTATCACTGTTATTTGTATTAACCATCAAGAATCAAGCTGTTGTGAATATCTGTGGCCGGGGGCACAGATGTGATATAATTGTTGAACAGATGATAGGTTAAAGGCGATATACTAGGTTAAAGGCGATACATCTGTTCGGTGTCTTTTATGGCACGTGGTGAAAGTTCTCTTTGGCCCGTAGTGCATAGATGAACTGTTGTTTGGTATGATTATGACCAAAGGCTGAATCTGGTATAATCATGACCGTTGGTGTTATACTGAATATCTTTGGCCCGTAGTGCAAAGATGAACTGTTGATCTGCATTATTATGATCAGGAACTGTGAAATTGTATTATCTTGACTAATGATATTTCAGATGATGATGTTTTTACTAAAAAGAGAAGCGAGTGGACATTATAGTCTGCATTATTCTTCTAATAGATTGCTCATTCCGCTGCTATTACTGATCTGAACATTGTTCAAGAATTTAACTGCAGTTTCTGATATAAACCTTGTAGTCTATTGTATTCTATCAAGAACTCAACTGTTGAAGGCTAATGATAATTTATTCGTCATTATCTTAGTCATGATATTTCTTACTGGGCTATTTGAGCTCACCCTTTCTTTTGTTCCATTGTTTTTCAACAGGAGATGAAAACGTAACAGGGTCTAGCCGGGGGATGGAGTGAGAGTCCGAGGAATAGCTGTCGTAGTCTTCACGTGTTGTAAAATAGTGTGGCAATAATAGTGAAGACTTAGTTGTGTATTATTATACACTGTTTTGTTATACGTTGTGTTTGTTTGTAATAATTTTGTTGTAGTCTTTTGACGACTCAAGTTTGGGCTGTGTAGGCCTAGATTTGGGGGCGTCACACTAACCATCGGCGTTGCCTCATATTCATCTCCTTCTGAGTGAAGATATATTTCAGATTTTTATGATCTGTATATATCTCACACTTCTCGCCATACAGGTAGTACCTCCAAATCTTCAGGGCAAAAACTACCGTTGTTAACTCCAGGTCATGAGTCGGGTAACCCTTCTCATAATCCTTTAACTGGCGTGACACATACGCAATTACCTGGCCGTGTTGCATTAGCACACAACCAAGACTCTTGTGTGACGCATCACTGTACACTACGAAACCTCCTGTGTCGTCTGGTAATGCCAATACTGGTGCCTGACTCAACCTCTTCTTCAGCTCCATGAAACTTTCCTCGTACTTTTTCGACCAAACAAACTTCACAGTCTTTCGGGTAAGATTGGTCAACGGTGATGCTATCTTTGAAAAATCCTGAATGAATCTCCGATAATATCCTGCTAACCCTAAGAAACTCCTGATCTCAGTCGGCGTCTTCGGCTGTTCCCAATTGATAACTGCTTCCACCTTCGTTGGATCCACTGAAACACCGTCCTTGTCGATATCATGACCTAGAAACTGCACCATCTGCAACCCAAATTCACACTTCGAAAACTTGGCGTACAACTTCTCCCTTCTCAAAGCCTCCAATGCGATCCGTAAGTGTTCTGCATGTTCTTCCTCCGTCTTCGAATACACCTGAATACGACCATGAACTTGTCCAAGTACTGCTTGAACACTCTGTTCATCATATCCATGATTGCTGCTGGTGCATTCGTTAGTCCAAATGACATCACTAGAAACTCGAAATGACTATAACGAGTTCTGGTTACTGTTTTCGAGATATCCTCCTCCATCACCTTCAGTTGACGATAACTCGTCCTCAAATCTATATTTGAAAAGTATTTCGCTCCCTTAAGTTGATCTTGTTCAACTCCAGGTAATTAATACAAAGTCTCATCGAACCATCCTTCTTTTTTACAAACAGAACCGGCGCTCCCCATGGTGACACGCTTGGTCTGATGTAACCTTTATCTAGCAGTTCCTGTAACTGAATCATTAATTCTTTCATTTCCACCGGTGCCATGCGGTACGACGCCTTCGATATCAGTGCGGTCCCCGGTACCACCCCGTGACTAGATAGCCAATCCATCCCTAGGATTACGTCAAACTCCCCCATATGAATCGGTATCAAATCCACGTTAAGTCTAAACTCTCGCAATTCAGCATAACTGTTCCTATGAATGTAATCTACGGGAATAATTTCTTTGTTTGCTACTTCTACGTTCATAGGGTGTTCTAGCTTTTCTTGAGGTAAATCTAATCTCTTAGCAAAATCTTCATAAACAAATGAGCAGGTAGCATCCGAATCAAACAATACATATGCATTAATATTATTGATCGGGATGATACCTGACACCACGTCCTTGGAGTCAACTGCATCCTGCACAGTCATGTTGAAGGTGCGCACTGTGGGTAGGTTAGCCTGGCTGGTTGACCCTCCAATGTTCAGCCTGTTGTTGTTGTTGTTGTTGTTGTTATTGTTGTTGTTGTTGTTGTTGTTGTTGTTGTTGTTGTTGTTGTTGTTGTTGTTGTCTCTGTTGCCACTCCCAGCGTCTCCCTTCCTCTTCGGGCAGTCCTTGGCATGATGATCGGTTGCTCCACAGGAAAAACATACTCCTTTCATCTTTTTTTGGGCATTGTGGGGCCATGTGTCCCAGCTGCCCGCGGCTATAGCAAACACTGTTGCCTTTCAAGCATTCATCCGTGTGGTTCTTACCACAATTGTTGCATCTGCCAACTTTCTTAGCCTCTCCTCCGGATTTGTTGCCTCCAGAAGATTGGCTCTCATTCCACTTCCGTTTATTGGGGTTCCTGCCTCCGCTGCTTCCCGCCTTCTGCCCTTCATGACTTTTCTTCCTCTCCTGATTGAATTTAGCCAAGGCCTCACTGCCACCCTCTGCAATGATTGCCCTTTCCAATAGTTCTGAAAAACTCTTAATCTTCAATACCGCCACAGAACGGTACACCCACGGCTTTAGTCCCAGCTCAAACCTCCGAGCCTTCCTAGCCTCAGTATTAACTTGATGAGTTGTGAACCTTGCCAACTCATTAAACTTGGCCGCATACTCGACCACAGACATGTTTCCCTGTTTTAACTCATGGAATTTCACCTCCATTTCTTGCTACATGCTTTCCGGGAAGTAGTTCTCCAGAAACATTTCCTTAAAACGTTCCCAAGTAATAACGCCTTCTCTCGCACGACCCTTATTGGCCTTCTACCAATAGTTCGCCTCCCCCTTCATCATGAAGGCGGCGAAACTAGTCTTCTGTTCTTCGGCCACTCGTGCAACCTCAAATACTTTTTCCATTTCCTCGATCCAAGACTGTGCCTCGGTCGGGTTTAGAGTTTCCTGAAACTCCGGTGGTCCAACCAGTTTGAAGTCCTTGAAATTTGCCAAGTGCGGCGCTGGCTGCGGTGTTGGTTGTACTACCACTAGTGGGGGTCTAGCTTGCATGGCTTCCACTAGCATCTCCGCAAACATCCTCATAGGATTGGGTTGATCCCCAACCTCACTCTCTGACTCTGCGATACGTTGATTGCGTGGTCTACCTCTCAGCATGATCTGGTAAAGAGCAAATCTTAGACTTACGCTTATAGTTCTACGCATTATGTTAGCCAAATTAACATTTAAATTCAAAACTATATATCAAGCACATTTGATTTAAACAAGGAAATAACTGCATTTATATTCATATACGAATGTTTTAGTACAGACTCAACAAGTGGCATACTTCTATAAACGCTCAAGGCACAAGTTGCCTAACAACGACTATCCTCTAACGAACAAAAAGTGAGGATTTACTACCATCAACCCCTCTAACAGAACAAAAGTTGGGGTCTAACTGACATCCTATGCATACATCAAAATATAAAGGCTTACAACAGCTGAAACGTCCCTAATAGAAACAAAAGGTGGGACTCACTACTACTAGGTACAAATAAGATAACAACAATAAATCACTGCCTGCTGTGACGAACAGTCCTATGAATAGCCCTACGTAAAGTCTGCTGGGTCAACTCTTCCACTGTATGGCGACGAATCCATCGTCTGCTGTTACCCGCCTTCCTAGGGTGCCTCATAACCCGCGCCTCAGTCGATCAAATGAAGTGCCAAGAGCATACTCTAAGGTGTCGATCCTAGCGGCTCTCTCCCTATCAAGCTCAGCCCTGATGGTCTGGAGAATTGTCTGACTCGCCATCTCCCTAGCGTCTAATCTCTCCACCGTCTGTCTCAACTGACTATTCTGGATCATAAGCTGCTGCACAGTAGGACCCAATGAAGGTACATCGCTCTTTAACTGCTGAATTTTGGCCTGCAAATCGGCCATCCTCTCCTTTAACTCCATGTTCTCACCAGAGAACATGTAAGCTGCGTCCCTATACTGGTCCTCGGTCTGCTGATGAATCTAGTTCTGCTCCTCCAGGTGCTGAACCCTATTCTCTAACTCGTCGTTCGTTGTAGTCAGCTCGTCGATGATGTCACTGGCAGTAGTGCCCATGCCATCAACGTACTCTTGTGACAACCCGTGTATTTATGAGGTTATATATAAACCGTGTATGAGTGTGTTTTGTAATTGCGATTCCGAGGACAGAATCTTTATAAGGAGGGAAGAATGTGACAACCCGAAATTTCGAATATATTTTATAAAAATTTAATACATGTAAAATTCTTATTATAAGACGAAACGGGTCAGATGAATAAAATATATATTTATTTTAGAATATGTGATATCTGTGGTGGATAAAGTATGTATATATTTATATGTGAAATATATACAATTATTTGAAAAGGAAATTTAATAGTTAATTAAAACTATTAATTTATTTATTTGGAATTAATTATGAAATTATATTATGTTATGGAAAATATGTTTATGTGTATTATATATACACCTATATTTGAAAAATGGGAATTTATAGTTAAATAAACTACTGAATTCATTGATTTGAATTAACCAAGGAAATGAAATATGAGAGCCAAGAAAAATTAATTAAATCAATATTAATTAATTGGTATTGAGTTAAGATTATAATATAAATTAATATAATTTGTAAGCCTTGAATGACAATGGAGTCTTTATGAATTAAATTTCATAAATGTGTAATTAATTCACTTAAATAAAATAGTGAATTAATGAATATATATATATATTATTATGCTAAACATAAATAAATTAAATATGAAATGAGGGAAGTAATTCATTAATCTTTATTAGTGGATGAATATATTAACTTTAATTAATTAAATAAAAAAAGTTATTTTCTTTTATTTAGTTAAAGTTCAGGATTATGTTACACTAATTAAAAATGTAACGTAAATAAGGGTATAATATTTAATATTATATCAAATTGAGGTGAATTAAATATTATGAATGGTTCAATACATAAAATGTGTAATTGGAACCAAATGTGTAAACTAAATTAATAATTTGAATTGTGATTAATTGTTAATGTATTTAATATTATACTAGGAGATTGTGAAGTGAAAATATGGAATAAGGGAACAATAATTATTAAATAAATATTGGATGATTAAATTGGGTAAATTAAAATAATATTTAATTTACGGTTAAAGATATTAAATTAATATATTTAATATTTTAAATAAAATGGCATGAAATAATTTATGGAGAGAAAGAGATAATTTATTTATGAAATAAAAGGTTCCAATGTTTTACATGGTTCCAATGTTTTCTTTTTATTCTCCCCTCCTTGCTTGGGAGTTCCCGCCATTAAACCTTCTTTTATTATTATTATTATTATTATTATTATTATTATTATTTTCTCCCCCGTTCCCTCCCTTATTATTATTATCTCTCCCGTTCCCTCCTTTATTATTATTCTTATCTTTATTAAATTTGCCTATGTCTTTGTTGCTGCCTTCGGCAATGATAGCTTTCTCTAGTAGTTGGGAGTAACTCTCTAATTGCAAGAAAGCTACTTTACTATGTATCCAGGGTTTTAAACCCTCCTCAAACCTTTTTGACTTTCGTTCCTCCGTATCTACTTGATTTAGAGCGAAACGAGCAAGTTCATTAAATTTGGAGGCATACTGGGACACAGTCATGTCTCCCTATTTTAATTTTAAAAATTGTACCTCCAAACAATTCTTCATACTTTGTGGGAAGTAGTTTTTAAACAACATCTCTTTAAATGCTTCCCATGCGACCACACCTTCACCTACACGGTCTTTGTTGGCTTCCCACCAGAAGTTAGCCTCGCCCTTCATAAGGTACGGGGCAAACTTAGTCTTTTTGTCCTCAGCAACCTCTGCTAAGTCAAAAGCTTTCTCTATTTCCTTAATCCAGCACTGAGCCTCTATAAGCTCAGCGGTTCCCTTGAAATCGGGAGGATCTACATTCTTAAAGTCTTTAAATGATAATTTTTATGGTTGGGGTTCTTGCTGAGGTTGTGGTGGTATTTGTGGTTGTGGTTGTAGGGGTGGTGGTGGCGGCATATTATTTGTTGTTCTAGAATCTAAGACCCCTATTAACCTATCAAGAAATTATTGCATAGGATCTGGAATCTAAATATTACTCTCATCACTAACACTTGTTGTTGTTGTTGCCCTGGTTCTTGGTCTTGGTGGTGCCATGTTCTAAATAAAATGAAACATACATGTAAATATGAAAGCATTAAAAATTGCAAGACATATTTCTTAAACAAACTTCTTATATAATCAAAATTTGTACATTACATTATCCGAGTGATTAAAATCACTTAACAACTATTAACATCCCTTATAAAAATGGGAAATGCTAAACAAAAACATTTTCAACATACTAATACATTACACATTATTCGACTAGATCTTTCTAGCCTTTTTATTGATCTTGTGGATCATACTGATCACCACAGACCTATTGATTTTCATCCCCAAATCTTTGGCGGGTGTAGGAAATTTAGTTATTTTTTTCTCTAGCTTGGCGTAAGTAGCACCATAAGCTCTTTTGATTCGACCACAGTCTGCTTGTAGGCAATATACTTTCTCTTGGGAAGCTTTTAACTGAATCTGTAGTTGGTAGCTTCTTTCAACTTCATCCTACCACCGCCTTTCAAGTACCTCCATAATATCATTGGCCTTGATCATGTTGGCTTGGTTCTCGGTTAGCATTTGCTCAATACGTTCTTCTTGAGCTTCACCGTAAGCCAACATTTCAGCAGCATCTTCTTCCAACTCGACGATGATTTCGTCATAAGTCGGCAAGTCGATGACATCTTCATCATCTATTTTGGGAACTTGATTAACCTCTCCGGCATCATGTAGTTCGATGTTATGATTAGCCTCTTTTATTTCGGACTCATCACTGAAATGCTCGCTCGGATCACTGTCGTAGCCCAAGTCTTGAGCGTTGTCTTCGTTTATGTCAACCATTTCTACAAAACAAGGTTGGATTTAATTAGTATAATTCTTTTCACATAATGTCTTTTAAGTAATTAAGATTTAAAATTTATTAACATCTTTTAATTATCTATAGACTCTTCACAAGTCCTTTTAACTTAATCGATCAGATTATATCCTAAAGTACTTGTTACTTTAGAGCTATAATCTACAACTTTAATACCAACCTGTGATGCCCCCAAATCACTATACTTACTATAGCTAACTTGGTGCTCACTAAAAATGCTAAATCATTAGGTTTATGGATGATTTCCTTTGTTCATAAACAAAGTTCTCATCTTAATTCCCAATGTTCTTTCATTATTATATATCAAGTCATTGCAATTGATACAAGAGACTTAATACTTAATCGTAATATTTTATCCTTAATATTTAGATATTCTATAACTTTACATGTTCCAACATCCACGGCATTAAATCATTAGGACGACTCTTAGGAACAGAGAATCTTGCGGTGAATGTTTGCATCTTCACCCGTGATAAATGTTTGCATCGTTATCCGTGACAAATGGTTGTATCTTTGTTCGGTGCAAAATTCTCTTTCCGTATTGAACATTACCTAACTAGTTAAAACCTCATTCAAAACATATTTGTTTATAGTGATATCTCTTCATATTAATAATTCTACTTATCCGACATTCAGAATAGTAATAAAGAGTTATACCTGGGTCCGAGGAACCTTAACGATGGATTTGACCAGTCAACATCGCTTAGTCCTGTCTCGGATGTACAACACTCACAAGTTATTTACCGATCCTCATTCAGATAAATAGATCATTATTAATACCATGTTAAGTTTTAAATAAGTCTAAGTTTAATCAAAGTAAAGACATAACAAGAGAATGTGGTAAAACTTGATAATATTTATATAATATTCGATTACATGTGTGGAACTTATTCTTATTACAAAATATCATTATAACTACAGTTAAGAACAAGTAAGAAAAATAGTAAACTAGTCTACACATTTCTTCTTTCATTTCTTCTTTGAGCCGGAGCTCTCGGGTTTGTCCACAATTTAGGTTTATGTAAGAGTGAGCTAAGATGCTCAACAAGTCTTAAACACATAGCATATAAGTGAACTCACACCGATATGGATTATAAGGATTCATGGCACAACAATTGATGTAACAAATAATCTTAACATAGTAAGACTGAGTAGTGGTTAGACCTTGAACTGTTCTTTGTCTTTCGACTTAAAACCTTTTACAGTGGATATAGAAAGGGGATCAACCTAACGACATCCTATGTTATGCATAACATATTATACACTGGACTAATTACGAACAGCGATGCATATTTATTCATCTTAGTTTACTTAACATGTCAGGATCGCCCCAAGACAACTTGATTTGATATAATAAAGTATGATTCGAAATATATCGCGAATAAGCATTTTATTTTTCAAGTTATGCCGAAACAAGAAGTAATAACTCATATAACAAAGATTTATAACACGTTGCTTTTACAAAATGTATAGATCACATCAAAAGTAAGTAAACAAAGGTTAAGGATAGAAAACTTGCCTTAAGCACAATTTAGGGTTTCCCGGTAATCGCTTAAAGTGCCTATATAAAGGGTTTCGTGTACCAAATGTTAGTTCATCAAATTTTCTTGTTCTATAACTGTTTTTATACCTAAACTAGACTATTTTCATTGGCGTAATGTTTAGGAGGTATGGCTAACTCAAAAACATTAAATTTTAATACAAGGATCTGAGGGCCTTTAAAATTTTTCAACTTTTACACCCTTTCCGATAACTACCATAACTTTTTCATACGAAAATATTTTGAAGTGATTCTTGAGTCTAAATTGCTTATAATTTCATAATCTACAACTTTCATTCACATTTATAAGGCATATTTGCATTTTAAATTTTTAAAAAATGGCAAAAACAGACAGCTAACTTGCTTTAATCAAAACTTTTAGGGTTAACCATGTGAAACATGGTACCAATTGCTTTAAATCTTTAAGAAATCATGTTATAAGACTTAATAACACTTAATAACATAAAAATAATAAATCATAAACCGTCACATAGAAAGATTCATGAGTTTTGCTTAAGAACACACGAAAAACGGATAAACCGTACATGGTAACAACTATGTTCTTGATCTTTTGGTTTTCGTACTTGAAATAATTTGAGCATTATAACTGCTTACATAAGTGATTATTACACTTTATAATTGACAAAATTTGGTCATTATAATGGCTTGCATAATTAATTAAAACAATTTATAAAAATGCTCAAAAACATACAAAGAACACGGAGAACGGATAAACCGTACATGGTAAAGATATATGTTCATTGAGATTTAAACTATGAATTAAAATTTGACATTATAACTACTACAAAATCTAGAAAGACTAAAAAATACATGAAGAACACGGAGAACGACAATCGTACATGGCTACGACTCGCGGTCTTGAGCCTTTGAAAAATTAAAGACGAAAGAAAAATTAAACATAATAACTACTAGAGATTGTACCTTTGGTCTTTGCAAGCTTTAACTATTTCTTTGTAATTTTCAAGGTAGTAACTCACTAGAACTCTCTCTCAATATATGTATAGCTTTGATACTTGAATTTTTGCTTTGGAAAATGATGAGAAAAATGAAGAGCTTAACTTCCTATTTATAGAAAAAATAAGTTTCATTAATCGCATTTTTACCTCGACTTATTACACTTTGCTCCCTAGCGCTTGCATCATCGCTTACATCACCCTTCTTCTGATTGGTCGATTCATTTTCTCTTGGATTTAGTTCCAAACAAATCGTGCTAGTTCTTTTCCAGTTAGTGTAATCGTGCTAGTTTTTCCTAGTTTGGTTATACTAACTTAGTTACACATAACCTAGTTTAATTTTAACTAATTAATTAAATAGTATAATACATTAGTATTTATATGTATTTCTTTCGTATAATACATTGTATAATATTCGTATTCTACTGGTATTATACATTGTATTATTCTCATATTAATCTCGTATAATCTTTCGTATAATTCTCGTATTATACATTACAGTATTCTTGTGACACCCCAGGATTTTATAAGAATTCCAAATGAGGATTATGGTTAATTAAGTTAAGGTTAGTGGTAAAACCTAGTGATGACTGATAGAATGTATTAAGGATTGATTAAATTGAATTATTGTGTGATCAATGTGATAGAAAAGAATTATGGTAAGACATGAGATTACGTGTCAATAGGTAAGAAATTGATTATGTGTAATATATATATATATATATATATATATATATATATATATATATATATATATATATATATATATATGTGTGTGATCGAATATAGAAAGACAAGTTGAAGTTTAGAAAAAAAAAATGGGAATGATGATGTATAATGGAATTAAGGATTGGTTATGAAAGTTAATAATGAGCTTAATGAATAGGTCTAAAGAAGCGATAGTATGAAGATGACAAGTTAAGGTAAGTATGAAAGCGCAGTGAAGAAGGAACCGTATGATTAAATCAGTTATTATGGATTTATAGAAGATTAAGTGTATGATATGTGAATATGTGAAATTTATGAAGAAATTGATATTATTGATTAAAATGAGGTATGTAGTTATACGATGTGCAGAAATGGAAGGTAATGCCCTTGATGATGAGCAGAAAGAATATGATGAACAAGTAGGATGTAAATATGGGCAATCTGTGCGAGGTATCGACTTAATGGTCGTAAATGGTTATATGAGTTTAAATGATAAATGACGATGAATTTTGGTAATCTGGTCGGGGTTCGCTTCTCGAGCAAGCGATTTATGGAAATAATGGTTGTTTGGAATATTGGAGATGTTGGATGTTGCAGTTTATTGATTATAGAACCGAAAAGGTTCGTAGAAATTACGAAGTAAATAATATGCAAATTCGCTATATTATAAGTTAAGTTAATAAATTATTAATGAAATTCAATTTTGAAGTGTGACCAGTAATTTGGGACAAGCCAATTGGGGACTAGTTGATGAAGAAATAAAATTCAAGCATGATGGAACAAATTTGGATCAAAAAGGATTTGAAATGGATTGAAAATGAGCAAGTTTGAATTTTTGAGAAAATAAATTCTCTAGGAAATTTGAGGAAAGACCAAAATGCCCTCAACAAATTGGATAATGACTATTGTGTCCTAAAGGGGTAAAAGACCAAAATACCCTTGACAAATTTAGAAATGACCTATGCGTCCCAAGTGGTGAAATGACAAGAATGCCCTTCACTTATTATGTGAAATGACCAAAACGCCATTGGAAGTGTTAACCAAGGTTATTTGCTTAACCAAGCCTAGTTAACTCTCATTTATCCTTATAAGTTAAGCAAGTGAGCCATTTCATTTCCATTTTTGCTGAAAATGTTGCTAGCATTCGAAAGTTCTAGCAAGAGAGAGATAAAGGAGAGAAAAAGCTATGGAAGTCTTGGAGAAAAGCTAGGAATCATGGAGCTAGAGACCTCAAATGACTAAGCAACAAGAAGAAAAGAGGAAGAACTCATCAAGATAAATCTATCTATGTGAAGAAGTTTTCCATCCAATGAGGTATAAGCATGATCAAGTTTTAAAATGTGAAGTTTATGTGATTAAGTTTAAGAATATGTACCACCATACATGTATCTTTGACATACATGGTTTAATTATGGATTTTATGTGAGTTATATACTATATGTTTAGTAAGTCATGAAACCCTAAGCATAAATGTTGTAAACAAAGCCTTTCATGTCTAAATTCAAAGTTAGGAAGCATGATTTATGGAGAATCATGTGTTATATGTTCATGATTTTGATAGAAACCTAGATAGAAAAGATGATAATGTGAGATGTATGAGAAAATTTATGTTAAAAGGCTTTATAGATTCATAAATGGATGATAAGCATGTTTGTTTAATAAAAGGTGGTATTAAGCTATGATTTATGGTTGATTATGTGTTATATGTAGCTAGAAGTGATGAAAACCTAGTTAGAGAGGTTGAACATGTTGGATTCATGCATATCAAATTGGTAGATAGCATATAAAATGCTTTGATGGTTGAGAATCATGTTTTGGTATGAAAAGATCAAATATTAGGCTATACTTTTTGTGTAAACCAATTCATAATCTGTAAAGTGCATTAGAATGTGCAGTTAGAAGTTATATGGATTTGTAAAGTTATTACATGTGCATGTGGTAGCCTATGTGGTGTTTAGAGATTAAAGTGTTGGGTGAGTGTAAGTATTGAAATTGAAAGTTTAGAAAGAAAACAAAATTAGTAAAATGGCACTAAAGTGTGATTTTTGGCAATTTTGAGGAATTAAAGTTGAAATGAAGTTAAATGAGTCATTTTTATGATAATGCACATGTTAGGGTTGATTTGGTGATAAACGGAATTAAATTTGAATGAATTGGCGATTCGAACGATCGAAATCGATCGTTTCGAATCAAAAAGGATTTTTATGGACAAAAATCGCCTCGTGCGAAATTTTACGATTTTGAAAGATGGGACATGTCATATATGATGTATGTGAACTATGTCAAGTGTTGGAATTGAGTTTTGAAGCAATTGGCCAAAAATCACAAACTTGCAAAAGTAGAGTTTTAAAATTCTAAAAAAAAATTCCAAGTATAGAAATGTATTGAATAGCCCTCCTATGTGCAAGTGTATCTATATTTTAAAGAAGCTAAATGAGGCAATAGAAAATTTTGTAAAATACTATGTTATAAGGTCTACATGTATACCAATTTTGGTGTCAATTGGATGTATGGTTAAGGAATTAAAAATCACCAAAGCAGAGGCAAAAATCAGAATTCTGCTGGAGCAGGACTGCGCCGGGGCGCAGTCTATTACACTAGACACTGCGCCGGGGCGCAGTGTCACTGTTCATCAAATGAGAGCTTGTCGCAGCCAGCGAGATGTTGAAGAAGAAACACTGCGCTGGGGCGCAGTGTACTGTTCACAGAGAGTAAAAATTGTCCGAAATGAATTATTTTTTTTATACAGAATGATAGAGATGGATTATGTAAACCCTAAATGAATAGGAATGGGCTATACAAAGGATGTCAAGGCATAATGAATCGATCAATGGAATAATATAACATGCCTAAAGTTAAATTGAAGTGAGTTATAAGCTATGAAAAATGTCAATAATGAAATAGGATGTATTATAAACCTACATAAGGTATAATACATCAAATGTGTAATGAATAGAGATTAATGGTGAACCAATTGGATTAAGTTGACAAGTTATATAAGCTATGATCTTATATTGATGAATATAGATTGTATGTTTACAGATAGCACTCGAGGTAGCAATCCGATGCAAGAAATGGTTGAATGGCCAAGCAGTGCAATAAAGGTTAAGTAAACTAATGCAGATCAGGCAAGTTTTTCAGACTGAAGTGTACTAACTGTCCTATGTGAACTATGTGATAATTTGAGATGTGCACTCCGTGCCATTATGTGATTTAACTGTTAATTGTAATACGTGAAATTAAGCATAATATGATAAAGTAAAGGATGCATGACGCATAGATATAAATTGTAAACATGTAATGTGTTATCTGAATTACTTGCTGAGCCTATGTGCTCACCCTTGCTACTAACTAACATTTCAAGTAAAGCATGAGAAGGCCAGATGATTCGGTTCAGCTAAGGTAACGGAAGTGAATGTATGGACAAGCATGAGGAAAATTTGTGGCATGTAAATTTGTATAAATGCAAGTTATGAAATAGTTGTTTTTAAATGATCAATCGAGATGGTATAAGAAGATGTATGGTATGTAAATTCCTATAGGTAAATGTTCATGTATGTATTATTCAAAGTAGAGATTGTAATGAGGTAAAGTTATGTTGTATGGTAAGTTGGGTTTTAAATGTAATAAACTTGTATGTATGGATTAGTTATAAGCAGACATGACGATATATGGTATAGATATGATGAATGACTGTTTGTAAATAGGAACAGGTACAGAACAGGTATAGTTAAACAAGGCCATGTATGGATAGTTCATGGTGAAATTTTAATTACAGGATATGTTGAATCATGATACTATATGTTTATGAAATAGAATAGACTCGGTCATAATGGTAATTATTTGACCTAAGTTTAATGATAGGTAAGTAAACGTTGCGATCCTGAGACAGGTAAGAAAAATAAGATAGAGTTTTAAAAAAAAAAAATAAGAAAAAAAAATGGACCGTATTATGGTCAACTCAATGGTTTTAAAGGTCAAAAGTTAAGGTTTGACGCACGGGATCCCGATTAATATGGTTTAAGGTTTACGATTATGTTATCCAGAATAAAATGGATATAATTAAAGGAAGGTGGGATCTCGGGGCGTCACAATTCTTTTATTATTCTTCGTATTCCAACTAAATTGTTAACTTCTACAAATTTAAAATTTTGATATTACTGAGTTTTGTTCCGTATAAACACTATTCTTTGAAGTGGAAAATCCAAAAGACTTGTCACGTTTTTTGGTGAATAGTATTTTTGGCGACCATTTTTCAGAAAATGGTTAGAAGACCAAAACGGCAAAAAAAAAATTAATTTTCGTCTTTTTCCTATTTTGTCCTATTCCCGATGCGCTTTTCGAGAAAATCTTTTATCGGCTATAGTGTGTGTTCTAAGCGTAGAAAAGATGAATCCTAAAACAGAATGTCATTTCGATGTACACATCTCGCTCAAGGGCCTAGGTTAGATTTTTTAAGGTTTAGATCATAGGGTTAGGGTTTAGGTTTTAACTTATTTTCAGTTTTTGAAAAAAACAACTTTTATTCTCCAATTTTGTGCTAAGGTTGGATATTCAAATCGAAACACATAAATAAACATCAACAAATATTATATAACAGATATAAGATGTAATTCAATCTTTATTTATTCATATAAAGTCGGATTACAATTCTCTCACAAGTTTGGAATATTACAGTTAGGAATACAGAGTTGAGAGTTGACTCGAAATATTCCTTGCTCGTCGATTCTTTCTTCGGGAATTGCACTTTCTTGTCCTTTATTCATCATGTTCATCAGTTCCGGATCAGTAGCTTGAGCAGCTTTAATTTTATTGATTAAAACCAGTTCTACTTGTACGTGCGCAATCTTTAAGTTGGTCCCTGGTATCTTTAGCTCTATCTCCATCTTTTGTAAATCATACAAAATACGTTTTTTTTTGTCAGCAGTGCACTTGTACTCGCATAAGACCTTCTGCTCAAATTGTCAGCTACAACGTTCATCTTTCCCGGGTGATACTGAATGGTGTGATTGTAATCCTTTAACAGTTCAAGTCAATGTCGTTGTCGCATGTTGAGTTCCTTCTGAGTGAAGAAATACTTGAGGCTTTTATGATCCGTATAGATATCCACTTTTTCTTCGTACAAGTAGTGTCTCCAGATCTTCAACACGAAAACAACCGCTGCCAACTCTAGATCATGAGTAGGGTAATTTTTCTCATAATCTTTGAGTTGTCGAGAGGCATAGGATATAACCTTTCCATGTTGCATAAGAACACCTAGACCTTTTCCTGAAGCATCGTTGTAGATAACAAATTCTCCCGATCCTGATGGTATGGTCAGAACAGGAGCTGAAATAATTCTCCTCTTGAGTTCTTAGAAGTTTTTCTCGTATTCTTCGCTTCATACGAATTTGATTCTTTTTCGAGTAAGATAAGTTAATGGAGTGGCGATTCGAGAAAATCTTTCTACGAATCTCTGATAATAACCAACTAGGCCCAAAAAGCTTCGGACTTCCGTTACTCACTTGGGTTGTTCCCAATTTAGTATTGCTTCAATCTTTGGGATGCTATCGCAGACATCCAAAAATAAAATCTTACTTTTGAAAAATATTAATGTAGTAGTGTAAGCAAGAGTCGAACCCACAGAGAATGAATTGTTTTAATAAATCTAATGTTTTCAAAAATATCTAATTAAATAGGGGATTTGGAATTATTAATTGACTAATTAAAATTCAAGCAAATAAAACTAAATAATAAATAATAAAGATGAGAAAAATCAATTAAAACAAACTTCAGTTCCTTAGTTCAGTATCCCCTTTTTTTAATCAAAAAATTAATCAAGTTATTCTTATCTTTTCCTTCAATTGAGATTAATAATCCTAGATAACCGACAATCGTCAAGCTACTCGAAATACTCCTTAAATTATAAATCTAATGCAACAATCGCTCACAAAAGACCCTAACTATCATACAACCTAGAACTATCAGTCTAGATTTAATATAACAGTTGCATTAAAAATTAGAGAATTAGATTATTCAAAGCAACAATCATAACATCGCAGATTATTTAACTTACCATCTTGATAATCATAATAATATTCAAAAGTTTGTCCACAATCAAATATTATTAATTGTTACATATGATCAGATAAAATATCGTTTGCTTAATATCAAATCTTAATCTAGCATATGATAAATTATTGATTAACTTAACAGGCCCTTATCAAATTAATCAAGCAAATATCATAAAACAATTAAAACAGATTATCAAGAATAAATCTCATGCATGAAGGAATAGATTATAAAACTCAAGTTAAACATCAATTAAAAATAAGGTTCAACATCCCTTTAGAACTGAAAATAAAAACTTAGCCTGACATCCTTCAAAATAATCTCCACTAGTTGAAAAGTTCTCTCCAAGAAACTAGAAGAAAGAACTCCCAAAAACATAAAATGAATAATGAGAGGTTGACCCTCTATTTATACGCCTCTAACTTGTCCAAACCCTAATAGGATTTATAATTAAAAATAAAAGAAAAATAAAATAATTATTATCCTAACCCTAGTTGGAATTAAAATTCAATTTGGAATCAAAAAGTAGCAAAAATTCCGAAAAATCCCATTTTGCTCCAATTCTGTGCCAGCCAAACGCGCCTTAACGCCAGCTTTGACCGGGTCAACGCACTTCCGCGTGTTGTGACGTCAGCATTTCGTCGCGCATTGCGCGGTTTCCTATCTGCGGTTCAATACGGCATTGTTTCAGGCGCCCCTACCTCAACCGTTTCCGCGCACTTTGCGCATTGCGCGGTCTGCTTTCCATTCAATCACCAAACGACGTCGTACTGCTCCTGCACTCTGAAGCTTACCGCGCATTGCGTGGACGACCCATGCGGAAATTACTAAAAAGCCATTCGGTTTTGCAGAAAATCACAATTATGCCCCCAAGCTTTAATTTCCTACAAAATAAAATATAAAATAATAAAAAATAATATAAAAATACTAAAAATCCTTAAAACACATAATAGTAAATAAAACACCTAAAATAAATAAAAACTCATAAATAAGAAGAAATATAAAAATACTATAAAATTAACTAAATTAACATATATTAACTAAAATCCTGTAAAACCTATTAAAACCAAAATAAGCTAAATAATTAAACATTTAAGCACACAATAAATATAAAAACTAAATATTAGGGAATAAAAATATCGTATAATTTAACCCTATCAATCTTCGCAAGGTCAACCGATATTCACTGTCTTGAAATTACATGCCCAAAGAACGTGACTTCTTCAAGCCAGAACTCACATTTCTTCAATTTGGCATATAGTTTATTCTCGCGAAGCTTTTGGAGTATCAATCTCAGGTGTTGTTCATGATTCTCGCGACTCTTGGAGTATATGAGGATGTCATCAACAAAGACAACCATAAAATAATCCAAATATTCCTTGAATATTCGGTTCATCATGTCCATGAAAGCTGCATGAGCATTAATGATATCCAGAACGGAGATCGATCTTTGAGAAATATTGAGCACCCTGTAATTGATAAAATATATCATCAATCCGAGGTAACGAATACCTGTTTTTGATGGTGACATGATTCAATTCTCGGTAGTCAATACACAATCTCATACTCTAGTCTTTCTTCTTCACAAATAGAACAGGAGCACCCCAAGGTGATGCACTCGGACGAATAAAATCAGTATCCAACAATTCTTGTAGTTGGACTTTTAACTCTTGAAGTTCAATGAGAGACATTCGGTATGGGGCCTTGGAAATAGGCTTAGTACCAGGTTCAAGATCAATACAAAATTCAATTTCATGGTTTGGGGATAAGCTAGGAAGTTCCTCGAGAAAAACGTCAGGAAACTCATTAACAATGGAAATATCAATCAAGTTTGACGTGTTTTTGTTCAAATCAGCGACATGAGCTAAAAAGGCTTAACATCCGTTTTTCAATAAACGAATGACTTTATAACTAGAAATAACAGTTATAGATTTCAATGGTTTAATTACTTGAATTTGCATGATAGGTTGATTAGGAATATGAAAACTAATAATCGTATGAAAACAATCAATTTTAACATGATGGGTAGTCAACCAATTAATTCTCAAAATCATATCAAATTCATGCATTTTCAAAGAAATAAGGTCAATGGGTAATGTGAGTTTGTTGATTTGAACTAGGCAAGATTTATATACAGTAGATGTAATGGCTATTTCTCCTAATAGGGTTTCAATTGATAAGTCAAAGTCTAATTTTTCAGGAGTTTAGTTTAAACGTTGAGCACATACATGTGAGATAAAAGAATGGGTAGAGCAAGTATCTAACAGGGCATAAACTTCACAAGAGTTTATAAATAGCTTATCAATTATCACCTCATTCAGTTTCTTGATCAGCAAGATTGTTACAGTCAGATCGAGTCCCGAATACTTCATCCGAATCTTCACGTATTTCAACCATAAGAATACCACTAAATAATTTTCTAACAAACTGTTTCTCGGATTCATCAACTTCATCAGTAGTAACGTACCAATGATTTTCATTAAAATAGTATTTTCTATAAACTGCAGTTTCCATGATAATGACTAACTTAACCTGAATTCCTCTAAATTGTAGCGCCCAAAATTATAGAAACATCATTTTAAAATACTCTTGAAAATCATAGTTGGAACACCATAAATCTCAAAGACTGATATGAAAAGTCCATATATTCTGATCCTTTGTTATAGAGCATAACTAGGTGATATGACTCTTTCAATTAGTGAGCAGATTAAAGGCAATAATTTTCGCAAGTTTATTATATCCTTCAATTGCTTCTAAGAACGAATCTGGAACGACTGTAGTAGAGCTTTCATCTTCATCCTTCCTGGATAGAACACGAATAAATTTTGCCTTAGGCAAATGATTCAACTTTGAGTTTGTAGGAGGATTATTCTTCGCTTCCTGGTTCTTAGTAACATTTGCTTCGAGCATTCTATAGTTAACTTCCTGATTTTCTGATGTCATATTTAACTGTGGTCACAAAATAAATGTTAGTTAAACAAATTGACTCATCACTTTCTGTCCCTATATTGAAATCGACTCATTAGATAACAAAATCTAATTTAGGTAGGACACACTAGTTACTTATTCTATTCGCCTCTCCCCTCCTAATTCTCACCCCAGATCTCCATTAAAGATTATATCCCTAAGCTTTGATGCCAACTGTGACACCCCTAAATTTGGGCCCACACAACCCAAACTTGAGTTGTCAAAATACACAACAACTATTTCAATACAACGTACCATAATAAAGTATTCAAATAATACACAACTAAGTCTTCATTATTATTGTTGAACATTGCATGTTTGATTTGATGATAAAAATTAAGGTGATAAATGCATTCAATAGTAGAGTTGTAAAGTCCTTTGATTGTTCAGGATGTACAAGGACTTAGTTAGATAAGATAAAAACTGTTAGGTTGATCTTTTGGATATGAATGTATTAAGTTCTAAAGTTCTGTGTTATATTCACGAACTTAGTTTATGAAAAGATCAAATCTGTTAGGTTGATCTAGTGTTATATCTCTTCAGTCAGTCTGATCGTAGAATGGACTCTACGACTCCGCACAAAGAAGACTTAACGATTCAGTATGTTCGTAGAATGAACTCCACGACTCCGTACAAAGAAGACTCAATGATTCAGTATGTTCATAGAGTGGACATTACGATGACGCGCCAGGAAAACTCTACGATTTGGTCAAAGCAAAGGAACATACTCTACGACCAAGAAAGAAATGATCGTAGAAGAGACTCTACGACCAACAGAGTAACCTTAGAATAAAACTCTACGATCTTAAGATAGAAGCAACTTCGTGGAGAAGAACAATCTGCATCAATGTGTCAGATGAACATCTACCAAGAGCCTAAAGTCAGAAAAGTCGCGTGCTATGCAACAGAGAGAAGACTTTCAAGGTAGTAAAAGTCAGAAGATTGTGTCCTATCAGCCATATTTCTATGGAAGACCAAACGCCTCTATAAAAGTTGGTAGAAACCTATGACTGTCATATCTTGTTTTGAGGAAAAAGAAAACACCTTCTTTGGACAGTATTTGCAGGTCAATTAATACATCGTTAGAACATTAATGAGCTAAAAGAATATAATATTCAGCAGCTCTACTCTGTGAGGTAACGGGCAAAATCTATAGCTAAGGGCAGACATTCAAACAGGAAGAAATCTGTAGCTCTCATATAAAACGCCCAGATCTGAAAAAGAAGAGAATAAGATTTACAAAAGAAAGAAAGACATACGCAAGAGTTCAAAAAGATCAAACTGAAAAGAATCTTGTCTCGCTACTAAGTTCTTCAGAAACTTATGCTAAACGCAACTTAGTAGCACACCAAAACCATCACTACTCACGATAAGAGTTCTTAGTGAACTAGAGTATCCAAGTCTACTGGACTTGTAGAGTTCTTAGTGAACTAAAGTACCAAGACTGCTGGTCTTGAAGGAATCCTAGAGATTCAGAAATTGTAAGAGTATCCTTAGTGGATTTGCTGCTCGAAGAGCAGAACAGTGGAGTAGGAGTCTTGTGAACTCTGAATCACTTAAAACATGTGTCTTTCATCTTGTGTCTTTTAACTGATATACTTACTATATACTTGCTTGTTGAATTATTACATTAACATATCAAGAAGGGGTATCTAAATCATGTTCCGCTGTGTTAAACTAATTGATTAATAATTCATTATCTCTTAAAACAAAGCAAAGAAAATGTTTTAAGATATCTATTCAACCCCCCCCCCCCCCTCTTTCTAGACATCTTTCGTGTCACTGGGAACTAATAATTGGTATTAAAGCAAGTTCTCACATTTAAAGCCTTACAAGCTTGAGTTGATCTAATGGTACACAACAAGAACGGATCAGAACTCGGTGGAGGTAACAGACCACCAATGTGCAATAAAGAAAAATTTGCTAACTGGAAAGTTCGTATGCAGGCTTATATGGAAGCAATAGACTATGAGCTGTTCGAGATAGTACTTAATAGGCCATTCATACCAATGAAGCTTGCGTTAACAATTGAAGATCCAAACAAGCTAGTAGCAAAGAAAAGAGAAAAATGGATCGACAACGAAAAAAAGGATGTTCAAAGAGACAAAAAGGCCAAAAATATCCTATTCCAATATCTAGATGATGAGTTATTTGAAAACATTGTCAACTGCAAAACAGCTCAAGAAGTCTGGCAGACTCTGTTGATCATGCACGAAGGAACAGAATAAGTCAGAGAAAATAAGCAATCACTGCTTATTCAACAATATGAAATGTTCACCCATGTATTAGGGGAGAACATTACAAACACCTATGAGAGATTTAACTTGCTACTAAACTCTCTCAGATCATTTGGAAAGATCTACCCAAATAGAGATCCCATCATCAAATTCATGAGATCTTCGCCAAGCAAATGGGATGCCAAAACCACAGCCATCCGGGAGTCAAAGAACCTGCACGAAATGACTGTATAACAGCTCTATGGAAATCTTCTTACCTACGAGCTGGAGCTGAATCAAAGGGCAGAGACCCTATCTGAGGGAAGAAGGAAGGAGAAGAACATTGCTCTTAAAGCCACAACTTCAGTTCACAGAAGCAATCCTAAGGTTGATTCTGACACTGATAAAGATGAATCAGATGATGATGAAGGAGTTGCCATGCTGGTCAGACAATTTAAAAGATTCATCAACAGGAACAGACCACAAAAGTTCAGAAGCAGCAGCAGCAAAGAACAAACAAATAACATTTGCTACAATTGCAAAAAGCCAGGCCATTTTATTGCTAAGTGTCCAAAACCTTTAAGAGAAAAGCTGAGAAAGGACAGATCAAAAGCAAATCCAAAACGAGAATTCAAGAGCTTCCACAAGCAAAAGAAAAAAGACAAAAGCTTCATAGCTAAAGGCTCCTGGAGTGACTCAGGAGAGGAACTAAGCTCTGAGTCAAGTGACGATGAAGAGCCACAGAAGGCCAACCTGTGCTTGATGGCAAAAGAAGAAGAAAGCAGCAAAAAGGAATTCCATGTAGATGAGCTATTTGACTTCTACTCTCCTGAATTAAACATTGATGATCTTAGAGAAGGCATGCATGACTTAATGATAGAATTACACAAATACATGAAAATGTTTAGAATGCTATCTAAAGATTATTCTCATTTAAAAGAGGAAAAATAGAAAATTAGCATAAAATTAGAAGCTACACTTCAAACTGAAAATTTTTATTCTAGTCTTGAGACTGAGAATGAAAAATTGAAAAGGATAATTGAATTAAGCACTTAGAAAGAGTCTTCACTAGTATCCAAAATTTAGGAACTAGAAAAGACAATTTCTATATAGAACAATTCAAGTTTGTCTATGGACACCCTTATCTCAAGCCAAAGAGATGTGGCTGACAGATCAGGATTAGGTTTTGAGAATTCTTTCTCAGGGCCTAATATGTAGAATTCAAAGGAAATAAATGAAATCAAATCCTTTAATCTTAATAAAGGAATTGTGTTTATCAAATCCTCAGATTCAATCTCTCCCAGCTGTCCACATTCTGCTAATCCTGCTATCATATTAGTCAATAAAACTCGTACTGGCCTAGTATTCAAAAATTTAAAAAGTAAGTCAACACCTATAGCTGAACCTCGAAGGATCGTAGAGTCAAGCAAAACTTACTCTACTAACCAACCATGCAAAAATCGTAAAGTTAACTTTTACTCTACGAAGTATGAGAATCGTAGAGTGGCATGGAAGCAGAATGTATATCAGCCTAACAGAAGGACTATGAGCGACTATAATCCATACAGGCCCTGGACAAATAGGAATTCACAAATACACACACATCATCGTCAATGTCATATCAATCATAGTTACCATCATAAAAATGATAGATATTTATCAGGTAATCGTTATTATAAACTGCATGGATCTAAAATCAAACAGATTTGGGTCCCAAAAGGTACTAACAAAACAGGACCCATGCAGTTATGGGTACCAAAATAAAGATTGATTTGTTATGCAAGTAAAGAGATCCATCTGGTATCTTGACAGTGGATGCTCAAGGCACATGACAGGAGACAAGGCTCTTCTGACAGATTACAAGGAAAAGAATGGACCTACAGTCATATTTGGAGACAACAATTCGGGTAAAACCAAAGGATATGGCTCAACTGGAAATGGTGCAATATCATTCAGTAAAGTTGCTTATGTTGAAGGACTAAAGCATAACCTGTTAAGCATCAGTCAACTATGTGACAAAGGGCATCAAGTCACTTTCCTCAACAACCAATGCAAAATCAGAGATTTAAAGACTAATTCTCTAAAGCTAGTAGGAGTTCGAGAAGGAAACGTCTACATGGTCAACCTTGCCAAATTATGTTCAGATGAGGCAATCTGTTTCCTTGCTAAAGCCTCTAAAGATATGTGCTGGCTCTAGCACAGGAGTTATCTCATCTTAACTTTAAGAATATGTCAAAGCTTGCCTCCAAAGACCTTGTAAGAGGATTGCCAAAGCTTAACTTCATCAAAGAAAAACCCTGCAAAACATGTTAGCTTGGAAAGCAAACAAAGACCTCATTCCAGAGCAAGACAGCCAACTCAAATGATAGAGCCCTTCAATTACTACACATGGATTTATTCGGGCCTATCCCAACTACAAGCCTTGGAGGAAAGAGATACTATTTAGTGGTAGTAGATGACTACACTAGATATACATGAGTATTCTTTCTAAGCTCTAAAGATGAAACCATTTCACATCTTATCAAGCTCTTCAAACTAACCATGAATGAAAAAGGCGAGAAGATCAAGGCCATCGGAAGTGATCATGGAAGAGAGTTTGACTTTTTAGATATGGACCAGTTCTGTAAAGAAAATGGAATCAATCACAACTTCTTAGCCCCAAGGACTCCTCAACAGAATGGAGTAGCAAAAAGGAAGAATAGGACTCTAATTGAAGCAGGAATAACTCTTCTAGCAGCAGCCTATCTTTCCGAGTATTTCTGGGCTAAAGCCATCAGCATTGCATACTACACCCAGAACAGGTCTCTCATATACTCAACATTGAAGAAGACTCCATACGAATTGTGGAAAGGAAGAAATCCAAACATAAGTTACTTTCATGCGTTTGGCTATCTATGTTACGTACTCAACAATGGCAAGAAGCATCTAGCCAAATTCCAGCCAAAATCAGATGAAGGAATCTTCCTTGGCTATGCAACAGATAGCAGAGTATACAGAGTGTTCAACAAGGAATCCTTAACTATTGAAATCTCCATCCATGTCACATTCGATGAATCAGATCCAGAAAAGAAAAGCTCATCACTCAACGATTCATCAAAAATAAACTCAACTATAGAAGAACTCAAAATCGTAGAGTCGGACTCTACGATCATGGAACCATCAACAGAAATTGTTGAGTAAACAGAGAAAATCGTGGAGCTCACCACACCGGTCATTGAAACTCTACGATCAGAACAAGCAGTTGATTTGGAGGAACTCAGACAAGAAGGCACCAGAATAGACGTTCCTAGCAGAATAAAGTGGACCAAAGATTACAATCAAGATCTAATAATTAGAGATCTAAATACTGGAATCAAGACAAGAGCTGCAACTTCAAATGAATGCTTTTAACTAAGTTTTCTCTCTCAAGTGGAACCCAAGAAGATCGAAGAAGCCTTAGGAGATTCAAGTTGTATAGAGGCCATGCAAGAAGAGCTAAATCAATTTGAAAGGAGCAAAGTTTGGAGATTAGTTTCCAGACCTCAGCATAAACCAATTATTGTCACCAAATGGGTTTTCAGAAACAAGATGGATGAAAATGGTGTGATTACAAGGAACAAAGCAAGACTGGTGGCCAAAGGCTATTCTCAAGTGGAAGGAATTGACTACAATGAGACATTTTCTCCAGTTACCAGATTGGAAGCCATAAGGATTTTCCTCGCCCATGCTGCACACATGAAGTTTAAAGTCTTCTAAATGGATGTCAAGAGTGCATTTCTGAATGGAGAACTTCAAGAAAAAGTTTACGTGGAACACCCTCCAGGTTTTATCAATCCAACCTTTTCAAATTATGTTTATAAATTAGATAAAGCCTTATATGGTCTAAAATAAGCACCCAAAGCATGGTATAAAACCTTAACTAACTTTCTTATTGAAAAAGAATTTACTAGAGGAAGAGTAGATACTACATTATTTTTTAGAAAATATAAGGATAAAACACTGCTAGTTCAAATTTATGTAAATGATATCATATTTGGTTCTTCGGATGAAAAATTGTGTGAAAGGTTTGCCAAGTTTATGCAGAGCAAGTTTGAGATGAGCATGATGGGAGAAGTTAACTTCTTCCTCGGACTTCAAGTAAAGTAAACTGATGAAGGCATCTTCATAAACCAAGCCAAGTACATCAAAGATTTACTAAAGAAGTATGACATATAATCTGCAACCATCATGAAAACTCCTATGCCTCATGCCACTAAGCTTGACAAAGATAAAAATGGTAAAAACATTGATATTACTCAGTATAGAGGTATGATAGGCTCACTCTTATACCTAACTGTTAGCTGGCCAGATATAATGTTTGCTACATGCATATGTGCTAGATTTCAGGCTAACCCTAAAGACTCTCATCTAATAGTCGTGAAAAGAATTTTCAAATATCTTAAAGGAACTCCAAATTTGGGATTATAGTATCCCAAGGAGTCTTCCTTTAATTTAATAGGATATTCAGATGCTGACTATATAGGATGCAAAATAGACAGAAAGAGTACAAGTGGTACTTGCCAGATGTTAGGCAGCAGACTTGTCTCTTAGTTCAGTAAGAAGTAAAACTCAGTATCTATATCAACTGCAGAAGTTAAATATATAGTCGCAGGTAGCTGCTGTGCACAAATCCTATGGATGAAGACTCAGCTTGCAAATTATGGTTTTGAGCTTAACTCTATCCTTATATATTGTGATAATATTAGTGCAATTGCCATAACTTATAACCCTGTTATGCATTCAAGAACTAAGCACATAGACATAAGATATCATTTCATTAGGGATCATGTACAAAATGGTAATATATCTCTTCACTATATCCCAAGTGAAGATCAACTAGCAGATGTATTTACAAAACCTTTAGATGAATTAAGATTCAATAAACTAATAAGTGAGTTAGGAATGTTAAATCTAGACTCTTGATATATATCATGTCTTTGGAAGTTACTAACACTACAGGGAGAAAAAGTTTTTCAAAATACAAATCGTAGAGCCCACTTAACGGTTGTCAAGCCAAGGATCGCAGAGTACATCCCAGTCGTAAAGCTAATTCAACCCGTCAAAACAAATGATCTCTGTGTCAAGAAGGATCGTAAAGCTCAGGGGGAGACAAAGGGCAAAATGGTCATCAACCAACTAAAAGTGCTCCTATCAAAACTTGACACGCGTCTCAGCAAACATAGAAAGAAGTTTTAAATACTTTGAAAACTGCGCGTCGTTCATTATTCTTTAAAAATCAAAAACCTAAACCTCTTTATCTCTCTCTCAAAAATTTAGAACCCTAAAGTTTCAATACTCAGTTAAATTATTCTTCCTGTTTCAAAAAAAACAATCAAATGGCACATGCTCAAGTCATTTCTAGAAACGAACTAAACTTCGAAGCCTTAACAACAACAGATAAACAGTACCGGAGGATAATCCATTTGCTAGAAAGGGCTGGCCTTCGAGAAGCCTTGGGAACAAACACAAGAGTCCTATCAAAGCTAGTTCGAGAATTCTATACGAATGGAACCTATGTAAATGGAACCCTAACCACCACGGTTAGAGGGGTGCAGTTCAACCTCACCTATGAAGAAATAAACCTAGTCCTAGGTTTCAAGCATGGGGGGTCTCACGACTCTCAATATGGTGAGCACAGAAGAGGGCCTGAGAAGGATGAAATTTAAACAGGCACACTTAGAAGGGGGTTGAATAAGTGTGGAGTAAACTATGTACGATTTTCATGATTTAACTAAACAGTAAGTAAAACAGTTTGCTGAATGAATAAATTCAGGTTGCTGATTTAGAGACTGATTTACACTGTTAATGGAATCTAGATGATATGATCAGTTTTTCTTGGAAATAAATGTGATGTGTTGAGCTAGCAGTTTATATAGATAATGAAAGTAACCAATCACATGAACACGCAAATTTTTACGTGGTTCGACCCCTATCTTCTACTCTAATGGCCTACTCCACGTCCAATACAAAATGGTATTGGAGACTTTTTTTTATTAAATATTTTTGCCTTACAGCACCTTCTTACAATAACAGTTCCCACACTTTGAGGACAATTCCTCCCGAGCACCTATGCTCCCTTGTGCACACCTATGCACTTACTCGAGTACTCTTACTCACAAAGCTATTAAGCTAACCCGGAACTTATTGTAACAAACCTTTCAAACAGAAAATAGATTAGTACAGTCCTTAAAACAGATTACAGAAAACACTATGATCAAAGCATGAATTATATAACAACTCAAAACTCAAATCTAAATGCAATGATCAAAAGTTAAGATATCACCATTTTATTCTCAACTGATTTACCGCTGGGAACAAAATTAGATTGTCAAGTTACCTACAGCAGTGTAACAGTTGTTTTCGTGAGAGAATAATACTTGATGTGCAGTGTTTCTTTTCTTTTTAATAAACTCAGTGTAACATCAATATTATTCGTATTCGTTTGTTTTGCTGGACAGGATATATATATATATATATATATATATATATATATATATATATATATATATATATACTTTTGAAAACTAGCCGTTAGGGAGGATCCATAACAATAATTACCGTTTGACCTTTTTGGACATGGTAACTATTCAAGGGATTTTTCCAGTGATTACCTGTGATTGATAAAGAGGATCACGAATTAAAGTAGCTTTATTCCCATATAATTATGATTCCCATAATATATGTTCTGAAGCACAATCTTGGAAATATATTTTTGACACCTCAGCATAATGTAGGTCAAGGAAATAGTCATTTCATAAATGGTTGCAAGTTTCTAGCAATCAAGGTCAGCTTTTATGGAAACAAAAGATCAGCTCAGTACTATTACCATAAAATACACTAGGTTTATTCAATTTGTTTATGGAAACTCTTGATTGTCAATCAATCAAGTATTAATGACTTGATTTAATAATTTCTCCAATCTTAGAAAGGTCAATTAATTACCAAATTTAATTTAGATCCCCTTAATTATTCTTATTGATCCTAATATGGAATGTCCATGATGGCTGACTTGGCAATTTAGTGTGACACTTGATTTGGATATATTTATAACATATTTCTTTTTAAATATGGAATGAAACCTAATGAGCTTTGAATTGAAATATTAGTCATAGCCAAGATCTTACATGAAAACCTAAAGACTCGGGATAGAGCTTCACAAGACTTTCCATTTGTAGCTTTAATCCAGTGCCAATATCAGTTTGCTGCATGACATTACTTTCAACCTGCTGCACATATCACAATAGACATAAACAAGGTTTTAGAATTGAAATAATGTTATCATCAAAACCAAGAATCAGAGTGTGACCAAGTCAACAATCTCCCCCTTTTTTATGATGATGACACATGAAAATAAGACTCCCCCTAAAACCATGCATCAGGTAAACTGTAATGATTGAAAATAATACTCCCCCCAAAACCACGCAATCATGTTTTTCTCCCCCTTTGTCATTAGGAAAAAGAGAGCCAATGGGCCATCAATATAAGCACAAGTAATAGAATGCAAAGTAAGCACAATATGTTTAAACAAGAGTATAAGCTTTAGGCAGAATGTAGTATGTAGAATTATTACAGACCCAAGCAAATAATAGAACTAGAGAATCAATCATCAAGGTCTACAAGCAGAACGTTGTTTTCTGCCCGACGGGTGAAGTATGGGCGATGCACGACACGGGCCATCTGTTCCTCATAGGATAGTTCGTGGGCAAAATGAGGTGGACGAGGAATATGAATTTTAGGATTAGTGCATAAATCCAGAAAGTCACTAGCATATTCAGCGATCCAATTTATTACAGGCCAATTTATAACAGTAGAATGAGCTTGGCAATGGCCAATGTCATTAAAGCGACGAGCAACAAAGGATCCTAACGTTCCGAGTTGATTGCTAACAAATTTGATCTCATAACTAAGTTGACATGCATTCCTATTTATTTTCCTTTGCATCACAGCCACCATTGCAGTTTTCTGAACTTCAAAACCAGCCTGTAAATCGATAAACTCATCTTCAACTTGTTTAAATAGATTAGTAGTCTCCTGATTAGTGACAGGATGTTCCCTTGTTTTGAGTGCATTGAGCCTTTGTTTAAGCTCCGTCAGTCCAGTCTTCATTGCAAACTTCATCTCTGCCATGTCAGTCTTCATTTCGGTTTGATTTGCAAGAATTTGTTGAAGAGGATAAGTGATCTCAGGAGATTGAAGGGTAGTGGAATGTGGCAACTGAGATGAATTGTCAAGTAAATTCTCTCTAGGAAGTCGAACAAAATGACCATCAGTGAGAGTTAAGTGAGACTGCTTTAGATTCTCCAAATCAACGGAGTCAGTGAGTGGAAGAAAGGCCTCAGTGTCAAAAGAGATTCCAAAATATTGAAAGATTTTAGTGAGAAGGCCGCCGTATGGAAGCATTTCTTATTTTGTTTGACACAACTGTCCATATGTAGCATGATCATTGAAGTTAAATTAAATTCCAGCCCTTTCATGATAGTAGAGACAAGAACAAGATCGTGAAAAATAAAATTAGCACCACCACCAGTGCGAGGCATCAAGTTTGAGCGTACAATTTTATGAATGACTACTGCTATGGGTGATACCTCAATAGTAGTGGGAAGGACCACTTTAGTGAGAGAGGGATCATTCATGACAGTTTGAAGTTGAGTAATAGGGGAGAAGGGTTCTTGCATTACACCTTTCAGTGTGAAAGGACATGACCCAGTAAAAGGAATGGACAGAATACTCCCTTAAACTTCATCAGAAAACACAAACAATTTTCCTTTAACGAGAGAAGTACATGTTCCCTGTTTTAGTTCAAAATTTGCATAGAATTGTTGAACAAGTTGTGGGTAAGCAGTGGTGGGAGGATAAATCATTGAAGTAATACCACAGGAATCAAACAGTGCTTCTAGTGTGGATCGCTTATAAATAAATAAATCCAATGATTTCTCATAAAGTAGAGGTTTTGACATAATGTGAGTTTGGAACCGAGCCTCAAAATTATTTCCACGAAAATAGTTCCTAGTTAAGGAGGGAGAGGTGGGTATTACCAATTTAGAGCCAATTTCAGGAGATTGGATAGCCATTTTCGCTTTTCCCTTTGACTGCTTGAATCCCGTTGATGTCCCCGGGCTTGGTTTCTTTGGATAACTCGAGTTGACGGTGACAGGGGTGTCTTCACCGGTTCTTGATTCTTCTTCTCTGATTCGCTTAGAAGTCCGAGTCTTCATTTTTCCTCAACTGATGACTTTGAAGATGAAGAGGAAGGGTTTCGTTGAAAGAAAAGTTTTGATTAGTTTTGGAGAGGAAGAGTAAAGTATGAGAGAGAAACCCGAGTGCAGTTTTTGACATAGACAAAGGAGAGAGAGAGAGAAAACACGATTTCCAAAGACTGTTGATATTTCGTTTAAGGAACCGTAAATTATTCTTTAATTCTATGTTATCATATTAACGTAACAGTGTGTATTATGTTTATGCAAACACGTAAATTAAGTTTTCCATGCAGATATGTACTATAGAGAATTATGAAATCAGACACATACCAAGTTCACGTCTTAAAGTACATAATCTTTCTTCACCTAATGGTTTGGTAAATATATCAGCTAGTTGGTGATCTGTAGGAACAAAGACTAATTTAATTAATCCTTTTGATACATTATCTCTTAAAAATGATGCCTACCTTCAATGTGTTTTGTACGTTAGTGCAAGACAGGATTTTTAGATATGTCAATGGTGCTCGTGTTATCACATAAAATGGGCATTGTATCACAAATAGCATCAAAATCAATTAGAGTTTGACGCATCCAAAGAATTTGGGAGCAGCAACTCCCTGTAGCTAGATATTCACCCTCTGTCATTGATAGGGCAACAGAGGTTTGCTTTTTGCTGTACCAAGATACTAGGCTTTGTCCCAAAAATGTACAAGCACCACTTGTACTTTTTCTATCAGTTTGACAACCTGCATAGTCAAGCATCTGAATAACCTATTAGATCAAAATCCTCACATATTGGCTAATACAGACCAATATTGATAGTGCCACACAAATATTTAAATATTCTTTTAACAGTATTTTGGTGTGATTCTTTTGGTTTTGCTTGAAATCGTGCACAAAGACAAAAACTATACATAATATCAGGTCGTGAGGCAGTCAGATATATTAAACTCCCAATCATACCTCGATATTTGGTAATTTCTACATCAATACATTTATTGTCTGCGGTAAGCTTGATTGTGGTACTCATTGGTGTTGCCTTTGAATTTGACTCATCAAATCCGAACCTCTTTAGTAGATCTTTTATGTACTTGGTTTGATAAATATAGATGACATCCTTTGTTTTCTTGATTTGTAGTCCCAAAAAGTAGTTAAGCTCTCCCATTAAACTCATGTCGAATTCCTTGTGCATACACTTAGAAAACCACTGACAAAGTGATGCATTAGTGGCACCAAAAATAATATCGTCTACATATATTTAAACAATGATAATATCTTTATTTTCATGTTTAATAAATAATGTAGAATCGATTTTACCTCTTGTAAACCCTTTGGATGGTAAATATTTGCTCAATCTTTCATACCATGCCCTTGGTGCTTATTTGAGTACATAAAGTGCTTTACTGAGTTTGTATACATGATGAGGATTGTAATAACCACAAATTTCATTAAACATTGTAATTATAATTATTATATAATTAGCAATGAATTAAAAAATTTATACTAATTAATTGTGCATTAGATAATTAAATAGATATACTTGTGCATGTGTATATTTATTTAAAGCAGTGAAGCAGGAGGTTATAATTAACTAAAGCAAATCTAATTGGATTATATTTTAAATCCAAATGAGTTGTTAAACTAGCTCAATTAAATTTACCTAGTAACCTAAGTAATTAAATTAAACCTTAATCCATGTAATTAATTAAACAAACTCAATGCTTATTTTAATTAAAGGTAGCATAGTTATTTAAATACTAGCCCAATGTGTCAATTAAATTGAGCCCAACCAAATTAAATGGATGAGCCCAATATATTTAATCCTAGAGTCCAATGTGGAACTAAATACGAAGTCAAAATTAGTCAAACAATATATATATAAGTGTGTGTGTGTGTGTGTGTGTATATATATATATAAAAAAAATTAAAACATTAAAATTAAAGCAAAAATGGGTGATTAAATCCCATTTTTCAGTAATTTAGGGGGGCCCACTTGGGGGTTGCTTGTTTTTGATGTTGCTTCTAATTTACACTATGACAAGGTTGGCCAACAACCCTAGTCAATCACAATGTTCATCCATGCAATAGTAAGCTAGATTAAGCTTTAAATTCACCAACATTGGTGAATTAAGAGAGCTAATGGATGATTAACATTTGGCTATAAATAAGACACTCCACAACCTTGGTGATGTTGAATAGTTCATTTGAAGCATTCCTAGAAAGAAAAATAGAGAGCATTTGAGATAGAGAGAGAAAATACACTTGAAAGTTCAGAGTAAAAGGGCTAGAGGTTGAGCTTGGTGAATGTCCACTAGCTTCACAACATACTTTGGTAGAAGGAGGAGAAGAGCACACAAGTATCAAAGGTTTGAAAATGCTCTAACCTTCTTAAATTTTATTTTTGTAGTCTAGATAGCTTTTGAACGGTTAAAATCTATTTTTAACCGATTAAAATTTGTTTTGATGATCTTGAAGTCTTTAACTATGTAATATATATATATTCATAGTTTTATGTGGTTATATCATGTTTTGGTATGTGTGGATTGCATAAAAATGTAAGAAATGTTCATATGGAATTTTACCGGTAAAACCTAACGAAGCATGTAATGTTTAAGGTTGTAGTTTAAAATGTACAAGTTGGAAATTGGATTTTTATGGCTAGAAAGTTAGATATATGAGTTTTAAAGAAAGCCCAACTTGAAGCTTTCAAAAATATGGAAAAACAATGAAGTTATGGATTTTACCGCAAAACATGTCATTTTAATAACCTAATGTATAAACAGCCCACATTGTGGCTATTTTTCATAACCAAAACTCTTTCAAAAATTTGATCTAATGATGGAATATTGTAGTTTAATAAAATACGAATCCATCGATACCAATTGAGGTCATTTGGATTTATAGATTTCATTTTATTCTAGTTATAATCAAAGAAGCAAAAATTGAAAAATCTGAAAATTGACAATTTTGCAGATTCTGCCACTCAAGGGTCGGGGCCCTCGTTCCTTTGTTATTTGTAGGGTCGGGGCCCTCGTCACTGTTCACATACGGATCTTTTTAATTTTGGGTCTGGTCGGTTCGTTTTGAACGGGTCGGTTCAAATCATTTAAGACCAAAATGGGTAAAAATATTTTCCAATTAATATAATTAATTTGGAACCCAATAAAAAGAAAATATATAATTATTTATTATGTAGATATTAGATAATAATTAAAAGTCATGAAGGTGATTAATTACTATTTAATTAATATTAAATAATAATTAAAATGAAAAGCGATAGTAACTAATTATTTATTAAGTAATAAATAAAGGGTAATATAATAAATAAAATATTATTAAATAATTAATAATATTAGAAAATGAATAAAATATTATTAAATAATTAATAATATTATAAGATTAATAAAATATTATTAAATGATTAATAATATTAGAAAATAAATAAAATTTTATTAAATGATTAATAATATTAGATAATGAATAAAATATTATTAATTGATAAATAATATTATATAATAAATAAAATATTATCAAGTGATTAATAATATTAGAAAATGAATACAATATTATTAAATAATTAATAATATTATAAGATTAATAAAATATTATTAAATGATTAATAATATTAGAAAATAAAAAAATATTATAAAATGATTAATAATATTAGATGATGAATAAAACATTATTAAATGATTCATAATATTATAAGATTAATAAAATATTATTAAATAATTAATAATATTAAAAAAAATATATATTATTAAGTGATTAATAATATTAAAATATGAATAAAATATTATTAAATAATTAATAATATTATAAGATTAATAAAATATTATTAAATAATTAATAATATTAATAATATAGTAAGATATTATTAAATGATTAATAATATTAGAAGAATAATAAAATATTATTAAAGGATTAATAATATTAAGTGACTAATAAAATATTATTAAATGATTAATAATATTACAAGACTAATAAAATATTATTAAATTGTTAATAATATTAGATAGGTATATGAACTATATTAAATAATTAATATAGGTTCTTTGTGTTTGAAATATTATCAAGTAGTGATAATATTTCCTATGTGTTTATATACCCATAATCATATAATTATGTGGTTCGTAAAAGTTATAAAGGTTATCATACGAATGCGTATATGATACTAATTTAAGATCAAACTGATTAATTGTTAGATCCGTTCAAGGAATATTAAATTAAATTGGCTAGCCTTAGACGACGCACGAGGCAAGTTTCTTATTAACCCTAACTTGTATTTATTGTTGCAAGTTTTCTTCAATTGTAATTACATTGAGCAATTTAATTATTATTGAGCAAGTATCTACACTCGTAGTTATTTGACAGAGCTTAAAGTGGATTAATTATCTAAAATTATTCAACATCATTATTTGTTATTGTATTCGCACTTAGTGCTTTTACAAATATTATAGTTCATTAATTTAAGAACTGTTTAAGAATGTCTAAGCTAATTGTTTCGGCTAGACAATGCATGTTTAAATTCTTCGAACTGAATATTTTAAAAGCTTATCCAAACCAATTGTTGGTGCAGATTCTTATATAGTAAGACTGAGAATGAATAACCCTAGTTAAAAGGGATTTTTATTTGTCGGGAAACCGAATTTGAGTAAGAAATCTAAATGTTATGCATATACATAGGACATAAGATGACTGATCACCTCGAGTGTCCCGTTGTTTTTAACAAGGTGTCAGACATTGTATGTATGTTCTACCTTAGTAGCATTTCATAGTCATTAAAGACCACTCAGTAGTAAGGAGTCAATCCATTCTTATATTAAACTTTGATTCTTGATATCTTTCATAATTATTATTATTGAAAACCTTGAAGTTATTTCCCTTCATCATGATATATCTTATGTTGTTGTTTATAAACTTGTTGAGTCATTTAGTTGCTCATTCTTGCTATATCATGACTATATTTCAGCTAAGCCCAAATGTTCTAAACCAGACAAAGGCAAGGGGAAAACAAATGCGTAGATTAGTAGATGCATGCTAGATTTCAATTACTATTTTGTAATTCCTTTGTAAATCTTTTGTATTTCCCTTAAGATATGTAATGTTACGATTAAGGTTAATAAACCTTGGGAAGTGTAGCCTTTTTATAAGGAACCTTCTGTAGTATTCCGCGAAGTTTAAATGTAATGTATGTATTTAATTGTCAGTAAGTATTGTACAGTGAGAACCAAACCCAAGATTAAAGAACCCGGATTTGGGGTCGTCACAGGTTGGTATCAGAGCTGTAGGTTAAAAACCTTAGGTGAGGGAAAAACCTTAGGATTATGACCGTAGAGAATATAAGAAAACTCATAAAGAGTTTATGAGATGGATGATGGAAATTCATTAAGTAGAAAAAGTTATGTGCATGTAAGAAAAGATTTTAGATTAAGATTGTGAGAGTATAAGGATTTGGAAGACGATCCGGAGAATATGATAATTCAGAAGATGATCTGAAAGTGAGTTTGAAGGAAAGGTTAAGCAATGATTTAGAAGAGAAGAAAGAAGAAAAGGGAAAAGGGATTGAGAGATATTAAATTTATGGAGTATAGATAAGAAGAAGTGATCAGTTGTAAATGTGGCTAAGGTATAATAGAAGGAAATGATGTTAAGATATAAAGGAATGATTCAAGGACATTAAGGATATCTTAAGAAGATTGATCTATATGGATCGATGGTAGTAAAGATGATCAGAGTAAATAGAGATGAAATGATGGGTTAAACAAATAAGTTGTTGAAGAGTTAAATGAATCATAGAAGAATGAGAAGATTTTTGGAGTCAATCATAAAAGCAGATAATGATAAAGAGATTGAGGAAGAATAGAATGATCGTAGAAGGACATAAGTATGATGAAGAATTATATAGGAATGATAATAGTGCATGTTAAGGAGTCTAACTTTGGAAGTATATATCTTTGGGAGTTTGACTTTGGAGAATATGTTTGAAGAATTATGTTTACGGATGATATTTTTAGAAGATTAAAAATCAGATGATTTTCTACTCTGTAAGTTGAATCATATCTATAAGGATGTTGAAAGAAGTTATAAAATTTTGAAAATCCCAACTTTAGAGTTAAGCATGGGTTATGTTGAGTATTTAGCATGGTGCTAAGGACAAGTATGGTACTAGGTGCTAATGTGATGCATAAAAATATTTATTTAATTGTGCAATGGGAGGATAGAATGGAAGTTTAAAGGAATGTAGGGTGAATGAGAAGATCGAGGTATAGCAATTAGTTTATCAAACGATTTGAGGATATGGGACTTATAAATTGTGCATATGGAAAGTAAGCAAAAGAATGCTTTAAAGGGCGTATCGGTATAAATGATGGGGTACTACGTACCAAGGAATAACATGTGAATAAAATTTATATGTTTTAATATTAATTATGTGTTGGCATTAATATCATATGCCTAAAATCAATATAGAGGTAATAATACTACCGTATTATGCCAAACGAAAATGTCAAGAGAAAGTTCTAAAGAAAGAATACCCTAGACAATAGGGAAGAAAGTTAAGGAAATAGACCATGATTCCTTATAGGCGATTGATGAATCTAATAGTAGACGCTTTTGAGGAATGAATCAATGAAATTGGAGAAATTCAAAGGCAAAGAAGAAATTAATTTACGTATAAGCAATATCTGAAAGAAGATGTCAAAAAATGGTAAAAGACATCTTACAATAAGATTGTTAAGTAGTAGAAAGAATAATGATAAGATCGTAAAATGATCTAAAAAGATGAACTCGTAAGGAGTTATGTGCTAAGATATGGATTAAGAGAATTCATATTAATTTAAAAAGGAAATTATAGGTTTGTTGATTTCATTTGAGGACTCATATTAGTGGCTGAGTTGTACGATTCCTTGTATGGGCGGGGAATTTATGCTTGCTTTTAGAACTACTTAGCTTCCTATAGTAATATAGTGGCCGAGTGGACCAATTTGTTGTGTGGGCAGGAGATTGTGTTTGGTTTGATAACCACCTAGCTTCCTATAATGATAATCGTTGAAATCTTGTGTCGCGTTATTCGCTATATGTATGTTGAGAAGGTGATTCTTTTCTCATGTGTATATCGAATGGGTAGAGGATGTTAAGTAGGTGCGCGTTCTTAAAACTCACACGTATGGTAAGTTCATGACTCATATTCGTATGGTGGAACCCCTCAGCGAATGGACGATGTTGGTCTAACTAGGATAAGTTTCTTAAACCATATGGATGTGGTAAGTTCCTGAACTCATATTGTGTGGTAAGTTTGACGAACAATAGGAGGTGAAAGTTAGGAGTAGGTCATAGATAGAGATTGAAGAGTTCTCATGGATTTGAGGATATTAATAGAAATGGAGTACAACCCAGTATTATTTTCTAAATATTACTAGTAGGTTGTAATATATAGTAATGCTTGGCATCGATGATTAGGCTATGATCTGAAATAACATAAGGTGGATGATCGTATATGTGGCAGTATAGTTATCAAATTCTAAGAGAATCGTTTAAGTACGATTATCAGAGAAGGGATTGAGTATAGGTTTTAAAGCTATGGAAATTTCAGAGAGAAAAAGAAATGAAGAAGCTGATAAATAGCATGAGAAGGTATCGAGAGTACGAAGAGAGGTTGATGGATATGAATAAGCTTAATGAAGGAAATGTGGAGGAATAAACGACAAGGGTTAGCATGGTAGCAAATTTTACTAGATGAAGAACAATTAAAAGAGAGTAGTGATACACGGCTTAGCAATCAAGTACGTGTAAGAAACATAAGAAGAAGATGGCATTCGAGTTATTAAGATCCTTGGTAAGAAATGTAAAATGTGTTATATAAAAGGAAGAAGAAGTGAATAAGAGGATTCATAGATATCATGTATTTGTAAATCCCAACTCTGGAAGTATATGGGATAGGTGATTGGGATAAATCTCGACTTTTGTGGTCAGTATGGGATATGATCATTTATGTATGAATGTCTTAGAATGTAATGTTCTAAGGCACTACTGTTTGCGTATAAATATAAATGCGTAATGTTTATATCCTATGAAGTGATTAATATGAGCATTAAATAGTAAATGCTATAAGAATGGTTGTAATAGGCAAAAAGTAAGATAATAACGTAAGTTTTATTTTAAAAATAGGCAATGCCGCAGCGTAGACAACCCCGAAACCCGAGAACTGAAGGATCAGTTAATAATAAAGGAGGTTAGGTAGACCCGATGCAAATTTTTGTTAATATATTAGCAAAAACAATTCAAAACTGAACTCCAGCAGTAGGAAGTTCGCTGGTAAATCAATTGGCGAGCTTTAAGGACTTTAAAATAGTAAGACCACCGGAGTTTTGAGGAACCATAGATCCGATCGAAGCTCAAACGGGGATAAAAGAGATGGAGAAAGTGTTTGAAGTTACGCATATTGCGGAGGAACAGAAGACAACATTTGTCACCTTCATGATGATGGGAGAGACTAATTATTGGTGGAAGGCTAATAAAAATCGAGCAGGAGAAGGAATTGTTTCGTGGACTCATTTTAAGGAGTTATTCTTTGAAAACTATTTTCCAAATAGTACTCAAACAATGATGGAAGTGAAATTTTTAGAACTCAAACAGGGTAACATAATGGTAGCAGAATATGCCGCCAAGTTCAATGATCTAGCGAGATTTGTGCCATATCAAGTGGACACGGAAAAACGAAAGACAATTGAAGAATTATGATAAGGGATACCCTACCCACGACTTAGAGCTGGCAGCGGTAGTGTTTGCCCTTAAGATATAAAGACATTATTTATATAGAGAAAAATGTGAGATATCCACAAACCATAAGAGTCTGAGGTATATCTTCATACAAAAAGAGTTGAACATGAGGCAGCGGAGATGGTTAGAGTTAATCAAAGACTATGATTGTGAAATTCTATACCATCCCGGCAAGACCAACGTAGTAGCAGATGCTCTAAGTAGAAAGAGCAGGGAGAAGTTATTCATATTAACAGAACAAGAACAATTGGTTCAAGAGATGGCTTGAATGGAGTTGGAGGTGAGAAATCCAAAGGAGTCAATAGAAGTGGAAGCGAGCCCAACCTTGTTAGATAGGATAAAAGAGGCTCAAGACAAAGATGAGGAATGTGACAGAATCAGAAAGAGGATGACCGATGGGGAAGAGGTCAAGTTTAAAATTGATAGCATGGGATTGCTAAGGTTTGAAAATCGTGTTTGGGTACCGCTAGTGCCTGAATTACAAGAGGAGATTATGCAAGAGGCTCACAGTACAAGATACTCGATAAATCCGGGTAGCACGAAGATGTATCAAGATCTACGTCAGCATTTTTGGTGGCCGAATATGAAAAGGGAGGTTGCAGAATGTGTCGGCCGATACCTAACTTGTCAAAGGGTAAAGGCAGAACATTAGAGACCGAGTGGATTATTACAGCCGTTAGAAATTCCTGAGTGAAAATGGGAGCATATCACAATGGATTTTGTGGTAGGACTTCCAGCAACGCAGAAGGGATATGACGCAATATGGGGGATTGTGGATTGACTAACAAAGTCAGTGCACTTTTTGCCGATCAAGATTAAGTTCAGTTTGGATCAGTTGGCTAAACTGTACATCAAGGAAATAGTGTCAAGACATAGAGTGCCGGTATTGATTGTGTCAGACAGAGATCCGCGCTTCACGTCAAAATTTTGGAGGAGTCTTCAAGAAAGATTAGGGACACAGCTGAGAATGAGTACTGCGTATCATCCGCAGACTGATGGGCAAAGTGAGAGAACAATTCAAACATTGGAAGACATGTTCAGAGCATGTGTGATGAATTTCAAGGGCAGTTGGGAAGACCATCTACCATTAGTTGAGTTTTCTTACAACAATAGTTATTATACAAGCATAGGCATGCCGCCTTATGAAGCCTTGTATCGGAGAAAATGTAAAACACCTCTATGTTGGAATGAGGTAGGAGAACGTCAACTGTTGGGGTCGAAATTGGTTCAACAGACTGTAGAAATTATCAAAGTAATAAGAGCTCGGCTAGTAGCAGCTCAAGACCGTCAGAAGAAATACGCTGATCTGCATCGACAGAAGTGAGATTTCGTAATGGAAAGTTTTGTGTTCATGAAAGTATCTCCCTGGAAAGGGAAGATCAGATTTAGAAAAAAGGGGAAACTGAGTCCGAGGTTCATAGGACCGTTCGAGATATTGAAGAAAGTGGGTGAAGTGGCGTACGAGATAGCTCTACCTCCTGAACTGGAACATATTCACAATATGTTTCATGTGTCAGTGTTGCGACCATACAAACCAGACTACAAACATGTCATATCCTATGAGCCAATACAAGTTGAAAAAGACTTATCATATGAAGAAGTTCATGTCCAGATATTAGATAGGAAATAGCAGAAATTGCGAAATAAGGTTATACATTTTGTCAAAGTCCTTTGGAGGAACCACAACGCTGAGGAAGCTACATGGGAGCTTGAAGAAAAGATAAGGACTAACTATCCGTATCTTTTTTAGTAGTTAAAATTGTAATTTCGGGGACAAAATTCTTATAAAGGGGGGAGAATGTAATGACCACGAATTTTATTAAACATTGTAATTATAATTATTATATAATTAGCAATGAATTAAAAAATTTATACTAATTAATTATGCATTAGATAATTAAATAGATATACTTGTGTATGTGTATATTTATTTAAAGCAATGAAGCAGGAGGTTATAATTAAATAAATCAAATCTAATTGGATTATATTTTAAATCCAAATGAGTTGTTAAACTAGGTCAATTAAAGTTACCTAGTAGCCCAAGTAATTAAATTAAACCTTAGTCTATGTAATTAATTAAACAAGCTCAATGCTTATTTTAATTAAAGGTAGTATGGTTATTTAAATGCTAGCCCAATGTGTCAATTAAATTGAGTCCAACCAAATTAAATGGATGAGCAATTTAGGGGGCCCCACTTGGGATTTAATCATCCATTTTTCAGCAATTTAGGGGGCCCCACTTGGGGGTTTCTTGATTTTCATGTCGATTCTAATTTACACTATGACAAGGTTGGCCAATAACTAGTCAATCACCTAATCAATCACAATGTCCATCCATGCAATAGTAAGCTAGATTAAGCTCTAAATTCACCAACATTGGTGAATTAAGAGAGTTAATGGATGATTAGCATTTGGCTATAAATAAGACACTCCACAACCTTGGTGATGTTGGATAGTTCATTTGAAACATTCATAGAAAGAAAAATAGAGAGCATTTGAGAGAGAGATAGAAAATACACTTGAAAGTTGAGAGAAAAAGGGCTAGAGGTTGAGCTTAGTGAATGTCCACTAGCTTCACAACATACTTTGGTAGGAGGAGGAGGAGAGCACACAAGTCTCAAAGGTTTAACAGTGCTCTAACCTTCTTAAATTTTATTTTTGTAGTCTAGATAGCTTTTGAACGGTTAAAATCTATTTTTAACCGATCAAAATTTGTTTTGATGATCTTGAAGTATTTAACTATGTAATATATGTATATTCATAGTTTTATGTGGTTATATCATGTTTTGGTACGTGTGGATTGCATAAAAATGTAGGAAATGTTCATATGGAATTTTACCGGTAAAACCTAACGAAGCATGTAATGTTTAAGGTTGTAGTTTAAAATGTACAAGTTGGAAATTGAATTTTTATGGATATAAAGTTAGATATATGAGTTTTAAAGAAAACCCAACTTGAAGCTTTCAAAAATATGGAAAACCAATGAAATTATGGCTTTTACCGCAAAACATGTCATTTTAATAACCTAATGTACAAACAGCCCACATTGTGACTATTTTTCATAACCAAAAATCTTTCAAAAATTCGATACAATGATGGAATATTGTAGTTTAAGAAAATACGAATCTATCGATACCAATTAGAGGTCATTTGGATATATAGATTTCATTTTATTCAAGTTATAATCAAATGAGCAAAAGTTAGAAAATCTGAAAATAGCAATTTTGTAGATTCTGTCACTCAAGGGCCGGGGCCCTCGTTCCTTTGTTATTTGGAGGGCCGAGGCCCTCGTCACTATTCATAGACGGATCTTTTTAATTTCGGGTCGGTTCGTTTTGAACGGGCCGGTTCAAATCATTTAAGACAAAAATTGGTAAAAATGTTTTAAAATTAATATAATTAATTTGGGACCCAATAAAAAGAAAATATATAATTATTTATTATTTGGATATTAAATAATAATTAAGAGTCATGAAGGTGATTAATTACTATTTAATTAATATTAAATAATAATTAAAATGAAAAGCGATAGTAACTAATTATTTATTAAGTAATAAATAAAGGGTAATATAATAAATAAAATATTATTAAATAATTAATAATATCATAAGATTAATAAAATATTATTAAATGATTAATAATATTAGAAAATAAATAAAATATTATCAAATGATTAATAATATTAGATAATGAATAAAATATTATTAAATGATAAATAATATTATATAATAAATAAAATATTATTAAGTGATTAATAATATTAGAAGATGAATAAAATATTATTAAATGATTAATAATATTATAAGATTAGTAAAATATTATTAAATGATTAATAATATTAAAAAATAAATAAAATATTATTAAATAATTAATAATATTATATGATGAATAAAATATAATTAAATGATTCATAATATTATAAGATTAATAAAATATAATTAAATAATTAATAATATTAGAAAATAAATAAAATATTATTAAGTGATTAATAATATTAGAAGATGAATAAAATATTATTAATAGATTTATAATATTATAAGATTAATAAAATATTATTAAATGATTAATAATATTAATAAGATAGTAAGATATTATTAAATGATTAATAATATTAGAAGAATAATAAAATATTATTAAAGGATTAATAATATTACAAGAGTAATAAAATATTATTAAATTGTTAATAATATTAGACAGGTATATGAACTATATTAAATAATTAATATAGGTTCTTTGTGTTTGAAATATTATCAAGTAGTGATAATATTTCCTATGTGTTTATATACCTGGTTCGTAAGAGTTATAAGGGTTATCATACGAATGCGTATATGATACTAATTTAAGATCAAACTGATTAATTGTTAGGTCCGTTCAAAGAATATTAAATTAAATTAGTTAGCCGTAGACGACGCACAGGGCAAGTTTCTTCTTAACCCTAACTTGTATTTATTGTTGGAAGTTTTCTTCAACTGTAATTACATTGAGCAATTCAATTATTATTGAACAAGTATCTACAGTCGTAGTTATTTGACAGAGCTTAAAATGGATTAATTATCTAAAATTATTCCACATCATTATTTGTTATTGTATTCGCACTTAGTGCTTTTATAAATGTTATAGTTCATTAATTTAATAACTGTTTAAGAATGTCTAAGCTAATTGTTTCGGCTAGACAATGCATGTTTAAATTCTTCGAATTGAATATTTTAAAAGTTTATCCAAACCAATTGTTGGTGCGGATTCTTATAGTAAGACTGAGAATGAACAACCCTAGTTAAAGGGGATTTTTATTTGTCGGAAAATCGAATTTGCGCAAGAAATTTAAATGCTATGCATATACATAAGACATAAGAGGACTGATCCCCTTGAGTGTCCCGTTCTTTTTAATAAGGTGTCAGACATTGTATGTCTGTTCTACCTTAGTAGCAATTCATGGTCATTAAAGACCACTCAGCAGTAAAGAGTCAATCTATTCTTATATTGAACTTTGATTCTTGATATCTTTCACAATTGTTATTGTTGAAAACCTTGAAGTTATTTCCCTTCATCATGATATATCTTATGTTGTTGTTTATAAACTTGTTAAGCCATTTAGTTGCTCATTCTTGCTATATCATGACTATAGTTCAGCTAAGCCCGAATGTTCTAAACCAGACAAAGGCAAGGGAATAGCAAATGCGTAGATTAGTAGATGCATGCTAGATTTCAATTACTGTTTTGTAATTCCTTTGTAAATCTTTTGTATTTCCCTTAAGATATGTAATGTTACGATTAAGGTTAATAAACCTTGGGAAGTGTAGCCTTTTTATAAGGAACCTTCTGTATTATTCTGCGAAGTTTAAATGTAATGTATGTATTTAATTGTCAGTAAGTATTGTACAGTGAGAACCAAACCCGAGGTTAAAGAACCCAGATTTGGGGTCGTCACAAGGATACTTCTCGTGTTCAAAACCAGGAGGTTATTTTACATAAACTTCCTCATTTATGTATCCGTTCAGGAATGCACTCTTTCCGTCCATTTGATGTAACTTGAACTGTTTGTAGCAGGCGAAAGCAAGTAGGATTCGAATAGACTCTAATCTTGCCATTGGGGCAAATGTTTCTTCGTAGTCTATTCCTTCTTATTGATTGTATCCTTGAGCCACAAGTCTTGCTTTATTGCGAGTTATATTTCCATGTTCATCATGCTTGTTCTTGAATACCCATTTCGTTCCAATGATTGAAACTTCCTTTGGAGGGGGAACTAACTCCCATACTTGACATCTTTGAAATTGTTGAAGTTCCTCTTGCATTGCTAAATGCCAATTTTCATCTAGAAGTGCTTCCTTCACATTTATTGGTTCTATTTGTGATAGGAATGCGGTGAAGGCACACAAATTTTGTACACCTCTTCTTGTGGTAATTCCTCGGTTAATGTCACCAATTATGTTTTCTGGATGATGGTTTTTGATGTGTCTTGCTGTTTTATGCATCAAAAAATTGTGTTGCTGTTCTTGATGTTGGATGGAACTCGAGATTGAGGATTCCTCATTTTGATCTTCTAAATCAGCTTCCTGATTTTCCAAATCGGTTTACTGATTATCAGATCTGGTTTGCTATTTTTGCTGTATCTCTGCATCTGGTAAACTATGTTGGTCTGTCTGTTTCGCTAATTGTGAATCCAGCAAGCTGCTTTCAGTATTCTGTCTTGCTGTGATGACAGTAGCCTCTATATTTCATGCATCATCTTCTCTTTCTTTTGGCAGATCATTGTTAGACTCACTAAAACTAACATGGACAGATTCTTCATCACAAGATTTATTAATGTTAAATATACGATAAGCTTTGCTTTGTTGAGAATAGCCAATAAGAATTCCTTCATATGATTTAGCAACGAACTTTCCTAAGTTACCACTAGTATTTAGTATGAAATATTTTGATCCAAACACTTTGAAGTAACTTATATTCGGTATTTTTCCATTTAATAACTCATAGGGTGTTTTCAATAGAATATGGCGAATGAGTATTCTATTTAAAATGTAGCAAGATGTATTTACCGCTTCGGCCCAAAACTTTTGTGGAAGCTTACCTTCTTGTAATAATGTTCGTGCAGTTTCTTGTAAAGTTCTATTCTTCCTTTCCACCACCCCGTTTTGTTGAGGTGTCCTTGTTGCGAAGAATTCATGACTAATCCCTTTTTGCTCATAAAATGATATAAACCCTTTTTGAAATTCGCCCCCATGATCGCTTCTTATCCTTATGAGCTTGAGACTATACTTTGTCTCCAAATTCTTTATAAGTCTTTCAAAATCCCTAAATGCTTCGTCTTTAGTTTTAAGAAATGTTACCCAAATGTATCTAGAAAAGTCATCTACTATTATAAATGCATAGAATTTATGATTTAGACTAGCATGCCTTACTGGACCAAATAAATCAAGGTGTAATAATTGTAAAGGTGATGATGTTGATACCTAATTTTTTGCATTGAACGATGTTCTTATCTGCTTACCCAGTTGACAAGATCCACATATACCTTTCTTTTCGTAGTTGATTTTAGGAAGTCCTTTTACAAGATTCTTAGTTGACAACTTCTTTATTCGGTCCATGTGTACATGTCCCAATCTTTTGTGCCATAAGTTTGCTTCATCCTCTATAGCTGATAAGCACAATTCTTTATTCTGTTGCTCAAAGTCAATTGTATAGATATTTCCTTCTCGTTGTGCAACTAGAGTAGAGTTATTAGTACCATGAAAAATAGAGCATTTATCTTTTTCAAATTTAACTTGATGTCCACCATCCAATAATTGACTTATCCTTATGAGATTAAATTCAAGACCTTTAACTAAATAAACGTTTTTAATGTTTATCTTACCATTGTCTATTTTACCTTTACCGATTATTTCACAAGTCTTGTTGTCCCCAAATGTCATCGTTCCATTTTTCTTCTTAAGAGATAGCTCCAAAAACTTTGATTTATCATTCGCCATATGGCGAGAACATCCACTATCTAGAATTCATTTTTGTGATGGGACTTTTGCTTTAAGGCATACCTGCAATAACAAACCAGTTTACTGTTTTGGTACCCATCTCTTTTTGGGTCCGCTAGTGTTAGTATATAAATCACCTTTTCTTACCCATATCTTTTTAACTTTCTTATTACAATTAATGTTTAAGTGTCATTTGATTCCACATTTTGTGCAACTAGTAAACGGAAAACATTGATTCAAATTAAAATGAGATTTGGATTTTAACATTTTTATATTATTCTTTTTAGTTGTTACTTGATATCCAATACCTTGTTTCTCTAAACTAGGTCTCTGTTTTCCTAACATTACATTTAAATTTTCTTCCCCTTGAACAAATTTTGCTAAAGATATTTTTTATGACTCTATTTCTTTTTGTAATTCTTTTTCATTATTATTATTATTGTAAGAACTGTCATTAAAAGCATCAATACATACATCTCTCATTTTGTAATTTCTCATTTTCATTATTCAAGAAATTTACCTTATTGTAAAGTATTTTATTATAATTATCTAGATAATCAATTTTAGCATTTAAAACACTTTCATCTATAGATGGTATTTCTTTTTCTTCCTTTTCTTCAATTAAGGTGTCCACTTCATTCATTAGAGTATTTATTAAATCCTTTAAATACATGTTCTTTTCTCTTAGTTTCTCATTTTCTTGTTTTAACATAGTATTATTTAAAGTTACCTTACTTGATTCTCCTTTAAGTCCCATGAAACAGATTTGAGCGATTTCATCGTTTGCATCGACCTCTATTTCTGAATCGTCATCACTCCATGTGATAAGAGTTTTCTTCTTGTTATCCTTGAAGTTTAATTTCCCTTTATTTTTCAGTTGAAAGCAGTCTTTCTTGAAGTGACCTGGACGTCCACATTCAAAGCACGTTTCTTCATTCTGTTTTCCATTAAATTTGTTGGTTCCCATAGCATACTTTCTTTGGTTCTTCCTTTGCAACATTCCTTTCAATTTTCTGGATAACATAGCAATTTCTTCATCTGAGTCATCGTATTCCTCTAGTTCACCAAATAGAGTTAAAGTATCCGTAATAGAGATATTTAAAGAATCTTGAAGAGTAGTGACTTTGGACCCAAACCTCTTAGGCATAGCTCGTAGTAGCTTTCGATTTATTTCACTCTGAGGAATGGTCTTGTCGAGTAGTTTTAACGAATTCATGAGCACTAGAAATCTAGCTTGAACTTCCTTGATGGTTTCTTCCTTTACTAGCTTAAACATCTCGTAGTTGTGCATGAGTATACTTAACTTTACTTCCCTTACCTTTGATGTTCCTTCACGACTCACTTTAAGAATATCCCAGATTTCTTTGGCCGTATTACATAAGGACACTTTATCTATTTCAGATTGAACCATGTCGCTGAGTAGTGTGTTCATTGCCTTTGAGTCGTAGGAGGTCATGTATACCTCAGTTGAGTCCATTTCAGTTAGAGCTTTTGGTGTACCATCATCCTTCCTTGGAATAACCGGACCATTCTCCACGACCCACCATTCCCAAGGATCTCTTTTGAGATAGATCCTCATCCTGAACTTCCAAAAGTTGTAATTTTCAATTCCATGTAGCAATGGTGGTCGATTGGTGGATTGCCCTTCTTGTACGTTGCTTCCAAATTGTGCCATATCACGATCTTACCTTATAAGTCACTTTTAAGACCGACATAAGTAGAGTCAAGCTCTTATACCAATTGAAATTTAAACAGGCACACTCAGAAGGGGGGGGGGGGGGGTTGAATAAGTGTGGAGTAAACTATGTCCGATTTTCGTGATTTAACTAAACAGTAAGTAAAATAGTTTGCTGAATGAATAAGTTCAGGTTGCTAATTTAGAGACTGATTTACACTGTTAATGGAATCTAGATGATATGATCAGTTTTGCTTGGAAATAAATGTGATGTGTTGAGCTAGCAGTTTATATAGATAATGAAAGTAACCAATCACATGAACACGCAAATTTTTACGTGGTTCGGCCCCTATCTTCTACTCTAGTGGCCTACTCCACGTCCAATACCAAATGGTATTGGAGACTTCTTTTTATTAAATATTTTTGCCTTATAGCTCCTTCTTACAATAACAGTTCCCACATTTTGAGGGCAATTCCTCCCGAGCACCTATGCTCCCTTGTGCACACCTATGCACTTACTTGAGTACTCTTACTCACAAAGCTATTAAGCTAACCCGGAACTTATTGTAACAAACCTTTCAAACAGAAAATAGATTAGTACAGTCCTTAAAATTTATTACAGAAAACACTATGATCAAAGCATGAATTATATAACAACTCAAAGCTTAAATCTAAATGCAATGATCAAAAGTTAAGATATCACCAGATTATTCTCAACTGATTTACCACTGGGAACAAAATCAAATTGTCAAGTGACCTTCAGTAGTGTAACAATTATTTTCGTGAGAGAATAATACTTGTTGTGCAGTGTTTCTTTTCTTTTTAACAAACTCAGTGTCACATCAATATTATTCGTATTCGTTTGTTTTGCTGGACAGGATATATATATATATATATATACTTTTGAAAACTAGCCGTTAGGGAGGATCCATAACAATAATTACCGTTTGACCTTTTTGGACATGGTAACTATTCAAGGGATTTTTCCAGTGATTACCTATGATTGATAAAGAGGATCAAGAATTAAAGTAGCTTTATTCCCATATAATGATGATTCCCATAATATATGTTCTGAAGCACAATCTTGGAAATATCTTTTTGACACCTCAGCATAACGTAGGTCAAGGAAATAGTCATTTCATAAATGGTTGCAAGTTTCTAGCAGTCACGGTCAGTTTTTATGAATTCAAAAGATCAGCTCATTACTATTACCATAAAATACACTAGGTGTATTCAATTTGTTTATGGCAACTCTTGATTGTCAATCAATCAAGTATTAATGACTTGATTTAATAATTTCTCCAATCTTAGAAAGGTCAATCAATTACCAAATTTAATTTAGATTCCCTTAATTATTCTAATTGATCCTAATATGGAATGTCCATGATGGCTGACTTGGCAATTTAGTGTGACACTTGATTTGGATATATTTATAACAGATTTGTTTTTAAATATGGAATAAAACCTAATGAGCTTTGAATTGAAATATTAGTCATAGCCAAAATCTTACATGAAAACCTAAAGACTCGGGATAGAGCTTCACAAGACTTTCCATTTGTAGCTTTAATCCAGTGCCAATATCAGTTTGTTGCATGACATTACTTTCAACCTGTTGCACATATCATAATAGACATAAACAAGGTTTATAATTGAAATAACGTTATCATCAAAACCAAGAATCGGAGTGTGACCAAGTCAACAAAGGATGCACTACAAAAAGAATCTGGAGTTGAGAGAATTGAAGAAGAAAGAATTTCCTCAGAAGTATGAGTTTCTGGCTGTCATCATTGGAAAGTGCCTCCTCTGTAAAGACTCAGCTCACGACTTCATCAGCGAGATCCAGCTGAAAATAATGATAGCCATAGTGAAGAAGATGAACATCAACTTTGGCTCCTTACTGTTAGAATGGATCGAAAAATGGATCATAAATGCAGAAAAGGCAAAGGGGGCCAGAAAAATGCTCTACGGGAAGTTCATTAGCATTCTCCTTCAATCTATATTGGGGGGAAAGATAGAGCATGAAGAAGGAGAAGCGTTAAACACTAACAAGAGGATAACCCAGAGACTATTCAAAAACTGGAAAAGGAATCCAGTTGAGAATAGAAAACTATCCCGGTCAGGAGATAGTGAAGGAACGCAGAGTGGTGTAGGGCCCTCGCTATTGAAGAACATTTCTACAAAAACCGAATCTCATGAGGTCAGCAAGCAATCTCCTGGTCTAATAAGAAAAAGGAAAGGAAAGAAAGCACTTGAGATTGAAGAACTTCAAGGCTCATTAAATGAGGCCCTTGACATTGCTATTGAAAAGAAGGCTGCCTCAGAAGATAAAGATTCAGACAAGCAAAGGGAAACTCGCAGCAAGCATAAGGTTGAGGAGGTCACTTCAAAAAAGTCAAGACCAAAGAGAAGAAGGCTAGTGAAATTAGCTGAAAAAGGCTTAGTAGCTGAGGGGGAGCTACATCAAAAATCTGACAATGCTCTAGTTGAGAGGGAGTTATTTGAAGCAGCTGAACCTATGGTTACTAAAACTGAGGGGGAGCCATCAGTAGTTCCTGAGCCAGCACATGCTCAGGTTGAGGGGGAGATTTAAGAAGACATTTCAATCCCTTCAACCACAATGAATACTGATGAAGAGGATGATATCGAAATAGTGACAGTCGGAAGAAATGAACAGAGGCACCTCAACTACAACTGTCTGCTGAAGTTCTTGGTACTGATGCCATTCCACCGAGCCTTAGTACACAATGTGTGGGATCAACTGTTCTGTACCTTCAAAGCATATCCCAACGTGGTGATTCTGGCTCAAGGCTACCCTCAAAACCTATATTTTGCCCAAAAGTTGATCTCAAACAGCTCTTTTTCATCTTTAGTAGGGTAAAAGGTATACTTCATCCTTCTCACATTCATACAAAATCATACACCTGCCTGTACCTTCAATCAATTTGAGGAGCTGTCTAACGTAAGCACTGGAACAAGCTCTACGTCCAACTCTACTCCAGTCGTAGAGTCTCCACACTCTATGGCTAGTGGCAAGAAAGCTTAAATGATCAAGACATAGAGTGCCATCAAGACTCTCCTCAAACCCCGCCTTTTACACACACAATGCCTCCTGCTCAACCTTTTCGACCTCCAAGACTTCTCCTCACATAAGAAGACATTCTCTCAACCTCTAGTCATGAATACTTCCACATTCCAAGCTCCATGGCTGACCAGGGGCAAACAACTCAACTTCTCCAAAAAATTCTGTAAAAGATATCTCTACTTCCTACCACTGAGGGCTTAACGGACCTTAAGAGCTATATGCAAACATAGATACAAAAAGATCTAACATCTAAGTCCCACAACATTCAACGGAGAGTATACAATGTCATTACTGCTGCCAACGATCTTTCTCAGAATTTGGGAAGTCAATTCTCCTCAAGACTAAAGGAGTTAATTGCAGCAGTTTCTGACAATCTCAGGAAAATGGATGAAATATTTCTAAATGCAATGGCCAGCCATCATAAGTCAGTCCAAATTCTTCAAGAAACCAATGCTAAATCCATAACCCTCCTCACTGAGCAGATCTTTGAAATGAAGAAATCCTTCAGAGAACAAGCTAATCAAACAGTTGAAACTCTATCAGTGGTGGAGCAAAAACAAATGCTAGTTGAAGAACGACTTCAAGATCATCACAATGATGTAGCTGTTACCCAGACTCAACTTCAAGAACTTGTTCAGGGTATGTAGCAGCTTTTAACTGAGGTGGCTAACATTAATGATGCCAACAAAGGGGAGAAGAGGAAGAACATAGAACAAAGCAGCAGAAGAGGAAGAGCACCTCAAGGGATGAGATTGGTTCAAACGTCAATTCAACCTCCTAGGTTTGAAGCAGTACCAATTCATCACAGACAAGACTCAACTGCGAGACCACTTGTACCAAGTGGTCAAGGACAATCCTCAACTGTGGGACCATCCAACTCTCAAGCATGGCTTCAAGTGAAAGAAGAAGAAGTTATGCAAAGGGAAGAAATGGAATTGAAAAGAGCAGAAGAGGAAAAGAGAGCACTCTTCAGGCAAAGGCAGGAAGATGAGAGAAGAAGGTCTCCTAGGCAAATGCATGAAGATGAAAGAAGGAGACCTACTAGTAAGAGGAGATACATTTTTTTTTTATGTAATTTATTTACACTCATTGTTCAATTAACTACATTAATAAAATTCATATTCTTTCATTAGAAATACAACTGCTCACTGTATATTAGGCATTCTATCATTTAAATGCATTTGCTTAATTAAGTTTGTTCAAATTACTTTCTGCTATTAGTGTTGTCATCATCAAATAGGGGGAGATTGTTGAACATTGCATGTTTGATTTGATGATAAGAATTAAGGTGATAAATGCATTCAATAGTAGAGTTGTAAAGTCCTTTGATTGTTCAGGATGTACAAGGACTTAGTTAGATAAGATCAAAACTGTTAGTTTGATCTTTTGGATATGAATGTATTAAGTTATAAAGTTTTGTTTTATATTCATAAACTTAGTTTATGAAAAGATCAAATCTGTTAGGTTGATCTAGTGTTATATCTCTTTAGTAAGTCTGATCGTAGAATGGACTTTACGACTCCACACAAAGAAGACTCAACGATTCAGTATGTTCGTAGAATAGACTCTACGACTCCGCACAAAGAAGACTCAACGATTCAGTATGTTCGTAGAGTGGACACTACGATGATGTGCCAGGAAAACTCTATGATTCGGTCAAAGCAAAGGAACATACTCTACGACCAAGAAATAAATGATCGTAGAACGGACTCTACGACCAACAGAGTAGCCTTAGAATAAAACTTTACGATCTTAAGACAGAAGCAACTTCGTGGAGAAGAACAATCTGTATCAATGTGTCAGATAAACATCTGCCAAGAGCCTAAAGTCAGAAAAGTCAGAGGACTAACCAAAGCGTGCTATGCAACAGAGAGAAGACTTTCAAGGTAGTAAAAGTCAGAAGATTGTGTCCTATTAGCCATATTTCTATGGAAGACCAAACGCCTCTATGAAAGTTGATAGAAACCTACGACTGTCATGTCTTGTCCAGAGAAACAAGGAAACACCTTTTTTGGACAGTATTTGTAGGTCAATTAATATCTCGTCAGAGCATTAATGAGCTAAAAGAATATAATATTCAGCAGCTCTACTCTGTGAGGTAACGGGCAGAATCTGTAGCTAAGGGCAGACATTCAAACAGGATGAAATCTGTAGCTCTCATATAAAACGCCCAGATCTGAAAAAGAGGAGAATAAGATTTAGAAAAGAAAGAAAGATATACACAAGAGTTCAAAAAGATCAAACTGAAAATAATCTTGCCTCGCTACTAAGTTCTTCAGAAACTTATACTAAACGCAACTTAGTAGCACACCAAAACCATCACTACTCACAATAAGAGTTCTTAGTGAACTAGAGTATCCAAGTCTGTTGGACTTGTAGAGTTCTTAGTAAACTAAAGTACCAAGACTGCTGGTCTTGAAGGAATCCTAGATATTCGAAAATTGTAAGAGTATCCTTAGTGAATTTGCTGCTCGAAGAGCATAACAATGGAGTAGGAGTCTTGTGAACTCTGAACCACTTAAAACATGTGTCTTTCATCTTGTGTCTTTTAACTGATATGCCTGCTATATAACTGCTTGTTGAATTATTACATTAATATATCAAGAAGGGGTATCTAAATCATATTCCGTTGTGTTAAACTAATTGATTAATAATTCATTATCTCTTAAAACAAAGCAAAGAAAAAATTTTAAGATATCTATTCAAACCCCCCCCCCTTTCTTGATATCTTTCGTGTCATTGGGAACTAACAATTATTGTCACACTATTTTACAACTTATGAAAACTAATACAGCTACAACTCGTACCTTCACTCCATCTCCTGACTAGACCCAGCTACTCTCTCATCTCCTGTTGAAAAACAATGGAACAAAAGGAAATGGTGAGCTCAAATAGCCCAGTAAAGAATATCAAGACTATGATAATGACAAATAAATTATTGTTATCCTTCAACAGTTAAGTTTTTGATAGAATAATTTAAACAGCAAGTTTTAATTCAACAACTCCAGTTAAGTTCTTAAACAAAGTTAAGATCAGTAACTGTAGCAGAACAACAACCATTAGGAAAATTATATGGACTATGATGTCCACTCGCTTCTCTTTTTAAGAAAAACATCATCAACTTTTATCATCTGAAACACCACTGGCCATGATAATATAATTTCACAGTTCTTGGTCATAATCATGCAAGTCAACAGTTCATCTTTGTGCTACAGGCCAAAGATATTCAATATAACACCATCGGTCATGATTATTCCAGTATTCAGCCTTTGGTCATAATCATACTAAACAACAGTTCATCTTTGCCCCAGGCCAAAGAGAACTTTTACCATGTGCCATAAAAGACACACCACTATTATATCGCCTTTATCTTATTATTTGTGCCCCATGCCACAGATATCCACAACAACTTGATTATGATTATTAGAATAACAACAGTGATATAAATGATGAACAGAAGAAATAGGATAAAAAATAAATATCGGAAGTTTATAATTTTACTTTGTGCAGATTCAAATAATGTTCAAATTGTCAACATGATGTGGAGTGAAATTCAAAATGATATTCAAAATCCACAGTTCAAAAGAAAAGTTCAGAAAAATAGAAAAGCTCAATTAAAATAATATTAGATAAAGCACAAACTATTAAACAACATATAATCATTTCAGAAGTTTTACCGAACAATACTTACCATAGTAAGTTTAAGAGTATAAAAGAAATGATATCCCTTACTGTAGTAAGTTTGATTAATGGAAGATGAAAAAGATGGTATATCTTACCGTAGTAAGTTTAAATAATAGAAGATGAAAGAAGATGATATTCCTTACCGTAATAAGTTTAAATAATAGAATATAAAATAAGATGATATTTCTTACCATAGTAAGTTTAAATAATATAAGATGATATTCCTTACCTTATCACGTGACTGTATATTGATAAAAATAAGGTTGATCAAAATATATATTTATAATATAATTAGTAATTACCACATATAAATTTCAAGATGTATGATAACTCATATATTATGAATTATCAAAATTATTTATATAATATAAATTTTTGTAGTGTAAAATAATAACTTCAAAAATAATTTTTGAAATAATATTTCAAAATAAATCTTTCAAAGAAAGCTTTTTAAAATAAATATTCTCAAAGAAGAGTCTTATAAAGGAAGATTTGTGAATACCGTGTGAAATAAGTATTTATAAAATTACTACTCTTTAATAAAATACTTACTTGGAAATTTTCTGCACTCCTTTTGGTTTACAAACACTCAAGATAACCTTACTATTCTCAGAGAAAACTCACAAAATACTTGCAGAAAATTTTTATGTTTTAGGTGTGATTTTTCTATTCAGCTGAGCAAGCTATTTATAGGAGAAAAGAATGTACTATGCGTGGTAGGTGAGCTGGCGTACTGCACGCCAGTGCTAAAATATTCATATTTTTCATTCTTCATGTGGGCCCCACAGAGGGTTCACATACTATTCACATATAATAATAATTTTTCTTCTTCTTGTAGGTCCTGCATATATAATAAAATAATGCTACAACAATAATTCAACAATAATGTAAGAAATACGTTACAAATTATTATTAATTTAATAATATAAATTACTGTATATTTGCTACTGTGACAATTATTAGCTTCAATAATTTTAAGATACAGTGCAATAACAATTATTGATTCAATGATATAAAATACAGTGTAATGACAAAATTATTGTGTAACAACAATTATTGATGAATACTTTGCAATGACCACGTTATTAGATCAATAATATGAGACACTGTGCAATATCGTGTGCTACTATAGAATACCGTATGTTACAGTAAAATACCATGAAATACCGTATGCTACTATTCTTTTATCACCGGTATTTTAACAGTTAAAAGTGATAACACCGTTGACAATTTTTATTTAAAAAAGTTACTTCTGTCGTTTTCTATATCTGACAAATATTCCGTTGTGGGGTCCACCAATGATTAGTTATTTCGGCACCGCCGTACGACCCGAATATTCCCCAACAAAACGAATATTTTTCGACAAAACGAATATTGTCCGACAAAATAAAATTTGCACATAATATTCTTAACTTTTAACTTTGTCAATTTAACCACTTACCGTTTCAGGAAAAATATATATGGAAAAAAAATTAATTTTGTATTTCATAAAATTCGGGGTCTTACATTAAGAATGAACCCTGTGTGATTGTGATTTCGTGGAATAGCGGTGTGAAGAGAATGAGGTAAATGTATACCTGATATCATGAATATGCTTGCATGTGTGAAGACAATGTAACAAATAGAAATGTCAATAAATGACAAAATGGTCAACTAGTCAAAATTTGACTAAAGGAAAAGAAATGATAGTCAAGAAAACTCAATTTAGAGTTTAGAAGAGAATTTGGAGTTGCGGACTGTATCATTGAATTCAGAACGTCGAATTTAACAAGAAGAGGTAGTAAACACAATTTGGTGTCGATGTTGACTTTTGATCAAAGTCGATCGTTTAACTTGTAAAGATGTAAAATCAAAGTTTGAGTTTGGAGAAGAATTTTGAGAAATGGACCTCACCGTTGCGACGGAAACGTTGAATTTAGTAAGTATGGACTGTAAATACGATATATATTTTGGTTGACTTTTTGGTCAAAATTGACTATCTGACTTTTTGGGGTAAAAGGTCAAACTTGAAGTTTTGAAGTGAATTTGAAGAAGCGGATGTTACCATGATGATGGAAACATTAAAATTAGTAAGAAACGACTGTAATATTGAAAATTTTGATTTTCCAGTCGAAAAGTCAAAGAGCGGGTCAAATAATTAAAAGTGACACCTAAAAGAAAATTTTGCTCTATAGATTTTTAAAGTTGGGCCAGTTGGAATCTCATATTTTTAATGATGTGGAATTAAATTAAGTCACTCATGCCTTATCCTAATGTAATTTTTTTTCAACCAATCATATCATCTCTTATCTTTTATTTTATCTTATCTTGGTCATTTAATTGATTAAACCAACTTATTAAGAGCAAAGAAATCAGCAAACATTGAGAGAAGAAGAGAAAGTGCTCACGGGTGTAGAGAAAAAAGAGAAGAAGAGAAAGCCAAGAAGAAAAAGGAAAGCTATAAAGGTAAATTGCTTAACCCTTGGATAAATATTTGATTTTATTAGGTAGATGTTAGGTTTTATTTAAATTAATGGATGTAGATCATGATTAACCTTGTGTATAATGGTCTAACCATATTTTATCATGAATCTAGTAGATGATTCACGAATTTAATTAAAATGAAAGAAAAGTCGAAGAACAAATTCGCAGAAAAATCATATAAATTCGAGTTTTTTAGAATTAGAGAGTGGGCTATTTATCAAATTAAAGGTATGGAAGTAAGTTACGTACATAAATTTTAAGAACACAAAAATTCCTTGTGGTTTCTGCGTAGTGACTGTTTGTAGCAAGCTAGGTCGGACCGAAAACAGTTTGTCCAGAAGCTACAGCTAATTTTGACTTTGTAAAAATTATATAAAATCACGTGTTTCGAATTTGATGTTGGTGTAAACTACAAAATTGTAGATATGGAAGTTTCCTAGAAGTACCCACGAGATTGAGCCATTTTATGTTATAGAGCATTTTTGAAATAAATAATTTTGTGAGACTGTTCAGAAAATTTTATTCTCTGGACAGGTTGTGAAAATTTTAAGATCTGTGTTGTTTGGTGAATGGGCTGAAGTCAATGCCTGGATAAGATTAAAGTAGACTTAATAAACTTTAATTTGATGTAAAGATGATCAAAAACGAACATGTAACGAAGAAGTTATGATATAAATAAAAACAATGTTCGTAAAAAGAAAATTTGTTAATTAACAGACGGGTTAGACCTGTTTGCTTTGGGTGTCTGCATAGTCTAAGTTCATGAATGTAAGAATTTTTTTAATAAACAGACAGGTAGTGAGGCTGTCTGCTTTAGTCTAAATTTCATATATATAAGATTTTGTTAATAAACAGACAGGTTAGGCTGTCTGCTTTGAAGTGTCTGTTTAGTTTTGTGAGTAAACAGACAGGTAAGGCTGTGTGTCTGGGTGTCTGCTTTAGTTTTGTGCAGAAACAGATAGGTAATATTGTTTGTTTTGGGTGTCTGGTTTAATCTATCATTAAGAAACAGAAAAGTTATGTCTTATTTTGGGCCATAGAACAGTTTTTGCTCGTTGGGCAGTTAAATTAAGCAGAACCTAGTTTGGTATTAACTAAACTAACGTTTGGAGTAATTAATTAAACCTAGAAATGATTTAAAGACTAGTAAAAGAAACTAGTGAGAAGTCATGGTTGAGAAATAATTAAAAAAAAATAGTTGAACATATCATGTTGATAACTAATGTGTAAACCGACATTAATAAATGTAGGTCGTGCAAAAAACGCAAGGCGTTAGCGTAATCAAGATAAGCGAGCCACACAAGTCGTTCAGAACTTGCTCCTATGTGTTACATGTTTTTATATGTAAACATAAGTTAATGTACCTTTGTGCAAAAAAATGTGTTATAAATGATTGATGTGCAGTTAATAATAATAAATGCATGTTTATATTAAATTGTTTGATATAATAAATGTTGTGCATGAAAAACATGAAGCATAGATTTAATTACAAAGCATGATATGCATAAGATATGTATAAATTGCAAAGCATAAGATGCATGAAGCATGATAACATGTCGTTATGTGCTATGTGATACATGTTGGACTTGTTAAGTCATTGTACTCACCCTTACATAAAACTAATATTTTCAGCGAAGTACATGAAGGCCGGATATTTTCGATGAAGCTAAAGAGTAAGGATGGTTTATTGCTTAAATGCAAATGAAGATTAATTCATTGTCATACCAAATTGGGCAGTATGACAAATATGTTAAATAAATGTAAACCTGATAAGGTATAGAATTGTTCGGCCCTTATGTTGTTTGTATTAAACTATGTCGGCATAAATGTTTTATATATTGTTGTAAGCCTGTTGATGTAGCCATATTGATTGGTGTAATAAAAGTTATAAAACTTGTATTAGTTTGTATAACTTTTGAATAACTAGACGAGCGTCGTTAATCACAAACTCGAGTGATAAGAGAATATTTTTGTATAACAGTTAGACTTAAAATCAATTAATGAGGTATTGGTTACTTGCAACTTTGTAATTGAACAAATCATAATATATATGATTTTGTGAGTTAAGAAAAAATGTAAAGACTGAAATTCTAAAACGAAGTGATGTTGTAAGTTTCAATTAAACAGAGTTAATAAGCTATGTAGTTAGCAATGGTTGCTAATCTTTTAGATAAAGTTGTTGTATTCCTATAAAGGTTAATACACTTTAATTATGAAAAGATATTTTATAATAATCTTGATTACTAAATGTCTTTGAGTTGTATTTATGGAGGTAAATTGTTGGTTTCCAAGGTTTAGAGTAAAGACCAAGGAATAAGAAATGCTTAATGATCTAACAGGATTGAAGTTTTAATTTGGTAAAAATTTTACCATCGAGATTGATAATGAATTTCAAGGAAGCCCTAGTAGGGGAGCTATGGAGTGAGATAATAATATCCCTTAGATGTAAAAATTTTGGGATACTTATACTGTTGTAATATTCTTGGTTGGATACCATGTAATAGTAATAAAGGACGAACCTATGTTAGACGAGTGCTAATAATATTGGACTCGATCAGATAATAAAAGTCAAGGTATAATTATAATGGCTTATTATTGGAGTGTGAGTTGTTGTGTACTCAATTATTGTGGTAAATTGATCATGATATGTATGATCTTGAGATCAGGTAAGTCGATGTAAAGATTTCGATTCTAGAAAAATAAAGAAGATTGTAATAGTTTTTAAATAAACTAGTTTTATCAGTTATTTATTTAGTTTTAATAGCATTTTATTATTCAATGTTGTGAATATTATGAGAAGGTTTTGCATAACGACCGAGGGTCACCCATTGCCAAAGTGCGGGGATTCCTGGGGCGTTACATTAATAGAGATGATTTATCTTGATCATAAAGGTTGGATTTTTAATTAAAGTACTAGTGCATTAACAGTGTGTATTAAATGGATCATGTGATAATATTTTAATTTATTAAATATTTTCATATAAATACTAATTTGTGAATGTTTCTTAATTTTAAAATAATAATTAACTTAATATTGTTATATATATTAATTTAATATTCCAACGAGTGAAATTATATTGTGTTAATTAATACCTCAGAATGTTAATTAATATATTTAATTAATACTAGGAACATTATTATTGTCAAAACATCTATAAGATTTTTCATAAGATAATTTATTATTGATCATAGTATCTTAGCCAAGTCTTTTAATATTTATTATTAAAATAATTGATTTAATTGTTAAATCAATTTATGATCAAATAAAGCTAAATTATGGACTTATGAAATTAGTCTAAATATATTGAAATTATATTTAATTCTGAAATATTTATGTACATCTATAGAGAAAATATTTACAGTTTATTAGTAAATGGTTTTATTTTATTTAAATTTCTTGACTGTAGTGCAATTACAATTATTTAGTGGAATTAATTGTAATTAATATTTATTTATTATATTATTATTAGATAATAATATAAGTATTGAAGTCAGAATATGAATTCATTATGATACCCATCCTAGCCTATTATGAATCAATTTCATTAGAGAGATAATAATCAACAAGGATATAAATGTATCATCAGATACGAAAAGACCTAATAGCGTATACTCTATCTTTTTTACTAAGGAAAACACATCAAAGTATTTTTTCAGAAAAGTACTTTGGACAACACTTTCCAGATTCAGCATAAGGTCATAGGAAGAAAAAATCTAAAGAATACTCGAAGATACAAACGTGTTAATCCAATCAAACACTAGATAACAATTTATACTATATAATAACAATATATATATATATATATATTTATATATAAAACTGTTGTTTTGTATAAAATCATAAAGATAATTCTATTTTATTAAATTTTTAAAATTACTTTTCGGAGAATTTTCCCAACAAGAATATAATGTAGTGACCATATTCTTCCAAAAGAGTAGCACGGACAATTCTTTGGACATGATGTCCAAACTTGATTCACAATTAAACCTTTGACGTCTTCCTTTTCTTTTTCGACTTGCGTTAGATTTGTTTGCTTTGAGTGATTTGTTTTCTACTGGACTCTCCTCGTCCAATATATGTCATAATCTTCAATACTTTCAAAAGGGGATTGCCGATTGGACTTCCTTTTCCATTTCTTCTGGTCAAATATATCTTCTACATCACTCCCATCATCAGCATCGCCTATGTCAACATCACCATCGTCATCATCACTATTGTTATCATCATCTGCATCTTCTCCATCGCCAATGTCTGAGGGAAAGTCGTTGCCTTCATCACTCACATTACCAACCAAATCATCGTCGTCTTCATCCGCAATTTTGTCCAAGTCGTCATAGTCATAGTCACCACCGGCCTCTAAAGACGGATTAACAGAGTCCAACATGTTCTCGATCTCTTCATTGTCACTTTCATCATCACCATTCCCACCATATAACTCTTCGGCAGCTTCATCCTCTGTTACTTTCTGTTTCTTCTTCTTTGGCTTCTATGAGTAACTCATTTTGTTCATGTAGAACTTGTGGAAGATAAGATGTGACGCCCCCAAATTCGGGTCTCAAATACCTAGATCCGGTCATCACGATCCAATACAAACATCCGCCTCTAAACAACATGCAATAACTAAATGTGGAACAATAAATATATGTTGTTCATTCAAAAGGTGTTACTAGTCCCAAGATACGGTAACCTTACACAAAAGTACATAAATACCCTTAATAAATTACTTAGGGTTTACATCATAAAACAAGTAATTTTAGCTAGACGAATACACTAAAGACTGTCTCTTGAAGTCTATCATTTCATCTTTCCCTTACCCTTGTTCTTTCCAGAAGTCTTGGGTTTTCCTACAATAAAGTTCATGATATAGCAAATGTGAGTAACTAGTTTGCTCAACAAGTTTAAATAACAACAAGAGACAATATATCATGAATGAAAGAGAATAGTTGAAACAAATCAATAATATAAATAACATAAGTAGGAATAATGATTTGTTTTTAGAATCAGGATAGTCAAGTAGACTATGAACTATAAACTATAAACTTCCACTGGAATCAGTAGTTGGTTGACCCAATGGTTACTACGAGAAATATGTACTTGAGGGGATCAACTTCTCGTACAATATGTGTATGCATAACATTTAATTTCCGTGTTTTGTATCTGATATTAGATACAGGGTACTCCCCTATAATAGATGGGTGTTCACAATAGTCTAAGAATCCGCATCTTCAATGATTTGGATAGCTTTTAAAATCTTTAACATAAATGTCTAGCCGAACAATGGCTTAGACCTATTTTGAACAGTTCTTTAAACAGTAGAACATTAAATAAGGTACAAGTCAAGGACTGTACAAGATCAAGTGCACCAAGTGCGAATAACAACAACATCGATGTGGAATAATTGTAAAGTAATTAAACCACTCAAAGCATACTTGGAATTACAGTTCAAGCTTAAATAAATAACTTTCTCAATGAAATGAGTTTAGATATAAGGAACTTGTCTGTCTTCTCAGCTACAACAAACTAACTTTAATTAAATAGTTTTGAAGGACCTAACATTAATCAAGTTGGTCTAACAATTAATACAGTGTATACTGGTACGTTTGTACGCTAATTAAAAACTTATCTATCAAATAAGTCTAACACATAATTCACATAATTCGATATGCAATCACTAACCCTATAGACATTTAAACAACTTAGGTTAATGATTTAATAAGTTAAGAGTATTTTTCTTAAGTGTTAAACACTTACGGAATCTTTAAACAATTTAATATAATTGTTTAATTGGCAAATTATTAAATAATTTATATTTAATTAACTCTTTCTTTAATTAATTACTATTTGTTGTTAATTAAATAGTAATTAACTAACTAACTTTAGTCATTATTTAGTTATAAATAATAACTAATTAATCTTACCTAAATGATTAGTTTATTTTAATGCTTCTTAATTATTACATAAGATTAATTAGATAATAATTAATTATTTATCTTTATTATAATCTTATGTAATTATTATTTAATCTTAATTAATTAATTAACCTTACTTCTCTTTAATTATTATTTAATAATAATTAATTACTTAATTATCCTTATTTATTATTTAATTTAAAGAAATTAACTAATAGTTTATTAATTTTAATCATCTTTAATTATTATTTAATGTTAATTAAATTAATAATTAATTGTTTGTTTAATTTAATTATTATTTAATGTCAAATAATAATCAATTTATTTATCCTTATTTATTATTTAATTTTAAATTAAAAAATAAATAATTAATGGAATTTGTATTTATATAACTTAACCATAATTTAGTTAACTAGATTAATATTTAAAATATTTAAATATTTATCATAATGAAAAATATAATCCCAAATATCACTTTTGTATTATTATTATTTTTGTTATAATTTTAAATTAATTTTTAAACATTTAAATTAATTAAAAATATACAGAATGACAATCCTGTAAATAATCTAAAAAATTGAACGGAGGGGCAATTTTGTAATTTTATCCGAAGTTGGCGCTCGCGCATTACGCGTGTATAGTAAAAACAACGGCCCAAAACGATGCCTTTTTGAAGAACCCGGGGATGGCTTCCGCGCATGATGCGCGGGTTACATAATTTTATACTCTAAACGGCGTCGTTTGGCTCCGCGTCTAGTAGCATACTGCTAACGCGCAATGCGCGGCCAACCACTTTTTTTTTCCTTTTAACAGATTCGCTACAGTGCTCGGAAATACTCCACCATAATAAAAATTATACCTTCAAGTAAGCTTTAACCCCTCAATAAAAATCTAAAATAATTACCCATTACTTAATAATAATTTATAACATGAAAATTTAATTACTCATGATTTAATTCCATATTTTTTATCAAAATTATAGTACCACATAAACTACTACAAATCATAAATTTTTATGTATAACTCCATTTTGAGTTATTCAAACCTTGTTTTTCTAAAGATTTAATGTTCTATAATATTAGAATATTAAATCTAAATTTTATAAAAAATATTTTTGGTCATTATTTTAAGACTTGTTTACACACTACCAAACACATGTTTTTAGCATACAAAATATACCAACCAACAAGCATTCAAATCATAATATAAATAAATGACTACTAATAATAAATGTTAGTCATTTATTACTAACAAGAAAACTAGGATTTGAAAGAATGAGGATTATACCTAGTTTTAATGGCTACTCTCCTCTTCTTTCCAAAGTATGTTGTGAAGGAGGATGACATGAACTAGCTTAGGATTTCTTCTTCTTCCTTGAAGCTACACCCGAAATCTCTCTATGCTTTGCTTTCAAATATTTGTCCTCTTAATATTTTGCTCTCAAGACTTAAAAGATGAAAGATGGAAAATGACTACCAAAAGTTTCTAAGTTGTAAGTATACTTACAATGAAGATAGATATAAAACCTATATCTATTAAAAATACCATCATGAGACTAGTTAGAGTCTTGTATAAGAAATTTAGGCCAAGGACTAAGTTGGTGAGAATTTTGTGGGAAAAGACTTTCCCAAAAATAAAAAACAAGTAACCTAATTAAATAAATGAAAAATAACAAAAAAATCAATTCACTCACTCTCTCTCTCTCTCTCTCTCCCATCCTTGCCGGCAACACATGCATTTTATGTCCCAAAATGTTTGTCCAACATTTATGCTTTAATTTATTAAATAACCATGCTACACATTTAATTCCCTAAATGATTTATTAATTGTACTACACTTAATACCCATTGGACTTATATTAAATAACTAGGACTATATTAGTCAAGTCCATTTAATTTATCATTGGATTATTTAATTATAACCCAATTGATTAGCTATAAATTTTGTTACACATTAATTATCCAATTCCATGATTAAATAATAATTGAATTGATTAATTAATTAAATACTCTAGCCCATTAATGTTAAATTACTAAATGGACTAAAAATATTATTATTAATATTTCACATTGTTTACATTAATTAGTAATTAAATCATATTAATTAATTTATAAAATTTAATTCACTCATTATATTCATTTTAATTGAATATTTAATTAATAGGAAACTTAACAATTATTTTTGATATTAAAACTTTAGAGTTTGTTCACTAATTTAATTAACATATTAGTGACCCTCTTTAATTAACTCTAGAAATTAATCACATAATCATTTAATCACGTAATTAATTAATCACACAAAAGATTTAAATAACCTTGTAAGACTAACTTGTTAGAAATTAAATTAATAATTTAATTAATAATGACGTGAAAATTCTAGAACATTACACAAGATCTTCTGAGGGTACATCCATTTCAGCCAATGAGATAATCTCTGCCCCAATCAAGCGATTTTTCATGTCAAGCTGTTAAAGACCAAAATAAAATGACATATCAAATTAGCTAGGATCACCGCTACACTCCAGATTCAGCATAAAGTCATAGGAAGAAAAATCTTAAGAATACTCGAAGATACAAACGTGTTAATCCAATCAAACACTAGTTAACAATTTATACTATATATATATATATATATATATATATATATATATATATATATATATATATATATAATTGTTGTTTTGTATAAAATCATAAAAGATAATTTTATTTTATTAAATTTTTAAAATTACTTTTCGGGAAATTTTCCCAACAAGAATATAATGAAGTGACCATATTCTTCCAAAAGAGTAGCACGGACAATTCTTTGAACCTGATGTCCAAACTTGATTCACAATTAAACCTTTGACGTCTTCCTTTTCTTTTTCGACTTGCATTAGATTTGTTTGCTTTGAGTGATTCGTTTTCTACTAGACTCTCCTCGTCCAATATATGTCATAATCTTCAATACTTTCAAAAGGGGATTGCCGACTGGACTTCCTTTTCCGTTTCTTCTGGTCAAATATATCTTCTACATCACTCCCATCATCAGCATCGCCTATGTCAACATCACCATCGTCATCTGCAACTTCTCCATCGCCAATGTCTGAGGGAAAGTCCATGCCTTCATCACTCACATTACCAACCAAATCATCGTCGTCTTCATCCGTAATTTTGTCCAAGTCGTCATAGTTATAGTCACCGCCTGCCTCTAAAGACGGATTAATAGAGTCCAACATGTTCTCGATCTCTTCATTGTCACTTTCATCATCACCATTCCCACCATACAACTCTTCGGCAGCTTCATCCTCTGTTACTTTCTGTTTCTTCTTCTTTGGCTTCTTTGAGTAACTCATTTTGTTCATGTAGAACTTGTGGAAGACAAGATCTCCTAGGGGTACATCCATTTCAACCAATGAGATAATCTCTGCCCCAATCAAGCGATTGTTCATGTCAAGCTGTTAAAGACCAAAATAAAATGACATATCAAATTAGCCAGGATCACCGCATAATGACTCTGTCACTTTGCCTATGTAAGCCTAAAAGTTTTGCATACTATTTTCTTCAAAATGCCTACAACAATATTGTATGTGAGCTTGTCCTTCCATTATCTAGTGTTTTGGGCCAGAAGGGCCAATTTCAATTACTGGATAGTTCTATTTTGGATAGAAATAGAGGTTTTACAGAAAGTAGAACCCATAACAGTACATGGTGAAGTGGCAATAGTTGTAGATTAGGATGTTAGGTGGCTAAACTGACCTTTTAAAGCAGGTTCAGTCTGGGAACCACCATGCCATGTGCTTTGTTTTGGTTTCTTATTCGTTAACTTGCCCAGGAAAGCAGTACGTGAGAGATCATTTAATGGGTTACCATTATACACGATGTTAGCCCCAGAAAGAAGGGTTCTTGCCATGGTAGCAACTGATGGGTGTGCATGTGCAGCCAGTACCATCAACTCCCACCAGCTTACACGATCTGCATTACTGTATTCACAAAACCAAGAAGAAAATGCAAAATAAGCATTACAGTAAGAAAACAAATAAAAACATCAAATCAAAGAGTAATATAGAATTTCAGTCAGCGTACTACCATATTATATTTACATAGTTATACTCCATGCATTCTAAAATATAGAATCAAATTTGACTTTTTAAAGTCAATTTCTAATATTTTTAAATTTAAAATTAATATGAATCCATTTAAATTTATAACAAATTATTATGAAAATTATAAAATATCTAAAAGAATACTACTACTTATTACAAGATTTATTACTTTCAAAAGTTAAATTAACCGCTTCAGTTTTGAATTTTGGAATTGATATTTTCATAAGCTAAATTGATATTTTCACATGCGAGTCCTATTTGATCTTGCGAAAATATCAAATTAGTTTATGAAAATATCAATTTTATATGAGAATTGATATTTTCACTAATTAATTTGATATATTCACAAGTGAGTATCATTTAATCTTGTGAAAATATCAATTTAGATTGTGAAAATATCAATCCTTTTTAAAAATATCTCAAATAAATTTTAAAAATTCAAACTTGATCTTATATTATCAAACAAAAGAGTGCATAAGTAAACAAACAAAGTTTACATAATTAAAGGAAAGCATAAAGAAACATAGATAAAAAGCAAAAAATTCCAGTTATCGAAAAAAACAAAAAGACAAAAATAATACATCCGTAGTTGACCAGCTAACGATGAATATTTACAGCCTGCAGACCCACAACTTTGTATAGGGGCTAGGCAAGAGAACATTAGAGATTAATAGCCTTAACATCTAGTGATGATCTTAAAGCTAGTTGGGAGGCCAATTTTAAAAGAATTAAATTTCAAAACCCGGGAAAATAGCATTGGAGCAATATATAGTGCTTCAAAACACTTTGGGGTGGCAATTGCCCTTTTTGCTCACCTTTCCCAAAATATAGCTTCGACACAGCAAAAACATTAGAGCTCAAAAGTCAGAAATAAATGAAATATGACTACATAGATGAAAGTACTAGTAAGAAGGTTCACGGTGACATGGATTGTAGCCCTTGGATACCGGAGGTAGGCGACCTCCATGATCACACCCCACTTTGGCTTCTTGAACAAACAAGTCATCGCCTTCATCTGAGACCTCATCTTCTGATTTCGAGTTTTTAGAGCTACCTTCATCCAGAAAAGAGTCAGAATCAGAATTAGAATTAGAATCCGTAACGCGGCCCTCCCTGCTGCTAGCAACCATAAATGCATTATCTGGTATTTTTGGTGTGATGCAAGCTTTATTTTCATCGTCTTCTACAACATCTTCAGAATACTCATCATCATCATCAGCTAACTCATTCTGGAGCACCATGCTCCTGCGTGATTGGAGTAACATTAGTTTCTTTGTGAATGTAAATGTTTTTTACCAAGATGAAAATTTTTAGCACCTATCATAAATATGACAGAACTAGCCTCTTACCATAAAGTTGGCCAACAAGCGCTTGGAAAAGGCATATGCTCGCTGAGAAATTATTGGCTACTCCAGGAGCAAAGTTATAGTTTGCTCCTCTCTCTCATAACAACGTGGGGTCCACACGGGATCAACCACTTGTAGACCCCACGATGTTGTGAGAGGAGAGGAGCAAACTGTAACTTTGCTCCGGGACAACCAATAATTTCTCGATACTTGCTTCAGATTGATATCACTTTTTATTGCTTTCAAGAGTAACACAATGAACATTTCTTCTTGAGTATAATTCAAGTCAAAAAGGTTCCACAAAAAAGTTGCCGATTTGAAAACCATAGTATAAATTCTGAACCAAGAGTAAAGATAAAGTAGGATAATTAACTAATCCGTGAGCCATAGGAGAACCAAAGACGGATGAAGGACAAATATATAGGAATGGATGCAAGTACAAAACCATTTTATAATAGTTGAAAAAGCCTTTACAACATTCTCAACATTTAAAAGAAAAAGGTGATAACTGAATTAAATTACTACATCAAGGGAGTTTCATCCCCTGGAATCTTTCTTATACAAAAATTTCCATATTCCAATAAGATCATGTTGCAAAAAACCCACAATTTTTCACAGCACCCAAGGTCATTTCCAGCTCAAACATTTAACTTACGAACAATCATAAAAGAACTCTGATAACGGGCATGTTGGAGAAAATTTGTTCAAAATTTTAGTGGGATTTAACTTGCACGATAAAAGTATTGATGGAAAAGATTTGGTGGCACAGGCATCTGGGAGAGAAGCAGCAGTTTCTGACTTCTCTTTCACATATCAATATCGTAAGGTACACAGCTTTTGACAATTTTAGCCTTAAGCTCTACTGCAAAAGTGGGATTTATATCTCACAGACGAAAAATAAAGAAATGTATGCTGAATTGCTGATAAGAATCATGGAGATTTCCGCAGGAAACATTACTAAGTCAGCCATCTAGCATAATAAGTGATAGTCGGAGTGTGAGTTAATGTCCACGTACTCCAGTTTCTTTCACAACTAGAAGATGTGAACATGTTTGGCTTCTGATCTTGGTCTACCAATTTTAAGACCTTGACTAGCTTGCACTTCAGCCGCCTTCTTCCAAAATTGTGTAGTCAAAATCAGATCAAACACCTTATCACCTGCACTCCTTCATGACCTTTCACGAGTGAACTCTCTCCATTTATCATCTGCACACATATTTTTTAAATCAGCCTGGTAATGAATGATGCTCTCAATTCTATTGTAGTTGAAAGACTAATCATCCTTGCATAATAAACCGTAAAGTTAATGATACGTCTCTTTGTTCTCGAACTCTTCCTCCAAGTATATGATAATATGATCTACTGTCTGCAGCATTAAATGGAATAGCATTAAATCGTATGATCCCACCAGTCACCACTTTGCCACACACGTATGATCCCACCAGTCACCACTTTGCTACAGTACTAACACAATTTTTTTCCCATCTCCACCAAAATGAGTTCGAAGTTACCAACCAATGTCTTGCTCTTTTGGTGCCATTCTATGAAATTAAAAAGAAAAGAAAAGTACAATTATTATTTTTAATAGATTAAGTATTATATACAATACATTAAGTTGTATTTAAGCTCTATTTAACTAGTAATTATTTTTCGTATTTTATATGAAAGGGCATTATTGTCTTTAAAGCTTCTAAAAAATTAACAACAAATTTAATTTGATTACGTAGTACATATTGATAAGTCATGTCTGAATATACTGTAATTATATTCTAAAATATTAAAAATAAAAATCCAAACTCAATTTAATGAATTAATAAGTTGTGTATAATAACAATATAAAATACAAGCTCAATTTGATGAATTAACAAGCCTACCCAAATTTTAAGCATATGGCTAATCTGAGTATTATTTATAAACCCAAATAACCCAACGGCCCAAAGTCAAAAAATTACTTAGACTTCGCAGTATCAGTATCGTAGAAAAAAGAAGTGGCGGAGAGGACAGGGACCTCAGGGGCCCAAATTTTAAGCATATGGCTAATATGAGTATTATTTATAAACCCAAATAACCCAACGGCCCAATGTAAAAAAAATTACCTAGACTTCGCAGTAACGCAGAGAAAAGAAGGGGCGGAGAGGACTAGACCACAGGGAGGCCAAATCGGGAGGAGGAGAGAAAAAGTTGATCGGGAATAGCAACTCGTAAGGTAAAGAGAGAGGAAATTGATTGGAGCAAGAGGAGTGGGTGCTCAAAACCCTTCAGGATGAGGATTATATGAAGAATATTTTGGAGGTTTGGGACAAAATCCATCAAATCGGACAGCCATACACACCTTCAATTATCGCCGGCGAGTAGCGTTTTGTTCGGCTTTGCGCAGGAACTTTGGAGAAGGTAAGATTTTTCTGTCAATCAATTATTCCTGGGAATTATTGTGTGTGTTTTTTCCGCCTGTTACGCTGTTCTTTTGCCGCTACCGTCACCGCGCCTGTTCCGTTATTCTCTCCCTTTACGTAGATTTCCCTTCATTCGTTGTATCCTGTCAAGGATTCGGATCAGCGCTGAACGTTACGCAACGGCAACTGTTATGTCATATTATGATAACTTTCTGGAGGGACCTGATAACCAAAATTTTCTGGTCAGTTAGTACCCGCACTTGGGAAACTTGAACATCTGCAATCTCCATTTTCCTTAGTCTTTATGGTCATAACGAGTGTTATGTCATATTATGATACCTTTCTGTAGGGACCTGATATCTAAAATTTTCTGGTCATTTAGTATCCGCACTTGGGAAAACAATCTCCATCAGTATTTTGTTATATTTTCCTTGTCTTTATGCTACTAATGAATCAATTTTTCAATGTTTAAGACCTGTCTCTATGAATATATTTAACTTTATTAGCTGCTATATGTATTTTGGGCTGAGAATTGCATAATGAGCACGTTTAACTGCTTCATTTTCTCAGAACACCGGGAAAAAATGCTAAGGTCACTTCTCAGATCATCTGCTTCAGCCAAAAAATCCCAATCCAAGCTCTCTGCCATTTTTGTCCCTGCAATCACCACCTCCTCAACTGCTGCTCAAATCCCATCTTCTAGAAGCTACTCCACAAAGAAAGCAAAATCGTCGAGCACAAAGGTCAATGATAAATCCAAATCCAAATCAAAGTTTGATGCCAAATCCAAATCTAAAGCAGAAGAACTCTCCATTGCCGCCGGAGATGACTCTGCTGCTGATATCCTTGCGGATGAGGAGATTCGAGCTCGTCGACTCACTGAGGACGAAAAGGACAAGTCTCTCGATGTTGGACCTAACGGTCGTCCACTCTTCACATCTGCTGCTTCTCTCTCTCAACTCACTAGGAAAGATGCCTGCTCTTACATGAAATTCAAGTAATAGACATATACATTTACTTATAATATTTATGTCTATTTGTTTATGTATTTCGGATCATTCATTGACATGAATTGGTGTAACTGCGGAAGTATGGAGGAACTCACTGCAGCATTGCCGGAAGGATTGCCAATGGGAATGATCAGGGAATTTGAGGATTCCAAGCGAAATGCATTACTTATCCGACATAGCTTTCTGGATCTTCGTGATAATTTCAGGCGCATTGTTGATCCACCACTGCAATCCTCTGATGGCAAAGGTGCGGTTATATTTTCTCAACTGTAATGTGTCTTTTGCCCTTACTTTGTTGATATTTCAGAAGCACATCCATATGTAATATGCAAAATAGGTATTTATATTTAAACAAAAGCTAAATTAACTAATATGCAAATAAGTAATTGGGATGGTAAAAAGACAGTGATAATCATCTCAGGTTCTGTAATTTGAATAACATTCATTAACATAACAAATGTTGGATTAGTTTACTGTTTGAACTTATCATTCATTATTAAAATTATGTCAAGTTCATTTTGAGAGCCAAATTAATTTTGACATCTTTAATTAGAAAAGGGAAAATTGTTTTTGTATTCAATCAGGAGATACGAAGTGGAAAATGATTTTGTGGGACGAGGATCAAAAAGGTTTAGAATCACATCATGTGTAATTGATGTTGGCACCATATGATAATCTTTGACCGCTCCATGGATTATTTTGTAATAATCAGGTCACATAAATGGAAGGTGTATGAGATGAATTGCTACAAAACTAATCTTCAGATTTGGATGTAAGAGTATTGGTAATTACAAGTTAAACTCATGTTGTTTCTTTTGTGATAGTAAATATCACCTACCATACAGAAGTATCTGTTTCTGTCTCTCTTTTCTGTTAAAAAGAAATCTGTATTATTTTCTTTAATTTCCTCCTAATTGTTTAAAAGCACTTCATGTTAGGTGTAAATCTTTTAGTCTAATATTTTAGTGGACATTCTTGTGTTCATCTGTTGCGTAAGTGTGAAGTTAACAACTGATTTGATACTCTGAAAGACACTAGTTAACCGTCATTAAAAACTGAAACCACCCATGCACTAAAATGTGGAGACCTGTTTAGAGGCTTGGAATCTGCAAAATTATTGGAGATGATGCACAACAGATTAGAAGTTTTCTTTAACAAACTTCTATTATTTTTGACGATGATAGATCCAGCATATTGTTAGTTCATTTATTATTCAGCCAAGAAACTGTTGTGATACTGCAATGTGGATATTTATGAAGAAATTTTCTACGCACTTTAGGTGGTCTATTTCCATAGAAGGGAGGAAGCTCGTGCGATTTTTTTTGGGCTGGTTTTTGGTTTTGGTATCAAAGGAAAAAACTCTGCTTTTTTGACAAATATAATAACAAATTCTCTGTAATGGATATGTGAAATTATCTTCCGAGTCCTAAATATCTCGTGGACCTTATGTTATTATTTAAGATTGTAAACTACCGTTCTAGCTTGATTGCCAAACATGGTTTGCAAATGACCAATTTGAAAGATAATTCAATGCAGTTGAAATTTGCAGCCATGATGGAAAAATATCGAATATTTCTTCCTCCTACGCATGTGGCAGCATTTTAATATCCACTACTAACATCCCCTTGTTTGCACTTCCTTTATTTGCTTCAGATTTACCTTGTTCCTTTTTTTTTTCTTTTTTTTTTTTGCTGTTCCTTCAGAAATTACATTTATACTTGACCCACTTAAATTTTAAAGAGAAACTTATATAAACATTAAGATATAGGTTACATTATGAGAAAGTTAATTTTTTGATAAGTCACATTCAGAAAATATTAATGATGGTATTTCAAATTTTCAGGCCCCAAAGTTCGGAAGCAAATTGTATTGGACGGGCCTGTAAGCTGTGGGAAAAGTATTACACTTGCCATGCTTGTTCACTGGGCTCGTAATGAAGGTTGGCTAGTTTTTTATGTCCCCAAAGGTCGACAATGGACTCATGGAGGATTTTTCTATCAAAACCACCAAACAGGACTATGGGATACTCCAGTGCAGGCAGCCAACATTCTGCAGGCAAGAGCTCTCTCAGTTTGTTATTGCTTAGCATTTGCATATCATTTGATGCAGATATTGTAATTCATTTTGTATCTCTGGCATTCTCTTTAGTTATAAGCAGAATGAGTGAACAAGTCCTTCATGCTTAAATTAACCTTAACTTGTTTTGACGATTCTAGGATGAAATGTGATGGTTGATTGCGCAGAAGATTCATGAGTTGGTAAATTATGAAAATGTTTAAACACACTTGAAGATTAGTAATTGCATTTTACTTGAACACAATATATTTTTCTTAGAAAATTTATCGTGGTTTATAATATAATAATGAGTAAAATGCATTTAACCATCAAGTTTGCCCAGAATTTCACATGACCACCTAAAGTTTAGGAAACACATATCCAAATTTATGGAAGCTAAAAGAACCTCAAAAAGTACCCAGAAGAGAAAAAACTGTAAACTGAAATGAAGAAATGAAATTACAAGATTTCAATGAAAAAGAAAATCCTTAATTGGTACAGCTAATATTATATTAGAACAAAAAGGAATAAGAAAGGAGGAAATGAAAGATACTAATAATTAAAGACCCTACCAGACCCTACCTGTTCGTGTGAAGAAGAGGTGTAAAATGTAAAGTGGAGAAACTGAAGCCGGGAAAAGAAAAGGAGGATGAAGCAGCAATCGCTTCAATTTATTTTTATTTTTTTGTTTTTTGTTTTTAAGATTTTGGTGAGTGGTGTAGTATTGTGGTATGCTAAACTTCAGGAAACTTTATTTGGCAACTCCGAGAGGTGGCAGTGATGCTGTAACAATTATGGTGTGGTTTGGGGGAGAAGATGAATTGAAGAAGAGGGTTTTGTTCATGTTAGATTAGGGAATTGTGTCAGTTTTAATTTAGTTCTATTTTTATTGGGGAAAAAAAAGAAATGAGAAGTATTTAAATTAAAGGCATTTTAGTCATTGGAGAAATTCTTTTTAATGGAGTTTAGACGGAAAGTATGTTGCACTTGGCCTCAAATTGTTAGGTGTTTAAATGTAGGTTTGTAGGCTCTAGGTGGTCATGTGGGATTTCGGGCTAACCCCAGGTGGAGAAATGCATTTTACTCTATATCATTAGTGGCATCAATAACATTTGGGTGGCCACATGACATTCTTTATTGGAAGCATTGAAATTATATAATACTAGCATGCTCATCTCCAATGCTGGCTGGCTTGCTTTTGTCATATTTTAAGGTCTAATTTAAATATATAATGGTTCTTTTTGTCGAATTAAATGATCTAAGTGAATGCACTGCCTTTTTTGTGCTTTATTTCTCCTATTATACTTTGTTCTTTTCAGTTCACAAGTTTAACCCACTAATGCAAGATGAAAGAATGAAAAAAGAGTCCCTCTTGACCTCTGGTATGGGAGGTTTGTGAAGGCCGTCTATTTCTAATATTGATATGGAGTAGAGGCATGGTTCAAAGTATCGACTGTTACGCTTATTGGATAGGTATTGGCCGATGCCGGACCACAATCTTGACACGAATCTCAAAATTAAGAATTATTCATGTAAAGGGTAATATTCAGTTTTTGCAACTCAGCGTAATTTAATAGTTTCGGGCCAAATAAATGAGAAATCACAACGTTAAAGGGAGAAACGCCACAAAAAAATAAAAAATAAAAATAGAATATGTTGAAAGCTATAAAACTGAGGTGTCAAAAGAGAATGAACCTTTCTCTATAAATTATACTTATATTCTACTTAAAAATACATTAGTAAGTTAAATCGTATTTAAATTTTATCTATATAACACTTACTTAAGTAGAACTTAAAAAAATTGTGCGTAATATATAATTAGTTATGTTATATTGTACTTAAATTACAATTAAATTGTTCCTATATAGTACCTAGTTAAGTATGTCTTAAAAAAAATTGAACTTAAAATATAAAGTTAAATTGTACTTAAATTATGGAGAACTTGTGTGCTTTATTTAGCAAACAAAAAAAAAACTTGTGTGCTCTACAAAACACTTGCTCAACCATTTGAGTTATGACAACATCAATACCAACTTTATTCAAATTGATTCATATTCAGGAGATGTTTGTTTTATCATTCGGACAATGCTATGTGCATTAGATAATTTTTTTGTGAACTTAATTTATCCATTTTCTTGTTTTTATTTTTTAGATTTTTTTCATAAATTTTTTCTTAAGCTCCTAACGGCAAACTGTGCATATTGCCCGAAACCAATATCAAAACCAATATTGATTCAAAAAATGACCTTTCAAAACATAGGCTGCTACTGCGACTTTGTACCATGAATAGAGGGCATCCCTTTCTTGGGGCTTTGTATAATCTTTTTCCACTTTTTATTTCATTTTGTCTGGAATTATACTCCCAGTTTGCCCCATTCCTTACTTTCTAATAAATTTCTTCATTATTGAAAACATAATATGAGAAATTGTACAGAGAATATAGAATGAAGATCTATTTTCACGAGTGTATTGGTTTTGTGTTACATCATCCAGTTAGCTTCTTTTTGTGGTAATAGGTGTACCTAAAGTTCACTCAGTTGTTATGCTATTTAAGGATTGCTCATTGCTCTGCTAGTTTAATTAAGAGGAGGAATGTACCGAGTAACTTGCGCATGCATATTTGAGTTCTTTTTTGCTTTTCCCTTCCTATGAAATTACTGAGAAGCTCTCACTCCACTCAAAACAAAAAAGCAGAGGAACAGGGAGTAAATTTTACCTTATTAAGTGACAATCTTTATCATTTGTACCTATTAAGTGGCAATCCCTAAAAAATAAAGATGAATGATTGCTTGTTTGATGCATTGTGTTTCAGATATGATTGGAAGTTCTCTTATTAGGCTCCTTTTCTTATTTTTGGCTTGGTCTTCAGGATTTTTTAACATTCAATAAATCCCACTTACATCAATTGCCATGCCAAATATTCGATGCCATTCCATTGGGAGAGGGTGCTGGTGTCGGACGGATGGCGGATGTTGACTCAATGGCAATGCCTGAAGGTTCAACGCTATATGACCTGGTTCAAACAGGACTGAATTACACACATGCTGCTGTTGGAGTGGTAGTTCGTTTGAGAAAAGAATTATCACTTGTGAAAGATATACCTGTTCTTATTGCAGTAGATCAAGTGAGACCATAACTTCTTGTGTATCCCCATGGGATTTTTGTTACAATTCTTTTTGATCTATTTATGATATAAATGGTTCAAGTAGAAATTTTAATGAACTTTATGGTATTTATTTTCTTTATATGTTGCTGCTATGCTACAGTATAATAATTGGTTCACATTCAGCGAATACGGGGAGCCAGTAACTGTTCGTTCCACCCGGCCAATCCACGCCAAAGAACTTGCTACGGTTAGTTGAGATTATATTTGATTTTCTATCAACTTTATGTATGAAAATTTAAATTTATTTTTTATGAATTTTATTAATTGGGCATCTTTTGGGTGGCACATTTAAAAAACTTTTTAGTTACATGTAGATCTGTCGGTTTAGATTGTTCTAACATAACTTTCTGTTGGAACTTGGTACTTTATATGTGTTGTGCACCTTGGGTGAAGCTTGATTGATATCTTGTAACCTCGCAGCCTGTACTGAAATAAGGTCAGGAGATTTTGTCTAGGGCCCTTCTTTAATCACCCTTAAAATTAACAACTTAACACAATAATGCCTTTTACGAAACAGTAGTTGGGGTGCAATTTGTATTAACTAAAACTGAATATTTTTTTCATCAGTTGTTAGGCTTCTATATATATATATATAGGCTTTCAAATGTTATTTTTTAGGTTCTTTGTTGCTAAGACACTTTTTAGTGCTGGGTGGTTTTGTTTATCCTGCCCTGTAATTTGTGTTTTGTGCAGGCTCAAAATCATATTTCTTAATGGGATAATATGAATGCACCTAAGACCACTTGAGTTTTGATGTTGGACTTGAGTGAATTATATGGCATTTGTTCTAAGGACTTGGTTCTTATCTTCCTTGTATACTGTTTACAGCTTACAGCTTTTTGACTCTTAACCCAGCCAAATTGACGATGAAGGTGCTTAGACTTGCTTGCTTGTATGTGTTCCTGTGCACATTCAACCATACTAAAAACAGTAGCAGCTTTTTTATTTAATTTTTGTTTTTGATTTGTTTAACCTTTCAAGGAAATTCTTCTTTTTCGACGTTGTAGTTAGCAGGAAGTTGAGAAGACATAATCCTAGAAGTGATTATATGACTTCAGCATCATGTTTTTATTTTTTATTAGATGCGTGACTTCTGAATTGGGGAAACTACTGCTTATAATGCATTTAAATTGGGAAAGCTACTGACAAATAATTGTAGCACTTAAGATCATGTGAAATTGAAAATGTTTATTAACCAATACAAGACAAAGGATGACTAATACAGGGCATCATATGATGCGGAGCGGGTCATGAAGACTCTTGGAAGGTGAAAAGATATTTATAATTATTTATATTATTATGTATGGGTAAATTGACCATAAGTATTATTTTAGTTGGGTAATAAAATATATGCTTTAAGTAGTAATTAGGAGTTTGTTTTATTATTAAATTAGGTTTCCTGAGTTATTTTAAAATTAGGGTTTACAATGTTCCCTATATAAATTGATGCAATCCCTATCGTTGAGAAGCATAGTTTAATATTAATTTGAGTTTGAGGCTTTATGCGTATGGAATTCTAGCATGCCCTTTTTTCCTCTTTTTTCTTCATCTTTTGTGCCTTTCCTAAATCCTTCTCGAACTCACCTTGATACTAATACAATGGACAAGGTTTGGAAGGATATAGGGAAGGGGTAAAGAAGAAAAAAGAGAGAAGAGGGAGGAGGGAGGGGGAGATATATGCCTGAATGTCAAATTAATATTTAACTAATACAATGGACGAGGTTTAGAAGGATATAGGGAAGGGGTAAAGAAGAAGAAAGAATGGGGAGGGGAGAGATGATATATGCCTGAATGCCAAATTAATATTCAATTATGTTTCTCAATTATGGGGATTACATCACTAAAGAATATTGAAAACCTTTATTCTACTATAACTTAAGAGACAATTTAATAAGGAAACAAGCAATCAAAAGATATATTATTATTACCTAACTAAAATAACTAATTACCGTCAATTTAACTATAATAATAATATAAATAATTTACTGATAGTCCTTTGCGCTTTCCAGTAGTCTTCACAACCCATTATGCATCACCATATTTCCTCAACAAATTGTTTGGTGTTCCTAACCAGCCTGTGAAGTCCATAACGAAGGCTTTCATATTATTGTTGAACTCGACTTGACCCAAAAGCTTAAGTTGATATGTCATAGACCCAAACTTGTATATTAAGGGCTTGTTTGATAACGGAATCTACTTTTATATTTTTAACTCTGTTTGGTTCTCATATGTTTGTGCTTTTAGTTGCTTTCACTAGTGAAAACAAAAATCAAATAACGTTGTTTGATAATTATATTTAAATGTTAGTTTTATTTTATTTTTATGAAGAGGTAGAGTTTGAAATTTTGTTTTTAACAAGATTCGATGCCTAGACCTCATTAGCATTGGAATGGCTCCTTGTGTTGCCAAAATTGAATAAACAACTTTTCTTGTGTTTTTACTATTTTCTGTCCAAATGGATTTTGCTTCCACTTTTTTTTTTAAAAAAAGCAGAAACAATTACTAAATATTATTTTTTGCTTTTGATTTCAAAAAAGTTGAAGTAGAAACAAAAATGTGAAATCAAAAACAGTTATCAAACGGACACTTAAGTTTTTTAGTTGAGCAACTATGTGGGTTTGGGACAACTCACATGGTATTTGAACAAATCTCCCCCTTCACATGTAAGTTCCAACCTTGTTAAATTGCTCCCCCTTGAGCATGAACTTAAAATCTCAACTACTTGGTGGCTTGCGACTTGAGAGTTTGTCAGGATCCTTGGATCATGGCTCTGTTACCAATTTGTTGGGAAGCTTTCCATAACGACGAAGGCCTTGTTATTATTGTTAAAACCGACTTGACACAAAAGTTTAAGCTAATAGGTCTTACACCCAACATTGTATATTAAGCCTTAAATTTCACAATCAAACACCGACATGGGATTAGGAAAATTCATTTATTACCTTAACAACCTGAAGTAGAGCCTGTCGAGCACATTTCTAAAATAATCTATTTCTAACTCGTTCCCCCAAAGAATGGCCTAAATACAACTTTTACACAACTTAAAAATGTCAAATAAGAGGAGAGAGTACATATAAGCTTGAACTTTACTCTTTTATGTGGTTTTAATACAATACTACCCTGAATAATTATGTCGCTAATACATGGTACTACAGTCTTTTTCCTGACATTATAACTTCTACTTTTGTACTTTAGCCCTTTCTTGGGGGACAATTTTTTCATACTTGCTCTTTTATGGATGAGTGTCATGCTTCTGAGATAGCCTATTAACCATACTCAGCTTGTTTTGTTTGCTTTTTTGTTTTTTTTGGGGGGGAGGGGGGGGGGGGCAGTTTTCTCACTCCATAATGGCTGAAATCTTTCTGATCACATGACTTGATTTTTGTGAAAATTTACTTCTAGGTCTGGTCACTGGACCAATGCTAATTTATATTGATTGTTCTCTATATGGATGCTCAGATAGTAAAAGCTTTTCTTGTCATAGTACTTCCTTCCCATTGGGTTTGCTCTTGGCAAGCATAGACAACTTCTCTGGTGTTATAATAACTAAAATTTAATTGCAGGTTAATGCATTTAGGTCTATGATGCATAATGACATGATGGTTGGTGCTTTCTCTCATTCGACTGCGGTAGGGAAGCTGCGTAAAGAGTTACCGGATGTTCCAACTGATTCTAGGATAAATTTTCCTCGTTACGATTTAGAGGAAGCTGCCACTGTTTTCCATTACTACCTCAGGCATGCATACTTCTTAACTGCTCTCCTGGTTTACAATGGTTCTATTCGTTATAACTGGCAGCAGCTTCTGGTTTAACTAGTTGTCTAGTTTATTCTTCTGGTGGTGGTTTGCCATTAAAATTCCCATAATACAATTTGGTAGACAGGAATTGCTTGATGTTAGAACATGAAATATATCATATGACAATGAGGGTAGTGGCCCACGACTCTTATAGTTGCTGGGAGGCTATGCTTTTCCTTTGCCCTCGAGACTCAGTCCCAAGCTTAATGGACGATAGGAAACTACTCTTCAAAGATTTTATCCGTTTGTCCACGGTTGAAACTAAAGATATGGATCCTTCTATACCTGTCATATTAGTTTATAACTTATTTAGGTCAACCTGACCTATCTAGATTCATTTGGATTCCTACTTGTGGATTGGTTTGAGTTTGAACTAATATTAAAAAGGACAAATATGGATATAAACTAGTTAACTTGTTTTAGCATGTCAAACTCATTCCAATATAATTAGTTCTAATGCATGAATTCAGCTGGCATCTTCGGTTCTTCACCATATCGTCTAAAACTTCTCACTTACTGTTTCTTAATTTTTTTAAACTTTCTCGTTCTAAAAAAGCTAACTTTCTCTCTCCAAAAAAGTTATATTTCTCTCTATAAACTTTCACTTTCTCTGCCTATAAATATCTCGCTTTATTCATTTTCTCTCACTAAAACCAATGGAGTATATTATTCATAGAGCAGGGCATATATTTAGGCCTCACAACTAGTTGTTTGAATGTTGCGGTTAGCCTAGCAGACCTTGAGCGGATTTATTTTTTTGGATGTACAGAGGTAGCATAATTACCCCCCAACCCACCCCCACGTATGTCTAGCTGAGATTCAGTTGCCTTCCAGCAAAGTATAGTTGTCCAAGAAAAAGCTGGGGTGAAGTATGGAAAAAATTTTGAGAGAGAAATTAAGAGAGGAAACAAAGGTTCAGACATTAATACATTTTAAAAATTTAGCAAAAAAGAAGAAAAGTCTAGAGACGGTGGAAAATTGAGAGAGAGAGATCTAATAAAAAATTTACAGAAAGAATTTAGAGAGTATATCGAATTTTTAGAGAGTATATAAAAGTTTAGATAGAATTTTGTTTTTAAAATAGATAAGTGAATGGAAGAGAAAAAATTGTAGTAAATAAAAAAAGTAGGTAATTTGAATCTTAATAACACTAAGCTTAATAATTGAAATATGGGACGATCTAGATTGGACCTAAAACTATTTAGGTCCAAGTCACGTGCTATTTTTAATATAGGTTATGTGATTTTAGTTCTTAATGGATCTATTACCTATATTACCATCCAAACCCATTTTCTTCTGGGCCTAGTTATGTCATTGCTCCTTCATTTGTGTAACGGACTTATTTTCCTAAAGAATGTTACATGTAAAATCAAAGTAATGGTAAGTTTGTTGAAAATGTAGTAATCATGTATGGAATTCAATCCCTGCAATACACTTTAGTTCTTTTCTGCTTCCCCTCTTTGCTTTTTCCCTTTTATTCTGGCTAACCCAAGACCGACCCTGGTTAAAGGAGTTTGCCTAGACAACAAATGTGGGGATGGAATTATCGTTCTGCAGATTGTGATACTAAAATCAACACCATTTTGGGTGTATGGTATTAGAGTTCTTGAGTCTACAATTTTACTTTCTTTCGATTTCTAGTGTTTTCTATTCTTAGTTCCTTGGCAGCTGCACTTAATGAACTAAATTTATACTCATCTCAAAAGACTATTCATCCTGATTACTCTTGTAAAATGGAGATAATATATCTGGACCTTGTAATCCGAATCCGTACATCTTAGTCTCATCTTTATTTACTTGATATCTTTGTTAGGGAAAGACTAATATGTGGACAAAGTCTTAAGTTTTCTTTGCTGCTTATCTTTTATAGGCAAAGACTGATACGTCGTGAAGCATTCTCAGAAGACGGCTGGAAGAAATTGTACTTTTTGTCCAATGGAAATGGAGCAGAGATGAGATGGTTAGTTCCTTTCATGAGGTAAATGTGTTTTAGGCCTTGTTGGTTGCACATCAGAAAGTGAATCAAAGCCCTATATGATGGTGTTGATTGCAACGATATTGTTAGGTTTTTGATACACCGAGGCATCCAATAGAAAATAAGAAAATTGGTGATATAACTTTTTTGGATATTTAATGTAAGAAATCAATGAGCTGCGGCTGGTTGTCCATCAATCAAATTTAACATTATGATTAGGGAACCATTTTGTTCTACTATTTTCTAGGTGATATTATATTTCAAGACACTCATACTACAATGTATGGTTTGTTTTTTGAATCAGATAGAGCTTATATTCATTCCTGTTCTTGGCATGGTAGCCTTCTCAATTTACTTGATTTCGTTTATTATTTTTCATTATTTGTTTTTAGTACGATTGGAAACTATTTTGTTTTACATGGTTACCATTTTATTGTTTATTTTTTTTTGGGTACATTTTAAACATTATTATAATGTAAGAAGTCGATCCGACACAACTTATCCTCAATAAAACAAATATTTGCTCTAGTGTTAATACAAGTGATGAGGATCGTGCTCTTTTTTTTGTCAGAGATTGGGAGTGGTGGAAGTCAATGAATTAGGCAAGTATTTGGTATTTTATCATCCTGGGAAAAATCGATGTACTGCATTGGAGTTATTAAGGACCGTATGTGGGCTCGGATAAATTCTTGGGCTCATATGTGACCTGAATCTTTCTCCGTATTTCAGATAGATAGATGCAACCTGTTCTAGTTTTCAGGTAGAAAATATTTTTTTTGCTTTCAAATTCCTCTGGGACTGATTTGATGAGATGAAAATGCTATGGTTAGCCGTTGGGGGGAAACTGAAGGAAGTAAAGGTATTCATTGGGAAAAATGGCTGGACGTGTACATTGAAGTTGAGAGGAGGATTGGGTTTTAAAGACTGAATGTTTCAATGATGCTTTGTTGGGTAAGCAATGTTGGCGCGTAATTAAAAATTTAAATTCTCTGGTAGCTCAAGTCCTCAAAGCGAAGTACTTTCCGTCATGTTCTCTATTGGAAGTCTCTCTTGGGAATAGACCGTCTTCCTTGTGGAGGAGTTTATGGCATGCCAAAGAACTGCTGAAGAGGGGCGTACGGTGAAAAATTGGTGATGGATCGTCAGTTTATGGCAGTATCTGATAAACGGATCCCTAGACCTTCAACTTTTCGGTTGTTGCCGTTTAATTGTAAATTAGACAGAAATTTATTGGTTGAGGATTTAATAGATTGGGATAAACTGCAGTGAAAAAGGGAGTTACTGATTGGTAATGTAGACCCTCATGATCTTGAGTTAATTTTAAAAATTCCTATTTTGATGACTAGCCGCAGAGATGAGCTAGTATGGCATTATTCTGCTAATGGTAGTTATTCTGTCCGGAGAACTTATCATCTTGCTTTGGAGCATAAAATGACATCTTGTAATTTTGGAAGTTCCTCCTGAGACGGGAATTCGGATTGGAAAAGCCTGTGACAAGTTTTACGGTATGTTTGTGTAAGGTGAACGTTGTCCGGATCATTTTCTAGCGAAGTTGTTTGGTGGAATATTCACAACACCTCAACTCAACGCCTATATGGAGACGTGAATCTTGGTACAATTGCTTGTGTAAGAGAATTGCGCTGAATGGAACACCAACGACACCTAAACTCGTTGTCTATAAAGGGAAAAGAATCTCGGTACAATCGACGATTGATGTATAGTAAAAGTCGTCACACACAACTATAAATTGTTGTATGATAAGACAAAATAGAATTCTCAAGAACACTAAGAAATAGTTTAGAAATTCTCAAAAAATCAAAAAGATGGAGAATAACTTCACAAGAATTTTATTGATGAATCAATGTTAATTGTTCAAGTTTACAAGAGTTTTGATGTTTATTTATATTAATTCTATGAAATCCTAATCCTCTAATTAATAGGAATTAAGAATGCAAGTAAATTTAGTCAAATTATGTAACAAAATTCTAATTAGAACCATAAAAATTGTTAAAAACGCGTAAAAATAAAAATCTGGTCAAACTGGTATGCAAACATCGCGCTGGGGCGCGGTCTTTCTCAAGAAACATTGCGTCGGGGCGCGGTCTCCCGTCGGGGAGCGCTCTGAACGCGCTGGTCGCATGATCCTCTTGGTCCAATCGCGTCGGGGCACGGTTCCCCTTCACAAAACCTGCGCCGAGGCGCAGTCTGGATTTCCTAAATTTCCAGTTTTGCCCTCCTTTGCTAAAACTGTCATAGTTTTCAATTCGCTTAGAGTTACGAAACGTGCCACATATCAAATCGAAGCTCTTGACACGCTCTTCAATAAAATCCAAGCTCCATGCACAAAAAATATGTTATAAGCTATATAAATACAGATCAAAGATTCTGTCCATAACGTCCTTGAAGTATTCTTCAATCCAAACACTTTAAAACACTTGATGAACATTTGGAGCTTGATTTTTCCTTGAATTAAGCTTTACTTGAACCTTCCTTGAATAAACCTCAGCCCACTCGCTTGAAATCCATCCAATACGGCTTTCCTTGAACTCTTTAGCCCATATCTCGATAGCAACTTGAATTGAATCCTTCTCTTTAGCCAAGCATTAACGAAGTTTCGCCTTGTTTGATTTATCCGCAATCAGGATATCATCATTCCCCTCCTCTTGACACTATGCATAGTTTATTGAATCAAAAATCAAAATGCTTCCCTCTAAACACACTATGCATTGTTTCGATTGATTTATAAATTTCTTAACTCGCATCTCAATATTAATTGGTTTCGCATATTGCTCTATTTTTCACTTAATGTTGAATTCCGTCCCACCATGAATCTGCAAAACACAAAACAACCTTCCTCTTCCCATTGACGTTAACATACTCAAAATCAAACAATGATGCTAATGGAATTAAAAGGTCATAACCAACTACACAAGATGAAAAGCCAACTATAAAATCAACATTACAATCATTTGCATACTCAACAAATTTAATCTTTCTTTCTCCATCAAGGATAGTATATTCAAAATCATATAATGACATTAAATCCAATGGAAAAACACTACCCATATGAAATCGATCACAATCACTATCTAACAATGACAACTCATGTAAAGATTGATCAAAATGAAAATAAGAATACTAACTCGAAAAACTAGAATGCATGTTATGAAAATAAGCACTTTGAAAATGACAACTAGACTGAAGAAAACAAAAAATTTGAAAACGACAACTAGACTAAAGAAAACAAGAATTTTGAAAATAATAATGAGATTGAACACTACGATCATAAACTAACTCAACATATATCAAATATCCTCCATAGTTTACGATAAAAAAGACTCTATCATCAAAATAGCTAACAATAAATCTATCAATGGAAGAATACAAAACATGTTTTAACAATTTCATGAAGAAACTTGACGCATTAGTTAATCTAACTGAAATAACTATCCATTTAAATGACTCACATGTTAAGGACATTTTCCATTCATCACAATCTCTCATCCTAATTTGATATTACAGATCATCAATAGTTATCATCAAATTAGACAAATCACAAGATCTATGCAATTCATTAAACTTATTGTCTAAGCAAAGAAAATAATATCGATACTTATTTACTAATTGAAAATCAATACACATGCTCGACGATCCCTCCTCCTTAGGTACCTTGAATGTTGAAACTGCATATAAACTTATGATTTCTCTAACGAATCCCTCCTCTATCAACTCACCAGCTTGCTTTTATGACCCTTTCGTTTCCTCAGGAATACTCCTATAAGTTGTTAAACACAGAATGATAACATTGGGTATATCATTAACTTGAAATAGAGAAATAATAGAACTAGACAAAGAAGAGTTAATCTTGTTAGTATTTAAAAGTGCCTTTTTGTACGATAGTATAGTCACTAGCTATTTAAAAAGCAACAATCTTTCACTCTCTTTTTCATAGTCACATAATTTTCTCTCTTCTTTTTGCTCAATTTTCTCGTTTCTCTTAATCTCACTTTTCATCAATCTCTCTTGTATTTTCAATCTCTCTTTTCTCTCTTTCCTTTTTCTCCTCACTCTTTTCAATCTCTTCACTATGTTTTGTCTCTCTTTTATTTTCTCTCTCACAATCATCGACTCTTTCTTTTTCTCTCTCATTCTCTTGCTCACACTCTTTCTCTTCAACACTCTGCTTACTCAAGTATTTTAGACTTTTATACACTTACATGAGTGTCATAGGAACTAGTGGAACTTTTCTTTGATCATGCACAAATAAATATCTCTTGGTAGAGATGTTGTAATTCAGATGTCGATCACACTGCAATGTCCCTCCCAGTAATAAGTGACAAATATGTGTAGGACCTACATCACATAGCACTTCTTCGACATATTTCCCTAGACTGATGGAAACTAATACCCGCCTATCTACCTCTGTAATGACCATGAATTTCATTAGACATTATAATTATGATTATTAAATAATCAGCAATGAATTAAAAATTTTGTACTAATTAATTGTGCATTAGATAATTGAATAAATATATTTGTGTATGTGTATATTTATTTAAAGCAATGAAGCAAGATGTTATGATTAACTAAAGCAAATCTAATTGGATTATATTTTAAATCCAAATGAGGTATTAAACTAGGTCAATTAAATTTACCTGGTAGCTCATGTAATTAAATTAAGTCTTAGTTCATGTAATTAATTAAACAAGCCCAATGCTTATTTTAATTAAAGGTAGCATAGTTTATTTATTGCTAGCCCAATGTGTTAATTAAATTGAATCCAAACCAATTAAATGGTTGAGCCTAATATATTTAATCCTAGAGTCCAATGTGGAGCCCAATAGGATATATATATATATATAATTAAAGCATGAAAAAATAAAGGAAAAATGGCCTAAAAAGACCATTTGCCATTTGGCCGGTTGCACCATGGGGCCCACATGGGTGGCTTGTTTTTGCATTGTTGCTTCCCATTTACTCTTTGTCATAGTAGGTGAACAACCATTGTCACTCACATTGTCAATCAACTTGTTCATCCATGCAATAGTAATCCTAATTAACCTCTAATTTGATCAATACTAGTGGATTAGGAGAGTTGATGATGTATTAGTAAAGTACTATAAATAGAGTACTCCTCACACTTGGTGATGTTTGTTAGTTCATTTCCTAGTATTCTAGAGAGAAAAAGAGAGAGCTTTTAAGAAAGAAAAGAAAGAAACACTTGTGAATTGTGTGAAAAAAAGCTAGAGGAAGATCTTAGTGAATGTCCATAAGCATCATCACATACTTTGGTAGGAGAAGAAGAAGAGCACACAAGTCTCAAAAGTTTAGAAGTGCTCTAACCTTCTTAAATTCTATTTTTGTAGTCTAAATAGTTTTTGAATGGCTAAAATTTATTTTTAACCACTCAAAACTTGTTTTGATTATCTAGAAGTCTTTAACTATGTTATATATGTATATTCATAGTTTTATGTGTTTATGTCATGACTTGGAATGTGTGTTAAGCATAAAAGTAGAAGAAATGTTCATAACAATCTTTACCGATAAAACCCTAACGAAGCATTTAATGTTTAATATTGTATTTTGAAATGTACAAGTTGGAAAATGAATTTTTATGGATAGAAAGTTAGAAATATGAGTTTTAAAGAAAACCCAACTTGAAGTTTTCAAAAATATTGAAAAACAAAGAAGTTATAGCTTTTATCGCAAATGATGTCATTTTTAAATAGTAGGTGGTTCGATCCGTAAATTTCGTGTCAAACATTTTCAAAAACACGATCGAACCATAAAATGTTGTAAAAGTAGAAGTTAGGAACACATCAACACTAATTTTGTGTCATTTGGATGTGTAGATTTCATTTTATCAAGGTTTGAATCAAAAGTGTCAAAACTGTCAAAAATTAAATAATTGAAATTTGTTTCTACAGTACAGCACTGGGGCGCCGTGTTGCAGTACAAATCACTGTGCCGGGGCGCCGTGTACTGTTCCGGGAAAAATAATAAATCTGAACCGAGTCGGGTCGGGTAAGTCCAGGTCAGAAAATGAAAAATAATTCAAAAATAATTTTAGTATTTTTGGACTTAATAAATATATTTTTAAAATTGTAGATAATTGATTTAATAATTAAAAGCGTATAAATATTATTATTGAATTAATAATATAATAAAGTTAATAAAATATTATTAAATAAATAATAATATTAGAAAATCATTAAAATGTTATTAAATGTATAATAATATTACAAAGTCAATAAAATATTATTAACTAAATAATAATATTAGAATATGAATAAAATATTATTAAATAATTAATAATATTAGATAATTAATAAAATATTATTAAATGAATAATAATATTAGAATATAAATAAAATATTATTAAATAATTAATAATATTAGATAATTAATAAAATATTATTAAATGAATAATAATATTAGAATATAAATAAAATATTATTAAATGATTAATAATATTAGACAAGCCAATAAAATATTATTAAATGATTAATAATAGATAATTAATAAAATATTATTAAATGATTAATAATATTAGATAATGATTAAAATATTATTAAATGATTAATAATATTAGATACTTAATAAAATATTATTAAGTTGATTAATAATATTAGATAATGATTAAAATATTATTAAATGATTAATAATATTAGATACTTAATAAAATATTATTAAATAGTTAATAATATTATATAATGAATAAAATATTATTAAATGATTAATAATATTAGTTAATGAAATCTAATGATTAATAATATTATAAGATTTATAGGTAATATTAAATGCTGAATAATATTATAAGGCTAATAAAATATTATGAAATTGTCAATAATATTAGATAAGTGGTTGAATTATATTAAATAATTAATATAGGTTATTTATGTATGAAAGATTATCAAGTAGTAATAATATTTCCTAAGTGTTTAAATACCCGTAATTATTCAATTATGTGGTTCGTAAGAGTTATAAAGGTTATCATAACTATGAGTATATGATACTAATTTAAGATCAAACTGATCTAATTGTTAGGTCCGTTCAAGGATTATTAAATTAAGTTGGTTAGCCGTAGACGACACACGAGACAAGTTTTCTTGAACTAACTTGTATTTATTGTTGCAAGATTTCTTCAGCTTTATTTACATTGAGCAATTCAATTATTGTTGAGCAAGTATCTACACTCGTAGTTACTCGACATAGCTTTGAGTGGATTACTTATTTAAAATTATTCCACATAATTATTGTTATTGTATTTGCACATAGCGCTTTTGCAAATGTTATAGTTTATTAATTCAAGAACTGTTTAAGAATGTCTAAGCTAATTGTTTCAGCTAGACAATGCATGTCTAAATTCATCAAATTGAATATTTTAAAAGCTTATCCAAACCATTGGTTGGGGCGGATTCTTATAGTAAGATTGAGAATGAACAACCTTAAATAAAGGGGATTTTTACTTGTTGGGAAACCAAATTTGCGCAAGATGTCTGAATGTTATGCATATACATATGGTACAAGAGACTAATCCCCTCGAGTACTAGTTTTTCAAGGAGTCAGATATATACCAATGTTTGTTCTACCTTAGTAGTAGTTCATGGTCCTTAAAGACCACTCAACAGTAAAGACTCAATCCATTCCTGTATTGATAAATTGATTCTTGATTTCTTTCACAATTGTTATCTATTGTTGAAAACCCTGATATTAATTTCCATTTTCATCATGATATATCCTGTATTTGCATATAAACTTGCTGAGCCATTTAGTTGCCCATTCTTGCTATATCATGACTTATTTCAGCTAAGCCAGAGTGTTCTAAACTTGACAAAGGCAAGGGAAAAGCCAATGCTTAGATTAGTTTGATGCATGCTAGATTAATTACTTTTATATAATTTCTTTTGTAAATCTTTTGTATTCCCTTAAGATATGTAATGCTATGTTAAGGTTAATCGACATTGGGAAGTGTAGCCTTTTTATAAGGAATCTTTTGTATTATTCCGCGAAGTTTAAATGTAATGTATTTATTTAATTGTTGATTAAGTATTGTACAGTGAGAACCAAACCCGAGGCTATAGAACCTAGATTTGGGGTCGTCATAGGTTGGTATCAGAGTTGTAGGTTAGAAACGTTAGGATTGCGAAGCCTAGGTTATAACCTTAGTACTAAACTCATATCGAGTGCGCTAGGAGATGAATCGAGGAGATTCATCATTGTTGTGTATTTTTGGAGGTGGATTGAGAAAATTCATCGAGCCGAGGTGTACATGATAAAATATCATTTCATTTCATCAAGATATATATTTTATTTCTGTACTAACGTGTGTTATTTGTATGATTTTAGGATGCCTGAGATTGGACAGTCAAGTCATACCGTTGAGGAGGTGATTTACACTGATATCCACATGGATGCGCTACAGCCGCTGGTGGCTGCACCGATAAAGGAGCCTGAGTCTGATCCAGAGGAGGGAGGCCGTGAGGAGCCCGTTTGGGGCGGATTGATGAGGCCATATAGTGAGGATGAGGCCGAGTCTGAGGAGTCTGAAGATGAGGTGCCAGCTGAGTACGCTGATGGCATGAGCATTACTGCCAGTTACATCATCGACTCTTTGACTACGAGGAACGAGGAGTTGGAGGTTAGGGTTCAACATTTAGAGGAGCAGAATCATACCCACCAGCATACAGAGAACCAGTATCGAGATGCAGTTTATCAGTTCTCTGGCGAAAACACAGAGCTGAAGGAGAAGATGGCCGAGATGGAGGCCAGATTAGCAGCAGCTGAGCTGAAGGTTCAACAGGTTAAGGCTGAGAAAGAGGCTATTAGAGGCCAGTGGCAGCAGATAGTAGATGCTAGGATCGAGATGGAGATCTAGAGAGATGCTGTACATGGACAGATGTTAGAGCTGGAAGATGAGGTTAGAGAGAAGAGGGTGAGGATTGATAGACTTAGCTATGTCTATCGTTCTTCTTATGGTAGATTGTAGAGTATGGTGTACCATTACCCAGCAAAGGAGGGCCAGTCCATGCACACTATCAGCAGGAGCATGGTGATGGCTATGGGGGATGAAGAGTATGATGACACCGTACGTCGAGGGATGCGCTGTCAGTAGTAGTAGTTTCCTTTATTTATGTATATAGATGCAGTAGAAACCCAGCTTTTGTTTTGACAGAGGGTTAGTATGATGTAAATCCCAACTCAATGAGGTTGTGAGATATGTTTTTGGTTAGATCCCGTCTTTTGTAGTATTTCAGGGATAGTAGCATTTATAGCAGTATGCTTATGATGTAAAAGTGCTATGCACTGTGGTTTTAGCATATGAATATAAATGCATATCTGTTTATATTTATATGTGTTGAGATAATTATTTGTGTCTTAGATTAAATTGCTTATGCTAGAAGACGAAAGTAAAAAGATGAAACAATCTTATTAATTTAAATTTTCTTTATACAGAAAATGCCGTCACGTAGATAATTACCGAGAAATCAAGGAGTAGATGAGTCAGTTAACAATGATGAGAGAGTACCGCCAAACCCAGTGCAAGAGTTTGTGGAAATGCTAATGGGGGTATTCTACGGACGAAACGCAAATGCTGCTGGAGCAACAAACCCTGCCGCTCCACTAGCAAGCTTTAAAGATTTCAAACTAATAGGACCACCTGAATTTTGAGGCACAACGGATCCTATAGAAGTGCAAACCTGGATCGAAGAAATGGAAAAAGTCTTCGAGGTTGCACGAGTAGTGGAGGAGCAAATGACCTCGTTTGCTACCTTTATGAGTGGAAGGCTAAAAAGAGCAGAGCAGGAGAAGGAAATATCGCGTGGGCGCGATTTAAGGAAGTGTTCTTGGAGAATTACTTTTCGGAGAGCACACAAGCCAGGATGGAGGTCAAATTCCTGGAACTCAAGCAGGGAAATATGTCAGTATCCGAATATGCCACCAAGTTCAACGAATTGGCAAGATTCGCTCCACGCCATGTGGACACTAAAGCAAGACGCTCAAGAAGGTTTGAACATGGACTGAAACTGTGGGTTTACAGTAGAGTTGCTGTTCTTTAGATTACCAACTTCGCAACTTTACTGGAGAAAGCTATAATCGCAGAAGGGAGAAATGAAGTCCTAAATAAACACAATCAGGAACGAAACAAGAAAAGAAGTGAAGGAGAATACAGAGAAGGTAACAGCAGTGGGGGCAGTAACCCAAATAAACGCAAATGGAACAACAACAATAGCAATAGTTCGGGGACACCCCAAGGCAGTGAACAGAAGAAAGGTAACAAGTGTAGTAACTGCGGGAAGAACCACACATGGGAGTGCATGAAAGGGAGGAACGTCTGCTACAAATGTGGGCAAGAAGGGCACATCGCTCCTAATTTTCCCACACCTAAGAAGAGAGGTTATTTCTCATGCAGAGCTGCGAATCATCAGTTCAAGGATTGTTCGAAGAGGAAGAATGGCAGTAAAAGTACTGGCTATAAGGAAAACAATAACAAGCTCACCATTGGAGGCCCGATGCAACAGAACAAACCAACAACACGGACTTTCAACATAACGGTGCAAGACGCCGTTGAATTAAAAGACGTGGTGTTAGGTATTATTCCGATCAATGATATAAATACATATGTATTGTTTGATTCGGGTGCTACCTGTTCATTTGTATCTGATGATTTCGCTAGACGTTTAGATTTGCTTAGAGAAAAACTAGAGAACCCAATGAATATAGAAGTTGCTAATAAAGAAGTGATTCCTGTAGAGTATATACATAGAAATTATTGTGCTGAAATTAGGGGTCAGAAGTTGAATGTGAATCTAATTCCGATACGTTTGGGGGAGTTAGATGTTATTTTGGGCATGGATTGGTTGTTTAATCACGGAGCGGTAATTGATTGTCGAAAGAAGTGTATACACCTTAAGATACCAAACAAGTCTAATGTCGTATTTTATGGCAGCAAGTCGACAAGACAATCTTCTTGTCTGACGATGATGCAGGCCAAGAAATTGTTAAAGAAAGGTGTAGGGTATTTGGCTCATATGATGGATACACAAATGGTGAATCCCGAGATGGAGCAAATACCAGTAGTTAAGGAGTTCATGGATGTTTTTCCAGAGGAACTGTCTGGTTTACCGCCAGATAGGGAGATAGAATTTGTGATTGATTTAATACCGGGGACAACACCGATATCAAAGGCATCATATAGGATGACTCCGGTAGAAATGAAGGAGTTAATGGTTCAGTTGTAGGAGTTATTGGATATGAAGTACATTCAACCGAGTGTTTCTCCATGGGGAGCACCTATGCTGTTTGTAAAGAAGAAGGATGGATCGATGAGACTTTGTATGGATTATAGGGAGCTGAACAAAGTGACGATTAAGAACAAGTACCTGTTGCCAAGAACTGATAATCTTTTTGATCAATTAAAATGGGCGAAGTACTTTTCAAAGATTGACTTAAGGACTGGTTATCATCAGTTGAAAGTCAGGAAGGAGGATGTACCCAAGACGACATTCAGAACTCGATATGGTCATTATGAGTTTTCGGTGATGTCGTTTGGACTAACGAATGCGCCAGCCGCCTTTATGGACATGATGAACAGAATATTCAAGTAGTACTTGGATAAATTTGTCGTTGTGTTCATTGACGATATTTTAGTTTATTCCAAGATGGAGGAGGAGCATGCTAAACATTTAAGATTGGTGTTAGAGATATTACGGAAGGAGCAGTTGTATGCTAAATTTTTGAAGTGTGAATTCTGGTTGGAGAGAGTTCAATTTTTAGGTCACGTTATTGACAAGGAGGGAGTTTCAGTGGATCCAGCAAAAGTAAAAACGGTGATGAATTGTGATCAACCAAGGACGTTGACGGAGGTTAGAAGTTTCTTAAGTTTAGCGGGTTACTATCGGAGATTCATCAAATACTTTTCGAAGATAACAACGTTGTTAACCAATTTGGCGAGGAAGACAGTAAAATATGTATGGACGGAGAAGTGCGAAGAAAGTTTTCAGGAGCTGAAGAAAAGACTTAGTAAAGCGCCTGTATTGACTTTACCAGACGATACAGGAGGTTTTACGGTCTACAGTGATGCATCGCACAAGGGACTAGGCTATGTGCTTATGCAGAACGACAAGGTCGTTGCGTATTCATCAAGACAATTGAAGGACTATGAGAAGGGATACCCTACCCACGACTTGGAGTTGACAGCGGTAGTGTTTGCCCTTAAGATTTGGAGACATTATTTATATGGAGAAAGGTGTGAGATATTCACATATTATAAAAGTCTGAAGTATATCTTCACACAAAAGGAGTTGAACATGAGGCAGTGGAGATGGTTGGAGTTGATCAAAGATTATGATTGTGAAATTCTATACCATCCTGGCAAGGCCAACGTAGTAGCAGATACTCTACGTAGAAAGAGCAGGGAGAAGTTGTTTATATTAACAGAACAAGAACAATTGGTTCAAGAGATGGTTCGAATGGAGTTGGAGGTGAGGAATCCAAATGAGTCAATAGAAGTGGAAGCAAGCCCAACCTTGTTAGATAAGGTGAAAGAGGCTCGAGACAAAGATGAGAAATGCGACAGAACAAGAAAGAGGATGATCGATGGGGAAGAGGTCAAGTTTAAAATTGATATCATGGGACTGCTAAGGTTTGAAAATCGTGTGTGAGTACCGTTAGTGCCTGAATTACGAGAGGAGATTTTGCAAGAGGCTCACAGTACGAGATACTTGATATATCCGGGTAGTACGAAGATGTATCAAGATCTACATCAGCATTTTTGGTGGCCGAATATGAATAAGGAGGTTGCAGAATGTGTCAGCTGATGCCTAACTTGTCAAAGGGTAAAGGCCGAACACCAGAGACCAAGTGGATTAGTACAGCCGTTAGAAATTCCTGAGTGAAAATGGGAGTATATCATAATGAATTTTGAGGTAGGACTTCTAGCAACACGGAAGGGATACGACGCAATATGGGTGATTGTGGATCGACTAACAAAGTCATCGCACTTTTTGCCGATCAAGATTAAGTTCAGTTTGGATCAGTTGGCTAAACTGTACATCAAGGATATAGTTTCAAGACATGGAGTGCTGGTGTCAATTGTGTCAGATAGAGATCCGCGCTTCACGTCAAAATTTTGGAGGAATCTTCAGGAAAGATTGGGGACACAATTAAGAATGAGTACCGCGTATCATCCGCAGACTGATGAGCAAAGTGAGAGAATAATTTAGACATTGGAAGACATGCTTAGAGCCTGTGTGAAAACCATCTACTGTTAGTGGAATTTTAAGGGCAATTGGGAAAGCCATCTACCGTTAGTGGAATTTGCATATAATAACAATTATCATGCGAGCATAGGCATGCCGCCTTATGAAGCCTTATATGAGAGGAAATGTAGAACACCTCTATGTTGGGATGAGGTAGGAGAACGTCGACTGTTGGGACCGGAATTGGTTCAACAGACTGTAGAAATTATCAAAGTAATAAGAGCTCGGCTAGTAGCAGCTCAAGACCGTCAGAAGAAATATGCAGATCTACATCGACAGAGGCGAGATTTCGAAGTAGGGAGTTTTGTGTTTATGAAAGTATCTCCCTGGAAAGGGAAGATCCAGTTTGGAAAGACAGGGAAGCTGAGCCCGATGTTCATAGATATTGAAGTTCGAGATATTGAAGAGAGTGGGTGAAGTGGCGTACGAGGTAGCTCTACCTCCTGAACTGGAACATATTCATAATGTGTTTCACGTGTCAATGTTACGGCCATACAATCTTGATTACAAGCATGTCATATCCTATGAGCCAATACAAGTTAAGAAAGACTTATCATATGAAGAAGTTCCTGTCCAGATATTAGATAGGAAAGAGCATAAATTGCAAAAAAAAGGTTATACATTCTGTCAAAGTCCTTTGAAGGAACCACAGCGCAGAGGAAGTTACGTGGGAACTTGAAGAAAAGATGAGGAATGATTATCCGAATCTTTTTGAGTAATTTTAAATTCGTAATTCCAGGGACGGAATTCTTATAAGGGGGGGAGAATGTAATGACCACGAATTTCATTAGACATTGTAATTATGATTATTAAATAATTAACAATGAATTAAAATTTTTGTACAAATTAATTATGCATTAGATAATTGAATAAATATACTTGTGTATGTGTATATTTACTTAAAGCAATGAAGCAAGATATTATGATTAACTAAAGAAAATCTAAATGGATTATATTTTAAATCCAAATGAGGTATTAAACTAGGTCAATTAAATTTACCTAGTAGCCCATGTAATTAAATTAAGCCTTAGTCGATGTAATTAATTAAACAAGCTCAATGATTATTTTAATTAAATATAGCATAGTTTATTTATTGCTAGCCCAATGTGTTAATTAAATTAAGCCCAAACCAATTAAATAGATGAGCCCAATATATTTAATCCTAGAGTCCAATGTGGAGCCCAATAGAAAGTCAAAATTGGTCAACATTGTTACATATATATATATATATATATATATATATATATATAACTAAAGCATGTAAAATAAAGGAAAAATGGCCTAAAAAGGCCATTCGGCCTGTTGCACCATGGGGCCCACATGGGTGGCTTGTTTTTGCATTGTTGCTTCCAATTTACTCTTTGTCATAGTAGGTGAACAACCCTTGTCACTCACATTGTCAATCAACTTGTCAATCCATGCAATAGTAATCCTAATTAAGCTCTAATTTGACCAATACTAGTGGATTAGGAGAGTTGATGATATATTAGTAAAGAACTATAAATAGAGTACATCTCACACTTGGTGATGTTTGTTAGTTCATTTCCTAGTATTCTAGAGAGAAAAAGAGAGAGCTTTTGAGAAAGAAAAGAGAAAAACAATTGTGAGTTGTGTGAAAAGAAGCTAGATGAAGGTCTTGGTGAATGTCCACAAGCATCATCACATACTTTGGTAGGAGAAGAAGAAGAGCACACAAGTCTTAAAGGTTTTAAAGTGCTCTAACCTTCTTAATTCTATTTTTGTAGTCTAGATAGTTTTTGAACGGTTTAAATCTATTTTTAACCAATCAAAACTTGTTTTGATGATCTAGAAGTCTTTAACTATGTAATATATGTATATTCATAGTTTTATGTGTTTATGTCATGATTTGGAATGTGTGTTAAGCATAAAAGTAGAAGAAATGTTCATAACAATCTTTACCGGTAAAACCCTAACGAAACATGTAATGTTTAATGTTGTATTTTGAAATGTACAAGTTGAAAAATGAATTTTTATGGATAGAAAGTTAGAAATATGAGTTTTAAAGAAAACTCAACTTGAAGTTTTCAAAAATATTGAAAAACAAAGAAGTTATAGCTTTTACCGCAAATGATGTCATTTTTAAACCGTAGGTGGTTCGATCCGTAAATTTCGTGTCAAACATTTTCAAAAACGTGATCGAACCATGAAATGTTGTAAAACAAGAAGTTAGGAACACATCAACACTGATTTTGTGTCATTTAAATGTGTAGATTTCATTTTATCAAGGTTTGAATCAAAATTGTCAAAAATTGGAAAATTGAAATTTGTTTCTGCAGTACAGTGCTGGGGCGCCGTGTTGCAGTACAAATCACTGCGCCGGGGCGCCGTGCACTATTCCGGGAAAAATAATAAATCCGAACCGGGTCGGGCCAGGCCGGGTCGGGTCGGATCAGTCCGGGTCAGAAAATGAAAAATGTTTCAAAAATCATTTTAGTATTTTTGGACTTAATAAATATATTTTTAAAATTATAGATAATTGATTTAATAATTAAAAGTGTATAAATATTATTATTGAATTAATAATATAATAAAGTTAATAAAATATTGTTAAATAAATAATAATATTAGAAAATCATTAAAATATTATTAAATGATTAATAATATTAGATAATTAATAAAATATTATTAAATAAATAATAATATTAGAATATAAATAAAATATTATTAAATGATTAATAATATTAGATAATTAATAAAATATTATTAAATAAATAATAATATTAGAATATAAATAAAATATTATTAAATGGTTAATAATATTAGATAATTAATAAAATATTATTAAATGATTAATAATATTAGATAAGATAATAAAATATTATTAAATCATTAATAATATTAGGCAACTAATAAAATATTATTAAATATTAATAATATTAGATACTTAATAAAATATTATTAAATTGATTAATAATATTAGATAATGATTAAAATATTATTAAATAATTAATAATATTAGATACTTAATAAAATATTATTAAATAGTTAATAATATTAGATAATGAATAAAATATTATTTAATGATTAATAATATTAGTTAATGAAATCTTATGATTAATAATATTAGAATATTTATAAGGTAATATTAAATGCTGAATAATATTACAAGGCTAATAAAATGTTATTAAATTATCAATAATATTAGATAAGTGGTTGAACTATATTAAATAATTAATATAGGTTTTTTGTGTATGAAAGATTATCAAGTAGTGCCCATTCTTGCTATATCATGACTTATTTCAGCTAAGCAGAGTGTTCTAAACATGACAAAGGCAAGAGAAAAGCCAACACTTAGATTAGTTTGATACATGCTAGATTAATTACTTTTATATAATTTCTTTTGTAAATCTTTTGTATTCCCTTAAGATATGTAATGCTATGTCAAGGTTAATCGACCTTGAGAAGTGTAGCCTTTTTATAAGGAACATTTTCTATTATTCCACGAAGTTTAAATGTAATGTATGTATTTAATTGTTGATTAAGTATTGTACAGTGAGAACCAAGCCCGAGGTTGTGGAACCCGGATTTGGGGTCGTCACAACCTCCACCCCTTCAACACCTTCGACTCCTTTGAACTTATAAGAATGAGAATGTGCAAATGTAGACAGACCTGCTTTCTTTACCATAACAGTGCTAGCAATAATAGTACAATAATCTCCATCAACCTTAACTATACATACCTTCTCTCGCACCATTAACCTCGTATAAAATTTATGACGATGTGTAGTTATACTTTGTCCTCCTTTCTCTCCCTAGGTTGTACACACTCCTTCTTATGCTCCATAGACTTTTGAGGTTGCTCATACTCCTCATGCTCGTCATCCCATCTTGAACACCCTGAGGATTGCTCAAAAAGCCTTGTGGATGAATACTCTTTCCTCCTTTTCATCTCTTGATCGTAGTAGGTTGGGGCATAAAACTTTTTCATCACGTTCTTCAACTCCTTCCACATTTCGATCGGAAGCTTTCCACACCTCATCTGATTAATGACAAATTCATCCAACCAAGTAGCCACATAACTAAAGAACTCCTTAGTTGCAAGTTTAAACTTCTTATGCTTCGAATAATCATGATCATCAAACTCTCAATCCATATCCATCTCCCACTTTAAATATGTCTTAGGATTATTCTTGCCTTAAAAACAATTCTTCTTCTATGAATTCTCTCCATAAATAACTTTATCTTTGTAACCAAACATAGTTGTTGCAAAACAAGGGTAACGTATATAAAAAAATTCTCACCACTCCCTTACATGTTTCACTTAATATAATAAAATGCTCAACACTTGTGTTTACGCTCAATTAGGCTTTTACCCTATAATAATCTCACATCTCTTGCCTTTTACTGCTCAAAATTCCTTCTTATAGGTTCTTTTTAAATTTATCAAACAAATTAAAGTTTCTAGATTAATTCAACAAGAACTTATCAATAACAATAAATAGCAAAGTATGAATTTTGATGTACCAACAAAATCACACGAGTTGTTTGTCTTTAAATTTGTCTTTTGATTGTGTTTGGTCTTTCTTGAAACTAGCTGCGGATGTAACTAGATTTTGAAGCCTCACAAATTTTATTTCTTTGATAGATGCCTTGATCTTCGCTAATTGTTGCTTGACTGATGGCTCAAAATCCGCAAATTGAAAATTTACAAAAGTAACGAAAATTTATATATATATATATATATATATATATATATATATATATATATATATATGTATATTTTATTCCTTTTTTTTTGTCTATTTTTTTATACTATTTTTTTTTTTGCTAACAAATAATCAACCAGAATAGAAACATAAAGATATATAACCCGCTAGATAAACGTAGCTTTGATACCAACTAATAAGATCCACGGTATGCTTGCATAAGGTGAACACTGCCCAGATAGTTTTCTAGCAAAGTTGTTTGGTAGAACACTCACAACACCTTAACCCAACGCCTATATGGAGACGCGAACCTTGGTACAATTTCTTGTGTGGGAGAATTGCGTTGAATGGAACACCAATGACACCTAAACTTGCTGTCTATAAAGAGACAAGAATCTTGGTACAATCGGGAATTAATGTATGGTAGAAGTCGCGACACACAACTAAGAATTGTTGTATGATAAGACAAAATAGAATTCTCAAGAACACTAAGAAATAGCTTAGAAATTCTCAAAGAACCAAAAGATGGAGAATGACCTCAATTTTTTTATTTATTAATGAATCAATGGTAATTGTTCAAGTTTACAAGAGCTTTGATGTCTATTTATACTAATTCTATGAAATCATAATCCTTTAATTGATAAGAATTAACAATACAAGTAAATCTAGTCAAATTAGGTAACACAATCCTAATTGGAACCATAAAATTGCTAAAAATGAGTAAAAGTCAAAATCTGGTCAAACCGGTCTGCGAAGATTGCTTCGGGGCGAAGTCTTTCTCAAGCAACATTGCGCTGAGCCGTAGTCTCCCACCGGGGCGCGCTTTAGACATACTGTTCACGTGATATTCTCGGTCCAATCGCGTCGAGGTGTAGTTTCCCTTCACAAAACCTGCGTTGGGCGTAGTATGGATTTTCTAAATTTCCAATTTTGCCCACTTTTACTAAAACGACCATAACTTTCAATCTACTTAGAGTTACGAAATGTGCCACATATCAAATTGAAGTTCTTGACACGCTCTTCAATAAATTCCAAGCTCTATGTACAGAAAATATGTTCTAAGATATATAAATATAAATCAAAGATTCTTTCCATAACGTCCTTGAAGTATTCTTCAACCCAAACACTTTGAAATACTTGATGAACATTTGAACTTGATTTGTATTTGGATTAAGCTTCACTTGAACCTTCCTTGAATAAACTTCAACCACTTGCTTGAAATCCATCCAATACGATTTTCCTCGAACTCTTTAGCCCATATCTTGGTATCGACTTGAATTGAATCCTTTTCTTTAGCCAAGCATTCACGAAGTTTCACCTTGTTTGATTTATCTACAATCAAGATGTCATCAATTTGGCATTTACATCTTCCTCCGAAAATTAAGTTGTTTCTTCGAAGAGTTAGCAAGAATTTTCTACCAGTTAGATGGAATCCTTGTATGCGTTAAATGGGATTTTACTCTAAATGTCCTAAATGTGGATTTGAGAAAGAAATAGTTTTTCATGCTCTTATTTCCTGCCCAGCAATTGTGGTGTATTGGTTTGCATCTCCTTTAGGATTATGTTACAATAGTATCAAATAGGATTCCTTTTATGATTGGTTCTTCTCCTTCAAATCAAAGCTTGATGCTCAGCAACTGTGCATTATAGGGGTGATTTTGTGGTGTATTTGGAATAATATAAATGGTATAATCCATGGAAAGGTCATGCCTAATCTCCTCGTGGGAGTCTCTAATTGCCTGCTATTTTTTAACGAATAATAATTCTAGGGCGTTGCTCAATAATCCTTCCTCTGTACAGCACAATCAGCTTACTAATAAGAAATAATGCAGTCCTCTTTTGGGTTCGATTAAAGTCAATAGTGATGCGTCTAAAAGGAGAAAATACTTTATAGCTATTGGATTTGGGATACATGACATTAACGACTCTATCTTGGGTGCAATAGTTGATAGAATTTGTGATGATTTTAATGTTGAATATGCGAAAATTTTGGCTATTCGATCTTTCCTATTCGATAATTTTCATGTTATTGGTAGATTTACAGAATTGGTACCAAATAATTCATATTTTTTTTCTTTAGTTTTGAGTCTGTAATTTATTCACATGTTTGTAGGGAGGACAATTGTGATGCCTCCAAATTCGGGTACCTTTACCCTCGAATTTAGTGCCCACGGTACAACATAAACATCACATATAATTTTTACCCATTTCACTAAATGACATCTATCATTACAATATTCCTACTAAACATACTTGAACAAATTCCAGGTTACCGTAACTTAACTATTACATCACATTACTTAATCAAATATTTACATTGATTATCCTATTATAGTTCATAACAAAAGAAGTTTCATCTAAATGTCTACTCGTTAACCTTCTCCCCTTGCCTAGGGTGAAAATATTTAATTCTAGCAAGGGTGAACAATCACATTGTTAAACAAGTATACATAATTTATATAAGGCTTACGCCACTAGCATAGCATGTACATTACATATAATGTAATTAATACACACACATTGGGCTACTAATATTAATTTCCTACATGGACCCTTTATATAATCATTGGGCCATGCTACACAAACTATATTACATTTAATACACATCCATTTGGTTTAATATAACGTATTAGGTCATTACATATATATTACATTTAATACATGTAACATATCACAATTATTGGGTTTAACTAAGTCCCTCACTTATTATTAAAATAAAATACGTATATTAATCCACTAATTTAAATAAACGAATTAATTACAAAATTCTCAAATTTTAATTCATCATTAACTCGTTGTCACACAAAGCTCATCCTTAATTCATAATAATAGTTTTAACTTACTCTCGATTAATTAATATAAATTAATTAATCCTCATGACTTTTTTTTCCATCATCTAGTTAATCCAAACTAATTAAGTTATTAGCTTGTATAACTATTCATCAACATTTTAAACATATATATATATATATATATATATATATATTACAAGATAAATGGAATACAGAAGTATGGAAGACTTCTGATTCATCTTACTAGAAGAAGGAAGCAACAAGCTTCTTCTTCGTTTACTAGAGAGAAGGTAGAGAGAAGGCAGAGCGAACCTCAGTGAGGCTGTTCTGAACAAAGCCTAGAACAAAACCTAATGAACTCTAACACCATAAGGGCAGCGGCTAAAGATTTTATTGTAAAAATCTTTAACAGAAATAAAAAAAAATAAATAAGAAGATGACAGGTGTAATCAAATGATTCTTCTTTCTTTTATTATATACATTGGTGGAAGGTTTACAAGATAAATGGAAGACATAAGTATGGAAGACTTCTGCTTCATCTAACTAGAAGAAGGAAGCAACAAGCTTCTTCTTCGTTTACTAGAGAGAGAAGGTAGAGAGAAGGCAGAGCGAACCTCAGTGAGGCTGTTCTGCTAGAACAAAACCTATCGAACTCTAACACTTGAGTTCGTTTAAATAGAAAACTGAAAAGTAAATTACTATTGAATCACGCAGGATTCACTATTACATTTACTGAAGTAAAAGTACAAAGTAAAAGTAATTTACTAAAGTAAAAGCTAAAGTAAAAGCAATTTACTAAAGTAAAAGTAAAAGTAAGAAACATTTTACATTTACTAAAGTGAAAGTAAAAGCAAAAGTAAAAGTTAAAAGTAGATTCCTTTAACTTTACTTTATGCTGATTGACTGGGGGACAGCATCTGCTTTTGCTTTATGTTGTTTGGTGACTTTGTCAGATGCATGCGCATCTGATGATGACTGTGGGGCCTGTGGGGCCAGCGTCGTCTGACTGGAGGTCCGACTCCTTCTGTCCTTCTGATCCGGCTCCTTCGGTGCCGGAGGGTTCTGTTGATCTTCTTCTCAGATAGATCACCATCTCCCCATACTATCCCAGAGCGGAATTTCTATCACCCTTCCACCCCCAAAAAGAAGTATAATTTATAAGAAGAGGAAGAAAATTTTTCACCGAAAAACTGGTCATCAACAGAAAAATTTCAGTAATTCTGAAAAGAATTTATAAAATAAAATCAGACTGTGTCTGATACAAGGGATCACACGGTTGACGCCTGAGCTAAACGATGCACTTGATCTAATCAGTAAACTAGTTTTAGCTGTTTACTGCCAGAACTGTAATGAACTTGACTCAAATCAAAACTTGTTCAACTAAGACCCATCAACCCTACGACTCAATCGCTAGACGATACAGACCTTTTGAAGACTGGTGATAACCCATACTGATTTTTTGGACACATACCCTAATCTGATTCAGACCCATGGTTAAACGCCTTAGCCTAAACTGCTCCACTCTGAGACTTACAACGGCTCTACTGGCTACGACCAGGGTGACACTATCAACTTGGGCGGACCAAAAATGAACTTCAGTGGTACTAACACCAAAAGACATTAGGTGACCGTCGTGACGCCAAAGAATCGCGACACGAGGTTGATCTTCTTCTCCGATAGATCACCATCTCCCCATACTATCCCAGAGCTGAATTTCGATCACCCTTCCACCCCCAAAAAGAAGTATAATTTATAAGAAAAGGAAGAAAATTTTTCACCGAAAAACTGGTCATTAACAGAAAAATTTCAGTAATTCTGAAAAGAATTTATAAAATAAAATCAGACTGTGTCTGATACAAGGGATCACACGGTTGACGCCTGAGCTAAACGATGGACTCGATCTAATCAGTAAACTAGTTTTAGCTGTTTACTGCCAGAACTGTAATGAACTTGACTCAAATCAAAACTTGTTCAACTAAGACCCATCAACCCTACGACTCAATCGCTAGACGATACAGACCTTTTGAAGACTGGTGATAACCCATACTGATTTTTTGGACACATACCCTAATCTGATTCAGACCCATGGTTAAACGCCTTAGCCTAAACTGCTCCACTCTGAGACTTACAACGGCTCTACTGGCTACGACCAGGGTGACACTATCAACTTGGGCGGACCAAAAATGAACTTCAGTGGTACTAACACCAAAAGACATCAGGTGATCGTCGTGACGCCAAAGAATCGCGACACGGGGTTGAAAAGACGGAGAACAGGTAAAGACCTTAACAAGAACAAATACTGTTCCGACCGATCACAGATCTAACTATATGTACTGTTTTTGACCGGGAACCACCAATAGCACCAAGAACCAACCGGTGGCTCTGATACCATAAGGGCAGCGGCTAAAGATTTTATTGTAAAAATCTTTAACAGAAATAAAAAGAAATAAATAAGAAGATGACCGGTGTAATCAAATGATTCTTCTTTCTTTTATTATATACATTGGTGGAAGGTTTACAAGATAAATGGAAGACATAAGTATGGAAGACTTCTGCTTCATCTAACTAGAAGAAGGAAGCAACAAGCTTCTTCTTCGTTTACTAGAGAGAGAAGGTAGAGAGAAGGCAGAGCGAACCTCAGTGAGGCTGTTCTGCTTGGTGATCTATCTGAGAAGAAGATCAACAGAACCCTCCGGCACCGAAGGAGCCGGATCAGAAGGACAGAAGGAGTCGGACCTCCAGTCAGACGACGCTGGCCCCACAGGCCCCACAGTCATCATCAGATGCGCATGCATCTGACAAAGTCACCAGACAGCATAAAGCAAAAGCAGATGCTGTCCCCCAGTCAATCAGCATAAAGTAAAGTTAAAGGAATCTACTTTTAACTTTTACTTTTGCTTTTACTTTCACTTTAGTAAATGTAAAGAAGGAGCCGGATCAGAAGGACAGAAGGAGTCGGACCTCCAGTCAGACGACGCTGGCCCCACAGTAGTATGGGGAGATGGTGATCTATCTGAGAAGAAGATCAACAGAACCCTCCGGCACCGAAGGAGTATGGGGAGATGGTGATCTATCTGAGAAGAAGATCAACAGAACCCTCCGGCACCGAAGGAGCCGGATCAGAAGGACAGAAGGAGTCGGACCTCCAGTCAGACGACGCTGGCCCCACAGGCCCCACAGTCATCATCAGATGCGCATGCATCTGACAAAGTCACCAGACAGCATAAAGCAAAAGCAGATGCTGTCCCCCAGTCAATCAGCATAAAGTAAAGTTAAAGGAATCTACTTTTAACTTTTACTTTTGCTTTTACTTTCACTTTAGTAAATGTAAAATGTTTCTTACTTTTACTTTTACTTTAGTAAATTGCTTTTACTTTAGCTTTTACTTTAGTAGTATGGGGAGATGGTGATCTATCTGAGAAGAAGATCAACAGAACCCTCCGGCACTGAAGGAGCCGGATCAGAAGGACAGAAGGAGTCGGACCTCCAGTCAGACGACGCTGGCCCCACAGGCCCCACAGTCATCATCAGATGCGCATGCATCTGACAAAGTCACCAGACAGCATAAAGCAAAAGCAGATGCTGTCCCCCAGTCAATCAGCATAAAGTAAAGTTAAAGGAATCTACTTTTAACTTTTACTTTTGCTTTTACTTTCACTTTAGTAAATGTAAAATGTTTCTTACTTTTACTTTTACTTTAGTAAATTGCTTTTACTTTAGCTTTTACTTTAGTAAATTACTTTTACTTTGTACTTTTACTTCAGTAAATGTAATAGTGAATCCTGCGTGATTCAATAGTAATTTACTTTTCAGTTTTCTATTTAAACGAACTCAAGTGTTAGAGTTCGATAGGTTTTGTTCTAGCAGAACAGCCTCACTGAGGTTCGCTCTGCCTTCTCTCTACCTTCTCTCTCTAGTAAACGAAGAAGAAGCTTGTTGCTTCCTTCTTCTAGTTAGATGAAGCAGAAGTCTTCCATACTTATGTCTTCCATTTATCTTGTAAACCTTCCACCAATGTATATAATAAAAGAAAGAAGAATCATTTGATTACACCGGTCATCTTCTTATTTATTTCTTTTTATTTTTGTTAAAGATTTTTACAATAAAATCTTTAGCCGCTGCCCTTATGGTATCAGAGCCACCGGTTGGTTCTTGGTGCTATTGGTGGTTCCCGGTCAAAAACAGTACATATAGTTAGATCTGTGATCGGTCGGAACAGTATTTGTTCTTGTTAAGGTCTTTACCTGTTCTCCGTCTTTTCAACCCCGTGTCGCGATTCTTTGGCGTCACGACGGTCACCTGATGTCTTTTGGTGTTAGTACCACTGAAGTTCATTTTTGGTCCGCCCAAGTTGATAGTGTCACCCTGGTCGTAGCCAGTAGAGCCGTTGTAAGTCTCAGAGTGGAGCAGTTTAGGCTAAGGCGTTTAACCATGGGTCTGAATCAGATTAGGGTATGTGTCCAAAAAATCAGTATGGGTTATCACCAGTCTTCAAAAGGTCTGTATCGTCTAGCGATTGAGTCGTAGGGTTGATGGGTCTTAGTTGAACAAGTTTTGATTTGAGTCAAGTTCATTACAGTTCTGGCAGTAAACAGCTAAAACTAGTTTACTGATTAGATCGAGTCCATCGTTTAGCTCAGGCGTCAACCGTGTGATCCCTTGTATCAGACACAGTCTGATTTTATTTTATAAATTCTTTTCAGAATTACTGAAATTTTTCTGTTGATGACCAGTTTTTCGGTGAAAAATTTTCTTCCTCTTCTTATAAATTATACTTCTTTTTTGGGGTGGAAGGGTGATAGAAATTCCGCTCTGGGATAGTATGGGGAGATGGTGATCTATCTGAGAAGAAGATCAACAGAACCCTCCGGCACCGAAGGAGCCGGATTAGAAGGACAGAAGGAGTCGGACCTCCAGTCAGACGACGCTGGCCCCACAGGCCCCACAGTCATCATCAGATGCGCATGCATCTGACAAAGTCACCAGACAGCATAAAGCAAAAGCAGATGTTGTCCCCCAGTCAATCAGCATAAAGTAAAGTTAAAGGAATCTACTTTTAACTTTTACTTTTGCTTTTACTTTCACTTTAGTAAATGTAAAATGTTTCTTACTTTTACTTTTACTTTAGTAAATTGCTTTTACTTTAGCTTTTACTTTAGTAAATTACTTTTACTTTGTACTTTTACTTCAGTAAATGTAATAGTGAATCCTGCGTGATTCAATAGTAATTTACTTTTCAGTTTTCTATTTAAACGAACTCAAGTGTTAGAGTTCGATAGGTTTTGTTCTAGCAGAACAGCCTCACTGAGGTTCGCTCTGCCTTCTCTCTACCTTCTCTCTCTAGTAAACGAAGAAGAAGCTTGTTGCTTCCTTCTTCTAGTTAGATGAAGCAGAAGTCTTCCATACTTATGTCTTCCATTTATCTTGTAAACCTTCCACCAATGTATATAATAAAAGAAAGAAGAATCATTTGATTACACCGGTCATCTTCTTATTTATTTCTTTTTATTTCTGTTAAAGATTTTTACAATAAAATCTTTAGCCGCTGCCCTTATGGTATCAGAGCAGAAGGGGGTGTTACAGAGAACCAAAAGTACGGGCTTTCACCACTCACCATATATATATATATATATATATATATATATATATACATATTTAATCACATCTCATACACAATATCTTCTGAATAAAAATTTGTCTTATTAATGATTTTTTTTTTTATAATGCCTCGAATATCCTCAGGTATTACATTATCCCCCATTATAAAAATTCTGTCCCAGGAATCATTAAAACAAGGTTACTAAAAAAGATGGGGATAATTTTTCTGCATCTTTTCTTCCAGCTTCCACGTAGCTTTCTCTGTGTTGTGGTTTCTCCATACTACCTTAATAGAAGATATAACTTTATTTCTCAAAGTATGTTCCTTCCTACCGATTATCTGAACAGGAACTTCATCACAGGTTAAGCCTTTCTCCACTTATATAGGTTCATAGGCTATCACATTCTTATAGTCTGGCTTGTACGCTACTTCACCTATCTTCTTCAAAATTTCAAATGTCCTATGAACCTAGGGCTTAGCTTTCTCTTCTATCCAAATCTTATTTTTTCTTTCCAGGGAGATACTTTTAAAAACACATAACTTCTTACTTCAAAATCTCTACGTTGCCTATGGAGGTCTGTATATTTTTTTTGTCGATCTTGGGCTGCTACTAATTTAGCTCTTATCACCTTGACAATTTCTGTCGTTTGCTGAATTAATTATGGTCCTAAAAGTTGACGTTCGTCTATCTCATCCTAACATAATGGCGTTCTGCACATTCTCCCACACAAGGCTTCATATGGCGGCATGTCAATACTCGCATGATAACTATTATTCTACGCAAACTCTACTAAAGGTTGGTCATCCTAATTTCCTTTGAAATTCATAATATAGGCTCTTAACATACATTCTAATGTTTGAATAGTCCTTTCGCTTTGTCTGTCGGTCTGAGAATGATACGATGTACTCAACCTCAGATGTGTTCCCATTCTTTCTTGAAAACTCCTCCAAAAATTTAACATGAAGCACGAATCCCGATCTGACACAATCGATACCGGCACTCCATACCTTGAAACAACTTTCTTGATGTACAACTTAGCCAACTAATCGTTAACAACATAATTTAAATTAAACGAAACAATAAAACAGCTACTTCTTGGCTTTCCTTTTACCCTCGTCCTTCTTAGAACCTTCCGAGAACTCAAGCTTAGCTGAAAGTTTAGTTTTAAGCAAATGTGAGTAGCAATTGGTTCAACTAGTATATAAAAGGGTTTAAAGCATTTTAATTAGGAATAATGATATCGTCTATGATGATCTTGACAACTGAACCTCAATTGAGGATAAAAGATGTATAGGCATTTACTTTATAATTCAAGACTTAAGAATTAGCATGCTGATCGTCAAGTGACCTTGAACTTCGTTACGATTATTGACATTATGAAAAGGATGACAATAACCAATAGTCATAAGACCAATATCATTAAGACTATTAATAATTTATATAGCAATTGATAATAACCAAAGATGTGTATTTTGGGGATCAACCCATCGTACGAATATATTATGCACAATATAAAATATTTAGCGACGCAACCACGCCATATATGAATTATATCCAAAATTATAGTTTTAAGCCCCTACTATGAGGGTTGTTCATTTCAGTTTTAAAAGATACCGCACCAGTACAATATGGTTTGATTTAGCATTAAAAATCATAGAATTCCATTTATCATGGCATTAATTGATCTTGCTAAATAATGGCTTAGACCCGTATTTCATAACAGTCATGTATAAGGACTTTAAAACGTAAAGTCGGTTCAATAATTAAAATACTTTTGAAATGCACGTGAGTGCGATCATGGCATATAGATATTTGAAATCAAAATATTTGTACGGAATAATAAAGTGTGCATAAGTAAAGGAAACTTGCCTCGGTTGTCGTTTACGCTTAACGTTAACACTTTGTTTCGTCTAACGCTTACATAGTTAAAAATGTCGGCTCACTCATTAGTTTTAGATCATAACGTCAATCTTCATCATTAATCTAAGATACGTGAGAGTTTTAACGCACTAGTTCGATTCATACCTATCATATAACCTTACTATTACACATTTCTATCTCGGTTACCAATCACATAACATATCGCTTTTTTCTTTTAACTAAAATGTATCCGTTTACAAAGCTAGCATCATTACACATACATGCTTACACATAACACGTATCAAGTAGATTAGGCATTCATGGCATAGGTCCATGCATCTAAGCTCAAGTCATGTCGTTTTACTTTAAACGCTACCCAATTTAGGTTCATTATATTCATTCCTTTTATCTTAGACTCAATCTACATGTTATAACAATCATGTAATTCAACTAGATCACATATAGGCATGTATGACAACCACATATCAAAACATGAAAATTTTCATAACCTGAAAACAGAAAGGTCAAGCACAGTTGCGCTAGGTTCACCGCACGCTCCCCTGCTCCGTAGGTGCGCTCCACATGAAAAATCTGATAGAAGGTTTGGGTGCAGCTGTACTCATAATGACCGCAGGTGCGCTCCAATACAAAAGTTCAGACAGAACATATGGGCGCAGTTGCGCTCAGCCCAGATTCTAGAATTTTTGCAGATTTTCTAACTTTTGATGTTCTAAAGCATACAAGCAACCTTAGATTATTTATACATTTCATGGAACTCCATATTCCTTGACTTCTAGCATGCATTTCTTAACTTAATTCCATTACAAAGCATGCTTGACATTTTAAGTTTTTGAAAACCTTTTTTCATACCACATAGCACATCACTTGGGTCTTGTCAGCGCAACATGTTTCATTGATAATCACTTAATAGGCATATATGACTACCATGGAGCTTTGAAAGGTCATTTTGGCATGCTAGGGTCTTAACACATATATGACCATTTGTTAGTTTTGGAAAACATGTACTTACATGGTAAAACATTGAAATATGTTGCAAAAAAGACTTCCATTAACATCTATCATACATGCATAATCTCCTAGTTAAACATATATGCACATATACCTCATTGGCATAAATCATCCTCAATACCTCAATACAATAATACTACACTCATAAGAGCACAAGCATAAATTCCATGGATTCACATAACACCCATAATATATTCAGTAAATCATTTGTTTTGAAAATCACTCTTTAAATAACAACATTTAGAAGAACATTTTTACTAAGAACTTTTATCAAGCACCTAACATGCATGCATTGATCTATATAACACATTTCATACATATAAACACATATAACACATAAACTCCAGCCATATCATCCACCTTATATCATCGGGTCCTTTATGACCCCCAATTCACAGCAACTCCCACAACACAAATATCATAATTCAAGAATCAAAGCACTAAGTTCCAACTTATCTATAGGTAGGAGAGTAGGAAGTTGATATACCTTACGATAACTATGAGATGAAGTACTTGCTCTGGGTTATCTAGAACTAGTGATGGCTGGAAGGTTCCTCCTTACTGTTGGAGCTTCTATTTCCCCTCAATAGACTTTCCTTTTAGCTTTCTTCTTGCTTAACAAAACAGGTGACGCTTTAGATAAAGAGGGTGGTGATATAGGAGTATACTCCTTCATCTCAGCTAGAATAATCATAACCTAAAGCCCTAATAACCAGCCCTCAATAGGACTCCATTGTTGTAACCTAGAGCAGCCAACACCTCTGCCAAATGCTCTCTTAGAGCTGCCTGAAACATACCTCATGGGCAGTCAAAAAGCTTAGCTCAATTGCTAGCAAATGATGAAGGTTCATATGAAGACTTGTTATTGATTTTGTCCCAAAATGAAAGTCCCAGCTAATACTTCTATGCTTAATTAATTTAAGTAAATTGGGATGCTAAATTCTTTTAACCTTTGGGTCAATGATTGGGCCTCCTTTGTACAAAACTAATGAGACTTATTAACAAGTGGAGTGGGTTGCTCTAACATCAAGTTGGGTCAAGGTTTTGGGTTTAGTTAAATTCAACATTGGTTATTAGTGGAGCACTAAGGTTGGGCTGCCCCACATCAAGTTTAGGCTTACACATCAAATGATACCCAAACCCATTAATTTACTAACTTGGGTCAAATTAATTATTGGACCTTTCTCCCATAATTCTAATTAATCACTTTAATTAGTTAATTATCATCATAAAATACCCAAATCAAGTTCAATCTTTGAATTGGTTAATTAAATTATAACCCATGTACATAAATAATTTAAATCACGAGGTCACATTTTGCTCCCTAATTAAATCAATTAATTTAATTCATTGGTTACGAATTAACGTAACGTATTAATTGCAATCATCACGTAACGTTCTTAATTTAAACTCATGTATACACACACACAGACACACACACACACACACACACACACACACCACATAAGTGTTCAAAATAAGTTTGCATAATTTTATTCCACAAAAAAAAAAAAAAAAAAAAAATTACGCAGCAAATTTCTCGGTCATTACATCATCCCCCCTTATAAGGATTTCTTCCACGGAATCATAGGCACAAGGTTACACAAAGAGATGGGGATAATCTTTTTGCATCTTTTCCTCAAGTTTCCACGTTATTTTCTCAGCATTGCGATTCCTCCAAACTACCTTTATATAAGGTATTACCTTATTTTTCAAAACTTGTTATTTCCTATCAATTATCTGAATTGGAACTTCTTCATAGGTCAAATCCTTTTCAAATTGGATAGGTTTATATTCTATTACATGATTGTAGTTGTAACGACCCCGAAATTTGACAAACCTTATTACCTTACATTTCATAATTATTATACATTATTTTCTTAATGTCCAAACTTCGGTCCGTTAATAAATCTTTAATTACCTTATTTAGTCCTTTAATGGACTTTAAATCATCAATTATCAAATTTTTCTGTATAAATTTTTCTCTTTTTTCAATCATTGTATTAAAGTATTTGGATATTTAAAATTTTAATATCTCGATCCTAGTCCCTAGATCGCAACCTTTACTTTTTCTTTCTATTACAAGTATCATAAAGCTTAACATTCGAAATTTAATATTAGTCATATTCATACAAATGTTCTTTGTCTCATAATTCATAATTAGACATATAATAGTCTCTATAGTAACAATTATCTTGAACAATTACAGTTCACAATGTAACTATATTAGTCCTATTAGGACCCAATTTATATGTACATACAACACATTAATATAATATGATATTCTTGAAATTCATTTTTTTACCTGCAAAAGTTTATATTATGAAAGTAATGAGCACAACGGCTTAGTAAGTTCAACAGTTTACACCTTTCATGCTTCACGTAGCACATAACATAACATGCTCTGTGTGTGTCATACATCATGTGCAGTGTTTCTACTAAAGCAATATATCTCATATGTCTCATATCTAATTCAGATTAGCAATTTCGTAAAGCCAACATTAATCAATTCACATATATTCACGTCATTGCACAAAGTACACATTGTGGTCATATTATTCACAGATCACATAACACATAATTTCTATACGCATTTGAACAAAGTAAACATATAACGTCATATGACAATTAAAATCAAGTACTGAAGAACTTGCCTTGACGTCCAATTATTAAATTGGTAGCTCAAAACCCTATCTCGAACAACCTATGACCATAAAATAATTAATTAATAATTATTTCTCCTCTTATGATATTAATTTAATAAATTAATATCATCTCCGGGCCAATTATCAAATAATATGGTTAATTATATTAATCTCGTCCCTTAATATATTAATTTAACTTAATATAATATGGTTAATTATATTAATCTCATCCCTTAATATATTAATTTAACTTAATATAAAACACATTCAATGTGGACAACCCGGCTCGTCGGATAAAATTTAACGTATTTGGTTGTCCAGATTTTCATTTAACTATTTTCTAAATTTTAAACTTACCAGATTAATATTTAAAATATTTAAATATTAATCCCCAATATTTAATATTTTTACAAAAATATTAAATTTAATGCCTAAATATCATTTCTATAATTTTAGTATATTTTTTTTATAATTTTTAAACATTTATTTAATTAAAAATCAAGTTTTGGGGGTATTTTGGTAATTTCTGCAACCCTAGGACACACTGGTCATTTTCTGAAAAGGTTAGGGGCACTTTCATAATTTACTGAGGCCAAGGGACACGCTCGGTATTTTATGAAAAGGTCAGGGGCATGGTGGTAATTTTCAGCGTTGCTGGCCGCCGCGCGTTGTGCGCGACCTTGCCCCCCTTTCCCCAAACGGCGTCGTTTTCTCACGCCTGTCCCAGAAGTCTCCGTGCATGGGGCGGCTCCCTTTATCCGCGTGCCCGAAACGTCGCTGTTTTGGTCCGCGCTTGGAAAAACTATGGCTGCCGCGCAATGCGCGGACAGCTCTGAAAAATTTCTTCTTCTCTTTCGCAAACAGTAGCCAACCCAAGCAAAATTTACACCATTTTTGATCAAATTTTTCCCAACATAATAATTCTAAAAATCATGTAATCCATAACTATACATCCAAAAATTATTTGGAATAACTATTCTAATTATTTACAAATTTTTCACAAATTTATTTTACCACCAAAATACTAATATAATTCAAACAAAATAATTTTTATACCTCCCCAAAGCTTGTAATCCTTCTTTTGAAGCTTGTTATACCCTTGATGGCACTAAATCTTTTCTCTCCTTGATGGCTATGGTAGTCTTGGGTGGCATAGTGGTGGTGTCGGGTGGAGGGACTAGAGATAAGAGTTTGTTTTGTTTTATTGCTTTTGTTGGTTTATTCATTTTCCTTCTGTTTAATTAACCAACAAGACTTAACCAATTTAGAAAAATAATACACTTCCACCGCCTCTCTCTCACGCAACCGACTTTTCCCCTCTCGGATGTTTCACAAAACATGCATAATTAATTATTTTAATACATTACGTATTTATTTCGTGTAATAAATATTTTACATAATATATGTAAGATATTTATTTTAATTCACCAAAATTCATAACATGATTTATAAATAATATTTAGACATTTTTCAGGTATTTTACTTGACAAATTTTGTACACGCATAATGACATGCATGTAATTATATGAGGTATTTAATACCTCCAAAATTCATAAAATAATTCTTATAACTTATAAAAATTATTTTTCATACTTTTTCACTTCGTTACTTGGACAACATGTTACACTAACATGTTCACGTTTCTAAAATATTATTCCCCCATAAAAATCATAACAATTACATTATACATAAACATAATTTTTAATAAATTAAAACTTTCTTTTTTTCTCATTTATTTTCCATTTCTTTACTATTTAGCACACTTTAAATATCCAACCTATAATAAAATATTGTATCACTTGTACAATTATATTTTCTTTCTTAATTAATGTACTTTTCTTATATAAATTATATAATCATTTTTATATAATTTATATAATTATATTTCCTTACTATTTACATTAACTTTCCTTATATAAATTATATAATTTATTATTATATAATTACTTTTATTCTTAATTAATTTCTAAATTTCCTCCATAATTATTGATTAAATCTAAAATTAACAATTACCATTTTACTAACTCCCTCATTAACTTTTCATTTAAATTCGAATTAATTTAATTATTAATCCCTTAATTTCCTAATCAATAGAATTTATAATTATAACAATTAACCATGCACACATATATATACAAATGTATATATATACATATCTAATTCATATACCTCACATTACCACATAACACCATTTAAATAATAATTTCTGCACCTCAATAATAATTTAATTGTACAATTTTATTGTACCATTACATGAAATTTCTTTTATTCTTCATAAGTTATTTTTAAACAATTTATTTACTTTTCAATTATTTTAATTCAACACAATTTTATTACCATCTCTGTATAGTTTTAATTTACCAATTAAATCCCATTACACACTTTAAATCACATAAAATATATCAATCATAAATAATTCAAACAACCTTGATAATTTTGTTAATTAAATTCTTATTTAATTTTATTAAAGAAATCCCGAAAATTTGGGTCCTCACGGTAGTCTTATTTATAAGGTCGCAGAACTAACACGTGGAAAACATTGTGGATGTGCTCCAATTTTGAAGGCAAAGCTATTTTCTAAGCTACCTCCCTTATCTTTCTTAACACTTCAAAAGGTCTTATGAATCTTGGACTAGGCTTCCCTTTCTTCCCAAATCTTATCTTCTGTGAGGATCCGAATTTCCAGAATTTCTTTAATAATATTAAATGAGAATTTAATTGATAAAATTATCAAAGTTGTTTAAATTATTTATGATATAAGTGATTTAAAGTGTGTGAAGGAATTTAATTGGTAAATTAAATATGTACCAAGATGGTGATGAATTGTCTTAATTTAAAATAATTGGAAAGTAAAGAAATTGTTTAAAAACAATTTATGAAGAATAAGAGAAATTTCTTGTAATGACACAATGAAATTATTATGGAAATACGAAAATTATATTTAAATGGTGTTATGTGCTAATGTGAAATATATGATTTAGATATGTATATATATATATATATATATATATATATATATATATATATATATATATATATATATAGTTGTATATATATAAATGTGCATATTTAATTGATAATTATAAATTTTATTAATTATGGAAATTAATGGATTAATAATTAAATTAATCCAAAAATTTATGAAAAGTTAATGAGGAAGTTAGTAAAATTAGAAATATTGATTATATAATTAATCAATAATTATGATGGAAGTTTGGAAATTAATAAAGAAGAAAAGTAATTATATAATAAATAATTATATAATTTATATAAGGAAATTAAAATAAAGTACGAGGAAAATAATGATTATATAAATTATATAGGAATAATTATATAAGAAGATTAAGTTGAATAAGGTTGGAAGAAATTTTATTAATTGTATTGGTGTAAAATGGAAATTATGTAATGAGAAAGTAATTATATAATAAATTATATAATTTATATAAGAAAAGTTAGTGTAAATTGTAAAGAAATGAAAATAAACTAGAAAAATGAATGTTTTAAGTTATTAAAAATTATGGTTATGTATAATGGAATTTTTATGATTTTTATGAGGAATAATATTTCGGAAACGTGAACATGTTAACGTAACATGTTGTCCAAATAATGAAGTGGAAAATTGTGAAAAATAATTTTTATATGTTATATGAATTATTTTATGATTTTTGGAGGTATAAATTACCCCATATAATTACATGCATGTCGTTATGCGTGTACAAAATTTGTCAAGTAAAGTAACGAAAAAGGTATTAATATTATTCATAAATCATAATATGAATTTTTGTGAATTAAAATAAATATTTTATATATATTATATAAAATATTTATTACACGTAATAATTACATAATGTATTAGAAAAAAAATAATTATGCATGAATTTGGAAATTTCGAGAAGGCTAAAGTCGGTTGCATGCGTGAGAGTCGGTGGACTCTTTATATTTTCCAAGTTGGTTAAATTTGTGGGTATTAAAAAGTAAAGGCAATGCAAGTAAAGGAAAGGAAAACAAAAGAAAATAAAAAGCAGAAAAACAATAAACACTCTCCACTTCTCCTTCTTCCACCTGACACCACCACCATGCCACCCAAGACCACCATAGCCACCACCAAGGAGAGGAAATAACAAGCTTCAAGGAAGAATTTTCAAAGCTTTGGAAGGTATAAATCTTTGTTTTTAGTTTATTTTTTGTAATTATGGTGATAAAATAAATTTATGGAAAATTAGTAGATAATTAGAATAATTATTCGAAATTAATTTTTAGATGTATATCTATGAATTATATAATTTTTGGAATATTTTTGTTGTGAAATTGAGGAACAAAAATAGTTAAATTTGGTTGTGGTTTGCTACTGTTGCTGCGAAAAGAAGAAGAAGAAGAAAAAAAAAGGTTGACACGCATGGCGCGACAGCCATTTTTTTTTCGAACGCGGCTTGAAACGACGCCGTTTTGGGGCGTGCGGAAGAAGCAGCCGCGCAATGCGCGAAGGCTTCTGGAAACGTCACCGTTTTGGCGTCGGAAGCGACGGGCCGCGCGCAATACGCGACCGACGGCAACGCTGGAAATTACCAGCGTGCCCCTGGGCTTTTTCAGAAATACCGACCTTGTCCTTTAACCATGGAAATTACAGAAATGCCCCTGGACTTTCTGAAAAATTCTAGTTGTGTCCTTAAGGGCGCGGAAATTATCAAAATGCCCTCAGAAGTGATTTTTAATTGAAATAAATGTTTAAAAATTGTTTAAAAATCATAAAAAAATACTAAAAATATAGAAATGATGTTTGGGCATTAAATTTAATATTTTTGTAAAAATATTAAATATTGGGGATTAATATTTAAATATTTAAATATTAATCTAATAAGGTTATAATTTAGAAAATGGTTAATCAAAATTTTCGGACAACCAAATATGTTAAATTTTATCCGATGAGCCGCGTTGTCCGTAGTGAAGGCATTAAAGATTAAGTTATATTAATATTTTATGGGACAAAGTTAATATAATTAACAATTGACCTAGTATCCTAAAATAAATCGTCGGATAGGGTTAATTACGATATTGATGATATTAATTAACTAAATTAATATCATGAGAAGATAAATAATTATTATTTGATTATTTTATGATCATAGGTTGATCGAGAAAGGGTTTTGAGCCACTAATTTATAATTGGACGTCAGGCAAGTTCTTCAGTCCTTAAATGTTAAATGTTGACTGTTATGATATGATAATACTTGTTCAAATGCATTCAAATTATGTGTTATGTGATCTGTGGATAATATGACAATTATGTATATTTTGGTGAAATGATGTGAGATATATTGTTATAGTAGAAGCACAACACATGATGTATGACACACACCAAACATATTAAGGTATGTGCTACGTGACGCTTAAACTGTTGAACTTGCTGAGCCGTTGTGCTCATTACTTGCTTAATATACATTTTTACAGGAAAGAAATAAATTTCAAGAATATCAGATTATGTAAAGACGGTTTACCAAGGAAGGTTGTGACTGTTATTATATTTTAATATTATAAATCAATGTGGATAAATTTGACAAGTTACTTTGATATACTATATGTACAGATAAGTGAGATCTGAATATGATGCCTATAGTTAAACTGTGAACTGAAGTTGTTCAACATGAATATTATGATAGAGACTATTATATATATTTGATGATGAATCATGAAACAAAGAATATTTGTATGGATATGAATGATATTAAAATTTGAATGTCGAGCTTTATGATACAAGAAAAGAAAAGAAAAAGTGAAGGTTGCGATCCAGGGACTAGGATCCAGATGTAAGGATTTCAAATATCCAAATATTTTAATACAATGATTGGGAAAAAGAAAAATTTATACCGAAATATTTGGTAATTGTTGATTTTAAAATCAATTATTGGATTAAAAAAGGGATTAAAGATTTATTAACGAACCAAAATTTGGACGTAAAGGAAAATAATGTATAATAAATACAAAATTTAAGGTAAGAATATGGGTCGAATTTCGGGGTCGCTACAGTTCGTATCAGAGCTAGAGGTTATAACCCTTAGGAAAATGATACCTTAGGCTATAACCTAAAGTAAGAAAGAGTACGGTTAGTTGAGTGTTCTGAAAACTCAAGCGTATGGTAAACTCGTGACTCATGATTATATGGTGGAGCCCCTTTAGCGAATGGGCGACTATGGCCTGACTAGGACAAGCTCCTCAACCATATAATTATGGTAAGTTCCTGAGTCCAAATATGTGATAAGTTTGATGAACATGGGAAAATTAAAATAGAAAGATATAAGTTAAGAGATACAATTCTCTAATATGGGTTAAAGTAAAGGAAATATGAAAGATAGCAGATTATAAGAAAGAGATAAAGATGTTAAGAAAGATCTGAGCGAAGGTAAGGAATTGAGAAAATTTATAAGTTTAATTAAAATTGAGTCCATTCATCTGTGCTGAGTTGATTTTCAGGTCTCGGGCTTGGTATCTGTGATTTAGGAAAAATGACTTTGATATTCATCACCAAGGACATTGCAGAGAGGTACTCATCAGTCAATTTACAAAAAGATCTACCTCCCAATTACAAAGAGGTAGTTTCAGAAGGCCATTGAAGAAATTTTGAATCAATCAAGCTTGAGATCATTTACTTGAAGAAGGAAAGCAATGCTGCTTAAGGATTCCATCATTGATTACCATATGCTGTAGCTTGACAGAACTCCTAATAATGTTCTTAAATAAGTGAAACACTTCCTTTGCCACTCATCTTCAGATAATATCCTTTGAATTTAAGTCCTTGGGCTTATCGTAAAGCTTAATGCTGAGCCCGTCGAGTGAATACTTGGATTAGAGACTGATTCCAGCTGCTGACATTTGGTATATAGAAAATCATTTTACACTTTAAAGCATAGATTTCTGTTAGACTTGCTTCTGCTATAAACCTTCTAACCGGTGAGAAGTAATTTTGTTAGTGCTTGGCACAGTGATGCTTCCTTTGAGAAGAATAGGATCCGGTGTCCTTTGGCATCAAGATTTGAACTTCCCAGTTTATTTGAAGGCAGAAATACAAGTTATTGCATTCTTCAAGTGAATCAATTAATTATTCTTATCAACAGAACATCATTTTGATTTCTTCATCTTGCTGCATCAGTTTAATTTAGAAAATTCACTCGATAGATTCCTTGCTGAGATCATCTGAATTTGTCTTAGAAGGATAAATGACAGTGAGCATACAGCATCAGGCAGAGTATCAACAATCAACATTCATATTTGTATCTGCAAGAAAAGACACATTAATTTGTAAGCTTGTTCATAAATAATGGTTCACTTCAATTCTTAAATCCACAATCAGAGTTTTACTAGTGCCATAGGATCTACTCAAAACGTGATCTTTATGTTCGTGAGAACCTGCTCTGATACCAATTGTTAGTTCCCGGAGGCACATAAGTGATCTAGAAAGGAGGGGGGGGGGGGTTGAATAGATCTCCTAAAAACTTTTTACTTAACTTCAAAAAGTTTATTACCAATTAATTCATTTAATCAAGATTCGTTTGCACAGCGGAATATTAGTTTGAAAACTCCCTTTAAAGATTAGTAAAACTTCTCCTTTGAGTTAAGACTGTATTGAAGATAGCCACTTGTCAAGTAAACCAATTTTAGCAGTTATATCTATATCTGTATAAATGACAAAATGTAAATGACTGAATGTAAATAACACCAGAGAGTTTTAAGTGGTTCGGAGATTGAATAACTCATACTCCACTCTTCTACTAGAATGAGTAGGAAATCCACTAAGAATGGTTCATACAGAACCCTTCAAGCACATCCAGCCTAGAAACTCTGGTTCACTAAGAACCCTTCAAACCCAACTGATTTGGCTAGTTTAGTCACTAAGACAAGGACATAACTGCCCTCTTCAAGTCCAGCAGACTTGGCTCCTTTAGTCACTAGGACAAGGACATAACTGCCCTCTTCAAGTCCAACAGACTTGGCTCCTTGCTTGTTGATAGATGTTGAAGTTGCTACTGAGTTGTTCTTTAAGTTCCATTGTCTTTAAATACTCAGTAGCAGGATGTGATCATTCTTGAAATGATATTGAGTTCGACAATGATGCTTGGCTTCTTTAATAAGCTCAATATCTTCTCGTGATCAACCTTTGTGCTGCTAGGCTTTTGTACTTCAGCTCCTTTGGTACTTGATAACTTCTCGAGACGAACTCCTGAGATGATTGTGAAGCTCCTTCCTTTCGGTACTCAGTTGTTTCTTCTTCTCATAGACCGTTTATAGCTTCTCGAGATGGGCTTCTGAGATGACTGTAATGCTCATTCCTTTTGGTACTCAGTTGCTTCCATGTCTGTATCAAGTTGGCGTTTAAGCTCCTCTCTACCACGTGCCTAGCAGCTCTGAGCGCTTCTCTTGTAATAGAGTTATTTCACTCTATGTCTTTCTCAATTCAGTATTAGTGTTCTGGTGGATCGTAGAGTGTTCTTCAGCATATTCATTTTTTTTTTGCTCTACGATCTGTTGTTGTCCACCATCGTCTCTTTTTGTTTTTCAACATCTTTTTTTCGTGAATTATCAAGGCATTTATATCTTTGTGCATATTTTACCGTTGAAAGATCCGCTGGGTTACTTTGGCTTAGTGCAGATCCTTGATATCTTTGATGTTGACTTTCTGTTGCTTGTGTCAGTGCTTTTTCTCTTTTCTAACATGTTCTGATATATCAAACTGTAGCTCAGCTTTTCTCTGAATTTGTAGTCGTTGCACTTTCAGCAAAAATTATTATATTCTTTGCTAATTAATCTTCTGATCCATTAATAAATACATTTCTTGACTTTTAGAACCAGCTGTTCTGATGTATTTAGATATGTCCCATTAGTCTGACTCTATTCACCATTTTCCTGAGCAGTGGGTCCTGACTTATAGTTGTTTAGGCACAATGTCTACTGTGACTCTGACATGCATCTGTTCCTTAACAGCATTTAATCTTTCTCTAATCTGGAAGTGGAATATTCTCTCTTCTCTCGCACCATATTGCAGTTATGTTCATTTACTGCTTCTTATAGTGAATTCGTAGAGTAAGGAGTCGTATGTTTCACTCTACGAATCATACTGAATTGTTGAGTCTTCTTTGCTTGGAATCGCAGAGTCCATTCTACGATCATATAGACTAATCAGATCTAACATAAGATCAACCTAACAGGTTTGATCTTTTCTAACTAAGTCCTTTCGTACATTCTTACATCATTATATATTTTGAAAGGACTTTACAGACTCTGATATACAAATACAACAATGATTCATCCTTAAGCTACTTTGCTTACATCATGCATCTTTTATGCAGAGTGACTCCTATAGAAAGATCAACCTAACATTTCTGATCTTTAAAATCTAAGTCCTTATACACATATATCTTTTAAAAGGACTTTACAACATTTGTGTCGACGCCGGGATTTTCGTTCGTCTCGTTTTTTATTTATTAAAAAATGTCCCTTTCCAATTTTAGCCTTTTGAATTAAATGTGATTTTGAAAAGGGTCGGCTTAGTGTCGACGGGTTTTGAAAGATCGATTTTTTATGAGCCAATTGACCAGAGTCGCCAGTTGGTATATTTGAAATGGATGTACCAACTCATCCGAATTTGTTTTCGTAATCGCTGGCTCATATGTGACTCCGATTAATTGGTCCGCAAACCGAGATTCATAGAGTTCGGGGGCTTGCTTAAGCGAGGGGAAGGTGTTAGGCACCCCCCGACTTCCGTGAAACACGGTTACCGCAATCTTGATATTTTCCTATCCTTTTTAAATCCTAAAATGTGTGGTTTGCGTGTGTGTGCGTGCGTGCCTAGATGAATGTTTGTGGTGCGTTTTGCATAAAAGTTCGCTTTTATTTTTATATGGCAAAAGTGTTATCTGGAAAGTGTTTTGGACGTTCTTTGACCCAAATGACGAGGCTTCGCTTTTTATAAGAAAGATTGATTTTAATTTCGAAAGCGTTGAGGGTTTTTTATTTAGATGTCATTTTAGAAAACAATAGTTTTAAACTTTTGTCAAATAGGAATCGAGACTATACATTGCCTTCTAACAGTTAATATAAATAAATCGAGGGCAACTTATAGAACTCTTTAACCCTATGCACAAAGTTTAATGAAAACATTTATTTATTTGCAAAATCGTTTTTTGTGACGTTTTAAAACCAACTAAAGCCTATTCATCAATTATGGATTAAAGTTTACCAAAACACTTAACCTTTAAACCTCGTGAATCTAATATCCTAAATTTGCTTGATTTTATAAAATCTTCATTATTTGCCTTATTTTGAAAACCATTTTTTCGTGTCGTAAATTAAAACATACATCCCACAACGTGTCGGGGTTATCTACGGGCATGTAAGCCATCCAGACAACCCCAAACACCCACAATCACATATTTTTATTTATCACGGGGCCTTAACCCGATCACGATTGATATCGCGTTAAGGCCCGATATTACAAATACATCGCCATGGACCCTATGCCACGATTACATACACCCAAAACGTCCATCATCGGGGTTCGATCACGAGGATCTCCCCCCTAGGCTCACAATCATCCCATCACAACACAACCAATACTAAACAAATCTAACAAGATCTAGACATTGGCTATCACATTATATAACCCAAATATCGCCCAAATCAACATTACACATTACTTATCACCATAACGAACGAACAAATCACCGTACGGATGTCATCGGGGTGTTAGGAGGAGTTACTTTCCGATGGAAACCTCACTAACAACCCCTAATCCACGGATCGTTACCAATATATCACAATAAACTAAATCAAATAAACCCAAATCACAACATTACACTAATAATAACACAAAAAGAAACCCAAGAACACACTCCTCTTTCACCTTGCAACAATCCAAATGAAGCTTTATATTCCACGAAGTGAGCCTAACCACAAGAGTATACAACTATCTAGCAAAATAACATGAAAATCTACTTCATACAAGCCAAACCCGAGCTATTCTCTCTCTCCCTCGCGTCTTTCTCTCTCTCTTTTTCTTTTTTTTTCTTCTCCTCTTCTTCTCGGGTGGAAAATGGCCGCATATAGGCTTCAGCAGGCAGCCGCAGATGCATCTGCGGCTGGCCGCAGATGCATCTGCGGCTGCCTGCTGTGGCCGCCTGGCCGCCGCCTCGGCTGCCGTGTGCCGTTCTCGAGCCTCGTGCCTGTCACTTCTGTCGGTGGCAGCGGTTGCATTCGCGGCCGTCCGACTTGCTTTTTTGATTTTCGTGCCACGCGGTCTTAATTCGCCAATTTCCGCGGTATTATTTTGTAAGGCTGTATTTTTGCAGTCCGGAAATCCCTGGAAAACGTGCCATATTGTTCTGGGAGGCCAGTTCGGAGGGCCGCGACTTGATATGGAATTTGATAATTATGCTTGGCTTCCAGGGGGCGCTGCCCCCTTTCCACCCCCGCCAGCTCACCGGCGAGCTGGGCAGCCGCTCGCTCACCGGGGAGCGAGACCCCCGAACATTGTAAGCGGAGTGGCCATCAGTCGTCTTTTGTGGTTGGCTCAGGCTTTTCTGGATCCATTGTTCGCCCTGCCTCAAGTGATCGGATTCTCGTTGTCCGTGGTGGCGGCTTTGATCGTAAATCGCTAGGGTGGCTTGGTGTTGGGGTCCACCTTTCTTTCCGCATGTCAGGTCAAATGACGTTTTTGCCCTCCTGCCAGGATTAGTAGAGAAGTGCAAAATTTGGGTGTCTACAGCTGCCCCTCTTTATCATGTCTATGGAATGAAATATGAAATGGACATGATAAAGAAGTAGGCACCCGATGCATGAAAATGCCAAATATATATTTAACGATGCCGCACATGCGTTCAGATGATGCGATGTCACATTCAATATGTTCATGTAGAGGTTATTTTCAAAGTTACGAATGAACATTGCCCGGGTCTCGTCTCCGGCGGTCGTTATGAAGAGTCAGGTATCGTTTATGACTGGTCGTTTTGGAATTGGTCAGGTATCGTATCTGACGGGTCATTTTTTGAATTGGTCAGGTATCGTATCTGACGGTTGGTTTTTCAATTTGGTCAGGTATCGTATCTGACGGGTCGTTTTTCAATGGGTCAGGTCTCGTATCTGACGGGTCGCCTTTCAATTGGTCAGGTCTCATACCTGACGGGTCGCTTTTCAATTGGTCAGGTCTCGTATCTGACATGTCGTTTTTCAATTGGTCAGGTCTCGTATCTGACGGGTCGTTTTTCAATTGGTCAGGTCTCGTATCTGACGGGTTGTTTTTCAATTGGTCAGGTCTCGTATCTGACCGGTCGTTTTTCAATTGGTCAGGTCTCGTATCTGACGGGTCGTTTTTCAATTGGTCAGGTCTCGTATCTGACATGTCGTTTTTCAATTGGTCAGGTCTCGTATCTGACGGGTTGTTTTTCCATTGGTCAGGTCTCGTATCTGACCGGTCGTTTTTTCCTGGTCAGGTCTCGTATCTGACGGGTCGCTTTTCAATTGGTCAGGTCTCGTATCTGACGGGTCGTTTTTCAATTGGTCAGGTCTCGTATCTGACATGTCGTTTTTCAATTGGTCAGGTCTCGTATCTGACGGGTTGTTTTTCCATTGGTCAGGTCTCGTATCTGACCGGTCGTTTTTTCCATTGGTCAGGTCTCGTATCTGACGGGTCGTTTTTCAATTGGTCAGGTCTCGTATCTGACCGGTCGTTTTTCAATTGGTCAGGTCTCGTATCTGACGGGTCGTTTTTCAATTGGTCAGGTCTCGTATCTGACATGTCGTTTTTCAATTGGTCAGGTCTCGTATCTGACGGGTTGTTTTTCCATTGGTCAGGTCTCGTATCTGACGGGTCGCTTTTCAATTGGTCAGGTCTCGTATCTGACGGGTCGTTTTTTATTGGTCATGGGGTTCTAAAATCTTGTATTTTATCACGTGACACGCTACATGTTGACTCGAGGTAACAAAAGGGGGGCAAAAGGGTCACCGAGACCAGCCGCAGATGCATCTGCGGTATCTGCGGCTGGGATCGGTCCCTATTTCAGATCGTGATGGGTCACGATCTGTCACTTTCTTCACTTTTCTTCCTCTCGTTTTCGGTTTTCTTCGTCCCCTACTCGGCTTTTTCGTCTTTTGGGCAACTTTTGGCAAAATCTGCTCCGATTAGATCAGTTTACGCGCTTTGGGTAACGTTTTAACTCCTTTTTCTTTGATTTTCGCTTTCATTTGGTTATGTATTTACTTGTTTAAATGTTTTAATCTTAGCAATGCATGCCTCTTATGAGATATTTATGTTAGACGTAGCATAAAAATACTGGGTCTTGCAATCATGCTCTATTATTTTGAAAATTCCATTGTTTTAATCATTTTATGCTCATGATGCATTATTTTGCTTGCATTTGGGATTTGTTGGTTGTCTGACTTGGTTAAACATGCCTGATCGTGCATGGGATGTCCATTTTACAAACGAAACTCTGTCGAAATTTCGGAAAATCTAGCGCACCCCTAGGGATTTGTTTATGCATTTTTTTATTCATAAATATGTTACGCTGCCCTATGATTTTTAGCAACATGCAATAATATTTTCTTGAAAGATAACGAGCTAAGGGTGTACCTCCTTTTCGTGATGCCGTTTCAGTCATGGATTCTGATGCTCCCAGTGGTTCCTCAGTGCCCCGGGTTGCTGGTGTCCGCCGTCGTAGAGCGGCTGCCTCGGTTCCCGCTCCAGTTTTGACTCGTCATTCCCGTAGACTGGCAGAGTCCATTATTCGCCCCGCTCTCCCTGCTGTCGATGAGGATGCCCCAGCTGAGGCAGCGGCGGGCCCTTCTGGCACAGCGGCTCCTCCACCCACGCGTCGGACCTTACCGGGGGCCCACGCCAGGATACCGGACTTGCTTGGTCCTGATCTCAGCAGTCACCCCTCAGCCTACCTTGCAGCTAACGAGGTATATCCATCGTCTAAGTTCGATTTAAATCCTCATGGTTACCATGCCTAACTTTTGATGGCTGTCACAGGTTCCTGAATTTACCCAACCTCGGGGTAACTGGTTCAGCATCTACCCTCTTTATCACGCGCTGCATCCCGATTACAGGGGAATGGTGGATTCTTGGGGGTTCAGGCATTTCTTTACCATTGCCCCTCGCCGGTGTCCGTGGGGTTACATGAGGGCCTTATCTGAGCGTTGGTTTCACCAGACACAGTCTCTTCATCTTCTGGATTGTGAGTTGCTGCTGACCCCATTAGACTGGCGTTATATCACTGGGATGGAGTTCTCTGGACCCCGGGTTCCCTTGGAGTCGGACATTACCCCCGCTGCTGTTCGCTCTTTGTTGGGTTTTAGTCCTCAGGAGAAAGTCTTTAAGGCCCGCAGCATCCGATCCGGTGCACTGGCCGTGGATGCCATCGGAGGGGTTCTCTCTGAGTCGTTTCCCGCGGACCGATCCGCTCGTGACTTCCTGCTTCGGCGCTTATTTTTGACCATTATGAGGGGCTGTTTTCTGGGGAACAACTCCTCGACTATTCACTTCAGTATCGTTGGAGCTACCCGGGATGTTGATCGGATTGGCGATTATGATTGGGGCTCTTTCACCTTTGCTTATTTCCTTCATGGTCTTCGCCTTCGCTCAGAGGGCCAGACTGATGCTTGGCTGGGGTTTTATCCCTTTTTGCTGGTAAGTCATATTCATTGTGCCGCTTTTCACTTTGTTTCATTCCTTTGTCGTCCCTGGTATTTATGTCTCTCTTTTTTGTTTATCAGTTTTGGGCTTATGAGCGGCTGCCCTGCTTGCGGCCAGTTACTACCCTCGGTCCGGAGACTTATCCCAGGGGTCGTCGATGGCACCATAGCACTCTTGCGGAGACCCCCGTGTCAGACAGCTTTGCTCATTGTCGGCTGCAGTTAGAGCTGATCTCGTCCGCGGATGTGACCTGGGTTCCCTACACGGCGGATCACTTGGCGGCTGGACTTGCTGGTGGCTATGCTGCGGATCTGGAGCTGGCCTTGTCCACCCGTCGTATTCCTTTTCTGACCTATGGTGGATGGGAGCTGTATCTGGGGGAGCGTGCCATCAGATGTGTTACTGGGGAGGCTCGTGTCCCTTTTGCCCCTCCCTCACAGAGATTTTGGTTCGCGGATGCCCACCTTCCCGAGGCTCTGATAGCCGGGGAGGACGGATATATGCTGTCGGCTGGTCCTCATACGAACGAGAGCTTCAGTGCCTGGTGGAGACCCCGCACTATCGGACCTCAGACTCGTGCCACTTTCTTCCTCGGAGACCTGGTTCACGGGTCGGTGATGATGGCAGATTGGATGGAGTGTGTCCGTGTCCCCACCCATTCGGACCAGATTGCGTCTCTTACTCGGCAGGTGGATCAGCTATCTCTTTTTGTTCGGAGCTTGGGCCGAGATCCGGAGGAGGCTTATGTCGCGGACCCGCACGGATCTGATTTTGGCTCGGCCCCCGGCCCATCGGATGCCCCAATGCCGTTCTATTCCTGCCCAGACCTGAACTGTGAGGGTGAAGCTTCTCTTCCCCCGGATTTGCCGGTAGATCAGTTTGAGGATGATGCCTTCATTGACGGCATAGATTTTACTGATTAGACCTTGATAGGCTAGGACCTCTGTATTTAAGCCTGTTCGTTTTATTATCATTTCTCATTTCATGGATTATGTACAGACTTATTTTTATTTTATGCACAATCATTCACTTTTGATGATCCATTCATTCCATTATAGCCTGTATGATGCATGATTTGTTATATAAAGGAAAAATTGACCCCTGTATAGTCTTTTGATACTGCTTTTTACAGATGTCATCCCTGGACGTGGTTCGCGTGGACCCTCACGCCCCCTCAGGGATTATTGGCAGGCTCTTCTTATGGCTGGATAGTTTGCTACCCTCCGACCGAATCATCGCAGCGGGTCTTTTGGGACACTCCTTGGCTCTACTATCATTTCAGGTGCCGCCGGGCTTTGTTGATGGCATTCTCAGTTGTTGGATCCCGGACAGACATGTTTTCAGGTTTGGGTTGGAGTATCTAACTCCCACCCTTGAGGAGTATGCTCGCTTTACCGGTTTATCTGTGAATGGTCCCTGCGCCCGGGTTACTTCAGGCCATATGCGCCGTCAGTTTCTGACTTTCACGGGATTACGGAGGACAGTCCTGTTATCTGTGATCTCCTCGAGCCATCTTGTTCCCCTATCCTTCCTGGTTGACAGATTTGGCTCGGTGGATAGCTTCTCTCGGTTTTTCAGTGATTTTTCAGTATCTGAAGAGCGCTGGGGCGCTTTGAGAGTGGATGTTTTGATGGCTTGTGTCGTATCAGTTCTGTACATGCCCGCAGGGGACGACCTCATGGATATGCGGGTTATCGTAGCGGTGCAGGCTCTCCAGGAGGACCATACCATTCTTCCCATGATATTAGCAGAGACTTACCTGTCGGCCTCCTATTGTCATTCCTTCTCTGGTCGCATATTTAGGGGAAGTTCCATTTTGTTGTATGTATGGTTCATGAGCCACCTCAGACCCATCGGGCAGTTTCGTCGACACGGGTTCTGTTTCAGCCACAGCCTGGCCATGCAGTTCTCATTCCGTCCCCGTCGATGCACGGATACCGCTTCATGGAGGGAGTTCTTATCGGCCATTGAGGAGCCTTTCCATCCTCTGATTTATTCGGGCTATTGCTCTTTCCAGAGTTTCTTGACTCATGTGCCCCCTTTTGATTTCCTCCCTCTTCCGGGCTTGAGAGGGGTGACGACTTATCATCCCTTAGCTGTCATGGGGCAGTTTGACCAGATGCAGGATCTCCATCTCTTTGCGGGAGCAGCTGACTACCGATTTCTCATATCGCCCCAGACAGAGAGGGAGCTACTGAGGGTGTACGATCTTTGGTCACACAGGGTCTCGGCCGAGTTCGGGGATAGTCATTCTGGTCAGACGCCCTCTTATCTGCTATGGTTGCACGGAGATCCTGAGATGGCAGACTTTGACCCGATCGCGGTATTGGATGGTTCCCGAGGACTTTTCCCAGGTGAGACTAGTTCAGATGCTATCATTCCTCCGGAGGTTTCAGGATTAGCGCCCATATCTAGTGTTGAGGAGGTTTCCACTTCGATTCATGCCCATTCCTTTGACTCGACTGATCGGATCCAAAGATTGACGATGGAGGGTACCCGGCTCCGGTCCGTTTTGAGTGCCACTGAGACTGAGTGCCACTGAGGGTACCCGGCTCCGGTCCGCTGTACTAGCCCGGGATGCCGCCCTTTCCGCTAGAGATAGCATCGTAGAGCAGGCCCGGGTCATCATGGATGGCCATTCTACGACTGTTACCAGTGCTGCTGCTCTTTTGACTCGGATTAACATGATAGGACAGCAGATTGCGGATGAGCCGGAGGTTCACGAGGCCTCGGCTATTCTGTCCGTCCTGCTCCAGCTGGTCTCTGACCTGTAGATGATTTTAGTCCCTGCACAGACTATGTCAGTTTTATCACTTTTATTTAAAAGACAGACTTGTAAGCAAAATGTTTTGTATATATAGAGAAATATTTATGGTTTTAGTCATTTCCCTTTTTGATGCATCGTCGCCCTCCATTGGATCCTCATTTTATCCAGCCGATTATGATTTCGATATATCGCCTTATTTCTTTTCTCAAGTCTTGATTGGAACTTCACAGATATTGCCGCATGCCCCTCTGATTTCATCGAAGTGAGTCTTGGACTTTGGGCTAATTATGTGGCTAGGTTTGGGTAAGTTTTGGAGGGTATAGGATTTCTGGAAGTGGTTTTGGTATAGGGACAAGGTTTGTGGTTAGGTTTGGGTAAGTTTTGGAATGTGTAGGATTTCGGGATTTTCTGGAAGTGGTTTTGGTATAGGGACAAGGTTTGTGGTTAGGTTTGGGTAAGTTTTGGAATGTGTAGGATTTCGGGATTTTCTGGAAGTGGTTTTGGTAGAGGGACGAAGTTTATTATTTTGTGTAGAACGGACCGTGCCATGATGGCTGCCTACGTACTCCCACAAGGTCAGGAGATCAGGTCCTACGTAGTTCGAGTTACAAGGGAGATAGAAAGAATTTTTTTTTTTTTTTTTTTTTTTTTTTTTTTTTTTTTTTAAGCGTAGAATCGTTTCACAGAGTCGGAATTCAGGGGCTGCGAAAATACCTCACCATCCATTTCCTGTAGGATGAGGGCCCCTCCAGATAGAACCTTTTTGATCACAAAGGGCCCTTCCCAATTGGGAGCGAATTTCCCTTTGGCTTCGTCTTGACAGGGCATGACCCTCTTTAGAACTAAATCATTCTCTTTGAACTTTCGGGACCGAATCTTTTTGTCGTATGATCGAGAGATACGTTGCTGATACAACTGACCGTGTAATACAGCCGCCACCCTTTTTTCATCTATCAAGGCTAACTGGTCGTATCGACTTTGTATCCAATCCCCCTCGTCAATCCGAGCATCGAGCAAAATCCGGAGGGATGCCATCTCCATTTCCACCGGCAAAACGGCCTCCATCCCATATACCAAGGCGTAAGGGGTTGCTCCTGTGGACGTTCGCACTGATGTCCGGTATGCAAACAATGTGAGGGGCAGCAAATCCGGCCATCCCCGATGATTGGCAGACATTCTCGCCATGATTCTCTTTATATTCTTATTTGCCGCCTCCACGGCCCCATTCATTTTGGGTCTATAAATGACAGAATTGAGATGCTTGATCTTGAATTGGGCGCATAACTCCTTCATAAGGGCATTGTTCAGATTCTTGGCATTGTCGGACACCAAGATTTCAGGCTGTCCGTACCGGCAAATGACATTGTTCCTGATGAAACTGACTATGACTTCCTGCGTTACTTTGGGGAACGAAGCTGCTTCCACCCATTTTGTGAAATAGTCGATCATGACGAAAATGAATCGGTGGCCGTTGCTCGCTTTGGGTTCCACGGGTCCGATAACATCCATACCCCACATGGAGAAAGGCCAAGGGGAAGTCAGACAATGTAGTTCATTAGGAGGCGCATGCATCACATTACCGTGTGCTTGGCATTGGAAACATCGCCTGACATGATCGTCACAGTCAGCCTTAATTGACAGCCAGAAATGCCCCGTCCTCAGAATTTTCTTGGCTAACATCGGTCCACTCATATGCGGCCCACACACTCCACCGTGCACCTCGCCCATGATTTTCTGTGCTTGAGTTTCGTCCACACATCGCAATAATCCCAAGCCTACATCCCTCTTATACAGGGAATCTCCGCTTAAATAGAATTTCATCGCCATCTTCTGGATTCTCTGCCTTTCCGTTCGGTTCGCCTGGTCGGGGAGTGATCTATCCCTCAAGTATCTCTGGATGTCGTGATACCAAGGCTGATTTGGCTGCACCACCTCTTCGGATAACTCCAATATACATTCTTCGTAAGCGGGAGCATTTTGCACTGTTATTTCAATCTGGGGAGTGGCTTTATTTTTGAGCACGTGGACTAATGAAGCCAGGGTGGCCAATGCATCGGCAAAGTCATTCCGCCCCCGGGGAATATGTCGGAAAGCTATATCTTCAAATTCTTGCATCAATCGGACTACACACCGGTGGTAGGGGAGTAACCTAAGCTCCTTAGTGCCATATTCCCCAGTCGCTTGTCTGATCACCAACTCTGAATCTCCGAATACGGCTAATCTTTTCACTCCCATATTGCGGGCGAACCTCAGTCCTAATATACATCCTTCATATTCAGCCGTATTGTTTGAGTTATTGAACCGTAACTTGGTGAGAACAGGGTATTGCTCGCCCGTAATGGAGACCAGGACCGCCCCAGCTCCAGCCCCTTCAGCATTCATGGCACCGTCGAAATACATTTTCCAGAACTGCCCTTCGTCATCACACTTTGCTTGTTGGACCCACAGTATGTCTTCACCCGGTAAGAAAGTCTCTAAAGGCTCCATCCCCCCTGTCGGCATCTCTGATAATTGATCTGCAATCCCCTGCCCCTTCACGGCTTTCTGGGTAACATAAAGGATATCGAACTGCTGTAGGATTAACTGCCACCTTGATAACCGACAATTCAGCATCGGTCTTTCAAATATATACTTCAGGGGATCGATTCGCGAGATCAAATAGGTAGTGTGTCCATGGAGGTAATGCTGTAACCTCATAGCAGCCCAGGCCAAGGCGCAACATGTTCTCTCGATCGGCGTGTAATTCTGTTCACAGCTGCTGAATCTCTTGCTGAGGTAATAAATGGCATGCTCTTTACCGGACTCGCTCTTCTGCCCCAGCATACACCCCATCGCCATATCATTCACGGATATATACAGGAAAAGGGGAATCCCATCCTTCGGAGGTACCAGCACTGGCGCTTCTGTTAATTGCTTCTTGATAGTCTGAAAGGCCTTTTGGCATTGACTGTTCCACTTCCGGGAGGCATCTTTCCTTAACAGTTTGAAGATTGGTTCACAGGTGGTGGTCAGATGGGATATGAACCGACTGATGAAGTTTATCCTCCCCAAAAATCCCCTTATCTCTTTCTCCGTACGGGGAGCTGGCATATCCACAATAGCCCTGATCTTAGCCGGATCCAGTTCGATGCCTCGATTGCTCACCAAGAACCCAAGGAGCTTACCCGACTGCACCCCGAAGGCACATTTGGCTGGATTGAGCTTCAAATTATACTTCCTGAGCCGCTCAAACAGCTTCTTAAGGTGAGTCACATGGTCAGATTCCGCCCTCGATTTCACAATAATGTCATCCACGTAAACCTCTATCTCCTTGTGCATCATGTCGTGGAATAGGGCCATCATGGCCCTCTGATAAGTGGCTCCGGCATTCGTGAGGCCAAAAGCAAGCCGTCTATAACAGAATGTGCCCCAGGGGGTGATGAAGGCAGTCTTTTCTCGGTCCAATTCCGCCACCATTATCTGGTGATATCCCGCAAAACAATCGACGAACGAATACATTTCATACTGAGCCGTATTATCCACCAAGATGTGTAGAAAGGCACTGGGAAGTTATCTTTGAGACTCGCCTTGTTCAGATCCCTATAGTCGACGCATACTCTCACCTTTCCTCCGGGTTTCGCCACGGGGACTATATTGGAAAGCCATTCTGGGTAAGTAGACACCATGATGATCCCAGCCTTGAATTGCTTGACTATCTCTTCCTTCACCTTTAAACTCCACTCTGGCTTTAATTTTCTCAACTTCTGCTTAACTGGCCTGAAACCCTCTTTGATAGGCAATCGATGCACCACAATATCCGTGGACAAACCGACCATGTCTTCGTGTGACCAAGCAAACACATCCTCATATTGGCTCAATAGTTCAGCTATCTCCGCTTTCTGGTTGGGAGTCAAGTCTGCCCCAATTTTTAGCTCTTTGGGGTTTTCAGGGGTTCCTATGTTGATGGTGATGGTTTGGTCTAGGTTGGGTTTGGGTTTATCCTCGACCCACTCTTTGATCTCGTCGGGAGCGTCGTCATCATCTGCTTCGTCCTGCTCAATTCCCATCAAATCGAAATCCAGTTCTATATCAAAATCATAATCGTCTTTCAAATTTGGAAAATCGTTTGTTAGGCTAGAATGACTCAACTCGGTACACCTGACATGAAACAAAATATTTGTCATATATATAAACATTAGGTACATGACTTCCTTTTCAATAATCATGACAAAAGTATGAAATAGACGTGCAGATACATAAAAACAAAAACACCGTCTTAAAAACCCCTTGATCCCCCTACTGGACAAGATTCCCGGACACTCCTGCATTTACCCTTTTCTGGATACTACTGGCTGCACGGTCCAATTCCTGGGGATCACTTCGGTTTTAGAGCTAGTGATGGAGGGGGTCTCTGCATCTGGCACCTCCTCAATGATTGCGGCAACTTGGTTTCGGCTCTCATTTTCACTTTCCTCGGGCACTTCTAACCCGGCCCAATTTATAAATGGCATGATCTGCTTGCCCTCAGTCATCTTCTCTTTTCCCTTTTCATTGGGGCCTGACTGTCCCGGAAGATGGCACTTTTTCTCGAACTGTTCCATAATTTCCTGTAAGAAATCCGACTGCTGGGCCACTCCTTTGACTGGGGGAACCTCCATTTTACCCTCTGCTTCAGATGCAGGCTTGATTACCCTCGGGGAGTGTTCATTACTGGCTCTCGGTATCGGGACTCCGGTTATCCGCACGGGAATTTTCTTGTATGTGTTTCTCGTCCTCATACCTCCGTGATATCCTAACCCTGCCTTGCCTGACTGCACTGGTACTTTGATGGGTTCGGTGATTCCTTGGCTGTGCTTGCCTAGCCCTTGCCCCGGCTGAAAGTTCATTGCCATCATTTCCCGGGCAACGAAAGTGAGCTCGGGGGACACCTTAAGCTTTAACTCCGGGGCTCCCAATTGCTTGTACTGAGGGGTGCTGATTTCAAACGCTTGATAGCTGATTGGTTCGGCTGATTCGTCCACATGGATCACCGGCATGCCTTTTACAGAGGGAACAGGGTAATCAGATTCTGCCGCGATTGTGATCAAGTGTCCCTCAACGATAAACTTTATTTGCTGATGCAGAGTGGAGGGAACTGCCCCAGCCATATGAATCCAGGGCCTCCCCAAGAGCATGTTGTAACTGGCCGTGATATCTAGCACTTGGAAGGAAATATCAAAAGTATACGGGCCAATCTCCACCGGCAGCTCAATCTCTCCCACCGTGTCCTTTCTCGATCCATCAAACGCCCTTACCACCACTTGGCTGGCCCGCAGGCGCTTAGGGTTGATCTTCATTTTCTCCAGAGTATTGTATGGGCAAATGTTCAGGGCTGACCCACCATCAATCAAGACTCCGTTCATCACATATCCGGACGAGATGACAGAAATGTGTAACGGCTTTCGGTGCCCCCTTCCTTCTTCAGGGATGTCGTCGTCGGTAAATGATATTACATTGCTGTCTAACAGATGGCCCACCAAGTGGCTGAATCTTTCTGTACTGATTGTCTTGGGGACATGGGCCTCTTCCAGGACTTTGCTTAATACTTGATGATGGTCATTTGAGGCCAAGGCAAGATCTAAGATGGATGTCAGGGGCGGCTGCACCTCCAGTGTTTTGGCCACATTTGCCTTGCCGTGATTCATCTTCTCCCAAAACTCCAACGCTTTGTCCTCTGATATTTTCCCGTTTTCCCTTTTTGTGTTTTCAAAAACCCGCCTTGGTAGATACAATGGATTTCCTTTGGAGCTGACCGATGCACAACTGGCCTCTTCCACGGTTTTTTCCCCGTAATTCCACGGAACAGTCTTCAGGTTGGTGACTGGCAATTGTGATCTAGCTGTTACGACAAGGGGTCTTGGAGCTGATAACTGGATAGGCTCTGTTTTGGTCCCTTGAATTACTCCAACCAACTTAATAGGCTCCATTGGCGCATCATCCCGGGCATTGGTCACAGCAATTTCTCCTTCTATCCTCCTTATGTATCTCAATCTTAGGGGACCCTCCGCCCCACTAGCTTCCACTGTATTTACGCGTCCCCCATTATGCTCGGGAAGAGGGTTGGCCTTCACATTCGGGGATTCCGGTTGTTCCACCACGATTTCTCCGTTGTCAATCATGTTCTGGATCTTGTGTTTAAGAGACCAGCACTCCTGGGTGTCATGCCCCGGGGATGCCGAGTGGTAGGCGCATCTCTTGCTAGGGTCATATCTCTTGCTCTTTGGGTCTGACGGAGGCAATAGCTCGGTAATCTTCTTCTGGCTTACCAGCAGGGTCAGTATCTGCTCCAACGAATCCCCCAAAGGGGTGAACTCCCTCTCTTGCGGCTTTTCGAATTTTCGACGCCCCTCATACCTCTGATTGTTGAAATTTGATGGGCGCGGGGCCTCATTTCTTTGTATGTGGACCGGGGGGCTGGTTATTGTTTTCCCTGATAGTCCTTGCAGTACCAGGGACACATCCTCCTCCTTTCTCTTTTGGGGTCTTCGGGATGAACTGCCGTAATTCCCACTCTGGATTTGCTCAGCCACAGCCTCGAGAGCTGTGAGATCTCTGATCTTTCCTGACTTCAAACCCATCTCCGCCATTTCCCTATGCTTGATCATCTCCGCAAAAGGCTTTCCTATTCCCGCCATTACTCTTTCATAATAGGGAGCCTCCTGGATATCAATGAAAGTCATGACCATTTCTGCCTCACTCATGGGTGGGTTCACTTGGGCTGCCATCCTCCTCCACCGTTGAGCATAGTCTCTGAAGGATTCACTGGCCTGTTTTCTGATTTTGGTCATCTGGTAGCGGTCCGGGGCCATCTGGGACTGAAAGCTGTACTGGGTTAGGAAAGTGTGGGCCAGCTCCTCCCAGTTGTGGATCTTAGCATTATCCAATCTTGCATACCATGTCCTAGCCTCCCCTGTCAGGCTTTTCTGGAACAGTTGCATTCTCAGTGATTCGTCCTCAGCATATCCCCCCAGCTCTCCGATGTATACTTTCAGGTGTGTGTAGGGATCCCCCGACCCGTTGTACTTTTCAAATTCAGGGAGCTTGAACTTCTCGGGGTATCTGGTTCCCGGAAAGATGCACAGGTCGGAATAGTTAACACTGCCATATGACCCGATCCCCTTCATTGTTTTGATGGCCTCTTCCATCTGCTTTATCTTCTTACTGACGCCACTGGCCACCTCGTCCTCCGGGATGATAATGACTTGCTTTGGTAGCTCTACTTTTGGAGTTTCGGGGGTCAATACATTCCCTTGAGATGATGGCCCCGGCGGGTCCTCGAGCTGTGGCCCTAACTTCAGTTTGAAATGCTCTTTGAGCAACATGGTCAGCTCGGTCATTTGATTCTTTACAGCATTGAACTCTTCCCGAGATACGGGAGCCAGATCAGGATTAGGGTTCTCAGCCATCTCGACTGTTAATTCTCTGGCTTTCTTAGATCGGAGACGGGTTTGGGGAGCAATCCTGCGTATGAAACAATCGAAGTTTAGTTTCGGAAAATGACGTTGGTGGATGCATGCTAAAGCAAATATATATATTTTTTTGTTTTTTGAGTTTTATAATCTTTTCCTGCAAAACAGGGTCAGTATCCCTTTATTTTAACCAAAGTATGACAGTGTGCAATTATGATGCTCTCCAAGCTGTCCCTGTAAGACAGAGGTTAGTACTTCTTATCTTGACAAAATTTGGTTGGTACAAAAGGATTGACTACAGTATGATATCATGCGCGTAAAGCGTAAAAGGGCATGAAGAGACTTTCCATTCGTTGGGTTTATCTGAGGCTGACCTACCCTAAGTTACTCTCGCGGGCTTTTCGGCATGAAGGTTCCCAGATCTTCGCAACATACTCGAAGGGAATAAATCCGATCTTTCAATTGGATTGGATCTGAGTGGATGCTTTTCCTGAGCCTCGCCGGGGAGCACCCCTTTGAGTCCAGTAATCCACATCCGACGGGTTCGCCTCAGGAGGAGGAACTGCTCAACATACATTCAATCATACATTCATCGTTCCTCACCGTATGCATATGATGCTAATAAAGTAAAGACTCGAAAGGAAAACGCAATCACACCATCCACATACACGCGCAAAAAGGTAAATCAACGCAAATAACGCAAACACACATTTTTTAGATTTCTAAAGGATAGGAAAACATCAGGATTTTAAATGCGGCTTAAGCCCTCTAATGTCCCCAGCGGAGTCGCCAGCTGTCGACGCCGGGATTTTCGTTCGTCTCGTTTTTTATTTATTAAAAAATGTCCCTTTCCAATTTTAGCCTTTTGAATTAAATGTGATTTTGAAAAGGGTCGGCTTAGTGTCGACGGGTTTTGAAAGATCGATTTTTTATGAGCCAATTGACCAGAGTCGCCAGTTGGTATATTTGAAATGGATGTACCAACTCATCCGAATTTGTTTTCGTAATCGCTGGCTCATATGTGACTCCGATTAATTGGTCCGCAAACCGAGATTCATAGAGTTCGGGGGCTTGCTTAAGCGAGGGGAAGGTGTTAGGCACCCCCCGACTTCCGTGAAACACGGTTACCGCAATCTTGATATTTTCCTATCCTTTTTAAATCCTAAAATGTGTGGTTTGCGTGTGTGTGCGTGCGTGCCTAGATGAATGTTTGTGGTGCGTTTTGCATAAAAGTTCGCTTTTATTTTTATATGGCAAAAGTGTTATCTGGAAAGTGTTTTGGACGTTCTTTGACCCAAATGACGAGGCTTCGCTTTTTATAAGAAAGATTGATTTTAATTTCGAAAGCGTTGAGGGTTTTTTATTTAGATGTCATTTTAGAAAACAATAGTTTTAAACTTTTGTCAAATAGGAATCGAGACTATACATTGCCTTCTAACAGTTAATATAAATAAATCGAGGGCAACTTCTAGAACTCTTTAACCCTATGCACAAAGTTTAATGAAAACATTTATTTATTTGCAAAATCGTTTTTTGTGACGTTTTAAAACCAACTAAAGCCTATTCATCAATTATGGATTAAAGTTTACCAAAACACTTAACCTTTAAACCTCGTGAATCTAATATCCTAAATTTGCTTGATTTTATAAAATCTTCATTATTTGCCTTATTTTGAAAACCATTTTTTCGTGTCGTAAATTAAAACATACATCCCACAACGTGTCGGGGTTATCTACGGGCATGTAAGCCATCCAGACAACCCCAAACACCCACAATCACATATTTTTATTTATCACGGGGCCTTAACCCGATCACGATTGATATCGCGTTAAGGCCCGATATTACAAATACATCGCCATGGACCCTATGCCACGATTACATACACCCAAAACGTCCATCATCGGGGTTCGATCACGAGGATCTCCCCCCTAGGCTCACAATCATCCCATCACAACACAACCAATACTAAACAAATCTAACAAGATCTAGACATTGGCTATCACATTATATAACCCAAATATCGCCCAAATCAACATTACACATTACTTATCACCATAACGAACGAACAAATCACCGTACGGATGTCATCGGGGTGTTAGGAGGAGTTACTTTCCGATGGAAACCTCACTAACAACCCCTAATCCACGGATCGTTACCAATATATCACAATAAACTAAATCAAATAAACCCAAATCACAACATTACACTAATAATAACACAAAAAGAAACCCAAGAACACACTCCTCTTTCACCTTGCAACAATCCAAATGAAGCTTTATATTCCACGAAGTGAGCCTAACCACAAGAGTATACAACTATCTAGCAAAATAACATGAAAATCTACTTCATACAAGCCAAACCCGAGCTATTCTCTCTCTCCCTCGCGTCTTTCTCTCTCTCTTTTTCTTTTTTTTTCTTCTCCTCTTCTTCTCGGGTGGAAAATGGCCGCATATAGGCTTCAGCAGGCAGCCGCAGATGCATCTGCGGCTGGCCGCAGATGCATCTGCGGCTGCCTGCTGTGGCAGCCTGGCCGCCGCCTCGGCTGCCGTGTGCCGTTCTCGAGCCTCGTGCCTGTCACTTCTGTCGGTGGCAGCGGTTGCATTCGCGGCCATCCGACTTGCTTTTTTGATTTTCGTGCCACGCGGTCTTAATTCGCCAATTTCCGCGGTATTATTTTGTAAGGCTGTATTTTTGCAGTCCGGAAATCCCTGGAAAACGTGCCATATTGTTCTGGGAGGCCAGTTCGGAGGGCCGCGACTTGATATGGAATTTGATAATTATGCTTGGCTTCCAGGGGGCGCTGCCCCCTTTCCACCCCCGCCAGCTCACCGGCGAGCTGGGCAGCCGCTCGCTCACCGGGGAGCGAGACCCCCGAACATTGTAAGCGGAGTGGCCATCAGTCGTCTTTTGTGGTTGGCTCAGGCTTTTCTGGATCCATTGTTCGCCCTGCCTCAAGTGATCGGATTCTCGTTGTCCGTGGTGGCGGCTTTGATCGTAAATCGCTAGGGTGGCTTGGTGTTGGGGTCCACCTTTCTTTCCGCATGTCAGGTCAAATGACGCTTTTGCCCTCCTGCCAGGATTAGTAGAGAAGTGCAAAATTTGGGTGTCTACAATTTGAACTAGATAACTTTCATTCTCTGTTATAAAACATCAGATAGATTTCAACAAGATCATATTTGTGTTATACAAGTGTGTAAATCATGGTATTTGAAATAGGTAATATATATCATACACACGTGATCATGTAGGCACATAATTTGATAATCATATAATCACTTTGTCAATTAACCACATAGACACTTTTAGAATATCAACGCACATTAACACATAAGCACTTTGTCAGATGCACATTTGACAATCAACAATGTAAGCACATTTATCACAATCATTTTTGCACAACAGTCATCATCATCAAATCAAACAACCTTCAACATATTTTAGCATCAAAATGTATTTCAAAAGAATCATCAATGCACCTTTTAGCCCGATGTAGTTGTGATGAATGACGGAATGCTCAACGTGTTGTTGAGACGGTGCGGTACTATGTCGTCAAAAGATGATTCAACGCCATAGAGTATGGTGTAGGAATTATTAACGACAGAATTCTCAACGTGCTGTCAAGATGATGCGGTAACATGAAGTCATAAATGATTTTGATTTATGATGGTATGTTTAAGCTATAAGTCAATATCATTTGACTCGGCTAGACATTTTGAAAAGTTTTGACATGATGAATGTTTTAAAATTTCTGCGGGGTATAATTGTTAAAAGAAAGTCTATGCTAATTGATCTGGCTAGACAAGCGTTGAAGAAATATAAGTCTGAGCTATTGATTCAGCTAGACAAATTTTGTAAAATATTGAATTCATATTCTTTGAAAGTTATAACCAATCAAATTACTTTTGAATGAATCCTAAGGCTGAGATAAACAAAGAGATTAAGAATGTTGCAGGTTGATCGAATGGTCACCTGGCATAAGAGACACGGGCATTACAGATTGTTCTACTGGAGTGCCAAATTATGGATTAAATATACACCACCTTAATAGCAGATTGATCCACTGTCAGGGTTTGCAGTATGAAGTACTCAGGGAGCGAAGTACTGTAAACTGGGATAAATGTTCATTTAGCATATCATGAAAGTTTTCCAAAATAAAAATTTTGAATTCCTCTACTCTTATGAAGATTGGACGGTAGGATGGGGTAGTATTAATTAAATGTGAGTGATAATGGAAGCAATAATTGTGAAGTAAAGAAAGTATGAAATGTGATGGATTAGAAAATTGTAATGTGCAATGACTGCGGGAAAGGAAGGAAAGAAAGATATGTGGAAAGAATGTAAAAGAATTGTGTATGTTGCAAATGAATGAGATATTAGTACATAAAAATTTCGAGGACGAAATTTATGAAGGAATGGTGAATGTGATACCCCAAGATTTTTGGAATAATTTTAAATAAAGATTATGATGAATTAAGTAAAGGTAGTATAGAACCTAGTGTTGAATAATGGAGGTATTAAGGAATGATTTATGAAATGTGAAGAAAATTTATATGAATTAAGAAAAGAAGGATGAATGTGCAATGTATAAATGAGGTGTAATAGAAAGTATGAAATAAGTGAATGAAGTAAGGAGATATGCGACTAAAGAAAGGAAAAGTTTCAGAAAATAAGACACTATCTTGATAAGTGAATCAAGAAATGAGTTAAAGTTTTATTAATAAACTTTTTTAAAGTTTTATTAATAAAATTTTTAGAGAAATATGGAATGTAATACTACAAAGAAATTGGGAATTGAAATAAGAATTGAATATTCTGACAATTATGACCATTATGGTGTTATCCATGTAAATTATGGAAATTAATAAGGAAATATATGATTATTATGGATTTAGTTGTTATTCATCAAGATAAAGGTATAACAAGATGCTACAAATAAAATACGTATAATTATTACGGTAATTATGATTCCGAGGACGGAATCCTGTTAAGGGAGGAAAAATATGAGGATCCGAATTTCCAAGATTTCTTTAATAATATTAAATGAGAATTTAATTAATAAAATTATCAAAGTTGTTTAAATTATTTATGATGTAAGTGATTTAAAGTGTGTGAAGGAATTTAATTGGTAAATTAAATATGTACCAAGATGGTTATGAATTGTGTTAATTTAACATAATTGGAAAGTAAATAAATTATTTAAAAACAATTTATGAAGAATAAGAGAAATTTCTTGTAATGGCACAATGAAATTATTATGGAAATACGAAAATTATATTTAAATGGTGTTATGTGCTAATGTGAAATATATGATTTAGATATGTATATATATATATATATATATATATAGTTGTATATATATAAATGTGCATGTTTAATTGATAATTATAAATTTTATTAATTATGGAAATTAATGGATTAATAATTAAATTAATCCAAAAATTTATGAAAAGTTAATGAGGAAGTTAGTAAAATTTAAAATATTGATTATATAATTAATCAATAATTATGGTGGAAGTTTGAAAATTAATAAAGAAGAAAAGTAATTATATAAATTATATAATAAATAATTATATAATTTATATAAGAAAATTAAAGTAAAATATGAGGAAAATAATGATTATATAAATTATATAGGAATAATTATATAAGAAGATTAAGTTGAATAAGGTTGGAAGAAATTTTATTAATTGTATCAGTGTAAAATGGAAATTATGTAATGAGAAAGTAATTATATAAATTATATAATAAATTATATAATTTATATAAGGAAAGTTAGAGTAAATTGTAAAGAAATAAAAATAAATTAGAAAAATGAATGTTTTAAGTTATTAAAAATTATGGTTATGTATAATGGAATTTTTATGATTTTTATGAGGAATAATATTTCGGAAACGTGAACATGTTAATGTAACATGTTGTCCAAATAATGAAGTGAAAAATTGTGAAAAATAATTTTTATATGTTATATGAATTATTTTATGATTTTTGGAGGTATAAATTACCCCATATAATTACATGCATGTCGTTATGCGTGTACAAAATTTGTCAAGTAAAGTAACGAAAAAGGTATTAATATTATTCATAAATCATAATATGAATTTTAGTGAATTAAAATAAATATTTTATATATATTATATAAAATATTTATTACACGTAATAATTACATAATGTATTAGAAAAAAAATAATTATGCATGAATTTGGAAATTTCGAGAAGGCTAAAGTCAGTTGCATGCGTGAGAGTCGGTGGACTCTTTATATTTTCCAAGTTGGTTAAATTTGTGGGTATTAAAAAGTAAAGGCAATGCAAGTAAAGGAAAGGAAAACAAAAGAAAATAAAAAGCACAAAAACAATAAACACTCTCCACTTCTCGTTTTTCCACTCGACACCACCACCATGCCACCCAAGACCACCATAGCCACCACCAAGGAGAGGAAATAACAAGCTTCAAGGAAGAATTTTCAAAGCTTTGGAAGGTATAAATCTTTGTTTTTAGTTTATTTTGTGTAATTATGGTGATAAAATAAATTTGTGAAAAAATAGTAGATAATTAGAATAATTATTCGAAATAATTTTTAGAAGTATATGTATGAATTATATAATTTTTGGAATGTTTTTGTTGTGAAATTGAGGAACAAAAATGGTTAAATTTGGTTGTGGTTGGCTACTGTTGCTGCGAAAAGAAGAAGAAGAAATAAAAAGGCTGACACACATGGCGCGACAGCCATTTTTTTTCCGGATGCGGCTTGAACGACGCCGTTTTGAGGCGTGCGGAAGAATATATAAGAAAACCGTGGCTTTATATATGTATATATATATATATATAATACCGAAAGTTGCTTTTAATTAAAGTGTCACTTAATTCGGGACAACCTTTTATCATATAAGTGCAATCCGCACGTTTGCTGCCAAAACCGAGAACAAGGGGCTGCATTGTTTGCTTTATATATATATATAACCGAAACTTGCTTTTATCACATGACACCAAACCATGGCTTTGCTTTACCGAATCTGTAAAAACTGGGTGGCTTTTGTTGCTTGGTAATCATCTATATCATATATATTTGAAACCGAGACATCCACCTTATAATTATATTATTCCATCCGTGAATCAAATTCACTTTCGGTATATAAAAAAAAATAATAATAATTTTATACAATAAATTATGCCTACTAAATTGTTATAAACATATACCCATACACATATGAAATTAAAACAATTAATAATTTGTATAAAGTTTGGCTCTTGATGCCGCTGTAGGTTTGTAAAATTCATAGACACAATCAAATTGCACAAAATAGCGGAAGTATGGTAAAATCAAATTTAAATTTAAAAACCATAATCCATGATCGACCTTTATACGCAATTATTAATTAATAAAGAAGAAGTTAGAGATATACCCTTGTAGAACTCAAAACTTCAACGGGTACAAGTTCACCTCCAAATCCTTCACGTTCTCCTTGAATTTCACCGAATGGATTCTAATGATCAATGTTAGCCACCCAAGTGTTTGGCCTCTAGAGATGATCCACCAAGGAATAATAATAATTCAAGAAGTGGATTAGGGCAAACCCTAATTTTCTCTCTCTAGAGAATATGTGAGTACTCTTCCAAAACTTATGGAAGTGTATGTGTGTAACCTTAATCCATAATAAGACTACTCTTATTTATAGATTTAGCAAACCCTCCTAACACCTTTAGGAATAGGGTTTTTAATTAAACTCCATTAGGTGTTCCTTGAGCGAGTCACGTTCAGTGAACTTATTCTCTAATAAGCACCTACATACTTGCTTTAGTGTCTCTACACAAATGATTATGAGATCAATCATCCTCTTCATAAGAGCAAGCATAGTATATACTAATCTATCCGGATTCACTATTACCCATTTTAGTAATCTAACCATTAGGAACAATTTTAGTTTTGAGTTATCTTGAATTTAGATCTCAGTAGCATGATCCTCGTCATGGTTCTAAAAGCATTGCTCGAAAACTATGGGTTTATCCATTTGATTAATTAAAGTGATTAATCATGAATAAAGAAATGTCATAATACTTTTATTAATAAACGAATAAGATTACAAAGTATATGCTTATCACATCAAATGTGATTGGCTTGAGGGAATACTACTTTCAATGAGCCGGGTTGTCCGTAGTGAAGGCATTAAAGATTACGTTATATTAATATTTTACGGGATGAGGTTAATATAATTAACCATATTAATTAACAATTGACCCAGTACCCTAAAATAAATCGTTGGATAGGGTTAATTACGATATAGATGATATTAATTAACTAAATTAATATCATGAGAAGATAAATAATTATTATTTGATTATTTTATGATCATAGGTTGATCGAGAAAGGGTTTTGATCATATGTTAAATATTGTCTGTTATGATATGATAATACTTGTTCAAATGCATATAAATTATGTGTTATGTGATCTGTGGATAATATGACAATTATGTATATTTTGTACAATGATGTGAGATATATTGCTATAGTAGAAGCACAGCACATGATGTGTGACACACACCAAACATATTAAGGTATGTGCTACGTGACGCTTAAACTGTTGAACTTGCTAAGCCGTTGTGGTAATTACTTGCTTAATATACATTTTTGCAGGAAAGAAATAAATTTCAAGAATATCAGATTATGTAAAGACGGTTTACCAAGGAAGGTTGTGACTGTTATTATATTTTAATATTATAAATCAATGTGGATAAATTTGCCAAGTTACTTTGATATGTTACATGTACAGATAAGTGGGATCTGAATATGATGCGTATAGTTAAACTGCGAACTGAAGTTGTTCAACATGAATATTATGATAGAGACTATTATATATATTTGATGATGAATCATGAAACAAAGAATATTTGTATGGATGTGAATGATATTAAAATTTAAATGCCAAGCTTTATGATACAAGAAAAGAAAAGAAAAGGTGAAAGTTGCGATCCAGGGACTAGGATCCAGATGTAAGGATTTTAAATATCTAAATATTTTAATACAATGATTAGGAAAAAGAAAATTTTATACCGAAATATATGTTAATTGTTGATTTTAAAATCAATTATTGGATTAAAGAAGGGATTAAAGATTTATTAACGAACCAAAATTTGGACGTAAAGGAAAATAATGTATAATAAATACAAAATTTAAGGTAAGAATATGGGTCGAATTTCGGGGTCGCTACATCTTCCCCTTCCAAGGGGATACCTTCAGAAACACATACAACCCTGCATCAAAATCCCGTTTCTATTGATGTAAATCGGTGTACTTTTTCTGTCTATCTTATGCTGCAACTAGCCTTGATCTTATCACATTAACAATTTTCGTTGTCTATTGAACCAATTCTGGCCCCAATAATTTGCGTTCTCCCACTTCATCCCAACATAGTGGAGTCCTGCACTTTCTTTCATATAGAGCCTCGTAAGGTGACATTCTGATACTAGCATGATAACTATTGTTATAGACAAACTCGACTAATGGCAAATGATCATCCCAATTTTCCTTGAAGTCCATAACACATGCCTCAACATATCTTCCAGTGTCTGAATTATTCTTGCGCTCTATTCGTCAGTTTGGGGGTGGTAAGCTATACTCAACCTCAACTGCGTTCCCATACGTTCTTGAAAACTTTTCCAAAAATTTGATGTGAATCGCGGATCTTGATCTAACACAATCGATACCGGTACTCTATGTCTTAAGACTATTTCCTTGACATATAACTTGGCTAACTGATCTAAGTTAAATTTAATCTTAATTGGTAAAAAGTGTGCTGACTTTGTAAGTCGATCCATAATCACCCACATTGCATCATATCATTTCTGAGTCGTTAGGAGGCCTACCACAAAATTCATTGTTATGTGCTCCAACTTTCACTCTGGAATATCCAATGGCTGCAACAATCCACTTGGTCTTTGATATGCTACCTTAACTCTCTGGCAAGTTAGGCACCTACTGACACACTCTGCCACTTCCCTCTTCATATTGGGCCACCAAAAGTGTTGACAAATATCTTGGTACATCTTTGTACCACTTGGATGAATCGAATACTTTGAACTATGTGCCTCCTTCAGAATCTCCTCTTTTAGTTCGGGTACTGCCGCCTGCCGGTACCTATAATCTACCGTCAATTCTTAGTACTCCATCCATATCCAGCCTGAACTTAGTATCCTCTCCTTCGAACACCCACTTCTTTATTCCCTTGCATTCCTCATCTTGATACTGGGCTTCCCTTACTCGGTCTAATAAAGTTGGACGAGTCTCCATCATAAAAAGTTTTTCTTCCAACTCCTTCGGATACTTCACCTCTATTTCTATTTTCTCCATTTCTTTGATTAACTCATCCTGAGCTATCAACATTTCTATTTTTTCTCGACCCTTTCTACTTAAGGTGTCGACGACTACATTGGCCTTCCCGGGATGGTATAGAATCTTACAGTTGTAGTCCTTGATTAATTCCAACCACCTCATTTGCCTCATATTCAATTCTTTTTTAGTGAAGATATACTTTAGACTTTTGTGGTCTGTGTATATCTCACACTTCTTTCCATATAAATAGTGTCTTCGTATCTCTAAGGCAAAAACTACTGCTGGCAATTCTAAATCATGCGTAGGATAACCCTTTTCATAATCTTTCAACTGCCGTGACGCGTACACTATTACCTTGTCGTGCTACTTCAAAACGTAACTAAGCCTTTTGTGCGACGCATCACTGTAAACCACGAAGCTACCATTATCATCAGGTAATGACAAAACTGATGCCTCACTCAATCTCTTCTTGAGTTCCTGAAAACTCTCTTCACACTTTTTTGACCACACAAATTTCACCGCTTTCCATGTCAAATTCATCAGTGGTCCCGACAACTTCAAGATATCCGTTATGAATCTTCGGTAGTATCCTGCTAATCCTAAGAAACTCCTTATTTCCATTGGAGTCCTTGGTCGTTCTCAATTTATTATCTCTTCTACCTTTGCTGGATCTACTGATATTCCCTCCTTATCAATGGTGTGCCCCAAAAATTGCCCTATTTCCAACCAAAATTCACACTTTAAGAATTTCTCATACAACTGCTCTCTCCTTAAAGTTTCTAACACTACCTTTAACTGTTCAGTATAATCCTCCTTCATCTTGGAATAGACCAAAATATCGTCTATAAACACCACTACAAACTTATCTAGATAATTCTTGAACACCCGGTTCATCATATCCATGAAAGCTGCTAGCGCGTTTGTTAATCCAAATGACATTACCAGAAACTCGTAATGGCCGTAATGCGTCCTGAATGCTATCTTTGGCACATCCTTCTTTCAGACCTTCAGCTGGTGGTATCCGATCCATAAATTAATTTTGGAAAAATAACGCATCCCTTTTAGTTGATTTAAGAGATCGTCAATCCTAGGCAACGAGTATCTGTTCTTGATCGTCACTTTATTCAACTCTCGGTAGTCGACACAAAATCTTAATCGCCCATCCTTCTTTTTCACGAATAACACTGGTGCTCCCCATGGAAACACGCTTGGTTGAATATATTTCTTGTCTAATAACTCTTGAAGTTGAACCATCAACTCTATCATTTTCACTAGAGCCATTCGGTACGGTGCTTTAGAAATTGGCGTCGTTCCCAGTACTAAATCTATTACAAATTTGATCTCTCTATCGGGCGGAAGACTTGGTAATTCTTCTGGAAATACATTCGTAAATTTACTTATAACTGGTATTTGTCCCATTTCTGCTTTCGTCATTCTCATATCTAAAATGTGGGCTAAAAAGCTTTTACAACCTTTCCTTAACATTCTCTTGGCCTGCATCATCGTCAGATGGACAGACTGCCTTGGCGACTTACTATCGCAAAACACTACCTTAGACTTGTTTAGAGTCTGAAGGTTTATACATTTTTTCTGGCAGTCAATCATTGCCCATAGTTATACAATCAATCCATTCCCAGTATCACATCGAATTCTCCTAATCAAATAGGAATTAAATCCACAGACATCTTTTGACCCCTTATCTCTAGGCTACAATTTTTTATGAACATGACTTACGGGAATTACTTCTTTATTCGTAACTTCTATGTCTAGAGGGTTTTCTAATTGTTCCCATGGTAAGTCTAACTATTGAGCAAATTCCTTAAATATAAACGAACAAGTAGCATCCAAATCAAATAATACATAAGCCATTATATTATTGACAGGAATGGTACTTGACACAACTTTTTTTGATGTCATAACATCCTATACCGTTTTGTTGAACGTGCGCGCTGTTGGTTAGTTAGAGTGGGTTGGTCTGCTAATTGTGAGTTTTTCGCTACTGCTCCCCTTGTTTCCACTAGTTCCTTCCATTTTTTTCTCCGGGCACTCCTTGATTTGATGACCCAAGTCACCACAGACAAAACATCCTTTATTCGACTTCAGAGTAGGACGGTTGGGAGCGATGTGCCCTTCCTGGCCGCATCGAAAGCAAATATTTTTCCCTCGCACACACTCCTTGGTGACTTTTCTCGCAGTTGCCATAGACTTCATTCTTCTTCTTGAACTCCCCTGGCTTGCTTCCAGTATTAGTGTTGCTATTGTTCCACTTCATTTTATTAAAGTTGCTTCCACCGCTACTCCCTTCGTTATTTCCACCATCAAACGTCTTCCCCTTTTTCTCCTGATTGTACTTGGTTAGAGTGTATCTGCCTCCTTTCGCTATTATTGCTTTTTATTGTATCTCTGTGAAGGTACGAATTTGGAACACCGAAACCTTACCATAGAGCCACAGTTTTAGCCCCCGCTCAAACCTTTTTTCCTTCCTTGCTTCAGTATCCACTTGGTGTAGAGTAAACCTTATCAGCTCGTTAAATTTTGCCGCGTATTTTGGCACTGTCATATTACCCTGCTTTAGCTCCAGAAACTGGACTTCCATGTTGTCTTGAGTCGTCTGTGGAAAGTACGTTTCAAAGAAGAGTTCTTTGAACCTCTCCCATGGTATCACTCCCTCTCCAGCTCTAGTCTTATTGGACTACCACTAGAAATATGCCTCTCCTTTCATCATGAATGTGGCATAGGAGGTCTTTTGTTCTTCTATTACCTTGGCTGCCTCAAAGACTTTCTCTAACTCGTTTACCCACATCTGAGCCTTAATTGGATTAGTCGTCCCTCAAAACTCGGGTGGTCCTACCGTCTTGAAATCCTTGAAGTTGGCCAGATGATTCGTTGGGGGTTATGCCACTTCAGGGTTTGGGGTTCTATTTTGTAGGGCATCGATTAACAAATCAACGAACGACTGCATAAGATTCGTTGGACCTGGTACAGTGTTAACTGACTCCTCTTGAGTTAGTGGTGGTCGTGTTCTCCTTCTTAGCAACATTTTCTGTTTAATAGCAATTTATTTGGTTATTCTCTTATCATTCACGTAATACATTTTAATTCAATTCTAACACGCAATCATTTTAAAACATATATCAAAAAGATGCTTATATTCATAAACTTTTCAAACAGTACGCCACACTTACATCGTTTTAATTCAAACCATAATATTCGTTCGACCACATATGATCCGGATTTACATAGTATTGCCCTTAACATAAATTTTGGATTTTTAACAGAATAACCCCTAATAATACAAAAAGCAGGGTATGAAACCAACTATCCTAGTTGATACCTAAAAGTCTTGGGATTCACACAATTATATAATATAAGCATAAATAAAAAATTAAGGATAAAGCATGCCGCGCTTTTTGGCGCTATCGAATTCTTGATCTCCCATCTCCATCATCCTCTTCCGACTCACCAAGCGCCGACTTTGCCCTTTCTTCACTGGATAGTGGTGAATCCTAGACAGACACCTACCAAAGGCGGTCTTGAAAGCATAGCTCATCCTATCCATCCTCGTTCTCTTTCCTCTAACCTCGTTCTCCAGGCCATGGATCCTGTCCATGGCATCATCTTGTTGATGACTCAACAGAATCCTAACAGTAACTTCCTCATCCCAATGGACATGAAGGGCCTCTTTCTTATTTTTCAGGTCCGTTATCTTATGCTCGACCTCATGATGCTTCTCACTTAGCTTGGCGTTCCTTGCCACCAGTTAATGTACCAACGACTCGTACTGTTCTTCCACGTACTGATGTACCTGATCCTCTACCTCGAGATGTTGGACCCTATCCTCAAGCTCTTAATTCCTATCCATATGTTGTCCATAAAAGTCTTCCTCTGATGGTGATGGTCCATCCGAAAATCCTCCTAACTCATCTCCCTCATCTGCCTCCTCAAGCTCACTGTTAGAAGGAAGTACCACTGCAGTAACTGATGCTGCTGCAACAGGTTCCTCTACCACCACTTGCTCCTCTTGTGGCTCTTCCTCACGAATTTGGCTATCCTCACCTCTTTCTGACATCCTACAATACCATATAATTGACTCAATTAGTCTTTTATTTGCACATAATCACATATGTTCATAAATTTAAATATTTGATGAATTTCCATAATTCACTTCTTATAACTCGAAAGGAGTTTTAATGTGGTCATATTCCTAAGGTTTTTCCCCCACCTAAGTTTATAACCTATCAGCTCTGATACCAACCTGTGACGCCCCCAAATTCGGGTTCTCTAAACCCCAGGTTTGGTGCTCACGGTACAACATCTACACAGAACTATCTACCCATCCAATCAAAAATACAATGTTAAATACATTGTTCATTTCAGCAAAGCATAAAATTCCAGGTTAACTAACCTTTATTACAAAATGTGACATCATAATAAAGAGTCTTAACAATACAATTTAAATTAAACGGAACAATAAAACAGCTACTCCTTGACTTTCCCTTTACCCTTGTCCTTCTTGGAACCTTCGGGAACTCGGGCTTAGCTGAAAGGTTTAGTTTTAAGCAAGTGTGAGCAACAGTTGGCTCAACAAGTATATAAAAGGGTTTAAAAAATTTTAATTACGAATAACAATATCGTCTCTAATGATCTTGACAACTGAACCTCAATTGAGGATAAAAGATGTATAGGTATTTACTTTATAATTCAAGACTTAAGAATTAGCATGTTGATGGTCAAGTAACCTTGAACTTCGTTAAGATTATTGACATTATTTAAAGGATGACAATAACCAATAGTCATAAGACCAATATCGTCAAGACTATTAACAATTTATATAGCAATTGATAATAACCAAAGATGTGTACTTTGGGGATCAACCCATCATACGAATACATTGTGCACAATATAAAATATCTAGCGATGCAACCACGCCATATAGGAATTATATCCAAAATTATAGTTTTAAGCCCCTACTATGAGGGTTGTTCATTTCAGCTTTAACAAATACTGCACCAATACAATATGGTTTAGTTTAATATTAAAAATCATAGAATTCCATTTATCATGACATTAATTAATCTAGCTGAACAATGGCTTAGACCCGTATTTCATAACAGTCATGCATAAAGACTTTAAAATGTAAAGTCGGTTCAATAATTGAAAGACTTTTGGAATGCACGTGAGTGCGATCATGGCATATAGATATTTGAAATCAAAATATTTACACGGAATAATAAAGTGTGCATAAGTAAAGGAAACTTACCTCAGTTGTCATTTACACTTTGCATTAACACTTTGTTTCGTCTAACGCCTACATTGTTAACAATGTCGACTCACTCATTAGTTTTATATCATAAAGTCAATCTTGATCATTTATCTAAGATACGTGATAGTTCTAATGCACTAGTTCGATTCATACCTATCATATAACCTTACTATTACACATTCCTATCTCGTTTACCAATCACATAGCATATCGTTTTTATCTTTTAACTTAAGCATACCCATTTACAAAGCTAGCATCATTACACATGCATGCTTACACATAACACGTATCAAATAGGTTAGGCATTCATGGTATAGGTCCATGCATCTAAGCTTAAGTCATGGCGTTTTGCTTTAAACGCTACCCAATTTAGGTTCATTATATCATTTTCTTTTATATTAGACTCAATCTACATATTATAACAATCGTGCAATTCAACTAGATTACATATAGGCATGTATGACGACCACATAGCAAAACATGAAAATTTTCACAACCTAAAAACAGAAGGGTCAAGCGCAGCGGCGCTGGACCCAAACGCAACTGCGTTGGGTTCATTACAGGTGCGCTCCCCTGCTCTACAGGTGTGCTTCGCATGAAAAATTAGACAGAAGGTTTGGGTATAGCTGCACTCATAATGACTGCAGGTGCACTCCAGTACAAAAATCAGTACAGAACACAGGGGCGCAGCTACGCTCACCCTGAGCGCAGGTGCGCTAGGCCTAGATTCCAGAATTTTTGCAGAATTTCTAACTTTTGATGTTCTAAAGCATACAAGCAACCTTAGATCATTTATACATTTCATGGAACTCCATATTCCTTGACTTCTAGCATGCATTTCCTGACTTAATTCCATTTAAAAGCATGCTTGACATTTTAAGTTTTTGTAAACCTTTTTTCATACCACATGACACATCGCTTGGGTCTTGTCAATGTAATATGTTTCATCGATAATCACTTAATAGGCATATATGCCTACCATGAAGCTTTAAAAGGCCATTTTGGCATGTTAGAGTCTTAACATATATATGACCATTTGTTAGTTTAGGAAAACATGTACTTGCATGGTAAAGCATTGAAATATGCTGCAAAAAAGACTTCCATCAATATCTATCATACATGCATAATCATCTAGTTAAACATATATGCACATATACCTCATTGGCATAAATTATCCTTAATACTTCAATACTACAGTACTACACTCACAAGAACACAAGCATAAATTCCATGGATTCACATAACACCCACAATAAATTCAGTAAATCATTTGTTTTGAAAATCACTCTTTAAATAATAACATTTAGAAGAACATTTTTGTTGAGAACTTTTATCAAGCACTTAGCATGCCTGCATTGATCTATAGCAAATTTCATACATATAAACACACATAACGCATAAACTTCAGCATAGCATCCACTTTATATCACCGGGTCCTTCATTACCCCCAATTCACAGCAACTCCCACAACACAAATATCATAATTCAAGAATCAAAGCAGTAAGTTTCAGCTTATCTATAGGTAGGAGAGTAGGAATTTGATATACCTTACGATAGCTATGAGATGAAGTAGTTGCTCTGGGTTATCTAGAACTAGTGTTAGCTGGAAAGTTCTTCCTTACTACTGGAGCTTCTTTTTCCCCTCAATAGACTTTCCTTTCATCTTTCTTCTTGCTTAACAAAATAGGTGAAACTTTAGATAGAGAGGGTGGTGATATAGGAGCCTACTCCTTCATCTCAGCTAAAATAATCATAACCTAAAGCCCCAATAACCAGCCCTCAATAACACTCCATTGCTATAACCTAGAGCAGCCAACACCTCTGCTAAATGCTCTCCTAAAGCTGCCTGAAATAGATCTCATGGGCAATCAAAAAGTTTAGCTCAACTGCTAGTAAATGATAAAGGTTCACGTGAAGATTTGTTGCTGATTTTGTCCCAAAATGAAAGTCCCATCTGATACTTCTACGCTTAATTACTTTAAGTAAATTGGGCTGCTGAATTCTCCTAACCTTTAGGTCAATGATTGGGCCTCCTTTGTGCAAAATCAATGAGACTTATTAACAAGTGGAGTGGGTTGCTCTAACATCAAGTTGGGTCAAGGTTTTGGGTTTAGTTAAATTCAACATTGGTTATTAGTGGAGCACTAAGGTTAGGGTGCCGCACATCAAGTTTAGGCTTACACATCAAATGATACCCATTCCCATTAATTTACTAACTTGGGTCAAATTAATTATTGGACCTTTCTCCCATAATTCTAATTAATTAGTTAATTAGCATCATAAAATACCCAAATTAAGTTCAATCTTTGAATTAGTTAATTAAATCATAACTCATGTAAAAAAATAATTTAAATCACGTGGTCACCCTTTGTTCCCTAATTAATTCAATTAATTTAATTCATTGGGTACGAATTAACGTAACATATTAATTACAATCATCACGTAACGCTCTTAATTTAAACCCATGTGTGTGTATATATATATATACACCACATAATTGCTCAAAATAAGTTTACATAATTTTATTCCACAAAAAAAAAATTACAGCGAATTTCTCGGTTATTACAAGTCCCTTGTGCGATGCATCACTATACACTACAAAATTCCCTGTATTATCTGGCAGAGATAACACATGTGCCTCACTCAACCTCTTTTTCAACTCTTGGAAACTTTTCTCGCACTTCTCTGACCATATAAACTTCACCGTCTTCCTCCTCAAATTAATCAACGGAGTCGCTATCTTGAAAAAATCCTGGATAAATTATCGATAGTAACTCGCTAACCCTAAGAAACTTCTTACCTCCGTCGGTGTCTTCGCATGTTCTCAATTTATTATTGTCTCCACCTTCGCAGGATCTACAGAAATTCCTTCATTATCAATTACATGTCCCAAAAATTGAATTCTCTCCAACCAAAATTCACATTTTGAGAACTTCGTGTACAATTTCTCCTTCCTCAACGTTTCCAAGACCACTGTCAAGTGTTCCATATGTTCTTCATGTGTTTTAGAATAGACCAAAATATCATTGATGAATACCACAACAAACTTATCTATATACTGTTTAAACACCTTGTTCATCATGTCCATAAATGTTGCTGGCACGTTCGTCAATCCAAATGACATCACCAGAAACTCGTAATGTCCGTATTGAGTCCTAAATGCTGTCTTTAGTACGTCATCCTTCCTAATTACAACTGATGATATCCAGTTCTCAGATTGATCTTCGAAAAATACTTTGCTCCTTTCAAATGATCAAAAATATCGTCAATCCTTAGTAACGAATACATTTTCTTGATCGTTACTTTGTTCAATTCTCTATAATCGATACAAAGTCTCAACGATCCATCCTTTTTCTTAATAAATAATACCCGTGTTTCCCATAGAGACACACTCGACTGGATATACTTCTTAGCCAATAACTCCTGTAGTTGAACCATTAACTTTTTCATTTCTACTAAAGCCATTCTGTACGGGCTTTATGATATAGGACATGTCCCTGGTACGAAATCAATTACAAACTCAATCTCCCTATCTAGCGAAAGTCCTAGCAAATCTTCCTGAAATACATCCACAAATTCCTTAACTATTGGTATATGTTCCATCTCAACTCCCACCTTCTGTGTATCTATAATGTGAGCCAGATACCCTACACATCATTTTCTCAATAATTTCTTGGTCTGCATCATCGTCAGACAACACAACTGTCTAGACAACTTGCTACCATAAAATACTACATTTAACTTTTTTTGAGTCAAAAGGTTTATACTTTTCTTTTGGCAATCTATCATTGCCCCATAGTTATATATAGTCAATCCATTCCTAAGATAACTTCGAACTCTCCGAATCGAATTGGAATCAAATCCACAGACATTTCATGTCCCCTTATAACCACAATACAATTCCTATGTATGTGCCTAACAAGAATTACTTTCTTATTTGCAACGTCTAGTTTTAGGGAGTACTCTAATTCCTCTCGAGGTAAGTTTAATCTTTTAGCAAATACATCAAGCACGAATGAAAAAGTAGCACCCGAATCAAATAATACATAAGCATTTATATCATTGATTGGGATAATACCTAACACCACGTCTTTAGATTCTACAGCATCTTGCATCGTCATGTTGAATGTTCGGGTTGTCGGTTGATTCGGTTGAACTGGTCCCATGATAGTTAATTTGTTGTCATTGTTTCCTTTGTTTCCACTTCCCCTTTCCATCAATTTCTTTAAACAATTTTGAGCTAGATGATCCTTTGATCCACACATAAAACACCCATTCTTCTTTGGGCTAGGGCAATTAGGAGTCATGTGTCCTTCTTGTCCATAATTAAACAACACCCTTTTTCCCTTCAATCATATTCCCGCATGATTCTTTCCACAGTTGTTACACGCTTCTATCTTCTTTTTTTAATCTCATTGTTTGTTTCCAAAGTTGTTGTTGTTGTTCCTCTTCCTCTTGTTGGCATTACTACCACTGGTATTCCTTCCTTTAGTTTCTCCTTCACCTTTTTTCTTCTTTTGATCTTGGTTATATTTAGTCAATGCTTCATTTTCTCCTTCAGCAATAATTGTCTTCTCCAACATTGCCGCAAATGAGTTTATCTTAAATATAGAAACTCGGTTATAGAGTCAGGGCTTCAGTCCCTACTCGAATATTCTTACTTTCTTTCATCAGTGTTTACTTTATATGGAGCAACCCTTGCCAACTCATTAAACTTTGCGGCATATTTTAGCACTGTCATAGTCCTTTATTTCAGTTCCAAGAATTATACTTCCATGTTATTCTGTATACACGGCAGAAAGTAAGTCTTGAAGAACATCTCCTTAAATCTTTCCCATACAACACTTCCCTCTCTTCCACTACTCTTATTGGCTTTTCACAAATAACTAGCTTCTTCTTTCATCATGAAGGTAGCAAAAGCAGTCTTCTGCTCTTCAGCCACTCTAGCAATTAATAACACCATCTCTATAACCCAAGTTTGGGCCTCTATCGAATTTATAGTTCCCTTAAACTCTGGGGGTCTTACAAGTTTAAAGTCCTTAAAGTTTGCTAAATTGGTTGGTGGATTCAGATTAGTTGTCACTGGGTTTCTACTCTGCGTAGAACCCATTAAGAGACCTACGAATCTCTGCATCGGATCTACTGGATCCCTATCGTTATTCACTGACTCTTCTTGTTGATGTTGGGTCTTTTACGAGGTGGCATTCTTCTGTTTAATAAAACCAATGTTATTATTTCATCATTTATTTTTAAGTATTCAAATTTAATTTAAACACTTAATCATCACAAGGTATATTTAATAAACATAGTTATATACATATGCCATTTTCTAGTACATCGCACTTTACATCATATAGCATCATGCTACAAATATTTCTATCCTGCTTAATATATCAAAAGCTTGGGATTTACATAAACATATCCTATAATATACAACAAAAGTTAAGATTTACATCATATTCATATACACATACATAGATACACTATTATATCTTTCTACTAGACTATTACAGAAGCATTCCATGCTTTTTAGCATCCCAATACTACTCATCTCCCGTCTTGATCATCCTCTGTTGACTCATAGTCCTACGGGTCTGGCCTTCCTTCACGGGATGATGTTATACCCAATCCTGCCAATGCCCAAATGCTATTCTGAATGCTTAACTCATCATATCAATCTTCGCCTGCTTACCCTTTACTTCATTCTCTAGGTCATAGGTCTTCTCCACGGCCTCATCTCTCTAATAAACCACTTGAATCCTATTAGCCACTTCATCATCCCAATGAGTATGGATAGTTCCCTTTTCTTGTCATAAATCCTCCTTCTGACATGCGGAGTCATACAGTATTCCACTGAGTTCCACATTCCTATTCACTACATGTTGTACCAGTGACTCGTACAGAACCACCGATGCCTATTGTTCCTAGTTCTCCTCCTCAAGCTCTCGAACCCTGTCCTTGAGCTCAATATTTTAGTCGTATAGACCCGCTATCAAGTCATCCTCGGATGAAGAATCTTCAAGTAGTGCTCCATCAAAGTTCCCTTCTAATTCTTCCTTTACTTCATTCACCTCAGGATCCTCTGATGGATCCATCTCTGGCTCTTACACTTCCTTCTTAGGTGCAACTACCTGCACCGGCTCAACTATCAAGGGCCCTTCATACACTACGTGTATGTCCCGGGGCTCTTCTTCTCCAACCTGACTGGATTCTCCAATTTTTGGCATCTTATAATCACAAGTTTTAATACTTAATTAGTATCTCGTAATAAAATATTTTTATTGTTTTCAAATAACACATATTTCATTTTATTAATAACTTCCCTAATGAATTTTCTTAATTCATCTCTTAGAACTTTATACGAGTTTTATCTTACTTCTATTTTCATGATCTCTTATAAGGTTATATCCTAAGGTTTCTCCACCTAAGGTTTATAACATAAGGCTCTGATACCAACATGTGACACCCTAAAATCAAGGTACCTTTACCCTTGGATTCAGTATTCACAATACAAAATAAACATCACGTATAATTTTTACCCATTCCACTAAATGACATCCATCATTACAATATTCTTACAAAACATACTTAAACAAATCCCAAGTTACTCAACCTTAACTATTATATCACATTACTTAATAAAATAATTACATTGATTATCCTATTATAGTTTATAACAAAAGAAGTTTCATCTAAACGTCTACTCATTAACCTTCTCTTTACCTTTGCTTATCCCACTGAACTTCTCGATCTTTCAGTTGAAAATAATTAATTTAAGTAAGGGTGAGCAATCACATTACTCAATAAGTATACATAATGTATACAAAACTTGGGCCACTAGCATAACATGTACATTACATATAATGTAATTAATATACACACATTGGGCCACTAACATTAATTCCCTACATGGACCCTTTATATAATCATTGCGGGTCATGCTACACAAAATATATTACATTTAATACACTTCCATTTGGCTTAATATAATGTATTAGGCCATTACATATATATTACATTTAATACATGTAACATATCACAATTATTGGGCTTAATTAATTCTCTCACTTATTATTAAAATAAAATACGTATATTAATCCACTAATTTAAATAAGTGAATTAATTACACCATTCTTGAATTTTAATTCATCATTAACTTTTTATCACACAAGGCTCATTATTAATTCATAATAATAGCTTTAACTTGCTCTCGATTAATTAATATAAATTAATTAATCCTCATGGCTTTTTTTCATCATCTAGTTAATCTAAATTAATTAAATTATTATCTTGTATAACTATTAATCAACATGTCAAACATATATATACATTACACACACACACACACACACACACATACACACACACACACACACACATATATATATATATATATATATATATATATATATATACATATTTAATCACATCTCAAACACAATGCCTTCTGAATAAAAATTTGTCTTATTAATGAAATTTTTTATTTACAATGTCCCGAATATCCTTGAGTATTACAGCAATAGAGTAGTTCATGGTCTTGTTGAGTTAGCCCAAGTTTTTTCTTTTCATATTCCTATCTTTTGGTTCGATGATATTCATGCTAGCAGCCGTCCTATTGCTGTTATTTATGATATTTTGGATTAATAAAATTTTACATTCTTTGGACTATTTTCAAAAATAAAATAATATATATATATATATATATATATATATAGCTTCACTCAAATAAAGAAGTGATTTTAATTTTAATTTAACCATTCAACTATACAAGAGTAAAGATCATTCAAATATATAAAATATAATAAAATAAAGGATAGTGTAAATTTTCACACATTCTTGGGACATGTCATTGACTATATTAGAAAGAAATTAAATAAATGAGCTATCAAAAGTATACTTATTTGAAAAGATAATATTCCACAATTTTAAATTATTTTTAAAAAAAATCATATTTTTTATACTCTTTTAGTTTGTATATTATATCATTATAAATTATGTAAACAAAATAAAACAATGACTGTTGGGTCTCCACTTGTTAGGAAATTTATTTTGATGATAACAAATAGATAACAAGTAGATAAATATTAAGTATCTAAGAAAATGAGAAAAATAAATTAGAATCCTCTCCATAAAATTAATCTATAAATAATTATATTATTTTTAACTTATAAATTAATGTCAAGTTTTGTAAGGATAAATTTATAAAGTAACATTTTTTAGGACAAAAAAAAAAGCTCTGTTCTCGAATGATTTCAAACACTTCAAAAATACTTTCAAATATATATATATATATATATATATATATATATATATATATATATATATATATATTATAGAATATTTTGTACAAAAATCATTCCAATTCCCAATCACATATTTGGTCATTACTTGGATGAATTTAAAAGGAAAATTTGTCATTCTAAGTTCAGTTAAGCCACATGGAAATCAAAATTTAAAATCAAGTTGCAATTAACATGTGAAAAATGAAAAAGGCAAATAAGGTTGCCTACTAAGATTCATGCTTAACATATGTCCAAAGGGTAAACAAATTATAAATGAATTAACAAAAGGACAAAAAGTTATCATCCTTTTTCCTCCTCTATCAGTCAAGCCTAACATGTGCGAAAATCAAAGTGAGAACTTAACCCTTAAATTCAAAATGACTTTGATCTCATGCATTGAATTTTGACTAAAGTACACTTTACACTCCAAACTTTATACCATTGTTGACTACTGCACCCCACACTAAAAAAGGTACCAAAATACACCCCAAACTTCATTTTATCTAAATAAAATACAAACTTTCCACACTTAACCGATCAAAAGTGACGGAGACTCGCACACATGTCGATTTGATAAGGGTATATTTGTATTTTCCATCTCTTCCTCTTCTTCCTACAAGAACTAATCTCTCTCTCTCCTCTTCGGTCTACTTCAGCTTCCTTCTAATGAAAATATAAAATGACTTTATCCTTCCTAACAACTGATAATGCAAGCATAAACTACTATCCATTGAAGTGAACAAATTTCTTTTTCTAAAGATTAACCCTCAACAGAACAATATCATCCAGAAATGAACTAAAAAATAAAATTTTCAGATTTTCACACCAATCAGTTTTTTAATGAGACCTTTAGTTGCAGGAGAATCTAGAACAAAAAAAAAACTACAGGAATCAAATGAAAATATCAATCTAATACATTATAAACCAACTAGACAATGCACTCTAATTAGCTAAATCCTCACTAAATTCACCAGATCAAGCAACTAATATACTAAATAACTCTTTAAATATCTAACTTACGATGCAATCAAATGGGAAAAAATTATAAATAACATAGAAAAGTTCATGAAAAATAATAGAAAACCAAAACCTCAGAAGGTCCAAAATTTTCATCTTGCCCACATTACAAATTCAAAAAATACATAAACAAACAATATCAAAACATACCCTTTAAAAAAAATCAACTTCAATTACCAAAACCACAAATCAAAAATTCCAAAATAAGTGCATTTAATAGAGAAATACTATAATGACAAAAAAAATTGTAATTTTATTTTTAATGAAAATAAAATTATTTGAAAAAAATTATGTGCATATATATGTGAAAAGCTAATTAATTCAATTAATTTGGATTGAACATGTGACAAAGAAGAAATCAAGAGTTAATTATGGTAAAGCTTATGTTATAATTAACTAAACTTCAGTTATGTGTCTTGTGATGAGAAATTAAATTATAAGTTAAGTCCCATGAGAAGCTTAAGTAATTAATTATGTGATTATTAGATTGAATTTATAATGAGGCCCAATGCATTATTAAAATATTAGAAAGCTTAAGTCCAAAATAAAATTTAAAACAAGCCCAATAGTGCAATGCTCATATGTTTATTAAAATTAGCCCAATGAGAATGCTTGTTTTATTAGGGTCTAGTGGCCCAATAGAAATTAGGTGTGAGCCCAATCTTTTAAATGTTATTAGCATATTAGTGGGCTTATAGAGAATTTTAATGGCCCAAGATTTAAGTCCATATAATAAATAAGCAAGGCCCAATGTATATGGTTCAATGTGGGGACCAAAATCTAGAAGGTTGAAGATATGTATGTATATATATAAAGGACAAAAAAAAGGCCCTAGAATCTAGCCACTCCAAACCCCATGCCCTTTGAGCCTTGTAATTTTGAATTATGGGAAAGGAAGCATGATTACCCTAAAGCATTATAGCTAAATGACTTTTAACATAACCCTAATTATATGACACCCCAGGATTTTACTAGAGTGCTAAACAAGCATTATGGTAAATTAAGTAAAGGTTAATAATTAAAACCTAGTTATGAATGACATAAAGTGTAAGAACGATGTAATACAAACTGTTATGTGATCAATATGCTATTGTAACCTATGTGGAAGATTGAATATGTGTATATGTATAATTGATATGATAGAGAAAGAAGGATTCAAGATAGAGATTAAAGGAATAATAAGATTGATGATATTTAAATAGTTTGAAGTTATTAAGAACTGATATTGAAGGATTGAAATAAGATAATCAGGTATATGATGTGTAAAGACAGAAAGGTAATACCCCCGAGCACGAGTAGAAAGAATGTTGAACGCAAGTACAGTTCAAAGTGAGAAGTGTATGTTAAGTGGACAAGCGAAGGGACGTAAAAGTCATAAAAGTGTATTATGATCTTAAATGGTTGAAGAAATGGATTTTAGTAATCCGAGAGCAAGGTTTGCTTTTCGAGGAAGCAGTTTATGAAGAGAGTGGGTATTTTGATTACTTGAGATGTCGAAAATGAAATTTGTGAAATGCGAAACCGATAAGGTTCGTAGAAATTAAGAAAGTAATGGTATGCAAATATGAAAATGTTGTAATTGTTATTATGAATAATTATGATTAAGTAATAAAATTTAATGTTTAAAGGGTGACAAGTAAATTGGGACAAGTCAATTGTGGACTAGTTGATGGTAAAGTAAAATTCAAGCATAATGAAACAAGTTTGGATCAAAATGGACTTGAAATAGTAAAAAATAAGCTTGTATGAATTAATGGAAAATTAAATTTCTCTAGGAATTTTGTCTAATGACCATGATGCCCTTGGCAATTTGATTAATGACACATGAGTCTTAGAATGGTTTAAAGTCCAAAATACCCTTGAAAGATTTGAAAATGACATTGGTGTCCTTAAATGGTACAATGACCAAAATACCCTTGATAAATTAGGTAATGACTTATATGTCTCAAGTGGTGAATTGATGAAAATTCCCCTCACTTATCATGTGAAATGACTAAAATGCCCTTGGATTGGTGTGATCATAGTTAAGCTAAATTAACTCAAATTGAGTTAATTCTCATATAATAACCAAGCAATGCAAGCTCTCCCAACATTTTGTTGGAAAATAAGAGGAAGAGTAGCCCTAAGAGATGAAAGCTAGGGAAGCCATGAAAGTTAGGTGAAAAGCTTATAATCCAAGAAGCTATGGTGCTTGGTTGAGCTTGGAGCAAGAAGAAAAGAGGAAGTACTCATCAAGACAAACCTCTCTATGTAAAATAGTTGGTCATCCAAGGAGGTATAATCATGTTCTTACTTTAAAGTTTGAAGTTTAAGAGTTTAAATGAAAGTTTAGGTATAGCCATGCATGAATCCTTGAATTATAAGGGTTGATTTTGAAGTTTTTGTGAGTTTATGTGTGTTATGTTTGAAATTTGATGGAACCCTAGGCTTGAAAATTGTTTTACAAAGTTGATGGACTATTCATATATGTCTTTGAAGCTAGAACTCATGATTTAAGGAAGAATGTGTGTTAAATGTTGTTAGTTTTAATGAAAACCTAAATGAAGAGGATGAACATGTTTAAAGTATGTGAAATTTCATGTTAAATAGCATTCAAGATGCATTGAAGGTTCAAGAGTATGACTTGTTATGGAAATATACAATATTAGGCTATATTTTCTATATAAACCAAATTGTAATCTGTAAAGTGACTTGGAAAGTATATATGGAAGTTATGTGAATACATAAAGTGGTTAAATGTGTATATGTTAAGGTATTTTATGTGTAGAGTTGAGAATTCAAAAAGGGGGTTAAGTGTTACATTTTGAAATATGACAAAATGCCATTAATGTGTGAATTTTGGCCATTTTGTGTAATTGGTAATCAAATGAGGCTAAAAAGCTAAGTTTGATGTTAATACACGTGTTTGAAATGATTTGGAAGTCGTTTGGCGTTTATGGCAACAATTGAGGATTTTAAACGTTTTAAAACGTTTGACGCCTAAATCGAATCATTTTGAAAAATGAAGTCATTGTAAAAGTTTGAAATGTTTTGAAGGCCCGTACAAGTTAAATATGTGTTATAAATGTCAAATGTCATGTTGGAATCAAGTCTTGCAAAAAGAGGCCAAGAATAACATAAGTTTTGGAAATGAAAAGTTCGTGAAATTTGATGGAAATGCAACTAAGGGGTATTTTTGGCAATTATGAATAATTAAAGGTGAAATAAATTCAAATGGCCTAGTTTTATGTTATTACACGTGTTTAGGTTGATTTGAGAATCAACGGATGAGAATTAGAATGAAAATGAGTTTCGAACAATCGAAACCGATCGTTTCGACCCTAAATGGACTTTTACGGATAAAACCTGTCTCGGATATAATTTAATGGTTTGAAAGGTCTATACATGTCCTATATGATGTATGTGAGCTATGACAAGTGTTGTAATTGAGTTTTGAAGCTTATGGCCAAAAATCACAAAGTTGGAAATTTAGTTTAAAGTTGGAAAAAAATTCTAAGTCTGAAAATGTTTTGAAACGCCCTCCTACGGGCTATTGCTTCAATAATTTTAAGATGCCAAATGAGTCAAGTAGTATTTTTGTAAAATACTAGGTAGTGAGGTCTAGATGTGGTCCAAATTTGAGCTTAATTGGATGTAAGACGAATGAGTTAAAAATCAGCAAAGATAGTGCAAAAATCAAAAATCATGTTTCTGAACATTGTACTAAACATTGCGTCGGGGCGAAGTGTACTGTTCATGGCCGAGGAGATTTCGCGACCAGCGAAGTCTAATGGCGCCAGGGCGAGATTTCTATGCATTTGAAAAAAAATTAAGCTTCTAAAAATCTATATTTTGATGTGGAATGATAAAAATAAGTTATATAAACCCTAGAATTGATAATAATGGTCAATGTAAAGGCTGTTAAGGTATAATGGGATGATGAATGACATAATATAACATGCCTAAAACTATTCCAAACCATGTTAGGGGTTATGTAAAAGGTCGGAAACAAGTTATGATGTATTATTAACCTATGTAAGGTGTAATACATCAAGAGTGTAATGAATAGAGACTAATGGTTAAGTGATTATGAATTAAGTTTGACAAGTTATGTGAAGTTTATGATCCTATAATGATGTATATAGGTTGTATGTTGATAGATAGCACTCGAGGTAGCAAACCAACAAGACGAATATGAAAGGATGATTGAGAAACGTAAAGGTTAAGTATATAAAGCGTACCAGACAAGTTTTTCAGACTTAAGTGTACTAATTGTTCTACGTGAACTATGTGATAGTTGAAATGTGCACTCCGTGCAACTATATGTATTAACTGTTAAGTGGAATATGTGTCATTAAGCATAGCATGGTAAAGTAAAGGATGAATGACGAATAAATATAAACTGTAAGCATGAAAGGTGTTATCTGATTGACTTGTTGAGCCTATGTGCTCACTCTTTCTATGAACTAACATTTCAGGTAAAAGTACAAGAAGGCCGGAAGTTCCAATGCAGCTAAAGGTAAAGATTGATGAAGGCATAGATAATCATGAAAAGAATTTGTTATGTGTATCTATGTAATATGGCTATTCAGATAGTTAAATGTAAACCTACAATGGTAATAAGGGTTATATGATTTGTAAATCCATAGAGATAAATGTGCATATATGTATTATTCAGAGAAATATTGTAAAAGGATCAAGTGAACGTATTATTTGTTGGTTGAGTTTTATATGTAATAAACTCACATGTATGAAATAGGAATTAGCATACAGGATTATGTATGGATAGTTTAATGGTGGATTGTATGCACAAGGTATGCTATGTGAAATTATTATGTATATATGATTTTGAAAAATGTAATAGACTAGGTCATAACTTATTTGTATATGATCTAAGTTCTAGTAAAGTGAATGTTATGATCCTGGGGCAGGTATTGATAGTAAGTTTTAAGAAGAAGAAAAATATGGACCGCATTATGGTCAAAGGCTTGGTTTTAAAGGTTACAGGTTAAGTTTTAACGCACGAGATCGTCATTATGATTCTTTACGAATACATAATATGGTTTTAAGATTAATAATTATGTTATCCAGATGTAATTGGAAATGAATAAGGAATGTTGGGATTTCGATGCGCTACAAATTATCCTTTGGTTAATGCCTACTTTGGTTGCACAAATACATGTATATATAAGGTATTTGTAGAAGGAAGTTCCCTATAAATAGAGGACTCCTAATTCAATTCATTTCATGTACCAAGTTGCTAAGTGTTGAGAGCTAGAGAGAAAAGAAATTGAGGTAAGAGCAAAATAAGAAAAACTAGGGGCGACTTTTACATTTTGGTGGAGCAAGAAAGTCTAGTAAGTAAGAACAAGTGGAGGCTCTAGCGAACGTCATAACAAAAAGAAAAAAAGCTTCAAGAAGATATAAAAACCCTCAAACTCTAGATAGTTAGTTAAAGTAATGTATTTTAGCATATAGTATAGTTATGCATGTTTGGTTGTGGGAGGTTTGTGTGTTATAGGATAATGAATGATCCGAAAGTATAAGGATGGGTTATGAAGGAGGTTATGTGTGTTTATTTGAGTTTATATGTGTTATATTGTGTGAGAGTGTCAAATGAGCATGTAACTTAGTTAACTCAAGTGGTAACATAACTTTTGTGACAACATGAACTAAAATGTGTACATTTTTTTGGAAAAGTCTATAAATTTTATGTTGTAGACGTAAAAGATACAAAGATAATCTAAGTGGAATGGAAGAGAAATGTGTTAAAATAAATTTTTGGTGAATTTTCTAGCACCTAGTACAAAGTGTTCAAACTTGACAATCACAGTTTTTTGGACTTATATTTCAGGTCTTAAACAAAGTCATTTGAGACAACTCACATTTTTAATAAATACGATGTGGTATGAACTAGTTTTTGTCCAAGTTTGAGCTTATTTCAATAATAGATGAACAAGTTATGAATTTTTAAAATTAACTAGAAAATCATAAAATTATGAAATTTTAATGAATGGTCCAACTGAAAGTAGTATGCCCTCAAGCCAATCACATTTAATGTGATAAGCATATACTTTATAATCTTGTTCATTTATTAATAAAAGTATCAAGACATTTCTTTATTCATGATTAATTACTTGAATTAATCAAATGGATAAACCCATAGTTTTTGAGCAATGCTTTTAGAACCATGATGAGGATCATGCTAATGAGATCTAAATTCAAGATAGCTCAAAAACTAAAATTGTTCCTAATCGTTAGATCACTAAAAAAGGGGATTAGTAGATCCAGATAGATTGGTATATACTATATTTGCTCTTATGAAGAGAATGATTGATCTCATAATCATTTGTGTAGAGACACTAAAGCAAGTATGTAAGTGTTTATTAGAGAATAAGTTCACTGAACGTGACTCGCTCAAAGAACACCTAATGGAGTTTTACTTGTCTGTCAACAGGAGTTCCTTATATGATAGTCGTACAAGTGATCCTTGAATTTGAGATCATCATAGTATCTTGTGTATACTAAGGTATAATTTGACATATTCCTTAAGACTTGTTGGTATATCAAAGGATATGCTTGAGTATAATAAGGTACACATGGAGATAGGTGAATGATCAACAAAGGATCTACCACTTTCAGTAAAGGGAGAAAATGTCCTATGTGATTCAATAAGTGACAACTCAGAAATCCCTGACCAGGGTTGTAGGGAATTAGAAAGGAGTTTCTAATTTACATTAACTAGAGTTATGCATTTGTGAATTAAAATGCATATGATCAAATAAATAAGACTTGACAAAAATTTCATGTCTTATATTTGATTGGGACATTGTATGGTAGAATGATTGAATTGTACGGTAACTATTCGCTGAAAGGTTCTTTTACGATCAAATGTTGAAATCTATATTATCTGGAATGTCGACTAATCGCTAAGGGGGCTTACCCTTATTGTAGAATAATTATTTATTCTGAATTAAAGAGTTAATTCGTAGTAAATGAATTAGAATTGTTCTAATTTATTTATTATACAATCGTTTTAATATAGAGAACCTAAAGGGTCACACCGCAAAAGAGTAATATTTATTTTAGAAGTGAATGACATAATTGTAATAATAAATTAAGTATATTTAATTTATACTATGGTGATAGAATAAATTAAATAGCTTAATATTTATAGTTTAGTATTTTAGAAATACTAATTATAAATTAATAAGAGGAGTCTTATTCCTAAATGATTTAGGAATTAATTAATAAGTAGTAGTATTATTGTAAATAATTAAGTTCCTAAATGGTTTAGGAATTGTAATTATAATAATTAATTAAGTTACTAAATGGTTTAGTAATTAATTAATAAGAAGTACTCTCATTATTAAATAATTAAGTTCCTAAATGATTTAGGAATTGTAATTAATTAATTTAGTTCTTAGTTAAATTGGGAATTAAGTTAAAACCCTAATCCTAAATAGTTTAGGAGGGTTGACTATATCTATAAATAAGAGGAGTCTTATCATAGATTAAGATTACACACTCTTTCATAAGAATAGAGAGAGTACTTCATAATTCTCTACATCTAATACATCTAATGATTTAGAGAAAGAGAGAATTATGGCTAGCTACTCATGGTTTGGAGAAACCAAAATTCACTTTTTTAATTCATAGATCTCTTGGTGGATCACCTCTAGAGGCTTCACACTTGGGATCTAACATTGATCCGAGAAATCTAATCGGTGAATTTGAAGAAGAACGTGAAGGACTAAAGGGAGTTGAACTTGTACCCGTGGAAGCTTGGTTCTACAAAGGTATAAATTCTTTTATCTTTCCTTAATTAATAACAGTTGCATAAGAAAGATTTTGGTTATTGGTTTGTACAAAAATTTTAAAATCTGATTTTTCTTGCTTCCGTTGCGCTTATATAATTTGATATATGTCATATTTTTGCAAACCAACACCAACGTTGGGGCGCCAACTTATGGCCGTAGAGGCATCGGCCAAATAGGGGATGTCCGTTGGGGCACCAACTTATGGCCGCCAAGGCATCAAGCCATGTCGGGGCGTGAGCTTTCGGCCACCGAGGCGCTGACCCCCTGATAATGGCAGTAGGTTGTTTTAAAGTGTTGGGTAACTCGGGTCGGGTCCAGGCCAAAATTTTTAATAAAATAAAATAAAAATACAATTATAATGAATAAATGATTAAATAAATAAAATAATAAAGATTAATTTTATTTGTAAGGATAAATAAATGAGAAATAATTAAACAAATAAAAAAAATTATTTGTGGAGCATGAGGAATAAAATAAATAATAACCAATGAATAAGTAAACAAATAATAAAGAATTATTTTATTTGTGAGAATTCATTAATAGAGATTAATAATAATGAGAGATGATTAAACAAATAAAGTAATAAAACACTAAAACAAGTATGTAGGTGCTTATTAGAGAAAAAGTTCACTGAACGTGACTCGCTCGAAAAACATCTAATGGAGTTTTACTTGCCTGACAATAGGAGTTCCTTTTGTAATAGTAGTACAAGTGATCATGGAGTTCGGGGGCTTATTTAAGTGAGGGGAAGGTGTTAGGCACCCCCCAACTTCCGTGAAAACACGGTTACCGCAATCTTGATGCTTTCCTATGCTTTTAAGATCTCAAAACGTGTGTGTAAGTGCGTGTGTGCTTAAATGACTGTGATGGTGAATTTTTGCATAAGAAGCCGCTGTGATTTTTTTATAGAAAACGTGCTTTATTTGGAAAGTGTTTTAGAACGTCTTTTCACCTATATGCAAAGGCTTTGTTTTATAATAGATATAGATTGAAAGCAATGATATTTTGTTTAGGTGTCGTTTTAGAAAATAAGGGTTTTTTAAACTTTCGTCAAATAGGAATCGAGACTATACATTGCCTTTGGACAGTAGAATAGAATCAATATAAAAGCAACTTCTAGGAGCTCTTTAACCCTATGCACCAAAGTTTAATGAAAAGACGTTTACTTTTACAAAACCAATTTCCTATGACATTTAAGAAAACGTTGCAGCCTTTCGTTAAATAGGAATCGACGTTCATTAAAACTCTTGATTTTTTAGCCTTGTGATTCTAATACCCTAATTTGATTTACTTTTAGAAAATCTTTCCCGTTTTGCCTTTTTCCTTTTGAAACCGCTTTCCATGTCGTAAATCAAATCTAGCATTCACAAAATGTGTCGGGCTATTCATGGGCATGTGAGCCATCCAAATAACCTCAAACCCCCCACAATCACATATTTCACTATTGCGGGGCCTTAACCCGATTTTCGATATGGATATCATTTTAAGGCTCGAAATTTACATATGTACATTAAAAGGCCCATTGCCGTCACTACATTACCAAATTTTCCATCTTCAGAATTTGATCACAAGGATCTCATTCCTAGGCTCACAAATCCCAAAATCACCACACAACCATACAAAGGAAAACTGGATAACACTAGATTTACTACTATACCACAATAACCTAAAATGGCAAGTTAAACACTATGAACTACATATTAACACAATGAACTATATATCACCCTCCGGATATCATCGGGATATTAGGAGGAAATTTCATTCCGATGGAACCCTCACTAATCATCCCTAATCCTTGGATCATCACTTAATATAAAAAGATACTACATCCAAACAATCCAACACAAGAAATCACAAGAAAAATATAAGATAAAACTTCAAGAAACACATTTTTTTCACCTTGTAATACTTCAATAATCACTTTATACTTCACTATCAAATGTATAACACAATATTGGATAAAATATTGAAGCTAAAAAATGACAAACTCTCCCTTTTTAGCCCAATCCGTGCATTTCTCTCTCTAGATCTCACCTTCTCTCTCTAACTTTTCCTTTCTTTTTTCTCTTTTTTTTTCTCGGCTGAACCTATTGGCGTTGTATAGCTGACTGGGGGCAGCCGCAGGTGCATCTGCGGCTGCCTGCTCTCGCCGTCCGCGTCGATCCCTCGGCTGCCGTGTGTTTTCTCGAGCCACAAAAACGCCACATTGTCGTTGGCCACAGATGCATCTGCGGCCGCCCGACTTCCTTTTCTCGATTCTCGTGTCACACAGTCTTAAATCATTATTTTCGTTGTATTATTGGTATCTCATAATCTGGGGACTGTTGGTAGGATGTATTGGTCGTTTCGGTCTGTCTGGATTACTTCGTATCCCTAGATCACACAATTTGATGTCGATTCATTTTTGTGTTTGCTTGTCCTGACCTTGCTGAAATCCATCATTCCCTTTCACAGTCCACGTGAAATGATGATTTTGCCCTCCTGCCCAGGTTAGTGTACAAACGCAAAATTTGGGTGTCTACAGCTGCCCCTCTTTATCATGTTTATGCAATGCGATATTTAATGAACATGATAAAGAAGTAGACACCTGACGCATGATAATGACAACATATATTAATGGTGCAGCAAGATATATGAGACAATGCAATGTCATATGCCACATTCATGTAGAGGTCAGTTCAAAATTATAAATGAATATCGCTCGAGTTTCGAATCCGAATGATTGACTTGGGACTGTCCGATTTCGTCTCCGACTGATCACCTCATAAGCGTCGGTCTCGTCACTGATGAGTCATATCGTGAACGCTAGGTTCCGTTTCTACCTGACGTCTAGTAAATGTCAGGTTTCGTCTCTGACTGGTCATCTTGCGAATGTCAGGTCTCGTCTCTGACTAGTCGTCTCGTGAATGTCAGGTTTCGTCTCTGACTATCGTCTCATGAATGTCATGTCTCGTCTCTGACTGGTCGCCTTGTGAATGTCAGGTCTCGTCTCTGACTGGTCGTCTCGCAGCCATCGGGTTATGTCTCCGACTGCTTATCTCGTAGATGTCGGGTCTTGTCTCCGACGGGTCATTTTGTTAAGTTTCGTAATTTGGTATTTCAGACCTAATAGGCTTTATGCTGGTTCAGGATAACAAAGGAGAAAATCGGGGCCCCACCGAGACCAGCCGAAGATCCATCTGCGGCTGGGATCGGCACTATTTCAGATCGCGACCCCCCCCCCCCCACGATCGGTCATTTTCAACCCTTTTCTTTCCAAATAGTTTCAGTTTTTCTCGTCCCACCTCGTGCTTTTGCGTCTTTTTGGATCTTTCCCGCAAAATCCACTCCGGTTAAACCACTCTACGCACTTTGGGTAACGTTTTGACTCCTTTTTCTTTTATTTTCGCTTTCGTTTTGCTATACATTTGCTTGTTTACATGTTTTAACTTAGCCATGCATACCCACATGAGATAGTCGTGTTCATTGTAGTGTACGTAAACGGCGGGTCATGTAAACTGCTTTACTATTTTGGGAATATTTATTGTTTTAGCCGTTTTATGACCGTGATGCATTATTTTCACTTGCATTTGGGATTTGTTGGTTGTATGATTTTATTAAAAATGCCTAGTTGTGCATGGGACACCCATTTTACAGACGAAACTTTGTTGAAATTTTGAGGAATCTAACGCATCTCTAGGGACTCATTTATGCATTTCAAATCTCATATTATCATAGATAAACATGCGATGCTGCCCTATTATCACTTAGCAATATATAGTAAGTTTTTTTTGAAAAGTAATGGGCTAAGGATATACCTCCTTTTTCGTGGTGTTGTTTCAGTCATAGATCCTGATGCTCCGAGCAGTTCCACGGTGCCCCGGGCTGCTGGGGTCCGTCGACGTAGAGCGATCACATCGGCTCTAGCTCCGGTTCTGACCCGTCATTCCCGTAGGCTGGCGGAGTCTATCATTCATCCCGTCCATCCTGATGTCGGTGAGGATGCCCCAGCTGAGGTAGAGGCAGAGGCAGAGGCGAGTCCTTCTGGCACAGCGGTCCCTCCCCCCATGCGTCGGATCTTACCAGGGGCCCGTGTCAGGATGTCGAATATGCTCGGTCCTGATCTCAGTACTCACCCATCGGCATATCTTGTGGCTAGCGAAGTATATCCGCTGTTTAAATTCATTTAAACTCACATGGTTACCCTGACTGACAGTTTGGTGGTTGTCACAGGTTTCTGAGTTTACCCAATCTCGGGGTAATTGGTTCAGCATCTACACACTCTATCATGCGCTGCATGCTGATTATCGCGGGATGGTGGACTCCTGGGGTTTAAGCCACTTTTTTACCATCGCCCCCCGCAGATGTCCATGGGACTATATGCGGGCATTATCTGAGCAGTGGTTCCATCAGACCCAGTCGCTTCATCTTCTGGATTGCGAGCTAGTGTTGACACCCCTTGACTGGCGATATATTACCGAGGTGGAATTCTCCGGACCCCGTGTTCCCTTGGAGCCCGACATTACTCCCGCAACTGTCGATCGTTGCTGGGGTACTCTCCTCAGGACAGGGTCTTTAAGGCCCTTAGCATTCGATTCGGGAGCTCTGGCTGTGGACTCTATTGGAGGGGTCCTTTCTGAGCCATTCCCTGAGGACCGATCCGTCCGGGATTTCCTGCTCCGGTGTCTGGTCCTGACCATCATGAGGGGTTATTTCCTGGGGAACAACTCCTCGACTATTCACTTCAGCATTGTCGGGGTTACCCGGGACGTTGATCAGATTGGGGATTATGACTAGGGTTCTTTCACGTTTGTCTACTTCCTCCACGGTCTTCGCCTTTGCTCAGAGGGGCAGACAGATGCTTGGCTAGGATTCTATCCTTTTCTACTGGTAGGTCTCCTTTATTGTACCATCTTTTATGTTGTTTCATCTCTTTGCCCATGCATGGTACTTAAGCCCCTTTTGTTGCATTTATCAGTTCTGGGCTTATGAACGACTACCCTGTCTGCGGCCTGTTACCACTCTCGGTCCAGAGACCTATCACAGGGGTCGTCAGTGGCATCACAGCACTCTCGAGGAGACCCCGATGTCTGATAGCTTTGCCCACTGCCGACTGCAGTTAGAGCTGATCCCATCAGCGGAGGTGACCTGGACCCCCTATACCGCGGAGCATCTGGCGGCTGGCTTCGTCGGTGGTTTTCCCGCGGATCACGAGCTTGCTTTGTCCACCCACCGCATTCCGCTGCTGACTTATGGTGGATGGGAGCTTTATTTGGGGGAGCGCATCATCCGATGTGTGTCTGGAGAGGTCTGCATCACTTTCGCACCCCCATCCCGGAGATTTTGGCCCATGGATGTTCAGCTCTCAACAGCCCTAACGGGCGGGGATGATAGATTCATGCTGTCCAACGGTCCTCACACGAGTGATAGTTTCGGTGCTTGGCGGAGACCTCGCACCATCGGACCTCAGACCCGGGGCACCTTCTTTCTCAGAAACCTGGTTCCTGGGTCAATGATGATAACGGATTGGTTGGAGTGCGTTTGGGCCCCCACCCACTTGGATCAGATTGCCTCCCTGACTCGGCGGCTAGATCAGATGTCGTCCTTTGTTCGGAGGCTAGGTCGGGATCTAGAGAAAGCCTATGCTGCAGACCCTGACGGATCAGATTTTGGAGCAACTCCTGGCTCATCGGGTGTCCCAGTTCTGCCCTTTTCCTACCCAGATCTGAACTTTGACGCTGAGGCTTCTATTTCCCGGGACTTGGGTCGTGCGAACCATTTCGAGGATTGTGCATTCATCGATGACATAGATTTTACAGACTAGACTCTGATAGGCTAGGACCTATGTATTTACCTGTTCGTTTTATATATATATTTTCATTTTATGTATCATGTACAAAATTATCTTTTATTTATGCACAATTATATATCTCTAATGCTTCATTTATTCTATCATAACTTGCATGATGCACTGATTTATTATATGCATGGATAAAGAATTGACCCCTGTACAGTCTTTTTCATACTATTTTTTTTCAGATGTCGTCCCTTGATGTAGTTCGCTTGGACTTCTGCACCTCCCTAGGGATCGTTGGCAGGCTTCGCCTGTGGTTGGATGGTTTGTTACCCACCCGACCGGATTATCGCAGAGGGTCTTTTGGGTCACTCCTTTTCTCTTCTATCATTTCAGGTGCCGCCGAGCTTTGTTGACGGCATTCTCATCTGTTGGATTCCTGATAGGCATGTGTTCAGGTTTGGGCTGGAGTATCTGACCTCCACCCTCGAGGAGTATGCCCGCTTTACGGGTTTGTCAGTGGATGGCCCCTGCGCTAGGGTTACCTCAGGCCATATACGGTGTCAGATTTTGACTTTTATGAGTTTACAGAGGACAGCTCTGCTATCTGTGATCTCTTTGAGCCACCTTGTTCCTCTTCACTTCTTAGTTGACCGATTTGGCTCAACGAATAGCTTCTCTTCATTTTCTAGCGACTTTTCAGTATCTGAGGAGTGCTGGGGTGCTTTGAGAGTGAATGTATTGATGGCTTGTGTTATATCAGTTCTATACATGCCTACCGGAGGTGATCTCCTGGACATGCGGGTTATTGTGGCGGTCCAGCCCCTTCAGGAGGATCATACCATCCTTTATATGATACTCGCAGAGACTTACATGTCGGCCTCATATTGTCAGTCCTTCCCAGTCGGGATATTCAGAGGAAGTTCTACTTTATTGTTCGTATGGTTTATAAGCCACCTCAGGCCCATCGGACAGTTCCGTCGGCACGGGTTTTGCTTCAGCCACAGCTTGGCCATGCAGTTCTCATTCCACCCCCGGCGATGCACTGATGCGGCTTCGTAGTTCTTATCGGCCATTGAGGAGCCCTTCCATCTCCTGATCTACTCGAGTTATTGCTCATTCATGAGTTTCTTGACTCATGTGCCCCCTTTGGATTTCCTCCCTCTTCCCGGTCTGAGAGGGGTGACGACTTATCATCCCTTAGCTGTTATAGGGCAGTTTGACCAGACGTAGGAGCCTCATCTTTTCGCGGGTACAGCTGATTACTGATTTCTTATATCACTTCAGACAGAGAGGGAGATGTTGAGGGTCTCGGCCGAGTTTAGGGACAGTCATCCTGGTCCGACACCCGTTTATCTGCGATGGTTGCGGGGAGATTCTAAGATTGTTGATTTTGACCAGATTGGGTTATGGGATGGTTCTCAAAGGTTATCCACAAATGAGACTAGTTCAGACGCGGCTATCCCCCCGGAGTTTTCAAAATTAGCGCCCAGATTTGATATTGAGGACGTTCCTACTTCGGTACATGTCTCTTGCCCTAGTTTGGCAGATTATATCCAGAGACTGATGATTGAGGGTACCAGGCTCCGGTCAGCATTGAGTGCTACTGAGATTGAAAGGGATACCGTCCACGCCAAGCGGGATGCTGCGGTACTAGCTCAGGATGCCGCCCTTTCTGCCAGAGATAACATCACAGAGCAGGTCAGAGTTATCATGGAGGCCCATTCTGCGACTGTTAGTAGTGCTGCTGCTCTTTTGGCCCGGATTAACATGATGGGGCAGCAGATTGCGGGCGAGCCCGAGGTTTATGATGCATCGGCTATTCTGTCTCTCCTACTTCAGCTGGTTTCTGATCTGTAGATTATTTTACTCCCAGAATAGACTATGTCAGTTTCATCATTATTATTTAAAAGATAGATTTTGTAATCAAAATGTTTTGTATATATAGAGAAATATTTATGGTTTAGTCATTTCCCTTTTTGATGTATCGTCGCCCTCCATTGGATCATCATTTTATCCAGCTGATTAATATTTTGATATATTGCCTTCTTTCTTTTCTCGAGTCTTGATTGGGATCCAACCGCTATCGCCGCACAACCCTCTGACTTCATTGGAGTAGGTCTCAGATTTTGGGCTGATTATATGACTGGTTTTGGTAAAATCTTGAAGGTATTTTATTAAAGGAGTTTCCTGGGCTTTTGGGAACGGGTTTCATATAGGGACAGGATTTTTATTTTGTAGAGAACAGACCGCGCCATGATGGCTGCCTACGTCCCACAAGGTCAGGAGATCAACTCCTATGTAGTTCGAATTGCAAGGGGAGATAGAGAAGAGAAAGATTTAATTTTTTTTCAAGCATAGAACCGTTTTACCGAGTCAGAATTTAGGGGCTGCGGAAACACCTCGCCGTCCATTTCTTGTAAGATGAGGGCCCCTCCGGATAGGACTTTCTTGATCATAAAGGGTCTTTCCCAATTCGGAGCAAACTTCCCTTTCGCTTCGTCTTGACAGGGCATGACCCTCTTCAGTACTAAGTCATTTTCTCTGAACTTTCGGGACCGTATCTTTTTGTCGTACGATCGAGAGATGCATTGCTGATACAACTGATCGTGTAATATAGCAGTCACCCTCCTTTCATCTATCAGGGCTAATTGGTCGTACCGACTTTGCATCCAGTCCTCCTCGTCAATCCGAGCATCGAGCAAAAATTCGGAGGGACGCCATCTCCATCTCGACTGGCAAAACAGCCTCCATCTCATATACTAAGGCGTACGGGGTTGCCCCTGTAGACGTACGAACTGATGTCCGATATGCAAACAGTGTGACGGGCAGCAAATCCGGCCATCCCCGATGATTGGCGCGGACATTCTTGCCATAATCTTCTTTATATTCTTATTCGCAGCCTCCACGACCCCATTCATTTTGGGCCTATAAATGACAGAATTGAGATGTTTGATCATGAATTGGTCGCATAACTCCTTCATAAGGGCGTTGTTCAGATTCTTGGCATTGTCGGACACCAAGATTGCGGGCTGTCTATACCGGCAAATGACATTATTCCTGATGAAACTGACTATGATTTCCTGTGTTACCTTGGCGAAAGAAGCTACTTCCACCCATTTGGTGAAATAATCAATCATGATGAAGATGAACCAGTGGCCATTGCTCGCTTTGGGTTCCATGGGTCCGATAACATCCATACCCCATATGGAGAAAGGCCAAGGGAAAGTCATACAGTGCAGTTCTTTAGGAGGCGCATAAATCACATTATTGTGCGCCTAGCATTGGTAACATCGCTTGACGTGATCGTCACAATCGGCCTTAAGTGATAACCAGTAATGTCTCGTTCTCAAAATCTTCTTGGCTAACATCGGTCCACTCATATGTGGCCCACATACTCCACCGTGTACTTCGCTCATGATTTTCTGTGTTTAAGGTTCATCTACACATCGCAACAATCCCAAGCCAACATCCCTCTTATACAGGGAATCTTCGCTTAAATAGAATTTCATCGCCATCTTTTGGATTCTTTGCCTCTCCGTTCGGTTCGCTTGGTCGGGGAGAGATCTATCCTTCAAATATTCCCGGATGTCATGATACCAGGGCTGATTTGGGTGAACCACCTCATCGGATAATTCTACAACGTGTTCTTCATAAGTGGGGGTATTTCAATCTGGAGAGTGGCTTTGCTTTTGAGTATGTGGACTAACGAAGCCAGGGTGGCTAATGCATCGGCAAAGTCATTTCGTCCCCTGGGAATGTGCCGAAAGGCTATGTCTTCAAATTCTTGCATTAACCGGACAACATATCGGTGGTACGGGAGTAATCGAAGCTCCTTAGTGTCATACACCCCTGTTACCTGTCTAATTACTAACTCTGAGTCTCCGAACACGGCTAATCTGTTTACTCCCATATTGCGGGCGAATCTGAGTCCTAGTATACATCCCTCATATTCGGTCGTATTGTTCGAATTGCTGAATTGTAACTTGGTGAGAACAGGGTATTGTTCGCCCGTAATAGAAACCAGGACCGCTCTGGCTCCAGCCCTTTCAGCATTCATGGCACCGTCGAAATACATTTTCAAATATTGTCCTTTGTCATCACACCTCGTATGTTGAACCCACAATATGTCTTCACCTGGTAGAGAAGTTTCTAAAAGTTCCATTCCTCCATACGGCATCTCCGATAACTGATCTATAATTCCTTGCCCTTTTACAGCTTTTTGGGTAACATAAAGGATGTCGAACTGCTGTAAGATTAACTGCCACCTCGACAATCGACAATTCAACATTGGTCTTTCAAATATATACTTCAGGGAATCAATTCGAGAGATCAAATAGGTAGTGTGTCCATGAAGGTAATGATGTAATCTCATAGCAGCCCACGCCAAGGCACAACATGTCCTTTCGATCGGGGTGTAATTCTGTTCACAGCTGCTAAATCTCTTGCTCAGGTAATAAATGGCATGCTCCCTGCCTGATTCATTTTTCTGCCCTAACATACAACCCATCGCCAGGGCATTAACAGATATATACATGAACAGAGGGATCCCATCCTTCGGTGGTACCAGCACTGGTGCCTTCGTCAATTGCTTCTTAATGGTCTGAAAGGCCTTTTGGCACTGCTCGTTCCACTCTCGGAAGGCATTTTTTCGTAACAGTTTAAAGATTGGTTCGCAGGTGGTCGTCAAATGGGATATGAACCGGCTGATGAAGTTTATCCTCCCCAAGAATCCTCTTATCTCCTTCTCTATACGAGGTGCTGGCATATCCACAATGGCTTTAATCTTAGCCGGATCCAACTCAATGCCCCGGTTGCTCACTAAGAACCCAAGGAGCTTGCCTGACTGAATTCCAAAGGCACACTTTGCTGGATTGAGCTTCAAATTGTACTTTCTGAGCCGATCAAATAGCTTCTTGAGATGAGTCACATTGTCAGATTCAACCCTTGATTACACAATAATGTCGTCCACGTAGACCTCTATCTCCTTATGCATCATGTCGTGGAACAGGGCCATCATTGCCCTCTGATAAGCGGCTCCTGCATTTGTGAGGCCGAAAGCAAGTCGTCTATAACAAAATGTGCCCCAAGGGGTGATGAAGGCAGTCTTTTTTTGGTCCTCCTCTGCCACCATTATCTGGTGATATCCCGTGAAGCAATCGACAAATGAATACATTTCATACTGGGTTGTATTATCCACCAAGATGTGTATGAAAGGCAATGGGAAATTATCTTTGAGATTGGCCTTGTTCAGATCCCTATAGTCAACGCATACTCTCACATTTCCTCTGGGCTTCGCCACTGGGACTATATTGGAAAGTCATTCTGGGCAAGTGGACACCACGATGATTCCAGCTTTGAATTGCTTGACTATCTCTTCCTTCACCTTTAAGCTCCACTCCGGTTTCAATTTTCTCAGTTTTTGCTTAACCGGCTTGAAACCTTCCTTGATGGGCAATTGATGTACCACAATATTCGTGGATAATCCGACCATGTCATCATGTGACCAAGCAAACACATCCTCATATCGGCTCAATAACTTAGTTACCTCCGCTTTCTGGTTGGGGGTCAGGTCTGCCCCAATTTTTAGCTCTTTGGGGTTTTCAGGGGTTCCTACGTTGATGGTAATGGTTTGGTCGAGGTTGGGTTTGAGTTTATTCTCGCCCACTCTTTGATTTCGTCGGGAGTGTCGTCATTACCTGTCACGTCCTGCTCAATTCCCATCAAATCGAAATCCAGTTCTATATCAAAATCGTAATCGTCTTTCAAATTTGGAAAATCATTTGTTAGGCTAGAATAATTCAAATCGGGACACCTGACATAAAACAAAAATATTTGTCATATATATAAACATTCAGTATACGAATTTCTTTTTTAATAATCATGACAAAATATGATATAGACGTGCAGGTACATAAAACAAAAACACCATCTTAAAAACCCATTGATCCCCCTATTGGACGGGATTCCCTGCCACTCCTGGATTTACCCTTTTCTGGATATCACCGGCTGCATGGTCCAATTCGTGGTGATCACTTCGGTTTTAAAGCTAGTGATGGAGGGGGCCTCTGCATCTGGAACCTCTTCAATGATCGCGGCGACTTGGTCTTGGCTTTCATTCATATCTCCTTTGGGAACTGCTAATCCGGCCCAATTGATGAAAGGCGTGATCTGCTCGCCTTCCGACAGTTTCTTCCTCCCCTTCTCAATGTGTGCCGACTGTCCTTGGAGATGGCACTTTATCTCGAATTGTTCCATGATCTCTTGCAAGAATTCCTCCCGCTTAGCCAATTCCTTGGCTGGGGGAGCCTCTGTTTCACCTTCTACTTCAGACGTAGGCTTGGTTATCTTTGGGGAATGTTCTTTGTTGGTTCCTAGATTTGGGATTCCGGCTAGCCGAGTGGGCATCTTCTTGTACGGGTTCTTCCGCCCTATGCCTCCGTAATATCCTAGCCCTGCTCTGCCTAACTATGTTGGCATCTGTATGGGCTCGGTGATCCCCTGACCATTCTTGCCCAATCCTTGTCCTTGCTGAAATTTCATTGCCATCATTTCCCGAGCGATAAATATGAGCTCCGGAGATATTCTAGGCTTCAAAGTTGGAGCCCCTAGATACCGGTATTGAGGGGTACTAATTTCGAATGCTTGATAGCTAATCGGTTCGACTGACTCATCTAGATTGATCACTGGCATGCCCTTCATAGAGTGAAGAGGATAGTTGGGCTCTACGGCAATCGTCACTAAGTTTTCGTCAATGGCGAATTTGATTTGCTGATGCAGGGTGGAGGGGACTGCCCTTGCCATGTGTATCCAGGGTCTCCCCAGCAGCATGTTGTAGCTTGCCGCAATATCCAACACTTGGAAAGAAATGTCGAAGGTATAGGGCCCGATCTCAACTAGTAGTTCTATTTCTCCCACGGTGTCCTTCCAAAATCCATCGAAAGCCCGAACCACCACTTGGCTGGCCCGCAGGCGCTTAGGGTTGATCTTCATTTTTTCCAGGGTACTGTATGGGCAAATGTTCAGAGTCGATCCACCATCAATTAGTACTCCATTCATTACACACCCCGAGGAGACGACCGCAATGTGCAACGGCCTTCGGTGCCCTCTCCCTTCCTCAGGGATGTCGTCATTGGTGAATGATATCACATTGTTGTCCAATAAATGGCCCACCAAATGGTTGAATCTTTCTGTTCTGATCGACTTAGGGACGTGAGCCTCCTCCAGGACCTTGCTCAATATTTGATGGTGATCATTGGACGCCAATACCAGGTCTAGGATCGACGTCAAGGGCAGTTGCTCCTCCAATACCTTAACCACCCGGGCTTCGTTGTGATTCATTTTCTTGAAAAATTCCAAGGTCTTCCTTTTCCCGAGCCCTCAAGAACTCACTTTGGCATATACAAAGGATTCCCTTTACAGGTAATTGACACACAGCTGGCCATTTCCTCTGGCTTTCCCCCGTAACTCCATGGAACAGACTTCAAACTGGTAATTGGCATTTGCGATCTGGCTGCTATAATGAGGGGTCTCGGAGCTGACAACCAGATAGGTGCCCCTTTGGTACCTTTGACCACCCCAGACAATTTAAGTGGTTCACTTTGTGTGCTCTCTTGGACATTGGCCATACCAACCACTTCGTCGATTTTTCTTACGTACCTCAGTTTCAGAGGCCCTTCCTCCTTGCTGGTTTCAATTACGTTGACACATCCCCCATTATGCTCAGGCAAAGGGTTGACCTTGACGTTTGGGGATTCTGGCTATTCTACCATAATTTCTCCCCTATCAATCATATTCTGTATTTTGTGTTTCAACGTCCAGCATTCCTGATTGTCATGCCCCGGGGACCCCGAATGATAGGCACATTTCTTGTTTGGATCGTACCTCTTCCCCTTTGGGTCAGCCGATGGTGCTAGTTCTATAATCTTCCTTTGGGTTATTAACACAGCCAAGATATGCTCCAAGGGATCTCCCAACGGGGTAAATTCTCTGTATCAGGTATTTTCAAACCTCCTTCGCCCCTCCGGCCTCTGATTGGTGAAAGTTGGTTGTCGAGGGGGCATACTCCTTTGCATCCGAACAGAAGGGTTATTCTCTATTTTCCCAGACAGCCCTTGCAAGACTAAGGATACATCCTCCTCTTTTCGCTTCTGTGTCCTACGGGAAATGTTGCCATAATTTCTGCTTTGGATCTGCTCTGCAACAGCCTCGAGAGCCGTGAAGTCTCTGATCTTTCTAGATTTCAATCCCATTTCGGTCATTTCCCCATGTTTAATCATTTCTGCAAATGCTTTCCCTATTCCAGCTATTACCCTCTCATAATAAGGAGCCTCTTGGATATCTATAAAAGTCATCACCATCTCCGTTTCACTCATTGGTGGGTTTACTTGTGCGGCCATCCTTCTCCATCATTGGGCATAATCTCTGAAGGACTCTTTGGGCTGCTTCTTAATCTTCGTCATTTGGTATCGATCAGGGGCCATTTTTGACTGGAAGTTGTATTAGGTCAGGAATGTGTGGGCCAACTCCTCCCAGTTATGAATTTTTGCATTGTCCAGCCTGGCATACCAAGTTCTAGCCTCTCCCATTAGACTTTTCTGAAAGAGTTGCATCCTTAATGATTCATCCTCAGCGTACGCCCCGAGCTCTCCAATGTAGACCTTTAGGTGAGTGTAGGGGTTCCCCACCCCATTATACTTTTCAAACTCTGGAATTTTAAACTTTTCGGGATATCTGGTTCCCGGAAAAACACACAAGTCAGAGTAATTGACACTGCCGTATGATCTAATCCCCTTCATGGTCTTGATAGCCTCTTCCATCTGTTTTATCTTTTTGCTAAAATTACTTGTACTTTCATCTTCGGGAATAACAATAACTTCCTTTGACTGCTCGATTTTAGGAGTTTCTTGGGTCGTGTCGTTCCCTTACAATGATGGCCCCGGTGGATCCTCATATTGCAACCCCGGTTTTAACTTTAAATGCTCCTTTAGTAACATGGTTATCTCAGTCATTTGGTTTTTTACGGCCTTAAACTCTTCCCGAGATATAGGAGCCGGGTTAGGATTAGGGTTTTCAACCATCTCGATTGATGAATCCCGGGCTTTTTTAGATCAAAGGCGAGTTTGAGGAGCAATCCTACAAATAAAACAACCCAAGTTTAATTTCGGGGGATGACACAAATGGATGTATGCTAAAGCAAATATCTCTGTGTTTTTGTGTTTTTTAATCTTTTCCTGCAAAACAGTGTTAGCGGTCCTTTATTTCAACCAAGGTATGCAAATGTGAATTTATGATGCTCTTCAAGCTCTCTCTGTAAAACAGCGGTTAACACTTTATTTTGGCAAAAAATGGGAGATATAAAAAAAAAACGTTTGACTTTGAACATGACATCATGTGCGTAAAGCATAATAGGGTATGAAGAGACTTCCCATTCGTCGGGTTTATCTGAGGCTGACCTACCCTAATTTACTCTCGCGGGCTTTTCGGCATGAAGGTTCCCAGATCTTCGCAACATACTAGACGGGAATAAATTCGGCCTTTCAATTGGATTGGATCTGAGTGGATACTTTTCCTGAGCCTCGTTGCGGAGCGCCCCTTTGAGTCCAGTAATCCACATCCGACGGGTTTGTCTCAAAAGGAGGAACTGCTTAATCATACATTCATCATTCATTCATCGTACCTCACCGTATGCATATCATAACAATAAAATAAAGTCTTGGAAAGATAACGCATTCACAAAACTCGCACATTCATTCATACGCGCACAAAAGGTAAATTAACGTAAATAACATAACCACACATTTTAAGATTTTTTTTTTTTTTTTTAAAGGATAGGAAAGCATCAAGATTTAAACGCGGCTTAAGCCCTCTAATCTCCCCAGCAGAGTCGCCAACTGTCGACGCCGGGAAAATCGTCTCCTATTAATTAATTACCCTTTCCAATTTTAGCCTTTTGATTATGATGTGATTTTTGGAAAAGATCGGCACAAGTGTCGACGAGTTTTGAAAGATCGATTTAATAACGAGCCAATTTGACCAGAGTCGCCAGTTGGTATATTTGAAATGGATGTACCAACTCATCCGATTTTTAGCTTTCGTAATCGTAATGGCTCATATGTGACTCCTAATTAATTGGTCTGCGAACCGAGATTCATGGAGTTCGGGGGCTTGTTTAAGCGAGGGGAAGGTGTTAGGCAACCCCCGACTTCCATGAAAACACGGTTACCGCAATCTTGATGCTTTCCTATTCTTTTAAGATCTCAAAACATGTGTGTAAGTGCGTGTGTGCTTAAATGAATGTGGTGGTGAATTTTTGCATAAGAAGCTGCTGTGATTTTTTTATAGAAAACGTGCTTTATTTGGAAAGTGTTTTAGAACGTCTTTTCACCTATACGCAAAGGCTTTGCTTTATAATAGATATAGATTGAAAGCAATGATATTTTGTTTAGGTGTCATTTTAGAAAATAAGGGTTTTTTAAACTTTCGTCAAATAGGAATCGAGACTATACATTGCCTTTGGACAGTAGAATAGAATCAATATAAAGGCAACTTCTAGAAGCTCTTTAACCCTATGCACCAAAGTTTAATGAAAAGACGTTTACTTTTACAAAATCAATTTCCTATGACATTTAAGAAAACGTTGCAGCCTTTTCGTTAAATAGGAATCGACGTTCATTAAAACTCTTGATTTTTTAGCCTTGTGATTCTAATACCCTAATTTGATTTACTTTTAAAAAATCTTTCCCGTTTTGCCTTTTTCCTTTTGAAACCGCTTTCCATGTCGTAAATCAAATCTAGCATTCACAAAATGTGTCGGGCTATTCATGGGCATGTGAGCCATCCAAATAACCTCAAACCCCCACAATCACATATTTCACTATTGCGGGGCCTTAACCCGATTTTCGATATGGATATCATTTTAAGGCCCGAAATTTACATATGTACATTAAAAGGCCCATTGCCGTGACTACATTACTAAATTGTCCATCTTCGGAATTTGATCACAAGGATCTCATTCCTAGGCTCACAAATCCCAAAATCACCACACAACCATACAAAGGAAAACTTGATAACACTAGATTTACTACTATACCACAATAACCTAAAATGGCAAGTTAAACACTATAAACTACATATTAACACAATGAACTATATATCACCCTCCGGATATCATCGGGACATTAGGAGAAAATTTCGTTCCGATGGAACCCTCACTAATCATCCTTAATCCTTGGATCATCACTTAATATAAAAAGATACTACATCCAAGCAATCCAACACAAGAAATCACAAGAAAAATATAAGATAAAACTTCAAGAAACGCCTTTTTTTCACCTTCAAATACTTCAATAATCACCTTATACAATATTGGATAAAATATTGAAGCTAAAAAATGACAAACTCTCCCTTTTTAGCCTAATCCATGTGTTTCTCTCTCTAGATCTCACCTTCTCTCTCTAACTTTTCCTTTCTTTTTTCTCTTTTTTTTTCTCGGCTGAACCAATGGGTGTTGTATAGCTGACTGGGAGCAGCCGCAGGTGCATTTGCGGCTGGCCGTAAGTGCATCTGCGACTGCCTGCTCTCATCGTCTGCGCCGATCCCTCGGCTGCCGTGTTTTTCCTCGAGCTATGAAAACGCCACATTATCGTTAGCCGCAGATGCATCTGCGGTCGCCCGGCTTCCTTTTCTCGATTCTCGTGTCACGCAGTCTTAAATCATCATTTTCGCTGTATTATTGATATCTCGCAATCTGAGGACTGTTGGTAGGATGTATTGGTCGTTTTGGTCTATCTGGATTACCTCGTCTCACTAGATCACACAATTTGATGTCGATTCGTTTTCGTGTTTGCTTGTCGTGACTGTGCTGAAATCCATCATTCCCTTTCACAGTCCACGCGAAATGACGATTTTGCCCTCCTGCCAAGGTTAGTGTACAAACGCAAAATTTGGGTGTCTACAATAATTATGATTATTAAATAATTAATAATGAGTTAAAATTTTTGTACTAATTAATTGTGCATTAGATAATTGAATAAATATACTTGTGTATGTGTATGTGTATGTGTATATTTATTTAAAGCAATGAAGCAAGATGTTATAATTAATTAAATCAAATCTAATTGGATTATATTTTTAATCCAAATAAGTTGTTCAACTAGGTCAATTAAATTTAACTAGTAGCCCAAGTAATTAAATTAAACCTTAATCCATGTAATTAATTAAACAAACTCAATGCTTATTTTAATTAAAGGTAGCATGGTTTATTAAATGTTAGCCCAATGTGCTAAATAAATTGAGCCCAAACAATTTAATTGAATGAGCCCAATAGAATGTATCTCCAAGTCCAATGTGGAGCCCAAGTGAAGTCAAAACTTTGGTCAATATATATATATATAAGTGTATATATATATATACACTTATATATATATATATACTTGGTCAATGTATATATATATATATACATGATTTAGCATTAAAATTTAAAGTAAAATTTGGCCATAAATAGGCCAAATGGCCGGTCAAGGGGGGGCACTTGGGTGGCGTGTTGATTCTAATTTACACAATGTCATAGTAGGTGAACAACCTTAGTCATTCACCATGTCCATCACCTAGTCAATCAAGGCAATAGTAATCACCATTAGCTCCTAATTGCACCAATGCTAGTTGATTAAGGAGCTAATGAAGTGTTCCTAGAGTTCTATAAATAGGAATCACCAACACATGTGCAATGTTAGTCATTTCTATGCTTGATAGTATTTTTAGAGAGAGAAAGAAATTCTAGAGAGAAGGGAGACCATTGTTGGAGAGTTTTGAGAGATATAACACTAGAAGTGTATATCTAAGAGCCAAGGTGGAGTCTCTAGCAAAGTTCCTTGCCAATAGAAGAAAAGCATCCAAGAGCATAAGGTTCAAAAGTGTTATATTTTCTTCTTATGTCATTTTTGTAGTCTAGAAGTCTTAAACTATGTAATATATGTATATTCATGGTTTGATGTGTTTATATCATGTTTTGGTATGTGTGGTATGCATAAAAATAGTTAAAATGTTCATATCAAACTTTACTGGTAAAACCCTAACTAAGCATGTGATATTTCATGTTGTAATTTGAAATTTACAAGTTGAAAAATGAATTTCTATGGCTAGAAAGTTATATATATATATATATATATGGGTTTTAAAGAAAATCCAACTTGAATCTTTCAAAAATATGTAAAAACAAAGAAGTTATGGCTTTTACCGCAAAGTAGGTCATTTTGAAACCTTAAGTGGTTCGATCTTTAATTTTGTGTACAAACGTTTTCAAGAAATGTGATCGAACCATGAAATGTTGTAAAATAAGAAGTTAGGAACACATCAACACTGATTTTGTGTCATTAGGATGTGTAGATTTCATTTAGTACAAGTTTTAATCAAAATAACTCAAGTCGGAATTTACCAAATTCTAGAAACAAAATACCCAAGCGCCGGCGGTGCTATCCCAGTTCAAAACTTAGAACCGACAGCGCTTAGGCATTCTGTTTCCAGCGCCAGCAGCGCTGGGATCAGTTCATTCTGAGCGCCGGTGGCGCTGGGCTGGATTCCCAGTTTACCAAGTCGGGTCGGGTCGGTTAATGAAAAATGTTCCAAAAATTATTTTATTATTTATGGACTCAATAAGAGTATTTTTAAAATTAAAGATAGTTGAATTAATAAGTAAAAGAGGATAAATATTATTAAAGATTTAATAATATAAATTAAGTTAATAAAATATTATTAAATAAATAATAATATTAGAAAATTATTAAAATATTATTAAAAGTATAATAATATTATAAAGTCAATAAAATATTATTAAATGATAAAATGTTATTAAATGATTAATAATATTAGATAATTAATAAAATATTATTAAATAGTTAATAATATTAGATAATGATTAAAATATTATTAAATGATAAATAATATTAGATAATTAACAAAATATTATTAAATGATTAATAATATTAGATAATGATTAAAATATTATTAAATGATTAATAATATTAGATACTTAATAAAATATTATTAAATAGTTAATAATATTAGATAAGGAATAAAATATTATTAAATGATTAATAATATTAGTTAATGAAATCTTATGATTAATAATATTAGAAGATTTGTAAGGTATTATTAAATGATGAATAATACTACAAGGTTAATAAAATATCATTAATTTATCAATAATATAAGATAAGTGGTTGAACTATATTAAATAATTAATGTAGGTTCTTTGTGAATGAAAGATTATCAAGTAGTGATGATATTTCTTAAGTGTTTAAATACCCGTAATTATTCAATTATGTGGTTCGTAAGAGTTATAAAGGTCATCATACCTATGAGTATATGATACTAATTTAATATCAAACTGATTTAATTGTTAGGTCCGTTCAAGGATTATTAAATTAAGTTGGTTAGCCGTAGACGACGCACGAGGCAAGTTTTCTTAAACTAACTTGTATTTATTGTTGCAAGATTTCTTCAGCTTTATTTACATTGAGCAATTCAATTATAGTTGAGCAAGTATCTACACTCGGAGTTATTTGACAGAGCTTTAAGTGAATTAATTATTTAAAATTATTCCACATCATTATTGTTATTGTATTCGCACATAATGCTTTTACAAATATTATAGTTCATTAATTCAAGAACTGTTTAAGAATGTCTAAGCTAATTGTTTCAGCTTGACAATGCATGTCTAAATTCATCAAATTGAATATTTTAAAAGCTTATCCAAACCATTGGTTGGTGCGGATTCTTATAGTAAGACTGAGAATGAACAACCCTAAATAAGGGGGATTTTATCTGTCAAAAAACTGAATTTACGCAAGATGTCTGAATGTTATGCATATACATATGGTACAAGAGGTTGATCCCCTTGAGTACTAGTTTTTCGAGGAATAAGATATATATATATATATATAAATGTCTGTTCTACCTTAGTAGCAGTTCATGGTCCTTAAAGACCACTCAGCAGTAAAGAGTCAATCCATTATTATGTTAAAAAAAATTGATTCTTGATTTCTTTCACAATTGTTGTCTATTGTTAAAAACCCTGATATTAATTTCCCTTTCATCATGATATATCCTATGGCTATTTGTTTATAAACTTGCTGAGCCATTTAGTTGTTCATTCTTACTATATCATGACTTATTTCAGCTAAGCCCGAATGTTCAAAACCAGACAAAGGCGAGGGAAAAGCCAAAGCTTAGATTAGCTTGATGCATGCTAGATTAATTACTTATATGTAATTTCTGTTGTAAATCTTTTGTATTCCCTTAAGATATGTAATGTTTATGTTAAGGTTAATCGACCTTGAAAAGTGTAGTCTTTTATAAGGAACCTTTTGTATTATTTCGCGAAGTTTAAATGCAATGTATGTATTTAATTGTTGGTTAAGTATTGTACAGTGAGAACCAAACCTGAGGTTGTGGAACCCGGATTTGGGGTCGTCACAGCTTCAGTTGCGTTATTACAATTTAATTGTATGAATGTCATATTTTTGCATACCAATAAAATATTACCCATTTATTAGGGTTGTTCATCTTAGTGTATCATAGGAATCCACACCAAGGTAATTGGTTTAGATAACTTTGTAATATATGATTGATTTTATTCATTATCAGTCTAGCCGAATCAAATGGCATAGACGCTATTCTCAAATCATTCAAGAACAATTTCAACTTTCAATGTTCACACATTAGGGTTCAAGTAATCTATTAAAGGTATTCAAGTATGAATAATTCGGCTTTTAACTTCAACTTTCGAATATAAGATTAGTCTTTCGTGAATAGAAACATGATCATCGATATTTAAATTCAATATTAATCATCTTTTAATAAGTATAACATTTAAATTACTTATACGAAATAATAAGGTGTACAAGTTAGGGTATTTTCCAAGATTGTCATCTTTAGTTGATTCTAGGTTTTCTTTCTTCGAATAACCTATATCTTAAACCATTTTAACGATTAGTCTCTATCGGACTTCACATAATCTATCTAAGTCAATCTATACATTCTTGTATATTTAATTCATAAATCTTCATAATTAGGACTCACAAATAAGATAATAATATAAAATATTCTTCGTTATTATTTTATTTATTTAATCACTTCTTAGTTACTTATCTCTTAACATCACTTTCCATACATAGATCTCACAAATAAAATAATTCTTATTATTGTTTTATTTGTTTAATTATCTCTTTTATTTTATTTATTCATCATTATCCACAAATAAAATAATCACTATTATTATTTTATTTGTTTAGTCATTTTTCATTTACTTCTCAATATTATTCTTTACAAACAAATGTACTAATCTATCCGAATTCACTAATTCATATTTTAGTGATCCCACGATTAGGAACATTTTAGTTTTAAGCTATCTAAAATTTAAATCTCATTAGCATAATCAACATTATGATTCTAAAAGCATTGCTAAAAATTATGAGTTTATTCATATAATTAATTAAGCCAATTAATCATGAATAAAAAAATATATTGATACTTTTATTAATAAATTGAATAAAATTATAAAGTATATGCATATCACATCAAATGTGATTGACTTGAGATCATACTACTTTCATATTTTATGTCGGGGAACCGACTCGCGCGCTATGACTGAAAGTTATGCATAATGTAAGGTATAATGGGGTTGATCACCTCATGTACCTGTTATTAAAGGTTTACAGTGAAACACTATTATTCCTTTTAGGTATTCATGGTCCATAATGACCTCTCAGTAATGAAATTATTCAGATTTTAAATCTGTTGAATCTTATTATCAGTTCATTCGGTACAGTTCATAAACTATTCCTTAAATGTTAAATTTTTTAAAATTATTATACCTTGATTATGATTACTTTATAATGTTAGATTTATACTTGTTGAGTAAATTTATTACTCATTCTTGCTTTCATTAAATATTACAGTTAAGACCAAGTAGGGCAAAGTGTTCGAGAAAGATAAAAGGAAATGCAAGGCTACTGATTAGCCATTATTCTTTAGTTATTGCGTTAGTTAGCGTAATGAACTATAATTGTATTTTTTGATATACTATGATGTATTTAGTGAAGGTTAACGAACCCTGGGAAGGTTGTATTTATGTACTATTAATGTAAATTTTTATGTTATTCCGCGATGAGTTGAAGTGTGTTTTTTGTTTAAGTGAAATGAAGTTTAGGGTGCACTTATGCACCTTTGCAGTTTGGGGTACAAAAGTTCAACAATTGTGTAAAGTTTGGGATGCAAAGTGTACTTTAGTCTTAAATTTTTATTGGACAATTCTACATTCTTGATTTTACTATAAATAAGAGATCATTTCTCCTTTCTAAAATAACCAATTTACAAGCCAATTTACAAATACTTTCTCAAGAGCTTTCTCCTCCTTGCCTATATTTTAAAGCTTACAAAAATTCTCTCTCTCTCTTCAAAAACTAAAATTTCTATCACTTACTAGTGAAGAGAAATTGGTCAATTTTAATTGAAACAAGTTTTTATTGATGGTATTTGTGATTATCTCTGTAATTTTTATCTATTAAAATATTTTTATAAGCAATTATATATTCTCATATTTTATCTCTTAATATTTGTAAGGGTAATACCTTAGATATATTGACTACATTGGAGTTACTCTCTTAATTGAGGTAACAAGTTGAACGAGCAAATAGTTAGGTTCCCCCTTATAAATATTGAAAGTAGTATGCTCTCAAGCTAATTACATTTGATGTTATAGCATTTACTGTGTAATCCTATTCGATTTATTAATAAAATAATTTAATGAAAGACATTTAATTATCCATGTTTAATTAATAGAATTAATTAATTGGATAAACACATAGTTATGGAGCAATACTTTTAGAATCATGATGATGATTATGCTTATAAGATCTAAATTCAAGATAACTCAAAACTAAAGTGTTCCTAATCATATGATCACTAATGTGGAATTAGTAGATCCGGATAGATTAGTACATACTATACTTGTTCTTTTTTAAATGATGATTGATCTCATAATCATTTGTATGGAGACACTAAAGCAAGTATGTATGTGCTTATTAGAGAATAAGTTTACTGAACATGACTCGCTTAAGGAACACCTAATGAAGTTTTACTTTCCTATCAATAGGAGTTCCTAATGTGATAGTAGTACAAGTGATTCTTAGACATGAGATTATCATAATACCTTGTGTATGATGAGTTATACTTTGTCATATTCCTTAAGACTGTTTAGGTATATCAAATGATATGTTCGGGTATAATAAGTTGTTCATAGAGGTAGATGAATGATCAATAATGGATCTACTACTTTCAGTAAAGGGAGAGAATGTCCTATGCGATTCGATAAATGACAGCTCAAAAATTCTTGGCCAAAGTGGAATGAAAATTAGAAAAGAGTTTCTAATTTACATTAATATGAGTTGTGCATTTGAGAATTGAAATGCATATGATCAAATAAAATAAGACTTGATCGAAATTCTTTGTCTTATATTTGATTGAGACATTGTATGGTATAATGATTGAATTGTACGATAACTATTCGCGGAATTGGTTATTTGTGATTAAACGTTGAAATTCATATTATCTGGATAGTCATGATATGCTAAGAGGTATCCCTTATGATGTAGGATAAATATTTATTTATATAAATTAAAGAAGTTTCAGTAAAGGGAGAGAATGTCCTACGCGATTCGATAAATGACAGCTCAAAAATCATTGGCCAAAGTGAAATGAAAATTAGAAAGAAGTTTCTAATTTACATTAATATGAGTTGTGCATTTGAGAATTGAAATGCATATGATCAAATAAAATAAGACTTGATAAAAATTTTATGTCTTATATTTGATTGAGACATTATATGATAGAATGATTGAATTGTACGATAACTATTTGCAGAATTGGTTATTTGTGATTAAATGTTGAAATTCATATTATTTGGATAGTCATGATATGCTGAGAGGTATCCCTTATGATGTAGGATAAATATTTATTTATATAAATTAAAGAAGTTTAATTTATTATAAATAATATTAGAATTGTTATAATTTATTTATTATATTATCAACTTAATATTGAACCTAAAGGGTCACATCATAAAAGAGAAATATTTATTTTAGAAGTAGATGGCATAATGGTAATAATAAATTAAGTATATTTAATTTATATTATGGTGATAGAATAAATTAAATAGCTTAATATTTATAATTAAGTATTTTAGAAATACTAATTATAAATTAATAAAAGGATTATTATTATTATTATTATTATTATTATTATTATTATTATTATTATTATTATTATTATTATTATTATTATTATTATTATTATTATTATTATTTAGTTCCTAAATGGTTTAGGAATTAATTAATAAGTAGTAGTATTGTTATAAACAATTAAGCTCCTAAATAGTTTAAGAATTGTAAGTATTATAATAAATTAATTTAGTTCATAATTAGATTAGGAGTTAAATTAAAATCCTATTATAAAAAATTTTAGGAAAAAGTAGTTTATCTATATAATGAGGAGCCTTATGATAGATTGGGGTTACTCAGTTGTTAGAAGTATTATTATTAGAGAATACCTCATAATTCTCTACGTCTAAGGAGTTAGAGAGAGAGAATTAGGGCTAGCCACCCAAGATCTTGTTGAATCTAAAATCTACTTCTTGAATCAATATTATCTTGGCGAATCACCCCTAAATGTTGCACACTTGGGTAGCTAACGTTGATCCATTGATTCCATTTAAGAAACACGTAGGATTTAGGAGGTGAACTTGTAGCTGATCAAAAATTGGTTGTCTACAAATGTATAATCTTTTATCATTATTCAATTAATAAGTATCGTATAAGAAAAATCTTGAAATTTGATTTGTAGAAAAAATTTAAATATGATTTAGGCTTTCTTCTGCTGCGTTACATCCATTAGATTGTATGTATGTATTGTTTTTGCAAACCATCAAATATAGTTTGTGAAAACCTTTTAATTGATATACTTTCACCTAGCTACTAAAACCCAAGTCCTCAATAATTATAAAGTGATCAATTTTACGGTTTCAAAAGCATTGATAAAGTATATTGAAATATATATTTTGAGTTAAATAATATATTTGTGCTTATATCAAGTAATATATAAATAGTTATACTTGATATTGTGATTGCAAGTACTTGGCTCTTAATTGACTTATTTGAATTACTTGCAATCTAATATAAAAGTTACATGAACTTTTATATCAGAACTTCACTGATATATCTGCTTATAAGAAACATATCACATATAAAAGTTACTGCAACTTTATATACATTTGAATATACTTGATTTATTTGCTTACAGAAAAGTATATCACTCACTAATATAAAATATATTTAAACTTTTATATAATTATCTGCACTTAACTGAAATATCTACTAACATAAGATTTAAGAAGCATATCATTCATATATAAAAGTTACATAAACTTTTATATAAATATTTGAACTTGAACATCTATACGCTTATGTAGAAGCACATTTTTTATAAAAGTTATTGAACTTTTATAAAATCTGAATTGAATCATATATATCTATTTATGTGAGAAACATATTTACAAATAAACTGAACTAAAAATGAGATTTTGGGGGGAGTTAGTTTATTTTATTTATTTGTGAGAAAAAGAAAGCAACGGAGGCGGCGAAGATTGATTGTAGAGAGTGCAACTAAGGCATATTTACTCGTTAATTCTTTTAATCCCCCCCCCCACCCCACCCCACCCCACCCCCCCCCCACCCCCCCCCCCCCCCACCCCACCCCACATTTTTTTTAATTGGAGATTATCATCTGAATTTAGTTTTTTAATCTTGTAAATTGGTTGAAATGGTGAAGATGTGGCATTAGATTGCTTTGATTTCAAATTTTAATTCCTATTCTATTAAAAGTTGGTAACTAAAGCATCATTTCTTGATTAAATGAGGTAACAAAAGTATCTTATGCCTGTGGACCCTTTTATTAGACTTCAACATCCAACGGTCTCAAATCAATTTAGGCTTCAACATCCAACAATCTAAAATTATTTGGGGCTTCAACATCCAACGGTCACTAATATATCTCTCATCCCCCCCTCCCCCAATTCAAAATCTTTTTTTCAAAAATTTATCCACTCACATTTTTCACCAAAATCAAATTCATCACTATAATAATAATAATAATAATAATAATAATAATAATAATAATAATAATAGTAATAGTAATAGTAATAATAATAATAATAATAATAATAATAATAATAATAATAATAATAATAATAATAATAATAAAAATAGTAGTAGTTGTGACGACCCCGAATCTGGGTTCCTCGAATCTTGAATCCGGTTCAACACGAGTACAACATTTTTCTTATTGTTCATAACTTACAACAATATTATAATTGCCAAATAATCATTTATTAACAATTTTACAACATCTCTTTCTATTCCAGAATCGCAATCTTTATACATTCCTAGTATGTCTCAATATCATATATGATACGACATTCTATTACAATCAATTTGAGTATTTAACACTCATATTACATACCAACCAATTCTTATACTACACAATCATTTTACCTGTCAAATTCGGACTGATATCTACAATGGTCGTGCTAGACCTTCAGTGAATGTAATATGCATTCTTGTTTCTTGATCTTTATCAAGACTTCAAATACTTGTACTATCTGAAAATGTTGGTTTAAGCAAAAATGAGCACGACGGCTCAGCAAGTTTAACAGTTACACATAACACATTACATGCTTCACATATACTCTGCAATTTATACTTACATCATGTTTTTCATGCATTTCAGTTTATGTCATACTGCTCATGCATCACATATAACATCTTGCAATTCATGCTTCATATTTATACATAATCTACATGTAATCATACCTCATGCATATCACAATTATCATCAATATCTTTCTATTAACAATTTAATATCACATCATAGCATGTTAAGGCACATAGGAGCAAGTTCTGAAAAACTTGCATGGTCGCTTCTACCATTTACGCCTATTTGCGTCATTTGCTCAACCTACAATTTATATAACAAATTGACATAATCATTAGCTACCAGGACTTTTAATTAGTCTTAACTTAAGACTTTAACTTCAAATTATTAACTCTTTAGTTGTCCGATAAACGAACCCTTAAGTTCCGGACAAGAATCCTAGCCCAACAAACCTAGTTGGACATATCGGTAAACTTAACCAACTTATTAATATTATTAATTATTTAATAATATTTTAATTTCTTATTAATATTATTAACCGTTTAATAATATTTTAATCACTTATTAATATTATTAACCATTTAATAATATTTTACTCACTTATTAATATTATTAATCATTTAATAATATTTTAATCACTTATTAATATTATTAACCATTTAATAATATTTTAATCACATATTAATATTATTAACCATTTAATAATATTTTAATCACTTATTAATATTATTAACCATTTAATAATATTTTAATCACTTATTAATATTATCAACCTTTTAATAATATTTTAATCACTCATTAATATTATTAACCATTTAATAATATTTTAATCACTGATTAATATTATTAACCATTTAATAATATTTTAATCACTTATTAATATTATTAATCATTTAATAATATTTTAACCACTTATTAATATTATTAACCATTTAATAATATTTTAATCTCTTATTAATATTATTAACCATGTAATAATATTTTAATCATTTACAAATGTTATTCATCATTCAATAACTTTTTTATCATATACTAATATTATTGATCATTTAATAATATTTTAATAATCTTCAAATAATATCAATAGTTAACTTTTTAATTGTGTTAACTTTAGTCTTTATTTTAAACATTTAGTTACCAATTAATGATTAATGGATTTCATATATATTGGTTTAATAATCAAACACATTCATTTTACACTTATTTCAACTTAATTTTTCAAAGAAAACTCAACCCGGACCGACCCGACCCGACCCAGAGCACCAAAAATCTGCTTGGCAGATTGTTCTGACGCAGCTGCGTCAGCTGCATCAGTCCTGACGCAGCTGCATCAGGACATTCTGTCCGGAAGTTTATTTTTTTGACTGCTCGACCCTTCGACACTCCGATAGCCATAACTTCTTCATTTTAAAATATTTTGGGGTGATTCTTGAGTCCATTCTTATCAGAATTTCCCCCTCTACAATTTCTCTTAAGATTACAAATCCAAATTCCAAACGGAAGTTGACTAAAAACTGCTCACAAGGACAAATTGAAAACTAAAATCACAAATCCTTAGTTTTAATGGTTCAACCTTGAATAAAAAAGACTCTACACATCCAAATGACACCAACTTAGTGTTGTTGTCTTCCTAACTTCTTATTTTACAATATTTTATGGTTTGATCATATTTTTGAAAACGTTTTGACAAAAATTTAAGATCGAATCATCTAGATTTTACCGGTAAATCGCAATATGGAATTTTCTTCAATTTATTTGCGTAACACACATACCAATACATGTATTAAATATACTAAATCATGAATCTACCTATATATCATAGATTTAGACTTCTAGATCATCAAAATAACTTTTGATCGGTTAAAAATATATTTTGACCGTTTAAAACATATATAAATTATAAAAATGCACTAAGGAAGAGTTAGAACACTTTTCAACCTCTTGGATTTGAATGTTCTTCTTCTTGATCTTCTTGATCTACCCGAAATAACTATCCTTCTTGATGTGAACTTGGTAATAACTCCTCCTTGACTATCCTCTAGCACTTTTTCTTGGTGGATCTTTTTAACTTTCTCAAATGAGCTCTCACTTCTCTCTAAAATACTTCTCTCTATAACTTGGTGAAATGAACCAATGACCAAACTTTTCCAAGCCTTGGTAATGAGTTCTATTTATAGGACTCAACTAACCTCACTTATCATCCACTAATCAACTAACATAGGTGAATTAAAGGGTTAATCCATGCTTACTATTTTAGTGAATGACTACTTGATGGACTTGGTGATTGACCAAGTGATTGACCACCATGAATGACAATTTTGATTGACTAGGGTGGTTGGGTAGTTGGTGAGCAATTCACCCAACACTTAACCCACATGTGGTTAACTCTCATAAGACCTATGGTAAAAGTACTACACTTAACCTTGGTCACTTAAAACTCAACCTTAGTTAGGGCTCATCTTATTTATATATCTCACAACAACTAACCACAATGTGGTTAATTCTCTACATTAAAATGACCTAAGTTGGTTCATTCACCCAACCATGGTCTAAACTCATCAATTAAACATACTCACATCTTCCACCAAATAACCCAAGTAGGGTTAATTCTCTACAATCAATTATACATATATATTTAATATATTTATATAATTACTAACACTTAACTCTAGCATTGGTTAATGTTTTATTTTTATTACCACTTAGGGTTAACAAGTAACCCAACAATGGTTAGTTCTCTACAACATAAATTCATAAGAATTGATCATCTTCATTGACTAGGGTTGGTGAACCACCCATTGGTTAATTCATTTAACCAACATTGGTTCACTCTCTACCAATTCATATACTTACAACATATATATCTCTACATATTCACCAATAACCTTTTATTTAAATTACATCATAGCTTGAATTGACCAATTTAAATTGAATACAAGCAACATATATTTTTACTCAATCTCCAAGTGGGACCCCATGTTTGGTCAACACTCCACCATTTTTCCTTTATTTTTATTATATATATATATATATATATATATATATATATATATATATATATATATATATATATATATATAATACTTGCAATTTCTACTAACCATTAACCAATGTATGGTTAATTCTCTACAACATGCAACCCATGGTTATCTACCAATTCTACCTTGGTGAATTTTATACATACATAATTATATCTATAATATTCTTCCTACAACTAACTCATGCATAGTTAAATCTTTAATTTATTTACTACCTAGGGTTACTCAATTAACTCATCCATAGTTAATTCTCATTATCACATTTATTCACCTAGCAATTAACCAATGTTTGGTTAATACTCTCTCTTGTCTACCAACTAGTGTTATTCAATTAACCCTACATTAGTTAATTCTCTACACTTAACAATACTTGAATTTATTTTCCCAACATATTGACCAACATTTGACTTTTAAATTTGGACTCAATATTTGGGCTACTAGTTTATTTTGCATTGGACTCCCTTATTTAATTATTTGGGTTACCCAACACAACTCACACATCTTTATAACTTGTGTTAGGTAATTAATTTAATTGGACTACCACCACATTATATACAATGATTGCCAACATAATTTAATTGGACTTATATTAATTACCTCATGGACTATAATCAACATAACATTTGAGCTTATTATTTAATTACCCATCTTCAAGCAAATATTCTCATATTGGGCTTGTTTCAAATCCATTAATGGACTCTTTGTTTCAAATCCATTAATGGACTCTTTGTTTCAAATCCATTAATGGACTCTATACAACAACTTAATAATTAAGTTAATTACTTAGTTAATTAACTTCATAATATTGTCATTCTAGACAACCATTCTAATTTTTCTATAACTTTAACTCTTAACTAATATAATTAACCTAGTTAATTATATTTCATGACTTTCCTTCTTACACCATATTTAAACTAATTAATTTATTAGCTTAATTGAGTATTAACTTACTCATCCTCTTATTTGGCTAACAAGCACACTTTAGGTATATACGTATATATATATATATATATATATATATATATATATATATATATATATATATATATATATATATATCCACCTTCACTTCTCAATTGAATTTATTTCCTTAATAAATTCTCTACATGCATCAATACAATATTCTCACATTAAATTTCTAACACATAAATTATGTAAAAAAAAAAAAATGTTCACCCATTTTCCACACATCTCACTTCTACAACTCTAGGTTTTAAACCATAACCTGTAATTTATATTTAAAATCTTATTTACAAATCTTGTAAATATCAGGGATGTTACAGTAGTAATAATAACAATAATAGTTATAATAATAGTAATAATAAGAACAATAATAATAATAATAATAATAATAATAATAATAATAATAATAATAATAATAATAATAATAATAATAATAATAATAATAATAATAATAATAATAGTAATAATTATTATTATTATAATAATAAGAATAATAATAATAGTAGTAGTACTAGTAGTAGTAGTAGTAGTAGTAGTAGTAGTAGTAGTAATAATAATAATAATAATAATTATTATTATTATTATTATTATTATTATTATTATTATTATTATAATTATAAAAAAAAAAAAGATTGCACGTAAACAACATGGGTCACCCTTTTAGCATTGACGCACTTTTCCTGTTTTTCGGATATTGCGGTCGTTATGTTTTCACATGCAAATTAATTTGGGCGGGAAATCACATGGACGGTTCAGATTCATTCTAATTGATTTGTAAGTTATTTTAGGTTGCAAAGAGTCTTTAGGTAATAGAGTATTTTTTGAATTTTAATCTACGTCGTGCCTTCAGGCACGGTCAATTACGTGTCATCTCATTGGTGTTTTTGCAGGCTATATCTGTGGCGACTCCAAATCCGGGTTCCATAACCTCAGGTTTGGTTCTCCACTGTAGAATACTTACTAACAATTAAATACATAAATTGCATTTAAACTTCGCGGAATAATACAAAAGGTTCCTTATAAAAAGGCTACACTTCCCAATGTCGATTAACCTTAACATAAACATTACATATCTTAAGGGAATACAAAAGAAATTACATAAAAAGTAATTTAACTAACATGCATTAAGCTAATCTAAGTTATGGCTTTTTCCTTGCCTTTGTCTTGTTTAGAACATTCAGACTTAGCTGAAAATAAGACATGATATAACAAGAATAAGCAACTAAATGGCTCAGCAAGTTTATAAACAATAGCATAAGATATATCATGATGAAAGAAAAATTAACGTCAAGGTTTTCAACAATAGATAACAATTGTGAAAGATATCAAGAATCAATTTTCAATAAAAGAATGGATTAACTCTTTACTGCTGAGTGGTCTTTAATAACCATGAAATGCTACTAAGGTAGAACAGACATATATATATCTGACACCTCGAAAAATGTGATATGCAAGGGGATCAGCCTCTTGTACCCTATGTATATGCATAACATTCAAATATCTTGCGCAAATTCGATTTTCCGATAGATAAAAATCCCCCTTATTTAGGATTGTTCATTCTCAGTCTTACTATAAGGATTCGCACCAACCAATGGTTTGGATAAGCTTTTAAAATATTCAATTTGATGAATTTAAACATACATTGTCTAGCCGAAATAATTAGCTTAGACATTCTTAAACAGTTCTTGAATTAATGAACTAAAACATTTGCAACAGCACTATGTGCGAAGACAATAACAGTAATGATGTAGAATAATTTTAGATAATTAACCCACTTAAAACTCTGTTAAATAACTACGAGTGTAGATACTTGCTCAACAATAATTGAATTGCTCAATGTAAATAAGGTTGAAGAAAACTTGCAACAATAAATACAAGTTAGGGCTAAGGAAAACTTGCCTCATGCGTAGTCTTCAACTAACCAATTCAATTTAATTCTCTTTAGATAGACCTAACAATTAATCAAGTTGATCTTTAAATTAGTATCATATTCATATTCATATGATAACATCTATACATCTTACATCTCTAACACTTAACCACATAATTATATAATTACGAGTATATAAACACTTAGAAAATATTATCATTACTTAATAATATTTCAATCACATAAAACCTATATTAATTATTTAATATAGCTCATACACTTATCTAATATTATTAACAATTTAATAATATTTTATTAGTCTTATAATATTATTAATCATTTAATAATATTTCATTATCCTTCTAATATTATTAATTATTTAATAATACTTTATTATTCTAATATTATTAATTATTTAATAATATTTTATTCATACTCTAATATTATTAATCATTTAATAATATTTTATTCATTATCTAATATTATTACTCATTTAATAATATTTTATTCTTATATAATATTATTAATCATTTAATAATATTTTATTCATTATCTAATAGTATTACTTATTTAATAATATTTCATTAACTTATTAATATTATTACCAATGTAGTAATATTTAATCATTTACAAATGTTATAATCATTTAATAATCTTTTAATCACATATTAATATTATTAATCACTTAATAATATTCTATCACAAACAATACCAATAGTTAACTCTTTAATTGTGTTAATGTTAGCCTTTATTTTAAACATTTAGCTACCAATTAGTTACTAATAAATTCCATATATTGGTTTAATATCTAAGCACATTCATTTTATATTTATTTTAACTTAATTTATCTAAGAAAACTCGACCCGAACTGACCCGACCCAACAAAATCTGCTAGGCAGATGGTTCTGGCGCAGCTGCGTCACACCGGGCGCAGGTGCGCCCGGCCAATCTGTCCGAAAGTTAACTTTTTGACTACTCGACCCTCCGACGCTCCGACAGCCATAATTTCTTCATTTTAAAATATTTTGAGGTAATTACTGAGTCCATTCTCATTAGAATTTCCCTTTCTATAATTTCTTTTTAGATCACAAATCCAAATTCTGAACGTAACTAAACTCAAAACTGCTCGAAAACTAACTTTACAAATCCTTGGTTTTAATAGTTCAAACTTGACTAAAATAAAATCTATACATTCAAATGACACCAACTTAGTGTTGTTGTCTTTCTAACTTCTTGTTTTACAATATTCCATGGTTCAATCACACTTTTTTGAAAACATTTTGACACGAAAATTAAGATTGAACCATCTAGGGTTTAAAAACGACCTACTTTGCGGTAAAATTCATAACTTCTTTGTTTATTCATATTTTTGAAAGCTAAAAGTTGGGTTGGTGAGCTACTATGACATGGAGTAATTTAGAAGCAACCAAGCAAAACAAGTCACTCCTTTGTGGGGCCCTCCATGACCAACCAAATGGGCAATTTTTGCCCCATTTTTCTTTTATTTTTCATGCTTTAATTGTGCATATATATATATATATATATATATATATATATATATATATATATATATACACACACACACATATGCATAATTGTTGACCAATTTTGACTTGCTATTGGGCTTCACATTGGACTCTAGGATTAAATATATTGGGCGCATCCATTTAATTTGGTTGGGCTCAATTTAATTGTCTCATTAGACTAACATTTAATAATCTATGTTACATTTAATTAAATCAAGCATTGAGCTTGTTCAATTAATTACATAGACTAAGGTTTAATTAATTATATGGGCTACTAGGTTGATTTAATTGACCTAGTTTAATATCTCATTTGAATTTAAAATATAATCCAATTAGACTTGCTTTAAATTATTTATAACACCTTGCTTTATTACTTTAAATTATTTATAACACCTTGCTTTATTACTTTAAATATACACCTACACAAGTATATTCATTCAATTATCTAATGCACAATTAATTAGTACAAAATTTTTAATTCATTGCTAATTATATAATAATTATAATTATAGCGTCTAATAGAATTCGTGGTCATTACTGTGACGACCCCAAATCCGGGTTACTTTAACCTTAGATCCGGTTCAACGCTAGTACTACCTTTTCCTTATTGTTCATGAATTACAATAATATTATAATTGATAAATAATCATTTATTTATAATTTTACAACATCTCTTTCTATTTCAGAATCACAATCTTTATACATTCCTAGTATGTCTCAATATCATATATGATACGACATTCTATTACAATCAGTTTGAGTATTTAGCACTCAGATAACATACCAACTAAGTCTTATACTACACCATCAATTACCTGTCCAATTCGGACTGATATCCACAACAGACATTTAGACCTTCAGTGAATGTAATATGCATTCATGTTTCTTCATCTTTATCGAAAACTTCGAATAACTTGCACTATATGAAAATATTGGTTTTAAGCAAAAGTGAGCACGACGACCCAGCAAGTTTAACAGTTACACGTAGCACATTACATGCTTCACATATTATACATTCGCTGCCATTTATACTTACATCATGTTTTTCATGCATTTCAGTTTATGTCATGCTCATGCATCACATATAACATCTAGCATTTCATGCTTCATACTTACACATATTTTACATGTAGACATGCCTCATACTTTTTCACATATCACAATTTCCATCAATATATTTTCATGTTAATAATTTAACATCACATTATAGCATGTTAAAGCACATAGGAGCAAGTTTTGAAAAACTTGTCTGGTTCGCTTTTACCATTTACGCTTATTTGTATCTTTCGTCAACCTACAATTTATATATAAAATCGACATAATCGTTAGTTACAATGACTATTAATTAGTCTTAACTTAAGACCTTAACTTTAATCTATTGACTTTTAAAATGTTTGATAAACGAACTTTTGACTTCTGGAAAAACCTTAGCCCAAACCTACCTATACCTGTCGGGTATACTTAACCAACTTACACATTCGCTACACATTCTTCGTACGACTTACTTTTAATAAGTTGATTAAATTAGTCACAAAGGGACTATCTACATTGATTTTATTTAATTAAACTTTCTTCTTTATATAACTTAATGATTTGGACATTTAATAATGTACCAAATACTTCAAAATATTATCTATCTGTGATAATATACAACTACATTCAAATATTATTAACCATTTAATAATATTTTAATCACTTGTTAATATTATTAACCATTTAATAATATTTTAATCACTTATTAATATTATTAACCATTTAAAAATATTTTAATCTCTCATTAATATTATTAACCATTTAATAATATTTTAATCACTTATTAATATTATTGTCCATTTAATAATATTTTAATCACTCATTAATATTATTAACCATTTAATAATATTTTAATCTATCATTAATATTATTAACCATTTAATAATATTTTAAACACTTATTAATATTATTAACCATTTAATAATATTTTAATCACTTATTCATATTATTAACCATTTAATAATATTTTAATCACTTATTAATATTATTATCCATTTAATAATATTTTAATCACTTATTACTATTATTATCCATTTAATAATATTTTAATCACTTATTAATATTATTAACTATTTTATAATATTTTAATCATCTATTAACGTCATTAATTATTTAATAACATTTTCATCATATACTAATGTTATTACACATTTAATAACCTTTTTAATCTTATGCTAATATTATTCATCATTTAATAATCTTTTAATATTCTTCAAACAATACCAATAGTTAAATTTTTAATTGTGTTAACTTTAGTCTTTATTTTATACATTTAGAAACCTTTAAGTCACTAATAAACTCTACATATATTAGTTTAGTATTCAAACATATTCAATTAATATATATTTCAACTTAAATTTTCATAAAAAACTCGACTCGGACCGACCCAACCCAGACTGACCCGACCCGGACCGAATCTGCCCCCAGAGACAGCCGATTCAAGGGCCTGGGCGCTTGGTAGGTGCTCAATAGGCGCTCGGCCAACTCCTCCAAAAGTCAATTTTTTTACTACTCAACCCTCTGACGCTCCGACAGCCAAAACTTCTTCATTTTAAAACATTTTGGGGCGATTCTTGAGTCCATTCTCATCAGAATTTTCCCCTATACAATTTATCTTTAGATCACAAATTCAAATTCGAAATGGAACTGGACTCAAAACTGGTCACAATGACAAAGTAAAAACTAACTTCATAAATCCTTGGTTCTATAGGTTCAAACTTAAATAAAATAAAATCTACACATTCAAATGACACCAACTTAGTGTTGTTGTCTTCCTAACTTCTTGTTTTACAACATTTCATGGTTCAATCACATTTTTGAAAATTTTTTGACAAGAAATTTAAGATCGAACCATCTAGGATTTTACCGGTAAATCGTTATATGGACTTTCTTTCTAATTCTTTACGTACCACCCATACAAATACATGTATTAACTATATCAAACCATGAATATACCTATATATCATAGTTTTAGATTTCTAGATCATTAAAATAACTTTTGATCTGTTAAAAATACATTTTAACTGTTCAAATCGTATCTAAACTATAAAAATAAACTAAAGAGGGTTTAGAACACTTTTTAACCTTTTACACATGAATGCTCTCCTTCTTCTTGACATGATCTTGGCTTGTGACTCCTCATAGATTATCCTCTAGCAATTTCTTTGGTGGATCATCATCTCACAAGAGTTTCCTCTCTTTTCTCTCTTGGGAGCTCTCTCTTTTCTCTCTTGTTGCTTTAGCAAAATGACTAACAACCTAACTCATTGGTGATGCATTCTATTTATAGAACCACCTTAATCTCCATCAATTTCCACTAATCAACTAGTATTGGTGAAATTAAGGGTTAATCAAGCTTATTATAGCTTGAATGACCAATTGATAGACCTTTTGAATGACCATTTGATTGACTAGGGTTGTTGGGGAGTTGTTGAACCAACTTTGTACCCAAAATCAACCAACAAGCAACCTTCACATCTATGTGGGCCCCAAAATTCGGAATTTACTCTATAAATACATCAATTTGGCTTTATTTTTATATCATATATCATTATATAAGTATCCATATATATATACACCAATATATATACATTGACCACAACTTTGACTACCATTTGGGCTCCACATTGAACTCTAGAATTTAATATATTGGGCTCATCCAATTAATTGGTTTGGGCTCAATTAAATTATGACATTGGGCTAACATTAAATACCCTATGTTACATTTAATTAAAACAAGGATTGGGTTTGATTAATTATTACATGGATCAATGTTTAATTAATTACATGGACTACTAGGTTAATTAATTTGAACTAGATTAATACCTCATTTGGATTTAAAAATATAATCCAATTAGACTTGCCTTAAATTATTCTACCATATTGGGTTACTCAATTAACTTATCCATAGTTAATTTTCATCACCATATTTACTTACCTAGCAATTAACCAACGTTTGGTTAATGCTTTCTCTTGTCTACCAACTAAAGTTATTCAATTAATCCTACATTAGTTAATTCTCTACACTCAATCAATACTTGAGAAATATTCTCCTAACACATTCATTTTTCACTTATTTTACTTAATTTATTAAAGAAAACTCAACCCGAACCATCACTTTCCGACCCGAAACCTCACTTCCCGACTCGAAGTATCGGCAGCAAGTCAGCACCAATGCGCTGGAATTCCCAAAGGAATCGCCTTCAGTGCCCGAATAGCTTTAGCCTTCGGTGCTTGTAACACCCCCAAATTCGGGTTCCAAATACCCGGATCCGGTCATCACGATCCAATACAAACATTCACCTCTAAACAACATACAATAACTAAATGCGGAATAATAAACATATGTTGTTCATACAAAAGGTGTTACTAGTCCTAAGATACGATAACCTTACACAAAAGTATATAAATACCCTTAATAAAGTACTTAGGGTTTATATTACATAACAATTAATTTAATTAACTACAAGGCTGCATCTCGAAGTCTATTACTTCATCTTTCATTTACCCTTGTTCTTTCCCGAAGTCTCGGGTTGCATTGCAATAAGGTTTCATGATATAGCAAGAGTGAAAAACTAGTTTGCTCAACAAGTGTAAATAACAACAAGGAACAATATATCATGAATGAAAGGGAATAGCTGAACAATTCAATAATGTGAATAACATAAGCAGGAATAATAATTTGCTTTTAAAATTAGGATAGTCAAATAGACTATGAACTATAAATATCCACTGGAGTCAATAGCAGGTCGACCCAATGGTTACTACCAGAAATATGTACCCGAAAGGATCAGCCTCAGTACAATATGTGTATGCATAACATTTAATTTTCGTATTTTGCACCTAATATTAGATACATGGTACTCCCCTATAATAAATGGGTGTTCATAATAGTCTAAGAATTCTCATCTTCAATGATTTGGATAACTTTTAAAATCTTTAACATAAATGTCTAGCCGAACAATGGCTTAGACCTACTTTGAACAGTTCTTTAAACAGTAGAACAGTAATTAAGTACAAGTCAATGACTGTACAATCTCAAGTGCAACAAGTGCGAATAACAATAATATCGATGTGGAATAATTGTAACGTAATTAAACCACTCAAAGCATGCTTGGAAATAACAGTTCAAGCTTAAATAAATAATTTGCTCAATGAAATGAGTTTAAAGATAAGGAACTTGTCTGTCTGCTCAGCTACAATAAATGTCTAGCTTTAACTAACTGGCTTTAAAAAGACCTAACATTAATAAAGTTGGTCTAATAATTAGTACGGCGTATTTGCACAACTATACGCTCACTAAGGTACTTATTTATCATATAAGTACTAACACATAATTTACATTAGTCGAAATATTATTAACCTTATAAGTTAGAAAATATTTTTCTTAAGCGTTGGACACTTATTAAACCCTTAAACAACTTATTACAATTGTTTAATTAAAGCATAATTAAATTTAATTTATTTTATTAACTCGATCTCTATTTAATTACTATTTAATCTTGGTTAAATAAAAATTAATTAATTAACTCTAGTTATTATTTAAAATAAATAATAACTAATTGTACTTACTTATTATGTAATAATAATTAAATAATAAATAATTATTGATTCATTTTAACCTTCTTTAATTTAATATTAATCAACTAATAGTTAACTAAGTAATTAACCTTACCTATTATTTAATTTATGGAAATTAAATAATAGTTTACTCATTTTAATCATCTTTAATTATTATTTAATGTCAATTAAATAATAATTAATTATTTAATTAATTTTAATTATTGTTTAAGATTAAATAAAATTTAATTTATTTATCCTTATTTATTATTTAAATTAAATAACTTAATTTCCCTTAATCATTATTTAATGCTAATTAAATAATAATTAATTACTTAATTATCCTTATTTATTATTTAATAATATTTAAATAATAAATAGTTAATTTATAAATTTTTATCTCTCTTTAATTATTATTTAATAGGAATTAAATAATAATTGCCAATTTATCACCTTTATTTATTATTAACATTTAAATAATAAATAACTAATAAATTTATTTAACTTAACCATGATTTAGCTAACTAGATTAATATTTAAAATATTTAAATATTAAACCTAATGAAAAATATCCTCCCCAATATCATTTTTGTATTATTATTATTTTTGTTATAATTTTAAATTAGTTTTTAAATATTTAAATTAATTAAATTTAACCCGGATGGCATTTCTGTAAATAAGTTGAAAACTGATCCAAGGGCAAAATAGTAATTTCATCAAAAAAACACGGAGGGACAGTTTGGTAATTTTGCGAAAACTGGTGCTCGTGCATTGCGCGCGTTAAGCTGAAGCAGGACCAAAACGGTGTCGTTTTGGAGACACTGCTGATGGCTTCCGCGCGTACGCGCGGATTGACTTTTTCTTTATACGAAACGACGCCGTTTTGTCTCCGCATTTTCGGTGAACAGTGTTGCGCACATTGCGCGGAAACCCTTTAATTTTTTCCCCTTTGCAGAATGTGAACAGTGTTCCGGCAATACCCATTTTAAATAAAAATATACCATCAAGTAAGCTTTAAATTCTCAATAAAAATCTAAAAAAATTACCAATCACTTAATATCAATTTATAACATGAAAATTTAATTTTTCATGATTTAATATCATTCTTTTTTTATAAAAAATTATACATCATATAAACTACCATAAATCATAACTTTTTGTATATAACTCCATTTTGAGTGATTCAAACTTTGTTTTTCTCATAATTTAATGTTCTATAATATTAGAACATTAAACCTAAGGTTTATAAAAATATTTTTGGTCATAAATTTCAAGACTTGTTTATACACTTCTAAACACATATTTTAGCATATAAAATATACCAAAATACAAACCAAGCATATTAAACTCAAGCGTGGCATAAATATTACCACTACACATTATTAACTATATTAACATATTTGTACACACATGTTAGTTTATTTAATTTAAAAACAAAAATTAGATTTAGAATAACCATTACCTTGATTTAATGGCTATCTTCCTTTTTCTTCCAAAATAGGTGATGAGGTTTGAAGGCATGAACAAAATGAACTCCTTCTCCTTCTTTATCCTTACTCTTTCAAATATTTTTCTCTCACTAAAATTTCCTCTCCACTCTCTCTTTTGGACTTAGAAAAATAAAATGAAGTGAAATGTCTTACTAATGCAAGTATACTTGAAAATAATAGATACAAAAATTATATCTAAAACTCTAGACCATCATATGATAGCTATTGGATACTTACACAAGTTAAACACATTAGGTGAAAAGAGGGATGGTGCATGTACTAACAAAAAACCATACAAGCAATCATTTTATTAAATAAATGAAAAATAAAATAAAAACAAAACATCACTTTTTCTCTCTCTACCAACATGGTCGGCTGGTGACTTCCTTCATGTCCCAAAATTAGAGTCACTTTTCACTTTTTAAATAATTAATAGTTTAAACAATTTAATTTCAAGTGGGCTCAAGCTTTGGACTTTATTTAAAATACCAATTGGGCTCCTATTAAATTGTTTGGGCTACTAATTTGTCAAATTTTATTATTCTTCACTTGGGCTACTAATTGACCCATGTTGGGCTAATTTAATAATTTACACATTAATTATTCAATCCATGGTTAAATAAATAATTAGATTGAATAAATAATTAAATATTCTAACTCATTAGTATTAAATTACTAAATGGACTAATAAATATTATTATTAATATTTCACCTTATTTACATTAATTAATAATCATATTAATTAATTTATTATATTTAATTAACTCATTATATTCAATTTAATTGAATATTTAATTAATAGGAAACTTATCAATTATTTTGATATTAAAACTTTAGGGTTTGTTCACTAATTTAAAAACATATTAATGACCCCCTTTAATTAATTCTAGTAATTAATCACATAATCATTTAATCACGTAATTAATTAATCACATAAAAAGATTTAAATAATCTCGTAAAACTAACTCGTTAGAATTTAAATTAATAATTTAATTAATAATGACGTGAAAATTCTAGGACATTACAGTACCCGAACATACATAGGGTTCGGCGCTTAGGCGCTCGAGCATACACAGGGTTCGGCGCTTCGGCACCCGAACATACACAGGGTTCAGAATCTATCACGAAATCCATTAATACTAGAAATTGACTCACTATTCATCCATTATTCGTCTTCTGACATGTTTTACTAAAATTCTCACTACGGATTCATTTGAACTCCGTTTTAGTTAAATCAATCTGGAAAATCTTCGTATCTCAAAGGAGTATAATATACAACCATCAAACTAAATCTTTATACGCAAGGACACAACCATAATAGCCTCTAAAACAGTCCATGTTCAGTCCATAGCCTAACTGTCCATTTTCTTCAACCTTTATGCATGAGATCGAATTTCTTGACCATTTTGTTCCTCTTTAACTCATAACCAATATAATTAACCTAATTAATTATATTTCATGACTTTTCTCTTACTTCATATTTAAACTAATAAATTTATTAGCTTAATTAAGTATTAACTTACTCATCCTCTTATTTGGCTAACCATCACAATTTAGGTATATACATATTAATACAATCACCTTCACTTCTCAATTGAATTTATTTCCTTAATACATTCTCTATATGCATCATTACAATATTCCCTCATTTAATTTCTAACAAATAAATTATGTTAAAAAAAATGTTCACCCATTTTCTACACATCTCCAACTCTAGGTTTTAAACCATAACCTTTAATTGATTATTCAAAATCTTATCTATAAATCTTGTAAATATATGGGATATTACATTCACCCCTTCTTATAAGCATTTCGTCCCCGAAATTTTATCATACTCATTTCTATCAATTTTCATCTCTGAGAATATCTCTTTACTCATCAAATTCTATGACCACTCTTTTCTAGGAAGTTCATACTTCTAAACTCACAATTCCAGAACAATGGAATATCTTGCAGAAGAATAAATTGAAAATCAATAGCTTACAAAAGAATAAATTGAAAATCAAAATATTCATAATAGGTGATCAGTCTATCGTACTCTAGCGCTGTGCACAACGACTTCAATTAGGGTTGAACTCTCTGGATTTACCAGCTCATATTTTGTTCTATCAACATGCCACCACTCTTGGGCGTCCCCTCGCGGGTTCTTTATTCATGGCTCTGACATATCCCCCATTATAGAGTTGTTCACCTCAAACTTACTGCAAAATTCCGCTTCAAATAATTTGAATTGGATAATAAAGCTTGAGTCATTTCTGACCAAAAGTGTCTAGTCAAAATAAATGATGTAGACTCACATCATTGAATTGTTCGTATATTACGATTTAAAAATCATTTCAGATTAGTTAAAATAACTAAAATTCATTTATAGGACTTCATGATACCGCATCATCTTGACAGTACGTTGAGGATTCCGTTATTAATTCATGACTTCATGATACCGCATATCTTGACAGTACGTTGAGGATTCTGTCCTTTTCATCCCCACACCATGGCTTTAATGGCGTGTGATGATTTCATAAATACATTTTGATATTTTTAAATCAATTTGTCTAGCCGAAACAATTAGCATAGACTCTTTTTTAAACGTTTTAAAATACTGAAACTCATTTTATGACTTTGTCATATTACATCGTACCATAGTGGGCTTAAAAATACATCCAACACTAGGTTACTCTACATTGATGAATCCATCGTTTATCATCTCTGAACTAAGTGCATTAATGATATTTAAAATACATTTATCTTTTCAAAAGCACCAAAAGTGCGATTTTGGCACGATTTTTAAGAATTTCAAAGTCTAGCATAGCTAGAAGATTTGGAATATCCTAAAACCTCAAAATACCTCAAATTTCTCCTCATCTTTTCTAGCTTAATAACTATATCTAGTATAGCTTTAATCTTGTTACTTAACTCTACCCACACTCACTGTTCATCAAACTTACCACGTATTTGGGCTCAGGAACTTACCACAATCATATGGTTTGAGGAGCTAGTCCTAGTCAGGCCAAAGTCGCTCATTCGCTGAGGCGCTCCACCACATAACCATGAGTCACGAACTTACCATGCGTGTCGGTTCTCAGAACACGAACTTATCTTAACATTCTCTACCTATCCGTTATATATGAGAAAAGAATCACCTTCTCAACATACATATAATGAATAGCGCGACACCAGGTTTCAATCGATTATCACTATAGAAAGCTAAGTGGTCGTCAAACCAAACACAATCTCGTGCCCATAAAAGAAATTGGTCAACTCGGCCACTAATCAATATAGGAAGTTAAGCGGTCATTAAACCAAGAACAAATTCACTGCCCATACAAAGAACTGTTCAACTCAACCGCTATATTAATGTAAGAAGCTAAGCGGTTCTAAAATCAAGCACAAATCTATAAAAGAAATCGAACAACTCAACCACTAATATGAGTCCTCAATTAAAAATCCACAAACCTCTAATTTTTCTTATCTGAATACGAATTCTCTCTATTCATATTTTAGCATATCTGTCTCATTAGAAGTTCATTTCTCTAGATCATTTCATGACATTGTTAGCATTTTCTTTCTGCTTCTCAAAATCTTATTATAAGATATCTTCTATCATTTCTTCAAATTAGGTACAACATGACCCTTTTCATTTCTCTTGTCTTCTCAAATCCATCATTGGATAATCTTCTATATATGAATTTTCCAAATTCATCTTTTATTACTTAAACTCTACCTGAGTTTGTTCCTTTACCATTTTACTTATCTTCTATTACGGTTATAGCCTAAGGTACTCTTACCTAAAGTTTATAACCTCTCAGCTCTGATACCAACTTGTGACGACCCCAAATCCGAGTTACTTTAACCTTGGATCCGGTTCAACACTAGTACTACCTTTTTCTTATTGTTCATGAATTACAACAATATTACAATTGATAAATAATCATTTATTTATAATTTTACAACTTCTCTTTCTATTCCAGAATCGCAATCTTTATACATTCCTAGTATGTCTCAATATCATATATGATACAACATTCTATTACAATCAATTTGAGTATTTAACACTCATATAACATACCAACTAAGTCTTATACTACACCATCAATTACCTGTCCAATTCGGACTGATATCCACAACAAACATTTAGACTTTCAATGAATGTAATATGCATTCTTGTTTCTTGATCTTTATCGAAAACTTCGAATAATTTGCACTATCTGAAAATATTGGTTTTAAGTAAGAGTGAGCACGACGGCTCAGCAAGTTTAACAGTTACACGTAGCACGTTACATGCTTCACATATTATACATTCGCTGCCATTTATACTTACATCATGTTTTTCATACATTTCAGTTTATGTCATACTAACATCTAGTATTTCATGCTTCATACTTATACATATTTTACATGTAGACATGCCTCATACTTTTTCACATATCACAATTTCCATCAATATATTTTCATGTTAATAATTTAACATCACATTATAGCATGTTAAAGCATATAAGAGCAAGTTCTGAAAAACTTGTCTGGTTTGCTTTTACCATTTACGCTTATTTGCGTCTTTCGTCAACCCACAATTTATATATAAAATCGATATAATCATTAATTACAATAACTATTAATTAGTCTTAACTTAAGACCTTAACTTTAATCTATTAACTTTTAAAATGTTCGATAAACGAACTTTTAACTTATGGACAAAACCCTAGCCCAAACCTAGATGGACCTGTCGGGAATACTTAACCAACTTACACATTCTTCGTACAACTTACTTTTAATAAGTTGATTAAATTAGTCACAAATGGACTATCTACATTGGTTTTATTCAATTAAACTTTCTTCTTTATATAACTTAATAATTCGGACATTTAATAATGTACCAAATATTTCAAAATATTATCTATCTTTGATAATATACAACTACATTCAAATATTATTAACCATTTAATAATATTTTAATCACTTACTAATATTATTAACCATTTAATAATATTTTAATCACTTATTAATATTATTAACCATTTAAAAATATTTTAATCTCTCATTAATATTATTAACCATTTAATAATATTTTAATCACTTATTAATATTATTGTCCATTTAATAATATTTTAATCACTCATTAATATTATTAATCATTTAATAATATTTTAATCTCTCATTAATATTATTAATCATTTAATAATATTTTAATCACTTATTAATATTATTAACCATTTAATAATATTTTAATCTCTAATTAATATTATTAACTATTTAATAATATTTTAATCACTTATTAATATTATTATCCATTTAATAATATTTTAATCACTTATTAATATTATTAACCACTTAATAATATTTTAATCACTTATTAATATTATTAGCCATTTAATAATATTTTAATCATCTATTAACGTCATTAATTATTTAATAATATTTTCATCATATACTAATGTTATTACACATATAATAACCTTTTAATCTTATGTTAATATTATTCATCATTTAATAATATTTTAATATTCTTCAAACAATACCAATAATTAACTTTTTAATTGTGTTAACTTTAGTCTTTATTTTATACATTTAGATGCCTTTAAGTCACAAATAAACTCTACATATATTAGTTTAGTATTCAAACACATTCAATTAATATGTATTTCAACTTAAATTTTCATAAAAAACTCGGCTTGGACCGACCCGACCCGGACTGACTCGACCTGACCCGGACCGAATCTGCCCCCAAAGACAGCCGGTTCAAGAGCCTAGGCGCTTGGTAGGCACTAAGTTGGCGCTCGGCCAACTCCTCCGAGAGTCAACTTTTTGACTACTCGACCCTCCGATGTTCTGACAGCCATAACTTATTCATTTTAAAACATTTTGGGGCGATTCTTGAGTCCATTCTCATCAGAATTTTTCCCTCTACAATTTATCTTTAGATCACAAATTCAAATTCCAAATGAAACTGGACTCAAAACTGGTCACAATGACAAAGTAAAAACTAACTTCACAAATCATTGGTTCTATATGTTCAAACTTGAATAAAATAAAATCTACACATTCAAATGACACCAACTTAGTGTTGTTGTCTTCCTAACTTCTTGTTTTACAACATTTCATGGTTCAATCACATTTTTGAAAATATTTTGACAAGAAATTTAAGATCGAACCATCTAGGATTTTACATGTAAATCGTTATATGGACTTTCCTTCTAATTCTTTACGTACTACCCATACAAATACATGTATTAACTATATCAAACCATGAATATACCTATATATCATAGTTTTAGACTTCTAGATCATTAAAATAACTTTTGATCGGTTAAAAATACATTTTAACTGTTCAAATCGTATCTAAACTATAAAAATAAACTAAAGATGGTTTAAAACACTTTTTAACCTTTTATACATGAATGTTCTCCTTCTTCTTGACATGATCTTGGCTTGTGACTCCTCATAGACTATCCTCTAGCAATTTCTTTGGTGGATCATCGTCTAACAAAAGTTTCCTCTCTTTTCTCTCTGGGAGCTCTCTCTTTTCTCTCTTGTTGCTCTAGCAAAATGACTAACAACCTAACTCATTGGTGATGCATTCTATTTATAGAACCACCTTAATCTCCATCAACTTCCATTAATCAACTAGTATTGGTGAAATTAAGGGTTAATCAAGCTTACTATAGCTTGAATGACCAATTGATAGACATTTTGAATGACCATACCATTTGATTGAATAGGGTTGGTGGGGAGTTGTTGAACCAACTTTGTAACCAAAATCAACCAACAAGCAACCTTCACATTCATGTGGGCCCCAAAATTCGGGATTTACTCTATAAATACACCAATTTGGCTTTATTTTTATATCATATATCATTATATAAGTATCCATATATATATATACACCAATATATATACATTGACCATAACTTTGACTACCATTTGGGCTCCACATTGGACTCTAGGATTTAATATATTGGGCTCATCCAATTAATTGGTTTGGGCTCAATTAAATTATTACATTGAGCTAACATTAAATACCCTATGTTACATTTAATTAAAACAAGCATTGGGTTTGATTAATTATTACATGGATCAATGTTTAATTAATTACATGGACTACTAGGTTAATTAATTTGACCTAGATTAATACCTCATTTGGATTTAAAAATATAATCTAATTAAACTTGCCTTAAATTATTCTACTATATTGGGTTACTCAATTAACTTATCCATAGTTAATTCTCATCACCATATTTACTTACCTAGCAATTAACCAACGTTTGGTTAATGCTTTCTCTTGTCTACTAACTAGGGTTATTCAATTAACCCTACATTAGTTAATTCTCTACACTCAATCAATACTTGAGAAATATTCTTCTAACACATTCATTTTTCACTTATTTTAACTTAATTTATTAAAGAAAACTCAACCCGAACCATCACTTCCCGACCCGAAGCCTCACTTCCCGACCCGAAGCATCGGCAGCAAGTCAGCACCAAGGCGCTGGAATTTCCAAAGGAATCGCCTTCAGTGCCCGAACAGCTTCGGCTTTCGGTGCCCAAACATACATAGGGTTCGACGCTTAGGCCCCCTAACATACATAGGGTTCGGCGCTTAGGCACCCGAACATACACAGGGTTCAGAATCTATCACGAAATCCATTAATATCAGAAATTGACTCACTATTCATCTATTATTCGTCTTCTGACCTGTTTTACTAAAATTCTCACTACGGATTCATTTTAACTCCGTTTTAGTTAATTCAATCTGGAAAATCTTCGTATCTCAAAGGAGTATAATATACAACCATCAAACTAAATCTTTATATGCAAGGACACAACCATAATAGCCTCTAAAACAGTCCATGTTCAGTTCATAGCCTAACTGTCCATTTTCTTCACCCTTTATGCATGTGATCGAATTTCTTGACCATTTTGTTCATCTTTAACTCATAACCAATATAATTAACCTAATTAATTATATTTCATGACTTTTGCTCTTACTTCATATTTAAACTAATTAATTTATTAGTTTAATTGAGTATTAACTTACTTATCCTCTTATTTGGCTAACCATCACAATTTAGGTATATACATATTAATACAATCACCTTCACTTCTCAATTGAATTTATTTCCTTAATACATTCTCTATATGCATCATTACAATATTTTCTCATTTAATTTCTAACAAATAAATTATGTTAAAAAAAATGTTCACCCATTTTCTACACATCTCCAACTCTAGGTTTTAAACCACAACCTTTAATTAATTATTCAAAATCTTATTTACAAATCTTGTAAATATCTGGGATATTACAATTACAATATCGAGAGTAACTATTGTAGTAGGCTCTGACTCATGGTATAAGAATCTTTTGTCCAATTTCAAGAAAAAATATATAGAAATTTTTTTTATGCTAATGCGATTTAGTTGGTGTTATGACAATATTTTTTTGTTTGAACTTAGAGGGCTCATTTTATACTTTTGGGTATATATGCAAAAGTTTTTCTTTTGAATTTTTACATCTTTTTTTCCCCTAATTGGATTCCACCAAATAGCTTGCAGTACTACCCTTTTTCTATAGAAAATACTGTTCATGTATCATATTGATCGATGGTTAGAGATACTGGAGGCAAATAAATGCTGCCAAACTTCTCATTCTGTTTTGTCAATAAAAAAAAGGTGTGTGGAATACCCAAAAATACTATATTACACAAATTTGAACCGGCTATCGTCAATCAATTAATTGCTCAAACCTTCCAAGAACTAATTTTAAGTTGGGAATGAGTAACACACTAATGTTTGCCTTAAAAAGAAACTATGACTGAATTGAGTATCAATATTTTTGTATTAATGGTTGGACTCTTAGTTCTTTTATGGAATTGAGAGTCCACAACAGTTTTAGTTTTAGTTTTAGTTTTAGTTTTAGTTTCAATCTTAAAATATTGGATACAGTACTCAACTGTTATATTAGTTACACTGTGTCTTCAGGCACGGATTATCCCTAGTTAACTTTTATATCAGAACTTCACTGATATATCTGCTTATAAGAAACATATCACATATAAAAGTTATTGCAACTTTTATATACATTTGAACATACTTGATATATTTGCTTATAGAAAAGTATATCATTCACTAATATAAAAGATATTTAAACTTTTATATAATTATCTGCACTTAACTGAAATATCTACTAACATAAGATTTAAGAAGCATATCATTCATATATAAAAGTTACATAAACTTTTATATAAATATTTACTCTTGAACATCTATACGCTTATGTAGAAGCACATTATTTATAAAAGTTATTGAACTTTTATAAAATCTGAATTGAATCATATATATCTATTTACGTGAGAAACATATTTACAAATAAACTTTTTGAAAAAGAGATTTTGGGAAGAGTTAGTTTATTTTATGTATTTGTGAGAAAAAGAAAGCAACGGAGGCGGCGAAGATTGATTGTAAAAAGTGCGACTGAGGCATATTTACTCGTTAATTCTTTTACTCCCCCTCCCATTTTTTAATTGGAGATTATCATCTGAATTTAATTTTCTGATCTTGTAAATTGGTTGAAATGGTGAAGATGTGGCATTAGATTACTTTGATTTCAAATTTTAATACCTATTCTATTAAAAGTTGGTCACTAAAGCATCATTCTTGATTAAATGAGGTAACCAAAGTATCTTATGCCTGAGGTAACTTTTATTATTATTATTTTTTATTTTTTATAATTTTGAACTTTATTTTACTGTGTTGAAATATTTAAGAAAACTTTGTTAAATTTATTCCGAAATAATTTATTTACATATAATTTTTTAAACATATTTTACATTATTATTAAATATTTTTAAAAATTAATTTTTTTTTAGGAAGATGGGGTTGAATAGATGGGTGGCACCATGGAGGAACATGTGCCCAACACATAATTAGGGTTTATTTCAATGTTTTCAGACCTGAACCGAAAAGGGTATCAGGTGGATAGATTATTGTGGTCCAACCAGTAGTCAAACCGTTATTGAACCGGTGACGTTATAAATATATAAAAAAATATATTGTTAATAATTAATAAAATTTTAAAATATCTAAGTTTTTGTAAGTTAAAATATAGAGAAATAATGTTATAATATTAGTAAAAATATCTAATTTTAAAAAATAAAATTTTTTTTGTGCAATTTTTTTTTTTAAAAAACACTTTAAAATCGGGTCAACTAACTGATTTTACCAGTGGAATCACTGGTTGATTAGTGGTCAACCGCGTTTTGACCGAGTCAGTGAAAACTGATTTTTTGGGCCAAATCGAACCAGTATGTCAACCGATTCTGATTTTTGACCGATTGAATCATCGTTTCGGACCAAATTTTAAAACCATGGTTTATTTGTTAAAATATATTTATTATAAAAAAAAAATCAATGTGTTCTTTGTAAAATTTAATGTTAAAAAATCTTTTTTATCCACCTCATATGACACATGTGCCAGCTCAATATTTGTTAACCAAATTATTTAAGTTGAAAGGTCTTTAGTGAGAAAAAAAATATAACTCACAGATTAAATTAAAAAAAATTACAATTGAAGAGTTTTTTTAGGTCATCAAGTATAAACAGTTACAAGAAGCAGTTTACCAATTAATTTTACTTTTTCAAATATTATACTTTAAGCAGTCTTGACAGTTTACAAACAAATCCCAATTACCCTCTTATGTATAAAAAAGACTTAATAACCAAATAAATCAACTAATTTTTTAAGTGTTATTAATTTAATTAACATGTTATTTTTTAACCAATTAAATATTATATTTTTGAAAATCTTTTCATAATATCAAAAAATCAAACCATGGTTAGTCTTTATTGAGGTGGCTGTTGATGTATAATTAATATTTTTTTTTGCTATTATAAAAATTAAAGTTAATAACAAATTGTATTTTATAATCTTTTAATATAAACTTATTTAATAATAATATAAAATTAAATTTAAAAATGATTAATTTGATTAAAAAAGTTAAAATAAAATTTTTAATTTGAGCTAGAGTATTATTTTTAAACATACAAATTATTTTTAATTTGAGATGGAAGAGGGCATACAATTTTTTTTTTTTTATTATAAATTATTTTTTTTGGGTCCCAAACTCGAACAAAGTGTTGAAAGAGAAAGGGATCACGTGGGTGTTTTGGATTTGGCTCATAAACGTTCTGGGTCTCCTTTGAATTTGAGGATTGATTTTGGTAGAGGTAGAAAAAGGGAGTGTTTTGCTTTGTCGCCTCAAAGGGCAAAAACCCCTGTTGAATAATTTATAATAAAAATACAATTTGTATGTTTTCTTCCACCTCAAATTTAAAATAATTTGTATATTTAAAAATAATACTCCATCTCAAATTTAAAATTTTATTTAAGCCTTTTTATTCAAAGTAATTATTTTAAAATTATTTTTGTATTATTATTAAATAAGTTTAGATTAAAAAATTATAAAATATAATTTGTTATTAACTTTAATTTTTTAATATAAAATTTATTTTTTTTAAATTACACATCAGCAACCACACCAATAAAAACAAATTATGATTTAATTTTTTGCTATTATGAAAGAATTTTCAAGAATATAATATTTAATTTGTTAAAAAAATAATATGTTAATTAAATTGATAATACATGTAAAGTTAGCTGATTTTTTTGGTCATTAAATATATAATTTTTTTTCAAAAATATAACAAAAGTAAAACAATGAAAAATGAAATTAGAAAAATAGAAAAAAACTCAACTTCACTGTACCCTAGTAAAATAAGCCAGCCACCCCTTTGCAGGCACCATAACCTTCCCCAGTCCCCCAGCAATCTTTTACTTCCGCCCCAAATCATTACAATTTCAATTGGTATTCCCGCCGCAGAGCAGTGAATTGAGAAATTTAAGAGAGAGAAAGAGGGACAGAGGGAAAGAGGAGAAATATATGGGAGGAATGGAAGTGGAGAAAGAGATGGTAACACCAGGTGAAGTTTTGGGGAAGGCGTTAGATATGAAAGCTGGAAAGGGTGCTTATGTTGCAGCCCACAATAACACCATATACGCCTCCCTCACTGGATTTACTTCCATTATTCCCCCTTCACCAGACTCTGTTGATAAGGTAATTTGTTTGCGCCTAAACCCCTTTTTTTGTTTATTTTATGTGAAGGGTTTATAGAGTTATGCTCCTTTTTTGCTAGTATACTGGGTGTTTTTGTATATCTGTAAATGTAACTTTTTTTGGGTTTATTTTGTTTGAAACTTATTTGGATTTGAAAAATGATATATGTTGTGACATTGTGTAGATTTACCCGTACTTTTTTACATAGTGCGTCATTTTTGACAATATTAGTAGTTCTGAGCAATTTTTTATGTTGGTGGAGGGTAGGGGGCGGGGATGAATCAATGCTATAATTATGGGGGGTGATTGTCCAAATCAAAATTTGGTTTTGAATATTGACACATCTTGTGACATTGTGTAGATTATATGCACTTATTTACATACTGTGTCATTTTGTCCACTTGTAATACGAAAAGACCAACTTGCTGTTACAAGATATAGATGGACTCTTTAGTTTTTGACAATATTAGTAGTTATGAGAAACGTAGGGAGAAATTTATGGGATTATATCAACTCGTCAAAGTTAACAATATTACTAATTATGGGGTCTTGTTTGTCCAAAACAAAAAGTGTGATACTGACTTCTAGAAAACATTACCATTACATTGCTGTATTTCTTAATTAACTTATGTACTAGCTAAGATAAAAAAAAAGTGTCGATGTTAAGATTGTTTCTCTTCTATTTTAATTTTCTCCTGTAAAATGCTATATCAATGGACTATGACATGGCCTCAATTATCATGTGACTAGACTTATTTGAAACTTTGAATAAAGACACATGTATGATTTTGCTGTGGAATACAGAAAAAGAATGAAAACAAAAATTTCAAGAGAAGATTAGTCGTGTAAAATGATCTATTTTATTGATAAAGCATTGCAACCTCTTTATAGTTATCCCAATTTTGGTTTTCCATAAACAAATTTACTCTTGTCGTTTGAAGATAATTACAAGATCTGTCATCCTTTCTTGGACAAAGTTATCCACTCAGTTGGGCTCTCAAGAAAATAACTACCCACTATTTAAACACTTAAATGAAATTCAGCTAGGTAATTGTGAAATAAAACCATACAGAGGCATCGTATTTGCAATGATTTCTAGTCTGAAAGTTCATGTTCAATAGTTAATTTTGGAAGGGAAAGGGGGTTAGTGTTATGCTAATATGCTTCTTAATCTGTTGTTTGGGTAAAACTAGAAGAGAAAAGACAGGCAATTTAATGACTTTTAGTAAGGGGAGGAAAGGAAAAGAATGGAGGCGATTGTGTTTTATCATGTGGGTAAGGACAGAATGGGATCAATTGCTACCAATATTTTATCAATTCAGCAAAATTCCAGCCTGGCATTCACGTCAGCTCACCTTACCCATTATGACGTATTCTGTTTGAGCATTTTTAGCATTGGAAGTCTTTAATGCAGATTGTCCCGTACAGGACTTGGACCCCTGACATGGTAGTGATTGCTTCATCTAAAAAGTCCAGTATTGGAGGGACGTTTAAAATTACAGTTCTTAAGCACGAGTCTACCTCAGGTGGATCCTCCTGCGGTCCCATATATACTCCCTCCGTCTCTATATATTTGTAATTTTTTTCTCAACTATATTAAGATACATGGAAATATAATGTAAGTATAATTTAAACAAGTGTATAAATAATATATAATTGTGCTTTCATCATGTCTTAAAATTCGTGTTGAACACACTCAAAAAGTGTGACATCTTTGTGAGATGAGATTCCTACATGATTTTGATTAACAATCAGCGTAAGGTTCAATTGTTATAATGTTGATTAAATATGCACTCTATCCTACAGTAGAAGGGAAGTTCCTTACTTCCTTTACTAAGAGACTCAAAAATAAAAAATAAATTCTTAGTTTTTAACTTTTGCACAAGTTTAAACCATAATTGAGCTGAGCCGTTCCGGTAAAGATATTGTGGACAACTAATCTTATAAATGGTTTGATGGCCCCACTTAATAGTTTGTTCTAATGTATATTATGTAGCCAAACTTGTTTTAGCTCCTAGTGACGTTTAATTTAAAGTACTAATAGGCCCCAGAGTAGATAATTGGCATATATGTAGATTTGGATTTTGTTTTGAAGAACATTGATTAGTTATTGTTTATTCTATAGGAGGTAGGCCCTTTTAGTGGCAGAGGAGGTTTGATGATGGTGGTGCCTTCATAATAGTGGAAGGTTTACTGTGAGGTCCTTTTATCGGAGTTTTTGGGTTGGCGATCCTTTGAGTTTTCCCTGAAGGATTATTTGGAGGGTAGGAGATCTGAAAAAAGTGTCTTTCTTGCAGCATTGGGTGCTATATTGAATTATTGACCCAAAATAATGTACGGAAGACCAGAAGGCTTGTGGTTAACTGGTGCTACATGTACTGAAACGATTGTGAATAATCTTCTATTGCATTGTGAGTTTGTTTGGCAGCTTCTGGGGATGGTTTTTGTGTAGATTGGTGCTGAGTGGGTGATGTAGTGTTCAATTACATTTTTTTTTTGCAATCTTGGAAAGGTGCAGGATTCCAACGAGATGGAGAAAGAAGTTGGATATTGTGTCATTTTGCTTATGGTAGTAGTCCTTTTGGCTGGAGAGAAACAAGAGAGACTTTGACAATGAGGAAAAATCGGAAAATTCAAATCAAAATTTTGAGCTTGTTAATTTTTATTCTTTCCGCAGAATGAGATCTACTCAGTCAATGGTTTCTTTTAAATATTTCTTTGGGAGTTCAGCTTAGGGACTTTTTGAGTTTTATTGGGTGGATGCAAAGAGCATTCATTGTTATAAACTTTGTTTTTTGTATCTGCCTGCTTCTGTATATGCGTACCAGGTTGACACCCACTTTTTTTCTGTGTTTGAAGTATATATTTACTCATCAAAAAAATAAATAAAATGGTTTGTAAATCTTTTCCCTCTGAGTATTACCTTTGTTTTTCCTTTCCTTACTTTCTCTCTCTATTTATTGTCTATAATCTATTTTTTTTTTTTGATGTTGTTCAATACTAGAGACCAACTGTAGAAATTGTCGGTCACAAGGCACATGGTGCTGTTCCGGAGCCTGGTTCTGTAGTCATTGCCCGGGTAATGTTCTTTTCTCTGTTATACAACCTTTTTTATGTTGAATGTCCATCATGACTTGGTTATGAACTTACTAGTTCTGATTTTACCAAGCTGTCCCAGAATTAATTTTCTGTTGTCCGATACCATGACTGTCTCTAACTTTCTCCCTGCCAATTTAGTTGCATCAGACAGATTGTGGCCAATATATCTTCCTATTTCTAATAATGAGACCAAAATGAAATTGAAAGCCTCAAAAACCAAACCAAATACAGATAGATGAAGCGTTTCAACTCAATTGGCAGATATCTGGTTTGGTTCATTTATTATTAATAATTTTAAATTGCTATTATTATTATTATTATTATTATTATTATTATTGCTATTATTATTATTGCTATTATTATTATTATTATTATTATTATTATTATTAATAATAATAGCAATAATAGCAATAATAAGAATAATAATAATAATAATAATAATAATAATAATAATAATAATAATAATAATAATAATAATAATAATAATAATAATAATAATATTGCTATTATTATTATTATTGCTATTATTATTATCTTTTCCCATTAGTAAACATTGGGGTTATGGTTATCACTTTAAAAAATCGTAAAAGTAACCGCAACAGAACTGCTTATAGTGTAAAACAGTAACTTATGTAACCTTTTTACAGTATGGTTGCGTTTCAGTGTTTAACTTAAATAACCCTAACTATACATATATATTAGATCAAGATATATGGAGGGATCAACCTATACCAGATTTGAAACTTCTATTTCTTACACAGCTATACCTTTTTCTGCAATTCATGTTTTGTCAAACTTACCATTGGATTGTTTATTCAGCCCACTAATATCATGCTTATCAAATTTCAGTGTGATTAGAAATTGGTGATATAAGATCTAATCGATATTTTGACTCTTTTTTTTAATTTATATTTTATATTTATTTATTATTTGAAATAATAAGTTTAAGCATTATATAGATGACTTGATGAGGTATCTCCTGATGAGTTGAAATTTGGCAAAGCAATAACATTGTATGCTGAATAATAAATCCAGGGGTTGGTTTGATTAATTAAGAAGCACACGAAAATTTATGGAGGTGAAAAATAAAAAAGTTCCATGTTACCTAGTTTGAAAATTTGTCTTGCTTGCAAATTATTTGTCTTGTTTGTTTGAGTGAACATTGTTTATGGTCAAGTTTCATTACTTTTGAAGGTTACCAAGGTGATGGCTAGAATGGCTTCGGCAGATATAATGTGTGTTGGTCCCAAGTCTGTACGAGAAAAATTTACGGGGATTATTAGGTACTTGTTTGTATTAATTAAATAGAGAGTTAATTATGTTATAAGTATTTTATGAAAGTGGATTTCATCTCTCTATACATGCATATGTTGATAATTAAAATTCTTCTCAGCATTTAACTTATTAGTCTGGCCATGGATTTCCAATAAATATAACAGGTGATATGTATGGTTTTGAATTTATACTCTTCTTGCTTGTGCATGAGCTTGTACATTCAACACCAGGACAAAACAAAAAGACTGCAATGGTATTAGTAGATAAACTCTGTAAATAATTTATTTGTTACATCTGGTGCATCTTGAACAGACATGTTACCTCTTTGTTATTGTAGATTGAAGTATATTTTAAAGATTACTCTTGTTAAGCTTTATGGAAAGAGTAGTCTCCGGTTAGTCGTTATACCTTGGTGTTCTCGTATCATGTTTTTTTCTTCGTACTCCAGTAGAAATCCTGCGTACTCTGCTTCATCTATAAGTTTTATTCTGAGTTCTGAATTACTGGTTGGATGTGACACAATTAAACTGACATGGAGAGGCGATGTAGGGGGTTTGAAATATCATATTGAGGCTTTTGAGGGGTGTGTGTGGCAATAAACACTTAAACATAATAGGACTATAGGAGTGTTTAGGCTGCTGGGAGCCAAAATAATTATCTAATATTTATGAATCTACTGTCCCACAACAAGCAAGTTGATACTGATTTTGGATAAAAGGAATTTTTTTTATTAGCAAGATGTAGTTTTACAAAGTTGGAGTACAAGGAGCCCTCCAAGAAAAAGAAAGTGGAGAAAAGCTTAAGGTGATTGATGAGGGAAGGGGAAGATTAAAAGTATTTACTATTAAATATTTTATGTTATTATAAAAGTGATGTAATTATTTATTGTATTTTATTATATAAGGTAGAATATTCTAGAGCTTTAATTATAATAGATATTATCAGAATTTTGTTTCCATATTTAATTAGTTTGCCTACAATTTTATTTCGTCATTAAGGTTAGGGTCTTTATTTTGTCCCCTCGTATAAAGAGATGTAATCTATCATAGTAACTATCGCAGAAGGAATAGAGGGGATTAAAAGAAGAATAATTGTGCTAAAAAGTCACAAACACTAGGCTTAATTCAATAATAATCAATCATTGAATATGTTAAAATGATAGCTTACAACACTTTATATAGGAAATATGAAATTCCTAAACTTGACGACCCAGTAAAATCCTAAGCAATCCTAATAATATGGCAACAAAATCCTAATAATATCTACTATAGTTAAAACTCTAGAAATATTCAGCCTAATATACTAAAATATTATAAATAATTACCTCACTTTTATCTCTAAATAACAACATACAATATTTAATAACAATCTTAAATAATTTCTTTCCCATCCACATCATTCTCCCCTCCCTTTAATAAGGACTCGACCTCGAGTTTTGAAGTAAAGGAGAATCCGTAAACTCACGAACTAGTTTGCAAACCTGTAAGAAATTTTAATACTCCTTCACCTTGTAGATTTTTGATAACTAGAAAACAAAACTGAAAGAAACTTTTTTGTATGGAATCTTGTTAGAGCTCTCATTGATAACGAAATTGATGGTTTGATTATTGTCCTTTTCATAGAGAATATCAAGATGCTTTGGGATGACACCATCAACTTTGTGCTTAATCTCGTTCTCACTCTTTCTATCCTTAGCTTCAACTTTATCTTCACGTGACTTGGTGGTGATCTTGCTGAGTTGCGTAATTTCTTCATTTGGCTTTGCCATTACCTCTTGTTGAACTTTTTCTTTTGGCTTGGATGAAATTAACTTGATAGTATAATGCCCATATTCAAAATAATATAATATCACTCAAGTCCTTAAATTTTTTTTCCTTATTTTGGGAATGAAAGTGGATTCCATGTACGCAACACTCAAATCCTTAATGGTCCATTGATCTTATTCATCGATACGATGACAAAGTTGCAAGTTCATTATTTCAAAATCAAGAGAAAGTTGTAGTGAATGAACTTGAAGAAGAACCCCTTGAGGAGATCCTTAATGAATTACAAGAGGACAAAGTTGTTGGGGAAATCAGTGAAGAAAATGATTACTCGGTCAAATATTCAAAAGCCTCTCATTGATGAAGTCCAAGAGCTTATCCAGGTGGAACATGTTGATCTTGTTTTTCCAGATGGGACATTTGGGTCCCAAGGTGTCGTGAAGTCCTTTACGATCTCACAATTGTTATCGAAGACTTTGTTCATGTAAGTGGAACGTTGAATTCTCAGTTGTTTGTTTGAGTAGATCTCACCGATCGTGGTTCCTCATTCTTCCAAACTTCAAAACTTCAAAACTTGAGGACGAGTTTTCATGATGAGGGAAAGAGAAGATTAAGAGTTTGTTATTAAATATTTTGCGTTATTTACCGATATTAATGATGTAATTATTTATTATATTAGGTAGAATATTCTAGAGATTAAATTATAGTAGATATTATTAGTATTTTGTTTCAATGTTTAATAAGATTGCTTAGGATTTTACTTGGTCCTTAAGTTTAAGTTTTTATTTAGTCCTATATAAAGAGATGCAATCTACCATTATTATTGATATATATTGAATGATTGATTATTATTCAATTAAGCCTTGTGCTTTGTGGTTTTAGCCTCTTTATCTCCTTTTTTAATCTTCTTTATTCCTTCTTCCATCCTTATCCTACATCAGCGATGTAAGAAAAGGATGGAAGATGTAAGAAAATGATGGAACAAGGAATTTATATAAGACGAGGATGGAAGAAGGAATAAAGCGCATTAAAAGGAGATAATTTGGCTTAAAAGTCATAAGCACAAGGCTTAAAATTCAATGAAATCAATCATTCAATATATTAAAACGATGGTTTACATCACTGATAGAGGACAAATAAGAAAGGGTGGTGATATATACACGCCCTAAATTAATTGTTGCATACCCTTTTATGTTAAAGTGACAGTAGTATCCTTAATTAATAGGATGCTTATTAAAACATTTATCACTTGTCCATTTTAGCCTTAGGCTTATTATACTAAAAACTATAAACTCACCTACCGCAAATCTCTATCAATTATATTCATGAAATACAAATTATTACAATATATTCTATTAGTCATGGTCGTAATAAATTTGAGTATTTCTAAATTTTGATATATATTCAAAAGTAAATTTTAAAATGAACAAATTTTTAATTGACCGTTCTTTTTAAATAGTTTACAATATATATTTGAAATTTTATTGACTAAATACTTTTCTATTTACTTTAAATTTATTTTTTTGTGACTTGATTTCAAGGCAACATATTAACTATATTATGGAGTATCACTTCAATAAGATAGCAAACTAAATTATATATCATGTCTTAAAATGTACGAACAAGTAGGTTTACCATTTATAAATCTTTATTTTTAATTTTTTCTAATATTTTATAACATCTAGTCTTCAATTTAATTTCTCAATATATCATATTAAATATCTCAAATTAGAATGATGCTATTAGTTAAGAAACTAATTGACTTAATATAGTATTTCAAATTTATATATGGTTGAGGATCATGTTTTGAAAAGCTAAGTGTATACTCATTTTGTCTTTTAAATACAAAGGCAAAATAGATAGATAGTAAGTGTGTTAATTGGTTTTATATAGATTAAGGGTAATATAGTCTCTTTAATATACTTGAGTGTGCAACTATAATTTTAGGGCATGCATATACGACACCTATAAGAAAATGCAAAACTTAACTATCAAGTGAAATCTAATTAGTAATTAATAAGGAAACCCGATAATATCTACTATAATTAAAGTTCTATGATATTCTACCAGTATAGTAAAATATATATCTTAATATCTTCTACTAAATAAATTAATTATATTAAAATATCTATAATATATGAGTAAAAAACATCTTAGATTGATATAAGATAAGTTATTATCTTAGATCACTTCCAATACAACATCATTTGATTGTTAACTTATTCATCTAACCGTACGGATGTAATGAGCATGCAAAAAGATGAGATTATGTAAAATTTTGTTTGATTTAAGGCATCGAAATAACATTTTTATAACATTGTATATAATTTGCATATAAGTATATATTTTGATAGTTCAGATTTTAGTAACTATTGTTATAAAGTTGCTGATACATAATCTCAAGTCAAATAAAATTTTACATTATTTCATATTTTTACATGTTCATTACATCCATACAGTTAGATTATTAAGTTGACGATCAAATGATATTGTACTGGAAGTGACCTAATATATATATATATATATATATATATATATATATATATATATACCAATAATATTAATTTTTTCCCCCTTCCATCCTCGTCATTCTTCCCTCTATTGGAGAAAGGTTGTCCTTGAGTTTAAACTGTATAAGAATGAGAACTGAGGAACAACGTGACGATGGCCTTCTCCGCTATGATTTTCTTCTCCTTGGCTGGAAATAGCAACTGGTTTGATGAAAGAGGAATTGATAGTACCCTTTTTGTATTGTAGTTGTGAACAGTACTCACGAACACTGTAGCATCTTTTTTTGCTTTGTAAGAAAAATCTGAATCTGGGCAACTTTTTCTTGGGTTTTTTTTGAGGCTGCAAAAGGAAATTTTAGGGTTAGGGAAGGTTGTGTTTCACAGATTAAGGGGCTGGTTGGCAGCGAAGGTTTTTGTTATTTTATTTTTTGGGTGAAGAACTTGCAAAGCAGTTGGTTGTTTGGGTAAATGGGAGAGGCTATAACAATTGCGCCTCTTTGGTATAAGGCTGTTTTTGGGACTACAGAATAATAACCAGGGTTTCGGACGTGGTGATTTATGGCAGCATTTTTTTTGGATAGATTTGAGACTACGTTGTTGTCTCTGTTCGATTTGAGACTACATTGTCGTCTGGATTTTGTGATAGATTTGAAACATCTTGATTTTGAGATAGATTTGAGACTACATTGTTGTCTCGGATGTTGTTGTCGACTTTTTAGTGAGTTTCAACACTTGATGGAGGCAAGAATATTTGATAGGAAAAACATAGGTTAATCACCAGGTTTAACTCTAATATCAAATAATGTAGTACGAGGATGGAAGAATGAATAAAGGTTATTAAGAGGAGATAATTTGGTTTTAAAGCCACAAGCACAAGGGTTAAAAATCAGTAATATTAATCATTTAATATATTTAAATAATGGGTTACATCACTTTATATAGGACAAATAAGAAAACCTTAAACTTAATGACCGAGTAAAATCTAATTAAATAAGGAAACAAAGTCCTAATAATATCTACTACAATTAAAGCTCTAAAATATTCTGGTAATATAATTAAATAAATATCTTGATATTGTCTACTAAACAAAGTAATTACATCAACATATCCACAACATAATATGTAAAAATACACAAATAGTATTAAAATTCTTTTACTTCCATCCTCATCTCATCATAAGGGTATGAAAAATAACCCCGCCAATCCGTATGGAAATCCGACAAAGCTAGCCCTCTAGGAGATCTATTGACATACCAAACCAAGTCAAAACAGAAACCTAAAGCATAGGGACTAAAATATATCTATAATCAAACACTGTAGCATTAATATCTACCTAAATGCCTCGTAGAATAGGCAAGAGTAGTGAACAAAGCATATTATAAGATCTTGCCATCTTTAGAGTTACCTTATGATGAGGATGATAGTCAGGAGCATAGGCGAACTTTTTATTTATTTTATGAAAGTTTTACCATGTTTAATTTGGAGGAAATTGATATAATATTTTATTATTGGGGATTTAGGATATATAATAAGTATTAGAAAAATTTATCTATTTATGGAGCAATCATTATGTAGGATTTTTAGATGATTGATTTAGCTAATTATGACAACATCAGTATTGAGAGAATTGAGTATTTAGAATTAGTATTCTAAAAATTCCTACTTAGATCCAATTAACCCTTGCCTAGGCGCTTAGTGGTCTTCTACTACCTCGATTTAGTTGGGCGTCTTGGTCCTGCCTAGGCAGAACTAGACTTTTACTTTGAAACTCTACAATATTTAAAATGAATTTTTTAAGTCTTAAAGATTGTTTTTAGGTAAATTTTCTTGTAAAATTAAAAAAAATGGAATTCCTTTATGCTTTGTATGGTATAACAAGTATGTATGATAGAAAAATAAATAAATGAGACCACATAAGAAAATGCCTAGTTCGCTTAGGAAAACGACTAGGCGCCCCTTCCACCACCTGAGTCCACCTAGTGACTTTTGAAGCATTGTTCAGAACTTTCTTTGTTTACGAACGTGAGTGGCTTTTACAAAGTAGAAAATTCTATCTTTGTCATTATTGTTTGTATTTCATTTCTTGTCCTACATCTGCATCAAAAACCCTCTATATATGATTTGAATCATATTGTCCAAAACTAAGAAGCAAGTATTTGGATTTGCCATAGGAGGTTTTGGCGGTTTTGAGTTTTGACAAATCTCAAAAAATTGGAATTCGGGTTCTATAGGGATTCTGCACATATTTAACTATTAGATGATAAATGAATTTATTACATACATATAAATATACGAGGGCACGGGAGGTGAAGGTCACTTCACGTTTTGCGTGAAGTCTCTTACAGTAAAAATGTTTTGAAAAATTATATAACACTCTTTTATACATAACATGGGAATGAGTGTATTCAATTATATAAAACGACGACGTTTTTGTATGATTGCTCGAGTGTCTCTCACCCCCTTTTTTGCCTAAATATATTTATGCACACATACATTTTTCAATACCAATAAATAATAAATCATGATAAAGTTTAAAAACAAGTTTCAAATCAATATCTGTACGGTGTCATTACTTTGTTTAATTGAAAAAGTATGATGAGAGCGAGAGCTTCTTGTACAATATAGGACTCAATAAGTCTTTTTTTGGACGTGCGACATTGTAAGCCGGTGTTTTGACATGAAAGAGATTAGAGTAATTGAGGATGTGTTTTTGTGGGTGGCAGGGTGTTTGTAGAAGGCTAGGGCGAACAAAAAAGGGTGCTGGGCCGAAGAGGATAAAGTATCAGGGAAGTGGTAGTGCTGTGTTTCTGCAACTTCTGAAAAAGTATTTGTGGTGGTACTTTTGTGCCACTAAATTACTTGGGCCTTAAAATAGCATGGGAACAGAGCTTCAACATTTAATAGGAGTGGGAATAGCCCTATGTAAATATCAGTTGTTTCTTTATGAATAAATATCCCTAACCTTACGGAAATCATGGAGGAAAAAACCCTTTCTTTTACTTTAGGTTGTATTGATTGTTTATAGTCGTGCCCTTCCTCTTCTTGCTAGATGGCATATCGCATATCACCATGTGCTGGTAGAGGTCGTTAGTATCAAAAACCTTATAATTAAAGCCCATTAATTGCCATGACCAAAAACCTTTATTTATCAATGTTTCTTTGTTGCCATTAGTCAGAGTTATGCCATCTAACCAGTTGTTGGTGGCAAGCATGATATATGTCTCTGGTATAGTTTGTGGTTCTTGGCTAGCTGTTTTTCAGTAATTAAGCATGTGTATTATACTGGCTCAGCAGTTTTTTAAAGTACTATACTGGCTTGGCAGTTTGATACAGATAATGCTTAAGTTCCAATTAAGCTAATGTCTGAACTAGTTTATAATCAGGATCCAGCGGTATCTTTGCTTATTGTAGGTTTGCATACTGGAGACTGCAAATTTTAAAAGACATTAGTCCTTTAAATATTAGCTTAATTATGACTCGAGTAAACTCAATCCTGTTGGATCTGAAAAATGTCTCTAGAATTATCTCATTTTTACTATTTTTACAGGCAACAAGATGTTAGAGCTACTGAGATTGACAAAGTAGATCTGCACTCATCTTTTCGCCCTGGTGACATCGTTAAAGCTGTAGTGGTATCCTCAATGTTTAAAGTTCACCAGCGCTCATTTTTCGTTCAAATAAACTACAATTTTTTTTCTTTTGCATAAATAACTGTGGTCATATTAGTTGAACCATTTAAAAAAGCCTACTATGTTGTTTTAAATCTGATGGATTGATTGCTTAATGTTTTATCTGATTCAATCTTCTACTGGTCCTCTGTATATTTTCTTTATTGCAGTTCAGAAATCCCTAAAGATGTTTAATTCTGCAACTGACCCTCAATGACATCAAACTCATCATCTAAACTTGTGTTCATTTAGAAATGACTCTACATCCCTTCTACCAATACGATTGCAAAAACTTTACTTGATTTCTTTTCAATAACTTCAACGATCTATTGATGAGGAGCAGCTGTTGGATATAAAATAAATTTTTTTTGGAAACAGGCCACAGTTACTTATTTTATTAGCTAATGTTTCAAATTGTTGCTGCATATTAACTACAGCTTGAGCATGATTTGATTCATTAACAAGCCCATGGGCTGGCATTTTCTAGCTGGATGTTATCTAAATGAATGAAAACTAGGATGCTCTTCATTCTCATTTCTGGTGTAGGTTTCAAATCCTTATTGTTGAAAAATAATATAGGAGATTTAGTTGAGTGTCTGGAAGACAAAGCATAAATAACTTTTCTTATATATTTAATTATTTTTAAGGTGTCCTACCTCCAAATGCAAAAAAATATGAGTGAGGATGTTGATACAGTAATTTGGATGTGACTGTTGAGGATCTTCACGACTTTCACTTGTTTGTTGCACTCTTTTTTTGCCTTTTAGCTGTCACTCTTGTATAGACATCTTCATTTGTTAGTTTTAGAGTGCCCTGTATATTTTGATTCGATTGTAGCCTTAACACATTTCCTTGGTAAGCTTTCTCTTGGAGATGCACGAGCATATCATCTATCAACTGCAAAGAATGAGTTGGGTGTTGTATCTGCAGAAAGTGCAGCAGGTAAGATCTTTCCTCATCTGTTTTAACCCTTCTGTTAATATTTTATTCTTTTATGATTATGGAAAACTAATATGAAGCTTAGTACTAGAATTTTACGAACCAAATTTCCCTAATAGATTTCACTTGTGATGTTTCGAAGTTATAAAATATAGCAAAATCTTTGTATCTTGCATTTAAATCAGTATATGCAATCAACTCCCCCCCTTTAAAACAAAAAATAAAAATAAAATAAAAATAAAAATAATTGATAATTGACCCGGGTTCTACAATGCCTAGAAATTCACTACTGCCTACTCCCTTTGTCCCACGAAGACTGGCTTAGTTTGTTTTTTTTAATCAAATTGATCAATTTTTAAATTGATAATTAAGCTCATTTATTTATATTTTTGAACTTCCAAAAATTAGATTTGTAGTAAATTAAACGTACTTTCTTATGGGTATAATCTCTTTTCCTATATTCAAAAGAAAAAATGAGATAAACTTTCATTCTAAAATTGGTCAATTTGATTTCAAAATTCAAACTAAGCCAGTTTTTGCGGGACGGATTGAGTATTAACTTTGTCATCTAGGTCAGCCAATTTATTTCTTTCATATCTGGTAGGGGTAAATCATTTTCCTAAGGTGGTCAAGTGACCCCCTTAGACTTTAGATGGGATAATGAATATCAATTATAATTGTACAAAATAATGGTATATATCTATTAAATTTATGACCCCCTCAATGAAAATTGCTGACTCCATCACACTGGACATATCTAAACCTTGATGATTTTTTCACTTATTTATTTCTAGATATTTACTTATATCCAAATTCTTAAATGTGCTGATTGCTTCATTCATGGGAAGCATCAGCTGCAATTTAGTTTGTAATTTATATTTTGGACAGAGTTGAAGATGCAACTGCCGGTGTATTTTTCGTATTCTGTGCCATTCTCATACTTTGGTCCCAATTTCAACTCCCACTTCTCTGCCTGTTGTTAGGCGTGAAACGTTTCTGACTGGAGAGACACCAAAATGCTTAATTACTATAACACAAGTGAAATCACAGTAACCGTCAATAACACAAACAGAGTTTTCGGTGATTCACAATGTGACAAATTAAAAAAACCCAATTTGGGTAATCTATCCGTAGCTTAGTAAATAATCCAATTCAAGAACTATTTAGATGGCATTTCAATGTATAACACTAACATACTCCTAAAAAATACATCAATTGATTTTGCTCTAGGGAGAGCGATACCTGATTCACTAGCATCAAGAATTGCTGAAGCTTGTTCAAAGTTGCCTTCTTTCTCCGGTTCTACTTCGCTGAAAGAGAGACTAATGTGAGCTGATGTCACACTCCGATACGAAGTACCAAAACCTATCTAGGTGTGTTGATAGGAAGAGAAGAAAGAGACCAGAAAGAGCCATTCCAGAATCTCCAGTTTGAGTTGGAGAGTAAAGGAGAGATTACAAATGAGGGAGACGAATGAGGATTGATGAGGGAGATGAATGATGCGAGACAAGCACAATCAATTTTCTCTTTCAAATTCTCACAATCTCCTTGGAAGCTTTTCTTGGATCTCACTTTCCTTCACATTTAATATGATCTTCCCAAACTTTCCTTTTACTTCATTTTCCCTTAACTACCAAACATGGAATTCCATTTCCTTTTTCTTTTCCCTCAACTTTTCTTAATCCCAAACAGCCCCAAAAGGACTGTATGTCTGAGTTCTAAATAAAGAGATAGTAGCTACTCCCTCCATCCCATGTTTCTTTTTTGTTATAACGAATGACACACATGTTGTAAGAAAACAGGATGTCGATCCTTTTCTTCCATATATTCCCTTCCCCAAATCATTGGTATTTTAGATGGCTGCGGCAGCAGTTCTCTTCTTCTCTAGTTTTCAAAAGGGTAATGAAGCTCATTTATGTTTAAAAGTGCTTTTGGTTTTATACATGTATCAAACATTTCTAAAAGCATGACATGGTAAATGTGAGAGGGAGCAACTTCTTATTTGCTATATAGTACGCAAAAATCGGTAGTATACTCGATACAAATATTATTGTGCACTACTTTGTAGAGGAGTCGAATACATATTTTGCAGAGCTTAAAAATTAGTAACATGTGTAGGTGAAATGATTGTATCACTTTGATATTCACTTATTGTTCTCTCATCCAATGCGATCAATTTGATATTTCAATGTCTGAAATTCCCTTAATGAATTAGCTCTTTTTAGAGGCTTGATACATACTAGGTCGCCCCTCCTAGGTCCAATTAATCCCTGCCTCTATTGTCTTGGCTAAGCACCTAGTCCCCTGCACAAGGCAAAATCAAACATCGACTTTGAAACTCTACAATACTTGAAATGAATTATTATTATTATTTATTTATTTATTTTTTGATTTTTTTTGTGTCATTCACAAGTCATTTGCCCAAAGCTTTTGTCAGTTTATCACAATGCTCTTGCATAACTCCAGTGTAAGGTGATTAAATATAGACTGACGAGTAGGTCAATCAATATTTAATGAGTAGTATAGATGAAACTATTTGATAAGACGATGTGTTTACCTTCAATCTTATAAAATCATGATTATTTGGAATACATGATTCATAGAGTCTGATTTAGCCTGATTATACAAGCTTGCTGCCCTAAATATAACGAGTGCAATATTGTAATATTGTAGGTGCAACAATGGTTCCAATTAGTTGGACAGAGATGCAGTGCCCATTGACAGGTCAAACTGAGCCGAGAAAGGTTGCTAAGGTTGGAGCTTGACGAACAAAAGTCAAGACTGACATTAGACTATCGTTAAATGCTACTTGTGCAACCTCATCTTGTAGATTATACAGCAAAGATAATATATCCGGGCCGCATATATAAGGTGGCTTTTATGATATGGCACAATATGCAGTGCGCTTGTCTTTGTGTGTATTCTAGCCCAGAAACTTTGTATCAGCATGACAATGGATTATGTATCGGATTTGACATAATTTACAGTTTGTTTCGGTGTCTGAGATAACATTTTAGGAACTGTGGGGCGAGAGTAAGAAATGTATCCCTTGTTTGCTTGAATTTAGTATTGTCGATCGCTATTCACTGTACTTTTTATTAGTGATCTAGACGCATAATGATTCTTAGTTGAATGTTGATACGGCTTCTGTTCTTGATTTAAAGTTTGATTATCACCAAAAGAGACGAAACTTATCTGAATTTGACTTGGACAATACATTCAGAATAAATAGGTTTCTTTACCTTTGGTAAACCAATTAATAGAAACACGTTGCGGCACAAAATCAATAAGCTAGAAAGTATTTCTTTTTTGCTAAATTAAAATTTATGTTAAGAAGAAAACAAGAACAAAAAGCTAGGGTCATACCCTAGGTTAAGCAAACCATGACCATCCTAAGACAGACCCTAAGATGGTGAAGTTACGCTATATTGAAAATCATCATGTGATTATATGCAGAGATAACAACTTTTTTCTTAAATAGATTATAATTATAGAGTTTACATTAAGGTTCTAAAAGGCTCCAAGGGGGAGGCGGGCGGCCGGGAGGGGGGGGGAGCCTAGCACCTAAGGAGCTTAGGCGGGGGCCTAGGCGAGATTTTTTATTTTAAGCTAATTTTAATATTTTATCTTATATTTATCCAAACAAAATAATAATATAAAGGAAAACATTCTATAATAAAGATAATAAAGGCATTTGCTTAAAGTTCAAACACATATCCATGTTGCTAATGTCAAAGTTCAAATAGAAACATGCAATTGTTTAAAGTTCAAATACAAACAAATAATAAAAAATACAAACTAATAGTCCTCATCTCTATATTCCTCTATATCTCTCTCTAACTCTTCTTCTCTCCATATCCCTCCAAGATAATGTCTCCATCAGGCTCACACTCATACTCTTCATCTCCCTCTTCTTCCGTGTCATCATCAGATAAAAAAATTTCTTCATGGAATTCTCTTACTCTAACGTTTCTACTATTTCTTTTAAGCTCTAGCACGCTATCCGCTTTGGATGCTTCACCAACTGCTTCCCAAGTAAGGTTCGAACAGCCCTCAACTTATTCATCTATTCCTACAACGTCGTTTTATAGCTTAGTTATTAAAATTAAAAAAAAAAGAATTGCAGCCCTAAATTTTCTGTTTAGGCCTCGCTTAATTTCTCTGTCTTGCCCACCCAGTCCCCGTATAATTTTCTGGATGGATTGTTTTTCCTCCTTGGGCATAGGCGCTTAGGCGGCCTAGGCGTGGCGCCAGGAGGGAGCGTGGCGCCAGGAGGGAGCCTGACGCCTAGGCTGGGATTAATCGGACCTAGGCGAAATTTTTTAGAACATTGGTTTACATTTGATAGTGTGGATGATTTTCCTACTAAGACAGGTAGTAGGTTTAGCATGATTATTGTGCAATCTAACATTTCTTTCTCTCCAAATGTACTGAATTACAGTTGCAAATCCCAAGTAGAATATATAGCGTTTGAGTTTTGAACACTGTAAGTGCAGCATACAGTTGGACATGGCATACCAATCTGTTTGGAATCCCCTCCATCCGCAAAATCTCATGACATTGAAGAGAATTTGGAAAGAATAATGGCATAGACAGAACAAATGGGAGAGAGTTTCTGAGGAAGCAGAACAAAGATGGCAACCTACAGAAACTTCAATACTATATCGCATGAGAACATCTTCGGTCTTAAAACCTCGGTGAAATGCCAGCCACAATGAAAAAGAGAATCTAGGAACATGGAGTTTATGCCAGACAGAATTTGATCTAGCATTTCCTGTTCTCTTCTTCTTATGGAATTCCAAATAGTAGCAGTTGAAAAGGTAGCCGAGGTATCCCATAGAATCTGATCTAGCTTCATATGGTCAAACTGTCTAGATAAATCAAAAGCATTACGAAAGTTCCGTACCTGAGGGTGCCTTGAAGCAGGAAGATGCCAACCATTTTCATCCAAGATAGCAGCAACTTTGGAGGAGGAGCACAAGCCAGAGTGAACTATAAGAAGATCATGAACAGATTGGGCAAGAGGCTTATGTTGAATCCAAGGATGGAACCACAGTTAACAAGGTTACCATTACCAATGTTGTAATTAATGAAGTTGATGGCTTCTGGAGTATTTCCTAATCTCGTACATTATTGAAGATTTCGAAATGAGATCCTTGTTTAGCGCAAATCCATAATTAATTTTCTTTATGCAGTCTGATAGTCTGGTATAGTACTAGAGCAATTGAGTCAAAGCAGCTCTTAAGATATCCATCCCACAGAGAGTTGCTAAAAGAAGTAATAACATTCTTGTGCATCAGCTCTATTGCCGCTTTCCATCTACTGGCAAAGTCTTTCACGAGTGGCTCCACTTCAGCAGTAGTAATTGGCCTCTCAGAACCAGAACTCGAGTCCTCGGTTGTAATAGTAAATGCATATAAGTTCCAACTTAGAAAGGTACAATATGGTTGATAACAATATTAAGCCCATTATTATTTCAAAATTAAGAAAATTCACAAATTAGTATTTGTGCAAAAATATTTTATAAATAAAATATTATTATTACATGATCCGTTTAATGCACTAGGACTTTAATTAAAAGTCTAACTTTCATGATCAAGATAAATCATCTCTATTAAAATACTATAATTTTCATGATAATATCTCCAAATTATCATAGGTTATAAATCATTATATCTTTATTTATATATATTATATATGATTTATATCTTCTGTGTATAATACTAATTTATACACATAAATCATAATATATATAAATTTGGAGATTTATATAAATAAAATAAATAACCATTTAATGAATGACGAATAATATATTTTTATTAATAAATAAATGTCCAAGATAAATAAACATTAAATAAATAGATAAATAAAATTTTCATAGCAAAAATCCAACAAACATAATGACCTAGCAATAGCTTCCAGAAATACCGAAATTAGATGCTTCCTCCGATCCGCGAAAAGTTCCATTTGCCAATTTTTTAAGTGATAGTAGCATAAAATGCCAATGTCATAAATTTTGTCATCATAATTTTATTATTATACGATTTATACTACAATACAAAACTAACAACATATTATTTTAGGGATATACAAGAAACAAAAATATATTCTTAATATATATATATATTTTTTGCTAAATTAAATTTTGTATTAAAAAAGGAACATAGTACAATGGCAGAGGGGCATGCCCCAGATCAAACAAAGGCACAACCAACAGAAGAAAGGGAGTCCTACAGATGGCACAACCAGCTGCCAAATAGGCATAACCAAATATAAACCAAACCTAGCCATATTTAAAATGAACTCAAAAGTAAGATTACAGACCCATTATCAGCAATAGACAGTACATCCAGCCACAAGAATCAAAGGCAGAGACAATGCAACCCAGCTGAGCAAAGTAGAATATCAAGTAGCAGCACAACAGAAACAGGCAAACAACCGTTGGTGGAAAGAAAGATAACAACAAATGAAGCAAAATAAAGCATAACCAAATCAGCAGCAACCAAATCAGACAACAAACAGAAAACCAGCAGAGATAGAAACTGCAACACTAAACCAGCAGCAGCGGAGGATCCAGCAATAGAACATGGTGAGGAAACTGCATAGAACAGAAACTGTAGACTTGACAAAATCTCCAAACCATATAAGAGCCCATCACAATAAAACCAGGACCACAACACCGAAGTGAAATCTTGGAGCTCAATGAAAGCCAGCAAAACAAAATCAGGATCTCATGGCTAAATAAGATTACAGCTGTAGGAACGTATAAGGGAATCTAGATTTTACTTTTTGGAATTTCATATAAGACCAAAGCTTGCATTTAATAATATGCAAAATATCCTTCACCATAGTTCTAGCTGGAATGGATCCAACATGATGAAGACGCGCATTTCTCTCTCGCCAAATATAATAAACCACAGCACCAAAACCAAGATTCATGATATCACTTCGGATTCCCCCATTAGAACAAGCTAAAATGCAATGAGTAATGTTTTCCCAAAATCTGGACAAACCTCTCCAACCGCATCTTCTCATCACAGAGATAAGGGTCTGGAAGGAATATTGACAGTTGAAAAAAAAATGATCGAAAGTTTCCATATCTTTTTTGCAAAACACACAAGTGGCATTGACATCAATTCCAAATCCCATTAATCTGTCCATGGTTCTCAGACCTTTGTGATGAGCAAGCCAGAGAATGAAAGAAATCCTCGGAGTCAGAACTTTATGCCAGACCAACTTGTCCCATAGAATAACTTGATTTCAGTATCTTATCGAATTCCAAATCTTTGAGGCACTAACTTCAACAGCAGGAACATTTTCCCAAAGCAGGGTGTCAGAAACTTCAGAATTACAAGCTCTAGTAAAGTCAAAAGAGCTACGAAAATCAGCAATACTAGTATGAGTAGAAGAAGGTAAATTCTAGGTAGAATTTCTAATAATATTACTAACTTTTGCATGTTTACCAAGCCTTGAAAATCTGATAATAGAGGAATGAACAGAGGTCGCTAAGGGCTCTACAGAGAGCCATGGATCGAACTAGAGACTAATTGACTCTCCATTGCCAACAATGTACCTGATATGCTTAGCAGCAGTAGCTCTAGAATTGAGGACTTTCCTCCAAATCCAAGAACAGTCTTGTGGAATAGGAAGACACCAGAAGAATTTATCCTTTATATGGTATGAGCTGACCCAAAAAGCCCATAAAGATTTTGAAGCAGGATTAATAATCTGCCACAACTTGTGCAGAATAAGAGCCGAGTTCCAATCTTCCAGCGACTTTAAACCCAAACCTCCTTCACAAAAAGGCACCGAGATTTTACTCCAAGAGACCTTTGCACCATTTTTCATTTCAATATTTCATTTCCAAAGGAATCTGCTCAAAAGCCTCTTTACCTCCTTTATAACAGCAGCGGGAAGCAGAAAATGAGAAGCCCAGAAGGATTGAATAGAGAAGAGAACATATTTTATCAGTTGGAGTCTACCAGCATAAGAGAGAAAGTTATTTGTCCAAGATAAAATCCTGTTTCTAACTTTATCAATGAGAGGTTGACAATCAGTCAGAGACAACTTTGTTGTGATAAGAGGCAAGCCCAGAAATTTTGCAGGAAATGAACCGAAGCTGAAGCCAAGACAAGTTTTAATGGATTCAACCTGATCAACAGGAACGTGAGCCAAATAACATTGACTTTTGAAGAGGTTAAGTTGCAGCCCAGAGACACTAGAAAATTTCTCCAAGCAAGACTTCAGGATTTTCACTGATTGGATATCACTATGACAGAAAAGAGCAAGATCATCCGCGAAACATAGGTGAGTTAACCCAATTTGCTTGGTCCTCCAATGATATTTAAAATTTGAATCCCTTACCCCTTTAGAGAGAATCATTGAAAAAACCTCCATAACAATAACAAAAAGATAAGGAGAGAGAGGATCCCCTTGCCTTAATCCTCTTCCTCCCTCAAAATGGCCACAAAGGGCACCATTGACCTTCACTGAAAATTTTGCTGAAGTAATACAAGCTTTGATCTAGAAGATGAATTTTGGAAGGAATTTTAAAATTCTCAAAGTGTCAAAAATGAAATCCCATGAAATAGAATCAAAAGCCTTCCTTAGATCAATTTTCAAAGCACACCTAGGAGGTCCTGCAGCTCTATGGTAATTACAGAATAGTTTTTGGGCAATGAGAATTTTGTCACTAATGCTTCTCCCAGGAACAAAAGCCGCCTGCCATTTGGAAATAATACTAGGAAGCACAGATCTGAGTCTAGAAGCAATAATCTTGGAGATGCACTTGTAAGTTGTATTGCAACAGGAGATAGGTCTATAATCATTCATAGAAGAAGGATTATGAGTTTTAGGCACAAGAACAATAGCAGTAGAATTAATACCTCTCAGAAGACAACCCTTTTGAAAAAAAGATTTCACTGCTAAAATGAAGTCTGCACTAACAATATCCCAAGAATGAAGAAAGAAATTAACATTGAAACCATCAGGGCCAGGACTTTTATTCTTCTTCATAGATTTAAGAGTATTTAATACTTCCTCATCAGTGATCTCCTTTTCTAGATAAAGAGCATCTTGAGTGGATACAACCTTGTCAAAAGAAAGAGTTAAGGAAGAAAGCTGTGAATAGCTAGCAAGATCTTTACCCAATAACTTTTGATAATACTGAACAACAATGTCTTGAACTGCAGACTGGCCATATTTTAAAACTCCATCTTCCCCTGCCAAAGCAAGAATCTTATTTTGGTTCCATCTGTTCTTTACTTGATTTTGAAAAAACTTTGAATTTTTATCACCATCCTTCAACCATTGAATTCTAGACTTCTGTTTCAACAGTTTTTCCTCCATCAAAATAACCTCCCATAACTCATTAGATTGAACTCTCTGCAGGGCTAGAAGATTTGCATTTCTAGGATCAAAAGCAATGGCTCTTTGTGTCTCATGAAGAGCATCTCTGGCTTTTTCAGCATTAGAAATCAAGTTTCCTATATTCTTATTGAGATTGATAAGAGCAGTCTTAACAGCTTTTAACTTCCCAGCCAGGATCTGAAGATGATCACCAGATAGAGAAATATCCCAAGCACTTCTGATTGTACTATGAAATTTTTCTAGACCCAACATAAAATTAAAGAATTGAAATGGTTTAGGAATTTTAGGGACAATAATACCAGAATAAAGGATGACAGGACAATGATCTGATAGATCCATTGGAGCAAAAAGAGCATAGGAGTTTGCAAAAGTTTGAAGCCAAAGATTGCTCACCATAGCTTTATCCAGCTTCTTATATGTTGGATTCAAGGTTTGAGAGTCCCACCACGTGAGGTGGGGACTTATAGCTTTGATGTCTGTAACATTGATGTCCATAATGCAGTCTTTGAGATCCTGCATTCCACTATCCCAAGTCTTACTACTACCATCAATTTCATTTACTGATTGGACTTCATTAAGATCACCAAGAATGCACCAAGGTTTGTCCAATCCAGTTGCAAAAGATTTCAGATCAAACGTAGGGTCAAAGCAAGATACAAGAGATAAGACTGCCGACCTTTGGAAAATTTAAAAGGGCTATAATGTGCAAGAATAACAGAATCGGTGTAAAACCCCAAATTTTATGAAATATAAAATTTAATTTTTCTTCATATGTATTTTTTCATGAAACAGTAAGTGGTTAAATTGACGAAATTGAAAGTTAAGGATATTATGTGCAAATTTTATTTTGTCAGACAATATTCGTTTTGTCGAGGAATATTCGTTTTGTCGGGGAATATTCGGGCCGTACGACGGCGCCGAAATAACTAATTATTGGTGGACCCCACAACGGAATATTTGTCGGATATAGAAAATGACAGAAGTAACCTTTTTAAATAAAAATAGTCAACGGTGTTAACTGTTAAAATACCGGTGATAAAAAAATAGTAGCATATGATAATTTATGGTATTTTCTGTAGCACACGGTACTCTATAGTAGCACACGATATTGCACAGTGTCTCATATTATTGGTCTGATAATTGACACCGTAACTGTTGCGTATCATTTCATCAATAATTGTCACTGCATAATATTTTATGTTATCAATTCAATAATTGCTGCTACACAGTATTTTGCATTATTGATTTAATAATTGTCATTACACTGTATTTTATATCATTGAGTCAATAATTGTTACTGCACTGTTTTTAAAATTATTTAACCTAATAATTGTCACAGTTGCAAATATACTGTAATTTATATTATTAAATTAATAATAATCTGTAACGTGTTTATTACATTATTGTTGAATTATTGTTGTAGCATTATTTTATTTTATATGTTGGACCCACGGGAAGAATAAATATAAATATAAAATAAAAAAAAAAATAAAAAAAATTACTATTTGAAATAGTAACGTGAATAGTAACATGTGGGACCTTTGTGGAACCCACCTGTGAAAATTGAAACTTAAATTTGATTGCTGAAAACGTGTGGCGGCTGCTGCTGTGCAGCCTGCTGAATTTTCAGCACTGGCGTGCAGCACGCCACTCACCTACCATGCATAGTAACTTCATTTCTCCTATAAATAGCTTGCTCAGCTGAATAGAAAAATCACACCTATAACATAAAATTTTTCTATAAGAATTTTATGAGTTTTCTCTGAGAATAGTAAGGTTATTTTGAGAGTTTGAAAGCCAAAAGGAGTGCATGAATTTTTCAAGTAAGTCTTTTATTAAAGAGTAGTAATTTCATAAATTTCTATTTTTCACGGTATTCACAAATCTTCCCTTAGAAGACTCTTCTTTGAGAAGATTCATTTTTAAAAGCTTTCTTTGGAAGATTTATTTTGGAATATTATTTTAAAAACTATTTTAAAGTAGTTATATTATACTACAAAAATTATGTTAAATATATATAATTTTGATAGTTCATAATATATGAATTATCATACACTTTGAAATTTATATGTGGTAATTACTAATTTTATTATAAATATATAGGTTGATCAACCTCATTTAAATCAATATCCAGTCACGTTTTAAGGTAAAGAATATCATATTCTTTCATTTTATATTATTTAAACTTACTACGATAAGGGGTACCATTCTTTTCATCATCATAAATGGATATTATTTTCTTTCTTACTGGAATAGATTATCATTCTTTGATTTTCAAAAATAATATCGTTTCTTTCTTACTCATAAGATGTGCCATTTATTTTCATGTATTAATTTGTGGGAATAACCTTACGGCGCGGATTACCGCCTGTTGGTGAATAACCTTTTGTATTCATTCCTTATTAATCTCTGAGAATAATCTTACGGCGCGGACTACTACCTGTTTGGTGAATAACTCTTCGTATTCAAATTGATGGGAATAACCTTACGGCGCGGATTACCGCCTGTTGGTGAATAACCCTTTTTATTTGTCTCGTGTGGAAATAATTTGTCTACACGAATTATCACATGACACTTTTATTCCATATTCGTTTGTAATATCATTTTCTTTCATATTCGTAAATGATATTATTTTTCCTTTATACTCATATGGGATACCATCTTTTTCATCTTCCATTATTCAAACTTACTATGGTAAGAGATATTAATTTTCTTCACATTTTGTTAATCAAACCTGCTACGATAAGGGATATTATTTTCTTTCATACACCTAAATCGAAACTTATTATGGAACTATTGCTTCTATAATTCCTGAAAATATTATATGTTCCATAATAGTTGCACTTCATCATTTCAATTGAACCATCCTATTTACGTGAACCTTTTTATTGAACTGTAACCGTTATTCTGAACTGTGGATCTTGAATATCATTTTTAAATTTCACTTCACATAATGTTGACAATTTGGACATTATTTGAATCTGTACAAAGTAAACTTCTGATACTTATTGTTTATCCTGTTTCTTCTGTTCATCATTTATATTATTCTAATCATCTAAAATCAAGTTGTTGTGAATATCTGTGGCCGGGGGCACATATGCGATATAATTGTTGAACAGATGATAGGTTAAAGGCGATATAATAGGTTATAGGCGATACATCTGTTCGGTGTCTTTTATGACACGTGGTGAATGTTCTCTTTGGCCCGTAGTGCAAAGATGAACTGTTGTTTGGTATGATTATGACCAAAGGCTGAATCTGGTATAATCATGACCGCTGGTGCTATATTGAATATCTTTGGCCCGTAGTGCAAAGATGAACTGTTGATTTGCATGATTATGACCAGGAACTGTGAATTTTTATTATCATGACTAATGGTATTTCAGATGATAAAAGTGATGATATTTTTACCAGAAAGAGAAGCGAGTGGACATTATAGTCTGCATTATTCTTCTAATAGATTGCTCATTCCGCTGCTATTATTGATCTGAACATTGTTCAAGAATTTAACTGCAGTTTTTGATATAAACCTTGTAGTCTATTGTATTCTATCAAGAACTCAACTGTTGAAGGCTAATGATAATTTATTCGTCATTATATTAGTCATGATATTTCTTACTGGGCTATTTGAGTTCAACTTTTCTTTTGTTCCATTATTTTTCAACAGGAAATGAGAACGAAGCTGGGTCTAGCCGGGGAATGGAGTGAGAGTCCGAGGGATAACTATTATAGTCTTCACGTATTGTAAAATAAGTGTGATAATAATAGTGAAGACTTAGTTGTGTATTATTATACACTGTACTATTGAACGTTGTACTACTTTGTAATAATTTTGTTGTAGTCTTTTGACAACTCAAGTTTGGGCTGTGTGGGCCTAGATTTGGGGGCGTCACAATCGGACCTGGCGAAAACTTAGTGGAAAAAATTATATTTGTTTTGTTCTTTTTACCTCAACTATAAGGAGTACGTAAGTAGTCAACTATGGCGCGGTCTCATCTTAAACAAAATATTCCAAACTTAGTATCTAGGCAGTCACTTATGGCCCAGTCTTGTTCATGGAACAATTATCAAACTCTGGAATGACTTCTATTTTTCAGAATTATAAACAATGGAAGGACAGATCCCTGTTAGTTAACAAAGACTGGGGCAATGACAGATCAACAGTAAACCCACCACAGTTAACCAAAGGCAGGGACATCAAATTATAACAACACGGAATAACGAACATATGAGCAATCAACTTAGACTGGGACAACGTTCGATGGTTTGCCAAACCTGACTGTCCGCCCGATTTATGAGCCCCTTTCTACTTCTCTCACCCAATCTCATGAAAAGCAAGTCCAGTAGGCCCTGCCTTAACCTGTCCAGCCCTGCATCAGACTACTGTCTATGCTCTATTTGTTCAAAATATAGGATCATATGGTATAAAGAAATTATTTTTGCATTTTAGAAAGGCCACTAAATCTTATATTTTAAAATATAAATAGTATATTTTACTCGTCCGTGCTAAGAGGAAGTATTTACAACATAATCATGGCTGAATGATCACTTTAGTCCCTTGAACTTGTATTTTCAGTTTTATTGTCATACATAAATTTACAAAAGTAAAACTAAACATCTTTAGAATAAACGTGAAGTTTTACATAACTACACTTTGCAACCACTAAAAGGTTTATGGTTATTAGATAATATAACTATAATTAGTTAATTTTAGATATTAGAGTACTGATTATTTATTAGGAAATAAATCAATTATGTAACCAACATGATTCCATGATTCTCTCCTACAGTTAGGCCATTCCATGATTCTCTCCTTGATTAGGCAATATGTTAGTTCACCATCTCATCTTGTATTAGTATAAATACCTCACATCTATGCATTGTAATCTAAGCAATTATCAATACAATTATCTCTTATCAATTCAATATTCTCTCTCAAGTATTATGTTCTAACTTGGTATTAGAGCTTTAATGTCCAACGACAACCTCTTCCTTCGATCCTTCAATTTGGATTTTGCAATTCTGTAGAATTAGAATTCCGCAATTCTGTACTTTTAAATTATGCAGAATTCGAATTTTGCAATTATGTTCTTTTGAATTCTGTAACTCTGCAGAATTCAAATTCTTCTTCTCCAATCTTTGCAATTCTTCTTCTCCAATTCTGGTCTAATCTCTGCAATTCTTCCTCTCCAATCTCTACATTCAAACATGGTCGATCAAATATACGGTCCATTTTCAGATTTTGACAACTCTTTCATTGATGAAAATGATGATTGAAATTTTCCAAATGACATAACATTCAATTGGTATATAGATGATCTTTTTGATCAACGTGCTTGCTTACGAAGGCTACCTACTCAATTTGTTCAGAGTTATCTTCACGAAGAGAAATCGATTCTTTAGGTGCTTGAAAGCACATGCGTTTCTCTAAGTGAATTAGAGTTTATTGATTTTCTGGTTGAAGACCTTGATGATATTTTCTACAAAACAGTTAATATTTATTATCGTTTGATGCAGCCTTCCTTTAATGATTTCTCCACTTTTCTATTTGCCCATGAAAAAATGTTACAGTCCAAACAGTTTGACTCCCAATCCAAACAGGTTAAGCCCCAATCCAGACAGTCTGATCAGAAGCAATTTTCTCTGATGGCTTCTTCTTCTTCGTCACAATCACCTCCACTGTCGTCTCCATCTAAGTCCACTGAGCAACAACAATCTAATCTACTTCAATGATGTGATATTTCACATGCTCAATCTTCACCAACAGGACATTCTAATGAGCAATTGTCTGCTTCTGTCCAATCCAGACAGTCTGTATACCATTTATGACAGGTTGAGACTCAATCCAGTCAATCTGAGTATAAATTCAAACAGTCTAATGAGCAATTCAGACAGTTTGCATTGCAATAATTTTCCCCGATTGCTTCTTCTTCTCTGCCTACTTGGCTTTCAATTGGTGTTATGATAAGCTCGGGACCTCTAGTGCATTCCATTCTCTATGGTTCTTCTTCTTATCCGCATCCAGAAACAACACTTGTTCGGCCTGCATGATTAAGCGACATTTTTACTCGCACTGTCCCTATCTCTGCTGATTCCTTCTTCAAGTCTGGGTAGTCCCAATCGATAATGTTCGTTCTAACATTTGCAAATTCGAACTCTATTACCTAGCCTATTTCATGTCCTGTTCATCCACCAATTTCACAAGTAATGACTTGTTCTTTGACTCATTGACTTAGGGATCCTGATGATATTCATTTATAGGTGGTTGCACATCTTACGGATAAGACAAGTTAGATTGGTTCTTCTTCATTGTTGTCTGATACTCTTATATTAACAGTTCCTGCGAGTTGCACCAGCCTCAAATCTGAGTTATTACACTCTTTTTTTCATGCCTTTAACGGTTACTCTCATTCTCACTTGGATGTCTTTAAGGATTCATTTTTGGTGTCTTCGCCGTCTCCACTTCCGCTCAAAGATGGGAGAATTTTGTCTTTGATTACCGATTGCATTCCACTTCTTAATGGATTTAAAGTACTTTGTAAAGGCCTAGTGCAGGAAGGTCAAAGATCTTTTTTCCAAGTGTCTGGACGATCACTTTTGTTCGCGTCCTCTTTCTGGTTTGATGTTATTATCATGCATGCTATACTTTTGTTCAATCTCTCATGGAAATTGTCCGTGTTCTCTATTCTTCGAGGTGTTATTGTTTCATTGGTTTTATAGTCGCATGACTAATTTCCAAAGTTCAAGCTCAAGCTTTGGTTACCTCCGTTTCTCTTGCGGGGGCGTATTAGAGAATATAACTATAATGAGTTAATTCTAGATAATAGAGTACATATATATTGATTATGTATTAGGAAATAAATCAATTATGTAACCAACATGATTCCATGATTCTCTCATCTGTGATTCTCTTCTACAATTAGGCCATTCCATGATTCTCTCATTGATTAGGCAATATGTTAATTTACCCATCTCATCTTGTATTAGTATAAATACCTCATATCTATGCATTGTAATCTAAGAAATTATCAATACAATTATCTATTCTCAATTCAATATTCTCTCTCAAGTATTATGTTCTAACTATGGTATTTCGTAGGGTGAAAAAAGACTAGAGCCATTTTTTTTCCTCCTACATCGTCAGCCTCTCTCTTCCTCCCAATACCGCCAGTCCTCTTCACGCTCTCACAGTACCATATCATTGCTAGAACCCCATCAAATTATCCCTCTCCCATTATATATCGACAAGGTATATCATCCCACTAAACCGCCAATCATAAAATCTTCCTAATAGTTTTATTGTTAAATCGAGAAATCGCCATTATTTTGTATTTTACTGCTACAATTTTTATTCCTCCCCAATATTGAATACGGAAGCCTATAAATAATGTCTTTGTTCATTTTTTTAAATCATCTGAATATTTTCTACTCTTTCTCTCTCAATCTCAAAAAGTTTTAAGCTCTTTTATGCTCATTTAATTTTTGCTCCCTAATATTCAAATTAGTTTTATTCTTTATTTCAAAGTTATATTCTTATGTCCAAACCATTTTTATAAGTATTTGATTTTGAAAGATAGAGTTTGGGAATACACTTTCTTCTTGAGTCATATTATCTTGTCAATTTGTAAGAAGAATTATTGTAAATCTATTTCTTTTGTACTTGTAATTAAAATTGTATTTTGATTTTTTTTTTAATTCTTGATGATAGAGTAAAGGTGTTACTAGAGTATCCAATAAGTGGGTTGCTAATATTAAATGGTAATAACGTTGCAAAGGTTTCTTTACTTGTTGAAAAAGTTGAGTAGTAAAAACTTAGGTCCAGAGATGAAGTTTGAGTGCTGCACTAGAGATTACATCTTGAATCAGGATATATCGATGTGCACGTGCTCGGAACTTTCTTACTTGTTTTTTCAGCACTGTTAATTTCATTTATTTCTATCATGATAAATTTATTATTTCTTAGAAAAAAATTCAAAAAGATTAAATTGATAAATAATATATTCATGAATCTCCCTTTTAGATTATTTTGACCTACAATTGGAATAAAAGCAATGCTCCTTTAATGTATTTACTAATATTTTTTAGATAACATTAAGAGTGGATCCATGTATTTTAATCTTGATTATACTAAAGGACGTTCCACAAAACGACCTTCTTTGTTTAATGGTATAAACTTTACTTCTTGGAAGAATAGATTTCGTGTTTATGCTAAAGCTTAAGTAATCAAGCTATAGAACATCATCGAGAATGGATTAATATTGCTAACTAAAGCAGTTAATGGTGCCACTATTTCGAAGTCGAGTGAAGAATGAACTAGTGCTAAAGAAGAATTGATGCACTTGAGTGACCATATAGATTTAAGTGTTCTAATGGCTTAATGTTATCTTAATTTTTAAGTAAAACTTTATATTACAACTCCTAGTGAACTTGTATCATATTCTTAGTAAATCTTACCTTTAATAGAGGATCCTTTCCCAAGAGCTGAAGAAGAGTGGACTATATGATTTTAGTTACCCCGAACCACTTAAATCTGTGTTGCTTTATTTTCTATGTTTACTTATACTTAAACATATATGCTTTCATTTTTGTTTTTGCTCAATCCGATATCAACTTTAGTCTTACAATAAAATTAAAAAGGGACTTTTCAATTCAAGCATTTCGCTGCATAAATTAATTCACATAATACTTGGTAATAAATTAATCTAATTAAATATGTTAATATATAAAGGCACAAGAAAGAATATAAAAGGGGGTTGAATTGATTTTGTTATTCCTAGATGTCACAAAGAGATCTAGAAGGGAGAGTGTTGAATAGATCTTTTCAAAAAGCTCAAATTAAAATTATTTACCTAATAATTATCAATTAATCTGATTTAGTTAAGTACAATGAAATATTGTGTTTTATAAAACCCCCTTAAAGATTGGATAAATATATCATGTCTGTGACACACTCAAATCTGGGCCTATATAGCCCAATTTTAGACACCATAAAATACATGGTAACTGAAACAAATAGTATATATAACAGAAATACAGAACTCAATAATACACAACTAAGTCTTCACTATTATTGCCACACTATATACAATATGTGAAGACTACTACAACTATCTCTCGGATCTTTACTCCATTCCCCATCTAGACCCAGTTATTCTCTCATTTCCTAAAGAACAATGGAACAAAAAAGAAAGGGTGAGCTCAAATAGCCCAATAAGAAATATCAAGACTAAGATAACAATGAATAAATTATCATTAGCTTTCAACAGTTGAGTTCTTGATAGAATATAATAAACAACAAGTTTTAGATCAATAATAGTAACGAAATGAGCAATCCATTAGAAGAATCATGTAGACTATGATGTCCACTAGCCCCTCTTTTTAAGAAAAATATCATCAACTTTTATTATCTTAATCACCACTGGTCATGATGATATAAATTCACAGTTCCTGATCATAATCATGAAAGCCAACAGTTCATCTTTGCACTAGGGGCCAAAGATATTCAAATATAACACCAATGGTTATAATTATACCAGTCTTTAGCCTTTGGTCATAATCATACTAAATAACAGTTCTTCTTTGCCCTAGGCCAAAGAAAACATTCACTATGTGCCCTAAAAGACACACAATAATTATATCGCCTTTATCCTATCATCTGTGCCCCAGGCCACATATATTTACAACAAAATAATTCTTGATGATTAGAATAACAACAGTGATATAAATAATGAACAGAAGAAACATGATGATCAATAAATATCGAAAGTTTATGATTTTACTTTGTACAGATTCAAATAATGTCCAAATTGTCAACATGATGTGGACTCAAATTCAAGAACGATATTCAATATCCACAATTCAGAATAACGGTTAAAGTTCAATAGAAAGATTTAGAAAAATAGGAAGGTTCAATTGAAATGATATTAGATGGAGCGAAAACTATTAAGGAACACATAATTATTTTAGGAAACTTTACTAAATAGTGCTTATCATAGTAAGTTAAGAGTATGAAAATAATGATACCCTTTACCTTAACATGTGAGTGGATATGAAGTTGATCAACCTATATATTTATAATTTAATTAGTAACTACCACATATAATTTTATGGTGTATATCAATTCATATGAAATCATCAAAAGTGATTTGATAGAATAAAGTAGAATAACTTCAATATAGTTTTTGAAAGAAAATAACATTTCAAAATAAATCTTCCAAAGAAAGTTTTTCAAAATAAATCTTCTAAAGGAAGAGTCTTCTAAAGAAAGAGTCTTCTAAAGGAAGATTTATAAATACCGTGTGATGTGTGTGGTTGCTTATATAACCTTTATAAAAAGACTTACTTGAACAGTACTTGTACACTTACAGATTTTCACAAATACTCAAGATGACTTTAGCACACTTAAAGAAAACTTACTCAAAATAATAATTAGAGAGTGAAAGAAAGAATAAACAAGAAAGTTTTTATGAAAAATCCTTAAGTTAAGGCCTCTGTTTATAGCAAAAAATCTTATCATAAATCAAGATTTCCTAATTTAATCCAAACCGTATATTTCAAGATAATGTTTAATCTATACCACTCATTTCATCTTTTAAGATTTCCTTAATCTAAACTATTCATTTAAAGATCATCTTTAATCTACACCGTTCATTTCAAATTCTATAATTATTACATTATCTTTAATCTATACTATTCATTTCAGATCTCCTTTAATCTATACCATTCAATTAACTTTATGTATAAAACAACTAACTTTATAAATCAGCTAACTTTATATATAAAACAACTAACTTTATATAAATCAATTAACTTTATATATAAAAATAAGTAACTTTATATAATTTATCATAATAAAATAATTTACTTTACATAATTTATATAAAGTAAATAACTTTATATAAATTATTATAATAAAAACAAATAACTTTATATAATTTATTATAATAAAAACAAATAACTTTAAATGTAGTAGTTGGCTTTCTGAGTTAGATAAGTAGAAAGATTAACTAATAATAGAATACAACAGTTTAATCAACATCATAAAAGAGATAAAAATAATGCTGAAAATAAATAAGAAAATAGCACGTTACTGTGTAATGACAATTATTGATTCAGTAATGTCAATTACCGTGCATATGCTACTGTGATTATTATCAGCTCAATAATATGAATTATTATGCATGTGACAATTATTGGTTCAATAAAGTCAATATAGTACAATAGCCACTTTATCAGTTCAATAATATGAAACACTGTACAATACCGTGTGCTACTGTGTAATACCGTGTGCTACTGTGCAATATTGTGTGTTACTATGTAATACCATATGTTACTATTCCTTTACCACCGGATATTTTAATAGTTAAAAGTGATAATACCGTTGACTATATTTATTTAGAAAGCTTACGTATATCGCTTTCTATATCCGAAAATAATTCGTTGTGGGGGTCCACTAGTATTTGGTTATTTCGGCGCCGTCGTACGAATTGAATATTTTCCGACAGAACGAATATTCCCCGACAAAACGAATATTCTTCGACAAGATAAAATTTGTACAAACATTTCTTAATTTTTACTTTTGTCAATTTATTCATTTATCGTTTTCAGAAAAAAATATATAAAGAAAATTTATATTTATATTTCATAAAAGTCAGGGTCTTACAATGTCTGACTTTAGTGATATGAAAATTTGAAAACCTATAACAGTTGATATGACAGTTGTATATCAATTCTATAAAGAAATAAAGGAGATAAGGGTTTTTAAGAGGTTCGGAGCATAAACTATTTCTAGTCATCTCTTCCACTCCACTGAGCATGGATCATCCACTGTAACGTCCCCAAATCACTATACTTTCTATGGCTGATTTGACGCTCACTAAAATGCTAAATCGTTAAGTTTATAGATGATTTCCTTATTCATAAACCTTATTAAATTGAATTTTAGAGTATCAACAATAACATGAACAGTCTATATTATCAATACTCTCATTCAATCCAACAGTTTCATAAATAAAGTTCTCATTTTAATTCTCAAAGATCTTTCATCATTTTATACTAAGTCCTTGTAATCAATGCAAGTGACTTAATACTCACTTTTACCATTTTAACTTTAAGATTTAGATATTCTATAACTTTACATATCTAAGATTCACGATATTAATAATAGGATGGTCATTGAAATAGAAGAACTTTGCGATAAATGTGTGCATCTTTATCCGTGGCAAGATTTCTTTTCTTACGGAACTCCTCATATCATTCAATACCCTAACTTAGATATATATCCTTATAGAGCTATTTATTCATATCAATATTTCCTATCTATCTGAAGTTCATAATATTATTAACACACTTGTACTTAGAATAGAGGAACCTTGCGATGAATTTGGTTTTTTCAGCGGTGCTAAATCTCTGGTCTTATAGCACACACAATGTTAATCAATATCCTCATTCAGATGTATAGTTCATTATCAATACTATGTTAATGTTTAACAATTCTAAGTTTAATCAAAATAAAGACATGACAAGAATATGTAATGAAATTTGTTATATTAATATAAGATTTGGTTACATGGTTTGCTTGTTCATATTACATAAGTTATCAAGACTTTAAAATAAAAGACAAGTAATTTAATAAAGCATATAAACAAATCTACATATTTCTTCTTTCCTTTCTTCTTAGAACCAGAGCTCTTGGGTTTGTCTCCAAATAAGTTTTATTCGTAAATGTGAGCATAAAAAAGCTCAATAAGTCTAAAAAAATAGTATACAAGTGAACTCACACCGATATGGATTTAAAAGATTCATAACTCAATAAAAGATGTTACAATTATTTTAACTTGGCAAAATTAAATGGTAATTAAACTAAGAACTAATGTTCATCTGTCTTTCGACTCTGAGACTATCAATGGATAATATATCGAGGATTTACCTAACAACATCATATGTTATACATAACGTACACTGGACTAATCATGAATAATGTTTACAATTTTGTTCAACTTAGATTGTTTCACATGCAGAGGTCGCACCAAGACAACTTGGTTTGACTAAAGAATTATGGTAATTCAATACTTCACGAATAAATGTTTATTTTACAAGTTATGTCAACAAATAGAAATAACTTTCATGTCAAAGATTTATAACACATTGTCGCACAAAGTGCAAAAATCACATAAAAAACTTATAAACGTCGAGTTAGGGCAGAAGAGTTTCCTCGTATATCTTTTATGATATTAGTTTTGTTCGTTAATAATCTACACGATGTATTGTGTTTTACCATTAATTAGTATCTATAAAGATAAAACATGAACATAACTAGTTATCTTGAATTTCAAGCTCCTAACGGCGTTTCATTTGGACTTTTCATTAACCGATAAGCTAGACTGGACTTTTGATTTAATAAAACCTTAACTAGACAAAAACTAAAGTTTTGGAAACTTGGACTAGCGTGGGGCGCGCCAATATTAGGCCTATAACGGCGCGCTGTACGCCGGGTATGCAGAACTTTAGACTGCCTGACCCTCCTTCATTCAAACTGCCATAACTTCTTCATTTCAAATTATTTTGGGGGTGATTAGTTAGCCTAAATTTATTTAAATTTCCCCCTCTACAACTTTCTTTTAAATTACTAAGCCAAATTCCGAATAGAAAGATTCGAAAAATGGCTTGCAAAGTCAATATACACATTAGACTCGTGTATATTTGATTCGATTTGGTAAAACATGATGCCCTAAGCATTAATTTGCTAAGCCATCATGGTTTGTCATTTAATAACAAGAAATAACAAAATCATAAACCTACTTAAAAAGAAATTTATGACTTTTACTCAAGAACACAAAGAACGAATCGAACATCGTAATAACTAGGGTTTTGATGTTTTCGATTTGATACTTGAAATAAAATGGACATTATAACTACTTGTAAAAGTGATGTTTACTAATCTAGACATGAAATAAATTGAGAATTATAACTACTTAAAATGCTCGATTTATCTAAACTATGAATTGAAAATCGGCATAATAACAACTAAGAAATTATACTTTTTGTTGTGCTTGCTTTACTAGAACTTCTTGCTAGGCTTTTTGCTATCACTTGCTAAGAACTCTCTTAATATTTCTTTAGAACTTTGATAATAACTCTCAATAGCTTTTTTTTCTCTAAGTTTACTTGTAAAATGGTGAGATTTAATGAAGGATGAAGGGTCCTACCGTACTTTGACTTTTCGTAGTTCTACTGTATAATTTTTTGTATTATTCACTTATCTTTCTAGTATAATTTTTGTATTTTTGAATAGTAATTTTTTAGGGTTTTGGATTTAACCCTTAGGGTTTCAGAATTAGGGTTTAGGTTTTAACCTTTTTTTTTTAATTTATGTTTTAGCCTTAAATTAACTTCTTGATTTTAATAAGTGTTAAGGTTAACTACTTGAACCAAAATATAAAATCCTACATAGAAAAATCACATAACACATTGTGAACATAATTTAATCTTTATTTATTCATATAAAGTCGTATTACAAGATTTCTAGAAGTTCGAAACATTACATCTACTATAGGATAAAGGTCACGTAGACCAGGTTCCTCTGAACTAATTACAATCTCATTTAGAGAACTGATTCCTTCAAAATTAGGCGAGTACTCTGTCTCGAGTTATAACCTCGCTCTAGAGAACTGATTTACTTAGAATCATGTGAGCTCTCTGTCTCAATTTACACCCTTCCTTTAAAGAATTGATTCACTTAGAATTAGGCAAGCACTCTGTCTCTACTTATAACCTCCCTCTGGATAACTAATTCACTTAGAATCGGGTGAGCATTTTGTTTTGACTTTTAGATCACTTAGATCTCTCTGTTGTTGAGTTTAAGGTGCTGCTAAATTGCGTTTAAGCTCATCTTCAGAATGACTTTGTAGCGATGATCAATTTCTTTTCAAGGCGTAGAGTGGCTTTCTAGAAAGCGTAGAGCGGGCTTTGGATTATAGGGGATGCTTTGAGTTTTTTAACTTGTAAGCTTTATCTTATGTAAATGCTTGATCGATCGAGAACTTTGAAGTCTGGAGTTAAAATTTATTTATAGATTTTTCTTTGAAAAATGTCCGTTTGAAAGTTATCGTTGCTTTGTTTGGTATTTGTCTTAAAAGTCTTTAGATGCAGACGGACACACTGGCAGACTGCTGTAGTCACATGATCTGTCAACTATGTCAATTCATTGTGTGCTGTGGCAGACTCAGGTTTCCAAATATAACTGTTAGAAATACAACTGATTGAGCATCTTTTTTTTTTATTAACACATTTCGAAGATATTCAAGATGTATGTGTGATGGAGAAGCTTCACGTCAAAACAGCTACTGATATGTCAGGAGTTGCACTCTATGATACCAAATGTCTAGGATTATAGAGTAAATCCTCAGATAAGTTTATTTTATGCTTCTTGTAGCCCTTCATCACTTTGTGCTTCCTTGTAGCTCAGCATTACTATACTATTCTTTATAGCTTAGTCCTTACTCTATATTTATTTTTAGTTCTGCATTCTTCTCATCTGTTTGAAGTAGTTCTGTGATATTGGAGTTCCCTTCAGTTACTATATGATCTAGATATCTTTATATTCAGCTTGACGACTTTGTCAGACTTGCTTAGTTCATTTTACGATCTCAGCGAACTAAGTCTTTAGCCCTAAGAACTTTGACTCTCAGTATTTTACAAGTTCTTACTCTACTATTTGTTGAATCAACCTAACAAGTTTGATCCCTAAGTCATTGTATAATGATCGACTATTTGCTGAAATAAATAATATCATTCCTTACAGTGTTATATCCTTTTGTCTGTCCAGAATTATTACCTCTAAAGATAACAGTAGGTCCATCTTTCTATTTAAAATTTGACAGAAGTGCATTGTTACCTGTCACGCATCTTGAGCATCCACTATCTAAGTACCATATTGAATTAGTGGTGCTCCTAACCTTTAAGTAAAATCAACTTCACTTTGGTACCGTACTTGTTTGGGTCCTGATGGGTTAGTTTTCTTTGGAACCTAGATCTTCTTAACTCTAGGCCACACATAAATATGATAAGAATGAAAGTCATACATAGCAACAATGTGTCCATAATAATGACAGTTATAACATATAGTATGACGCATGCTTTTGTGTGTGTATAGATTCATTATCTTTAAGGACATGCGTGGGGGATAAGAACCTATTGCCTTTCTTCTAGTCTCATACTCTTTCTTCTTCCACACTGTTCTATAATTTTGAACTTTTGTAGGGTAAAAACTAACTCTACAATTCTTACCTGGTTGGTTCGTAGAATGAGTATAGACAGATTCTACTATTCTTTGAGGCTTAAATATAGTTTTATCTTTACCTTACAATTTCTTAAAACCTAGACCAATATGTGATCTATTATTCTTTAGGATCATAATCTGATCAGCGAAACTCATAGGGTTTTAAATAATTGGCTCAACCATCTGTGTAGCTTTCACAAGCACAATACTTCTATGGGAAGTACAAGTATCACTGTTGCTGGTCTCTACTCTTATTCCCACATTGCGATCTGAGGATAAATCCTCAAATCCTAAGTCTGACTGGTGATCAGGGAGTCCATAGAAGAAAAAGACATGTTCCATATAGAAATTGTCTTCTCCAGTTCCTCAATCTTAGAAACTAGAGTTGACTTTCTCTTGTGTAGACTACTCAATGATGTTTCTTAAAATCTCATTCTCAACCTCAAGTTTGGAGAGAGAAAAAGTAGTTTCTTGAGCTTTTTTCAATTCAAGTTGTATTTTTTCTTTCTCCTCGTGAAGAAGAGAATAATCTTTAGATAGCACCTTGAACCACTTCATGTATTTAAGCAACTTAGATGTAATGTCACATAAAGCAGTTATAAGATGAAAAATATTAATATTAGAAGAGTTAAAGTTAAATATCTCACTGATATCAATCTCTTGATGATTAGTGGTGTTGCCAACTAGTACTTCCACGACCATGAGGTAGAAATTGACCATTTGGGGCCTTTCATCATCGCTTGATTCAGAATCTGAATAATTATCATTGTCACTTCAAGAACCTTAGGCTATAAGACCTTCGTCTTTCTTGTTGTACTTCTTATAAGCTGTTTTGTCTTTCTTTGAGTACTCCTTATTCTTATCCTTCTTGAGTTCATCTCTTAAGGGTTTTGTTATAGTCAGCACTGTAATGACCTGACTTCTTGTAAGTATAACACAGGTCTTTGGAGGAGTCGCTTTTGTTAATGTTGTATCTTCTAAAGTTGTTACTTCTGCTTATCCTCATGAACTTCTTTAATCTTTTGGCTAGCAAGGCCAGATCTTCATTATCATCTTCAATATCACTATCATCCTCTATAAAGGCTTTGGAGGAGGTCTTGACAACTTTAAAAGCTACACCCTTATCCTTCTTTCTTGTTTCTATAGTTGTTTTAGCCCTCTGGTTCAATTCCAGCTTATAAGTCAGCAAGTTGCCATAGAGCTTTTGAACTATCATTTTATAAAGATTCTTTTACTCTCTGATGTCCGTGGTCTTTGCATCCCACTTGCTTGGTAGGGGCTCTCATGAATTTGATATTTACATCCTTGTAGGGGTAGATCTTCCCAAATGCTCTAAGTGAATTGAGAAAAATGTTGAATCTTTTATATGTGACAGTGATGTCTTCTTTAGGAATGTGAGAAAACATTTTGTATTCCCAAGTAAGGAGTGATTGCTTATTATTTCTCAGTTTTTTAGTGCCCTCATGCATGACAAAGAGAGCTTTCCATACTTATTTTGCAGTTTTGCAGTTGATCACATTCTCAAATAATTCATTTTCTAGAGTCAAACAGGATGTTTATATCACCTTTTATCAAGTGTCACTAGTTTCTTCTCATTGTCAGTCCACTCCATTCTTTGCTTTGATTGTTACCTCATTTGGATCTTCAGGTGTAAGAGCAAGCTTAGATGGTATATACGGGCCATTGGGTATATCATCAAAAGAGCACATCATCAATAACATCTATGTAGGCCTGTATACAAATCTTTTAGTTAGCAAATTTATCTTTATTGCTTAATGGTGGCTTGTTTCCATAACCAAGCTTATAACTAATTTTATTTAAGTGGCATGAATCTACTTAAGCTATAAAGGTAATTAAAAAGAGAACCATACTTTGATACCACTTGTTATACCCAAAAGCAAAAGAAAGAATCTAAAAGGGGGGTTGAATGGGTTTTTTTAAAATTTACTTTTAAAGATTGATTACCAAATAATTAAGTAAGTTAGTTTTACTTAGTATGCAAAGCGGAATATGAATTTTAAAACCCCTTAAAAGATTAAATAAAAATCTCGTTCTGAATTTAGTGCTAACTGCAGAAACTAGTTATAAATAGAAATGTAGAGTGGTAGAAATGTAAAATACATAATATAAAGAATACGAAAGATTTTCAAGAGGTTCAGAGTACACAAATTTCATAGTCCTTTCTTCTACTTCACGAGTAGGGATGATCCATTAAGGATAGAGGTTACAAAAGCCTAGGTTCACTTAAAATTAATATAGCTAAATATTCACTCAGAATCAAGCTAGTCACTAAGACTAGGCTTTACAAATGATCACTAAGATTAACAAATCACTAAGAAAATGGTTGATGTTTGAATTGCTTTTAATTTGCTTTTTTCCTTTCTTTAAATAACTTAGCAGTAGATTGGTTTTCAGAATCGTAGAGTAGAACTTGTTGAACACTTGAAGTTTCAGAGCTTAATCGATAGTTAACTTTAGTGTTTGAGGCAATAATCATTTTATAGTGTCTCATTGGGATTTACCTGTTGGATTATTACCATTACTCCAATTTGTCTAAGACTTTTGTCTCTTTTCAATTCTTTTGACTTTGAATTATTGTCTGCTGGATTATGCTAATGAGATCTAAATTTTAGATAGCTCAAAACTAAAATATTCATAATCGTTGGATCACTAAAACGAGGATTAGTGAATCTGGATAGATTAATACATATTATGCTTGCTCTTATGAAGATGATGATTGATCTCATAATCATTTGTGTGGAGACACTAAAACAAGTATGTAGGTGTTTATTAGAGAATAAGTTCACTGAACATGACTCGCTTATGGAATACCTAATAGAGTTTTACTTGTCTGTCAATAGGAGTTCCTAATGTGACGGTAGTATAAGTAATCATTGGACATGAGATCATCATAGTATCTTGTATATTGTGACACCCCATGATTTTTTAGAGTAATTCCAAATGAGGATTTTGATGAATTAAGTAAATGTTAGCATTTAAAAACCTAGTGTTGAATGATAGAAGTATTAAAGAATGATTTATTATGTGAGTAATGTGCTATAAAGGACCTATGTGGTAGACTGAATATGTGTATATGTCTATGTAATATGATATAGAATGAAGGATTTATAGTGTAGAGGAAGATGAAGGAAATAAGAGGAAATGATATGCAAATATATGAATTCATTAGGAAATTGATACTAAATGATTAAAGTAAGAAAATTAGGTATGCAATATGCAGATAAATGATGTAATACCCCGAGAATGTGTATAAAGGATGAGGTATGTAGGTATAATTGAATTGATATATATATATATATATATATATATATATATATATATATATATATGTGTGTGTGTGTGTGTGTGTGTGTGTGTGTGTGTGTGTGTGATGTAAATATGTTAAAGAATGTGAAAGTTGTAATGGAGGTACGATGAGCTTATAAGGAAGATGACGATGAATTTTGGTCATTTGATCGAGGTTTGCTTCTCTAGGAAGCGGTTTATGGAAAAGATAAGCAATTCGACTGTTTGAGATGTCGAAAATTGGAATTTGATTGATTATGGAATCGAAATGGTTCGTAGAAACTTAAAAGGGGTGATGATATCTAAATTGTTAAATTATTGTAAATGATTATACGTAATTGATGACATTGATATTTTAAGGTGTGACAAGAGATTTGGGACAAGCCTAGTATGGATTAAATTGATGTGGAATAAATTTCAAGCGCAATGAAACGAGTTTGGATAAAAAATGACTTGATTTGGATGAAAAATGAGCTATGTATGAATTAAATGGAATTAATTCTCTAGGAAATTTGACAAATGACCATATTACCCTTGTCAATTAAGAAAATGACCTTGGTATCCTTTTGTAAGAAATGTCTAAAATGCCATTGCAAGTCCATAGGAAATGTCTTAAGTGCCTTGACTAGCATGAGTTAACTTTACCAAGGTATGGTTAAGTGTTGGAGAATTTAACCAACTTAGATATATGTATATGTTAAGCATGTAAAGCTAAGTTACTTAGCTGATTTCTTTCATTCAAAAGTTTCTAGCAAGTGAGCTAAAGAGAGAAAGAGAAGAGAAGGACTAGGGTTTTAAGGGAAGATCAAGAAATCTCCATAGAATTCAAGGAAAAGTGTCTAAACAAGGAAGAGCAAGCTAACAAAGTGATGAATCCACCTCTTACAAGCTTCATAGCTAAAAGGAAGACAAGTTCAAGGAAGGTATTAACATGTTTAAGCCATCAAAGTTTATGTTTAAGTGTTTAAATTCAAGAAGAAGAGTAGCCATGCTTGAATTAGTGTCTAAATGTAAAGATTATGTGATTTATGTGCTATATATGTGAGTTATGTTGAAACCCTAAGCTTAAGAGATGTATTTGTAAAGGTGGTACACTATCCATGTGTATATTCAAGCTAGAAACTATGATTTAAGGCTTGATCATGTGTTATACGTCGAAAGTTTTAATAAAAACCTAATTTGAAAGGTTGATTATGTTTGATGCAAGTAAATTTTTTTGCTAAATGGCAAGCTAGATACATAAAAGCTTGAAAGGTATGATTTATGTAAAGAAATTGCAAATATTAGGCTATACTTTTTGTGTAGACAACGTAATAATCTGTAAAGTGTATTGGAAGAAACATACGGAAGTTGTGAGAATGTACAAAGTTGTTAAATGTATATGTGATAGCCTATGTGGTGTGTTGGATTTAAGATGTTAAGTTGAGTTTAAGGCTTGAAATTGAAAAGTTGAGAATATGCCATCAATATGTGAATTTTGGCAATTTTGTGTAATTAAAGGTCAAATGATGCTAAAAATTTAAGTTTTGTATAAAGACATGCGTTCAAGTTGAATTGGAAGTCATTTGAAGTCTATGGCGACAATTATGGATTTTAAACGTTTAAAAACGTTCGCCGACGACTAAAAAGTGTCATTTGAAAAAATGAAGTTATTTGAAAAGTTTTAAACGTTTGGAAGACCCATGCAAGTCGATTGTATGCTATATGTGTTATGTGTTAAGTTAGAATCAAGTTTTGCATTAAGGGGCCAAAAATAGCCTAAGTTTTGGAAATGAGAAATTTATGGAAATTTGATGAAAATGCAATCAATGTGTGATTTTTTGGCAATTTTGAGGAATTAGAGTTGAAATGAAGTTAAATGATCTAAATTTATGTTATTACATGTGTTTAGGTTGATTTGGGAATCAACGGATGAGAATTTGAATGAAAATGAGTTTCGAACGATCGAAATCGATTGTTTCGACCATAAATGGATTTTTACGAACAAATATCGCCTCATGCTAAGTTTTATGGTTTTGAAAGTCTAAACATGTCATATATGACCTATGTGAACTATGTCAAGTGTTGGAATTGAGTTTTGAAGCAATTGGCCGAAAATCATAAAGTTGGAAACTTAGAATTCTTAAAATCTGAAATTTGGCTAAGTTTGGAACAAGTTGAACAGCCCTCCTATGGGCTAGGTTATCTATGATTTTAAGAAGCCAAATGAGGCAAGAGAAAATTTTATAAGATACTATGTAGTAAGGTCTAGCACTGTGCCAAATTTGGTGGGAATTGGATTTGTGGTTAAGAAGTTAAAAATCAGCAAACCAGGACCAAAAATCAGAATTCTGCTGGAGCAGGACTGCGCCGGGGCGCAGTGTCACTGTTCATCGGCCGAGAGCTTTTCACGGCTAGCGAGATTGGGAAGAAGAAACACTGCGCTGGGGCGCAGTGTACTGTTCACAGAGAGTAAAAATTGTCCAAAATGAATTATTTTGATACAGAATGATAAGAATGGGTTATGTAAACCCTAAAGAAATAAGAATGGGCTATACAAAGGATGTCAAGGCATAATGAAACGATCAATGGCGTAATGTAACATGCCTAAGGTTAAGTCAAAGTAAGTTATAAGTTGTGAAAAAGGTCGGAAGCAAGTTAGGGTGTATTATAAACCTATATAAGGTGTAATATATCAAATGTGAAATGGTTAAAGACGGATGGTCATGCATTTATGGAATTAGTTTGATAAGTTATACAAGTTTATGATCTTATAATGACATATAAGTTATATGTTGACAGACAGAGTTCGAAATGAGCAAGCCGACAAGAGGGATAACGAAGGATGATTGAGGAAGTACAGGTTAAGTAAAATAATGCAAACCAGGCAAGTTTTTTCAGACTTAAGTGTATTAGATATTCTATGTGAACTATGTGATGGTATATGAGTTGAATGTGCCTTATGTGCAAATATATGGTTTAAGTGTTAAATGAATTACGTGACATTAAGTATAGTATGTTAAGGTAAAGGATGCATGACGCATATTATAAATTGTGAGCATGAAAGGTGTTAGCTGATTAACTTGATGAGCTTTATGCTCATTCTTGCTATGAACTAACATTTCAGGTACAGTATAAGAAGACCGGAGGATTCCGGTGCAGCTAAGGTAAAGGAAGGTGAATAAATGGATCAGCATGAGGACATTTGTTATGTTTATTTGTATAAATGCAAGTTATGTAATAGTTGATCATGAATGTAAACCTTAGATGGTAATAAGGATTATATGATTGGTAAATTCATAGCAATGAATATGTATGTATGTATTAATCAGAGTAAGATTGTGATAAATGTATGTATATATATGGATAGACATGATGGATCAATTATAGGTAAATAGAACTATGTAGTAAACTTATATGATGTAAGCAGGTTATGTGCAATACAGAATGTATGTGTACAGGTATTTATGAACAGGAACATACATATGTAAATCGGGCCTTAAACGAATAGATCATGGTGAAATTTTTGTTGACAAGTTAAATTATAATAATATTTATGATTATGAAATGAAATAGACTCGGTCACCATTAGTAATTGTTTGACCTAAGTTTAATGAAAGGTAAGTGAACGTTGCGATCCTGAGACATGCTTAAGGAATATAAGTTAAATAAGTTTAAAAAAGATAATAAAAAAAATGGACCGCATTTATGGTCAACTGAAATGTTTTTAAAGGTTAAAGGTTAAGTCTAATGCACAAGATTCCGGTTAATATGGATTTAAAGTTAATGGTTTTGTTATCCAGAGACAATCGGATAGAATTAAGGAATGTGAGATCTCGGGGCGTCACATATATGATGAGTTATACTTTGTCATATTCCTTAAGACTTTTTGGGTATAGTAAATAATATATTCAGGTATAATAAGTTGTGCATGTGTAGACACCCAAATTTTGCACTTCTCTACTAACCCTGGCAGGAGAGCAAAATCGTGACTTGACCCGACATGCGAAACGGAAGGTGGACCCCAACACGAAGCCACCCCAACAATTTACGGTCAAAGCCGCCACAACGAAAAACGAGCATCAGGTTACTTGAGGCAAGGTAAACAATTGATCCAGAAGAAACTGATTTGATCACAAAAGACGACTAATGGCCACTGCGCTTACGATGTTCGGGGGTCTCGCTTACCGGTGAGCGAGCGGCTGCCCAGCTCGCCGGTGAGCTGACGGGGGTGGAAGGGGGCAGCGCCCCCTGGAAGCCAAGCACAAAGAGCAATTTATACGTTAGGTAACAGCCATCCAAAATAATACAGCAGAAATTGACGATTTAAGACTGCGTGGCACGGAAATCGAGAAAAGCAAGCTGGGCAGCTGCAGCTGCACCTGCGGCCACCGACAAGTGTGACATTTGCACGGCTCGAGGAGACAACCCGACAACCAAGGATTCGGCGCGGACGGCTAGCGAACCCAGCCGCAGATGCACCTGCGGCTGCCTGCGGAATGCTATACATTTCCATTTCCACCCGAGAGATGAAAAAAAAGAAGAAAATTTAAGTTTTAGATAGAGAGAGTATGCGGGAGGAGAGAGAAAGGCTCGGGTCTTTGATAGATTCAAGTGATAAATCCATTTTCTTTTGCTAATTAGTCAAGTGTTCTTGTGGTTTTGTCCGATTCGTGAAATAAGAAGCTTGTGTCGTTATTTTGCAAGGTGAAAAGGGTGTTTTCTTTGATATTTTATTGTTTGTATTGCTAGTATAATCTTGTGTTTTGGGTTGTTTAATGTAGTATGTTGTTATATTGATGAGGATCCGTGGATTAGGGGTTATTAGCGAGGGTTCCGTCGGAACGTAACTTCCTCCTAATGCTTCGATGACATCCGTACGGTGATATATCGTTTATTGTGGTAATGAATAGTTCGTAGTGTTGGGTTTGCGTTCTTTGAGTTGTGTAGTGTAATAACAAGTCTAGTACTGTTAGATTTGCCTTGGTATGGTTGTACAGTGATTTGGGTAACTGTGAGCCTAGGGAGAAGATCTTCGTGATCAAAATCTGATGATGGACATTTTTGGTGTATGTAATCATTGTATAGGGTCCATGGTTGTATATATGTAATATCGGGCCTTAAAGCGATACCAAACCGTGATCGGGTTAAGGCCCCGTAATAATAAAATATGTGATTGCGGGTGTTTGGGTTATTTAGACGGCTCACATGCCCATGGATAGCCCCGACACGTTTTGAATGCTTGTTTTGATTTACGATACAAAAACGGTTTTCCAAAATAAGGCAAACGATGAAGATTTTCTAAAAATGATCAAATTAGGATATTAGATTCACGAGGTTTAAAAATTAAGAGTTTTGGCCAACTTTGATCCTTGTTTGACGAAAAGGCTCCATTTGGCTTTGAAATGTCATAAAAGATGTTTTCGTAAAAAATAGATAAACGTTTTCATTAAACTTTGTGCATAGGGTTAAAGAGTTCTAGAAGTTGCCTTCATTTTATTTGAATTTACTGTTAGAAGGCAATGTATAGTCTCGATTCCTATTTGACAAAAGTTTAAAAACTATTGTTTTCTAAAAATGACATCTAAATAAAAAATCCTCATCGTTTTCGAAATTAACATCAATCTTTATTATAAAAAAAAACGAAGCCTTGTCATTTGGGACAAAAGACGTCTAAATGCTTTCCCGACAAAACACATTTGCCATATAAAATCAAAGCAACTTTTATGCAAAAATTCACCACAAACATTCATTTAGGCACACACACACACATATGCGCACACCCACATTTTAGGATTTAAGAGGATAGGAAAACATCGAGATTGCGGTAATCGTGTTTCACGAAAGTCGGGGAGTGCCTAACACCTTCCCCTCGCTTAAGCAAGCCCCCGAACTCTATGAATCTCGGTTCGCGAACCAATTGAAATCGGAGTCACATATGAGCCAGCGATTACGAAAATAAAATTCGGATGAGTTGGTACATCCATTTCAAATATACCAACTGGCGACTCTAGTCAACTGGCTCATTATAAAATCGACCTTTCGAAACCCCGTCGACACTTAAGCCGACCCTTTTCAAAAAATCACATCTTAAATTCAAAGGCTAAAATTTGAAAGGGCTTTTTTTAATATTAAAAAAACGAAACGACGAAATCCCGGCGTCGACAACATGGATATAGATGAATGATCAACATAGGATCTACCACTTCTAGTAAAGGAAGAGAATGTCTTATGTGATTCGATAAATGACAACTCAGTAGTCCTTGGTCAAGGCATAATAAAATTAGAAAGGAGTTTCTAATTTGCATTATTTAAAGTTGTGTATTTTGGAATCGAAATACATATGATCAAATAAAATAAGACTTGATAGTAATTTCATGTCTTATATTTGATTGGGATATTGTGTGATAGAATGATTGAATTGTACGGTAAATATTAACGAACTTTGTGATCAAATGTTGATATTCATATTATCCGGAAAGTCATTTATTGCTAAAGGGGTATACCTTTATTGTGGACTAAATAAGTATTTATGTATAAAATAAATTAAAGGAGTTTAATTTATTATTATAACTAATATTAGAATAGTTTTAATGTATTTATTCTACGACCGGGTAAATATTGAACCTAAATGGTCACAGTGCAAAAGAGAAATATTTATTTTAGAAGTAATGACATAATTGTAATAATAAATTAAGTACATTTAATGTATACTATGATGTTAGAATAAATTAAATACCTTAATATTTATAATTATGTATTTTAGAAATACTAACTATAAATTAATAAGAGGAGTTATTATTATTTAGTTTCTAAATGGTTTAAGAATTAATTAATAAGTAGTACTCTCATAATAAATAATTAAGTTCCTAAAGAGTTTAGGAATTGTAATTATTATATTAAGTTAATTTAGTTCCTAATTATATTAAGAGTTTAATTAAAAACCTTACTTCTAAAGAGTTTAGGAAGGTTGACTATATTTATAAATAAGAGGAGTCTTATTATGGATTAGAACACACACATTTCCACAAGATTTGGGAGAGTACTCCATAATTCTCTAGATCTAAGAGTTATAGAGAGAGAGAGAGAGAGAGAATTAGGGCTAGCCACCCAAGGTTCAGAGGAACCTAAATTACTTCTTCAAATTCATATTACTCTTGGTGGATCTCCTTTAGAGGCTATACATTTATGTAGCTAACGTTGATCTAGAGATTTTAATTGGTGGAATTGAAGAGGAACACGAAGAACAAGGGAGGTGAACTCGTAGCGGTTTCAAGCATTGAATTTTCAAGGGTATAATCTTTAACTCATTATTTGTTAATTAATAATTATGCATAAAAGTTGATCATAGATTACAGTTTGTAGAAAAATTTTAAAATCTGATTTTACCATGCTTCCGCTGTTATTATGAAATATGATTATATGTTTATGGATTTTATAAACCAACACTTATCACCAACACACTTAAGGATCAACATTGAGAGGTGTGTGTTTAAGGTTTATAACCATTCTCATAGACCTGTCATTATCATATTAGGAGTTGATACTCTACGATTTTGCCTCCGATAATATAAAATCATAGAGTCAATCCTTAGATAGTAAAAAGACTTAACTATACTCTTTTCACTTTACGATTTGTAGTGACTCTACGATTTTGGCTCTATGTTTTGATATTTACTTTACGATCTCTGAGCATATTCAATTTAATCTGCGATCTCAAAGTGTCTTTGTCTTCTACTGTAACAACCCCAAATTCGGTCGCCTTAAAACCCCAGATCTGGTTCGTTAAAAGTAACCTCAATCCTGAGTTTAAACTAATTATATTAAACTCATAAATAATAAGTTAATACAATTATTACTATAATCTAGGTACTAAACCTTAAATGAATACAAACGGTACGTTTGAATACAACCTTCAACTCTATTCCATTCCAGAATCGCAATCTTTAAACATTTTATTACAACTTTGAGATCATATGTATAGTGACTCAATTACTTCATCTATTATCCTCATACATAAAGGATAACCTCTGCAAACGATCTTAAATAATCTATACATGTTCTTTTAACATTTAGGTTTGCTATTCTCTAGCACATTAAAACATTACCGAATCGCAAATATTACACAAGGAAGGTAATTTAATCTATCGCAAGTTTTACTATAAAGGCACCTACGCTTCAATCTTGATGACTCGTTAGTCAATCTTCATATGCCTCTACCAGAGTAATCCGCTTTTCCAAGCTGCTCTGTAATGTTTTATTTTAAGCAAAAGTGAGCACGACAGCTCAACAATTCTAACAGTTTCACATAACACACAAATATATTTCATCATGCTTCATGCATCTCATACTTTACAATGACTACATATCTCATGCATATCATGCTTTGCATTTACTCTATGATTCATGCTATTCATGCATGTCATTTACAATTTTATACAATTCAATATATATAGAACAATTAACTTAATCATCTACTGTATATCAACAGTTTATTTCAACTTGTCTCACAAAAGCACATTACCACATTATTACACATAATAACATATGCACACATAATAATTTTATAATATTCTAAATCAGGCACATAATGTAACATGTTCTAAAAAAATGTCTTGGACTTGTATAACCAACTTACGCTAACCTTTCACGTTCCTTGCATCACCTATACAGTATGTGAGATTAACGGTGCACAATATCAGTCACAGTTTGACTCAATACTAAAACTTTAAAGATATTTATTTCTTTTTATCGTCCCCTTTTAAATCAATAGGGTTAGATTCATATTTTAGTCTCTCGTTGACTTGACTCAGTGTTTCATATTTAACACCGTAAATCTTTTGTACAAACTATACTGTTCTGACATTTATTAATGTCACTGCATTAATGCCTGGATCTTATTTCTGTTTAGGTCGAACAACTAATTAGTCACTAATGGACCATACCCTTGGTTTAACTTAATCACATCATTTAACTCGATGATTTATCATAATATTACATGCCTTGGATAATATTTTAAACTCTTACTATTAATTAGTAATAACTTATAATGTTATTTAATTGTTAAATAACACTTTAAATAATCATTACTATTATTAATTTCTTATTAATAATAGTTTACCTTAATCATTATTATTAATCTTTTAATAATATTTTAATTGACTTCTCATTATTATTAATTATTTTAATAATAATTTAATTGTTCATCAATATTATTAATTATTTAATAATATTTGAAATCCTCACGTATCATTAGTAATTATTTAGTAATGATTCAACCCTTAACTATTATTATTCAATAGTTAATTACTTGTTAAACAATATTATTAATTCTTTAATAATATTTTAAATCTTTATTTATAATTATTATTTATTTAATAATGGTTTAACTCTTAACTATTATTATTTAATAGTTAATTAAATGCTAAACAATATTATTAATTCTTTAATAATATTTTAAATTAATTACATATCATTATTAATTATTGAATAATGATTTAATTCTTAACTATTATCATTTAATAGTTAATCATTAATATTATAAATATATTTTAATTACTTAATAATCTTCTTCCGATTAAGTAATAATTTATTCCACTTAATTACCATTTAATTATTTTTTAATCTGAATTAAATAATAATTAATTAATTATTTATCCACACTCATTATTTAATATTAATTAAATAATAAATAATTATACTATTAACTCTAACATCCTTTGATTACTATTTAATATATTAAATAGTAAGCAATTAACCCTCTTTAATTATTATTTAATATTAATTAAATAATAATTAATTAATTAATTACCCTTATTTATTATTTAATATTGATTAAATAATAAATAATTAGCTTACTATCCTTTAATTATTATTTAATATTAATTAAATAAGAATTATTTATTTAATTAACTTTATTTATTATTTAATCTTAATTAAATAATAAATAATTAATTTATTAACTTACTACTCCTTTAATTATTATTTAATTTCAATTAATTAAATAATAATTAATTGGTTATTCTTACCTATTATTTAATCTTTATTAAGTAATAAATAAATAGTTACTTATTATTTAGAATTAATAATAATTATTTTTCCTTACTAACATTATTAATCTAATAATGTTTTAGTCATTTTCATAATTTTTATTAATTAAATAATAATATTGTATTATTTAATTAATATTTTAAAACATTTAATACCATTTACATCATTTAAAAATCATTTAAATATTAATTTTCTACAAAAATCTGCTCCTTGACCCGATTTGGCTGACCGAGTCGCGCCTAACCCGGTCCAACCCGGATTTTGCAAAGTTCTAGTTATTTACGAAAATACCAAGCAGAATGCCCTTAGTTTTCTGATTTGGGGTCCTTTATTAAAACTTGAATATATTGAGTTCTACAACTCCGATGAAGCTCTACTTTATATCGTTGGAATCGTGACTTCCCAAACTATAATTTTTCATTATCAGATTAATTTTTTGGACACGATTTGACCACTGAAAACAGCCTAGAACCGGACTGTTCACGCAAAACTTCCGACAGTGGAGTGTTTTAGTAGAAAAATCATAACTAATTCATTGTAACTCGGATTTTAGTCATTCAAGTTTCATAATTTACATAACTTCAATATCTATCCAACAAAAATAACGGATCAAAAATCCAATTTTCCGATCGTGAACAGTAAATCCGTTTATGGACTGCTCAATTTATAACTTTTCAGTAAACATGATTTTGTATATTTTCGCTAACTTTTTTCACATAAATGCTTATGGATCCATACCAAAAATCCATGAAATAATTATTTAACATATCTAGCATGAATCTAGATTTAAAGAACATAAAGATGGTATTTTTGCCATTTATTTAATATTTTAATCACAAAACAAGTATACTAGGGTTTTTAGGGTTTTCTAACCTTTTTGTTTTGTGTATTTGCTTCCTCTTCCTTCCAAAATAGTAGATGAACCTCCAAGCCTTGATCTAAGCTTGACTCGGTTGGACTCGGTGAAACTCACTATGAACTCACTAGCTTTCTAGCTTTAAAACTCACTAAACTCACTAGTTAACTCACTAGATAGAAGAACTCTTGTCAAATTTTTTGTAATCTCAAACACATAACCCAAGTCTTCTATTTATAGTAGCATAAATTTATACATATAACACATATATGTATATAATGGACATCAACTGTGACGACCCCAAATCCGGGTTCCATAACCTCGAGTTTGGTTCTCACTATTCAACACATTACTAACAATTAAATACATACATTGCATTCAAATATCGCGGAATAATACATATTGGTCCCCTTACAAAAAGGTTACAATACCAGGGTCTATTAACCTTAACATAAACAGTTCCTATCATAAGGAATTACAAAAGGTTTAATAACAGTAAACACAAATTTAAGCATCTAATTAGCATGCATAAACTAACTTAAGCTCTGGCCTTTCCTTTTCCCTTATCCTTCTTTGAGCAATCAGGATTATCTGAAAAATGGTTCATGATAGTTTGCTCAGCAAGTTTAGAATAATCATAGAGATTTAATATATCATGAATGAATGGGAAATATCATCAATGATTCAACAATAGATATAACAATTGTGAATGAAACAAGATTCAAATTTTTAATAAACAGAAGATTTGAATCTTAAAATGTTGAGCGGTCACTAAGGACCCTGAACTAACGAGGGTATAATAGAGTTTCCTCTGACCCTTTGAGTTGTTTGGTTTTCAAGGGGATCAGCCTATTCAACCCACTGTATATGCATTACATTTAGTCACTGGCGCCCAAAGTCGGTTTCCCGACACAAAATCCCCTAATTTAGGGTTGTTCAATTCTCAGACTTAATATAAGAAATCCGCACCCAACAATGGTTTGGATAAGCTTTTAAAAGTATTCAAGTATTGAATTTATAAACGTAATGTCTAGCTGAACTATTAGCTTTTGACATTTTTAGTACAGTTCATGAATTAAGAACTAATAAGCTTCAAGTGCACTAAGTGCGATTTTATAAACAATATGGATGTGGAATAATTTTAAATAATTAAACCACTTCAAGCTTTGACAATAAATACAAGTATAGAAACTTGTTCAACAATAAATGAGTAGGGTTAGAGAACTTGCCTGTCTGCTCAGCTACAATAATTGTCTAGCTTTAACTAACTTGCTTTGAAAGACCTAACATTAATAGAGTCGGTCTAATAATTAGTACGGCGTATTTGCATAACTATACGCTTAATAATGAACTTATTTACCACACATAAGTATTAACACATAATTTACATTAGTCAAAACAATATTATTAACCTTATAGACCCTCAATCATTTTAGGTTAATAATTTAATAAGTTAGAAAAATATTTTTCTTAAGTGCTGGACACTTATTAAACCCTTAAACAACTTATTACAATTGTTTAATTAAATCATAATTAAATTCAATTTATTTTATTAACTCAATCTCTATTTAATTACTATTTAATATTGATTAAATAGAAATTAATTAATTAACTCTAGTTATTATTTAAAATAAATAATAACTAATTGTACTTACTTATTATTTAATTATAATTAAATAATAAATAATTATTAACTTAATTTTAACCTTCTTTAATTTAATGTTAATCAACCAATAATTAACTAAGTAATTAACATTACTTATTATTTAATTTAAGGAAATTAAATAATAGTTTACTAATCTTAATCCTCTTTAATTATTATTTAATGTCAACTAAATAATAATTAATTATTTAATTAATTTTAATTATTATTTAAGGTTAAATAATAATCAAATCATTCTAATTTATTATTTAAATTAAATAATAAATTATTACTCTAATAACTTAATTTCCATAAATCGTTATTTAATGCTAATTAAATAATAATTAATTACTTAATTATGTTTATTTATTATTTAATAATATTTAAATAATAAATAATTAATTTATAAATTTTATCTCTCTTTAAGTATTACTTAATAGGAATTAAATAATAATTGCTAATTTATCATCTTTATTTATTATTAACATTTAAAATAATAAATAAATAATAAATTTATTTAACTTAACCATGGTTTAGCTAACTAGATTAATATTTAAAATATTTAAATATTAAACTCATTGAAAAATATCCTCCCCAATATTATTTTTGTATTATTATTATTTTTGTTATAATTTTAAATTAATTTTCAAATATTTAAATTAATTAAAATTAACCCGAATGGCATTTTCGTAAATAAGTTGAAAAACCGGACCGATGGCAATTTCGTAATTAATCAGAAAACGGATTCGAGGACAAAATGGTCATTTCGCCAAAAAAAACACGGAGGGGCAGAATTGTAATTTCCGCCAAAATCCTTTACCGCGCATTGCGCGTGCACCACTGCTACGGCTCAAAATGACACCGTTTTGAGAAGCCGGAAGCGGCTTCCGCGCGTACGCGCGGAGTGATTTCCCGCAGAAGCCAAACGACGTCGTTTGGCTCCGCGTTTTTTCAGCCAAATGCCTTCCGCGCATTGCGCGGACTGTTCCTATTTCCCCCCTTTAAGCAGACTGTGAACAGTGCTCCGACATACACAATTTAAATAAAAATATACCTTCAATAAATCTTTAACTCTTCAATAAAAATCCAAAAAAATTACCAATCACCTTATATTAATTTATAACATGAAAAATTAATTTTTCATGATTTAATATCATTATTTTTTTATAAAAAATTTTACATCACATAAACTACCACAAATCATAACTTTTTGTGTATAACTCCATTTTAAGTGATTCAAACTTTGTTTTTCTCATGATTTAATGTTCTATAATATTAGAACATCAAACCTAAGTTTTATAAAAATATTTTTGGACATAAATTCCAAAACTTGTTTACACACTATTAAATACATATTTTTAGCATATAAAATATACCAAAATACAAACCAAACATATTAAACTCAAGCATGGCATAAATATTACAACTACGCATTAATAACTATATTAACATGTTTATACTAACATGATGATTTATTTAATTTACAAACAAAACTTCATTTAAAATAATCATTACCTTGTTTTAATGGCTATTGTTCTTTTTCTTCCAAAATAAGTGGTGAATCTTGAAGACATAAATTAGCTTAGAACTCCTTCTCCTTCTCTTGCTCTCTCTCTCAAAATATTTTGCTCTCAAACTCTCTCTTTTGATTTTGGAGCAAAAATGAAATAACATCTATCAATTTTTCAAGTATACTTGAAAAATTAATAGATACACATAATGTATCTAATAATTTTGACCATTACAAGCTAGCTATTGGATACTTACACAAGTTAACAAGCCATGACTTAGTTGGTGAAAAGAAGCATGGTCCATGTACTTGAAAAAAATAAAACAAGCAACCATTAATTAAATAAATAAATAATAAACTAAAATAACAAAAAAATCAATTCTTTTCTTTCTCCTCTCCATGTATGCTCGGCTGATCCTTCATGTCCCAAATTCATTGTCACTTTTTACTTTTTAAATTAATAATAGTTAAATTAAGTATTTTCCAAGTGAGCCAATCATTGGGCTTTAATTTAAAATATCAATTGGGCTTCTATTAAATTGTTTGGGCTACTAAATTGTCAAATTTTATTATTCTCCACTTGGGCTACTAATTGACCCATGTTGGGCTAATTTAATAATTTACACATTAATTATTCAATTTATGATTAAATAAATAATTAGATTGAATAAATAATTAAATATTCTAACCCATAAGTATTAAATTACTAAATGGACTAATAAATATTATTATTAATATTTCACATTATTTACATTAATTAATAATCATATTAATTAATTTATTATATTTAATTCACTCATTATATTCAATTTAATTGAATATTTAATTAATAGGAAACTTATCAATTATTTTGATATTAAAACTTTAGGGTTTGTTCACTAATTTAATAACATATTAGTGACCCCCTTTAATTAATTTTAGTAATTAATTACATAATTATTTAATCACATAATTAATTAATCACATAAAAAGATTTAAATAATCTCGTAAAACTAACTCGTTGGAAATTAAATTAATAATTTAATTAATAAAGATGTGGAAATTCTAGGACATTAGATCAACCATTTCCAAAAATGTTAGCAAAAGGTATTGAGTGTTCCATACACTACATCAACCATCAATTTGAATAAATTTTGGAGTCCAAGTACTCCACCTATACCACTAGCCATACTCTCTTTTATTACCCAAATTTTCATTTATTTTTATTCCAAAATTTACAAATTAAAGTCTTCTAGAAGTTCTTTCAAATGGGTCAATGTTTGAGCTTTGGAATTTAATCATTTGGGCCAACTTTACTCATTTGATCCATTGAAAAATGTTGGGGCTACTAAATTAATTTACTAGACTCCCAATGAATTAAAACATTGGGCTAGATTAATAAAATACCCAATCATATAAAAATTTCCACAAGTCCAACTTTTAATTTAATTAATTGGCTTGTTTAAATAATTAAGGAACAATTTAATAATTAAATTAATTTTAATTTACATAATCCAATTAGACTTGCCATATTCAATATTAATCGAATATTTAATTAGGGTTCATCACAAAATAATCTTAAGTTAGTCCGTTAATTTAATAAATCCATTAATCAGATTTTCTTTACTAAAATTAACCGAATAGTCAAATAGTCAAACCATCACATAAATGTTTAAATTAATTCACACAACTTAATTAGAAATTAAATTCTTAATTTTATTTATAATGTAACTTAAAATTCTCGGTCGTTACATCTACTCGACGAACTATTAGATTGCCTTTGACAACTCAATTATTACAAAAAATATATTTTTATACTCTACGATTTCGATCAACCTAACAGATTTGATACCTAATTTAGATTTGATCCCTAATTAAGTCATTTTACATAGAATCTTTCATAAAGACTTTACAGAACCTACTTATTTTTACAAAAAATGCAATAATCATAATCATAATCAAATCAAATAAATGGACCACATAAATGTAGGTACTAATTTAAAATAAAAAGTTTATTCACACCTCTAATCTATAGACTTATTTAATCCTTTAAGGACTTATTAAATTAAATAAAGGGACCACATAAATACAGACACTAACACAATATTTAATAAATAAAAAAATTTGTTTATACACGCCCCTAATCTATAGACTTATTTAATCCTTTAGGGACCTAATAAAGACTTTCTCCTTGGGATGTGCCTACTGGATTATTACCATTGCTCCAATTTGTCTATGACATTTGTCACTTTTCAACTCCTTTGACTTTAAATTGTTGTCTACCAGACCACTTCAGGTCACTTTCAATAGTATCATATGTTAGGATTTCGACACAGTGAGAGCAACGGAATTTAAAAAAAATAAATTTTGAAACCCTAAGACAGGATCCAAGCAAAAACAGATTAATCAGAGGTTTAGATTATTTTACCGATTATCCGAGATGGAGAGGAGACGATGGAATTCTGGAACGGCTTCGAATCTTCAACGCAATCCAGGGACTGCGTCTCTACGGTATCCACACGAACGCTCCGCGAACCGTCACACGATCTGCAGCGAAAGGGATCTGCGGTACTAGTCACCAAGATCAGAATTTCTGAACTATTTTTCTCTCTAGCCTCTTTCTGAAAGCGGCTAGGGTTTTTTTTAGTTTTTTTTTTCTTACATGATTTTAGACTACTGATATATCATATATATAGTAGTTAATAGGAATTAACCAAAACCTAATTTAATTAGAAAAATAAAATTCGAATTTATATATATTATATTTTAATTAAGTCCTACTTAATTAATATACATATATACAAATTATCTTATTAATTTAAATTCGTAATTTTAAATACTATCAATCATATTGATATATTTAAAATACTTCCAATTTAAATTAATTCCCTTTTAAATACGTTCTAAGTGTGTGACCCAATAGGTTATTATTATGTTGACAATAATTTTAAAATCATATTATAAAATTATAAACAACGAGCGGCATCTAGTAATGCATCACTGCTACTTAAATAATAATAAGATCGGTGATTCGATACAACCTTTTCGTGACCAACGTTTCAAAGTAATTTAATCCTTTTAACCTTGACATCCTAGATTAAACTCGAGACATGGAAAGTGTCATACTCTTCATAATTTAATCTGAGTTTTCTTGATCAATGAGTAGGCTATATGAAACAAATCACTATTTGAGCATGGCCATGCATTTCATAGTCCTACTCAATCAAGAGGCCTATGGATATCACCCCTAATATATAGGAGGGTTAAATTCCATCTAGATCACTCATATTCCTCACACGATTCATGATGTACCCAATAATCACCTTTATTTTCCACCCTATTAAAGGTGACCTTTGATAATATCAAAGTACACAAATTCTCGTGTAATAATATAGTGACTTCAGGTCGGAGGATCATTACATTATTGTCACTATGAGAATTTCTTATGACACTTTGCATAATGCTCCATGTAGAATTCTCATAGTGGATCTGTCCAGTACATTGTTCTCTAACATGTACCTATGCATTGACTCAAATATCTCATATATTTATGGCCAATGAGATTTGGCCATCAGTCAATCCACATACTAGTCTCAATGCATCATTGTTGTCCCATTAACAATGATACTCGACTAGGGACATTTAAGATCAATGATACTAATTGTAATTATATAATCTCATGTTCAAATCACATACTTAAAGCTATATAATTTGTATCACTATTCTAAGGACTTTTATTATGCTAACATTTATATAACGCAGTAAATGAAATCATAATAAAATAATCCATTTATGCAATCAAATATAATATCAAAAATGTTAAGCAATTACATCAAATAATTAGCCTCTAGGGCATCAACTCTAACATCATATTTGGTACAGTAGCATGCATGTGTCCATTGTTCTTGCTCAAATAGTTATTGGATGAAGCAACTTTGTCTCTTGTCCTTATTTCCAACACATTTAAGGATCAACATTAAGGGGTGTGTGTTTAAGGTTTATGACCCTTGTCATAGACTTGCCACTGTCATGTGAGGAGTTGATACTGTACCATTTTGTCTCCTATGATGTAAAATCGTAGAGTCAATCCTCAGATAGTAAAGTGACTTAGTTTTACTTTTTTTCACTTTATGATTTGTAGTGGTTCTATGATTTTGGCTCTACGTTCTGACATTTACTTTACGATCTCTGAGTATATTCAGTTTACTCTGCGATCTCGGAGTGTCTTTGTCTTTTGCTCGACAAATTACTAAATTGCCTTTAACAACTCAACTATTACAAAGATTATATTTTTATAATTTATGATTTGGATCAACATAACAGATTTGATCTCAAATTGAGTCATTTTACATAAAAATAATTCATAAAAACTTTACGAAACCTACTTATTTTTACTAAAATATAATAATCATAATCATAATCAAATCAAATAAAGGAATCGCATAGATGAAGGTACTAGCACAATATTTAAAAAAAAAAAGAAGAAGTTAATTCACGCCTCTAATATAGACTTCTTTAATCCTTTAGGGACTTATTACATTAAATAAAGGGATCACATAAATGTAGACACTAACACAATATTTAATAATAATAAAAAGAGTCTATACACGCCCCCTAATATATAGACTTATTTAATCATTTAGGCTTATTTAATCCTTTAGGGACCTAACAAATAATGTTTTTAGATTTAGACCGATCATCGAACTGAAAATGGTATCAGGTGGATGGGTTACTGATCGCAGTTGTCAAACTGTTATTGAACTGGTAACGTCATAAATATATAAAAAAATATATATTATTAATAATTAATAAAATTTTAAAACATTTATTTTTTTGTAAGCTAAAATATAGTGAAATAATGTTATAATATTAGTAAAATATCTAATTTTAAAAATAAAAATATTTTTGTACAAAAAAATATTAAAAAATATTTTAAAATCGGGTTAACTAACCGGTTTTACCGGTTGAACCACCGGTTCGACTGGTGGTCAACCAGATTTTAATCGGGCAGTCAAAACCAATTTTTTTGGGTCAAATCGGACTGACGTGCTAATCAATATCAATTTTTGACCAATCTGATTGTCAATCCGGGCTGAATTTTTAAACAATGCTAACAAAGACTTACACTAAAAGATGTCAGATTTGTTGAGTGAAAACATTTATTATCAAGACTGGTTCAAAATCACTCTAAGTACCAGAGGTGACTCAAGAAAATTTGGGGCCTAAAACGATACTTATAAATAAATCATTCTATGTTTGGTACGTCCTCTATTGACTTTTATGGTTAAATTAACCATTTTTCAAATCAATATATCCTATTATTATTTAATATATATGTAAAAAACCTATAAACATTATAAATCACATAAAATTTAGTACTAATCTTAATGTTTACTTTTTTGAAAATCTAAATATATATGTTTAATTGTTAATTTTAAAAATAGTCAATTTAACTACAAAAATCAATAGAGATTTTTTATTTTGGGACGGAAAGAGTATTAATATTTTTTATTTAAATGAGATTTTTTTTGTTTATACTGTTATTTTTTTTAGGTATTTAATATTTGGATTGGACTATAGATCCTAAAAGATTAATTGAGTTTATATTTTTATAATTTTTTTTATATAAATTATTTATGATGTTTAAAATTTTAAAACTTTTTTTTAAAATAGAATTTAAAGCCTATTTTTTTTTTTTTTTAACGTTATAGGGCCGGCTCTGCTGAGTACTAAGATCATCGAGTGAATCTAAAGACAACAAAAATGATTACCAAATCGCATAACATTTACGCAGAGTTAAATACGCAGAGTAATGCGTAGAGTTGTCAGTCTACGAAGGAAAGTACAATGCTCATCGTACATCAACATACAGTAGTCTGAAAAAAAACTAGCACATAAAAGTGATCCCAAACGGTTGTTAGACAGCTGAAAATTTGCTCCAAAAATAAGGTAAAAAAGTGCAACACGTTCCATGAACGGGTAAAGTACAACTAAACAAGAAGTTAAAATTGTATGATACATCATTCAAGGGACAACTGCTGATAAATGTCGACGTTCAAATTGAAATAGGCAATTAACGACTAGAAGACAACCTAGATATCTGTAAACTATATAAAAAAATGTATAAATAAAAAACAAATAAAAAAAAAGAGAAAAGAAATCAAAATAGTAACAATAACTATCTCAAATTTAGATTTATGTCCAAGCGCTCAACTCTCTTTGCTTTATGAGCATTATGCAGCAATAAAAACATTTTTCTAATTCTTTTATAGAAGTAATATAATTAGCATGTACATCTCGTGTAAGCACAGAGTTTTATTTCACAGTTATAATATAAATATTTCTGCTCTATTATATTTTTTTTCAAAATCGTATTGAATACAGTAATTCTCTTTTACTTTTGACTTAATAATTGAATCATATAGTTGGTCTATGTGTACTTATTAGTAATAGTAGTTGTTTAATATTAAGTAAGAAGATTCTTGAAATAAAATTATATCCTTTAAAACTAAAGTATTTCAATAATAATAAATCATATTTGTGCTTGAAATTAAAATTATACTTATATTGTAATAATACTAATAAATTAAAATTAGATTTGCTAATAATAACCAATTAAAATTAGGTAAGATTATTTTCATAAGAACATTATTTCATTTTCAAATTATATTATCTAACAAAAAATAAAATTTTACTTAAAACTCATTTTATATGTCAATTTTAATAATATTGAAAATTTGATATTAAAAACACAATCTTATGATTGTTTTCATGTAAAATTATATTGATTAACCTTTAAAATCCAATTTTTTTTTTATAATTTTAATTATGCATAGATTATGATGAAATAGAAACCATAATTATGTGAATAGAAAAAGATAATAAAGTGGTGGGACGTAAAAGTAGCATGCAATCATTTTTAATACTTATATCTACACATCTTCGTAGGCTAATGGGTCAAGAACTCTCGTTCGAACCAATTCCGCATTATAATGATGAATGCTAATTTATGCCTGTCGCTAGTTGAGTAGTTGTTGAGTCACAAACCAATAGAAAAGTGCGAATTGATTCACTTAGACTCTTCTTTTTTCGTTGTAGTTGATTGTCCTTTTCCACTAATTGGGACACCAATACAATTCTGAGTGCCCATTTGTTGATGGTATCATTATAATATTGATCAATACGGAATTTATTATTATTATTTTTTGTACAAACCCTGAAACAATATTAGAAAAGAATAATTCATTCAACCAAAAAGATAAAGAGTTAAATCTGATTTAATTAATCTTACTCTTCTATCACATTGAAGACAAATAAAATTATACATGATTTTATGCATTTTAGATAAAATGATAAATAAAAAAGAAACCTTAAAGAATTTAATTCATATTTTATAGAAAAATAATTTATATATGAACCAATTTTTTGTGAGCTGTAAATTGTGAATAACGTGAAATTTTAAACGATAAAAAAGAACAGTAATATGATAGTTCTTTCTTTATATCCTCTTATTTCATATATCTACATATATCTGTATTTAATATCGACATAAAATTATGATAATTATATATGGCAACATTCTATTTCATATATCTTCATGCAAATTTATATTAATATTATAATTTACTTAAGATTGAGACCATGTGTCCTTTAAATTTCAAGTTCAGTTTTCACATAAGAATTTATTACCACTTTCATGTTAAATGTGTTTTCTCTTTTATATGATGTTTGATTTGATAAATATAATAAAAAAGAAAACTTATATTCAATATTACCAAAAACTATATAGAGAATCATAGTCTTATCTAAAATAAAACCTAATTTGAGCACCTAAATACCTGATATGTAATACATTTAAGTAATAATATTTTTATATAATTATTAAAAATATCTATTAACATAAGAGATTATTTATATAGTTACATATCTTATTTTATCACTTAAAATTCATGTGTATTATAATTTAATTTTATCATAAAATTTATCGACTTTATGATATTACAGTGACAACTTTGCTATGCTTTGTAGACTCTATTATTATCTCTATTTTAACATTGATTACCTTTTGACATGAAAGGGAAAGACTTTAATCAATCATCACCCTGATCTTAATTTATAGCCGGTGACAACTTTTAATCTACATAAAGTATCGATAAGAAAACTAAATACATTTGTCCTTATATATAGTGGCATTTACAATAAGAATTAGTTTTAAAAAATATTCCATATTTCCTCTCAAGCGGCAAAGGTGAGTTTATTTAGTCCAAGAATCAATAGGAATGAAAAAAAATGAATTATTAGTAGTTTTTAGCTATGTTAATTTTTATAATTATATATTTAAAATTAAATGAGTTCATATCAATTTTAAATTTAAAAATATCTCAATTTTACTTTAAAAAGTTAAAACTGATCCTTATTTCTGGGAAAAAAGAAGTATAATAATCAAATTATTTGAGATACCCTAAACTCAATTTAAGGTAGGGGAAAGAAACAAATACTCTCTAATCAACAGCGACTCTTTGTACATATTTAAACCTGAAGATTAATATTCTTTAAATGTGACGTGACATTTTGGAGCAAAATGAGACTTATAATTCTAACAAATTAATTAACCTTACGCAAAGCATGGACGGTATGAATAATTATTTATTATATTATTAAATAGATAACTATTATTTAGGATTTAAAAAAATTATAATTATTAAATTATTAAATATTTATTTAAATAATAAATATTAAATTATGTATTATAAGTTTTTTCGATCAATTATTAAGCTAAATATTTAAATAAAGTGTATACTTATTTAGTTATGATTATGAAAAAATAATTATTTTATTTTTATTTAAGTTTGTAATGGAATTCTGTATAAGTGTTTATATTGACAAAATTTACTTGATATTCTAATCTGAATAGAAGTATGAAACTCAAACTCAAACTCTAACAAGTTTTAATTTAGTTATGACAATTAGTTAATAATGAATTTGCTATTATTTTTAACTAATTTTATAATTATTATGTTTTTTAAAAATTCACATATATTATTAATATAACTAATTGTGTGATTTGGTATAATTTTAAGTTTTAATAAATTTAGGTAATAAATAGTATAATGTGTTATATTATTTTAATTAATTACATAAAATTGTGATAATTTTTTTTGTAATTAAATTGGTGAAATCAAAAATAAAAATTGTCTTAGAAGTTACTTTTTCTATTAAATATTGGTTGAATTTATTTTTAATACTTTACAAATTTGGGTATTATATATTTAATTATTGTAAATTTTTATAGTACTTATACTAATTTGAATATGAAAGAAAAAAAAATTCTTTTTTTTTAATTCCTATTTGAAAAAAGAATATTTTTAAATTTGGATAATATTTTATTAATATAAATTTGAATAGTACTTATGAGAATAAAAAACCTAAACTAAAAATTGATTAAACGAAATTAAATGTGTGCTTTTAATTATATAATTGATTGGCCATCCTACTTCATTATTCAGCAACCCATGCAAATTAAATAGCAGTTTCACTTCTCTTTCAGTCATAAACATAAGACTTATTTTATTGAAGAAATTATTAAACTCTTGTCTAGTTATCAAAAAAATATATAAATTAATTTTTTATGTTAAAATTATTTAACTTACTAAAAATTATCAACAATGATCGAAATTTGACCAATTTGTATATTTTTTAGTAACTTTACACTGATTTTTTTGGATCATAAAGTCTAAACATAATAAATTGTAAATATGAAACTTTAGAATCGAAACGATGAGCCAATTTTTTTTTTGAATATTTGATTTCAACAGTAGTGGTATCTCTTACAGCACAAATCCCAAGAGCTGCCAACAAGGAAGAAACCAAAAACAAAAACAAAAACAAAAAAAAACCCTAAACATAAACAAAGACAAAAGGGTTGGATGGTTGCCGAAAGACGAATCTTGATTTTAGGTACTTTGAAATGAGCAGTCTATTTAGTCTATCTGCATAATTGAGTTGCACTTGTATAAATATTATACAATTACAGCTCTCATCTATATAAATGTAATTTATTTTTTCAAGACTGTCTAAATAAACTGCAAAATTTTAACTACCAAGAATCCAAATTCCTGAAAAACGCAAACAAATGTTTGTAGAGAAATATTAGAATCTTTCAACAGAAAAGTTTCTGGATTCCAAATTTTATTTACTTCCCATCACTTTCTTGGCAACCAAACAAGAAAAACAAAAGAAAAAGAACACGAAAATAAATGACCGAAGGAAAGGAGTAGACCGTAGAATGAAAGCCAAGAATCAGACTTGCCTAGAATTTCACTTTGTCACTTCATCTCTTTCGGCGTCGCGGAAAGCTAAGCGGCTTATAGCAGAAAGAAGCTAATTGCATGGTGGGCAGATGAGTCCCTTTAGGCATCTCTTGTTGCTTGGAGAGAGAAAATATTGAGGAGCCAAATGGAGAATTCAATAAAATGAGGGAGGAAGAAAGAAGAAGAAGAATATGTGAGACTTTGTGAGGGATTATTGACTATATATAATGGGGTAGTTCATTGTTTGATAGACAGATGGTACAAGGGGTAATGAAGAAAAATATTATTATAAGACACCTATTTATATGAGATCAAACTACACATTTACTAGTATATATGTCACCTCAATTTTATATCTGAATATGTGTGAGATACTTTGATATATATATATATATGATATATATATATATATATATATATATATATATATATATATAGAGAGAGAGAGAGAGAGAGAGAGAGAGAGAGAGAGAGAGAGAGAGAGTAGTTGCTATTGATAAAAAATGACAGACACCATCTATACTATTGAAAATAAAAGGGAACAGTTAGGATTAGAAAATGTCTGCACCTATTAGTAACGGATGTTTAAAATTTTTAATTTTAAACGTCTGTCCTAAAAATCATATCAGAAGGGCGTCTGCTACTATTAGTAGTGGACATACCGTCTTCTACAGACTATGACCATCATCGTCCCCTACTATTAGTATCGAGCGGACGGTTTAGTAGTCCGATACTAATAGTAGCAGATGACAGGTTTTAAGTATTTAATCTCAACCATTGATCCTATAATGGATGGTATGGATGGTGTTTGACCAATTTTACTCCATAACAAATACATGCTATGGATCGACCCCCTATATATATATATATATATATATATATATATATATATATATATTAAATTGTAACTCTTTAGGTGAGTTTGTGTTGGGATAAAATTATCCAAAAAGATACTATCGAGACAAGTTGGGCATTTGATTTGACTTAGACTATTTGACTCGCTTGTTGCTGTGACGCCCCCAAATTCAGATGCTTATACGATCCAACTCATACATCACACTAATAACAACTTAACGCATAAAATAAAAATATTTATATTGATATAATAAATATTAGCGTCCTAAGTCTCGCAACCGTAACTAATACTTAACACAAATTACATAATAATATCTTACACAAGTCTTAATACAAACAGTGAATAACAACACAAATAAATCTACTCAACAACTTTGCCCTGCCCTTATCTTTTACCGAGTCGGTGCCTTGCTTAGTTTTTATTGTAATATTTAAGGAAAACAAAAGTGAGCAACTAGTTTGCTCAGCAATTAAAACGACAATAAAAGTAAGCGTACATGTGTAAGACTTCATAATATCAAGGATGTAACAATAATTATTAGCTCAGGAATTAAGTAAATGGATTGTGAACAAAGTAAATGTCAATAGTTTCAAGTCTGAGCATTTCTACTACTGAAGAGTCACTATTGACTGAAAGGTTTTTATATGAAATCAAGGATTTCAATATTTTTAAATTGATGAATATATTGTACTGAGTGGTCACTATGGACCGTGAATACATGCTTGAATTAATAGTATTTCAATGAAAATTCACAATATAAACAAGTACAATGGGTGATCAGCCTAGAATATCATATGTTATGCATAACACTCAAGCATGCTATTTGCGCGGGTGTCGGTTTCCCGACGTAAAGTAGTTTTCCCTTCTATGAGGGTTGTTCATCTCAGCGTATCATAAGTATCCATACTAAGGCAATTGGTTTGGATATATTTTTCAAGAAAATATGATTGATTAACAATCGATCTTATCATTGGTTTAGTCGATATAAATGGCATAGACGTACTTTTCAACACAATTAGGAACAATTGAAACCTTGAATGTTCGCAAACATGGGTCGAATAACTATTCAAGAGCATAACCATAATTTAAATCAAGTTTCAGAATTAATAATTTAATCTTCATGAATATAGATAAAACATAAATTATTCCAGCTTATTACTGACTGAATTATCCATCGAAAATTAGGTCGTAAATAATCGCGTCGGGATTAATCAGTCGGGAATAAGCCTATTCTGTCGGAATATGGACATTTTTTCATTCAATGTAACACTTTTTTCAACGGATTCGATCGAATTTACCTTTTTCGTCAAAAAAAGCTTATTTTCGACAAAAAAAATTCCGTCAGAAATAAGTTTTTTTTTTTTTTTTTTTTTTGTTGTTGTTGTTGTAGTGAGTGAATATTTATTTATTTATGATTATGAGAAAATAATTATTTTATTTTTATTTAAGTTTGTAATGAAATTTTATACAAGTGTTTATATTGACAAAATTTACTTGAAATTCTAATCCGAATAGAAGTATGAAACTTAAGTTCTAATAAGTTTTAATTTAGTTATGACAATTAGTTAATAATGAATTTGCTATAATTTTTTACTAATTTAATAGTTATTATGTTTTTAAAATATTCACATATACTATTAATATAACTAATTGTGTGATTTGGTACAATTTCAAGTTTTAATAAATTTAGGTAATAAATAGTATAATATGTTATATTATCTTAATTAATTACATAAAATTGTGGTAAAAAATATGTAATTAAATTGGTGAAATCAAAAATAAAAATTGTCTTATGAAATTACTTTATCTATTAAATATTTGTTGAATTTCTATTTAATACTTTACAAATAGTATATATTTAATTATTATAAATTTGTATGGTACTTATACTAATTTGAATATGATTTTATTTATTTATTATTCCTATTTAAAATATGAATATTTTTTTAAATTAGATAATATTTAATTGAAACAAATTTGGATAGTACTTATGAAGTTATGAGAATAACAAACCTGAATAAAAAATTGATGAAATAAAACTAAATTTATACTTTTAATTATATAGTTGATTGCCCACGCCACTTCATTATTATGCAACCCATGCAGATTAAATAGCAGTTTCACTTCTCTTTCAGTCATAAACATAACTTATTTGATTGAAGAAATTATTAAACCCTTGTATAGTTATCAAAAAATATATAATATTTTTTCTTATATTAAAATTATTTAACGTACTAATAATTATCAATGATGATCGAAATTTGACCAATTTGTATATTTTTTTAATAATTTGACACTGATTTTTTGGATCATAAAGTCTAAACATAATAAATTGTAAATATGAAACTTTAGAATCAAAACGATGAGCCAATTTTTTTTTTGAATATTTGATTTCAACAGTAATGGTATCTATTACAGCACAAATCCCAAGTGCTGCCAACAAGGAAGAAACCAAAAAAGCAAAAAAAATAATAAAAATAAAAATAAAAAAATAAAAACATAATGATTGCCGAAAGACGAAGCTTGATTTTAGGTGGTTTGAAATGAGCACTCTATTTAGGAGTCTATGTGTATAATTGAGTGGCACTAAAACAACAAAGGGTTGAATTGTAGATGACATTTGTTGTACAAATGTTATACAATTACAGCTCTCATTTATATAAATGTAATTTATTTTTTCAGGACCGTCGAAATAAACTGCAAAATTTTAACTACCAAGAATTAGGGGTGTAAACGGGTGTAAACGGATATAAACGGATACGAATATAGCAGTATCCGTATCCGTATTCGAAAAATTAATTCGCTATCCGTATCCGATATCCGGTGAATTTTAAAAATTATATCTGTATCTGGTATTCGAAAAAATATCCGAATATGAATAATATTCGTTTCTGTTTATATCCAGATTCGATTATGTAATATAATAATAAAAATAATAAAAACAATAATTATAATAACAATAATAATAATAGTAGTAGTAGTAGTAGTAGTAGTAGTAGGGGTTAAATGCAAATAAGTCCCCTGAACTTTAGGGTTTTTGGACTTTGAGCCCCCTTTTTTTGGTCGATGCAAATAGAGCCCTAAACTATTTAAAAATTTGGATATTGAGCCCCTAGGTGCCACATGAGCAGGACTTTGAGCCCCCTTTTTTTGGTCGATGCAAATGGAGCCCTAAACTATTTAAAAATTTGGATATTGAGCCCCCAGGTGCCACATGTGCGTTGACTGCAACTTGAAATTTAAAACATCCAACCACTCAAGCACCATAAGCCTAAATGTTCATATCACTCAAGAAATAAAAGATATATATCAATGTAGCAGCCTATTATTATTATTATTATTATTATTATTATTATTGTTATTATTATTATTATTATTATTATTATTATTACTATTATTATTACTATTATTATTATTATTACTATTACTATTATTATTATTATTATTATTATTATTATTATTATTATTATTATTATTATGTGTTTAACGGTGAGAGAGAGAGGAGAACAGATTGAGGCAGAAAGAGTGAAAACAATGAGAAAGAAAGATAGGTTGTGATCATATAGTAGGCTACAGCCTAAGTATATAGTAGCCGCGTAAAGCCCATTCAAACAGGCCTGCAATAATAATAATAATAATAATAATAATAATAATAATAATAATAATAATAACAATAATAATAATAATAATAATAATAATAATAATAATAATAATAATAATAATAATAATAATAGTAATAGTAATAGTAATAGTAATAGTAATAGTAATAATAATAATAATAATAATAATAATAATAATAATAATAATAATAATAATAATACTAATAATAATAGTTGTGACGACCCCAAATCCGGGTCCCTTGAACCTCGGATCCGGTTCAACACGAGTACAACATTTTTCTTATTGTTCATGAATTACAACAATATTATAATTGATAAATAACCATTTATTTACAATTTTACAACATCTCTTTCAATTCCAGAATCGCAATCTTTATACATTCTTAGTCTGTCTTAATATCATACATGATACGATATTCTATTACAATCAATTTGAGTATTTAATACTTATATAACATACCAACTAGGTCTTATGCTACACAATCATTTACCTGTCCAATTCGGACTGATATCTACAATAGATATTTAGATCTTCAATGGAAGTAATACGTTTTCCTGTTCCTTGTTCTTTACCGAGAACTTCAGGTAACTAACCTTATCTGAAAATGTTGGTTTAGGCAAGAGTGAGCACGACGGCTCAGGAAGTCTAACAGATAGCACATAACACATAGCTCATTTTTATACATGCTTCTCATGCTTCATGCATTACATTATGTGAATGCATTATGCTTCTCATGCTTTGCATTTATTTATGCAACATACTGATCATGCATTGGAATGAATACATGACATACAGTTCAACTTATTCAATTAATTCAGTCTTTCTATCATATAAAATCAACACACCTCATATGGTTTCACAAAAACGTATTTAATTCAATTTTTCACATGTTTTAAGTGCACACACAACATTTATACACATAGCAACAATATCTGAAAAACTTGTCTGATTCGCTTCTACCAGTTATGCTTATTTGCGTCTTTCATTCAACCTACAATTTATATAGGAAATTGAAATAATCATTAGATATAATGACTATTACTTAGCCTTTATATAAGACTCTAACTTTAAATTATTAACTCTTAAGATGTCCGACAAACGAACCCTTAAGTTCCGGACATAAACACTATACGATCTTCGTACAACCCGCTTTTAATAAGTTGTCTAAATTAGTCACAAATGACTATTTACATTGGTTTAATTTAATTAAACTTTTTTCTTAATGATTTGGACATTTAATAATGTACCAAATACCTCAAAATATTATCTACCTTTGATAATATATAACTACATTCAAATATTATTAACCATTTAATAATATTTTTAATCTCTTACTAATATTATTCACCATTTGATAATATTTTAATCTATTATTAATATTATTAACCATTTAATAATATTTTAATCACTCATTAATATTATTAACCATTTAATAATATTTTAATCCCTTATTAATATTATTAACCATTTAATAATATTTTAATCACTTATTAATATTATTAACCATTTAATAATATTTTAATCCCTTATTAATATTATTACCCATTTAATAATATTTTAATCACTTATTAATATTATTAACCATTTAATAATATTTTAATCACTTATTAATATTATTAACCATTTAATAATATTTTAATCCATTATTAATATTATTAACCATTTAATAATATTTTAATCACTTATTAATATTATTAATCATTTAATAATTTTTTAATCACTTATTAATATAATTAACCATTTAATAATATTTTAATCGCTTAGTAATGTCATTAATTATTTAATAACATTTTCATCATATACTAATGTTAGTACTCATTTCATAACATTTTAGTTACTTACATATTTAATCCTTTAACAATATGTTAACAATCCTCAAATCCTTTAATGATTTTTTAAATAATAATCTCTTAATTAATTAACCTCATTTATTATTTAATATTCATTAAATAACAAATGATCATTTTATTCACTTCATCTCTGTGACGACCCCAAATCCAGGTTCTTTAACCTCAGGTTTGGTTCTCACTGTACAATACTAAACAATAATGAAATACATAAATTGTATTCAAACTTCGCGGAATAATACAAAAGGTTCCTTAATCAAAAGGCTACACTTCCTAAGGTCTATTACCTTAATCTTAAACATTACATATCTTAAGGGAAATTCAAAAGATTTACAACAGTAATTACATAACAGTAAACTAAACTAGCATGCAACTACTAAAATTAAACATTCGCTTTCTCCTTGCCTTTATCCGATTTAGAGCTTTCGGGATTGGCTGAAATAAAGTCATGATATAGCAAGAATGAGCAACTAAATGGCTCAGCAAGTTTATAAACAACAATCATACGATATATCATGATGGAGGGAAATAACTTCAAGGTTTCAACAATAACAATTGTGAAAGATAACAAGAATCAATGTTCAATAAAAGAAGGAATTGACTCTTTACTGCTGAGTGGTCCTTAATGACCATGAACTGCTACTAAGGTAAAACAGACATACAATGTCTGACTCCTTGTTAAAAATAACGGGACACTTGAGGGGATCAGTCCTCTCATGTCCTATGTATATGCATCACATTTAGTTTTCTTGCGCGCTGTCGGTTCTCCGACAAATAAAAATCCTCTTTAACCAGGGTTGTTCTTTCTCAGTCTTACTGTAAGAATCCGCACCAGCCAATGGTTTGGATAAGCTCTTATAATATTTAATTAAATGAATTTAACATGCATTTGTCTAGCCGAAACGATTAGCTTAGACATTCTTAAACAGTTGCAAAAGCACTATGTGCGAATACAATAATCAATAACGATGTGAAGTAATTTTTGATAATTAATTCACTCAAAGGTCTGTCAAGTAACTACGAGTGTAGAATACTTGCTCAACAATAATTGAAATGTAAATATGGTTGAATAATAATTGCAACAATAAGTACAAGTTAAGGGTAGAAAACTTGTAGTAGAAATTACAAGCTAAAGTTAGAACACTTGCCTCGTGCGTCGTTTACTGCTAACCAAATTAATCTAACAATCCTTGAACGGACCTAACAATTAAATCAATTTGATTTTAAATTAGTATCATATACTTGTAAGTATAATGATCTTTATAAACCTTACGAACCACATAATTGATTAATTATGGGAAATTAAACACTTAGGAAATACTATCACTACTTGGTAATAATTCAAACACAAAGAACTTATATTAATTATTTAATATAGTTCAAAATAAATATATAATATTATTAATCATTTAATAATATTTTATTGAGTATCTAATATTATTAATCATTTAATAATATTTTATTAAGTTTCTAATATTATTAATCATTTAATAATATTTTATTAAGTAGCTAATATTATTAATCATTTAATAATATTTTATTAATTATCTAATATTATTAATCATTTAATAATATTTTATTAAGTAGCTAATATTATTAATCATTTAATAATATTTTATTAAGTAGCTAATATTATTAATTATTTAATAATATTTTATTAAGTAGCTAATATTATTAATCATTTAATAATATTTTATTAAGTAGCTAATATTATTAATCATTTAATAATATTTTATTAAGTAGCTAATATTATTAATCATTTAATAATATTTTATTAAGTAGCTAATATTATTAATCATTTAATAATATTTTATTAATTATCTAATATTATTAATCATTTAATAATATTCTAGTATATACTTAATATTATTATTCATTTAATAATATTTTATTGATTATCTAATATTATTAATTATTTAATAATATTTTATTGACCTTATAATATTATTATACACTTAATAATATTTTAGTAATTTTCTAATATTATTATTTATTTAATAATATTTTATTACCTTTATTATATTATTATTTCAATAATATAATTTATACACTTTTAAATCATTAATTCAATTATATATATTTAAAAAAATATATTTATTAAGTCCAAAAATACTAAAATAATTTTTGGAACATTTTTCATTTTCTGACCCGAACCAGACCCGACCCACCCGACCCGACCCGACCCGACCCGGTTCGGGTTTTATTATTTTTTTTCTCAAGTAACAGTACACTGCGCCGGGGCACAGTGATTAACACTGCAGACGGCGCCCCGGCGCTGTATTGCAGTAGGTGCCAATTTTGTGATTTTTCTGGACAGTTTTGATACTTTGATTCAAACCTTGATTAAATGAAATCTACACATCCAATTCACACCAAATCAGTGTTGATGTGTTCATAACTTAATGTTTTACAACATTCCATGGTTCGATCGTCTTTTTCAAAACGTTTTACACGAAATTTACGGATCGAACCATATAGGGTTGAAAAACGACATCCTTTTTGGTAAAAGCTATAACTTCTTTGTTATTCATTATTTTTGAAAAGTTCAAAAAGATTTTATCTTTAAAACTCATAGCACTAGCTTTCTAGCCATAAAAATCTAATTTTCGATTTGTACATTTCAAAATACAACATCAAACATAACATGTATGGTTAGGGTTTTACCGGTAAATCATGTTACACTTATTTCTATAACTTTTATGCATTTCTAACCTACCAAATCATGTTATAAACACATAAATCTATGAATATACATATATTACATAGATAAATACATCTAGATCATCAAAACGAGTTTTGATCGGTTAAAAATAGATTTTAACCGATCAAAAGCTTTCTAGACTACAAAAATAAAATAAGATGGAGTTTAGAGAACTTTTAAAACTTTGTGATTTGTTGGCTCTCCTTCTCCTTATACCAAAGTAGGTTGTGTAGCTATTGGACATCCACCAAGGCTTCCTCTAGCTTTTTCTCACTCAACCACAAGTGTATCTCTCTTTTAACTCACAAAAGCTCTCTCTCTTTTCTCTAGGATTGTCTAGCAAATGAACTAACAACCAATACCAAGTGTGGAGCATTCTATTTATAGCTCACCACTAATCCTCCATTAGCTTGCTAATTCACCCATGTTGGTGAAATTAAAGGCTAAACTAGTTTACTATTTGATTGAATGACTAGTTGATAGACTTTTGGAATGACTAGAGTTGTTGGCCAACTTATGACATGGATGGATTTTCAAGCAATCTAGGAAATCAAGTTATCCAAGTGGGGCCCTAAAAAAATCAGCAAATTGGCTTTTTCAAGCCATTTTTCCTTTATTTTTAATGCTAAAATGTGCATATATACATCTATATATATATATATATATATATTGACCAAAGTTTGACCTCCTATTGGGCTCCACATTGGGCTTGAGAATAACTTCCATTGGGCTCATTTAATTAAATTGTTTGGGCTCAATTTAAATAACACATTGGGCTTACATTAATTATTCTAGGTTATATTTAATTAAATCAAGCATTGGGCTTGTTTAATTACATACATGGGCTAGTAATTAAATTACATACATGGGCTACTAGGTTAATATCTTTAACCTAGTTTATCAACTCATTTGGATTAAAAAAAAAATATAATCCAATTAGATTTGCTTTAATTAATTATACACGTTGCTTTAATTCTTTAAATAAATATACAAGCACATAAGTACATTTATTTAATTATCTAATGCACAATTAATTAATACCAAAAAGTTTAATTTCATTGCTAAATATTTATTAAGTATATTTACAATGACTAATGAAATTTGTGGTAATTACATTCTCCCCCCTTATAAGAATTTCGTCCCCGGAATTACAAATTTAAACTACTCGAACAGATGCGGATAGTTAGCCCTCATCTTTTCTTCAAGCTCCCACGTAGCTTTCTCAGCGTTATGGTTCCTCCAAAGGATTTTGACAGAATGTATAACATTATTCCGTAATTTCTGCTCTTTCCTATCTAGTATTTGGACAGGAATTTCTTCGTATGATAAGTCTTTCTCGACTTGTATTGGCTCATAGGATATGACATGTTTGTAGTCTGGCTTGTATGGTCGCAACACTGATACGTGAAACACATTGTGAATATGCTCCAGTTCAGGAGGTAAGGCTACCTCGTACGCCACTTCACCCACTCTCTTTAATATCTCGAACGGTCCTATGAACCTCGGACTCAGCTTCCCCTTCTTTCCAAATCTGATCTTCCCTTTCCAGGGAGATACCTTCATGAACACAAAACTCCCAACTTCGAAGTCTCGCTTCTGACGATGTAAATCAGCGTATTTCTTCTGACGATCCTGAGCTACTACTAGCCGAGCTCTTATTACTTTAATAATTTCTACCGTCTGTTGAACCAATTCCAGACCTAACAGTCGGCGTTCTCCTACCTCATCCCAACATAGAGGTGTTCTGCACTTTCTTCCGTACAATGCTTCGTAAGGCGGCATGCCTATGCTTGCATGATAACTGTTGTTGTATGCAAACTCAACTAGTGGTAGATGGTTTTCCCAACTGCCCTTGAAATCCATCACGCAGGCCCTAAGCATATCTTCCAATGTTTGTATTGTTCTTTCACTTTGCCCATCGGTCTGCGGATGATATGCTGTACTCATTTTCAACTGTGTCCCCAATCTCTCCTGAAGACTTCTCCAAAATTTTGACGTGAAGCGCGGATCTCTGTCTGACACAATCCATACCGACACCCCATGTCTCGAAACTATCTCCTTGATGTACAGTTTGGCCAACTGATCCAAACTGAACTTAATCTTGATTGGTAAAAAGTGAGCTGACTTTGTTAGTCGATCCACAATCACCCAAATTGCGTCAAATCCCTTCTGTGTTGCTGGAAGTCCTACCACAAAATCCATTGTGATATGCTCCCATTTCCACTCAAAAATCTCTAACGGCTGTAGTAATCCACTTGGTCTCTGATGTTCAGCCTTTACCCTTTGACAAGTTAGGCATCGGCTGACACATTCAGCGACCTCCCTTTTTAAATTCGGCCAACAAAAATGCTGACGCAGATCTTGATACATCTTTGTACTTCCCGGATGTATCGAGTATCTCGTACTGTGGGCCTCTTGCAAAATTTCTTCTCGTAGTTCGGGCACTAGCGGCACCCAAACCCTATTTTCAAACCTTAGCAATCCCATGCTATCCTCCTTGAATTTGACCTCTTCCCCTTCGGTTATTCTCATCCTTATTCTGACACACTCTTCATCTTTGTCTTGAGCCTCTTTCACCCTATCTAGTAAGGTTGGGCTGTCTTCTACTTCCATTGACTCATTTGGATTTCTTACCTCCAACTTCATTCGAGCCATTTCTTGAACCAATTGTTCCTGATCTGTCAAGATGAACAATTTCTCCCTGCTCTTTCTACTTAGAGCATCTGCTACTACGTTGGCCTTGCCGGGATGATATAAAATTTCACAATCATAGTCTTTGATCAATTCTAACCATCTCCGTTGCCTCATATTTAACTCCTTCTGTGTGAAGATATACTTCAGACTCTTATGGTCTGTGAATATCTCACATTTCTCTCCATACAAATAATGTCTCCAGACCTTAAGGGCAAACACTACTGCTGACAGCTCCAAGTCGTGGGTAGGGTATTCCTTCTCATAATCCTTCAACTGTCTGGACGCATACGCAACGACCTTGCCGTTTTGCATAAGCACACAGCCAAGTCCCATGTGCGATGCATCACTGTAGACCGTAAAACCTCCCGTATCGTCCGGTAAAGTCAATACAGGTGCTTCACTAAGTCTTTTCTTTAGTTCCTGAAAACTCTCCTCACACTTCTCCGTCCATACGTATTTCACTGTCTTCCTCGTTAAATTTGTCAGCGGTGTTACTATCTTTGAAAAATCTTGAATGAATCTCCGATAGTAACCCGCTAACCCCAAGAAACTTCTTATCTCCGTCGGCGTCCTTGGTTGTTCCCAATTCATCACCGCTTCAACCTTCGCTGGATCTACTGAAACTTCTTCCTTGTCAATAACATGACCTAAAAATTGAACTCTCTCCAACCAGAATTCACACTTCAAAAATTTTGCATACAACTGCTCCTTCCGTAATATCTCCAACACCAATCTTAGGTGTTCAGCATGTTCCTCCTCCATTTTGAAATAAACCAAAATGTCGTCGATGAACACGACAACAAATTTATCCAAGTACTGCTTGAATATTCTGTTCATCATGTTCATAAATGCGGCTAGCGCATTCGTCAGTCCAAACGACATCACCAGAAACTCATAATGCCCATATCGAGTTCTGAATGCCGTCTTGGGTACATCCTCCTTCCTGACTTTCAACTGATGATAACCAGTCCTCAAGTCAATCTTTGAAAAGTACTTCGCCCCTTTCAATTGATCAAAAATATCGTCAATTCGTGGCAACGGATACTTGTTCTTAATTGTCACCTTATTCAGCTCTCTATAATCCATACATAGTCTCATCGATCCATCCTTCTTTTTTACAAACAACATAGGTGCTCCCCATGGAGAAACACTTGGTTGAATGTACTTATTATCCAACAACTCCTGTAGTTAGATCATTAACTCCTTCATTTCTACCGGAGCCATCCTATATGGTGCCTTTGATATTGGTGCTGTCCCCGGTACCAAATCAATTACAAACTCTATCTCCCTATCTGGCGGTAAACCTGGTAGTTCGTTTGGAAACACGTCCATGAATTCCCTCACTACTGGTATTTGCTCCATCTCGGGATTCACCATCTGTGTGTCCACTATGTGAGCTAAATACCCTACACAACCCTTCTTCAATAGTTTCTTGGCCTGCATTGTGACGCCCCCAAATCACTATACTTACTATAGATGACTTGGTGCTCACTACAAATGCTAAATCAATAGGTTTATAGATGATTTCCTTTATTCTCAAAGAAAGTTCTCATCCTAATTCCCAAAGATCTTTCATTATTTTATATCAAGTCCTTATAATTGATACAAGAGACTTAATACTCAAACATAACCTTTTTATCCTTAATATTTAGATATTCTATAACTTTACATGTTTCAACATCCACGGTATTAAATCATTAGGATGGCTCTTGGGAACAGAGAATCTCGCGGTGAATGTTTGCATCTTCACCCGTGATAAATGTTTGCATCTTTATCCGTGACAAATGGTTGTATCTTTGTCCGGTGCAAAATTCTCTTTCCGTACAGAACATTACCCAAATAGTTAAAACCCTCATTCGAAACATATTTGTTTATAGTGATATCTCTTCATATTAATAATCCTACTTATCCGACATTCAGAATAGTAATAATGAGTTATACCTGGGTCCGAGGAACCTTAACGATGGATTTGACTAGTCAACATCGCTTAGTTCTGTCTCGGATGTACAGCACTCACAAGTTATTTACCGATCCTCATCCAGATAAATAGATCATTATTAATACTATGTTAAGTTTTAACAATTCTAAGTTTAATCAAAGTAAAGACGTAACAAGAGAATGTGATAAAACTTGATAATATTTATATAATATTCGGTTACATGTGTTGAACTTGTTCTTATTACAAAATGTCATTATGACTACAGTTAAGAACAGTTAAGAAAAGCAGTAAACTAGTCTACGCATTTCTTCTTTCCTTTCTTCTTCGAGCCGGAGCTCTCGGGTTTGTCTGCACATTAGGTTTATATGCAAGGGTGAGCTAAAATGCTCAGCAAGTCTTAAACACATAACATATAAGTGAACTCACACTGATAAGGATTGTAAGGACTCATGGAATAACAATTGATATTTACAAATGTTTTAACATAGCAAGACTGAGTGGTGGTTAGACCTTGAACTGTTCTTTGTCTTTCGACTTAGAACCTTTTACAGTGGATATAGAAAGGGGATCAACCTAACGACATCCTATGTTATGCATAACATACAATACACTGGACAGATCAAGAACAGTAATACATATTTGTTCATCTCAGTTTACTTCACATGTTAGGATCGCCCCAAGACGACTTGGTTTGATATAATAAAGCATGATTCGAATTTATCACGAATAATCATTTCATTTTGCAAGTTATGCCGAAACAAGAAGCAATAACTCTCGTATCAAAGATTTATAACACGTTGCATACACAAAATGTATAAATCACATAGAAAGCAAGTAAACAAAGTTTAAGGATAGAAAACTTGCCTTTAGCACAATTTAGGGTTTCCCAGTAATCGTTTAAAGCGCCTATACAAAGGGTTTCGCGTACCGAATGTTAGTTTATCGAATTTTTTCGTTCTATACGTGTTTTTATCACTAAACTATACTATTTGCATTGGTAGAATTTTTAGAAAACTTGGCTAACTCAAAAACTCAAAATTTAGGGCTTCCACCCGCAAGCCCCTTAAAATTTTCAGCTTTGACATCCTTTCCGGTAACTGCCATAACTTTGTCATCCGGAAACATTTTAAAGTGATTTTTGAGTCTAAATTGCTTATAATTTCATGATCTACAACTTTCATTTAGGTTACTAAGGCAGATTCTGACTTTAAAATTTCGTAATTTTAGCAAAAAGGTTAGTATGCTTACATTGAACAATATTTTTAGGGTTAACCATGTGAAACATGGTACCGCTTGCTTTAACTCTTTATGAAATCATGTTGTAAGACTCAATATCACTTTATAACATAAAAATAACAAATCACAAACCTTCTCATAGAAAGATTCATGACTTTTGCTCAAGAACATACGAAGAACACGAAGAACGGTTAAACCGTACATGGTAACGACTATGTTCTTGAGCTTTTGGTTTTCGTACATGAAATAATTTGAGCATTATAACTGCTTACATAAGTGATTATAACACTTTATAGTTGACAAAAATTGGTCATTATAACGGCTTACATAATTGATTAAAACAATTTATAAAAATGCTCAAGAACATACGCAAACGCGGAGAACGGATGAACCGTACATGACCACTACGTATGTTCATTAAGCTTTAAACTATGAATTGAATTTCGACATTATAACTACTACAAAATGTAGAAAGGCTCAAGAACACGTGAAGAACACGGAGAAAGACAATCGTACATGGCTACGACTCGCGTTCTTGAGCTTTTGAAAATTTAAGACGAAAGAAAAAACGAACATAAAAACTATAAGAGATTGTACCTTTGGTGTTTGCAAGCTTTAACTATTTCTTTGCAATATCCAAGATAGTAACTCACTAGAACTCTCTCTCAATATATGTATAGCTTTGATACTTGATTTTTGAGCTTTGAAAATGAATGGTGAATCAAGTGAACTAAGCTTGCTATTTATAGGAAAAGTCAAGTTTATTTAATTACACTTTTAGTCCTTGAAGTTATTATTAGTTTACATAGGGACTTGGACACATATTTAAGAACTTAGGACACCTCATTAAAAGCACAAAATGGCTGGACATTTTGATCCAATGGCCTAGATTCCATCTTGCTTTACTTTGTGCTCATTGGTCAAAAACTAATCACATGGATAGCTAGCTTGGATTTTGATTGGTTAACTTAATTTTACATGGATTTAGTTGATAATTAGTTAGTGTAACTAGTGTTTCTTTATCTAGTTTAGTTAATCTAACTTGTTTTTCTTTGCTTAACCATGATTGGTCAAGGTTAGTTTAGTCCTTAATTAAGCTAACATGTGATTGGTTGATTAGTGAATCATTTTAACTAATCAAACTTACTTAGTTTAGCCTTAATCTTGATTAGTATACTAATTAGTATAGTTGACTTTTACTATTCACATTTGACTTTTTCGTATTTATACCGTATAATTTTCGTATTATTATCGTATTATTTTCGTATTATTTTCGTATTATTTTCGTATTTATGAATAGTGCTCTCTAGGGTTTCTAACCCTTAGGGTTCAACCCTTAGGGTTAGGTTTTCTCAAACCCTAAAATTAGGTTTTCTTTACAAAAACTTTTATTGCATATTAAGCATCGGTGGTCTAATACAAACACAATATTCTTCAACGGAACGTTCAAAAATAGAAAGCGTTTTCGTTTGAAGAGCGTTTTACGTTTTATTTTGGGAAAAATATCAGTGGCTCCCTGGTATCTATTCCCCGTATAAATGCTATATCGTGAAATGGAAAAAGTCCAAACGTTGAAAAGAACGTTCAAAAAGACGACAAACGTTTTCTCGTAAATCGTGTCTTTTTCGTCTTTTTCCCAAGAAAATTTTATTGATTCCCTGACATCTAAACCTCATATTATCACTATGTTGTGAAATGTAAGAAGTCCTACAGATGAAAGAAACAGTTAAACGAATGAAAAACGTCACCTCGTGAATAGTGCTTTTACACGTTTTTCGAGAAAAACTATTATTGACTGTTACGTGTTTTCAAATTGTGGGAAGGTTGAATCTTGAAACAGAATGTCATTCTGACGTACACGTTTCGCTCGGGAGCTTAGGTTAGAATTCCTAGGGTTTAGACCCTAGGGTTTAGGGTTTAGGTTTTATCTTCTTTTCAGATTTTTGAAGAAAAAACTTTTATGTTCCTTTTTCGTGCTAAGGCTGTATACTTGAATCGAAACACATAAATAAGCAATAACGAAGATTCCATAACACATATAAGATGTAATTCAAGCTTTATTTATTCACATAAAGTCGGATTACAACTCTCTCGGAAGTTCGGAATATTACATTCACCCCTCCTTAAAAGAATTTCGTCCCCGAAATTAACTTAAACAATTAAAAAAATAAATGTGGATATTCTATCTTCATTTTATCTTCTAATTCCCACGTTGCTTCTTCGATGGATTGATTTCTCCATATGACCTTGACTGAAGGTATGACGTTGTTTCGCAAGACTTGTTCCTTCCTATCAACAATTTTAACAAGAATCTCTTCATAGCTTAGATCCTTCTCGATTTGAATGGGTTCATAGCTGATGACGTGTTTGTAATCGGGTTTATAGGGACGTAATACTGAAACATGAAATACATTATGTATATGTTCCAGCTCTGGAGGTAAGGCTACTTCATAAGCTACTTCACCTATTCTTCGTAATATTTCGAATGGTCCTATAAACCTTGGACTCAGTTTCCCTTTCTTTCCAAAACGAATCTTTCCTTTCTAGGGAGATACTTTTAGGAAAACATGACTACCAACTTCAAAGTCTCTCTTTTGTCGATGTAGATCGGCATATCTCTTCTGTCTTTCTTGAGCAGCTCGTAACCTCAGTTGAATTGTTCGAACTACCTCCGCTGTTTGTTGAACCAATTGTGGCCCAAGCATCTTCCGTTCACCAACTTCGTCCTAACACATCGGTGTTCTACACTTCCTTCCATATAGGGCTTCATATGGTGGCATTCCTATACTAGCGTGATAACTATTGTTGTAAGAGAATTCTACCAGAGGTAAGTGATCTTCCCAACTTCCCTCAAAATCCATCATACAAGCTCTCAGCATATCCTCCAAGGTTTGGATAGTCCTTTCACTTTGACCATCTGTTTGCGGGTGATAAGCAGTACTCATTCTCAATTGTGTGCCTAGATGTTCTTGAAGACTTTTCCAAAAGTTCGATGTGAACCTTGGGTCTCGATCTGACACAATTGAAACTGGCACGCCATGTCTAGAGATAACTTCCTTAATGTATAGCTTTGCTAATCGGTCCAAAGTGAACTTAACCTTAATTGGTAAAAAGTGAGCTGACTTGGTTAGTCTATCCACTATTACCCAAATGGCATCATGACCCTTCTGTGTGGTTGGTAGGCCTACTACAAAATCCATTGTAATATGCTCCCATTTCCACTCTGGAATCTCTAACGGTTGTAACAATCCGCTTGGTCTTTGATGCTCAGCTTTAACTTGCTGACATGTCAAACACCTACTAACGAATTCAGCCACCTCTCTTTTCATGTTTGGCCACCAGAAATGTTGACTTATGTCTTTGTACATTTTGGTACTGCTTGGGTGTACTGAAAACTTAGTACTATGTGCTCCTGACATGATTTCTTCCTTGAGTTCTTGAACTGCAGGAATCCAAATTCTAGATTCAAATCTTATGATTCCCTCCTTGTCCATCTTGTATTTGTCGTTTATAACCTCTGTTGACTTTTTCAACTTCCTATAATTTCCATCCTCCTCTTGGATTTTCTTAATGTTACCCAACAAGGTTGAGTGATCTTCCATTATGAACAATTTCCTTGTCGAGACTGAAGGAACTCTCACTTCTATGTCGAGTCTAGCGAACTCTTTAATCAATTCCTCCTGAGTTGTTAATACATTTAACTTCTCTTGATTCTTCCTACTCAAAGCATCTGCAACTACGTTGGCTTTTCCTGGATGATATAGGATTTCACAATCATAATCCTTAATCAATTCCAACCATCGTCTTTGCCTCATATTCAACTCTCGTTGTGTAAAAATATACTTTAAACTCTTGTGATCTGTATAAATTTCACACTTCTCCCCGTACAAGTAATGCCTCCAAATCTTCAAAGCAAATACTACCGCCGCTAATTCTAGATCGTGAGTAGGATACCTTAACTCATAATCCTTTAGCTGTCGCGAAGCATAAGCTATTACTTTGCCATGTTGCATTAAAACACAACCTAATCCTTTATGTGAGGCATCACTGTAGACTACAAGACCTCCACTATTATCAGGTAGTGATAATACTGGTGCCTCACTTAGCCTCTTCTTTAGCTCTTGAAAGCTCTTTTCACATTTATCTGTCCAAGCATACTTCACGGTCTTCCTGGTTAAGGTAGTTAACGGGGTTGCTATCTTTGAAAAATCTTGAATGAAACGTCTATAGTACCCCGCTAAACCTAAGAAACTTCTCACTTCAGTTGGGGTCTTTGGTTGTTCCCAGTTTATTACTGCTTCTATCTTTGATGGATCCACTGAAACTCCACTCTTGTCAATCACATGACCTAAGAACTGAACTTTCTCTAGCCAGAACTCACATTTTGAAAATTTGGCATAGAGTTGTTCCTTTCGTAAGGTTTTTAGTACACTTCTTAAGTGTATAGCATGTTCTTCCAGTGTTTTCGAGTATATAAGAATATCGTCGATGAACACCACAACATACTTGTCTAAGCAAGACCTAAAAACCCTATTCATCAAGTCCATGAATGCTGCCGGTGCATTTGTTAATCCAAAGGACATTACTAGAAATTCGTAATGTCCATAACGTGTTCTAAATGCTGTCTTCGGCACATCTTCCTTTCTCACTTTTAGTTGATGGTAACCTGACCGTAGATCAATCTTAGAGAAATACTCTGCTCCCTTGAGTTGATCAAACAAGTCATCGATCCTAGGTAATGGATACTTATTCTTTATGGTCAATTTATTAAGTTCACGATAATCAACACATAATCTTAAAGTTCCATCCCCTTTTTCTTGACAAACAACACTGGTGCTCCCCATGGAGAAACACTTGGTTGAATGTATTTCTTATCCAACAATTCTTGTAATTGTACCATCAACTCCTTCAATTCCACAGGCGCCATTCTGTATGGGGCCTTCGAAACCGGTGCAGTTCCAGGAGCTAAATCAATAACGAACTCAATCTCCCTATCAGGTGGAAGACCGGGTAGATCATTGGGAAAGACATCCTGAAACTCTCTAACCACTGGTATTTGGTCTATATCTAACCCTTTCTGTTGGGTGTCTACGATATATGCCAAATAGCCCTGACAACCCTTCTGAAGTAATCCCTTTGCTTGATTTGCAGTTAGACATCGGGATTTTCTTGGTGACTGACTTCCGTTGAAGACTACCGTAGACTTGGACGTTGTAAGAAGTTTAACGGACTTTTGTTGACAATCGATCATCGCTTGGTGATTGGTCAACCAATCCATGCCTAGAATTACATCAAATTCCCCTAATTGGATTGGAATAAGATCGACTCTCAGCTCATGACCCTTGATCACTATGCAACAACCTTTTATGATCTTATTAACAGGAATTTGTTCTTTATTAGCAATCTCTATCATTAAAGGACTTTCTAACAATTCACAAGGCACGTTTAGTTTTCTAGCAAATTCATGGGAAATAAAAGAGCAAGTAGCACCCGAATCAAATAGCACGTAAGCACTTATGGTGTTGATCGGAATGATACCTGACACTACATCCTGTGATGCCACAGCATCTCCCACGGTCATGTTGAATGTCCTTGCCGTTGGACGACCTGGATTAGTTGTTGGGGTAGATTTGTTGCTATTGTCCCCTCCGGCATTTCCTCCCTTTTTGGGGCACAACTTAGCTGGATGCCCCGTGGCTCCACAGTGAAAACATGTGTCTTTCCTTGGGCTAGGACATGCGGTTGCTATGTGTCCCTCTTGTTTACAATTGTAGCAAACATTTTTCCCTTTTAGACACTCTCCTGCGTGTTGTTTACCGCAGTTTTTACATGGCTCGAATGTTTTCTTTTTATTTTCCCCTCCTTGTTGGGAGTTTCCGCCATTAAACCTTCTTTTATTATTATTATTATTTCCTCCCCCATTTCCTCCCTTATTATTTTTCCCCCCTTCATTCGCTCATTTATTATTATTCCTTTCCTTATTAAATTTTGTGATGGCGTCACTACTGCCTTCAGCAATGATAGCCTTTTCTAGAAGATGGGCATAACTATCTATTTGTAAGACAGCTACTTTACCATGAATCCAGGGTTTTAAACCCTCCTCAAACCTTCTTGCCTTTCGTTCCTCCGTACCTACTTGATTTGGAGCGAAACGAGCAAGTTCATTAAACTTGGAGGCATACTGGGGAACAGTCATGTCCCCTTGTTTTAAATTCAGAAATTGTACCTCCATTCTATTTTTCAATCTTCGAGGGAAGTAATTCTCAAAGAATATTTCCTTGAATGCTTCCTACGTAACCACACCTTCCCCAGCACGGGTTCGGGTGGCCTCCCACCAGAAGTTTGACTCCCCCTTCATAAGGTAAGTGGCAAACTTAGTCTTTTTATCCTCAGCAACCTCTGCTAAGTCAAAGGCTTTTTCTATTTCATTTATCCAGCACTGAGCCTCTATAGGCTCAGCGGTTCCTTTGAATTCGGGAGGACCTACATTTTTAAAGTCTTTAAATAAGACTTTCTGTGGTTGGGGTTGTGGTTGTGGTATTTGTGGTTGTGGTTGCGGGGGTGGTGGTGGGGCATTATTTTCAGTTCTATTATCTAAGACTCCTATTAGCCTATTAAGGAATTGTTGCATAGGATCGGGAGTCTGAACATTCCTTTCGTTACTAACACTTGCTGTTGCTGTTGCCCTTGTTCTTGGTCTTGGTGGTGCCATTTTCTAAATAAAATGAAACATACGTGTAAATATGAAAGCATTAAAAAGTGTAAGACATATTTCTTAAACAAACTTCTTATATAACTAAAATTTGTACAGTACATTATCCGAATGAGCTGAATTACTTAACGACTATTAGCATCCCTTATAAAAATGGGAAATGCTAAACAAAACATTTACAACATACTAATTATTACACGTTACTTGACTAGATCTTTCTAGCCTTCTTTTTGATCTTGTGGATCATACTAAGTACCATAGACCTATTAATTTCGAACCCCAAATCTTTGGCTGGTGAGGGGAATTTAATTACTTTTTTCTCGAGCTTGGCATAAGAAGCACAATAAGCTCGTTTAATACGAGCACGATTTGCTCGCAGGAGGTATACTTCCTCTTGGGAAGCTTCTAGCTGCATCTGTAGTTGGTAGCTTCTTTCAGCTTCATCCAACCACCTCCTTTCTAGTACCTCCATAATACCATTGGCCTTGTTCATGTTGGCCTGGTTTTCATTTTGGAGTTGTTCCACCCGCTCTTCTTGAGCTACTCCATAGGCCATCATTTCAGCAGCATCCTCTTCCAACTCGGCGATGATCTCATCGTAAGTTGGTAAGTCTATTACATCTGCATCTTCTATTAGGTTTGCCTCTCCGGCATCATGTAGTTCCAAGTTCTGATTTGGCTCCTCTGCTTCAGATTCACTACTAGAATACTCACTCGGATCACTTTCGTAGTCCAAGGCTTGAGCATTGTCTTTGTGTATGTCAGCCATTTCTATAAAACAAGATTGACTTTAACTAGTATAGTTCTTTCACATAATGTCTTTTAATTAATTAAGATTTAAAGTTTATTATCATTTTTTAATTATCTATTAGACTCTTCACAAGTCTATTTAACTTAAACGATCAGATTATATCCTAAAGTACTTGCTACTTTAGAGCTATAATCTACAGCTCTGATACCAACCTGTGATGCCCCCAAATCACTATACTTACTATAGATGACTTGGTGCTCACTACAAATGCTAAATCAATAGGTTTATAGATGATTTCCTTTATTCTCAAACAAAGTTCTCATCCTAATTCCCAAAGATCTTTCATTATTTTATATCAAGTCCTTATAATTGATACAAGAGACTTAATACTCAAACATAACCTTTTTATCCTTAATATTTAGATATTCTATAACTTTACATGTTTCAACATCCACGGTATTAAATCATTAGGATGGCTCTTGGGAACAGAGAATCTCGCGGTGAATGTTTGCATCTTCACCCGTGATAAATGTTTGCATCTTTATCCGTGACAAATGGTTGTATCTTTGTCCGGTGCAAAATTCTCTTTCCGTACAGAACATTACCCAAATAGTTAAAACCCTCATTCGAAACATATTTGTTTATAGTGATATCTCTTCATATTAATAATCCTACTTATCCGACATTCAGAATAGTAATAACGAGTTATACCTGGGTCCGAGGAACCTTAACGATGGATTTGACTAGTCAACATCGCTTAGTTCTGTCTCGGATGTACAGCACTCACAAGTTATTTACCGATCCTCATCCAGATAAATAGATCATTATTAATACTATGTTAAGTTTTAACAATTCTAAGTTTAATCAAAGTAAAGACGTAACAAGAGAATGTGATAAAACTTGATAATATTTATATAATATTCGGTTACATGTGTTGAACTTGTTCTTATTACAAAATGTCATTATGACTACAGTTAAGAACAGTTAAGGAAAGCAGTAAACTAGTCTACGCATTTCTTCTTTCCTTTCTTCTTCGAGCCGGAGCTCTCGGGTTTGTCTGCACATTAGGTTTATATGCAAGGGTGAGCTAAAATGCTCAGCAAGTCTTAAACACATAACATATAAGTGAACTCACACTGATAAGGATTGTAAGGACTCATGGAATAACAATTGATATTTACAAATGTTTTAACATAGCAAGACTGAGTGGTGGTTAGACCTTGAACTGTTCTTTGTCTTTCGACTTAGAACCTTTTACAGTGGATATAGAAAGGGGATCAACCTAACGACATCCTATGTTATGCATAACATACAATACACTGGACAGATCAAGAACAGTAATACATATTTGTTCATCTCAGTTTACTTCACATGTTAGGATCGCCCCAAGACGACTTGGTTTGATATAATAAAGCATGATTCGAATTTATCACGAATAATCATTTCATTTTGCAAGTTATGCCGAAACAAGAAGCAATAACTCTCGTATCAAAGATTTATAACACGTTGCATACACAAAATGTATAAATCACATAGAAAGCAAGTAAACAAAGTTTAAGGATAGAAAACTTGCCTTTAGCACAATTTAGGGTTTCCCGGTAATCGTTTAAAGCGCCTATACAAAGGGTTTCGCGTACCGAATGTTAGTTTATCGAATTTTTTCGTTCTATACGTGTTTTTATCACTAAACTATACTATTTGCATTGGTAGAATTTTTAGAAAACTTGGCTAACTCAAAAACTCAAAATTTAGGGCTTCCACCCGCAAGCCCCTTAAAATTTTCAGCTTTGACATCCTTTCCGGTAACTGCCATAACTTTGTCATCCGGAAACATTTTAAAGTGATTTTTGAGTCTAAATTGCTTATAATTTCATGATCTACAACTTTCATTTAGGTTACTAAGGCAGATTCTGACTTTAAAATTTCGTAATTTTAGCAAAAAGGTTAGTATGCTTACATTGAACAATATTTTTAGGGTTAACCATGTGAAACATGGTACCGCTTGCTTTAACTCTTTATGAAATCATGTTGTAAGACTCAATATCACTTTATAACATAAAAATAACAAATCACAAACCTTCTCATAGAAAGATTCATGACTTTTGCTCAAGAACATACGAAGAACACGAAGAACGGTTAAACCGTACATGGTAACGACTATGTTCTTGAGCTTTTGGTTTTCGTACATGAAATAATTTGAGCATTATAACTGCTTACATAAGTGATTATAACACTTTATAGTTGACAAAAATTGGTCATTATAACGGCTTACATAATTGATTAAAACAATTTATAAAAATGCTCAAGAACATACGCAAACGCGGAGAACGGATGAACCGTACATGACCACTACGTATGTTCATTAAGCTTTAAACTATGAATTGAATTTCGACATTATAACTACTACAAAATGTAGAAAGGCTCAAGAACACGTGAAGAACACGGAGAACGACAATCGTACATGGCTACGACTCGCGTTCTTGAGCTTTTGAAAATTTAAGACGAAAGAAAAAACGAACATAAAAACTATAAGAGATTGTACCTTTGGTGTTTGCAAGCTTTAACTATTTCTTTGCAATATCCAAGATAGTAACTCACTAGAACTCTCTCTCAATATATGTATAGCTTTGATACTTGATTTTTGAGCTTTGAAAATGAATGGTGAATCAAGTGAACTAAGCTTGCTATTTATAGGAAAAGTCAAGTTTATTTAATTACACTTTTAGTCCTTGAAGTTATTATTAGTTTACATAGGGACTTGGACACATATTTAAGAACTTAGGACACCTCATTAAAAGCACAAAATGGCTGGACATTTTGATCCAATGGCCTAGATTCCATCTTGCTTTACTTTGTGCTCATTGGTCAAAAACTAATCACATGGATAGCTAGCTTGGATTTTGATTGGTTAACTTAATTTTACATGGATTTAGTTGATAATTAGTTAGTGTAACTAGTGTTTCTTTATCTAGTTTAGTTAATCTAACTTGTTTTTCTTTGCTTAACCATGATTGGTCAAGGTTAGTTTAGTCCTTAATTAAGCTAACATGTGATTGGTTGATTAGTGAATCATTTTAACTAATCAAACTTACTTAGTTTAGCCTTAATCTTGATTAGTATACTAATTAGTATAGTTGACTTTTACTATTCACATTTGACTTTTTCGTATTTATACCGTATAATTTTCGTATTATTATCGTATTATTTTCGTATTATTTTCGTATAATTTTCGTATTCTTTTCGTATTTATGAATAGTGCTCTCTAGGGTTTCTAACCCTTAGGGTTCAACCCTTAGGGTTAGGTTTTCTCAAACCCTAAAATTAGGTTTTCTTTACAAAAACTTTTATTGCATATTAAGCATCGGTGGTCTAATACAAACACAATATTCTTCAACGGAACGTTCAAAAATAGAAAGCGTTTTCGTTTGAAGAGCGTTTTACGTTTTATTTTGGGAAAAATATCAGTGGCTCCCTGGTATCTATTCCCCGTATAAATGCTATATCGTGAAATGGAAAAAGTCCAAACGTTGAAAAGAACGTTCAAAAAGACGACAAACGTTTTCTCGTAAATCGTGTCTTTTTCGTCTTTTTCCCAAGAAAATTTTATTGATTCCCTGACATCTAAACCTCATATTGTCACTATGTTGTGAAATGTAAGAAGTCCTACAGATGAAAGAAACAGTCAAACGAATGAAAAACGTCACCTCGTGAATAGTGCTTTTCCACGTTTTTCGAGAAAAACTATTATTGACTGTTACGTGTTTTCAAATTGTGGGAAGGTTAAATCTTGAAACAGAATGTCATTCTGACGTACACGTTTCGCTCGGGAGCTTAGGTTAGAATTCCTAGGGTTTAGACCCTAGGGTTTAGGGTTTAGGTTTTATCTTCTTTTCAGATTTTTGAAGAAAAAACTTTTATGTTCCTTTTTCGTGCTAAGGCTGTATACTTGAATCGAAACACATAAATAAGCAATAACGAAGATTCCATAACACATATAAGATGTAATTCAAGCTTTATTTATTCACATAAAGTCGGATTACAACTCTCTCGGAAGTTCAGAATATTACATGCATCATCGTCAGACATGTAGATTGTGTAGACGACTTGCTTCCATAAAATACGACCTTAGACCTGTTCGGTGTCTTAAGGTGTATACACTTATTCTGACAATCAATTATAGCTCCGTGGTTAAACAACCAATCCATTCCAAGTATAACGTTAACTCCCCCAAACGTATCGGAATTAAATTTACACTCAACTTCTGACCCCTGATTTCAGCACAACAGTTCCTATGTACATACTCTACAGGAATCACTTATTTATTAGCAACTTCTATGTTCATTGGGTTCTCTAGTTTTTCTCTAGGCAATTCTAACCGTCTAGCGAATTTCTCAGACACAAATGAACAGGTAGCACCCGAATCAAATAATACGTAAGCATTTATATCATTGATCGGAATAATACCTGACACCACGTCTTTTGATTCAACGGCATCCTGCACCGTCATGTTGAAAGTCCGTGCCGTGAGTTTGTTCTGTGGCACTGGGCCTCCAATGGTCAGTTTGTTGTTGTTGTTGTTGTTGTTGTTGTTGTTGTTGTTGTTGCTTCCCCTAAAGCCCGAACTCCCTCCGGTGTTCTTCTTCTTTGGACAATCCTTAAACTGATGGTCCATGGCCCCGCAGGCAAAACAACCCTTCCTCTTCGGTGTGGGACAATTGGGAGTGATGTGCCCCTCTTGCCCACAGTTATAGCAGACATTCCTTCCTTTCATGCACTCCCCAGTGTGGTTATTTCCGCACTGACTGCATTTACTGGCTTTCTTGGATTCACTTCCCTGGGGTGTCCCCGAACTGTTGTTGTTATTCCACTTGCGTTTGTTCGAGTTGCTGCCCCCGCTGCTACCCTCTCGGTTCCCCCCATTGTTTCTCTTCTTGTTCCGTTCTTGGTTGTGCTTATTTAAAGCTTCATTCCCACCTTCAGCTATGATAGCTTTCTCCAGTAATGTTGCAAAGTTTGTGATCTGGAGAACAGCTACTCGACTGTAAACCCACGATTTCAGCCCCTGTTCAAATCTTCTGGCGTGTCTCGCCTCAGTGTCCACCTGGTGTGAAGCAAATCTTGCCTATTCATTGAACTTGGCGGCGTATTCTGATACGGACAAGTTCCCCTGCTTAAGCTCTAGGAATTTAATTTTCATCCTAGCCTTTGTACTCTCTGAAAAGTAGTTTTCCAAGAATACCTCTTTGAATCGCGCCCACACGATCGTTCCCTCCCCTGCTATACTCTTATTGGCCTTCCACCAGTGGCTGGCCTCTCCTTTCATCATGAAGGTAGCAAATGAGGTCATTTGCTCCTCCCTAACTCGTGCAACCTCGAAGACTTTTTCCATCTCCTCTATCCAGGTCTGTGCTTCTATAGGATCCGTGGTCCCTTTGAACTCGGGTGGTCCTATTAGTTTGAAATCTTTAAAACTTGCTAGTGGAGCGGTAGGGTTTGTTGCTCCAGTAGCCTCTGCGTTGTGTCCGCGGAATGCTCCCATTAGCATTTCCACGAACTCTTGGACAGGGTTGGGTGGTACCCCTCCGGCATTCACTGACTCTTCGGGTGGTGGTGGGGGTAGTCGTTGATTTCTTCTCTGTGGCGGCATTTTCTGTATAAAGAAAATTTAATTTATTAAAGTTGTTTCAGTCTTTTTACTTTCGTTTTGTAACTTAAGTAGTTTAAACCAAAGCACAAATAATCATCTCGACACATATAAACATAAACGGGAATGCATTTATATTCATATGCTAAAACACAGTGCATAGCACTTTTACATTATAAGCATACTGCTATAAACGCTGCTAATCCCGATGGTCAAAACAAAAGATGGGATCTAACATATCCCACAACTTCATAGAGTTGGGATTTACAACATATTAACCCTCTATCAGAACAAAAGTAGGGTTTCTACTGCATCTATGTACATACATCATAACGAAAGAAAATACAACTAACGGCGCATCCCTCGACGAACCGCATCGTCGTACTCCTCATCTCCAATGGCCCTGACCACGCCCTTACTAATGGTGTGCAAGGTCTGGCCCTCCTCAGCAGGGTAATAGTGTACCCTACTCTGGAATCTACCAAATGATGAGCGATAAACGTAACTGAGCCTATCTATCCTCACCCTCTTCTCCCTGACCTCATCCTCCAGCTCCATCATCTGTCCGTGAGCTGCATCACGCTGGATCTCTATATTTAGTCTATCCTGAACTGCCTGCTGCATCTGGCCCCTCATGGCCTCCCTCTCTGCCTGTGTCTGCTGAATCTTCAGCTCAGCTGTTGCTAACTTGGCCTCCATCTCGGCCATCCTCGTCTTCAGCTCTATGTTCTCGCCAGAGAACATATAAGCTGTATCCCTGTACTGCTCCTCTGTCTGTTGGTGGATCTGGTTCTGCTCCTCAAGGTGCTGAACCCTCTCCTCTAGCTCGTCGTTAGCCGTAGTGAGAGTATCGATGATGTCACTGGCAACGGTGCCCATGCCATCAGCATACTTTGCTGGCTCCTCATCCTCCTCATCCTCGGTATCATCCTCCTCCTCGCTGTACTGTCGCATAACTCCGCCCCAAACAGCGTCCTCTCTATCTCCCTCATCGGGATCCGACTCTGGCTCCTTGACAGGTGCAGCCACCCGTGGCTGTACGGTATCCATGTGGATATCAGTATAAATCACCTCTTCTACAGCAGTGCTCGACTGGCCTATCTCCGTCATCCTACAATAACGCAAATAACACATGTTAGTACAGTAATAAAATATATTCATTGATGAAATGAAATGATATTTTATCAAGTACATTTCGGCTCGATGGATTTTCTCAATCCATCTCCAAAAATACTTAACATGATGAATCTCCCCGATTCATCTCCTAACGCACTCGATAAGAGTTTAGTACTAAGGTTATAACCTAGGTTTCGCAAATCCTAGCGTTTCTAACCTATAGCTCTGATACCAACCTGTGACGACCCCAAATCCGGGTTCTTTAACCTCGGGTTTGGTTCTCACTGTACAATACTAAACAATAATGAAATACATAAATTGTATTCAAACTTCGCGGAATAATACAAAAGGTTCCTTAATCAAAAGGCTACACTTCCCAAGGTCTATTACCTTAATCTTAAACATTACATATCTTAAGGGAAATTCAAAAGATTTACAACAGTAATTACATAACAGTAAACTAAACTAGCATGCAACTACTAAAATTAAACATTCGCTTTCCCCTTGCCTTTATCCGATTTAAAGCTTTCGGGATTGGCTGAAATAAAGTCATGATATAGCAAGAATGAGCAACTAAATGGCTCAGCAAGTTTATAAACAACAATCATATGATATATCATGATGGAGGGAAATAACTTCAAGGTTTCAACAATAACAATTGTGAAAGATAACAAGAATCAATGTTCAATAAAAGAAGGAATTGACTATTTACTGCTGAGTGGTCATTAATGACCATGAACTGCTACTAAGGTAAAACAGACATACAATGTCTGACTCCTTGTTAAAAATAACGGGACACTTGAGGGGATCAGTCCTCTCATGTCCTATGTATATGCATCACATTTAGTTTTCTTGCGCGCTGTCGGTTCTCCGACAAATAAAAATCCCCTTTAACCAGGGTTGTTCTTTCTCAGTCTTACTGTAAGAATCCGCACCAGCCAATGGTTTGGATAAGCTCTTATAATATTTAATTAAATGAATTTAACATGCATTTGTCTAGCCGAAACGATTAGCTTAGACATTCTTAAATAGTTGCAAAAGCACTATGTGCGAATACAATAATCAATAACGATGTGAAGTAATTTTTGATAATTAATTCACTCAAAGGTCTGTCAAGTAACTACGAGTGTAGAATACTTGCTCAACAATAATTGAAATGTAAATATGGTTGAATAATAATTGCAACAATAAGTACAAGTTAAGGGTAGAAAACTTGCAATAGAAATTACAAGCTAAAGTTAGAACACTTGCCTCGTGCGTCGTTTACTGCTAACCAAATTAATCTAACAATCCTTGAATGAACCTAATAATTAAATCAATTTGATCTTAAATTAGTATCATATACTTGTAAGTATAATGATCTTTATAAACCTTACGAACCACATAATTGATTAAGTATGAGTAATTAAACACTTAGGAAATATTATCACTACTTGGTAATATTTCAAACACAAAGAACTTATATTAATTATTTAATATAGTTCAAAATAAATATATAATATTATTAATCATTTAATAATATTTTATTAAGTTTCTAATATTATTAATCATTTAATAATATTTTAGTAATTATCTAATATTATTAATCATTTAATAATATTTTATTAATTATCTAATATTATTAATCATTTAATAATATTTTATTAATTATCTAATATTATTAATCATTTAATAATATTTTATTAAGTAGCTAATATTATTAATCATTTAATAATATTTTATTAAGTAACTAATATTATTAATCATTTAATAATATTTTATTAAGTATCTAATAGTATTAATCATTTAATAATATTTTATTAAGTAGCTAATATTATTAATCATTTAATAATATTTTATTAAGTTTCTAATATTATTAATCATTTAATAATATTTTATTAAGTAACTAATATTATTATTTATTTAATAATTTTCTAGTATATACTTAATATTATTATTCATTTAATAATATTTTATTGATTATTTAATATTATTAATTATTTAATAATATTTTATTGACCTTATAACATTATTATACACTTAATAATATTTTAGTAATTTTCTAATATTATTATTTATTTAATAATATTTTATTACCTTTATTATATTATTATTTCAATAATATAATTTATACACTTTTAAATCATTAATTCAATTATATATATTTTAAAATATATATTTATTAAGTCCAAAAATACTAAAATGATTTTTGGAACATTTTTCATTTTCTGACCCGAACCAGATCCGACCCGACCCGGCTGACCCGGCCCGACCCGGTTCGGGTTTTTTTTTTTCAAGTAACAGTACACTGTGCCGTGGTGCAGTGATTAACACTGCAGACGGCGTCCCGGCGCCGTATTGCAGTAGGTGCCAATTTTGTGATTTTTCTGGACAGTTTTGATACTTTGATTCAATCCTTGATTAAATGAAATCTACACATCCAATTCACACTAAATCAGTGTTGATGTGTTCCTAACTTAATGTTTTACAACATTCCATGGTTCGATCGTCTTTTTGAAAACGTTTTACACGAAATTTATGGATCGAACCATATAGGGTTGAAAAACGATATCCTTTTTGGTAAAAACTATAACTTCTTTGTTATTCATTATTTTTGAAAAGTTCAAAAAATTTTTATCTTTAAAACTCATAGCACTAGCTTTCTAGCCATAAAAATCTAATTTTCGATTTGTACATTTCAAAATACAACATCAAACATAACATGTATGGTTAGGGTTTTACCGGTAAATCATGTTACACTTATTTCTATAACTTTTATGCATTTCTAACCTACCAAATCATGTTATAAACACATAAATCTATGAATATACATATATTACATAGATAAATACATCTAGATCATCAAAACGAGTTTTGATCGGTTAAAAATAGATTTTAACCGATCAAAAGCTTTCTAGACTACAAAAATGAAATAAGATGGAGTTTAGAGAACTTTTAAAACTTTGTGATTTGTTGGCTCTCCTTCTCCTTATACCAAAGTAGGTTGTGTAGCTATTGGACATCCGCCAAGGCTTCCTCTAGCTTTTTCTCACTCAACCACAAGTGTATCTCTCTTTTAACTCACAAAAGCTCTCTCTCTTTTCTCTAGGATTGTCTAGCAAATGAACTAACAACCAATACCAAGTGTGGAGCATTCTATTTATAGCTCACCACTAATCCTCCATTAGCTTGCTAATTCACCCATGTTGGTGAAATTAAAGGCTAAACTAGTTTACTATTTGATTGAATGACTAGTTGATAGACTTTTGGAATGACTAGAGTTGTTGGCCAACTTATGACATGGATGGATTTTCAAGCAATCTAGGAAATCAAGTTATCCAAGTGGGGTCCTAAAAAAATCAGCAAATTGGCTTTTTCAAGCCATTTTTCCTTTATTTTTAATGCTAAAATGTCCATATATACATCTATATATATATATATATATATATATATATATATATATATATATATATATTGACCAAAGTTTGACCTCCTATTGGGCTCCACATTGGGGTTGGGAATAACTTCCATTGGGCTCATTTAATTAAATTATGTGGGCTCAATTTAAATAACACATTGGGCTTACATTAATTATTCTAGGTTACATTTAATTAAATCAAGCATTGGGCTTGTTTAATTACATACATGGGCTAGTAATTAAATTACATACATGGGCTACTAGGTTAATATCTTTAACCTAGTTTTATCAACTCATTTGGATTAGAAAAAAATATAATCCAATTAGATTTGCTTTAATTAATTATACACGTTGCTTTAATTCTTTAAATAAATATACAAGCACATAAGTACATTTATTTAATTATCTAATGCACAATTAATTAATACCAAAAAGTTTAATTTCATTGCTAAATATTTATTAAGTATAACTTCAATTATTTATTATGTAATAATAAATAATTAGTTATTGTATTTACTTGCTTTAATTATTATTTACTATCAATTAAATAATAATTAATTATAATAATAGCTTTTATTTACTTTATTTATTATTTATTATAAATAATAAATAATTATTAAACTTGGGTCCCAAATTAATTATATTAATTTTTAAGCAATTTTATCCATTTTGGACTTAAAAGACCCGAACCAACCCGACCCGAATGACCCGACCCGACCCGGAAAGACAAACTCACTGGTCGTGAACAGTGTCAAGGGCCCCGGCCCTCCTTTATAGTGCAAAATAAGGGCCCCGACCCTTGTGTTGCAGAATCTTCAGAAATGTCATTTTCAGATTTTTCAACATTTGCTCTTTTGATTAAAACTACCATAACTCCTTCATTACAAAACATTTTGGGGTGATTCTTGAGTCCATTCTCATTAGAATTTCCCCCTCTACAACTTCTGTAGCGACCCAGAATATTTTAATATAGAGAAATAAAATTATCGACAATAATTGTAAATTTTGGGGGATTAAATTAAATCAGTATATGATGGTTTGGTTTATTTAATTATGTGTTTAAATAATTAAGGAATTTAAGGAAGGTTCAATTAATGGATTTGGTAAATTAACGGACCAATCTAGGTTGTATAATATCAAAGTTTGATAGGGTTATTGAGCTATGTGATTATTTGATTAAATAGCTAGCAAGTTAAATTTGAGGTGTAAATTAATTAATGTGGTTATTAATTAATGAGAATGCGTAAACATTAATAATGTTATATTTATTTCCATTTGGAAAGTTGTTAATAGTGAATTATTAATATTTTATAATTCCACTAGGAAATTAATAATTTGAATTTGTCAAATTGATTTATTTAAACAAGCCCAATTTAATTTAATTGTTAATGGACTTGTAAATTGGTTATGAGATAATTTAATCTAGTGGCCCAAATGATGGTGGAATATTTGAGCCCAAATGGAATGCAACTAAGGCCCCATAGATTTAATGTCTAGAGACCCAAGCATAAGCCCAAGCATAATTTCATTGGTGGATTTATGTATATGTATCAATACACATATATATTACCACATTGTTGCTATTAAATGAAATGGGAAAAATAAATAGAAATTGATGGGAAATGGGGGAGTAGCCGGCAGATTTTAGGTCTTTAAAAGACTGATTTTTGGTTGCTAATTTAGGAGCTCAATGTCTTGGGAGAAGCAAGGAAAAAGATGGGAAGCTAGTAAGTCTATTTCATTAATGAGTGATGGGTGTATACTTACACTAAATGTAAGTATACCTATCATCTAATAACAAATAATACACTCTCATTCTCTCACATTTGCTATCATCTATTCATTTATTCTAAGTTGCTTGGGAGAAAGTTTGAGAGCAAAAGAGAGAAATGTTAGAGAGAAAATGAAAGAACACTCGGTGTTCTTGAGCTTCTATAGAAATAAATCACCAAGTGAGACTTGGAGGAGGACTGTACGGAAACTAGGAGGGTCTTGGATGTGTTCAAGCTTCATCTTATTCTTGGGAAGGAAGAGAAAAATAGCACACAAGCCCAAGAGGTATAAAAAGTCCATAAAATCCTAGTTTGTACTTTCATTTGTATTTTAAGTGATTTCTATGGTGAGAAACCATTTTTCAAAACTCTAAATGCTTATATCCATGCTAGATTAGTAAATCTAGGGTTCAATGGGTTTAACATGGGTATTTATGGGTATCTATTAGGAAAAGTTTAGCAAAAAGCTTGAAAACGATTTCTACCGACGGAACTCTAATCGAACGTATGATTCGAGGCTATACCTTTTGAAACCTACAAGTTGTAGATGTGAGTTACTTTGTCATATGCTAAATATGTAAGTGAAGAGTAAAACCTAGTTGGAATCATGTCAAAAGGTTTGGAAATGAGTAAGTTATGATTTTTGGAACCAAAGGGGGTCATTTTTCAAAACCCTAACCCTAATGGTCCACTTTAAGACCATTTTTTATGACCTAAACATATCCAAAAATGTGTTTCAATGATGGAATCTTGTAGTTCAAGAAGATACGAATCCATCGATACCAATTTGAGGTAATTTGAACTTGTAGATTTCATTTTATTCAAGTTTTAATCAAAGGGACAAAATTGAAAAAATCTGAAAATTTCGCCCAAAAATGTTTCTGTTTTGAAAGCCGGGGCTTTCAAATCAGTGTAAATTTGAAAGCTGGGGCTTTGATGGCAGATTTTTGAAAAATGTTATTTTTCGATCTGGGTCGGGTCGGGCCATTTGGGATGGGACGGATCGGGTCGGGTCATTTAAGTCCAAAATGGGTCAAAACGTTTAAAAATTAATATAATTAATTTGAGAGCCAAAATTAATAATTATTTATTATTTATAATAAATAATAAATAAGGTAAATTAAAAGTCATTATTATGATAAATTAGTTAATTAATTATTATTTAAATGATATTAAATAATAATTAAAGGGAGATAAAGTTAATATATTAATTATTTATTATTTAATAATGAATAAGGATAATAGTTAATTAATTATTATTTAAATAATAATTAAAGGGAGATAAAGTTAATATAATAATTAATTGTTATTTAATTAAGATTAAATAATGAATAAGGATAATTAATTTTTAATTATTATTTAAAGGATATTAAATAATAATTAAAGGAAGATAAAGATAAAGATAATAAGGTAATTATTTATTATTTAATAAATAAGGATGATTAATTATTTAATTATTATTTAAAGGATATTAAATAATAATTAAAGGGAGATGAAGTGAATAAAATAATTATTTATTGTTTAATTAATATTAAATAATAAATGAGGTGAAATTAATTAAGAAATTATTATGTAATTGATATTCAATAATCATTAAAGGAATTAAGAAGAATTAATTAATTATTATTTAAATTAAATAATAATTAAAGTGAATTAAGGTTAATGATATAATTGTTATGTAATAATAAATAACCAGTAATGTTAATTTAATTTAATTATTTATTTAAATAATATTAAATAAATAATGTGAAGTAATTAAGAAAATAATTGTTTATGTGAAGATAAATAAACAAGTAAAATTAATTGAATTAATTATTTATTTAAATAATATTAAATAAATAATGTGAAGTAATTAAGGAAATACTTGTTTATGCGAAGATAAATAAACAAGTAAAATTAATTGAATTATTTATTTATTTAAATGATATTAAATAAATAATGTGAAGTAATTAAGGAAATAATTGATTATGTGAAGATAAATAAACAAGTAAAATTAATTTAATTAATTATTTATTTAAATGGTATTAAATTAATAATGTGAAGTAATTAATGAAATAATTGTTTAGGTGAAGATAAATAAACAAGTAAAGTTAAGAGAATTAATTATTTATTTAAATGATATTAAATAAATAATGTGAAAGAATTTAAGGTAATAAAGTGTAAACAATTGACGGGTAATTGTTGGAGTGTTTAATTATTACCAATATTATAAATTATCATTAAAGGGTTTATAATTGACGGTAAGTAGTTAAATATTATTAACGGATTAATAATATTGGTAATTGGGTAAATATTATTAAGGGTTTAATAATATTAGTAACCAATTAAGGTATTGTTAGGTACCTAAGTACAATTGAAAATTTAGTGATGTATTATTAATGTATAATAATACTGATCGATAGTTAAAATATTATCTAAGGAGGATAATATTGTCTTATAAATTATGAGTTAATAAATATGAGATGCTGTGTTGTAGAGTCAATTCTTTTATGAATAACAGCTGAGTTCCTATGTACTTTACTAATTGCCAGATAAGCAAATTAGGTCTTTCAAAGGCAGTAATTCGATTTGTTGAGCGTTAATGATGGAACGCGAATTTCAGACTGGTAGCGTAAGTCAATGCGACTATCAGGCAAGTTTTTCAGTACTATGTGCTATACTTGCGAACCTGTTTACTATATGCATAAACTATTAAGTGTGCACTCATTTTACGTGCTAACTGATTTTAAATGTGCATGCGTACAGTCATATGTTGTTAATAGCTGATTTTAATGAATGCTATGAGTTGAGATGTGTTATATGAGTTATATAACCTGGAAATATTAACATGCATGATAAGCATGGGTTAATTATATAAATGCAAAGCATGATAAGCATGATGCCTATATAAATGCAAAGCATGGAGCATAGAGCATAAAGCATAAATTAAATGTGACCTACGTGTTATGTGTTAGCTGTTAGACTTGCTGAACCGTCGTGCTCACTCTTGCTATAATAAACATTTTCAGCGAGGAGCGAGAAATTTGAAGATCCCGGTAATCGCGACGAAGATGTGTTGAAGATTAGTTATAATTCTAGACGTTACTATAACTGTTCAAAGATAACGTCGTACCATGTTGCATTCGGTATTATCCCTGTTTTAAAGCCTTGTAATAATAGTGAAAGGAGGTTGTATATCAAGACGAGTGTTAAGGTTTTGTAAACTTGTGTAATTAAAAGCGGTTAGTAAATAGTCATGTCGACTTATTGTTAGGTTGCGAGTTTTATTTGCTCACAATGGTTGTAATACACTAGGTCATAAAAATATAAATGATCTGAGTTGTAGGATTTATGTAAAGATTGCGATTCTGAGACAGAGTTAAGTAAATGTTATAAAAATTTAAAATTTACTGAGTTTTTCAATGACATGCTTTTATTTAAATGTTGTGGAGATTATTCGTTGACGAGCGGGAGTCACAGTATGGTGTCAGATGATTTTTCGCGGGGCGTCACAACTTCTCTTTATATCACAAATCCAAATTCCAAACGGAACTATACTCAAAACGGCTCACAAGGGAAAAGTGAAAACTAACTTCACAATCCTTAGTTTTAAAAATCATATCTTAACCATAACAACTCATATGAACATTATACCAACTAGGTTTTGTTCTTAACTTATATATTTACCATATCAAAGAAGAAAATCTCATACACAACCTCTAGCTTTCAAAATGAAATGCTATAAATCACAACCTCAACTAGGGTTTACCGGTAAAAATCGCAATATGGAATTTTCTTCCATTTATTTGCATAACACACATACCAAATCATGATATAAACTTATCAAACTATGAATATACATATATTACATAGTTAAAGACTTATAGACCATCAAAACAAGTTTTGATCGGTTAAAAATATATTTTAATCGTTTAAAACTTATTTAAACAACAAAAAGGAAATTAAAAAGGTTTAGAGTACTTTTTAACCTCTTAGACATGGATGATCTTCTTCCTCTTGATATGAGCTAAGCTTGTGCCTCCTCATTGACTATCCTCTAGCAATTTTCCTTTGTGGAAATCACCAACAATGCTCTCCCTTCTCTCTAGAATTTCTTCCTCTCTCTAAAAATATCACCAAGCATAGAAATGACCAACATTGCTCATGTGTTGGTGATTCCTATTTATAGAACTCTAGGATCCTCTCAATTAAGCTACTAATCAACCAACACTTGGGCATTTAAGGCTTAAACTCATGCTTACTATAGCTTGGATGGACAAGGTGATTGACAAGGATGAATGACTCCTATCAAGGTTGCTTGTAAGCAACTTTTGGAGTGTAAGATAAGCCAAATGAAGCCACACTCAACATTTTCATGTGCCCCCCCTCCCCCCAAATTCTGGATTTTGCATTTTATTACACCAATTTGCCTTTATTTTTATATCCTATATCATTATATACGTATCCATATATATATACACCAATGTATATATATTGACCACCACTTTGACTATACCAATGTATATATATTGACCACCACTTTGACTACCATTTGGGCTCCACATTGAACTCTAGGATTTATTATATTAGGCTCCTCCAATTAAATTTGTTTGGGCTCAATTTATTTACTACATTTGGCTAATATTAAATACCCTATGTTACATTTAATTAAAACAAGCATTGGGCTTGGTTAATTATTACATAAATCAATGTTCAAATTAAATTATATGAACTACTATGTTAATTAATTTGACCTAGTTTAATAACTCAATTGGACTTATAATATAATCCAATTAGATTTGCTATAATTAATTCTACCACATTGGGTTACTTAATTAACTCATCCATAGTTAATTCTCAACACCACCTTTATTTACCTAGCAATTAACCAACGATTGGTTAATGCTCTCTCTTGTCTACCAACTAGGGTTATTCAATTAACCCTACACTAGTTAATTCTCTACACTCAATCAATACTTGAAATGCTTCTCCCAACCATTGACCATCATTTGACTTTTAATGGTTTAGGCTACATAACTTACTTTTTGTTGGGCTCTCTTATTTAATTACTCTCTTCATGTAAATATTCCCATATTGGCTAACACATATAATCCTTTTGGGCTAGTCCACTAGTAGTAATTAAATTACTTGGACTCTTCATGAGGTTAAATCTTTAAATTTATTTGGACCTCTATATAAATTCTCAACAAGACTTACAACAATTAACATATTGGGCTTGTTTTAATCTCACATTTGAATTCTATACCTCAACTTAATAATTAAGTTAATTTCTTAATTAATTACTTCTTATTATTGCCATCATCGGCAATAATTCTAGCTCATCTATAACTTTAACTCATAACTAATATAATTAACATAATTAATTATATTTCATGACTTTCATTCTTATTTCATATTTAAACTAATTAATTTATTAATTTTATTGAGTATTAATTTACTCATCTCCTTGTTTGGCTAACAAACACAACTCTAGAAATATATAACTATGTATATATATCCTTATAATCGTCTTCACTTCTCAAATGAATTTATTTCCTTAATAAATTCTCTATATGCATCATCAAATATTTCCACATTTAATTTCTAACAAATACATTATGTAAAAAAAAATATTTACCCATTTTCTACACATCTTACTTCTCACATTCTAGGTTTTAAACATTAACCTTTAATAAAATCAATTAAGATATTATTTAAAATCTTGAAAATATCTGGAATATTACAATAGTAATAATAATAATAATAATAATAATAGTAATAATAATAATAATAATAATAGTAATAATAATAATAATAATAATAATAATTATTATTATTATTACTATTATTATTATTATTATTATTATTATTATTATAATAGTAATTAATAAGCTGCTACATTGACATATTTTTTTATTTCTTGAGTAATATGAACATTTAGGCTTATGGTGCTTGAGTGGTTGGATGTTTTAAAGTTCAAGTTGGAGGTCTTGAGTTCAAATCCTGGTGGAGGCACATTTTTTTCATTAAATGAAACTAAGATGCCACGTCATAGGCGCCACATGTGCGCCACGTGTGCCACGTGGGCAGTCAATGCACATGTGGCACCTGGGGGCTCAATATCTAAATTTTTAAGTAGTTTGGGGCTCCATTTGCATTGACCAAAAAAAGGAGACTTAAAGTCCAAAAACCCTAAAGTTCAGGGGACTTATTTGCATTTAACCCGTAGTAGTAGTAGTAGTAGTAGTAATAATAATAATAATAATAATAATAATAATAATAATATTATTATTATTATTATTATTATTATTATTATTATTAATATTATTATTATTATTATTATTTGTGATTGTAAGTTATTTAGATTGTAAAGCGTTTTTAAGTATTGTAGTATTTTTTGAATTTTAATCTAATTTTTCGTTATGTCGTGCATTCAAGCACGGGCAATTACTAGTACATATTAATAAATGAATGTTAATTTATTTATTTTTAATAAATACAATAATCAATACTCTAAATTACAATTCAAATAAGTTTTCATTATTTTTAAAATTCAAAATGAATGCTTTACTTACTAATGTTTAGACGTCCATTAATAAATAGATACCTATTTTATATGTTAATTTGAAATAATATTGTAATGTGTATGAATATTTATAATCTATAATTATAACATTTAAATTATATTTATAACACTTGTTAAATGATACATTTTAGATATGTTGTAACACTATATATAACTATAATAATGGGGAAAAAATAACGAGTTTTAAAGTATAGTTCATTAATGAATGAATGTTAATTTATTTATTTTTAATAAATACAATAATCAATGCTCTAAATTATAATTTAAATAAGTTTTTATTATTTTTGAAATCCTAAATACAAAATAAATGCTCTACTTATTTAATATTTAGATGCCCATTAATAAATAGATGTTCATTTTATGTGTTAATTTGGAGTAATACTGCAGTGTGTATAAATATTTATAATCTATAATTATAACATTTCAATGATATTTATAAAACTTGTTAAATGATATATTTTAGATATATTGTAACACTATATATAACTAGAATAAGGGAAAAAAATAATGAGTTTTAAAGTATAGTTCATTAATGACTGAATGTTAATTTATTTATTTTTAATAAATATAATAATCAATGCTCTAAATTATAATTTAAATAAGTTTTTATTATTTTTGAAATCTTAAATTCAAAATGAATGCTCTACTTATTAATGTTTAAATGCTCATTAATAAGTAGATGCTTATTTTATGTGTTAATTTGGAGTAATACTGTAGTGCGTATGAATATTTATAATCTATAATTATAACATTTAAATGATATTTATAAAACTTGTTAAATGATATATTTTAAATATATTGTAACACTATATATAACTAGAATAAGAGGAAAAAATAATGAGTTTTAAAGTATAGTTCATTAATGAATGAATATTAATTAATTTATTTATTTTTAATAAATACAATAATAATTACTCTAAATTATAATTCAAATAAGTTTTCATTATTTTTTAAATCCTAAATTCAAAAATAAATGCTCTACTTATTAATGTTTTGATATCCATTAATAAGTAGATGCTCATTTTATGTGTTAATTTGGAGTAATATTGTAGTTGTCATATATTTATAATATATAATTATAACATTTAAATGATATTTATAACACTTGTTAAATGATGTATTTTAGATATATTATAACACTATATATAACTAGAATAAAGGGAAAAAATAATAAGTTTTAAAGTATAGTTCATTAATGAATGAATGTTAATTTATTTATTTTTAATAAATACAATAATCAATACTCTAAATTACAATTCAAATAAATTTTTATTATTTTCAAAATCCTAAATTTTAAAATGAATGCTCATCTTATTAAAGTTTGATGTCCATTAATAAGTACTTGATGTCCGTTTTATATATTTAGAGCAATACTGTAGTGTGTATGAATATTTATAATCTATAATTATAATATTTAAATGATATTTATAACATTTATAACACTTGTTAAATGATCCAAAAGTTATATTGTAACACTTGTTAAATGATACATTTGAGATATTTTAACTTTATAATAATAAAAATTCCTTAACTATACTTAAATCAATCTATTAATATTATAATAAAAGTGTTATTTTCTACTTTTTAGAAGTGAAATGACATATTTTAAAAATAATTTTTGTAGATAGTGAAAACTAATTATTATATTAGGAAGACCACTTAAAACTTAAAAGAAATTATTTTGCTTATTTTATATATGTGTGTATATATATATATATATATATATATATATATATATATATATATAAGTTATTCAGATACGAATTTGGGATACGGATCCGAATTCGGATATCGGATTCCGGATATCCGCTATTCGCCGGATATATTTACGGACGAATGTTAAACGAATATGAAGACGCCTATATCCGTATTCGTATCCGTTTATTTGCGGATACCTTTAAACCGAATACAGATATATCCGTTTTTTTTTTCGAATGCGAATAATATCCGTTTTTTTTCCGAATACGAATGCGGACGAATACGAATTTTCCGGTTACCATTTACATCCTACCAAGAATCCAAATTTCTAAAAAACACAAATAATGTTTGCAGATAAATATTAGAATCTTTCAACGACAAAGTTTCTGGATTCCAAATTTTATTTACTTCCCACCACTTTGTTGGCAACCAAACAAGAAAAGCAAAAAGAAAAAAGAAAACGAAAATACATGACTGAAGGAAAGAGAGTAGAGCGTAGAATGATAGTCAAGAATCAGACTTGCCTAGAATTTCACTTTGTCACTTCATCTCTTTGGGCGTCGCAAAAAGCTGAGCGGCTTATAGCAGAAAGAAGCTACATACATGGAGGGTAGATGAGTCCCTTTAAGCATCTCTTGTTGCTTGGAGAGAGAAAATATTGCGGAGCCAAATGGAGAATTCAACAAGATGAGGGAGGAAGAAGGAAGAAGAAGAATATGTGAGACTTTGTGAGGGATTATTGAATATATATAATGGGGTAGTTCATTGTTTGATAGACGAGAAATTATTCGGTGCTCCAGAAGCAAATGAATAGTATGTTCCCCGTTCACATAATAGTGGAGTTCACAAGGGTCCCTCCACTTGTGCATCCCATTGTTATGTGAGAGATAAGGATATACTATTCATTTACTATTGGGGTATTGAATAATTTTTCTTGATAGACGGATGGTACAAGGAGTAATGAAGAAAAATATTATTAAGAGAGCTATTTATATGAGGTCTAAATTCACCTTTACTTGTATATGTCACCTCAAATTTATATCTGAATATGTTAGGATAAAATTATCCAAAAAGATACCATCGAGACAAGTTGGGCTTTTGATTTCACTTATAGACTAGACTATTTGACTCGGTTGTTGCATATGATATAATAGCTGACTCTTGAAAGTTCAGGCTGAATTATAATTGAATTGTTAGAGGTAGGGACACAAATTAAGTGGCGGTATTATCCCACTATTCATCGAAGACCGTAGGTGGGGACACAAAAGTTGTTGGTATTATATACTAGGTCTTGGTATGTTATAATATGATTCGAACTTAAGATATGATCCGAATTGTTATATATAGTATTAGAGGCGACTTTCAAAAGTTCAAATTGAGTCATCCGATCAAGTTGCTAAAGACGGGGAGACAAAAGTGGTTAGTATTAACTGGCTACAGTGAACAGAGGTTCAAAGACGGGGATACAAAGATCTAGGCAATGTGTGTATATGTGATCGGGCTTGATGAGTACGTCAAGTCAAGACTTTAAGTGGGAGATATTGTAACAAGCTCATTCCCACTTTGGAACATGTAAGATAGTTTGATATATATTTATATATTATGTTTCGAACTACTACAATTAATAATTTACGTCATGATCTTTTAAGATTCGCCTGTCATGAATTAAGATGATCCAATTTTTTTTTTCTTAATCTCATTTCTTAAATCGATGAACTAACCTAGTTTAATTATGCACATGTCTTGAACTTGTCCAACCTAAAAATTACTATTTTTATTTATTCCCCTAGGTTTTCAAAAAGTAACCATAAGGTCTCCTAATTATCACAAATGTCTACTTTTCCACCCCTAAGTCCCAAATTAGCTATTTTAGTACTCTAACAACTATAAATGGCTAGTACGTAGGGCTTTTTTGATAACAAAATTAGCACAACAAGAAGTATCATTCACTTGTTTACAAAGACCAATTAATTGTATTTAGTTAAATAGTCAATATTAAAAGGATATATTTGATAAAAAACAAAAAAATTAAAACTAAAACACATAAACCAGAAAGTGTACGTATATGTCGCGTGAAATTTGCATCCCAACTTTTCCCAATTCTCAATTCCATAAGAATCTCAACCCTTCTCAATTTCAACTCGATTGATCTATTTCATCTTTTCAACTTGTCATCATCTTTAGTTAAATTAAAGTCTATCAAAGTCTCGATTTCCTTTATGTTCAACATTTCTTATTAATTCTCCAATTACTCTCAATTCCAAAGTCACCAAGTTTATGATTTCTCATGCCTCAACTTGACTCTATTAAACTCTACTCGGTTCCATATTTAACTCAAATTCCTGTTGAACAAGTTTAACTCACCCTTCTATTCTGCTAAACCCCTAGTTCAGCTAACTTTCCAAGTTTATAAAAAAAAAGTTGTTCTATTCACTCAGCAGTATTGTTCAATCATTGGTTTTCTCTAGTTCCTCTTAATTCTCAATTCTATTCAACTATTCAATTCTAATAAACTTCTAGTCATTCTAATTCGTTGGCCTAATCAGTGGGCCACGTCATCATTCATAACTCGCATGTCCAATTGAATGTAAATGAAATAAATAAATAAAAGTTTGATCACTTTATTTTAAATATTGAAAAGACAATCACTTAAATGTAAAAAAGATCAGTAATTTAAGGTAGTAGTTTATATTTAAGTCTTAAATTTAAATTTTATATGATTTATGTAATTTCTTAAAGTAAAACATAAAAAAATAAAAAATAAGTTATAATAAGTTGGTGGTAGTAGTATTTCTAGATATCTTTCAAGTTTCAGAATTGTACGGCATATAATTAAAGTTTTTCATATCAATTTTATAATTTAAAATATTTTAAAAGGTTAAATTAATCATAATTTTAGAACATCCGATGTTCATGCACCGATTAATTTACACAATACTAATTCAAAGAATTTTAGTGTGAATTCTATTGTATCCAATAAGATACAATAAGATGATCAAATAATCTCACATGAACTCTCCACGTACATAGCACTTAAAATTTAAGCTTCTTTCTATTGTACTAGAAGCTGATTGGGTGAGAGCTAGTCACACCAAGTCAATATTGATCAGTGAACACTTTGCCTTTTGACAAGGCTAATGTGGTTTCGTTTGTAAATACACTCTTTCCTTTCTACAAAAATATTCTTTTTTGTAATTTTTTTTTAATAAAACAGTCTTTTACATTTTTTATTTTTATTTTATTTATTAACAATAATATAGAATGATAAAATATTTTCAATCTTATAATCTTAATTTTATTATTATATCAGTAATAATAAATTAACAACTTTTTTTTTCTTCAGATTTATCATTAAAAAGTATTTTAAATATTTGTGAATTTTACGATTAGAGTCTTTTCGTATAGATGATATGCTCTCTTCGTTTCAAAACATAAGACCATTATTAATTTTTTAGAGTTAATTTAAGATATTTTTAAATTCAAAATTAATGTAAATTTATTTAATTATAGGCAATACAATAATAAATATTATAAATTAATTAAAATATACTACTAATTATAATATTTATTATTTTTAATAATTTTAAAATATAAAATATCTTCATTTAACTTTTAAAAGTCAATAATAATCAAATAATTTAAAACCGCATGAGTATAATATAATTATGGAACATAAAGAAAGACTCACTAAACAGACAACAAATAGGATGGTCCGAATAGATCATAAAGATTTGCCGCACGGAGAAATCTTTTTTGTAGATTAATTGGATTATAAATTGTTCACCAAGTGCATATCCTTATATTTATTTATGTAATAAGGTTGGATTCCAGGTACTAATCCAACTAAATTTAACTCAACGCCATCCAATTAAGAATTTGGTTAAGGTCTTTAATCGATGCACAACGTCCCCAAGTCAATGTTTGGGAGTAGTGCTTTAGTTGAACATCACCATTGATAATATTTTATATTTTTCAGTTCAAAATATAAGATTATTATTAATTTTTTTAATAAATAAATTGAGATATTTTCATATTTGAAATTAACATAGTTTATTTGATTTTAATCAATATAATGGTAAATATTATAAATTATTAATTTAACAAATATATATTATAAATTATTTAAAAATTATTAGTAATTATAAGATTTGTTGTTTCATAATTTTTAATAAATTATACTAATTTTGAGTTTTTAAATATCTCAAGTAAACTTTTAAAATTAATAATAATATTATAATTTGAAATGCAAGAAATACTTTCAGTTTTAAAATTAGCAATACTTTTTTCATTTTGTTATGTTCTACAGTTAGAGATATTTTTCTAGTTTTAAACTATAAATGATATAAAGTTTTACCATGGCTTTTCTTTAAATATAAGATATATTAAGTAATATCATTGTTATTGCTATTATGTATTTAACAAATGTTATGGATATCGTTAAAAAAAATATTATTATTTGTTTCTGAAAAGAAGCCCTAACAAGATTTAAATTATTCAAACTTGAATATCTTGTAAATGCAATGGAGAAATACTAGATTGAACATTTGTTTTAACTAAAACACTAAAAAAGAAAGAATATTATGCTATTTTCTAGCGGCACAAAGTGATCTAGAAAGGGGGCTGAATAGATCTTTTAAAAAAAAATTACTTTTAATTACCAATATGTAAAATATAGCAAGTTAAAGTATTTAAGGATAATAGAATACTTATTTTGAAAATTCCCTTCTAAAATTTTAATGAAAAATCTAAGTTCTGAATTTAATTGATTTGTGTGGAAGACAATCACAATCAATTATAAATAGTGCTTAAATTAAAGTGCATAGATAGTAAAATGACACAGAGAAATTTTAAGTGGTTTAAAATACAAAGATCTCCTAGTCCACTCTTCTGAGCTCTGGCAGAAAATCCACTACGGATGTCTGGGGATCACTAAGAGCAGATCATTAAGATCAATTACAAGCTTGAATCACTAAGATTCATTTGAGTTATTAAGTCTTGACAAAGGTAATTAAGACCAGGGTCATTCAGGGTAGTTCACTAAGAACTCTTCAAGTCACTTAGACTTGGCACCACTGAGGTCACTAAGACCTGGAATCACAAATATAATGAGTGATTTGAGATGCTGCTAAGTAGCTTTAAGCCCAATCAGTAATGACTTAACCGCATAAAAAGTTGTTATTAATCATAGAGTAGAGCACTTTAGATTCTGATATCAATTCAGCGTTTTTAATCTCTTTGTTATTCTCTATCTTTCTTTTGATTCTCATTGTCCTTTTATAGTAGATCTTAAAATTTTTCCATTGACAAGTAATCGTTGCTCATTTAATGTGTTGATTCTTGAAGATCTCTGATGTTAACGTTAAGAAGTAAGTGTCAGTTTACTTTCGGCTCTATCTTAATATAAGATTACTAAAAATGGAAATCATGTGGGCTGATGTTGTATAGTCAAAATAGTTGTTAGACACATCTTCTTCTGATTTTCCTTTGAAACGTCAGATGGTCAGCTATTGTATTAAGATCCTCAATAACTAAGCATTCTCATTATCAGTTCTATGTTAGATTTAATTAGACTTTATGTATCGTATAGTTCCTTAAGAATTGTAGAAGGTTTGACTTGGCTCTATGATCTGCAGATTCTACGATTTGCATATAACTATATGATCTTCGAGTGAGCTCTACAATAATTCACTTTGTTATACGAACTCTGAGGTTGCTTTACGATCTTCCATTTCCTTATGACTCTTCAGAGTTGACTCTATGAGCTTATTTTGCCTTACGAGCAAAATATCTTATATGATCATCTTTTTGCTTTACAGACTCTTTTATCATTCAACTATAAAACAACTTATTAATTTCTTATAATGTATACAATCAAATTTCTTCATAGATCAACCTAACAAGTTTGATATTTTATTCCAAGTCCTTGTACATCAATTTTCATTTAAGGACTATACAAAAGCTACTAGTTATAAATTTACATTATCAATCAAATCAATTCATCATCAAATCATTCACATATGCATTTGTACTAACAATCTCCCCTTATTTGATGATGACAACATAGTAGTTTCAAACATTCCTCAATTCTAAGATGCATAATACTTGAATTTAAACATGACTTAAGATACAGTGAGCCACTTTATTTCTTGAGTGAAAAGATGAATTTATTGATTTTATGACAATCTTACACAAAGTTCAATAATTACATTTACAAGTGTACTTCCAACCAGATTTTCCTTTATTCCCCCATTAATTTAATTTCTCATTCTTTTACTTCTTAGAGGATATTTGCATTCAGCTTCTCTTCTTATTGAATAAGCTCTTTTCCCTTAATCACTTATTCTTTATAGCTTTTCAGCATATACTCTTGGACCAAGATCAGGCAATTATATTGGTTCTTTTTCTTCTTTTTCTCCTTCCCCTTGAGATAATCTATTCAGTAGCATTGGATCATTTAGAAGTTGCACGCCTGGCATAAATACTCCACCTGATAATTCTCCTCTTCTTAAGGATGATTGTCCATGGTCCAAGGTAGAGCTGTTCAAAATTTTCGGTCCAATCGATTTTTTCGGTATACCGGACCGGTCCGAACAAGTCAATTTGCTACAAAAATGACCGGTTCGGTACTAGTCCAGTTTATTGGTTCAACTGGTTCGACAATTTTTGGTTCGGTATATACCGGTTTCTTATATATATATTTTTATTATTAATAATAATAATAATAATCGGTATAACCGGTAAAAATCGGTACCGAACCGGTTCAACCGATTCGATTTCAATACCAAATTTTGTACATTTTCGGTGCCAGTTTGGTTCGGTACATGTTCAGTCCGGTCCAATTTTTACCGGTTGAACACCCCTAGTCCAAGGGTATAACTTAAGGAGGTAGAGGAGATCGAATTGATGATCGTTGTTGTTACTGTCTACTACTTGTCTCCCCCTAATATCGACTTCTCATCCCTTGAGTGTAACGCCCTTAAATTTGACTCCCTTTCGAAGTCGATTCGTTGCTGACGAAACATCCTTAATCTTAACATTTACAACAATATAATTGCTAAAATCTCATTAAATTTAAAACTTTACAATTTTACCTCATTTCAAAATCGCAATCTTTACAATTCATCTTTGAACATAGTGTCATATACATTATGATTCATTATAATACGTTAACTATGAGTATATTAAACTCATCATTCAACACTTAATTCTTCTTCTATACATTCTTCATTATAATCAAAATATAACCACTAGATTTGTTCAGCAAGCTGGATACCAATTTGGCATGCCATATTCTTAACATATATGAACTTTCTTGAATTATTCTAAACACATTATCGACACAATAATTGTAAACTATAACAATCTCATTTTTATAATGGATATCTTAATTTGATCCATATTCTTAAAGTTTATTACAACTTAATTCATTTCCATTTCAATAAGTATTTTTGACTTATTACACAGTTAACCAAAGAAAATAATAAACGTTTGCTTCCTAAACGAGCTTCAAGTCTTTACTGCCATATTCATTTGATAACTCTTTATTTAAATGCATATAAAAATATTTGCAAGAATGAGTACGACGCAACAAATCTAACAGTCATCACATAACATATTTCACATTTCAAACATGCTTTCTAATTCTCATGCATCGCATTTGAATCATATTTCATGTTTCATCATACTTAACATTGCTTATGCCTTATATCTAATATATATCCATCACAGTTTCTCATACTTCGTATTTAATACATACATCCCATTTCTCATATATCACATATCACAAATTGATTGAGTTTCCATAACTCAATTAACTTCAATCATAAATTGACTTCAACAAATTTATATCGTAATGTAAGCACAGAGTGCACATTTCAACATACTCATAAAAACCTTCAAATGATATAGAATAACTTGCACATAATTATTAACAAATTCACACATAACAATCAAATTTGAAAAACTTGCCTTATACGCTTATCTAGCTAGCACTGATCATTTGCGTTCCTCGTACGACCTACGCAAGTTATATGTTGGTCTTCAATTAGTTATAGCTGTGACGCCCGCAAATCTGGGTCTCTTGAACCTCGGGTTCGGTGCTCACTATCCGACCTCGTTCTAACTTCCACGTTATAATCAATAACATAATTGATAAATTTCGTGAAATTTTAAAACTTTTTATAACATTATTTAATATCAATATAGATATTAAAACTTAGATAATTAAAACTTTATAACTTAACTTACCCAAATTTCAGGATGATAATCTTTACAATTCATCTTATTTGCAAAAATCATATATACATCATGATTTATTTCGATAAGCTAAATATACAAATTTGACTTTTAATATTCGATTCGTGCTGCAATACACTTCGTTGTAATTCAACAACGTAAATATATTATACGACAAACTGATTTCTTAATACAGAAAGATACACATATACAAATATTATCTCACTTATAATATCTCAAATAAACCAATATCTTTGATATTAGATATTTCCAAATTTTGTACAACTTAGATTATTTACAACACAATCAGTCATTTTGGCCTAGAACGAATTCAATTAAAGAAAATAATAAACATTTTCCTTTTAACGCTCTCCATATCTTTATCGCCACGATCCTTTGATATTTCAACTTTTATCTACAAATAATATATTTACAAGAATGAGTATGATGGCTCAGCAAGTCTAACAGTTAACACATTACATACTTCACGTAATTCACATTTTATACATGGTTTATAATTTTCATACTTAGCATTTTGATACATGCTTTCTAATTCATTATGCGTCACATTTAAATCATATTTCATGTGTTATCAAGCTTATCATTTCTCACATATCACATATTACAAATAAATTGATTTTCCATAACTCAATTAACTTTAGTCATAATTTGACTTCAACAATTCATATAGTATTGTAATACAAAACACGTATTTCAACATACTTATAAATGTTTCATTATAATACAATATTGCTTACACATAACCAATATCAAGTTTACACTTCACAAACAAGACTAAAAAACTTGCCTCAACTTTCGTTTATTGCTTTACGCGTATATACATCCGTTGTACATTTTTACACGTCATTTAATGCCTTCCGTACAATAATCATCGTCATTTAACCCTTCAATGAATATGACATACAATTTGGTTATAATGCATTCATCCATTTCATGCCAAATTTAAATCATCTAGATTAGTTTATGAAATCTTCAACTCGTGTTACGCTCAATGTATAATACCTTACATAGGTTTAATTATAACCTTGTAATATATTTTAAGTTGAATTGAACAACTTAGATATTCTGTACAATTTAACCATTTAAAACTCTTATTGAAAACTTCATTCATTTTATATAACGCAATACAGTAACTTCAAATACATAATTTATTAATGTACTTAGACTTCACATCTTATCTAATCACGATCTATCTTTGAAATCATCTTATGATGCCTTAAATACATTTTGGAAAACTCATTTTTCAATTAAAATTAAAAATAATTTTTGGAGAATAGCGCCCCGACGCTGTCCCCCTTTGTAAATACAGCGTCTCGACACAGTTCCATGTTCCTAGAAGAAAAAAAAAACAACCAGTGCCCCGACATTGATTTTCTTGATGCAGTTAGTCTGCACCAGAAAATGTAGTTTTCTGCAGAAATTCTCAACACAACCAAGCCTCTATTTTGATGTTCTTTTATCCAATTAGTTTAATTAACTTATAGAACATATAAACATATATTGTACTTTCAAAACCATGGATTAATTTCATGTTCTAAACCAAATTCTTCATTTAGGCATGCCTAAAAATACCATACATACATGCTTTGAAACTCAGATTGTCATGTGAATTTGATTCATAGACACCCAACTCCATATTTAAATCCATCCTTATATCAACCGAACGCTACATGGTACCTCAATCTCAGTCCTCCCACAACCAATTATAACACAATTATAATCTAATTCAACAAATTTCTTAAATAAAAACGAAAGAAGTAGTTTTACCCTTTTATGAAATTTAGTTGAACCATTTTCTTCAATGCTTGATTATGGTTGAATTTGAGTTTCTTCTTGATGATTATTTGATTTAACAACTTCTTCAATTCCAATTGAACAACAAATTTGCTACATAATTTTCTATAGGTTCTTGTTTTGGTGAAATTTTGTGTATGAAACTTAGAAACTTTTGTTTCGTACGAAGGAAGAGAAAAATGCTATACGTAGGATTTCATATACATATAGATTGGAACATAATTCAATCACATAACACATTCTTGAAGTATAACACCACCTTTATTATTCACATAAAGTCGAATTACAAAATTCTCAGAAGTTCGGAACATTACAAACATAAAAGGACCCAAGCTAGTTTAGGTACCAAAATAAAGAATGACTCATTTTACAGGCACCTAGCTCCACTGAATCTGTTTGGTATCTGGATAGTGGATGCTCAAGACATATGATAGAAAATAAGGCTCTTCTGTCAAGCTTCAAAGATAAAGATGGTACAACTGTTATCTTTGGAAATAACAATTCTGGAAAGACCAGAGGCTATGGTTGTATTGGAAATGGAGTAGTGTCTTTCAGTAAGGTTGGCTATGTTGATGGTCTAAAGCACAACTTGCTAAGCATTAGTTAACTATGTCATAAAGGTCATCAAGTCATCTTCCTCAACAATTAGTGTAAAGTTAGAGATTTTAAAATCAACTCCTTAAAGCTGGCTGGATCAAGAGAAAGAAATATTTATATAGTTAATCTTGCTAAGATTAGTTCATCCTTGCTTCCTTGATAAAGTCTCAAAAGATGTGAGCTAGCTGTGGCACAAAAGATTATCTCATCTAAATTTCAAAAGGATGTCAAAGCTTGTCTCTAAAGATCTTGTTATAGGTTTGCCAAAGCTAAGTTATGTTAAAGAAAGACCATGCAAGGCATGCCAACTAGGAAAATAAATGAAGAGTTCATTCAAAAATAAAGTAGTTAATTCAAATGTGAGGTCCATACAGCTGTTGCATATGGATTTATTTGGGCTAATAGAAACTGCTAGTCTTGGAGGTGAAAGATACTCACTTGTCATGGTCGACGACTACACCAGATACATATAGGTATTCTGCTTAAGCTCTAAAGACAAAACCAGCAATTAGCTGATTATATTATTCAAGCTGGTCATTAATGAAAAGGGCAAAAAGATCAAGAAAATTAGAAGTGATCATGGAAGAGAATTTAACCTTTCTGAGATGATATTTTTTGTTGTTGAAGATAATGGAATTCAACACAATTTCTCAGCTTTAAGGACTCGACAACAAAATAGAGTTGCTGAGAGAAAGAACAGAACCTTGATTGAAGTAGGAAGAATACTTCTAGCAACTGTTCATCTCCCTGAATACTTTTGGGCAGAAGTTGTCAGCACTGCAAGCTACACTCAGAACAGATCATTAACCCACTCCACGCTCAAGAAAACACCTTATGAGCTATAGAAAGGAAGAAAGCCAAACATAAGTGACTTTTATGTTTTTGGCTGTACATGCTACATTTTAAATAATGGCAAGAGCTTAACAAAGTTTCAGCCCAAGTTAGACGAAAGAATATTTCTTGGATACTCTATGAACAACAATGCTTATAGAGTGTTCAATAAGAAATCGTTTAGCGTTGAAGTTTCCATTCATATAACCTTCGATGAATCTGACTCGGGAAATCTGAAGAAAGCTGTATTGTCTAATAAGGTCGTAGAATTGGATCCTTTTATCATAGAGTAGGCTATCCATATGAGTGCATAAGCTGAAGCATAGCCAGATCCAACAATCGTAGTACCAGATTAAGAAATTGTTGAATAATTCGTTCCTGAAGAGAATGCTTTACGAAACATTGAAGCTGGTCAAGAACCAAATGTTCCAATTGGAAGAAGATGGATAAAAGATCACACTCAAGATTTAATCATTGGAGATCCAAATGCCATAGTCAAAACAAGGTCAGCCTCTCAAAACAAATGTTTTTACTCGAGCTTCCTTTCTCAGATGGAACCTAAAAAGATTGAAAAAGCCATGGAAGATTCAAACTAGATTGAAGCTATGCAAGAAGAGCTTAATCAATTTAAAATAAACAAGGTTTGGATGTTAGTTTTAAGAACAAAAGATCATCCTATTATCGACACCAAGTGGGTTTTCAGAAATAAGATGGATGGAGATGGTATAATTACTAGAAACAAAGCAAGGCTAATAGCCAAATGATATTCTCAAGAAGAAGGAATAGACTATGATGAGACATTTGCTCCCTTTTCCAGATTAGAAACAATTAGACTGTTTCTAGCTTATGCAACCTTCATGAAATTTAAAGTCTTTCAAATGGATATCAAGAGTGCATTCTTAAATGGTGAAATTCAAGAAGAAGTCTATGTTGAAAAACCTCCAGGTTTTATCAACCAATCTCATTTAAATTATGTCTACAAATTAAATAAAGCACTCTAGGTTTGAAACAAGCACATAGAACATGATATGAAACACTCACTTCTTTTTTAATTGAAAATGGATTTGCTAGAGGTAGAGTAGACACAACATTATTTCTAAGAAGGCACAAAGATAAGATTCTATTAGTACAAATCTATGTAGATGATATTATTTTTGGTTCTAATGACAAGAAATTATGCGAGAGATTTACTAAGATTATGCAAAGTAAATTTGAAATGAGCATGATGAGAGAGTTGAACTTCTTTCTCTGATTACAAGTAAAGTAGACTGAAGAAGGAATCTTCATAAACTAGGCCAAATACATCAAAGATCTACTTAAAAAGTATGACATAAAATCTGTAGCTCCTATGAAAACTCCTATAGCCTTTACAACCAAGTTAGATAAAGATGAATTTGGTAAAAGTATTGATATAACTCAATAGAAAGGTATGATAGGATCTCTCATGTACTTAACTGCTAGCAGACCAGATATTATGTTCTCTACTTGTATTTGTGCTAGATTTTAAGTTAACCCTAATGAATCTCACTTAGTTGCTATTAAAAGAATTTTCAAATATCTCAAAGGTACTATTTATTTGGGATTATGGTATCCCAAGGAGTCTCCCTTTGATCTGATTGGTTATTCAGATGCAGATTTCGTAAGATGCAAGATGGATAGAAAAAACACTAGTGGTACATGTCAATTGCTAGGAAATAAACTTGTCTCATGGTTTAGCAAGAAGCAAAATTTAGTGTCAACTTCAATTGCAAAAGCTGAGTACATTAATGTTAGTAGTTATTGTACTTAAATTTTATGGATGAAGAATAAGCTAACCGACCATGGGTTTGATTTGAAATCTATACCTATATTTTGTGATAATACTAATGTAATATCAATTACTCATTATCATGTCATGCATTCTAGAACAAAGCATATATAAATCAAATATCATTTTATCAGAGATCATGTACAAAATAGAAATATTGTACTACGCTTTATTTCAGCTGAAGATCAACTTACTGATGTGTTTACTAAGCCATTAGACGAATCTAGATTTAATAAGTTGATCAGTGAGTTAGGTATGTTAAATTTACATACTTAGTACTATATTTCTGGAAGTTTCTAACTATGCAGATGGAAAATCGTAGAATGGACATTTGGGTGAAGAACCATCACAAAACAATTCTAAAATTGGAAGTGTTGGTTTGTAAAAAATATGACATACATATAATCAAATTATATAAGCACAACGGAAGCAAACAAAATCAGATTAAATTTTTTTTCTACAAAACAATAGCCAGGATCTTTCTTATGTGACTAATATTAATTGAGGAAGGATAAAAATATTTATACCTTTGTTGAACCAAGCTTCTATAGGTACAAGTTCAACTTCCTTTAATCCTTTGTATTTTTCTTCAAATTTACCGATTATATTCCACAAATCAATGTTAGCTCTCCAAGTGTGAAGCCTCTAGAGGTGATCCACCAAGAGATATGTGTAATGAACACGAATTTCATTAGTCATTGTAAATATACTTAATAAATATTTAGCAACGAATTTAAACTTTTCTCATTAATTAATTGTGCATTAGATAATTAAATAAATGTACTTATGTGCTTGTATATTTATTTAAAGAATTAAAGCAAAGTGTATAATTAATTAAAGCAAATCTAATTGGATTATATTTTAAATCCAAATGAGTTGATAAACTAGGTTAAAGATATTAACCTAGTAGCGCATGTAATTAATTTAATTACTAGCCCATGTAATTGAATGAGCCCAATAGAAGTTATTCCCAAGCCCAATGTGAAGTCCAATAAGGGTCAAACTTTGGTCAATATATATATATATATATATATGTATATATGCACATTTTTGCATTAAAAATAAAGGAAAAATGGCTTGGAAAAGCCATTTTGCTGATTTTTGTGAGGGACCCACTTGATGTTGCTTGATTTGCTAGATGGCTTCTCTTTTACACTAGATCAAAGTTGGCCAACAACCCTAGTCATTCCATGAGTCAATCACCAAGTCATTCAATCAAATAGTAAGCATACTTAGCATTTAATTTGACCAACATAGATGAATTAGAGAGTTAATGGTGTGTTAGTGGTTGGCTATAAAAGAAACACTCCACACTTGTTCTAGGTTGGTTAGTTCATTTCTAGAGAATTTCCTAGAGAGCAAAGTGTGAGTTTTTGAGAGAAAACACATAAGTGTTGAGAGAAAAAGCTAGAGCTTGAGCTTGGTGGATGTCCAACAATCTCATCACATATTTCGGAAGGAGGAGAAGGAGAGCACACAAAACCTCAAGGTTTAAAAGTTCTCAAATCCTTTCTTATTTCGTTTTTATAGCCTATATGCGTTTTAATCGGTTAAAATCTATTTTTAACCGATCAAAACTCATTTTGATGGTCTAGATGTATGTAACTATGTAATATATGTATATTCATAGATCTATGTGTTTATAACATGATTTGGTAGGTTAGAAATGCATAGAAGTTAAAGAAATATGTGTAACACAATTTTACCGGTAAACCCTAACCATGCATGCTATGTTTGATGTTGTATTTTGAAATGTACAAATCCAAAATTGGATTTTTATGGCTAGAAAGCTAGATCTATGAGTTTTAAAGATAAAACCTTTTTGAAGTTTTCAAAAATAATGAATAACAAAGAAGTTATAGCTTTTACCGAAAAGGATGTCGTTTTTCAATCCTATGTGGTTCGATCCGTAAATTTCGTGTGAAACGTTTTCAAAAAGACGATCAAACCATGAAATATTGTAAAACATTAAGTTAGGAACACATCAACACTGATTTGGTGTTATTTGGATGTGTAGATTTCATTTAATCAAGGTTTGAATCAAAGTATCAAAACTGTCCAGAAAAATCACAAAAATGGCACCTACTGGAGTACGGCGCCGGGGCGCCGTCTGCAGTGTTAATCACTGCGCCCCGGCGCAGTGCACTGTTCGGGAAAAAAAATAAAAACCCGAACCGGGTCGGGCCGGGCCGGGTCAGCCGGGTCGAGTCGGGTCTGGTTCGGGTCAGAAAATGAAAAATGTTCCAAAAATCATTTTAGTATTTTTGGACTTAATAAATATATTTTTAAATATATATATGATTGATTTATTGATTTAAAGGTGTATATATATTATTATTGAAATAATAATATAATAAAGGTAATAAAATATTATTAAATAAATAATAATATTAGAAAATTATTAAAATATTATTATGTGTATAATAATATGATAAAGTCAATAAAATATTATTTAATGATTAATAATATTAGATAATTAATAAAATATTATTAAATGATTAATAATATTAGATACTTAATAAAATATTATTAAATGATTAATAATATTAGATAATTAATAAAATATTATTAAATGATTAATAATATTAGTTACTTAATAAAATATTATTAAATGATTAATAATATTAGATAACTAATAAAATATTATTAAATGATTAATAATATTAGTTACTTAATAAAATATTATTAAATGATTAATAATATTAGATAACTAATAAAATATTATTAAATGATTAATAATATTAGATCCTTAATAAAATATTATTAAATGATTAATAATATTAGATACTTAATAAAATATTATTAAAGGATTAATAATATTAGTTAATAAATAAAATATTATTAAATAGTTAATAATATTATATACTCAATAAAATATTATTAAATGATTAATAATATTAGATATTTATTTTGAACTATATTAAACAATTAATATAAGTTCTTTGTATTTGAAATATTATCAAGTAATGATAATATTTTCTAAGTGTTTAATTACCCATAATTAATCAATTATGTGGTTCGTAAGGTTTATAAAGGTCATTATACTTACAAGTATATGATACTAATTTAAGATCAAATTGATTTAATTGTTAGGTCCGTTCAAGGATTGTTAGATTAATTTGATAAGCAGTAGACGACGCACGAGACAAGTTTTCTAACTTTAACTTGTAATTCTTATTGCAAGTCTTCTACCCTTAACTTGTACTTATTGTTGCAATTATTATTCAACTTTAATTACTTTGAGCAATTCAATTATTGTTGAGCAAGTATCTACACTCGAAGATATTTGACAGACCTTTGAGTGAATTAATTATCAAAAATTACTTCACATCGTTATTGATTATTGTATTCGCACATAGTGCTTTTGCAATCTGTTTAAGAACGTCTAAGCTAATTGTTTCGGCTAGACAAATGTATGTTAAATTCATTTAGTTGAATATCATAAAAGCTTACCCAAACCATTGGTTGGTGCGGATCCTTACAGTAAGACTGAGATAGAACAACCCTAGTTAAAGGGGATTTTTATTTGTCGGAGACCCGACAGCGCGCAAGAAAATTAAATGTGATGCATATACATAGGACATAAGAGGACTGATCCCCTCAAGTGTCCCGTTATTTTTAAACAAGGAGTCAGACATTGTATGTCTGTTTTACCTTAGTAGCAGTTCATGGTTCTTAAAGACCACTCAGCAGTAAGGAGTCAATCCCTTCTTTTGTTGAACATTGATTCTTGTTATCTTTCACAATTGCTATTGTTGAAAACTTGAAGTTATTTCCATTCATCATGATATATCGTATGATTGTTGTTTATAAACTTGCTGAGCCATTTAGTTGCTCATTCTTGCTATATCATGACTATATTTCAGCCATTCCCGAAAGCTCTAAATCGGACAAAGGCAAGGGAAAAGCGAATGCTTAGTTTTAAGTAATTGCATGCTAGTTTAATTTACTGTTATGTAATTACTGTTGTAAATCTTTTGTATTTCCCTTAAGATATGTAATGTTTAACATTAAGGTAATAGACCTTGGGAAGTTGTAGCCTTTTGATTAAGGAACCTTTTGTATTATTCCGCGAAATTGAATACAATTTATGTATTTCATTATGGTTAAGTATTGTACAGTGAGAACCAAACCCGTGGTTAAAGAACCCGGATTTGGGGTTGTCACAGGTTGGTATCAGAGCTGTAGGTTAGAAACGCTAGGATTGCGAAACCTAGGTTATAACCTTAGTACTAAACTCTTATCGAGTGCGTTAGGAGATGAATCGGGGAGATTCATCATGTTGTGTATTTTTGGAAATGGATTGAGAAAATCCATCGAGCCGAGATGTACATGATAAAATATCATTTCATTTCATCAATGAATATATTTTATTACTGTACTAACATGTGTTATTTATGTTATTGTAGGATGACGGAGATAGGCCAGTCGAGTACTGCGGTAGATGAGGTGATCTATACGGATATCCATATGGATACCGCACAGCCACGGGTGGCTGCACCTGTCGAGGAGCCAGAGTCAGATCCCGAGGAGGGAGATAGAGAGGACGCTGTCTGGGGCGGAGTTATGGGAAAGTACAGTGAGGAGGAGGCTGATACTGATGATGATGAGGATGAGGAGCCAGCTGAGTATGTTGATGGCATGGGCACTGTCGCCAGTGACATCATCGATACTCTCACTACGGCTAACGATGAGCTAGAGGAGAGGGTTCAGCACCTGGAGGAGCAGAATCAGATCCACCAGCAGACAGAGCAACAGTACAGAGATACAGCTTATATGTTCTCCGGCGAGAACATAGAGCTGAAGGCGAGGATGGCCGAGATGGAGGCCAAGTTGGTAGCCGCTGAGCTGAAGATTCAGCAGACACAGGCAGAGAGGGAGGCCATGAGGGGCCAGATGCAGCAGGCCGTTGAGGCAAGGATAGATATGGAGTTTCAGCGTGATGCAGCTCATGGGCAGATGATGGAGCTGGAGGAGGAGGTTAGGGAGAAGAAGGTGAGGATAGATAGACTCAGTTACGTCTATCGCTCATCAGTTGGTAGGATCCAGAGTAGGGTGCACTACTACCCTGCTGAGGAGGGCCAGACCTTGCACACCATTAGTAGGGGCATGGTCAGGGCCATTGGAGATGAGGAGTACGACGATGCGGTTCGTCGAGGGATGCACCATTAGTAGTATTTTCTTTATTTATGTTATATGTACATAGATGCAGTAGAAACCCAACTTTTGTTTTGATAGAGGGTTAGTATGTTGTAAATCCCAACTCTATGAAGTTGTGGGATATGTTAGATCCCGTCTTTTGTTTTAACTATCGGGGTTAGCAGCGTTTATAGCAGTATGCTTATGATGTAAAAGTGCTACGCACTGTGTTTTAGCATATGAATATAAATGCATTTTCGTTTATGTTTATATGTGTCGAGATGATTATTTGTGCTTTAGTTTAAAATACTTAAGCTACAAAACGAAAGTAAAAAGATTGAAACAACTTTAATTAATTAAATTTTCTTTATACAGAAAATGCCGCCTCAGAGAAGAAATCAACGACTACCCCCACCACCACCCGAAGAGTCAGTGAACGCTGGAGGGGTACCACCCAACCCTGTCCAAGAGTTCGTGGAAATGCTAATGGGAGCATTCCGCGGACGCAACGCAGAGGCTACTGGAGTAACAAACCCTGCCGCTCCAATAACAACCTTTAAAGACTTCAAATTGATAGGACCACCCGAGTTCAAAGGGACCACGGATCCTATAGAAGCACAGACCTGGATAGAGGAGATGGAAAAAGTCTTCGAGGTCGCACGAGTAGCGGAGGAGCAAATGACCTCATTTGCTACCTTCATGATGAAAGGGGAGGCCAGCCACTGGTAGAAGGCCAATAAGAGTAGAGCAGGGGCGGGAACGATCGCGTGGGCGCGATTCAAGGAGGTATTTTTGGAAAACTATTTTCCAGAAAGTACAAAGGCTAGGATGGAAATCAAATTCCTAGAACTAAAGCAGGGTAACTTGTCGGTATCCGAATATGCAGCCAAGTTCAATGAATTAGCAAGATTTGCTTCACACCAGGTGGATACTGAGGCGAGACGCGCCAGAAGATTTGAACAGGGGCTGAAACCGTGGGTTTACAGTCGGGTAGCTGTTCTCCAGATCATAAACTTTGCAACACTGCTGGAGAAAATTATCATAGCTGAGGGTGGAAATGAAGCTTTGAACAAGTACAATCAAGAACGGAACAAGAAGAGAAGTTATGGAGGAAACTGAGAGGGTAGCAGCGGGGGCAGCAACTCGAACAAACGCAAGTGGAATAACAACAGCAGTTCGGGAACACCCCAGGGCAGTGAATCTAAGAAAGCCAACAAATGCAGTCAATGCGGGAAGAATCACTCAGGGGAGTGCATGAAGGGGAAGAACGTCTGTTACAACTGTGGGCAAGAGGGGCACATCGCTCCTAATTGTCCCACACCAAAAAGGAAGGGAGGTTGTTTCGCCTGCGGGGCCATGGACCATCAGTTTAAAGATTGTCCGAAGAAGAAGAACACCGGAGGGAGTTCGGGCTTTAGGGGAAGCAACAACAACAACAACAACGCCAAACTGACCATTGGAGGGCCGGTGCCACAGAACAAACCAACGGCACGGACTTTCAACATGACGGTGCAGGACGCCGTCGAATCAAAAGACGTGGTGTCAGGTATTATTCCGATCAATGAGATAAATGCTTACGTATTATTTGATTCGAGTGCTACCTGTTCATTTGTGTCTGATGAATTCGCTAGACGGTTAGAATTGCCTAGACAAAAACTAGAGAACCCACTGAACATAGAAGTTGCAAATAAAGAAGTGATTCCTGTAGAGTATGTACATAGAAACTGTTGTGCTGAAATCAGGGGTCAGAAGTTGAGTGTAGATTTAATTCCGATACGTTTGGGGGAGTTTGACGTTATACTTGGAATGGATTGGTTGTTTAACCATGGAGCTATAATTGATTGTCAAAAGAAGTGTATACACCTTAAGACACCAAATAGGTCTAAGGTCGTATTTTATGGCAGCAAGTCGTCTAGACAATCTGCATGTCTGACGATGATGCAGGCCAAGAAACTGTTGAAGAAAGGTTGTGTAGGGTATTTAGCTCACATAGTGGACACACAGATGGTGAATCCCGAGATGGAGCAAATACCAGTAGTGAGGGAGTTCATGGACGTGTTTCCAAACGAACTGTCAGGTTTACCGCCAGATAGGGAGATAGAGTTTGTAATTGATTTGGTACCGGGGACAGCACCAATATCAAAGGCACCATATAGGATGGCTCCGGTAGAAATGAAGGAGTTAATGATCCAACTACAAGAGTTGTTGGATAATAAGCACATTCAGCCAAGTGTTTCTCCATGGGGAGCACCTGTGTTGTTTGTAAAGAAGAAGGATGGATCGATGAGGCTATGTATGGATTACAGAGAGCTGAATAAGGTGACAATTAAGAACAAGTACCCGTTGCCACGAATTGACGATCTTTTCGATCAATTGAAAGGGGCGAAGTACTTTTCAAAGATTGACTTGAGGACTGGTTATCATCAGTTGAAAGTCAGGAAGGAGGATGTACCCAAGACGGCATTCAGAACTCGATATGGGCATTATGAGTTTCTGGTGATGTCGTTTGGACTGACGAATGCGCCAGCCGCATTTATGGACATGATGAACAGAATATTCAAGCAGTACTTGGATAAATTTGTTGTTGTGTTCATTGACGATATTCTGGTGTATTCTAAAACGGAGGAGGAGCATGCTGAACACCTAAGATTGGTGTTGGAGATTTTACGGAAGGAGCAGTTGTATGCTAAGTTTTCGAAGTGTGAATTCTGGTTGGAGAGAGTTCAATTTTTGGGTCATGTCATTGACAAGGAGGGGGTTTCAGTAGATCCAGCAAAGGTGGAAGCGGTGATGAATTGGGAACAACCAAGGACGCCGACGGAGGTAAGAAGTTTCTTGGGATTAGCGGGTTACTATCGGAGATTTATTCAAGATTTTTCAAAGATAGCAACACCGCTGACCAATCTAACGAGGAAGACGGTGAAATACGTATGGACGGTGAAGTGCGAGGAGAGTTTTCAGGAGCTAAAGAAGAGACTTAGTGAAGCACCTGTATTGACTTTACCAGACGATACAGGAGGTTTTACGGTCTACAGTGATGCATCGCATAAGGGACTTGGCTGTGTGCTTATGCAAAACGGCAAGGTCGTTGCGTATACGTCCAGACAGTTGAAGGATTACGAGAAGGGATACCCTACCCACGACTTGGAGCTGGCTGCGGTAGTGTTTGCCCTTAAAATCTGGAGACATTATTTATATGGAGAGAAATGTGAGATATTCACGGACCACAAGAGTCTGAAGTATATCTTCACACAGAAGGAGTTAAATATGAGGCAACGGAGATGGTTAGAATTGATCAAAGACTATGATTGTGAAATTCTATATCATCCCGGCAATGCCAACGTAGTAGCAGATGCTCTAAGCAGAAAGAGCAGGGAGAAATTGTTCATCTTGACAGATCAGGAACAATTGGTTCAAGAGATGGCTCGAATGGAGTTGGAGGTAAGAAATCCAAATGAGTCAATGGAAGTGGAAGCGAGCCCAACCCTGTTAGATCGGGTAAAAGAGACTCAAGACAAAGATGAAGAATATGTCAGAATAAGGATGAGAATGACCGAAGGGGAAGAGGTCAAGTTCAAAGAAGATAGCATGGGATTGCTAAGATTCGAAAATCGTGTTTGGGTGCCGCTAGTGCCCGAACTACGAGAAGAGATCTTGCAAGAGGCCCACAGTACGAGATACTCGATACATCCGGGAAGTACGAAGATGTATCAAGATCTGCGTCAGCATTTTTGGTGGCCGAATTTAAAAAGGGAGGTCGCAGAATGTGTCAGCCGATGTCTAACTTGTCAAAGGGTAAAGGCTGAACATCAGAGACCAAGTGGATTACTACAGCCGTTAGAGATTCCTGAGTGGAAATGGGAGCATATCACAATGGATTTTGTGGTAGGACTTCTAGCAACACAGAAGGGATTTGACGCAATATGGGTGATTGTAGATCGACTAACAAAGTCAGCGCACTTTTTGCCGATCAAGATTAAGTTCAGTTTGGATCAGTTGGCTAAACTGTACATCAAGGAGATAGTTTCGAGACATGGGGTGCCGGTATCGATTGTGTCAGACAGAGATCCGCGCTTCACGTCAAAATTTTGGAGAAGTCTTCAGGAGAGATTGGGGACACAGTTGAGAATGAGTACAACATATCATCCACAAACCGATGGGCAAAGTGAAAGAACAATACAGACATTGGAAGATATGCTCAGGGCCTGTGTGATGGATTTCAAGGGCAGTTGGGAGAACCATCTACCATTAGTTGAGTTTGCATACAACAATAGTTATCATGCAAGCATAGGCATGCCGCCTTACGAAGCATTGTACGGAAGGAAGTGCAAAACACCTCTATGTTGGGATAAGGTAGGAGAACGCCGATTGTTGGGGCCGGAATTGGTTCAACAAACGGTAGAAATTATCAAGGTAATAAGAGCTCGGCTAGTAGCAGCTCAGGACCGTCAGAAGAAATACGCCGATTTACATCGACAGAAGCGAGACTTCGAAGTTGGAAGTTTTGTGTTCATGAAGGTATCTCCCTGGAAGGGGAAGATCCGATTTGGAAAGAAAGGGAAGCTGAGTCCGAGGTTCATAGGACCGTTCGAGATATTAAAGAGAGTGGGCGAAGTGGCGTACGAGGTAGCTTTACCTCCTGAACTTGAGCATATTCACAATGTGTTTCATGTGTCAGTGCTGCGACCATACAAGCTAGACCACAAACACGTCATATCCTATGAGCCAATACAAGTCGAGAAAGACTTACCGTACGAGGAAATTCCTATCCAGATACTAGATAGGAAAGAGCAGAAATTACGGAATAAGGTTATACATTCTGTCAAAGTCCTTTGGAGGAACCACAACGCTGAGGAAGCTACGTGGGAGCTTGAAGAAAAGATGAGGGCTAACTATCCGTATCTTTTTGAGTATTTTAAACTTGTAATTCCGGGGACGGAATTCTTATAAGGGGGGGAGAATGTAATGACCACGAATTTCATTAGTCATTGTAAATATACTTAATAAATATTTAGCAATGAATTTAAACTTTTCTCATTAATTAATTGTGCATTAGATAAGTAAATAAATGTACTTATGTGCTTGTATATTTATTTAAAGAATTAAAGCAAAGTGTATAATTAATTAAAGCAAATCTAATTGGATTATATTTTAAATCCAAATGAGTTGATAAACTAGGTTAAAGATATTAACCTAGTAGCGCATGTAATTAATTTAATTACTAGCCCATGTAATTAATTAAACAAGCTCAATGCTTGATTTAATTAAATGTAACCTAGACTATTTAAAATAAGCCCAATGTGTTATTTAAATTGAGCCCAAACAATTTAATTGAATGAGCCCAATAGAAGTTATTCCCAAGCCCAATGTGAAGTCCAATAAGGGTCAAACTTTGGTCAATATATATATATATATATGTATAGATGCACATTTTTGCATTAAAAATAAAGGAAAAATGGCTTGGAAAAGCCATTTTGCTGATTTTTGTGAGGGACCCACTTGATGTTGCTTGATTTGCTAGATGGCTTCTCTTTTACACTAGATCAAAGTTGGCCAACAACCCTAGTCATTCCATGAGTCAATCACCAAGTCATTCAATCAAATAGTAAGCATACTTAGCATTTAATTTGACCAACATAGATGAATTAGAGAGTTAATGGTGTGTTAGTGGTTGGCTATAAAAGAAACACTCCACACTTGTTCTAGGTTGGTTAGTTCATTTCTAGAGAATTTCCTAGAGAGCAAAGTGTGAGTTTTTGAGAGAAAACACATAAGTGTTGAGAGAAAAAGCTAGAGCTTGAGCTTGGTGGATGTCCAACAATCTCATCACATATTTCGGAAGGAGGAGAAGGAGAGCACACAAAACCTCAAGGTTTAAAAGTTCTCAAATCCTTTCTTATTTCGTTTTTATAGCCTATATGCGTTTTAATCGGTTAAAATCTATTTTTAACCGATCAAAACTCATTTTGATGGTCTAGATGTATGTAACTATGTAATATATGTATATTCATAGATCTATGTGTTTATAACATGATTTGGTAGGTTAGAAATGCATAGAAGTTAAAGAAATATGTGTAACACAATTTTACCGGTAAACCCTAACCATGCATGCTATGTTTGATGTTGTATTTTGAAATGTACAAATCCAAAATTGGATTTTTATGGCTAGAAAGCTAGATCTATGAGTTTTAAAGATAAAACCTTTTTGAAGTTTTCAAAAATAATGAATAACAAAGAAGTTATAGCTTTTACCGAAAAGGATGTCGTTTTTCAATCCTATGTGGTTCGATCCGTAAATTTCGTGTGAAACGTTTTCAAAAAGACGATCGAACCATGAAATATTGTAAAACATTAAGTTAGGAACACATCAACACTGATTTGGTGTTATTTGGATGTGTAGATTTCATTTAATCAAGGTTTGAATCAAAGTATCAAAACTGTCCAGAAAAATCACAAAAATGGCACCTACTGGAGTACGGCGCCGGGGCGCCGTCTGCAGTGTTAATCACTGCGCCCCGGCGCAGTGCACTGTTCGGGAAAAAAAATAAAAACCCGAACCGGGTCGGGCCGGGTCGAGTCGGGTCTGGTTCGAGTCAGAAAATGAAAAATGTTCCAAAAATCATTTTAGTATTTTTGAACTTAATAAATATATTTTTAAATATATATATGATTGATTTATTGATTTAAAGGTGTATATATATTATTATTGAAATAATAATATAATAAAGGTAATAAAATATTATTAAATAAATAATAATATTAGAAAATTATTAAAATATTATTATGTGTATAATAATATGATAAAGTCAATAAAATATTATTTAATGATTAATAATATTAGATAATTAATAAAATATTATTAAATGATTAATAATATTAGATACTTAATAAAATATTATTAAATGATTAATAATATTAGATAATTAATAAAATATTATTAAATGATTAATAATATTAGTTACTTAATAAAATATTATTAAATGATTAATAATATTAGATAACTAATAAAATATTATTAAATGATTAATAATATTAGATCCTTAATAAAATATTATTAAATGATTAATAATATTATAAACTTAATAAAATATTATTAAATGATTAATAATATTAGATAATTAATAAAATATTATTAAATGATTAATAATATTAGATACTTAATAAAATATTATTAAATGATTAATAATATTAGTTACTTAATAAAATATTATTAAATGATTAATAATATTAGATACTTAATAAAATATTATTAAAGGATTAATAATATTAGTTAATAAGTAAAATATTATTAAATAGTTAATAATATTATATACTCAATAAAATATTATTAAATGATTAATAATATTAGATATTTATTTTGAACTATATTAAACAATTAATATAAGTTCTTTGTGTTTGAAATATTATCAAATAATGATAATATTTTCTAAGTGTTTAATTACCCATAATTAATCAATTATGTGGTTCGTAAGGTTTATAAAGGTCATTATACTTACAAGTATATGATACTAATTTAAGATCAAATTGATTTAATTGTTAGGTCCGTTCAAGGATTGTTAGATTAATTTGATAAGCAGTAGACGACGCACGAGGCAAGTTTTCTAACTTTAACTTGTAATTATTATTGCAAGTCTTCTACCCTTAACTTGTACTTATTGTTGCAATTATTATTCAACTTTAATTAGTTTGAGCAATTCAATTATTGTTGAGCAAGTATCTACACTCGAAGATATTTGACAGACCTTTGAGTGAATTAATTATCGAAAATTACTTCACATCGTTATTGATTATTGTATTCGCACATAGTGCTTTTGCAATCTGTTTAAGAACGTCTAAGCTAATTGTTTCGGCTAGACAAATGCATGTTAAATTTATTTAGTTGAATATCATAAAAGCTTACCCAAACCATTGGTTGGTGCGGATCCTTACAGTAAGACTGAGATAGAACAACCCTAGTTAAAGGGGATTTTTATTTGTCGGAGACCCGACAGCGCGCAAGAAAATTAAATGTGATGCATATACATAGGACATAAGAGGACTGATCCCCTCAAGTGTCCCGTTATTTTTAAACAAGGAGTCAGACATTGTATGTCTGTTTTACCTTAGTAGCAGTTCATGGTCCTTAAAGACCACTCAGCAGTAAAGAGTCAATCCCTTCTTTTGTTGAACATTGATTCTTGTTATCTTTCACAATTGCTATTGTTGAAACCTTGAAGTTATTTCCATTCATCATGATATATCGTATGATTGTTGTTTATAAACTTGCTGAGCCATTTAGTTGCTCATTCTTGCTATATCATGACTATATTTCAGCCATTCCCGAAAGCTCTAAATCGGACAAAGGCAAGGGGAAAGCGAATGCTTAGTTTTAAGTAATTGCATGCTAGTTTAATTTACTGTTATGTAATTACTGTTGTAAATCTTTTGTATTTCCCTTAAGATATGTAATGTTTAAGATTAAGGTAATAGACCTTGGGAAGTTGTAGCCTTTTGATTAAGGAACCTTTTGTATTATTCCGCGAAGTTGAATACAATTTATGTATTTAATTATGGTTAAGTATTGTACAGTGAGAACCAAACTCGTGGTTAAAGAACCCGGATTTGGGGTCGTCACAATATGTGAATTAAATTAGTGAATTTTGGTTTCTCTAAATCATGAGTGGCTAGTCCTAATTCTCTCTCTCTCTCTCTCTCTCTCTATAACTCCTTAAATGTAGAGAATTATGAAGTAGTCTCTTAATTCTTGTGAAAGAGTGTGTAATCATAATCTATAATAAGACTCCTCTTATTTATAGATGTAGACAACTCTCTTAAACTATTTAGGAATAGGATTTTAATTTACCTCACAATTCAATTAGGAACTAAATTAATTAATTATAATTCCTAAATCATTTATGAACTTAATTATTTAATAATGAGAGTATTTATTACTAAGTAATTACTAAATTATTTAGTAACTTAATTAATTATTATAATTTCAATTCTAAAACTATTTAGGAACTTAATAATAATAATAATAATAATAATAATAATAATAATAATAATAATAATAATAAATACAAGTCAAAACCAAAAGTTACTGAGCAGTAGTTGTTTGCTAAAGTTATGAAGGGACGTGATAACGAATCAAATTCTTACACGTGTCCCACTCAGTAAAAACAAAAGGGGAAGTTGTGTATATGTATTTATAAATGATATTTGTCTCTTACACTTATATTCAGAATATTCGAAACCCTAGTTTTCTTAAAGAACATCAAGAATTCTAATTATTTATTTTCAGCAAAAATCAATGGCAAATTGTCGATTTATTAGCAGCAATCAAGTATATTTTGACAGGTTTAATGATTTTGAGAAGAAGTTCAATGACATTCTGAAGCTGACTCAAGATACCGGATTTACTGAGTGATTAGAGTCCCACACCCAAATTTATTCCAACATGGTGAAGGAATTCTATTTGAATACTGTAAATAGAGATGGCATCATTGTCACCAAAGTCAAAGGAACTACTCTACAATTGGCACCCTCTGAAGTCAATTCTTTCTTGGGATCTTTTAATCAAGGCATTACATTATTTAATGAGATCAACATGGAAGATGGAATGCAGATAATGGGCTATTAGAAGAAGTCTCAACTTAAGGGGATTAAGAAGAAGGATTTTCTTCAAGAATACGAGTTTCTTGTTGATATCATCGGCAAATGTATTCTCCGCAAAGACACTATTTATGATACAGTCAGTGAACTGCAAATGAAGTTTATGACTGCTATTGTTCAGAAGACATAAATTAACTGTGGAGTCATTTTCATTCTTTGACTAATCAAGTGGATTGAAGATACTGAACAAAAGAATGCTACAGGTAAACAAATTCTTAAGATGCTCTATGGAAGATTTGTGAGCATTATTATGAAGAAAGGACTAAAAGTCAAGATAGGGGATGAAGAGGAAAAAATCCTAAATGCACAAAAGGATTACTCCCAGACTATTCAAAGACTGGAAGAAGAATCCAGAAAAAATTAAGATGTCAAAGAAATTAGAAAATGGAAGTGAACCCACTGTACCTGGAAGTCAAGAATCTTTTAAGACCAAGGGAAAAATAAAGATTAAAGAAGCACAAGTGAAAATGTCTCAATATTCTATTGCATCTCAAGATCGTTGAGCTATGGACTCTACAGATGAACAATTCATGAAGAAGAAATGGAAGGTATCTTAGAACTCTTTAAAGAAATTCTTAAATTATGAGAAAGTCTCCATGTTCTTTCCAAGAAGATAAAGTGAAAGAATTTGTCAATAGAAGAAAGCTCATATACAATTAGACAATCCTTAAATCATTGAGCTTGGGACAAATAATGAAGAAATGGTATTAAAAACAAGTGAGACTGAAAGAGTCTTAAATTGAGATGATTGATGATTCAGAGGATCAAAGATGGACATAAGATAAATCAATCAAAGTCTCAAGTTTCAAGTCTACGAAGACAAGAGAAAGAAGAGGCAAGGAGAAAATTGCTAAAGGGGAGAAATCTAGTAAATGTCAAGTATCTTCTCCCTCGTACACATTTATTGAAGAAGGCATACAAAGATATATTGTACTGGAAAAGATAGTTTCGACAAATCTAGATGAGTTGAAGATGGACAGAAGTACCACACTCTATGATTCTCAGAGTGAACAAATGTTGTACTTCTTGCCCATACTACTTTTGCTGAAGGCAATAAGTTTGAAAGACTAGAGCTTCATCAATTAGACCTACTCCAAATTCCCAAATCTTAGCTTGATAGCTCAAAATTTTACAAGGATTTTATCTTATCCAACTCTATTAATATGCAATATGTCATTCTACCCAGAGTTTTGAAGCTGACAAGTAATCTCTATATCAAGACTAAATTGCTCTTCATTTATTACTTCATTTTTTGATTTTGATGAAGATGTCGTAGAGTCAATCTCTCTGAATGTTGAGCAACCTAAAACTCCTATATGTTTTGTTGAAGATTATCCCATATCTTTTGATTATAAAGATATCCCTTCCTCATCTCAAGGCTCACGTTAGGGTATTTTTGAAGATATTGATCAGGAGCTTAAGGCAAATTTTGTTGCATTTCACAAAGCTATGAATGAAATGTTAGCGGGCAGCGAGTTATTTGAACATATGTGGTCCATCATTCAGCGATTGACCTATAGCCTTTATAATCGAGATCTAATCTTTCTCAAAATTATTTACAAGGAGAAGAAACCTGATGATGCCAAATAGGGGGAGAAGGTTTAAGGACGTGAATGATTTAAGGAAGTGAAGGGGAGGAGAATTAAAAGTTTAAAGGAAAAAGGAAAGAATAGTAAGCATGAAGTAAGGGGGAGAATGAACGAAGTATTGTAAGATATCTTACTTTATTTTGTGATTAATAATCTTTTGTATGAACTGCCTTTACATATAAAAATAAAATGATTATTTTGCATTAGCAATACAGTGGCTTGCTGTATTTTAAGTCGTATTTTAAATTCAAGTAAAAGCACTAATACATTATCTGTTATTATGTCATTGGTTTTTGTCATCATCAAATAGGGGGAGATTTTAGAATCTATATGTATAATTTTATGATACAAAAGTAATTAATGTATAATTATTCAGTGGCTTTTATAAAGTCCTTGTCCGAGATTTATTGTACAAGGACTTAGAATAGAGTGATCAAACTTGTTAGGTTGATCCTTTAAGTTGATTTTATGTATAGATTGATGGGGTTAGATCTTTCATAAATTCACTCTACCTATTCGTAAAGTATCTATTGATCGTAGAGTATCTTGAGCTCGTAAGGCAACAATCAGAATCGTCAAGTAAATGAACAATAGTAGAAAAAGTCATGGAGCTGATTAAGCAATCTTGAAGCATCGTAGAGTACCTCTTCCTGAGTCATAATGTTAAGGTTGTAAGTCGAGCACTATAGTATTTCATCAAGCAACAAAGGATTCTGAGTATTAAGTCAGAAAGTTTACTATAAAAAATGTAGAGCTGTTTTTTAGAATCGTAAAGCTACTATCAGAGTCGACACCAAAGCTAAGAAAGTTGTTTAAAGGAAAAGTTCGCAGAGTCTGCTCCAGTATTGTAAAGCATAGTTTGTAGAGAATAGCGTAGAACATTATACTGACTCTTATAAATACATTCATAGCATAAGGAACACTGAGTATCATATATCAGACTCTACATTCTTCATCAAACTCAACGACCAAGCTTAGCCTAAAGATAGTGTCATAACGGTTATAAGTGTGACAAGTATAGAGTATTACAGAGTATCAGCATAGAGATTTTAAGAATGTTTCTCACGATCTTCAAATTTAGAAAGGAAGATCAGAAAGACTGCTTTATAGAAGGTCTATCACCTCATTTTAGAGGTAGGTTAAAACTACTAACTGATGGGATATACTAGGACCAAAAGCAAGCCTACTATCTACCCCAAAGTCAAAAGAGCATTAACTACACTATTAGAACATTAAATTCTCTAATGGAACTTTTCAACAAAATAATTTTTGAAGAGCTATAAGATCGTATGAGGATTCAAATTTGAGTACGAATCATACAAATACAAAGCTGAACCTCTGAAAAAACTAAACAAAGAAATCTACTCTACGAAAAGAAGAGGAAAAAGTACTTGTTCAATTCTTCTAAGTACCATAAGAATTCAAGTATCATTGCAAAACTTAGCAACACCTCAAACTCAAACTAAATCAATAATCAGTTGTGATTCACTTAATTTGTGTGATCATTATACCAAGTCAGAGTGACTTAAAGAGGTCTAAGTGTCCTAGACTAAGTGTCTGAATATTCTGAGACTAAGTGACTTGAAAGAATCTTAATGATTCAGTTGTAAGAGATCTTTGTGATTTGTTCAGTATGAACCATCCTTAATGAATGTCCTACTTGTTGAAGTAGAAGAGTGGACTAAGAGTATTGATACTCTGAACCACTTAAAACATCTTGTGTTATTTACTTTCAGCAGTTATATTATGTTATTAACTACTATAAACTGTTATATCTATCAGTGACTCATTTTAACATTCATCAAAGATAGAATCAGGATTTCATTAAAACTTTAAGGGGGATTTTACACCAATTTTCAACTATGCTAAATTAATTACCTGGCAATTAATCTTTTAAATGAATAATTTTTTTTAAAGATCAATTCACCCCCTTCCAGATCTCTATTGTGCCTCTGGAAAGCAACATAGCATATTGTAGAAAGTACTCAGAAAAAGAATGTAACAGAAATTATTTTTTAGAAATCAAGCAACTATGCCCTGGCGCAATTTTTATATGGGCAAACTGAGCCTCGATGTAGTCAACTGAGTCCAACTGCATTTTAGCGCGATGTTAGGCATATTTTACTGTGCCTCGATGCAATTCGTCTATTTCAATTTTTAAAATACCTTTAGAGGCCGATTGGTTCACACTTTATACACTTCTAAACGTACCTAATGTCATCTCTTTCAATCCCCACAGAGCTAAAAACCTTTACCTATTATCCCTAAACTATAAAACCCTAACAATTAATTTTCATTTCCATCCAAACACAAACATCAAATTCATCTAACCCCAATAATATCTTAGAGATCGAAATCCCTACACCTAGATACTATTATAATCACCCCCCTTATCCATTTTGTAATCATCCTAAACCCTTACCCCAATCCAAGTTCATCCCTAAGTCATATCCAGTCACTCACATTCCCTGTATCAATCCACGTTGGGCTATCTTCAATGAAGGGGGATCGAGTTCTACCATCAAATTAGGCTGTAAGGTTTCAGATTAAGGTAAGAATTAAATGTTTAGGAGATACAGTTTGCATATTGGTTAATCCTTGCAAACTGTTTGGGTGAAAGTTGTATGCCCTCAAGTCAATCATATTTGATGAGATATGCATATATTTTATAAGCTTATTCGTTTATTAATAAAATTATCAAGACATTTATTTATTCATGATTAATTAGATGAATTAATTAAATGCATAAACCCATAGTTTTTGAGTAATCCTTTTAGAACCATGATGAAGATCATGCTAATGAGACCTAAATTCAAGATAGCTCAAATTAGAAATCCCTGGCTAGGGTTGAATGAAATTAGAAAGGAGTTTCTAATTTACATTAACTAGAGTTGTGCATTTGTGAATTGAAATGTATATGATAAATCAAAAAAAAACTTGACATAAATTCCATATCTTATATTTGATTGGGACATTGTGTGGTAGAAGGATTGAATTGTATGGTAACTATTCGCTGAAATGTTCTTTTACGATCAAATGTTGAAATCTATATTATGTGGAATGTCGATTAATCGCTAAAGGAACTTACCCTTAATGTGGAATAAATATTTATCCTGAATTAAAGAGTTAATTCGTAATAAATGAATTAGAATTGTTCTAATTTATTTATTATACAACCGATTTAATATGGAGAACCTAAAGAGTCACAACGCAAAAGAGTAATATTTATTTTAGATATGGATGGTATAATCGTAAAAATAAATTATGTAGATTTAATTTGATGCTAGAATAAATTAAATAGCTTAATATTTATAGTTTAGTATTTTAGTAATACTAATTATAAATTAATAAGAGGAGTCTTATTATTTTTATTACTATTGTTAGTATTATTTAGTTCTTAGATAATTTAGTAATTAATTAATAAATAATAGTATTATTATAAATAATTAAGTTTCTAAGTGGTTTAGTAATTGTAATTACTATAATAATTAATTTAATTCCTAAATGGTTTAGAAATTAATTAATAAGTATTCTCAATATTAAATAATTAAAGTTCCTAAATAGTTTAGAAATTATAATTAATTAATTTAGTTCACAATTAGATTGAGAATTAAATTAAAACCCTAATCCTAACTAGTTTAGGAGGGTTGACTATATCTATAAATAAGAGGAGTCTTATCATAAATTGAGATTACACACTCTTTCACAACAATAGAGAGAGTACTTTATAATTCTTTATATCTAAGGAGTTAGATAGAGAGATAGAGAGATAGAGAGCCACCCATGGTTTGGAGAAACCAAAATCTACTTACTGAATTCATAGATCTCTTGGTGGATCACCTCTAGAGGCTTCACACTTAGAGAACTAACATTGATTCGTGGAATCTAATCGATGAATTTGAAGAAGAACGCGAATGATTAAAGGGCGTTGAACTTGTTCATGTGAAAGTTTGGTTCTACAAAGGTATAAATCTTTTATCCTTCCTCAATTAATAATAGTCGTATAAGAAAGATCCTGGTTATTGGTTTGTAAAAAAATTTTAAAATATGATTTTGCTTGCTTCCGTTGCACTTATATAATTTGATTATATGTATGCCACGTTTTTGCAAACCAACAGTGGCATCAAGAGCCAAACTTATGTGAATTATTAATTATTTTGATTCAGTGTGTATATAGGTATGTGTTTAGAATAATTTATCGAGCATAATTTGCTGTATAAAATGTTTTTTGTTTTTCTAAAAAACTAAACAATCCGCGAACTGATTATTTAATTAAAGAAAGTGATAATTGATTCCAGTTTTGTTTTTCCAAAAGTTAGTAGTCATTAAGATTCATGGTTGTTCCAATTTTGGTTGATGGTTAATATATATTATATATATTAGATTGAATCATGATTTATGTATTCACAGATTCGGTATATATATATATATATATATATATATATATATATATATATATATATATATATATATGCTAATCCAATATGTATTTTTCTCTTTACTATATGAAAATGTTAGGTTGGACTTAACTTCGATAATATTGATTTGGATGTGCACACACATGATCATAATAATCTAAGAGGCAAAATAAAAAGGAGTTACATGTTAATGTAATTGACAAGGAGTTGTCTACCTATTGAATAAACTATAGTTGTTGTGCACACACAAGGTTATACTTATATAGATATGTAGAGGGTAATATAGTTTGATGAAAATAGTGTGAGACACTATTTTAAATAAATACCTAATTAACTTGATAATTAATAAAATGAATACATGTTAATGTTGTTATTAATTCACTTAAAGTATATTGCTATGTTTAATTCAATAACACTGTATAGCATATTGAATACTAATAATTTAATCGAACTGATTAAAAAATTTCAGAATAGTTCTTAAACCAGAAAAGCTAGCAAATCTCCTTAATTTGCCTATCACTACAAAAGTTGCGGACTAAGCATTTGAGGAAGAGATTGCTATTTTAAAAAATGACATGATGATGCAAAGGTGGCTCAATGCATCATGCTCACATCCATAAGTATCGAGTTACAAGCGTCAACACGAGAAAATAAATACACATACTATATTGCTACACATTCAATAGTTGTATAGAGAGCAAAGTAGGTCAATTAGATATAAGATATTTAAGGAGTTCTTCCAATCTATAATAACCAATGACACTACAATAAAGACACATGTCCTAAAAATGATCAATTGGATTGATAAATTGGGATAACTGAGTTTTGTCAAGGATGAAAAGTTAAGTCAAGATTTGATCTTGCAGTCACTCACTGACTCCTATTCACAATTAGTTGTGAACTTCAACATTAATAAGCTAGATGTCAGTTTAACTGATTTGCTTAATATGTTGAAGATTGTTGAGAGACACTTTCCTTCCAAGAGAAACCAAGTCTTACTAGTAGATGAATCTTCTAAGAGGATGAAGATAGCCGAAGGTGTTTCTGAGAAGTCAGAAAGGATAGAAGGCAAACGAAATGCACTAATTAAAAGACATATATAAAAGTGATCCCGATGGCAAATGAGTTTTCTTTCATTGCAATAAACTAGGACACTAGAAGAACAACTGCAAGAGAGTTGTAGTACCTAAACAGAAGAAGCTTGGAGAAGTTTCTACTACAGATATAGATTTGTTAATAATGAAATAGAACTTTCTATAAGTCAAGTTCTACTTAGGTATTAGATACCCACTGGTGGTCTTACCTATGCAAGCCATTGCAGAGACTAGGCAGAAGTAGAAGGCTGAACAAAAGATAAGTAATCTTGTGCATGGGGAATGGAGTAAAATGTTGCTGCATTAACCATAGGAACTTACAGTTTATCATTGCCTACGGGCAAGCTTAGTAAGTTAGTAAGTGTTTACTATGTTGATTACTTGATGAACATTGTATACTTGACTTACATGAAAAATATTTCAAATTGAACAAACTAAAGGAAAAATTATGATATGAATCATACCTTCATACAGAAGTTGTGTGTGAGACCTCTGACAACAAATGCAAGAGGTGATATTCATTCATTACTTCCACTAATGATTTGAGATTTTGATATATATATTTGATGAAATAAAAATCCAAATCATTTAAAACATTTAAAGAATTCAAAAGTGAAGTATAGAAGTAAAAGACCAAAAGTATTAAAGTTCTTTGATTAGATCGAGAAATGAATACTTAAGCAGTAAGTTTCTAGATTATCTCAAGCGAAATGATATTCTCTCACAATGGTCATTGCAATGATCTTAAATGAGTTTACCAATCTTCTAGTATCCTTCTAGGGTTATGCCCTAGAAACGACCGTATATCTACTAAACAAGATACCTTAAATATCCTTCCCTGAGACTCCATATGAGTTATAGATAGGGAAAAAACAAATTCTTAAGTATGTTAAGATTTAGATCGTCTCATTTATGTCAAAAGGTTTGACAATGATAAGCTTGTGACAAGATCTGACAAGTGTAAACTTGTGGATATCCTAAAGAAACTTTAGGTTATTACTTCTATTGTAATAACCACAAATTCTAAGATACATTGTAATTATAATTATTAAATAATTATCAATGAATTAAAATTTTAGTATTAATTAATTGTGCATTATATAATTGAATGAATATATTAATGTATGTGTATATTTATTTAGTAATATAGCAAGATGGTAGAATTAATTAAAACAAGTCTAATTGATTTATATTTTTAAGTCCAAATGAAGTATTAAACTAGAGTCAATAAAATTAACCTAGTAGTCTATGAATATAATTAAGTGTTTGATCCATGTTATATTTGAGTTAGCCCAACGCTTGTATTAATTAATTGTAGTATGCGTTAGTTAATGTTAGCCGAATGAAATAAATAAATTAATCCCAAACAAATTAAATGAATGAGCCCAATACATTTAATTTCTAAGTCCAAAGTGGAGCCCAAACAAAGTCAAAGATTGGTCAATATATATATATATATATATATATATATATATATAAAGAGAAAAAATAAATCAAAATTTGATGCCAAGAAGGCCATTTGGCCTGCCAAATGGGGGACCCACCAAGGGGTGGCTTCTTGATCAATGTTGCTTCAAATTCACACTTCACTTTAGTTGCTCAACCACACTAGTCAATCAACATGTCAATCCTCATGCTAATCCATCAAACAGTAAGCACAAATTAGCTTCTCATTTCACCAATGCTAGTTGATTAAGGAGTTAATGATGTGTTCCTAGAGTTCTATAAATAGAATTCACCAACACATGTGCAATGTTGGTCATTTCTATACTTGATATTATTTTTAGAGATAGAATATTATTCTAGAAAGAAGTGAGAGCATTGTTGGAGAGTCTTAAAAGATATTGCACTAGAACTGTATATCCAGTAGCCAAGGTGGAGTCTCTAGCAAAGTTCATTTCCAAGAGAAGAAGAACATCTAAATCAAAAAGGTTTAAAAGTGCTCTATACTTTTATCTTTTTATTTCTATGGTTAAAATATGTTTCTAACAGTTCAAAACTTATTTTCATGCTCTATAAGTCTAAAACTATGATATATAGGTAGATTCATGATTTAGTATGTTTAGTACATGTATTTATATGTGTGGTATGCAAATAAGTTGAAGAAAAGTTCATATAATGTTTTACCAATAAAACCCTAGTTAGTTATGTACTATTTATTATGGTAGTTTGATATATACAAGTTGGATATTTGATTTCTATTGCTAGAAAGTTATATGTATGAGTTATAAAAGCAATCCAACTTGAATCTCTAAAAAAGATGGAAAAATAAAGAAGTTATGACTTTTACTGTAAAACATGTCATTTTGAAAACCCTAGATGGCTCGATCATAAATTTCATGTCAAAACTTTTTCGAAAATGTGACCGAACCATGAAATATTGTAAATAAAGATGTTAGGAAGATAACAAAACTTATTTTGTGTTATTTGGATGTGTAGATTTCATTTTCAGCAAATTTGAATCAAAAGTGTCAAAATTAAAAAATCTGGAAAAAGTTGGAATTTCATTCTGCATTACTGCGCCGGGCGCAGTGTTTAGTTCCAAACATTGCGCCAGGGGACAGTGGCTTTTCCAGGAAAACAAATGTTTTCTGAACCGGGTCGGGTCGAGTCGGTTTTGCTGGGTCGAGTCGGGTTGGTTCGGGTCAGAAAATTAAAAAATATTTTAAAAATATTTTTATTATTATTGGATCCAATTAATGTGATTTAAACATTATACAGAGTTAATTTAACAAGTTAAAAATGAATTCATATTATTAAACATTAATAATATAAATAAATGAATAAAATATTATTAAATGAGTTATAATATTAAAAAATAAATAAAATATTATTAAAAGATTAATAATATTATAAAGATAATAAAATATTATTAAATGATTAATAATATTAGAAAATAAATAAAATATTATTAAATGATTAATAATATTATAAAGTTAATAAAATATTATTAAATAATTAATAATATTAGAAAATAAATATAATTTTATTAAGGGATTAATAATACTATAAAGTTAATAAATTATTATTAAATGATTAATAATATTAAAAAATAAATAAAATATTATTAAATAATTAATAATATTATAAAGTTAATAAAATATTATTAAATGATTAATAGTATTAGAAAGTGAATAAAATATTAATAAATGATTAATAATATTAGATAGAAGTTTAAACTATACTAAATGATTAATATAGGTTTTATGTGATTAAAATATTATCAAATAATGATAATATTTCGTAAGTGTTTAATATACCTTAATTATTTAATTATGTGATTAAGTAGGTAAGTTAAGATATATAAATGTTATTATATTAACCTATATATGATACTAATTGAAAGATCAACTTGATAAATTGTTAGGCCTGTCCAAAGAATATAAAATTAAATTGGTTAATAGTAATCAACAAACGAGGCAAGTTCTTTAACCCTACTCAAATTATTATTCAGCAAGTTTCTACACCTAAACTTGTATTTAATTTTGCAAGATCTTTACATGGTCTAATTATTTAAAATTATTCCACATCTATATTGTTATTGTATTCGCACATAGTGCATCTGCAAAAATTATAGTTCATTAATTCAAGAACTGTTTAAGAATGTCTAAGCTAATTGTTTCAGCTAGACACTACATGTATAAATTCATCAACTTGAATATTTTAAGTGTTTATCCAAATCATTGGTTGGTGCGAATTCTTATAGTAAGACTGAGAACGAACAACCCTAGATAAGAGAATTATATTTCGAAAATCGACTTTTGTGCAAGATATTTGAGCATTATGCATATACATATGGTACAAGAGGTTGATATCCTAGAGTAGCAAACTATCAAGGTGTCAGATATATATCTGACTTACCTTAAGCAGTAGTTTATGGTCCTTGAGGCCACTCAACAGTAAATATTCAATCATTTTTTTACATTGAAAATTGATTCTTATTTTTCACGATAATTATCTATTGTTAAAACCCTTGATGTTATTTTCCATTCAATCATGATATATCTTGTATTATCTGTTCTTAAACTTGCTGAGTAAGATAGTTGCTTACCCTTGCTATATCATGACTTATTTTTCAACAAAGCCCGAATATTCTAAATAGGACAAAGGCAAGGGAAAAGTCAAAGCTTAAATTAGATTATTGCATGTTAATTAATTGCTTAATACATAATTAACTTCGTAAATCTTTTGTAATCCCTTAAGATTGATCTGATGAATGTTAAGGTTACAGACCTTGGAATTGTATTACCTTTTTGTAAGGAACAATATATATTTTCTGCTAGATTAATGAAAACTATATATTTAGTTGCTATTATGTTTTAAAATAGTGAGAACCACTCTCGAGGTTATGGAACCCGGATTTGGGGTTGTCGTAGGCTAGTATTAAAGCTGTAGGTTATAAAACTTTAGGTTGCAAAACTTTAGGATATAACATTTGAAGAGTCAACACATTTAAAGTTATAGGAGATGAATTGAGAAAATTCATCGAGTTGAGGAGTAACACAATTAAATATACTTTCATTTCATCAATGAATATATTTTATTACGATACTAATGTCATGTTAGTTGTGTGATTGTAGGATGCCTGAGATTGGACAGACTAGTTACACAACTGAGGAGGATTACATTAATATCCACATGAATACTGCACAATCGCTGGTGGCTGAACCGATAGAGGATACAGGGTCTGATCCGGAGATGGGAGATAGAGAAGAGCCAGTCAGAAGTGGCATGATGAGGCCCTACAGTGAGGATGAGGCTGAGTCAGAGTCTGAGGAGGAGGAGGAGGAGTCAGCTGAGTATGCTGATGGCATGGGCACTACTGTAGTGACATCATATAAGGGCTGACTACGACGAACGATGAGCTGGAGGAAAGAATTCAGCACTTAGAGGGGGAGAATCTAACCCACTAGCATTTAGAGGATGAGTATAAGGCAATAACTTATCAGTTCTCTGGCGAGAACACACAGTTGAAGGAGAGGATAACATGTTTGGAGGAGTAGGTGCAGGGTTATGAGGACTCTATGGAGTACATTGGGTTGTTAACTCATTAGTTAGTTGATTAAGAAGTCGAACTACAGGCTAAGTTAGCGACGACTGAGGCTAGACTTGCAGAGGCTGAGTTGAAGATTCAGCAAGTACAGGCAGAGAAACAGGCCACTCGGAACTATTGGCAAAAGGCGATAGAGGATAAGATTGAGATGGAGGCTTAGAGAGATGCAACACGGGGACATATGATGGAGTTAGAGGATGAGGTCCGCGATAAGAGGGTGAGGATCAATAGGTTTAGTTAAGTCTATCGCTCTTTATTGGTAGAGTTCAGAGCAGGGTGCACTACTACCCAGCTAAGGAGGGCCAGTCCATATACACTATCAGTAGGAGCTTGGTGATGGCCATAGGGGATGAGGAGTATGATGATGCAATTCGTCGGGGGATGTGTAGTCATTAGTATTAGTTATTTTATGATGTTGAATGTATATAGATGCACTAGAACCCAACTTTTGTTTTGATAGAGGGTTAATATGTTTGTAAAACCCAACTTTAGGAAGTTGTGGGATATGCTAATGTTAAATCCCATCTTTTGTAGCCTTTCAGGGATAAAGGCATTTATAGTAGTATGCTGGTGATGTAAGGTACTATGCATTATTGTTTTAGCATATGAATATAAATGCAGTTATGTTTGATAATTATGTGTTTTGATTGGTTGAAATCTTTGCATATAATAGTTAAGATTTAAAAGAGAAAAGTATAAGATTTAGAAATAATAATAACTTAGAAGTTTTCTTATTTCTTTAATCAGACAATGGCGCCACGTAAACAACCACCAAGAAATAAAGGAGGAGAAAAGTTAGTTAATAACGACGAGGGAGGACGTAATGTAGACCCAATGTAAAACTTTATCGATATTCTGGCAGAGGCGATGTAGAATCGACATCCAGTAGTAGAAAATCCACCACCACTGCCGAATCAATTGGAAAATTTTAAATACTTCAAAGCAGTTGGACTGCCGGAGTTTAGGGGAACGATAGACCCAATCAAAGCCCAGTCATGGATAAAGGAGATAGAAAAGGCGTTTGTCATTTTAAGAGTGGCAGATGAGAAAAAACTATTTTTTCTACCTACATGATGAAGGGAGAGGCCAATTTCTAGTGGGAAGTTAATCAAAATAGGGATGGAGAAGGTGTGGTGTCATGGGCAAGATTTAAAGAGATATTTGATGAGAACTATTTTATAAAAAGTATGAAAAGTAGAATAGAGGTTAGATATATAGAACTAAAGTAAGAGAATATATCGGTACTTGAGTATGCAACAAAATTTAATGAGTTAGCCTGGTTTGCTCCGCATCAGGTAGACATGGAGGAACGCAAGGCCAGAGATTTGAGAATAGTTTGAAACCTTGGATATTCAACAAGGTGGCAGTGCTACAAATTGATTCATTCTCAACTCTACTGGAGAAATCAATCATAGCTGAAGGAGGAAATGATAAGTAGGTTTTTATATCTATTTATTAGGTATTTTATGCTTAATTATTTATGGCTTTTTAAGTATTTTTAGTGTTTTAGGTAATTTATTTAATTTAATGCATTATTATTATTATTTTTAGTATATTTATTTATTTTTAATTAATTTATATTTATTTTGTTGGAAAATGAAAAAAATCTAGTGGCAAAACTGTAAATTCAGCATCTTGAATGGCAATATCGTAATTAAATTGTAGTTGGAAGAACCGGTGGCATTTTCGTAATTAACCGGAATGTTTTCTTCGCACAATGCGCGCGCATATAGAAGACACGGTGGTCAGCTGAGACGATGCCGTTTGGCGCTTGGAGGCGCAACAGTGTACCGCGCCATGCGCGGGATGGAATCAGGAAGGAGCAGGCCTCGCGCAATGCGCAGCCATGCAAGATTGTTTTAGGCGCGTGTCTTACACGCGCTAATGGTAAAAAGGATAACTTTTCCAAAATTATATGCTAACACTTCCTTTGAATTAAAATCTGGCTTAAAATATCTATTGCCCAATTTTCATGGCCTTGCAGGTGAAGATCCTCACAAACATTGAAAGAAATTCCATATGGTGTGCACAAGTCTGAAACCTTCTGGAGTGACTGAAGAGCAAATCAATCTAAGAGCTTTTCCATTTTCCTTTAAAGATTTGGCTAAGGATTGACTCTACTACCTACCTTCTGGAAGGATCACCACATGGGAAGAGATGAAAAGACTATTCTTGGAGAAATATTTTTCAGCTTCAAGGGCAGCCAATATCAGAAAAGACATTTGTGGTGTGAGACAAAATCATGGAGAATCCTTATACGAGTATTGGGAACGATTTAAGAAATTATGTGCAAGTTGTTCCCACCATCAAATCAGCGAGCAACTACTTATTCAATATTTTTTATGAAGGACTCATGTCTACCAATAGGAGCATGATCGATGCTGCTAGTGGAGGAGCTTTAGTGGACAAAACTCTCGAAGCTGCAAGGCACTTAATTGCAAACATGGCTGCTAATTCCCAACAATTTGGCACTAGGTTTGATTTTTCATCCAAGAATGTTAATGAGGTAAATATTTCTTCACTTGAGCAACAAATTGATAGTCTAACCTCTTTTGTTCGTCAGATGGCTGTAGGTAATACACAACAAGTGAAAGCTTGTGGGATTTGTGCGGTAGTAGGACATCCAACATATATATGCCCCACTCTTCAAGAGGAGTCCCATGAACAAGTGCATGCAGTAGGTGGTTTCCCTGATCAACCACAAAGGAGATATGATCCTTACTCAAATACGTACAACTCAGGGTGGATAAATCATCCTAATTTCGGCTATGAAAATCACCAAGGGAATCCATCTAAGACTCAAAAATTTTCAAACTACCAACAATACAAGCAGCCATATCCTAACAAACAACAACAGGGCCAATCATCTAATTTTTATATGTCTTTAGAGGATATAGTTAAACAACTTAGCACTAACACTTTGCAATTTCAACAGGAAACGAAGGCAAATATGCAGAATTTAAATACACAGATGAGACAAATGGCAACTGCCATCAGTAGATTGGAGGCGCAAAATTCTGAAAAATTACCCTCATAAATAGTGGTGAATCCGAAAGCAAATGTTAGTGCAATTACTTTGAGAAGCGGTAAAGAGATCGAAACTCCAAAAAAGACATTTTGCACCAAAAGAGCAAAGCAAAGCAGAAGTGGACAACAGGGAAGCAGACGACAGTAAAGAGGACGACAGTGTTCTAGGCAAAAATGGTACCCCTAAGCATAAATTTCCACCTCTATCTGATTATAAACTGGTACCTCCTTTTCCTCTAGCTTTAACAGAAAAAAGAAAATATGAGAAAGATTCATATTTATATGAAACGTTTCATCAATTCGAGGTAAAAATTCCATTATTAGATGCTATTAAAGAAGTACCTCATTTTGCAAGATTTCTAAATGAATTGTGTACACACAAGAGAAAGCAAACACTTAAAAGCTATGGAAAGGTACAAGTAGGAAAGAATATGTCGGCAATAGTTCAAAGAAAACTTCTTACTAAATGCCAAGATCTAGGAATGTTTACTATCCCTTGCAAGATAGGTGACACGAGATTTGATCAAGACGTGTTAGACTTAGGAGCATCTATTAATGTCATGCCATATTCTATATATGCTTCTTTGAAACTTGAATATTTAAATAGAACTGGTACTGTGATTCAGTTGGCTGATAGGTCTAACACTTATCCTAAGGGTATAGTAGAGGATGTTCTTGTGCAAGTAAGTAATTTAATTTTTTCTATTGATTTTTATGTGCTTGATATGGAGAACGGTGATCAAAATGCTCCTATTTTGTTAGGAATACCTTTCTTAAAGACATCCAACACTAATATCGATGTTAAGAGTGGTACACTAACAATGGAATTTGATGGCGAAATTGTTAAGTTTAATATTTTTTATGCCATAAAATGTCCTAATCCTGTTTAGTCTATTGAAGTGATTGATTCTTTAGCACATAAAGTTTCTGATGGAAAGGATGAATTGAAAACGACATGCATTCAGAATCCTAGGAAAGAGAATGAGGAGTTAAAGACAACTGTTACGGCTGTGAATGGTTCTCCGAAAACAGGTAATGATCCATATTTTGACTTACCAATTCCTAACAAGAAATCTTTACCTTTTGTTTTGCAAGATTACATTCTAGATTTGAAGCTTCTCCCTAATCGTCTCGAATGTATGTTCATTGAAGAGGGAGTAGAACCTTCATATCAACTGCAAGGGAGTTTGAACAAGTCCATGATAAATGGAGTAAAGATGGATGGGATTGTCAAAATTCAAGAGGAAGGAGTGACGTAGTGATTTGGCATGCTGTCAAGCCAATGATGATAAACAAAGGCGCTGCTTGGGAGGCAATCAAGGGGAGTATAATTTTCTTTCTTTTTAATTTTTGCATTTATATTTTAGTTATCTGTGCATTTTTCTTTACATTTTACTTTACATTGGGGACAATATAAATTTTAAGTGTAGGTGAAGGGATTTAGAAATTTTGTTATTTTTAGGTCATATTTTGAAATTTTTTTAGGTAATTTTAATTCTTTTTGAAAATTTTGAATTTTGTGAGTATATTCACTGTAAACCCTCACGAGACAAAACTCGTCCACTTGGGATAGCACATGCTAAGTGTAACCGTGTTTCCTACAAAAATGGGATATTTTTTTTTGTTGTTGTTAGGATGTGTCACTTGAGCAATGAATTAATTGGATTTTAAATTTTTAGCCAATGATAAAAATTTTGATTTTGTTTAATAACTCTTGGAAAATTAATAAATTTTTGCTTAGTCTGAATTTTGACTTATTATTGATATTTACTTTGCTCGAGTAAGTTGTTTGGTTATTATTTTTAATTTTTATTCATGTTTTGCTTGAGGACAAACAAAGAGTTAAGTGTGAGGGTATTTGATAAGTAGGCTTTTATATCTATTTATTAGGTATTTTATGCTTAATTATTTGTGGCTTTTTAAGTATTTTTAGTGTTTTAGGTAATTTATTTAATTTAATGCATTATTATTATTTTTATTATTTTTATATTATTTTTAATTAATTTATATTTTATTTTATAGGAAAATTGGAGCTGATGGCAATTTGGCTTCTGTTTTTGCGTGACGTTCCATCAACAGATAAATTAAAGGATAATTTAGGAATCCAATTGGAATTTGGAAAAGGAAAATAAATAAGAAATTTTATATTTTATTATTTTGAATTATAAATCCTATTAGTGTTTGGAAAATGTAATTCCTGTTAGGGGTAAGAGGAATATGTAGCCTATAAATAGAGGGTTTAAGATACACTTGAATAGACAACTTTTTCATTTTAAAAATTCTCTCTTCTATTCTTTGGTGTTCTCTATAACTATGAGAAGCTAAATTATTTTTCTTGGTTTAAGTGATTGAAGTCATCAAAATTTATACACTGTGAGATCTAATTTATTTTAATTGTTCAATTTATATTTTGAGTATTGAATATTTTTCTGCGTTTAATTTTATGATTGATTCGTTTGATTGCTAGGGTGCACACTAGTTTATTATTCATTGAAATCTATTACTAAATTAAACGGAATTGTTTGGTCACTTTAATTTGCGAAGCGACTAAGATTAATAATTATTTTGCATATCAAAAGATTGTTATATCTTAGAAAAAATATTCATCTAAATTAAATGCAGACGCTTGGATTGTGTTGTTTAGTTCAACGATTTCTCTATTTCTTTATGCTGCTATTAGATTAAATCTTTAGCGCTTGTCTGAGATTATTTAGTAGTAAGGGTTATTTAGATTGTTTGTTTCTACTTAACTAAAATTAAGGAGAGATATGAAAATTATTCTAATGTGAGTAATTATTCCACGTTGAATATTTAAAATATGAATTGAGTTATTCTTGCGTTAGTGACTAGTTGTAAATTCTTGATGGTGAATGTTGACTTAAATCAAGACTTTTTCTTTTTATTTATTTTATTAAATTACTTGCACATTTATTTTAGTTAATTTTATTTAAATTTTATTTCTTTAATTAAACCCCCCCCCCCCCCCCCCCAATTTTGGTTTACGAAAACATAAAATAAAATTAATCGTTCTCTATGGGATCCACTCTTACTTGCACTACTACATTAATATTTTTCCAAAGTAAGATTTTATTTTTGGGTGCTTGCGACATCATACCAGGAAACGAGGCGTTATCTAAAGTATAACCAAGAAAGGAACAAAAAGAGAAGTTGTGACTCCCCTTAAATTCGGTTCTTAAATACCCAGATCCGGTCATCACGATCCAATACAAACATCTACCTCTAAACAACATACAATAACTAAATGCGGAATAATAAACATATGTTGTTCATTCAAAATGTGTTACTAGTTCTAAGATACGGTAACCTTACACAAAAGTACACAAATACCCTTAATAAAGTACTTAGGGTTTACATCACAAAACAAGTAATTTTTAGCTAGACGAATACACTAAAGACTGTCTCTTGAAGTCTATCACTTCATCTTTCCCTTACCCTTGTTCTTTCCAGAAGTCTCGGGTTTCACTGCAATAAGGTTCATGATATAGCAAGGGTGAGCAACTAGTTTGCTCAACAAGTTTAAATAACAACAAGAGACAATATATCATGAATGAAAGGGAATAGCTAAAACAATTCAACAATATGAATAACATAAGCAGGAATAATGATTTGCTTTTAGAATCAATATAATCAAGTAGACTATGAACTATAAACTTCCACTGGAGTCAATAGCTGGTTAACTCAATGGTTACTACCAGAAATATGTACTTGAGGGGATCAGCCTCTCGTACAATATGTGTATGCATAATATTTAATTTTTGTGTTTTATACCTGATATTAAACACATGATACTCCCTTATAATAAAAGGGTGTTCATAATAATCTAAGAATTCGCATCTACAATGATTTGGATAGCTTTTAAAATCTTTAGCATAAATGTCTAGCCGAACAATGGCTTAGACCTACTTTGAACAGTTCTTTAAACAGTAGCACATTAAATAAGGTACAAGTCAAAGACTGTACAAGATCAAGTGCACCAAGTGCGAATAACAACAACATCGATTTGGAATAATTGTAAAGTAATTAAACCACTCAAAACATGCTTGGAATTACAATTCAAGCTTAAATAAATAACTTGCTCAATGAAATGAGTTTAGAGGTAAGGAACTTGCCTGTGTGCTCAGCTACAATTAACGTTTAGCTTTAATTAACTTGATTAGAAAGACCTAACATTAATAAAGTTGGTCTAACAATTAACACTGTGTATAATGGTATAGATATACTTACTAAGACTATTCAACTAACACAGAAGTCAAACACATAACACACATAGTCAACATATTATCATTAACCCTTTAGATAATTAATCAAACTTAGGTTGATGATTTAATAATTTAACTAAGATTTTCTTAAATGTTAAACACTTCTTAAACTTTGAAACAATTTTCTATATTTAATTAATACTCTGATAAATACTTTATGTTTTATATCCTCAAAATTTGTTTACCTATTATTTAATGGTTAATTAAATAACAATTAATTAAATGATAAAACTTATTTATGTTGGATTGTCATTGATAACCAAATTCAAAAGCTTTATGCTCTCCTATTGGTGTGATGTCGCAAGCACCCAAAAATAAAATCTTACTTTTGAAAAATAAATATGTAGTAGTGTAAGCAAGAGTCGATCCCACAGAGAATGATTATTTAATTTTATGTTTTTGCAAATAAAAAACTGGGGGAATTTTTGAATCAAAGAAATAATTTAAATCAAATTAACTAAAATAATTATGCAAGTAATTTAATGAAATAAATGATGAGAAAAAGCCTTGGTTTAAGTTAATATCCACCATCAAGAATTTACAACTGATCACTGATGCAAAAATAAATCAATTAATATTTTAAAGATTCACCGTAGAAAGAACTACTCGCAGGTGGAATAATTTTTCTCCTCTCTCCTTAATTTTAGATAAGTAGAGCCACTTGGTCTAAATATCCTTACTAATAAACAACCTCCGGCACTTGCTAAAGATTTAATTTAATAGCAGCATAAAGAATTAGAGAGATCGTTGAACTAAACAACACAAGCCACTTGTTTGCATTTAATTTAGATGAATATTCTTCCTAAGATAAAATAATCTTTTGATCTGCAAAATAATTATTAAACTTAGTTGCTTCAAAAATAGCAGTAGATTAATATGAATAATAAACTAGTAGGCCTCCTAGCAATTAAACAAATCAATCATGAAATTAAGCATAGAAGAATATTCAATAATCAAAATATAAATTGAACAATTAAAATAAATTAGATCTCACAGTGTATAAATCTTGATGGCTTCAATCACTTAAACCAAGAAAAATAATTTAGCTACTCATAATTGTAGAGAACACTAAAGAATGGAAGAGAGAATTTTTATTCTAAGAAAAGTTGTATATTACAATGTGTGTCAAGCCCTCTATTTATAGGCTCCAAAATCCTCCTAAACCTAGTTGGAATTAATCTTTCCAAACCCTAATAGGATTTAAAATACAAATACAAATAAAAATAAAAGAAAAAGAAAAATAATTATTATTCTAACCCTAGTTGGAATTAAAATCCAATTTGGTATCAAAAAGTAGCAAAATTCGCGAATAATTCCGTTTTGGGCCATTTCCGCGCTTGCCAAACACGCCGCTCGCTACAGTGCTGTCGCAAGGCCTCCGCGCATTGCGCGCCCATCAGCCTAAAACGACGTCGTCCGGTCCCTTTTCTTGCCCACTGTTGCACTCACCGCGCGCATTGCGCGGTTACTATGATAAAACGACGTCGTTTATCTGTCGGCCATACTATCCGCGCGCATTGCGCGGTCGCAACTTTTCCCTGAAATTACCGAAATGCCACCGAGCGGTTTATTTACCAAAATGCCATTCCGCTGCTAATTTACCAATTGTGCACATGATCTTTGCTGAATTTACGGTTTTATCCCTCAAACTTTGCTGAAATTACAAAAGTGCCATTAGACTTTTATTTCCCTATAAAATCAAATATAAAATAAATAAAAATACTATAAAAATACTAAAAATCCTAAAAATGCATAATAATAAATAAAACACTAAAAATAAATAAAAACACATAAATAAAAATAAATATAAAAGTATTATAAAATTACCTAAATTAACATAAATTAACTAAAACCCTATAAAACCTATTAAAACCAAAATAAACTAAATAATTAAACATTTAAGCATACAATAAATATAAAAACTAAGTATTAGGGAATAAAAATATCATATAATTTAACTCTATCAAATACCCCCACACTTAGCTTTTTGCTCGTCCTCGGGCAAAACAAAAATTAAAATTATAAAATAAAACTAATAACCAAACAACTTACTTGAGCAACAGAGCAATATAAATTTCAACATCAGCCTCAAAGATTTTTAAAATGATAACTCAAAGAAAATTTCAAAACCATGCAAAATCTATAACTTTGACATATTTATTAATATTACTCTACTCAATACCGTTCGTGTGTGTGTGAATCCAAATGTATCAAACTAATTAAAACTCAGATAAGTCTAGGTTATTAATTACCTTATAAAAGACAAACAACAAAACTCAACATACTTATTTTTCTCATCACTTTCAGCTAATACAGACAAATATAAAGCAGAAGATCAAAAGGTTTTAATCAATTATATACACTAGGATTATTAATATCATTTTTTTTTCAAAATTTTTTTCTTTTAATGGGTGCATTTTATGCTTCATCCCATTTTCTTTCTTTCTTCATTTTTTCACTTTTTCATTTTTTTTTTCTTCACGGTGAGTGCATTTTATGCTCCATCTCACTAACGAGTGCGTTTTACGCTCCATCTCGCTTTTTCATGTGTTTATGAGTGAGTGCGTTTTACGCTCCATCTCAACCCACCACAAGATTTTTCTTTTCAATAATAATCCTAGAAAAATTACCTAAATCATCTCTTCCAAATTATATTTTGCCTTATATTTCACTTCAAATAATGATCAAATAAGATATAGAGTTCAAAAATATCTTTCATAAGCATTTAACCATTTAAACTTTCTCTTCATTAAAATTAGCTCAAACAAATGGATGTAAGTGCATAAAAAGTTAAAAAATCTCAAACAAAGTAATTATCAATAAAAAGTCAAAAATTCAAACTAAGCAAAAATTTATCATTTTTCTAAGAGTTATTAAATAAAAATCAAAATTTTTATCATTAGCTAAAAATTTAAAATTCAATCAACTCATTGCTCAAGTGACACATCCTAAAAATAAATAAAAAAATTACCCCATTTTCGTAGGAAACACGGTTACACTTAGCATGTGCAACAAGCCTTTAAACCCCAAGGTTACCCCAAGTGGACGAGTTTTGTCTCGTGAGGGTTTGCAGTGAATTTACCCACAAAATTCAAATTTTCAAATTTTTTAAAATTCCTAAATTTTTTTTATTTTTTTTATTTTTTAATGAAACAAACAAAATTTTAAAATTCCCTAAAAATAAAATAAATAGCATAAATCCCTTCCCCCACACTTAAAATTTACATTGTCCCCAATGTAAAGTAAAATGCAAAGAAAAAGGCACAAAGAACTATAAAAAGAAAAAGGGAAAAGAAATGCAAATCTGATTTCTTGGGTTGCCTCCCAAGCAGCGCCTTTGTTTATCGTCATTGGCTTGACAGCGGGCTTCCCTTTTCAAGTGGTAGAAATTGGCTCCTCAAGGTCCAAATTAGGCTCGTCTTCTTTTTGAAAATTCTCATGAAAATGCTTGAGTCTATGGCCATTCACTTTGAGTACTTTTGCATTTTCTAAACTTTGAATTTCAACTGCCCCATAAGGAAAAACATTAGTAACAACAAAAGGCCCAATCCAACGAGAACGTAACTTACCTGGAAACAGCCGAAGTTGAGATTGGTATAAAAGGACTTGTTCGCCAATCTTGAATTCTTTCCTAGAAATCATGTTGTCATGAAAAGTCTTTGTTTTCTCCTTGTAAATTCTTGCACTTTCATAAGCATCATTGCGAATTTCCTCCAACTCTTGTATTTGCAACTTCCTATGCTCTCCACTTTCACTCATCTTCATATTAAAAGTCTTAATAGCCCAATAAGCTTTGTGTTCTAGCTCCACAGGTAAGTGACATGGTTTCCCAAATACTAATCTGTATGGTGACATACCAATAGGCGTTTTATAAGCCGTCCTATACGCCCATAAAGCATCATCCAATCGTAAACTCCAATCTTTTCTGCTTGGATTTACTGTCTTTTCGAGAATGGACTTGATTTCTCTATTCGACACTTCTGCTTGCCCATTAGTTTGCGGATGGTATGCAGTCGACACCTTATGAGTGACATGGTATTTTTTCAACAAAGCTTCCACAGTTCGATTGCAAAAATGAGTGCCTCGGTCACTTATTAGAGCTCTAGGAACTCCAAATCTGCAAAATATGTTAGTACGGAGAAAATCTGCAACCACTTTAGAATCGTTAGTCCTTGTGGCCTTGGCTTCCACCCATTTTGAAACATAATCGACAGCAAGTAAAATATAAACATTACCAAACGACACAGGAAACGGTCCCATAAAATCAATACCCCAAACATCAAAGATTTCACAAAATAGTATGGGGGTTTGCAACATTGCATTTCGTTGGGATATATTACCTGTCTTTTGACAATTGCAACACGACTTGCAGAACAAATATGAATCTTGGAATAGAGATGGCCAATAAAAACCACAGTCAAGCACTTTTCTTGCTGTCCTCTTAGATCCAAAGTGACCTCCACACGCATATGAATGACAAAAAGTGAGAATAAGATTAATTTCAGTTTCAGGGACGCACCTTCTAATTACTTGGTCCGCACAATGTTTCCATAAGTAGGGATCATCCCACACGTAGTACTTTGCGTCACTTTTTATTTTATCCCTTTGAGCTTTAGACAAATTAGAATTCAAGATGTTAGTAACCAAATAATTGACAATATTTGCATACCAAGGTGATTTCTTATATGCAGAGAACAATTGTTCATCAGGAAACGTCTCTTGTAGAGGAAGCTCATCTTGCACATTCGCTAAACGACTCAAGTGATCTGCAACACTATTTTCTGTCCCTTTTTTGTCCTTGATCTCCAAATCGAATTCACTCAAGAGAAGTATCCATCTTATCAACCTTGGTTTTGCCTCTTTCTTTGTCATCAAATAACGAAGAGCTGCATGATCAGAATAAACAATAACTTTAGTACCAAGCAAATAAGATCGAAATTTTTCTAAAGCAAAAACAACAGCTAAGAGTTCTTTTTCAGTGGTCGAATAATTTCTCTGCGCATCGTTCAAGGTCCTCGAAGCATAATAAATTGCATGAGATGCTTTCCCAACTTTTTGACCCAAAACAGCTCCTACTGCATAATCACTTGCGTCGCACATAATCTCGAAAGGTATGTCCCAATTCGGAGGTTGAATAACTGGAGTAGTGGTCAATAATTCCTTCAACTTATCAAACGCTGTCTTACACTCCTTGTCAAAATTGAACTCCACATCCTTTTGTAGTAATTTGCATAGGGGTGATGCTATCTTGGAAAAATCTTGTATGAATCTCCGGTAAAAACCTGCATGTCCAAGAAAAGAACGCACTTCCCGCACACTAGTGGGATAAGGTAGAGACTGAATAATATCAATTTTTGCTTTATCTACTTCAATTCCCTTAGATGAAACAACATGACCCAAAACTATACCTTGTTCAACCATGAAATGACATTTTTCAGAATTTAGTACAAGGTTAGTGTCTATGCATCTTTGAAGGACAAGTGTAAGGTTGTGTAAACAATTATCAAAAGAGTCCCCATGAACTGTAAAATCGTCCATAAAAACTTCCATGATATGCTCAATATAATCGGAAAATATACTAACCATACACCTTTGGAAAGTAGCAGGGGCGTTGCAAAGTCCAAACGGCATACGACGATAGGCAAAAGTTCCAAATGGGCATGTGAACGTCGTCTTTTCTTGATCCACCGGAGCAATTGCAATTTGAAAATAACCTGAATAACCATCAAGAAAACAATAATAAGAATGACCAGCTAGTCGTTCAAGCATTTGATCAATAAAAGGTAAAGGAAAGTGGTCCTTTCGGGTTACAGCATTTAATTTTCTATAATCTATACAAACCCGCCACCCATTTTGAATACGGGTGGAAATTAACTCATCATTCTGATTTTTGACCACAGTTATGCCCGTCTTTTTAGGAACTACTTGAACTGGGCTAACCCAACTGCTATCCGAAATAGGGTAAATCATGCCAACTTCAAGAAGCTTTTGAATTTCTTTTTTCACTACATCCATCATAGGTGGATTTAGTCTTCTTTGCGGTTGACGGGTGGGTTTCGCTCCTTCGTCAAGTAAGATACGATGCATGCATGTCGACGGACTTATTCCCTTGATATCAGCAATCGTCCAACCAATGGCCTTCTTATGCTCCTTAAGAACTTTCATGAGTTGTTCTTCTTGTGATGGACTAAGTTTATTGGAGATGATCACTGGCGATGTCTTTTCTTCTCCAAGAAAAACATACTTGAGATGATCCGGCAGAGGCTTCAATTCTGGAGTAGGTGACTGCAAAACAGATGGTAAAGATTTTTCGTTAGGAGCTGACAGATCAATATAAGGAACGTTACCTGCGTTTGGAGAATCATTTAGTGTTGCAATAACATCCTTTAATTCATCGGTCAAGGCGAACTCTTCTTCCTCCTCCAGATTCTGATTGATTGTCGTTTCTACTGCATCCTTTCCATCAAGTTCAAAAATTTCCTGTGCTAATGAGTCAATCACATCAATAGAATAAACAGGATTATCATCATTGGGATATTTCATGGCATCATAAATATTAAACTGCACAACATCGCCATCAAATTCCATTGTAAGTGTACCACTATGAACATCTATCTTGGTTTTGGATGTCTTTAAAAATGGTCTTCCTAACAAAATAGGAGCATTTTGATCACCATTCTCCATATCAAGCACATAAAAATCAGTAGGAAAAATTAAATTATTTACCTGCACAAGAACATCCTCTATTATACCCTTAGGATAGGCATTAGATCTGTCAGCCAACTGAATCACTGTACCGGTTTTATTTAAAGGTTCAAGTTTCAAAGAAGCATATATAGAATATGGCATGACATTAATAGATGCTCCTAGGTCTAACATGGCTTGTTCAAATCTAGTGTCACTTATCTGGCAAGGGATAGTAAACATTCCTGGATCTTGACACTTTGGAGGAAGTTTTCTTTGAATCACGGCAGACACATTTTTTCCTACTTTTATCTTTTCATACCTTTTGAGTGCTTGTTTTCTCTTGTGTGTACACAATTCTTTTAGAAATCTAGCAAAGCGAGGTACTTGTTTAATTGCATCTAACAATGGAATTTTTACCTCGCATTGATGAAAAGTTTCATATAAATCTGAATCTTTCTCATATTTTCGTTTTTCTGTTAAAGCTAGAGGAAAAGGGGGTACCGGTATATAATCAGAAAGAGATGGAAATTTATGATTAGGGGTACCATTGTCGCCTTGAACATTGTGCTCAGCTTTACTGTCGCCTTTGTCCGTGTGGTCTGCTTCTGTTTTGCCTTGCTCTGGTGGTGCATGCTCTGGCATTTCCGGAGTTTGTATCTCTTTACCACTTCTCAAAGTGATTGCGCTTGCGTTCTCTTTTGGATTCACCACCGTTTGAGATGGTAATTTACCAGAACCTTGAGCCTCCAATCGATTGATTGCAGTCGCCATTTGTCCCATTTGCATTTCCAAATTCTGCATATTGGCCTTCGTGTCTTGCTGAAATTGCAAAGTGTTAGTGGTAAGTTGTTTAACCAAATCCTCTAAAGATATATTAGAATTAGATGATTGGCCCTGTTGTTTGTTGGGATATGGCTGCTTGTATGGTTGGTAGCTTGCAAAGTTTGGATTTGTGGATGGATTCCCTTGTGGATTGCCATAGTTGAAATTAGGATGATCTCTCCAACCTGAGTTGTACGTGTTCGAGTAAGGATCATATCTCCTTTGTGGTTGACCAGGAAAACCACCTGCTGCATTTGCTTGTTCATAGGACTCCTCTTGAAGAGTGGGGCACATATCCGTCGGATGTCCTACTACCGCACAAATTCCACAAGCTTTCACTTGTTGTGTATTACCTACAGCCATTTGACGAACAACGGAGGTTAGACTATCAATTCGTTGCTCAAGTGAAGAAATATTTACCTCATTAACATTTTTGGATGAAAAATCAATCCTAGTGCCGAATTGTTGGGAATTAGCCGCCATATTTGCAATTAAGTTCCTTGCAGCTTCGGGGGTTTTGTCCACCAAAGCGCCACCACTAGCAGCGTCAATCATGCTTCTATCAGTAGACATGAGTCCCTCATAGAAATATTGGATTAGGAGTTGTTCGCTGATTTGATGGTGAGGGCAGCTTGCACATAATTTCTTGAAACGTTCCCAATACTCGTACAGGGATTCTCCATGGTTCTGCCTCACACCGCAAATTTCTTTTCGTATGCTGGCCGCCCTTGAAGCTGGGAAATATTTCTCCAAGAATAATCTCTTCACCTCTTCCCATGTGGTTATACTTCCGGATGGTAGATAGTAGAGCCAATCTTTAGCCAGATCTTTTAGAGAGAATGGAAAAGCTCTTAATTTGATTTGTTCTTCGGTCACTCCGGGAGGTTTCATGCTCGTGCATACCACATGAAATTCTTTTAAGTGTTTATGCGGATCTTCACCTGCAAGTCCATGAAAAGTGGGCAAAAGATGTATTAGACCAGATTTTAACTCAAAAGAAGTGTTAGCATCTAGATTGGGAAAAGTGATGCATAAAGGTTGTTGGTGCAAATCAGGGGCCGCGAGTTCCTTCAAAGTTCGATTTCCAGCCATGTTGTCTTTTGCTTCAAGATTTGTTTGTCCTTCTTTCCTTAATCCGCGCAAAGTTCTTTCGATTTCTGGATCAAACCTTAAATCACTTTGATTAGTAGAACGAGTTATGGTCATAAACAAGCAAGAAAATAAAAATAAAAATAACTACGAAAAATTACTAAAATAAAATAAAAGAAACACAAAAATAAATAAATCAAGTCCCCGGCAACGGCGCCAAAATTTGGTGTGATGTCGCAAGCACCCAAAAATAAAATCTTACTTTTGAAAAATAAATATGTAGTAGTGTAAGCAAGAGTCGATCCCACAGAGAATGATTATTTAATTTTATGTTTTTGCAAATAAAAAACTGGGGGAATTTTTGAATCAAAGAAATAATTTAAATCAAATTAACTAAAATAATTATGCAAGTAATTTAATGAAATAAATGATGAGAAAAAGCCTTGGTTTAAGTTAATATCCACCATCAAGAATTTACAACTGATCACTGATGCAAAAATAAATCAATTAATATTTTAAAGATTCACCGTAGAAAGAACTACTCGCAGGTGGAATAATTTTTCTCCTCTCTCCTTAATTTTAGATAAGTAGAGCCACTTGGTCTAAATATCCTTACTAATAAACAACCTCCGGCACTTGCTAAAGATTTAATTTAATAGCAGCATAAAGAATTAGAGAGATCGTTGAACTAAACAACACAAGCCACTTGTTTGCATTTAATTTAGATGAATATTCTTCCTAAGATAAAATAATCTTTTGATCTGCAAAATAATTATTAAACTTAGTTACTTCAAAAATAGCAGTAGATTAATATGAATAATAAACTAGTAGGCATCCTAGCAATTAAACAAATCAATCATGAAATTAAGCATAGAAGAATATTCAATAATCAAAATATAAATTGAACAATTAAAATAAATTAGATCTCACAGTGTATAAATCTTGATGGCTTCAATCACTTAAACCAAGAAAAATAATTTAGCTACTCATAATTGTAGAGAACACTAAAGAATGGAAGAGAGAATTTTTATTCTAAGAAAAGTTGTATATTACAATGTGTGTCAAGCCCTCTATTTATAGGCTCCAAAATCCTCCTAAACCTAGTTGGAATTAATCTTTCCAAACCCTAATAGGATTTAAAATACAAATAAAAATAAAAGAAAAAGAAAAATAATTATTATTCTAACCCTAGTTGGAATTAAAATCCAATTTGGTATCAAAAAGTAGCAAAATTCGCGAATAATTCCGTTTTGGGCCATTTCCGCGCTTGCCAAACACGCCGCTCGCTACAGTGCTGTCGCAAGGCCTCCGCGCATTGCGCGCCCATCAGCCTAAAACGACGTCGTCCGGTCCCTTTTCTTGCCCACTGTTGCACTCACCGCGCGCATTGCGCGGTTACTATGATAAAACGGCGTCGTTTATCTGTCGGCCATACTATCCGCGCGCATTGCGCGGTCGCAACTTTTCCCTGAAATTACCGAAATGCCACCGAGCGGTTTATTTACCAAAATGCCATTCCGCTGCTAATTTACCAATTGTGCACATGATCTTTGCTGAATTTACGGTTTTATCCCTCAAACTTTGCTGAAATTACAAAAGTGCCATTAGACTTTTATTTCCCTATAAAATCAAATATAAAATAAATAAAAATACTATAAAAATACTAAAAATCCTAAAAATGCATAATAATAAATAAAACACTAAAAATAAATAAAAACACATAAATAAAAATAAATATAAAAGTATTATAAAATTACCTAAATTAACATAAATTAACTAAAACCCTATAAAACCTATTAAAACCAAAATAAACTAAATAATTAAACATTTAAGCATACAATAAATATAAAAACTAAGTATTAGGGAATAAAAATATCATATAATTTAACTCTATCACCTATCGTTGGGTGAATCGTCACTCAACGATTTGTACTGTCTGCCGTAGTAGACTTACTCTACGACTCATAAGGTCTGCCTCAACAACCCATTCGACGAACAAAAACAGTTCTACGATCGGAGTGATCTCACCCTACGATCACTATGCAATGGCCGATACCTGATCGAGACTACACTATGATAGCCGAAGGTTTGGCTGAGGCCATTCTACGATAGCCGAAGGCTTGGCGCCGAGGCCACACTACGATAGCCGAAGGCTTGGCCAAGGCCACTCTACGATAGCCGAAGGCGTACATTAGCCGAAGGCTTGGCTAAGGCCACTCTACGATAGCCGAAGGCTTAGCCGATGTCACTTTACGATAGCCGAAGGCTACCAGATTTCAGTTTTAAACACAATAGTGAACATATTAACCCCTCTAATTCTTTTAGACAGTTTATCAATACTTGGTGAACTTATTGGTTTCTTTAATAGGTTGACATGAACACATGTTACTTCATATCCATTTTACGACTTATATATATTGGACTCATCATGGTTCTTCATAACAGATTTATCCCAACCGAAAGTAACCACAACAATCTATTTTAACATAATATTGATCAATAACTAACTTTCTTAAGATATTAAACAGAATTATTTATACCTTAAAGCTAGGTTGAAACAAAATGGGTTCCTAGTTGATGTTCTTCTTCTTCTCCCAAAGTAGGTGATGTAATTCGAGGACATCCACTTCACAGTTACCATCACTTGATACTTTACTCACAACTTCTTGATGGCTTCCTTGCTATATCTTTCTTTCACTACACTCCTTCTATATTTCGGAGCTCACAAAGACTCTCTTGCCTTAGTATTGAATAACTCAGCAAGCTTTTTCAAGAGAAAACATGGTCTCTATTTATAGGAAATAATTACCCTCTGGTTACTGAGGTTTAGGTGGAAGCTTTACCAACCCATCTCCCAACCATACCTAAAAATCATCACTTTAGGTTGTAATCGGCAGAGTAGGGTCATCGACTTAGCTCGACAGATTATACACATACGTAAAGATAAAATATTAGATTAGCCGTTAACAGTAAGGACCTCATGACGGGCCACCTCTGATTTGAGACTATATACTTACTTAACTATCCAGAAACTCATACACACAATTAACTATTCTCTGTCTTCCTATTCCACGGCAGGTTTAGGGATTTGTGTCCCAAAAGATTGCCACATGTTAACTCATTTAATAAATAATAAGTTACACAATTAATTCCAAGTGGGCTTATACTTTGGACTTCATTTAATATCCGGACTCCTATTAAATGACTTGAACTATTATTTAGTCAAGTCTATTTAATTTATCATTGAACTAATTAATATAACCCAAATGATTGATTATTAATTTTGTTACACATTAATTATTCAATCCATAATTAAATAATAATTGAATTGATTAATTAATTAATTAAATACTCTAGCACATTAATGTTAAATTATTAAATGGACTAATAAATATTATTATTAATATATCACATTGTTCACATTAATTAATAATCATATTAATCGATTTACTAAATTTAATTAACTCATTATATTCAATTTAATTGAATATTTAATTAATAGGAAACTTATCAATTATTTTGATATTAAAACTTTAGGGTTTGTTCACTAACTTAATTAACATATTAGTGACTCTCTTTAATTACTCAAGCAATTAATCACATAATCATTTAATCACGTAATTAATTACTCACATAAAAATATTTAAATAACCTTGTAAAACTAACTCGTTAGAAATTAAATTAATAATTTAATTAGTAATGAAGTGAAAATTCTAGGACATTACATTCTCACCCCTTATAAAAATTCCGTCATCGGAATTGTAAAATAAGGTTATTCAAATAAAAACGGGTAATTCGCCCTCATTTCATCATCTAGTTCGCACGTAGCTTCTTCAATTGCGTGATTCCTCCAAAGCACTTTGACCGAATGAATTATCTTATTCCTCAGCTTCTGTTCCTTCCTATTGAGTATCTAAACAGGAACTTCTTCGTATGACAAGTCCTTCTCGACTTGAATTGGTTCATAGGATATAACGTGCTTGTAGTCTGGTTTATACGGCCGCAACACTAACACATGAAACACATTATGAATGTGCTCAAGTTCAAGAGGTAATGCTACCTCGTACGCCACTTCACTGACTCGTCTCAAGATTTTGAACGGTCCTATGAACCTAGGGCTCAACTTGCCCTTCTTGCCAAAACGGATCTTCCCCTTCCAGGGAGATACCTTCAGAAATACGAAACTTCCCACGTCGAAGTCCCTCTTTTGGCAATGCAAATCCGCATACTTCTTTTGACGATCTTGAGCTGCTACCAGTCGATTTCTGATAAGCTGTACTGTGTCTACAGTTTGCTGCACCATTTCAGGTCCAAACAGTCTTCGCTCACCAACCTCGTCCCAACACAACGGTGTTCGACACTTTCTTCCATAAAGTGCTTTCGCACGGTGGCATACCGATACTAGCGTGATAGCTGCTGTTGTAAGCGAACTTCACCAGTGGTAAATGGTCGTCCCAGCTGCCCTTTAAGTCCATCACAACTGCTCGGAGCATATCCTCCAAAGTCTGAATCGTTTGCTCGCTCTGGCCGTCAGTTTGAGGATGGTACACTATGCTTAACCTCAACTGTGTTCCCATCCTTGCTTGCAGACTTCTCCAGAAATTTGACGTGAAGCGCAGATCTTTGTCGGACACAATCGATACTGGTACTCTATGTCGTGACACTATCTCCTTCACATAGAGCTTCGCTAACTGCTCCAGATTGTACCGTATTCTGATAGGTAGAAAATGGGCGGACTTGGTCAGACGATCCACTATTACCCAGATGGCGTCTAAACCTTTATGTGTCGGTGGCAAACCCACCACAAAGTCCATCGTGATGTGCTCCCACTTCAACTTCGGAATCTTTAGTGGTTGAAGCAGTCTGCTCGGCCGCTGATGCTCTGCTTTAACCCGCTGGCATGTCAGACATCGGCTGACGTATTCTGCCACTTCCCTCTTTATATTTGGCCACCAAAAGTATTGCCGTAGATCCTGATACATATTCACGCTTCCGGGATGAACTGAGTACCTCGTACTGTGAGCTTCCTGAAGAATCTCTTCCCGCAACTTCAGATCCAACAGTACCCAGACTCTCCATTCGAATCTTAGCAACCCCGTACTATCAATCTTGTACTTAAGCTCCTCACCTTCAGCAATTCGCTTCTTAATACTATCACAATCTTCATCCTTTTTCTGAGCCTCTTTGATTTTGTCTAATAAGATCTGGCTTGATGTTACTGTAAATAACTTCACGTCTGTCTCCATTGGATATTTGATCTCCAACTCCATACTTTCGAAATCTCTCACCAACTCTTCCTGATTTGTTAGCTTCAACAACTTCTCCCTACCTTTTCTACTCAAGGCATCTGCTACTACATTGGCCTTGCCCGGATGGTATAGAATTTCACAGTCGTAGTCTTTAATCAATTCTAACCATCGACGCTGCCTCATATTCAACTCCTTCTGAGTGAAGATATATTTCAGACTTTTATGATCTGTATATATCTCACACTTCTCGTCATACAGGTTGTGCCTCCAGATCATCAGGGCAAAAATTATCGCTGCTAACTCCAGGTCATGAGTCAGGTAACCCTTATCATAGTCCTTTAGCTGACGTGACGCATATGCAATGACCTTGTCGTGCTGCATTAGCACACAACTAAGACCCTTGTGTGACGCATCACTGTATACTACGAAACCTCCCGTGTCGTCCGGTAAAGCCAACACTAGTGCCTGACTCAACCTCTTCTTTAGCTTCATAAAACTTTCCTCGCATTTTTCCGACCAAACAAACTTCACAGTCTTTCGGGTAAGATTGGTCAACGGTGATGCTATCTTCGAAAAATCCTGAATGAATCTCCGATAATACCCTGCTAACCCTAAGAACTCCTCATCTCAGTCGGCGTCTTCAGCTGTTCCTAATTGATAACTGCCTCCACCTTTGCTGGATCCACCGAAACACCGTCCTTGTCAATAACATGACCTAGAAACTGCACCTTCTGCAACTAAAATTCACACTTTGAAAACTTGGCGTACAACTTCTCCCTTCTCAAGGCCTCCAATGAGATCCGTAAATATTCTGCCTGTTCTTCCTCCGTCTTCGAATACACTAATATGTCATCAATGAATACAACCACGAACTTGTCCAAGTACTACTTGAACACTCTGTTCATCATATCCATGAATGTCACTGGTGCATTCGTCAGTCCAAATGACATTACCAAAAACTCAAAATATCCATAACAAGTTCTAAATGCCGTCTTAGGGATATCCTCCTCCCTCACCTTTAGTTGATGATAACCCGTCCTCAAATCTATCTTCGAAAAGTATTTCGCTCCCTTAAGTTTATCAAACAGATTCTCAATTCTGGGCAGCGGATACCTGTTTTTAATGGTGACCTTGTTCAACTCCCGGTAATCAATACAAAGCCTCATCAAACCATCATTCTTCTTTACAAATAGAATCGGCGCTCCCCACGGTGACACGCTTAGTCTGATGTAACCTTTATCTAGCAGTTCTTACAACTGAACCATCAATTCTTTCATTTCCTCTGGTACCATACGGTACGGTGCCTTTGATATCGATGTGGTCCTCGATACCAAATCAATAACAAACTCCACTTCTCTGTTCGGTGGTAACCCCGGAATCTCATCTGGGAAAACATCAACGAATTCACGTACAACAGGTATCTGACTCAGTTCGCCCTCGACTAGTCGAGTATCGTCCACATGAGTCAGATAACCTACGCACCCTTTCTTAAGCAACTTTTGTGCTTGCATCATCATCAAACAACTTGATTGTCTTGGCGATTTACTACCGTAAAATATAACTTTTGACTTATTCGGAGTCTTTAGGTGTACACACTTCTTCTTACAGTTAATAACCGCCCCGTGACTCGATAGCCAATCCATCCCTAGGATTATGTCGAACTCCCCAGACGAATCGATATCAAATCCACGTTAAGTCTAAACCCTCACAATTCAGCACAACAGTTCCTATGAATGTAGTCTACAGGAATGATTTCTTTGTTTGCTACTTCTACGTTCATAGGGTGTTCTAGCTTTTCTTGAGGTAAATCTAATCTCTTAGCAAAATCTTCAGAAATAAATGAGCAGGTAGCACCCGAATCAAACAATACATATGCGTTAATATCATTAATCGGGATGATACCTGACACCACGTCCTTAGAGTCGACTGCATCCTGCACAGTCATAATGAAGGTGTGCGTTGTGGGTCGGTTAGCCTGGCTAGCTGGCCCTCCAATATTCAGCCTGCTTCTGTTGTTGTTGTTGCCTCTATTGCCACTCCCAACGTTTTCCTTCCTCTTCGGGCAGTCCTTGACATGATGATCGGTTGCTCCACAGGAAAAACATACTCCTTTCATCTTTTTCGGGCATTGTGGGGTCATGTGCCCCGGCTGCCAGCAACTATAATAAACATTCTTTCCCTTCATGTATTCGCCTATGTGGTTCTTACCACAATTACTGCATCTGCCCACTTTCTTAGCCTCTCCTTCGGATTTGTTGCCTCCGGAGGATTGACTCTCATTTCACTTTCTTTTATTGGGGTTGCTGCCTCCGCTGCCCCCCGCTTTCTGGCCCTCCTGGCCTTTCTTCTTATCCTGGTTAAATTTAGCCAGGGCCTCACTGCCACCCTCCGCGATGATTTCCCTTTCCAACAGTTCTAGAAAACTCTTAATCTTCAATACCGCCACAGAATGGTACACCCACGGCTTCAGTCCTAGCTCAAACCTCCGAGCCTTCCTGGCCTCAGTATTGACTTGATGAGTTGTGAACCTTGCCAACTCATTAAACTTGGTTGCATAGTTTTCCAAAAACATTTCTTTAAAACATTCCCAGGTAATGACACCTTCTCCCGCACGGCCCTTGTTGGCCTTCCACTAGTAGTTCGCCTCCCCCTTCATCATGAAGGTGGCAAAACTAGTCTTCTGTTCTTCGGCCACCCTAGCGACCTCAAATACCTTCTCCATTTCCTTGATCCAAGACTGTGCCTCGATCGGGTTTAGAATTCCCTTGAACTCCGGTGGGCCAACCAGTTTGAAATACTTGAAATTTGCCAAGTGCGGCGCTGGCTGCGGTGCTGGTTGTACTACCACCGGTGGGGGTCTAGCTTGCATGGCTTCTGCCAGCATCTCCGCAAACATCCTTATAGGATTGGGTTGATCCCCAACCTCATTCTTTGACTCTGCGATACATTGATTGCGTGGTCTACCTCTTGGCATGATCTGCTAAAGAACAAATCTTAGACGTACGCTTATAGTTGTACGCATTATTTTAGCCAAATTAACATTTAAATTTAAAACTAAATATCAAGCACATTTGAATTAAACAAAGAAATAACTGCATTTATATTCATATACCAATGTTTTAGTACAGACTTAACAAGTGGCATACTTCTGTAAACACTCAAGGCACAAGTTGCCTAACAACGACTATCCTCCAATGAACAAAAGTGAGGATTCACTACCATCTATCCCCCTAACATAACAAAAGTTGGGGTCTAACTGATATCCTATGCATACATCAAAACATAAGGACATGCAACAACTGAATCGTCCTTAATAGAAACAAAAGGCGGGACTCACTACTAATAGATACAAATAAGACAATAATGACAAATCACCGCCTGCAGTGGCGAATAGCCCTACGTAGAACTTGCTGGGCCAACTCTTCCACTGTACGGCGACGAATCCAGGGTCGGCTGTTACCCGCCTCCCTAGGGTACCTCATAACACGATGCCTCAGTTGATCAAACAAAGTGCCGAGGGCATACTCCAAGGTGTCGATCTTAGCGGATCCAACTCTCCTAGTAGACTTGAGCCATACCTCTTGCATATGCATCCTGTCAACTCTCTCCCTAAAAAGCTCAGCTCTAATGGTCTGGAGAACTGTCTGACTCACCATCTCCCTAGTGTCTAATGTCTCAACCGTCTGCCTCAACTGACTATTCCGGATCATAAGCTGCTGCACAGTAGGACCTATCTGTGGTGCAGCCTGCTCCAACTGCTGAACCTTAGCCTGCAGATCAGCTACATCCATCTCTCTCTGGTATGCCTCATCCTTATACACATTTTCCATCTGTTGATGGACAACATTCTGCTCCTCTAGATAAGCACTACGGGCCTCCCGCTCCTCAACAATCTGCTTTAGATCCTCAATACGACTGGCGTACTCCATGAGTAAATCAGTCTGAAAATGATGGTAGACAAGAGATCCCTCCGTGGGTACCTCCTCAGCAACTACCTCAACCTCCATCTCTGGCTGGTTCTCCACAGACTTCTCGCCCTAAGTGGGGTCATCCTCAGCCTCAGCCTCCTAGTCCTGACTGTCAAACCTCATAACATCGCCTCTGACAGGCTCTGCGGTATCCCTACTATCGTCCTCCTCCGGGTCAGACTCTCTTACTGGTGATATAGGTGCAACGGGTGCATATCCTACCAACTACTGCATATCCACTGGTATGTCAATGAATACCACGTCCTCTCGAGCTCCGCTCGTCTCGCCTATAGCTATCCTACAACACAACAGAAAAACTAACATCAATACAGCAATAAAATATATTCATTGAAGAAATGAAATTATATTTAATTGGGTACGACTCAACTCGATGAATTCCCCAATTCATCAAAATCACATATGATAAATCTCCCCGGTTTATCTCCTAACACTCAATACGAGTTTACTACTAAGGTTATAACTTAGGTTTCGCAATCCTAATGTTTCTAACCTACAGCTCTGATACCAACCTGTAACGCCCCCCAAATTCGGGTCTCAAATACCCGGATCCAGTCATCACGATCCAATATAAACATTCACCTCTAAACAACATACACTAACTAAATGCGGAATAATAAACATATGTTGTTCATTCAAAAGGTGTTACTAGTCCCAAGATACAGTAGCTAGACGAATACACTAAAGACTGTCTCTTGAAGTCTATCACTTCATCTTTCCCTTACCCTTGTTCTTTCCAGAAGTCTTGGGTTTCACTGCAATAAGGTTCATGATATAGCAAGGGTGAGCAACTAGTTTGCTCAACAAATTTAAATAACAACAAGAGATAATATATCATGAATGAAAGGGAATGGCTAAAACAATTCAACAATATGAATAACATAAGCAGGAATAATGATTTGCTTTTAGAATCAAGATAGTTAAATAGACTATGAACTATAAACTTCCACTGGAGTCAAGAGCTGGTTGACTCAATGGTTACTACCAGAAATATGTACTTGAGGGGATTAGCCTATCGTACAATATGTGTATGCATAACATTTAATTTTCATGTTTTGTACTTGATATTAAATACAGGATACTCCCTTATAATAAAGGGGTGTTCATAATAGTCTAAGAATCCGCATCTACAATGATTTGGATAACTTTTAAAATCTTTAGCATAAATGTCTAGCCGAATAATGGCTTAGACCTACTTTAAACAGTTCTTTAAACATTAGAACATTAAATAAGGTACAAGTCAAAGACTGTACTAGATCAAGTGCACCAAGTGCGAATAACAACAACATTGACGTGGAATAATTGTAAAGTAATTAAACCACTCAAAGCATGCTTGGAATTACAGTCCAAGCTTAAGTAAATAAGTTGCTCAATAAAATGAGTTTAGAGGTAAGGAACTTGCATGTGTGCTCAACTACAATTAACGTTTAGCTTTAATTAACTTGATTGGAAAGACCTAACATTAATAAAGTTGGTCTAACAATTAACATTGTGTATAATGGTATGGATACATTTACAAGACTATTCAACTAACAAAGAAGTCAAACACATAACACACATAGTCAACATATTATCATTAATCCTTTAGATAATTAATCAAACTTAGGTTGATGATTTAAGAATTTAACTAAGATTTTCTTAAGTGTTAAACACTTATTAAACTTTGAAACAATTTCCCATACTTAATTAATACTCTAATAAATACATTATGTTTTATATCCTCAAATTATGTTTACCTATTATTTAATGGTTAATTAAATAACAATTAATTAAATGATAAAACTTATTTATGTTGGATGGTCATTTATAACCAAATTCAAAAGCTTTCTGCTCTCCTATCGTCGGGTGAATCGTCACTCAACGATATGTATTGTCTGTCGTAGCAGACTTACTCTATGACTCATAAGGTCTGCCTTAACAACCTATTCAACGAACAAAAATAGTTCTACAATCGGAGTGATCTCACTCTACGATCACTATGCAATGGTCGAGACCTGACCGATGCTACACTATGATAGCCAAGGGCTTGGCCGAGGCCATTCTATGATAGCCAAAGGCTTGGACGAGGCCACACTACGATAGCCGAAGGCTTGACCGATACCACTTTATGATAGCCGAAGGCTTGGCCGAGGCCACACTACGATAGCCAAGGCTTGGCCAAGACCACTCTATGATAGCCGAAGGCTTGGCCGAGGCCACTCTACGATAGCCGAAGGCTTGGCCGTGGCCACTTTACAATAGCCGAAGGCTTCCAGATTTCAGTTTTAAACACAATAGTGAACATATTAACCCTTCTAATTCTTTTAGACAGTTTATCAATACTTGGTGAACCTACTGGTTTCTTTAATAGGTTGACATGAACACAGGTTACTTCATATCCATTATACAACTTATATATATTGGACTCATCATGGTTCTTCATAACAGATTTCTCCCAACCGAAAGTAACCACAATAATCTATTTTAACATAATATTGATCAATAACTAACTTTCTTAAGATATTAAACAGAATTATTTATACCTTAAAGCTAGGTTGAAACAAAATGGGTTCCTAGTTGATGTTCTTCTTCTTCTCCCGAAGTAGGTGATGTAATTCGAGGACATCCACTTCACAATTACCACCACTTGATACTTTACTCACAACTTCTTGATGGCTTCTTTGCTATATCTTTCTTTCACTACACTCCTTCTATATTTCGGAGCTCACAAAGACTCTCTTGCCTTAGTATTGAATAACTCAGCAAGCTTTTTCAAGAGAAAACATGGTCTCTATTTATAGGAAATAATTACCCGCTGGTTACTGAGGTTTAGGTGGAAGCTTTACCAACCCATCTCCCAACCATACCTAAAAATCATCACTTTAGGTTGTAATCGGCAGAGTAGGGTCCTCGACTTAGCTCGACAGATTATACACATACGCAAAGATAAAATATTAGATTAGCCGTTAACAGTAAGGACCTCGTGACGGGTCACCTCTAATTTGAGACTATATACTGACTTAATTGTCTAGCAACCCATACACACAATTAGCTATTCTCTCTCTTCCTATTACATGGCAGGTTTAGGGATTTGTGTCCCAAAAGATTGCCACATGTTAACTCATTTAGTTAATAATAAGTTACACAATTAATTTCAAGTGGGCTTATACTTTGGACTTCATTTAATATTCAATGAACTCCAATTAAATGACTTGGACTATTATGTAGTCAAGTGCATTTAATTTATCATTGGACTAATTAATATAACCCAAATGATTGGTTATTAATTTTGTTACACATTAATTATCCAATCCATAATTAAATAATAATTGAATTGATTAATTAATTAATTAAATACTCTAACACATTAATGTTAAATTACTAAATGGACTAATAAATATTATTATTAATATATCACATTGTTCACATTAATTAATAATCATATTAATTGATTTACCAAATTTAATTAACTCATTATATTCAATTTAATTGAATATTTAATTAATAGAAAACTTATCAATTATTTTGATATTAAAACTTTAGGGTTTGTTCACTAACTTAATTAACATATTAGTGACCCTCTTTAATTACTCAAGCAATTAATCACATAATCATTTAATCGCGTAATTAATTACTCACACAAAAAGATTTAAATTACCTCGTAAAACTAACTCATTAGAAATTAAATTAATAATTTAATTAATAATGACGGGAAAATTCTAGGACATTACAGAAGTAAGGGTGGAAATAAAAATAATAACAGTGGAGGCAACAACAACAATATGCTCAAGTGGAACAACAACAGTTCAGGGATACCCTAGGGAAGCGGCCAGAAGAAAAGGAACAAATGTAGTAAATGAGAGAAGAATCATTCAGGGGAATGCATGAAGGGCAAGAACGTCTGTGATAATTGTGGGCAAGAGGGGCATATCACTCCTAATTGTCCCAAACCTGAGAAGGGAGGTTGTTTTTCATGTGGAGTTACAGACCATCAGATCAAAGATTGTCTGAAGAGGAAGAGTGACGGAAGGAGTGGATATAAGGGAAACAACAGTAAGCTTACCATTAGAGGGTCGGTGCAACAAAATAAGTCGACAGTACGAACTTTCAACATGATGGTACAAGAAGTCGTGGAATCTAAAGACGTGGTAGTAGGTATTATTCTGATCAATAATATAAATACTTACGTATTATTTGATTCAGGAGCTACCTGTTCATTTATGTTTGATGATTTTGCTAGACGGTTAGAATTTCCTAGAGAAAAGTTAAAAAACCCTATGAATATAGAAGTTGCAAATAAAGAAGTGATTCCTACAGAGTATATACATAGAAACTGTTGTGTAAAAGTCATGGATCAGAAGTTAAGTGTGAACTTAATTCCGATACATTTAGGGGAGTTTGACGTTATACTCGAAATGGATTGGTTGCTTAACCGCGGAGCGATAATTGATTGCCAGAAGAAGTGTATACACCTTAAGACACCAAATAAGTCTAAGGTCGTATTTTATGGCAGCAAGTCGTCAAAACAATCTTGTTGTCTAACGATGATGCAGGCCAAGAAATTACTGAAGAAAGGATGTGTAGGATATCAGTAGACTTGGCAAACGGGCCGGCCCAAACGGGTCAGGCTTTGCGCGGGCCGGGCCATTTTTGGGCCAGGCTGAAAAGGCCCGAATTTTGCCGGGCTAAAATTATGCGGCCCGTGGCCCGCCCGTGCTGGGTCGGGCCCGCCCGCAGGCTTTTGAAGTTTTTTTTTTATATATTTAAAAAATAATAATTTTTAAAAATATATATATTTACAACTATAATACATAATTTAAAATAAATATTAACTCTAATTATTTACAATTATAATACATAATTTATACTTAATCATTTAATAGTATTAGTAAATAAAATAATCAATAATTTTATAGTCATATATATTAAAATATAACTAATCTTGTGATTAATTAATTGATAAATGTATATAATATTAATATTAAAGATAAGATAGTAAAAGAAAGACTAAAAGTAATATATATATATATAATATTTATAATTTTTTTTTGTATTATTATTTAATATCACATGTTAAGATTTACTCTTATATTCTTCATAATTCCCTATTTGATTCATTTTTTAAGTTAATATTTTTTTTTTGTCATCAATATCAAATAATAAAAATAAGAAAAAAATAAATAAATTGGGCCACGGGCCGGGCCAAAAACGCTCAATTTTTTTTGGGCTGAAAAATGGGAGCCCATAGCCCAATTTTTTTGGGTCAGCCCGGCCCGCAGGCCTATTTTGCCAGGTCTAGATATCAGGCACATGTAGTGGATACACAAATGGTGAATCTCGAGGTGGAACAAATATCAATAGTTAAGGAGCTCATATATGTTTTCCCAGATGAACTGTCAAGTATTCCTCTAGATAGGGAGATATGATTCGTGATTGATTTAGTACCAGAGACAACATCGATATCAAATGCACCATATATGATGGTTCAGGTAGAGATAAGGGAATTAATGGTTCAGTTACAAGAATTGTTGGATAGAAAGTACATTCAGCCAAGTGTTTCTCCATAGGGAGCACCTATGATGTTTGTAAAGAAGAAGGATGGATCGATGTGATTTTGTATGGACTATAGAGAGTTAAACAAAGTAACGATTAAGAACAAGTACCCGTTGCCAAGAATTGACGATCTATTTAATCAACTAAAAGGGGCGAAGTACTTTTCAAAGATTGACTTAAGGACTGGTTATCATCAGTTAAAAGTAAGGAAGGAGGACGTACCCAAAACGACATTCAGAACTTGTTATGGTCATTATGAGTTTCTGGTGATGTCGTTTGGACTGACAAATGCGTTAGCCGCATTTATGGACATGATGAACAGAATATTCAAGCAATACTTGGATAAGTTTGTAGTGGTGTTCATTGACGATATTTTGGTTTATTCCAAAATTGAAGAGGAGCACGCTAAAACATTTAAGATTGGTGTTGGAGATATTAAGGAAGGAGCAGTTATATGCTAAATTTTTTAAGTGTGAATTCTAGTTGGAGAGAGTTCAATTTCTAGGTCATGTTATAGACAAGGAGGGAATTTTAGTAGATCCTGCAAAAGTGGAAGCAGTAATTAATTGGGAACAACCAAGGATGCCGACAGAGATTAGGATTTTCTTAGGACTAGCGGGTTATTATCAGAGATTTATCAAAGATTTTTTAAAGATAGCAACACTGTTGACAAATTTGATAAGGAAGATAGTGAAATATGTATGGACAGAGAAGTGCGAGAAGAGTTTTTAGGAGTTAAAGAAGAGACTTAGTGAAGCACACGTGTTAACTTTACCAGACAAAACGGGAGGTTTTACGATCTATATTGATGCATCGCACAAGAGACTAGGATGTGTGCTTATGTAGAATGACAAGGTCATTGTGTATGCATCAAGGCAATTAAAAGATTATGAGAAAGGATACCCTACCCACGACTTGGAGTTGGCAGCAGTTGTGTTTGTCGTTAATATTTGGAGGCATTATTTATATGAAAAAAAATATGAGATATTCATAGATCATAAAAGTCTGAAGTATATTTTCATAAGTTAAACATGAGACAGATGAAATGGTTAGAATTGATCAAGGATTATGATTGTGAGATTCTATATCATCCCGACAAAGCCAACGTAGTAGCAGAAAGAGTAGAGAAAAGTTGTTTGTATTGATAGACCAGGAAGAACGGGTAAAAAAATGGCTCAAATGGAGTTGGAGGTGAAAATTCCAAGATAGTCAATAGGGATGGTAGCAAGCCCAACCTTATTAGACAAGGTGAAAGAGGCTCAAGACAAAGATGAAGAATGTGATAGGATAAGGAAGAGAATGACCGATGGAGAAGAGGTCAAGTTCAAAGTGGATAGCAAATGATTGCTAAGATTCGAAAATTGTATTTATGTACCATTAGTGCTTGAATTATGAGAGGATATTTTGCAAGAGGCCCACAGTACGAGATACTCGATACATCTGGGGAGTACAAAGATGTATAAAGATCTACGTCAATATTTTTTGTGGCCAAATATGAAAAGGGAGGTTGTAGAATGTATCAATCGATGCCTAGCTTGTCAGAGGGTAAAGGCAGAACATCAAACACTAAGTGGGTTATTACAGCTGTTAGAGATTCCTGAATGAAAATAAGAGCATATCACGATGGATTTTGTGGTAGGACTTCCAGCAACATAGAAAGGATACGACGCGATATGGGTGATTATAGATTGACTAACAAAGTTAGCACACTTTTTGCCGATCAAGATTAAGTTTAGTTTGGATCAGTTGGTCAAGCTATATATTAAAAAGATAGTTTCAAGATATGAAGTGCCGGTATCAATTGTGTCAGATAGAGTAGGGACGTAGTTATGAATGAGTACATCGTATCATCCGTAGACTGATGGGCAAAACGAGAGAACAATTTAGACATTGAAAGATATGCTCAGTGCATGTGTGCTGATTCGAGGGCAGTTGTGAGGACCATCTACCTTTAGTTGAATTTGTATATAATAACAGTTATCATGTGAGCATAGGCATGCCGCTTTATGAAGCATTGTATGTGAGGATTGTAGAACATTTCTATTGGAGAACGCCGACTGTTGGGGCCAAAATTGGTTCAACAGACTGTAGAAATCATCAAAGTAATAAGAGCTCGGGTAGTAGTAGCTTAGGACTGCCAGAAGAAATATGTAGACCTACATCGACAGAAGTGAGATTTTAAAGTAGAAAGTTTTGTGTTTATAAAGGTGTCTCCCTATGGTGTGATGTCGCAAGCACCCAAAAATAAAATCTTACTTTGAAAAAATAGTAATGTAGTAGTGTAAGTAAGAGTCGATCCCACATAGAATGATTATTTAATTTTATGTTTTGCAAACCAAAATTGGGGGTTTTTTTTAATCAAATAAGTAATTTAAATAAAATTAATTAAAATAAATATGTAAATAATTTAATGAAATAAATGAGAAGAAAAAGCCTTGGTTTAAGTTAACATCCACCATCAAGAATTTACAACTGATCACTGATGCAAGAATAAATCAATTTATATTTTAAATATTCAACGTGGAATAATTACCCCCATTCGAATAATTTTCCTATCTCTCCTTAATTTTAGTTAAGCAGAAACAAGCGATCTAAATAACCCTTACTACTAAATAATCTCATACAAGAGCTAAAGATTTAACTTAGTAGTAGCATAAAGAAATAGAGAGATTGTTGAACTAAACAACACAATCCAAACGTCTGTATTTAATTTAGATGAATATTCTTCCTAAGATAAAATAATCTTTTGATAAGCAAAATAATTATTAATCTTAGTTGCTTCGCAAATTAAAGTGACCAAACAATTACGGATTTGATATTTAATTTAACAGTAGATTTCAGCGAATAATAAACTAGTATGCATCCTAGCAATTAAACGAATTGATCATAAAATTAAACACAGAAAAATATTCAATACTCAAAATATAAATTGAACAATTAAAATAAATTAGATGTCACAGTGTATAAATCTTGATGGCTTCAATAACTTAAACCAAGAAAAATAAATTAAATACTCATAATTGTAAAGAATACTAAATAATAGAAGAGAGAATTTTTCTAATAGAAAAGTTGTATATTACATTGCGTGTCAAGTCCTCTATTTATAGGCTTCATAAACATCCTAACCCTAATAGGATTTACAATTAAAAATAAAAAAAAATAAAAAAATTATTATCCTAACCCTAATTGGAATTAAAATCCAAAATAAATAAATATATTAATTATTATTTATTTTCCTAATCCAAATTGCTTTTGGATATTTTTTATTAACTCGCTGGCTGAAACGGAAAAAAAGAGAAGAATAAATCTGTCGCGTTGCCACGTGGCACGTCCACGCAGAGAGAGAGAAAGAAACAGCCGTCAGCCGCCTTCTTTTTTATTTTACCGTTAGCGCGTGTAATACACGTGTTTGTGCCAAACGCACGCGGCCGCGCATTGCGCGAACTGCTTTGCCTTCCCTAGCCCAAAACGACGTCGTTCTGATCCGCACGGCTAATTCCTTTCCCGCGCCATGCGCTGACGTCGACTTTTTCGGAATTTATGGATTTGCCCCAAGTAGTTTGATATTTACCATTTTGCCATCCAAGCTTTAATTTTCCTACAAAATAAAATATAAAATAATTATAAATAAATAATAATAATATAAAAATACTAAAAATCCTAAAAACACATAATAATAAATAAAACACCTAAAACACTAAAAATAAATAAAAACACATAAATAAAAAGAAATATAAAAATACTATAAAATTATCTAGATTAACATAAATTAACTAAAATCCTATAAAACCTATTAAAACCAAAATAAGCTAAATATTTAAACATTTAAGCATTCAATAAATATAAAAACTAAGTATTACGGAATAAAAATAGCATATAATTTAACCCTATCACCTTGGAAAGGAAAGATCAAATTTGGGAAGAAGGGAAAACTGGGTCCGAGGTTCATAAGACCATTTAAAATCTTGAAGAGGATAGGTGAAGTGGCGTACGAGGTAACTCTACCTCCTAAAGTGGAGCATATTCATAATGTGTTTCACGTGTCAGTGTTGCGGCCATACAAGCTTAATTACAAACACGTCATATCCTATGAGCCGATACAAGTTGAGAAAGACTTATCATATAAAGAAATTTCTATCTAGGTATTAGATAGGAAAGAGCAAAAATTATGAAATAAGGTTATACATTTTGTAAAAGTACTTTTGGAGGAACCATAACGCTGAGGAAGCTACGTGGGAATTTGAAGAAAAGATGATGAATAACTATCCAAATCTTTTTGGGTAACTTTAAATTTGTAATTTCGGGGATGGAATTCTTATCGAGGCTGGGGGGGGGGGGGGGGGGGGGAGAATGTAATAACCACGAATTCTAAGATACATTGTAATTATAATTATTAAATAATTATCAATGAATTAAAATTTTAGTACTAATTAATTGTGCATTATATAATTGAATGAATATACTAATATATGTGTATATTTATTTAGTAATATAACAAGAAGGTAGAATTAATTAAAGCAAGTCTAATTTGATTATATTTTTAAGTCCAAATGAAGTATTAAACTAAGTTCAATAAAATTAACCTAGTAGTCCATGAACATAATTAATTGTTTGATCCATATTATATTTGAGTTAGCCCAATGCTTATATTAATTAATTGTATCATGTGGTAGTTAATATTAACTCAATGGAATAAATAAATTGAGCCCAAACAAATTAAATGAATGAGCCTAATACATTTAATTTCTAAGTCCAAAGTGGAGCCCAAACTAAGTCAAAGATTGGTGTATATATATATATATATATATATATATATATATATATATATAGAGAGAGAGAGAGAGAGAGAGAGAGAGGGGGGGGATAAATCAAAATTGGAAGCCAAAAAGGCCATTTGGTCGGCCAAATGGGAGACCCACCAAGGGGTGGCTTGTTGATCAATGTTGCTTCAAATTCACACTTCACTTTAGTTTGTCAACCACCCTAGTCAATCAACATATCAATCCTCATGTCAATCCATCAAATAGTAAGCACAAATTAGCTTCTAATTTCACCAATGTTAGTTGATTAAGGAGTTAATGATGTGTTCTTAGAGTTCTATAAATAGAATTCACCAACACATATGCAATGTTGGTTATTTCTATACTTGTTATTATTTTTAGAGAGATAATAGAATTCTAGAGTGAAGTGAGAGCACTGTTGCAGAGTCTTGAGAGATATTGCACTAGAAGTGTATATCTAGTAGCCAAGGTGGAGTCTCTAGCAAAGTTCATTTCCAAGATAAGAAGAACATCTAAATCAAAAAGGTTTAAAAGTGCTCTACACTTTTATTTTTTCATTTCTATAGTCAAAATATGTTTTTAACAGTTCAAAACTTATTTTGATGCTCTATAAGTCTAAAGATATGATATATAGGTAGATTCATGGTTTAGTATGTTTAGTACATGTATTTATATGTGTGGTATGCAAATAAGTTGAAGAAAAGTTCATATAATGTTTTACTGGTAAAATCCTAGTTAGCTACGTGCTATTTATTGTGTAGTTTGATATATACAAGTTGGATATTTGATTTCTATGGCTAGAAATTTATATGTATGAGTTATAAAGGCAACCAAACTTGAATCTCTCAAAAAGATAAAAAATAAATAAAGAAGTTATAACTTTTACCGGAAAAACATGTCATTTTAGATATTCTAGATGGATTGATTGTAAATTTCATGTCAAAACGTTTTCGAAAATGTGATCGAACTATGAAATGTTATAAACCAAGAAGTTAGGAAGATAACAAAACTGATTTTGTGTCATTTGGATGTGTAGATTTCAATTTAGGCAACTTTGAATCAAAAGTATCAAAATTGGAAAATCTGAAAAAAGTTGGAATTTAATTCTGCTGTACTGCACTGGGGTGCAGTGTTTAGTTCAAAATACTGTGCCGGGCACAGTGCCTTTTCTAGGACAACAAAAGTTTTCCGAACCCGATCGGGTCGAGTTGGTTTTGTAAGGTCGAGTCAGGTTGGTTCGGGTCAAAAAGTTGGAAACTATTTTTAAAATTATTTTATTATTATTGAATCCAATTGAATTAAACATTATAGAGAGTTAATTTAACAAGTTAAAAAGGAATGAATATTATTAGACATTAATAATATAAATAAATGAATAAAATATTATTAAATGAGTAATAATATTACAAAATGAATAAAATATTATTAAAGAATTAATAATATTATAAAGTTAATAAAATGTTATTATATGATTAATAATATTACAAAATGAATAAAATATTATTAAAGGATGAATAATATTATAAAGTTAATAAAATATTATTAAATAATTAATAGTATTAGAAAATAAATAAAATATTATTAAATGATTAATAATAATATAAAGTTAATAAAATATTTTTAAATAATTAATAATATTAGAAATTGAATGAAATATTATGAAATAATTAATAATATTAGAAATAAATAAAATTTTATTAAATGATTAATAATACTATAAAGTTAATAAAATATTATTAATGGATTAATAATACTAGAAAATGAATAAAATATTATTAAATAATTAATAATATTATAAAATAAATAAAATATTATTAAATGATTAATAATATTAATAAATAAATAAAATATTAATAAATGATTAATAATATTAGATAGAAGCTTAAACTATATTAAATGATTAATATAGGTTTTATGTGATTAAAATATTATGAAATAATGATAATATTTTCTAAGTGTTTAATATACCTTAATTATTTAATTATGTGATTAAGGGTAGGTAGATTAAGATATACAAATGTTATTATATTAGCTTATATATGTTACTAATTGAAAGATCAAGTTAATAAATTGTTAGGTATGTTCAAAGGATAATAAATTGAATTGGTTAGCAATAATTAACAAATGAGGCAAGTTCTCTGTGACGACCCCAAATCCGGGTTCTTTAACCTCGGGTTTGGTTCTCACTGTACAATACTTAACAATTATGAAATACATAAATTGTATTCAAACTTCGCGGAATAATACAAAAGGTTCCTTAATCAAAAGGCTACACTTCCCAAGGTCTATTACCTTAATCTTAACATTACATATCTTAAGGGAAATACAAAAGATTTACAACAGTAATTACATAACAGTAATATAAACTAGCATGCAATTACTAAAACTAAACATTCGTTTTCCCCTTGCCTTTGTCCGATTTAGAGCTTTCGGGAATGGCTGAAATATAGTCATGATATAGCAAGAATGAGCAACTAAATGGCTCAGCAAGTTTATAAACAACAATCATACGATATATCATGATGAAGGGAAATAACTTCAAGGTTTCAACAATAGCAATTGTGAAAGATAACAAAAATCAATGTTCAATAAAAGAAGGAATTGACTTTTTACTGCTGAGTGGTCTTTAATGACCATGAACTGCTACTAAGGTAGAACAGACATACAATGTCTGACTCCTTGTTAAAATAACGGGACACTTGAGGGGATCAGTCCTCTCATGTCCTATGTATATGCATCACATTTAGTTTTCTTGCGCGCTGTCGGGTCTCCGACAAATAAAAATCCCCTTTAACTAGGGTTGTTCTATCTCAGTCTTACTGTAAGAATCCGCACCAGCCAATGGTTTGGATAAGCTTTTATAATATTCAACTAAATGAATTTAACATGCATTTGTCTAGCCGAAACAATTAGCTTAGACGTTCTTAAACAGTTTGCAAAAGCACTATGTGCGAATACAATAATCAATAACGATGTGAAGTAATTTTCGATAATTAATTCACTCAAAGGTCTGTCAAATATCTACGAGTGTAGATACTTGCTCAACAATAATTGAATTGCTCAAAGTAATTAAAGTTGAATAATAATTGCAACAATAAGTACAAGTTAAGGGTAGAAGACTTGCCTCGTGCGTCGTCTACGGCTAACCAACTTAATTTAATAATCCTTGAACGGACCTAACAATTAAATCAGTTTGATCTTAAATTAGTATCATATACACATTAGTATAATGACCTTTATAACTCTTACGAACCACATAATTATATAATTACGGGTATACAATCACTTAGGAAATATTATCACTACTTGATAATATTCCGAACACAAAGAATCTATATTAATTATTTAATATAGTCCAGACACTTATCTAATATTATTAATAATTTAATAATATTTTATTAGTCTTATAGTATTATCAATCATCTAATAATACCTTATTAATCTTCTTATATTATTAATCATTTAATAATATATTAACAACCTTATAATATTATTAGTTATTTAATAATATTTTATTCATCTTCTAATATTATTAACTATTTAATAATATTTTATTAATTATCTAATATTATTAATCTTTTAATAATATTTTAATCATTATCTAATATTATTAACTATTTAATAATATTTTATTCATTATATAATATTATTACGTATTAATAATATTTTATTGCTTTTCTAATATTATTATTCATTTAATAATATTTTATCTAATTATTAATATTATTAATTATTTAATAATATTTTATTGACTTATTAATATTATTACTCATTTAATAATATTTTAATCTCTTACTAATATTATTAACCATTTAATAATATTTTAACCAATTGTTAATGTTATTCATCATTTAATAACTTTTTAATCATATACTAATATTATTAATTATTTAATAATATTTTAATAAAAATCTTCAAACCACACCAATAGTTAACTTTTTAATGGTGTTAACATTAATCTTTATTTTAAACATTTTGCTACCCATTAATTACAAATAAATTCCATGTATTGGTTCAATGCACAAATACCTTCATTTTACACTTAGTTATACCTAAATTTTCCAAAGAAAACTCAACCCGGACCGACCCGACCCGACCCGGACCCGACCCGGACTGCCCAACACTGTCTGGCAGCGTGTTCTGACGCAGCTGCGTCAGTTTTTGACGCAGGTACGACAAGACATTTCGTTCGGAAATTAATTTTTTTGACTGCTCGACCCTCCGACGCTCCGACAGCCATAATTTCTTCATTATAAAATATTTTGGGGTGATTCTTGAGTCCATTCTCATCAGAATTTCATGTTATACAATTTCTCTTTAGATCATAAATCCAAATTCCAAACGGAAGTATCCGTAAAATCGCTCACAAGGACAGAATGAAAACTAGTTTCATAAATCCTTGATTTTAATGGTTCAAACTTGAAATAAATGAACTCTACACGTTCAAATGACACCAACTTAGTGTTGTTGTCTTCCTAACTTCTTGTTTTACAATATTCCATGGTTCTATCGTCTTTTTGAAAACGTTTTACACGAAATTTACGGATCGAACCACTTAGGGTTTAAAAACGACATCCTTTTTGGTAAAAGCTATAACTTCTTTGTTATTCATTATTTTTGAAAAGTTCAAAAAGAGTTTTTCTTTAAAACTTATAGATCTAGATTTCTAGCCATAAAAATCCAATTTCCGATTTGTACATTTCAAAATACAACGTTAAACATAGCATGCATGGTTAGGGTTTTACCGGTAAAACATGTTATGAACTTTTCTACAACTTCTATGCATTTTTCACATACCAAATCATGTTATAAACACATAGAGCTATGAATATACATATGTTACATAGTTAAATACATCTAGACCATCAAAACGAGTTTTGATCGGTTAAAAATAGATTTTAACCGATCAAAAGCTATCTAGACTACAAAAACGAAATAAGAAGAAGTTGAGAGCACTTTTAAACCTTTGTGATTTGTTTGCTCTCCTTCTTCTCCTACCAAAGTATGTTGTGTAGCTTGAGGACATCCACCAAGACCTTCCTTAGCTTTTTCTCTCAACTCACAAGTGTATTTTTCCTTTCTAGCTAACAAATGCTCTCTCTTTTCTCTTTGGATGTGTCTAGCAAATGAACTAACAACCAAAACAAGAGTGTTGAGCATCCTATTTATAGCCAACCCTTAATCTAGCATTAATTCACTAATCAAGCTATGTTGGTGAAATTAAATGCTAAGTATGCTTACTATTCTATTGATTGACTAGTTGATAGACTTTTGGAATGACTAGAGTTGTTGGCCAACTTATGACATAGAGTAAATTAGAAGCAATCTAGGAAATCAAGTCATCCAAGTGGGGCCCTCCAAAAATTCAGCAAAATGACTTTTCCAAGCCATTTTTCCTTTATTTTTAATGCTAAAATGTGCATATATACATCTATATATATATATACATATTTATATATATATTGACCAAAGTTTGACCTTAATTGGACTTCACATTGGGCTTGGGAATAACTTCTATTGGGCTCATTCAATTAAATTGTTTGGGCTCAATTTAAATAACACATTGGGCTTATATTAAATAGTCTAGGTTACATTTAATTAAATCAAGCATTGGGCTTGTTTAATTAATTACATGGGCTAGTAATTAAATTAATTACATGGGCTACTAGGTTAAGATCTTTAACCTAGTTTATCAACTTATTTGGATTAAAAATATAATCCAATTAGATTTGCTTTAATTAATTATACACTTTGTTTTAATTCTTTAAATAAATATACAAGCACATAAGTACATTTATTTAATTATCTAATGCACAATTAATTAATACAAAAAGTTCAAATTCATTGCTAAATATTTATTAAGTATATTTACAATGACTAATGAAATTCGTGGTCATTACATTCTCTAACCAAACTCAAATTATTATTGAGCAAGTTTCTACGCCTAAACTTGTATTTAATTTTGCATGAGCTTTATGTGGTTTAATTATTTAAAATTATTCCACATCCACATCCATATTGTTATTGTATTTGCATATAGTGCATCTACAAGAATTATAGTTCATTAATTCAAGAACTACTTAAGAATGTCTAAGCTAATTGTTTCGGCTAGATACTACATGTATAAATTCATCAACTTGAATATTTTAAGAGCTTATCCAAACCATTTGTTGGTGCAGATTCTTATAATAAGACTGAGAATAAACAACCCTGGATAAGGGGATTATCTTTGGGAACCGACCTTTGGGCAAGATGTCTGAGTGTTATATGTATACATAGGGTACAAGAGGTTGATCCCCTCGAGTACCAAACTATCAAGGTGTTAGATATATATCTGACTTACCTTAAGCAGTAGTTCATGGTCCTTGAGGTCACTCAGTAGTAAAGATTCAATCATTTTTTTTTACATTAAAAATTAATTTTTATTCTTTTACAATTACTATCTATTGTAGAAACTCTTGATGCTATTTCTTATTCAATCATGATATATCTTGTATTATCTATTCTTAAACTTACAGAGCAAGCTAGTTGCTCACCCTTGCTATATTATGACTTATTTTTTAGCAAAACTGAATATTCTAAAAAGGACAAAGACAAGTGAAAAGTTAATGCTTAGATTAGATTATTTCATGTTAATTAATTGTTTAATACGTAATTATCTTTGTAAATCTTTTGTAATCCCTTAATATAGATATGGTGAATGTTAATGTTAAAGAACATTATGTATTTTTTGTAAGGAACATTATGTATTTTTTGCTAGATTAATGAAGACTATGTATTTAGTTGTTATTATATTTTGAAATAGTGAGAACCAAACCCAAGGTTAGGAAACCCGGATTTGGGGTTGTCACATCTATAATTCGACTAATTAAAAAGTGTTTGTTGAAACACGCTGCCTTCTAGGAAAAATGAGTTTGTCTTTAAAGAGTTCGTGGGAGTAAAATATATCTTTAAGAAGTTCAAGAACCACAAAACAGTATAGATCAAGTGAAGGAATCTGTAAAAGTAAATAAATTAATTGTACCACAACTAAGTCGTAAACTTGGTTTAGTACTGAAGATACCTAAAAAGGTATGGATTCATTATAAATGATGATGATGAGCTATGCATCATAGTGGATGATGATCTAGTTACATACGATGAGGCATGAGTATTTGATACTTAAGAAAAATGGCTGATGACCATAAAATCTGAAATGGGTCTTTAGAGAAAGACTAAAGCAGATGGCAAGGTGGAGATCTATTAGACCTGATTAATGGTAAAAAGATTTCAAATAAGGTCAAGGAGTTGACTATGATGAAAGTTTTTACTAGTAAAAATACATATATCCATTTGAATTTTACTTATAGTTGTTGCTTACTATACAAAAGGATGTATGTATGATACCACCAAAGGGATTTTTCTCCATAGAGATGGAGTAAATGAAGTATGAAAGCTATAACGATCCAATTATGGACTGAAGCAAACTTCTCAAAGAAGAAACATCCGTTTTGATGAGATAATCAAAAGAGTTTAATTTTATAAAAAACGTGGATGAACCAAGTGTGTACAAAAAGGGTTAGTAGGAGCACTGTGACATTCCTAGTACTATATGTTAATATACTACTGATAATGAATGATATACTGATGCTACAATCAGTAAAGATGTGGTTGTCTAAAAACTTCTCCTTTAAGGACTTGGGAGAAGCATCCTAATATTCTATTTAAGATAAAGGTCTATGGAGATAGATCATAAAAGATACTCCACTTGACCCAAGGAATGTACATTGATTCGTTGATATGTATTTGACCTGATATTGCTTATGTATGATAAGCAGATATCAACTTATTCCTAGAGAAGAATATTAGAAAAGGGTTTCTAACGATGAGTCTGATTTGAAATTAGAGGGCTTAGTACACTCAAGTTTTTTTAGGCTAACCAAAACAACAATATATCAATTTCAGGTTATATAATTACCTTGAATAGTGGTGCAGTGAGTTGGAAAGGTTCCAAACAGCAAAAAGTTGCTAATTTAGTGACAAAGATATAGTAAATAACAATAAGTGAAGCTGCAAATGTGATTGTTTGGTTCAACAAGTTCATTATAGAACTTATAATAGTTCCTAACATTAAAAGAGTTTAATTCGCCAATGAACCTATGTCTCATCTGAAATCTAAACATGTCTTACAACACTTTTGTATGATTAGATAAATCATTGAAAAGGAGACGACAACATAAAGATAGTAGACTCTCAATACAACATTATAGATCAATTAACTAAAGCATTTACCAAGCAATTTGTATGCCACTTAGAGATGAGTGATATGGGAATACTAAAGGGCGATTGGCTTTAGTGCAAATGAGAGATTGAAAGTAGTATGCCCTTAAGCCAATCACATTTGATGTGATATACATATACTTTGTAATCTTATTCCTTTATTAATAAAAGTATCAAGGCATTTCTTTAGTTATGATTAATTAGCTAAATTAATTAAATAGATAAACCCATAGTTTTTTAGCAATACTTTTAGAACCATGATGAGGATCATACTAATGAGATCTAAATTCAAGATAGCTTAAAACTAAAATTATTTCTAATCATTAGATTACTAAAAAGGGGATTAGTAGATTCGGATAGATTAATACATATTATGCTTGCTCTTACGAATAGATGATTTATCTCATAATCATTTGTGTAGAGACACTAAAACAAGTATGTAGGTGTTTATTAGAGAATAAGCTCACTGAACGTGATTTACTCAAGGAACACCTAATGATGTTTTACTTGTCTATCAATAGGAGTTCCTTATACGATAGTCGTACAAGTGATTCTTGGACTTGAGATCATTTAAGTATCTTGTGTGTACTGAGTTATACTTTGACATATTCCTCAAGGGTTGTTGGTATATCAAAGGATATGCTTGGGTATAATAAGATACACATGGAAATATGTGAATGATCAACAAAGGATCTATCACTTCTCTAGTAAAACGAAAGAAGGACATATGCGATTCAATAAGTGATAACTCAGAAATTCCTAGACAGGGTTGAATGGAATTCGAAAAGGAGTTTCTAATTTACATTAACTAGAGTTGTGCATTAGTGAATTGAAATCCATATGATCAAATAAATAAGACTTGACAAAAATTACATGTCTTATATTTGATTGGGACATTATGTGGTAGAATGATTGAATTGTACGGTAACTATTCGCTGAAATGTTCTTTTATGATCAAATATTGAAATATATATTATCTGGAATGTCGATTTATCACTAAAGGGGCTTACCCTTATCGTAGAATAAATATTTATTCTGAATTAAAGAGTTAATTCATAATAAATAAATTATAATTGTTCTAATTTATTTATTATACAACCGGTTTAATATGGAGAACCTAAAAGTCACACCGCAAAAGAGTAATTTTATTTTAGATGTGGATGGCATAATCATAATAATAAATTATGTATATTTAATTTATACTATGATGATAGAATAAATTAAATAGCTTAATATTTATAGTTTAGTATTTTAGTAATACTAATTATAAATTAATAAGAGGAGTTTTATTATTATTATTATTATTATTATTATTATTATTATTATTATTATTATTATTATTATTATTATTATTATTATTATTATTATTATTATTTAGTTCCTAAATGGTTTAGAAATTAATTAATAAGTACTCAAATGTTAAATAATTAAGTTCCTAAACAGTTTAGGAATTATAATTAATGAATTTAGTTCCTAATTAGATTTGGAATTAAATTAAAACTCTAATCCTAAATAGTTTAGGAGGGTTGACTATATCTATAAATAAGAAGAGTCTTATCATAGATTGAGATTGCACACTCTTTCATAAGAATGGAAAGAGTACTTCATAATTCTCTACATCTAAAGAGTTAGAGAAAGAGAGAGAGGGAGAGAGAGAGAGCAAGAGAAAGGGAGAGAGAGAGAGAGAGAGAATTAGAGCTAACTACCTATTGTTTGTAGACACCAAAATTCATTTCTTTAATTTATAGATCTCTTGGTGGATAACGTCTGGAGGCTTCACACTTGGGGAGCTAACATTGATCCATGGAATATAATCAGTGAATTTGAAGAAGAACGCGAAGGATTAAAGGGAGTTGAACTTGTACATGTAAAAGCTTGGTTATACAAAGGTATAAAATCTTTTAGCATTCCTCAATTAATAATAGTACATAAGAAATATCCTGGTTATTGGTTTGCAGAAAATTTATAAAATCTGATTTTGCTTGCTTTTGTTGTGCTTATATAATTTGCTTATATGTATGTCATATTTTTACAAACCAACATTGGGTGCCTAGTGGTTTGTGTTGGCCACTGTAGGAGATTTGGCAGTTTGGGTTGTGTGAGTGGAGCTAGGTTAGTATTATTCAGAGTTGTCAATCAATGGGGCTAACTTCAATTGATAATTTGGCTTGAGTTAGGGGGAGAAAAGTCTGTACACCACATGTTTGACAGTTTATCGCAAAGAGGAATTCTTTTAATTTGATTACACAAGGGGCAATATAATCTTTTGTTTTGGAATTGTAAAGGAATAGTAAAGCTTAGGGACTGGTATTGTACATACATGGCTCCGAAATGTCAAAGGAGAGAAAGTTTGTCAACTACACCTCAGTCGTTTAATCGCCCATAATTTATTAGTGCCGAAACGGAGGATAAATTCAACCTTGTATTGGCTAAAAAGTCGTTGGTTCCGGAATGGGCGCTGCGACCAGATGGAATTGAGGATGTTGAAATGATTGAGATAATTGTAGAACGTGGTTGGGACACGTTTACGGATCACCCGGATCCGGCGATTACTGTGACGCCCCCAAATTCAGGTTCCAAAACCTCGAACTTAGTGCAAAATAAATAATATAAGTTGTTCATTACAAATGGTTCACTACGGTCCCAAGGTTTATAACCTTAATCAAATACATCACGAATGCTCTAATAATATATAAAGGTTCAATGATTACATAACATGATAGTAACACATAAATATGTAACATGCAACTATTCTTTAAACTTTTATTTGCCTTTGTCCTTTTTAAAACTTTCTGGTTTAACTATAGTTACTTCATGATATAGCAAGGGTGAGTAACTACTTTGCTCAGCAAGTTTAAAATGAATAATGAAGATATATCATGAATGAATAAGAATGACAATCGAATAGTTCAATAATTTAAGATAATTGATGAGATAACTGAACAATATAATTAAAGTTCAAGTGAAGGAATGAATACTGATTATTTGTTGTTGAGTGATCCAAATAGACCATGAACATTGCCAAGGAATCGATCATTCGACCGACCCTTTTATATTTTAATCTGTCAGTTTGTACTTAAGGGGATCGGCCTTTTGTACACCATGTGTATGCATAACATTGAGCTCTGACCACATCAGATAACTGATACTTATAGTCCCCTATCAAGGGTTGCTCTCTTAGTCCAAAAATTCGCACCAACTACTGGTTTGGATAGCTTTCAAAAATATTAACGTACAAACATCTAGCCGAAAAAAATGGCGTAGACTATTTTTTAATCAGTTCATGCATGAAGAACTTTAAATATTTCACGGTTTAAAAATAAAACAGGAATTCAAATGCGCAAAGTGCTAATATTAATTATTATTATTGATGTGGAGTAATTGACAATAATTAAACCACTAACATGATTGCAAAATAATACTCGAGCTTGAGTTAAGAAACTTACCTCGTTCGTAGATTACGGCTTACTCAACTTAGATTAACTTTGTTTTAAAAAGACCTAGCATTAATTAAGCTGATCATTCAATTAGCCTAAACAATTGGCGTATACTATTTCTTAATCAGTTCATTTAATAATATTCTAATTGTTAACTAATATTATTAATTATTTAATAATATTTTAATTGTTTACTAATATTATTAATTATTTAATAATATTTTAATTGTTTACTAATATTATTAATTATTTAATAATATTTTAATCATTTTCTCATATTATTAATCATTTAATAATATTTTCTTTTTTTACTAATTTTATTAATCATTTAATAATATTTTAATTTTTTACTAATATTATTAATCATTTAATAATATTTTAATCATTTTCTAATATTATACAACAATAAGTAATCTTTTATTTTCATAAATTAAAATTTATATTAATATAAATAAATCACTCAAATTTTTATTAATATAAATAAATCACTAAAATCACCTTTTTAATAAACCAACCCAACCCGTTGGATAGCCCATGACCTGACCCGGATAAAATCATAATAATAAAAAATTCCGGACTGACGTTGCAACGCTGGTTAACAAAAACCAAATTGATTTTTTTTTCTAACTTTCAACCTCATTTGCTCAAACTTGAATAAAATGAAATCTATAAGTCTGATTGACTTCAAATCGGTCTTGTTGGATTCCTATCTTCCCAAGCTACAATATTCTATCATTGAATCAAATTTTTGGATATTTTTTGGTTTAAAAAAAATGGGCTTAAAGTTGATTATGGGTGTATAGGTTTTGGCAGTGAGATGTATTGACTCCAAAAATCATCTCTCTCTTTTTAAAATCATTTTCACATGAATCCAACGAGGTTTTTCTCTTAACATACATATCTAACATGTGAAGAAATAAAATCACATAAACAACATGTAGGTTTCAAAATATAAAGCTTTGAATCGCATTTTCGACTAGGGTTTGTCGATAAAAATTCATTTTCATACATTTTGCCAAACTTTTCAGCATATATGCATATAAATACCCATATTAACCACATAAAACCATAGATCTACTATTTTAACATAGATCTAGTCCTGTGTTATGTGAATGACCTAGGAATCACGAGCTAAAAATGTACTAAAGTGAATGTGTAATGATTTTTATAAAAAGGTTTTGTCAAAATGAAAAACCTAAAGATTTGAGTCACTTTCGATCATAGTTTTGATGTTTTAAACGTATTTGAAAAGTCGTGGTTCGTGGTATTTTGTAAAATGATGAAATAAGTGAGCTATGAATCGATTTTGGACTCAATCTAATGTGTTTTGAATGATTTATGAATGTTTAAGTGAAACAAACCAAAGTTGAAAAAAACATGAAAAATAGGGTTTAAAAGTTCTGGTCATATGGCCCGCCCCCACACCATCGAAGAACAAAATATGGTGCAACCCGCACCGTTGCTCGGATTTGGTTTCTGTACAGGTGGCTCACCCCGCGCTAGTCTCCAGAAAATGTTTTTAAACCGAACTCGGATCGCGTAGGGTTAGTTTAGGTCAAATTTTCCAAAATTAAATATTATTCATGTAAGGTCCAATTATGATGATTAATTATTATTAAATGATTGATAAATTAAGTGATGTATTTTATGTTTATTAAGTTAAGTTAAACCATTATGTGAAATTACTAATTGGTAGATAAATTATAAATTATTTAGCTCGTTTAAAGGACGATAACTAAGAGTAAACTATAGTCAACGGTTAAGGCAAGTTTCCTAACTTATCTTGTATTTATTTTATAGGTACTTTAAGTAGGATAATTATTAAAAATTATTCTACATTGATATTAATTATAGTTATTTACACTTGATGCATTTGAAGACTTATTCTATTATTGAATTGTCAAGATTTAAAATTCTTTTAATTCATGAATTGTTTAAGAAGTAGTCAATGCTAATTATTTCAGCTAGACATTGCATATATAAATTCACTTACTTGAATATTGTTGAAAGCTTATCTAAACCAATAATTGGTGTGGACTCTTATAATAAGACTGAGTAAGAACAACCCTTATAAAATGGTATTTTATGTTAGAAAATCGATAAAGCGCAAGATATCTAAATGGTAGCATATACATAGTGTACAAGAGATTGATCCATTTAAGTACCAAACTTGAATGTTTACACTCAAAAGATTCAATCGAATGACTGATATACCTTAGTAGTATAGTCACGGTCCTTCGTGGCCACTTAGTAGTAGTTAATATACCTTAATCTTTTCCATTCATGATATGATATCTGTTAAAGGTTGTTTAATTTGATGATGATGACTGTTGTGCAGAAATGATTGTGGTAAATGTGCTTGCATGGTTGATTGTCAACGTGTATCTGACAAAGTGCTTATGTGTTAATGTGCTTATGTGCTTACTTGATTATGTGTGTAGATGTTCTAAAAGTGCTTATGTGGTTAATTGACAAAGTGATTATATGTTAATCAAATTATGTGCCTACATGATCATGTGTGTATGATATATATTACCTATTTCAAATACTGTGATTTACACACTTGTATAACACAAATATGATCTTGTTGAAAACTATCTGATGCTTATAAAAGAGAATGAAAGTTATCTGGTTCAAATGTTGTAAAGTCCTTTTAAAAGATATATGTGTACAAAGGACTTAGATTTTTAAAGATCAGAAATGTTAGGTTGATCTTTCTGTAGGAGTCACTCTGCATAAAAGATGCATGATATAAGCAGAGTAGCATAAGAATGAATCATTGTTGTATTTGTGTATGACAAAGTCTGTAAAGTCCTTTCAATATATATAATGATGTAATAATGTACAAAAGGACTTGGTTAGAAAAGATCAAATCTGTTAGGTTGATCTTATGTTAGATCTGATCAGTCTATATGATCGTAGAATGGACTCTACGATTCCAAGCAAAGAAGACTCAACGATTCAGTATGATTCGTAGAGTGAAATATACGACTCCTTACCAGGATAACTCTACGATCATCAAAGAGAGACAGATGTGCAAGAGGTCTACAGAATATACAAGCTAAATTAAAGAACTGATCAAGTACAAATCGTAGAGCAGAACTCTACGATCGTCGAACAGACAGCTAAGCAAGCCTGTAGTTAACGCAGAACCAGAGAAGAAATGTATTCTACGATATACACAATCTAGCAAGATCGTAGAGTAAACTTGAAGAACAAGCACATACGAGAACTATACGATTTGCACAGTTAGAAGAAATCATAGAGTGAAACAGGATGACAAGACAATGCAGAAAATTGTTCTACACATGGAATAATCGTTGAGTAGAAATAAAGGATGTGCCAACGAAGACAACAACTCAACGATTCCACTGAAAAGCACTGCAGTCAGCAACTTCACGACTTGCACAGAAGGACAAGCTTGTAGAATGAAATCATAAAGCAAAGCACTGCAGACAAACTCTGCGATCTGAACAGAATAGCAAGATCGCAAAGTAAGAGAAAAGATCGCTCTAACTCAACGTTTTACTTGAAATACTTCAAGTAACATTCATGGAGCTGAATTCGTAGATTCAGAATGAACAGCCTATCACTCGACAAATTCACTGAGCAGTTCAGAACCAGTAAACTAACAGAACGACAATATAGTGTGAGAGAAAAGAGAATACTCCTCGCCCAAATTCAAGAAAGATTAAGTACTTTTGAGATACAGATGCATGTCAGCGTCACAGAAGTCTTTGTGCCTAAACGACTATAAGTCAGGACCCACTGCTCAGGAAAATGATGAATAAAGTCAGATTAATGGGACATCTCTGAATGCATCAGAATAGCTGGTTCTAAAAGTCAAGGAATGTATTTATTGATGGATCAGAAGATTAATTAGCAAAGAATATAATAATCTTTGCTGAACAACTCTGGGAGTGCAACAGCTATAAATTCAGAGAAAGCTAAGCTATAGTTTGATATATCAGAACATGTCAGAAAAGGGAAAAAGAACTGACACAAGCAGCAAGAAAGTCAACATCGAAGATATTAAGGATCTGCACAAAGCTAAATGAAAACAACGGGATTTCTTTCAACGGTAAAATATGCACAAAGATATAAAGGCTTTAATGATCCACAGAAAAGAGTTGTTGTTGAATATACAAGAAAGGATTGTGGATAACAACAGATCGTAGAGTGAAATAGAAAATGAACATGCTGAAGAACTCCACGATCCACCAGAACACTAATACTGAATTGAGAGAGACATAGAGAGAAATAACTCTATTACAAGAGAAGTGTTCAGAGCTGCTAGGCACGTGGTAGAGAGAAGCTTAAACGCCAACTTGATACAGACATGGAAGCAACTGAGTACCAAAAGGAAGGAGCATTACAGTCATCTCAGAAGCCCATCTCGAGAAGCTATAAAAGGTCTATGATAAGAAGGAACAACTGAGTACCGAAAGGAAGGAGCTTCACAGTCATCTCAGGAGTTCGTCTCGAGAAGTTATAAAGTACCAAAGGAGCTAAAGTACAAAAGCCTAGCAGCACAATGGGTGATCACAAGAAGATATTGAGCATATAAAGAAGCCAAACATCATTGCCGAACTCAATATCATTTTCAAGAATGATCACATCCTGCTACTGAGTATTTAAAGTCAATGAAACTTAAAGTACAACTCAGTAGCAACTCTAACATCTATCAACAAGCAAGGAGCCAAGTCTGTTGGACTTGAAGAGGACAGTTATGTCCTTGTCTTAGTGACTAAACTAGCCAAACCTGCTGGGTTTGAAGGGTTCTTAGTGAACCAGAGTTTCCAGGCCTGATGTGCTTGAAGGGTTCTATATGAACCATTCTTAGTGGATTTCCTACGCGTTGTAGTAGAAGAGTGGAATAGGAGTTATTCAGTCTCCAAACCACTTAAAACTCTCTGGTGTCATTTACATTCAGTCATATATACATATATAGATATAACTGCTAAAATTGGTTTACTTGACAAGTGGCTATCTTCAATACAGTCTTAACTCAACGGAGAAGTTTTACAAATCTTTAAAGGGAGTTTTCAAACTAATATTCCGCTGTGCAAACAAATCTTGATTAAATGAATTAATTGGTAATAAACTTTTAAAGTTAAGCAAAAAGTTTCTAAGAGATCTATTCAACCCCCCCCCCCCCCCTTCTAGATCACTTGTGTGCCTCTGGGAACTAACAATATCATTTATATTCATTGCTTGTTTAAACTTGTTGAGCGAAGTAGTTGCTCACCTTTGTTATATCATAAATATTTTTCAGCTAAGTCCGAGTGCTCTAAAAATGACAAAGGCAAAGGAAATGTAAAAGAGTATAACTCTTAGAAGCAATTATGCATGTTTAATATTATGTTTGTTTATGTAAACCTTTTGTACTGTTAAGGTATTTGTGATGCGTAAGTTAAGGTTAGTAAGACCTTGAGATTGTAGAGCCTTTTGTATTAACCAATTATGTACTATTACCGCTTGTTAACGAAAATTGTGTATTTGGTTGTTGTATAAGTGTTAGATCATGAGCACCAAACCCAGGGTTCAAAGGACTCAGATTTGAAGGCATCACAACAGATTATATACATAATGTAAGATATTATTAAGCTGATCCCCTATAAATATCTATGGAGGGTTCTAAGTCTTTTTGACTGACGAACATTATTAGTTATTAGTTTAACAACCACTTAGTTTATTATAGAGACAATTGTTGAAATCTTTTGTTGAGCTGTTATTCCTTTGAATATGAAAAGTGTGAGTTCTCTTATATGTTTATCTTTTAGACTTAGTGAGCAATTTATTGTTCATTCTTGCGAATATTATCATTTGAAGCTAAGGAAGAATTACCAGAAGGTTCTGAAAGTAAAGGGAATGGAAAGAAAAGTAGCTAGGTTAAGAAGCATGTAATAATTGTCTTCTTTATATTTATTATGACATTTAGTTGTAATGACTTCTATAAACGAGACTAAAGAAATGGGATTTGTAATATTTTTAAATCAATGATATTGTAATATTATTATTGTAGTGCAATGTGTACTTTGCATTTAAGTTAGTAGATGTTAAGGTTGATAAATGTTGAAATAATATTATTAGACCAGTTAACATTATTGACAGTATCTAGAAAGTTCTATCTAGGAAAGAGTTTATTTGATTGTGCGACGTTTTAACGGAATGCCATCTCTTTCCTGGTAACGATATGGTTGTTAGTATCGTTAGTCTATAATATTTGGATAGTGAGCACCAGTCCACTGTAGCAAGTAGATGAATTTGGGGGCATCACAAATTTTACTCGATAAGTAATTTAGAAGCATATCAAATTCAATAAGGGACAGAGTTCTCAAAAAACATTATCAACTAATTAAGGATTGACAACGTGAAAGGTCTCTAAAGTGAATTTAGATTTTAATTCCCAACTCTTAAAGGAGAGGACTTTTCATGCTATATGTTGGGGGATGCTACAGCACAATTAAGGTACACTATTTACTATAATAATAATTATTATTATCTTTCTCCATATTAGTGATCTGACTTAAGTAGCAGAGAGTCCTTCCAGGGTCCCTTCCCCTCCCCCCGGCTCAAGTGGACCCTTCTGTAAGTGATCCAACGAATTCAAGGCGGTCAAACGGTGGTCAAAGTCAAAGTTCGTGTGTTGACCGAAATTCTAGTTTAAAGGTTGTTGATTGATGCATCAAGTCCTAAAACTAAAAAATTTAGCACACATAACTTAGCTATTAAACTAATTTTCATTTTGTTCATATCTATGGAACATAATACAATTATTTTAAAATATCCAAAAAAATTGAACTCTTGTCGAGTTATAAAAAAAACATATACATTATTATTTTTACACCAAAATGATTATACTTTTGAATAATTGACAAAAATGTCTAACATTTGACCATATAATTGACGTGTCTGCTAACGTGTACATATAATTATTGTTAAAATTTGAGTATTTTTGACAATTATTTGAAAGTTTAATGACTTTGATGGAAAAATATTGAATATTTTTTAATAACAATAATTTGTTTTGGTCAAATCCAAAATAAAAGGCAAAAGTGACGGTCTTTATTATTTTTTGTGCCAAATAGAAGTGACAATTTTCAAGAGTACAAATCTTTTATCTCATGTCATGTTATGTATTATTACCACATGTGATATAATTACTTAATTAAAGTTAGACCTTTAAATAGATAACCATAATCCAACACCAATACATGAGATAGAATCATGGATGAGACATAATTATGTACAACAGATCCCTAAAACACATAAAAAGGAAGAGAAATAACTGGATGGATCCTCTTTCTCCTCCCAGAACTTTTGGCACATAAACCGCTCATTTCATTTCTCAAATCCAACCAATTTTATTTTTTTTCAAAGCTCATCCAAATTTCCCGTCTACAATTTTTTTCCCAATTCATTTCATCTACTCATTCATTTGATAAATCCCAGTTCTTTAATTACAAGATCTGCAAAGCTCCAAATTTGAACAAACATTATGAAAAAACTTGGTCCCTGCACAAAATTTTCCCATAACCAAATATTTCACTTATCATTTTGTTTATTCATATTATCATGCCTTCCGTATTCCACCTCCGAGATCAAGAACACACAAATCACCGAAGACTCCCGGCCATTAATCCTTTTCCAGCGATTCGGGTTTGGCAAAAATGGCCATGCCACAATATCAGTAGAAAAAATTTCATGGAAATCCAAGCAACAAAATGCACAACTTAACCCTTCCTCGTTAGGCTTTTTTCTGGTTAAAGATTCATCCTACCCAAAAATATTGAACGAGTCCGAAAACACCCAAAACTTCTGCGTATTATCAAGCCATCACATCATGCGCTTGTTACAATTCAACAAGATTTTCTCAGCTACCAAAAAATACAATGGCTCTATCACCATCGAAAATCCAGACGAATATGTTTTAGTGTTTGGTAACTGCCAATCCGACTTCAAATTATCAATGCTTGTGCACACTGAAATCTATAATATCGACGAAAATGGTGCCAAAAATTTCCTTTCAGCCGGCCAAACCACATTGCCTAAACTATATTTTATGTTTTTTCTATTATACATTTGTTTTTTTATTTTATGGATTTTTATATGTTATCAGCAATGGAGAAATGTCACAAAAATCCATTTGATTATGGGCGTTTTACTCTTTTTTAAGGCGCTAAAGATTATCTGTGCCTCGGAGGATAAAATGTACATAAAAAGAACAGGTACGCCCCACGGTTGGGATGTTGCATTTTATGTTTTTAGTTTTTTTAAAGGCGTAACGCTTTTTATGGTAGTAATCCTCATAGGCACCGGGTGGTCAATTTTAAAGCCCTACTTGCAAGATCGCGAGAAAAATGTTCTTATGTTCGTGATACCATTACAAGTTCTGGAAAATATTGCGTCAGTTGTTATTGGTGAAACTGGACCTGCCACGAAAGGGTGGTTTAGATGGAACGAGATGTTTTTAATTATCGACATTGTTTGTTGTTGTATTGTTATTTTTCCAATTGTTTGGTCGATTCGAAACCTTGCTGAGGCTTCAAAATCGGATGGGAAGACAGCTAAGAATGTCGAGAAACTTACACTTTTTAAGCAGTTTTATATTGTCGTGATTTTGTACTTGTATTTTACAAGAGTTGTGGTTTCAACTATAGGAGCTATGCTGAATTATAGGTTTGAATGGGTTGCTGTGGCTGCTTCTGAAGGTGCAAGCTTGGTGTTTTATTTGTTCATTTTTATTAATTTTCAGCCAATTGAAAAGAATCCATACTTGGTGATTGTTGATGATTTTGAAGAAGGCAGTTCAGCTCATATATCGGAAGATGGCAGCTCTTTGGAGCACAACTATGATGAAGACTAATTTTTATTTTTTTATTTTCCCAATCCTACGAAACTAAATAGTGTTTAATTTAATAAAGTGGAATAATAACGAAATTTTGATGTTAAAGTTAAAAGATATTGTGTTTAATATTAACTTACTGTAGTCATGGTAAAGGTGGTGATCTTAGTTTTTTAGAATGTGTTATATACTCCATTTGGGGTGGAAAAAATCCTACTTAATTGTTTAATTTATTTTGAAGACAAAAATTTACGGTCTCCATTTTAAAGTATAATATTATTATTAATTTTTAAAGTCATGAATTTCGGATATTTTGAAACTCAAGATTAATATGATTAATTTAATTTTAAATAATATAATAATAAATATTATAAATTAAAATGAAAATGTTACAATAAGATTTGCAGGTAATGTTTTGCATAATTGAAGTACGAAAAATGTGTTAGAAGTCAGTGTTATGTTAAAGTATCATGAAGCAATATTTTTAATCTATGGAGTTTGTTCACGGTAGTCGGTTATCCACCCCTTTTGTGGACCCACACCGTACATGGTCCCCCCCCCCCCCCATGTCCCCCCCCCCACCCCCCCCCCCCCCCCCAAAAACCCAACCCAATTTTCCTTTTTTCTTGTGTGTGTGTGTGTGTGTATGTACGTATAAGCTGATTCAAGGCAAGTGCTAGCTAGGGACATTATTCCAGTTAGTTGATGTCTCATCGTTCATTACATGATCTAATGGTTGGAAGGGGGTCTGACTGCTAGTCCAATTAGAGGCCAAGGAGATTTTTTTTGCCTGATCGCTAGTCCTACTAACGACCAGGCAAACTACCTCTTTTTGGATTTTGACCTAACCACATGTAGGAGTAGCAGCCAGAGAAAATGACGTTGTTTTTCTTGGCCGCAGGTCCTACATGCGGCTAGGCCAAATCCAAAATATTTTTGTTTTTTCATGAGATTGAATATATACATTTAAACTATATACATGTAGTAGGAGGTTACTTTTAATTAGTCGTGCACAACAGTTCGCCCTGGGTCTATCAGGTATTGGCCGTTGACCAGACCAGGTCTTTGACTTTCGGCCTACAGATCAGACCAAGCAGGGCTTGACACTTAAAAAAGGGAGCATGTTGAAGCCTGCAGACCAGGTTAGGCCTTGGGTCAGTCCAGGCCAGGCTAGTCCCGTGACACCCCCAAATTTGGGCCCACACAACCTAAACTTGAGTTGTCAAAATATACAACAACTATTACAATACAACGTACAACGTACCACAATACAATATTCAAATAATACACAACTAAATCTTCATTATTATTGTCACACTATTTTACAACTTATAAAGACTAATACAACTACAACTCGGACCTTTACTCCATCCCCCGACTAGACCTAGCTACTTTCTCATCTCCTATTGAAAAACAATGGAACAAAAGGAAAGTGTGAGCTCAAATAGCTCAGTAAAGAATGTTATGACTAAGATAATGACAAATAAATTATCGTTAGCCTTCAACAGTTGAGTTTTTGATAAAATAATTTAAACATCAAGTTTTAATTCAATAACTGCAGTTAAGTTCTTAAACAAAGTTCAGATCAATAACTGCAGCAGAATAACAACCATTAGAAAAATTATATGGACAATGATGTTCACTCGCTTCTCTTTTAAAAAAAAAAAACATCATCAACTTTTATCATCTGAAACACCACTGGCCATGATAATATAATTTCACAGTTCCTGGTCATAATCATGCAAGTCTACAATTCATCTTTGTACTACGGGCCAAAGATATTCAATGTAGCACCAATAGTCATGATTATACCAGTCTACAACCTTTAGTCATAATCATACCAAAAAATAGTTCATCTTTGCCCCAGGCCAAAGAGAACATTCACCACGTGCCTTAAAAGACACATCATCAAATATATCGCTTTTCACCTATCAACGCATGTAATCTATCAACACCTTTATCCAATCTGTGCCCCAAGCCACAGATATCAACAATAATTTGATTCTTGATTATTAGAATAATAACAGAGATATTAATAATGAACAGAAGAAACTGGATAAATAATAAATATCGAAAGTTTACATTTTTTACTTTGTGTAGATTCAAATAATGTTCAAATTATCAACATGATGTGGAGTGAAATTTAAAACTGATATTCAAGATCTATAGTTCATAATAACGGTTACAGTTCAATAAAAAAGTTAACGTAAATAGGAAGGTGCAATTGAAATGATATTAAATGAAGCGCAAACTATTAAGGAATATATAATTATTTCAAAGAGTTTTACCGAATAATACTTACCATAGTAAGTTTAAGAGTATAAAAGAAATGATATCTCCTACCGTGGTAAGTTTGAATAATGGAAGATGAAAAAGATGGTATCCCTTACAAGTAAGAAAGAAAATAATATTCATTTATGATGATGAAAAGAATGATACCACTTACCTTATCACGCGACTGGATATTGATAAAAATGAGGTTAACTAACTTGAAAAATTCATGCACTCCTTTTAATTTGTAAATACTCAAGATAACCTTACTATTCTAAGAGAAAACTAACAAAATACTTGTAGAAATTTTTTATGTTTTAGGTGTGATTTTTCTATTCAGCTTAGCAAGCTATTTATAGGAGAAAAGAAGGTATTATGCGCGATAGGTGAGTTGGCGTGCTGCACGCCAGCTTAAGAATTCAAAGTAGCAGTCTGGCTGCTTTTTCCTTCACCAACTCCTGCAACCATTTTTCGTGCCTATTTCTCATGTGGCCCCCCCACAGAGGCCCCACATGTTTACTATTCAAAATAATAATAATAAATATATTTTATTTTTTCTTGTGGGTCCATCATATATAATAAAATAATGCTATAACAATAATTCAACAATAATATAAGAAACACGTTACAGATTATTATTAATTTAATAATATAAATTACTATATATTCGCTACTATGATAATTATTTGGTTCAATAATTTTAAAATACAGTGCACCAACAATTATTGACACAATGATCAATGATATGAATTACAATGTTATGACAATTATTGAATCAATAAAGTAAAATACTGTGTAACAACAATTATTGATGAATATTGTGCAATGATCACATTATCAGATCAATAATATGAGATACTGTGCAATACCGTGTGCTACTGTAGAATACCGTGTGCTACAGTAAAATACCGTAAAATATCATATGTTACTATTCTTTTATCCCCGGTATTTTAACAGTTAAAAGTGATAACACAATTGATTATTTTTATTTAAAAATGTTACTTCTGTTGTTTTCTATATCCGACAAATATTCCGTTGTTGGGTCCACCAATGATTAGTTATTTCGGCATTGTCGTATGACCCGAATATTCCATAACAAAACGAATATTTCCTGACTAAACGAATATTGTCCAACAAAATAAAATTTGCACATAACATCCTTAACTTTTAACTTTATCAATTTAACCACTTACTGTTTAAGGAAAAATATATATGAAAAAAATTAATTTTGTATTTCATAAAATTCAGGGTCTTACAAGTCCGATTCGGTCTATTCAATTTTTTTTTAGACATTTTAAATATTATAAAAATATCAATTAAAAATTTAAACTAAATTGATATATTAATTAAAAGTAATGTATTACAAGTTACAAATTATAATAATAAATAAAAATATTATACAATTTTAAAGATATTATATTATTTTTTACTATCATTAATAAAAAATATATATATTTTTTTATGAAAAATATCTTTTTTATTATTTTAGAAATGACTTTTTAGTTTTTACGCTAAGTATTTATTAAAATGAAGATGCAATGAAAGGTCTGCAAAAAGTTTAGGTTGCTAGTTAGTCAAGGAAAATCCTTATGTGTTACACTACCTAGTGTGTATTTATGAATTTCTTTATTCATATATAAACAAAGATGTATGAGTGAACGTATTGAAAGGCGCCAATTTTATTTAGTTTATTAAATGAGTTGTCACAAAGAGGAAACTTTCGTCTGTAGTGGAAGAATTGAAATAGCAAAGAAAGAAAATTGGCGGGCTGGGCGGGGCTTTGAGTGAATCAGGCAGGGCCTCAGGCCAAGCCAGGCCTCAGTCCAGACCGAATTTAAGCAAAAAAAAAAAAATATGACATGTTCGTTACTTCCAGGCTAGGCCAGGTCGTACTAGGCCGGACAAAGACTAGGTCGCAGGCCATTTGTGCACTACTACTTCTAATAATTATATATAGATGTACCAAATTTCTTCTAAATTACATACATGTACTAAATATTATATTAATTATAAATTAAAAATAAATTAACAAAATTAAATTTGAATTATATACATGTTTTCTATTTGGATTTGAATACCCATGATTTATATGATTAATCACTTCCATAGTTATATACTCCATTTGAAAGTGTTATTAGTTTTTTACAAAGTTTTATATACACCATTTGAAAGAAGAAGAAAAAATCCTACTTAATTTGTTATTTTATTTTGAAGACAAAAGTTTACTGTCTCCATTTTAAAATATAAGATAATTATTAATTTTTAAAGTCATGAATTTAAGACATTTTGAAACTCAAAATTAATATGATTAATTTAATTTTAAATAATATAATAATAAATATTACAAATTAAAAAGTTACTGTGACGCCCCCAAATCCAAGTTCCTTGAACCTCGGGTTTAGTGCTCACGAAAAACACTCAACATCATCCATGAATTAATATTCATTAACTAGCGGAAAATATATAAAGAATTCATGCAAAACGCACCATAATTCCCCAGGTAAATCTAACCTTTAAATATCACGACTACCTTTATACAACAGAAGGTTTACCTCTTACCTATTATGATCCGATAATAAGACCCGCTTATAAAGGGTTTAATCGTATGTCCTTCCTTAGTCCTCGTCTTTAAACGGTCAACTGACTTATCTGAAGAAAAAAAATATTTATAATATAGTAAGGGTGAGCAACAATTTTGCCCAGCAAGTTTTAAATGACAACAAACGATATATCATAATGGCAAGAATAAAATTTTTGAGATTTACAAAGGTAGTAATCTTGATAAGATAATTGATAATAGTGACCTCATCAATAATATTCCTTGATGGTAACTTCAAAAAAAAAACTTTCGAACAGATATTTAAGAATGATAACCTCAACAAAAGAGTAGATAGCTTCAGAATGGTAACTGATAATACTAGAAATAATATTCAACACCAAGTCTGAGGAGAATATTTACTGCTGAGCTGGTCATTACTGACCTTGAACAATTGTGAGGACTTCTCCCAGAACTCCATCTGGAACACCTCGTTGAGAACTTCTCCAGGGTTGTATCCTGAACATCTCATGAGAACTTCTCCAGGTCATTAGCCTGGACATCTCTTTGAGAACTTCTCCAGAGTCTTAATCTGGACATCTCTTGTGGGATACTCAAGGGGGTCAGACCTCTTGTATCCAGTGTATATGCATAACATTAGATCTTTTATAGTGCGCGCAAAGTCGAATTAACGACATCAAAATTTCCCTTCATAAGGGTTGTTCCTCTCAGACTTGAGAATTTTCGCACCAACAATGGTTTGGATAAGTTTCAACAATATTCAAGATAATGAATTTAGGTTTCCAAAGATCTAGCCGAACAATTGGCATAGATTACTTCTTAACTGCATTTCAACGTCTGCCCGAATCGAGTGGCATAGACTTACTCCTTAAGTAGTTCATTTATTTAACACATACTATTAAACATCTAGCCGATACAAGTGGTGTAGACTTACTACTCAATGGTTCTTAATTGGAACAATTTTAATTCAATGTCTAGCTAGAACAAGTAGCATAGACTTACTCATTAGATAGTTCTCATCAAGAACAACGACTTGCAAATGCACAAGTGTGCGAATAGCAATAAATATCATTATATGGAATAATATACAATAATTATCCCAGCTTACAATTTAAACAGTTTATATTTGGTATAATTACAATATAAAACAGTTTTAATATAGCATGTTTGCTTAAAAATAAACTTGAGTAAGTTAGGGAACTTACACAATAATAATGAGTTTAGGGTTAGGAAACTTGCCTGTCTCATGAGTTATTCTTACTTCGCTTAATTTAACTCCACTTGAAAGACCTATAATTGATAAGATTGGTCTATCAATTAGTACAATAAATAATCACTCACTTATCATTTAAGTAATATTAATTTATTAAACTCGAAACACCTCTATTGTATTCATTTAAACCCTTAAATAATTTATTATAACTGTTTAAGTAACTACCTTGTTGTCTATCATCCATTGTTTGATAAATAATTATCTATCTTACCATTATTTTATTATTTCATATCCACTAAATAATAAATAATTAATCCTCAAATTTATTTTAATTCATGACTTAATACCCATCATCCATATTTATCATTTAATATTAGCTACATGATAAATAGTAAACTACTTATGTTTACCTCCTTAAATTATTATTAACTCAATAATAATTTATCAATTATCCTTGTTTGTTGTTTAATATTACCCAAATATATAACAAATAGTTTATTATCCCTTAATTATTATTTAATATCCATTAAATAATAATTAATTAGTTAATCACTTTTACTTTATTATTTCATCCCTATTAAATAATAAGTAATTAATTACTATCCCTTAATTATTATTTAATATTAATTAAATAATAATCAATTAATTTATTATCTTCACTTATCATTTAATCTTAAATAATAAGTGATTACATTATTATTAACTTGATTAATTACCCTTATCTATTATTAATTAAATAATAGATAATTACTCCATTAACCTTATCTCCCTTATATCTTTCCTTAATTTTTATTTAATATCCATTAAATAATAAGTAATTAATTAACTATCCTTGTTCATAGCTTAATATTAATTAAATAATAAATAATTACTTTATTAACCTTATCTCTCCTTAATTATTATTTAATTATCATTTAAATAATAATTAATTAATTTAATTATCCTTATTTATCATTTAATATTAAATAACAAATAATTATTTTACTAACCTCATCTTGCTTTATTTATTATTTATTGATTAAATAATAAATATTAATTAAGTTTCCTTATTTTCTTTATTTATTATTTAATCTCCATTAAATAATAAATAATTAACTATTAACTTTAGTCCCCTTTTTCTTATTATTTAATCTTAGTTAAATAATAATTAACTTAATATCCTCTAATTATTACTTAATCAAAATTAAATAATAATTAGTGATTCATTTATCTTTACCTATTATCTAATAATAGATAATTAATTTGCCATCCCTTAATTATTATTTAAGTTTAATTAAATAATAATTAATTACTTGATTTCCTTGATTTATTATTTATTTTAAAATAATAACCATTAACTTGTTACACTTAGATTATTATTTAAAGCCCTTTAAGTAATAATCAATAACTTATTACCATCCATAAATTACCAAAAAGTTTATTTAATAAAACATGGTTAGTAATTAAATGGTTTACACTAACCATTAACAAGTCTTGATTTATTATTACATAATAACTCATTATGCATCCATGCCGCTTAAATTATTTATTAAGATCCGCTAAATAATAATTTAATTACTACCCAAAAACTTTATTTGGCTTATTTATTTACATAATAACCAAATATACGACTTTAATAATTATATTATTAGTCTAGTTTATTACACAGCGTTGCTGCTTATTCCTTTTCCCTGGCCCAGCCCTCCACCTGCCGAGCAGCAGTGGCAGTTAGCAACAGTGGCAAGCAGGCACAGGCAGCACGTAGGCAGCGTGCGTCACAGGGCGAGGCGAGCAGCAGCAGGCACATGCAGGGAGTAGGGGCATCACGTGTAGGCAGCAGCCACAGCGCAGGGTGCAGGGCAGTAGCCGCGTGCGCGCAGGCTGTGCCGCAGCAGCAGCTACGTCACGACGCAACAGTCGCACCCCCATACCACAGCCCACACAAGCATTATTTCAAACATCTTGTGGGAATGAAAAATCAGTACCTAGCATACATATAATCCGAGTATATTGGCACCACCCAAATGGGTCTTAGATAAATACAAATCTGTGTACAACATCATGACTCAACTACTGAACAACCAAATCACAACAACAAAAATACGGCAACTACTTAACAAATACCCATCTGAATCGTAGTAAGCTATCTTAATCATCAAACAAATAATACACATGAATAATTAAATAACATAAATGTTGGGTTACCCTTGTTGCGGTTCTCTCCTCTTGGACAGAAAGCTCGACTATAAATGGCGCTTCTTCGTGCCTTCAATGCTTGATCCAAACGCTTCTCTCTCTGAATTAATTGCTCTACTACTACTTAGTTCTCTCTAACGTGTTAGGTAAAGAATTTCAGCGCATTGAATGCACTAAGGGCTTATTATAAGGTTATTCTTCCATCCTTGACCCTCGGTTAAAGCCCTTTAGACGCTCGGTTAGACCTCCGACTGCCACTGCCGACGTGATGGCTTGGTACAGCTCCTTGAGCCGCACCCCCTGATGCTGCAGCAACCACAAATTCCAAGCCCTTCCTGTCGCGCTCACTGCTTACTCGATTTTTCAAACACCGCTCTATTCCGTCCCAATTTGAGAGTCATGCTTGGTTAAATGATATGTTACGGTTTGGGCTAGGAAAATAATTGTTAGCTATTCTTGTTTTAACTATCATAACTTAGGCTGGATTCTTAATAGACACTTTGGGCTGCTGGAAAAGAATTGGGCCGCTACGAAAATGGCTAAGTTAGTAATTCACTTGGGTTTTAATGAAATAAAACCCCCAAAATGTTAATTACTTCTCTTGGACTTATTATTTAAACTTCAGCACCACATTCGTTTAATTCTTTATCTTGCTATGATACATTAATTAAACTGATATTTAATTAATTAATGTATTATTATAGTCTTTAAAAATAATTCCTATTTAAGTTATTAATTAAATAACTCAAATTTAATTACTCACTTATGTAATTAATTAATTTATTTACACAACAATTTAAGCCCAACCCATGTTGGCTTTCCTTTCCATTACTAAAGTAAATATACGTTTATAATAATGTATGCTACCAACACGTATCATAATGAATATTTAATTCACATTATTATCAATCTTATCAATAATTTGATAATAAGCTACCTAGGTTGGTTCATAATTTAAATCCTCCATTAACCGGACCTCCCATAATTTTAATCGCACAAATAATCATGTCGTGATTATTTAACGTTTTAACCGTCGATCAAGACTAATATTTGCGCTATGCTAATTATATATAACAAAGCTTAATAATCCAGTTAATTAATACATTAATTTGATTTACTTTTATTTCGTAGTTAATTCGAAGTGAATTGGCTAGTCAAATACTATAACACGTAGAACACATCGCACGCCACAAAAAAATTTTCTAGCTCGATATTTCCCGGTCATTATAGTTACAATAAGATTTGCAGGTAATGTTTTGAAGAATTAAAGTACGAAAAATATGTCAGAAGTCAGCGTTATGTTAAAGTATCAATCTAGCATGAAGAAATATTTTTAATCTTTGGAATCTATTTATAGTGGTTGGTTATCCACCCCTCCTGTGGGCCCACACCATACCCAGTTTACATCCCCCCCCCCCATCCTTCTAATTTTACTTTTTTCTTTTATGTATATATTTATATTTATGCATATATATATATATATATATATATATATATATATATATATGAGCTGATCCAGGACAAACGCTAGCTAGGAATACTATTTCAATTAGCTAATCTCTCATCGTTCACTAAAAATATAATAGCTATGTCAATTAGTCCCATTAGTCCCAGTAGTGACCAAGGAGATTTTTTTGGCCTGACCGCTAGTCTTAGTAACGGTCAGGCAAACTATGTCTTTTTGAATTGGCTTGGCCGCATGTAGGAGTATCATCTAGGGAAAAAGACGTCATTTTTCCTTACCGCACCTCTTATATGCGACCAGGCTAAACCCAAAATGCTTTTGATTTTTTTCATGAGATTTAATACATACATTTAAGTTACATATATGTAGGAGATTACTTCTAAATTATATACATGTATTAAATATCATATTAATTATAAATTTAAAATGAATTAACAAAATTAGATTTGAATTTATACATGTTATCTATTGGGATTTGGATACATATGATTTATAGGATTAATCACTTTCAAAGTTATCTATTGATTTTAAAATAATAAAAATTATATTATACAGTTTTAAATTTCTATAAATATTTTCAAATTTAAAATCACAGTCTTCTATAAATCATTTATTTGTATATTTTCCTTACCAAAGTTCTAACAAAATAATTCATTCATTTAAAATAGGATCAAATTTAATTTTTTTAATTAATTTTAAATTTATAATTAATATGATATTTAGTACCTATATATAAATTAGAAGTAACATCCTACATGTATATAACTTTAAATGTATGCATTGAATCTCATGAAGGAAAAAAAACAAAAGTATTTTGGGTTTGACCTGACAACATGTAGGAGGTGCGGCAACTAAAACTGACGTCTTTTTCTCTAGGCACTACTCCTACATATAATCAGGCCAAAATAAAAAATGATGTAGTTTGCTTGGCCATTACTAGGACTAGCGGTCAGGCCAAAAAATTATATATGTATATATATCTCCCTGGCACTACTAGGACTAGTAGCCAAGCCCCCTCCTATCCATTAGATCCTACAATGAATGGTGAGAGATCAACTAGCTGGAATAGTGTCCCTAGCTAGCGTTTGCCCTAGACCAGCTCCATATATATATATATATATATATATAGCATTACTTACACTACTTGGACTAGTTGACTGGGACTATCATATGATTTGAATTGTCCAACACTTGGGCTTCTTGCTTATAGTAGTCATTGGGCTTGGCACATTCATATCACTATATTAATAAATGGGGCCACAATACAAACCTACAAGTATTTCACATATTGGGCTAGCTTTATATATATATATATATATATATATATATATATTCACCATTACTTCATAACACAACAATAACTTCTCAATTAAAATTTATTTCATTAATAAATAATTCTTAATTCTATTTACATTGCTACATAATATTCTCAGTTATTACATTATTTCCTACTTATAAGGATTTTGTCCCTGGAATTACTACTACAAGGTTAAGCAAAACAAATTAAGATAATTCTTCTTCATCTTTTTTCGAGTTTCCACGTAGCTTCTTCGGCATTGTATTTCCTCCATACTACCTTTATAGAAGGTATTGCCTTATTTCTCAAAACTTTTTTTTTCTATCAATTATATGAACATGAATCTCTTCATACGTTAAATCTTTTTCAACTTATATAGGTTCATGGACTATCACATGTTTGTAATCTGGCTTGTATTGTCGTAACACTGACATATGAAACACATTATAAATATGCTCAAATTCAAGAGCTACTTCATACGCCACTTCTCATACTCTAACACCTCAAAAGGTCCTATGAACCTAGGGCTTAACTTTCCTTTCTTTCCAATTCTTCTTTTCTTTTTTCAGGGAGATACCTTGAAAATTACATAACTTCCCACTTCAAGATCTTTGTTCTGCCTATGCAAATATTCATACTTCTTCTATCTGTCTTGCGCTGTTACTAATCTAGCTCTTATCACTTTAACGCTTTCTGCTGTCTGCTGAACCAATTCTGATCCCAAAAGTTAACGTTCCCCTACCTCATCCCAACACAATGACATTCTGCACTTTTTCCCATATAGGGTTTTATAAGGCGGCATGCCTATACTCGCTTGATAACTGTTATTATAAGCAAACTCTACTAGAGGCAGGTGGTCGTCCCAATTTTCTTTAAAATCCATCACACAGACTCTTAATATATCCTCTAACGTCTGAATCGTTGTCTCGCTTTGACCGTCTCTCTGAGGATGATACGTAGTACTCAACCTCAATTGTGTCCCCATTCGCTCTTGAAGACTTCTTAAAAAATTTGACGTGAAACGCGGATCCCGTTATGACATAATCGATACTAGTATTCCATATCTTAAAACAACTTCCTTGATGTATAACTTGGCTAACTAATTCAAATTGAAACTTACTTTAATCGACAAGAAATGCGTTGATTTCGTCAGTCAATTTACTATAATCCATATTATGTCGTAGCTTTTCTACGTAGTTGAAAGCCCTACCACAAAATCCATCGTAATATGCTATCATTTCTATTCTGGGATCTATAGGGGCTGTAATAAATCGCTTAGTCTCTGATGTTCCGCCTTAAGTCTTTAACAAGTTAGGCACCTACTAACGCATTCCGTGACTTCTCTCTACATATTAGGCCACCAAAAATACTGCCAATTTTTTTAAAACATCTTCATGTTACCTGGATGAATCGAATACCTCAATCTATGAGCCTCTTGCAAAATCTCTTCTTTTAATTCAGGTTCCGCAGATACCTACACTCGCTCTTTAAATCTTAATAATCCTTCTATATCCACCTTGAATTTAGTCTCTTCACATTTGGAAAACTCGCTTTCTTATTCTCTTACACTCTTCATCTTTATTTTGCTATTCTTTTACCTTATCCAATAAGGTTGGACTGTAATGTCCTAGAATTTTCACGTCATTATTAATTAAATTATTAATTTAATTTCCGACGAGTTAGTTTTACGAGATTATTTAAATCTTTTTATGTGATTAATTAATTACGTAATTAAATGATTATGTAATTAATTACTAGAATTAATTAAAGGGAGTTACTAATATGTTATTAAATTAGTAAACAAACCCTAAAGTTTTAATATCAAAATAATTGATAAGTTTTCTATTAATAGAATATTTAATTATTTATTCAATCTAATTATTTATTTAATCATGGATTGAATAATTAATGTGTAAATTATTAAATTAGCCCCACATGGGTCAATTAGTAGCCCAAGTGAAGAATAATAAAATTTGACAAATTAGTAGCCCAAACAATTTAATAGGAGCCCAATACTTGACCCACTTGGAAAAACAATTATATAACTTATTAATTATTAAAAAAAAGTAGCGAGTGACTATCAATTTGGGACAAGAAAAGAGGTCAGCCGAGCAACATGGAGAAGAGAGAGAAAAAAAATTGATTTTGTTTTATTTTAGTTTATTTTTCATTTATTTAATTAATGGATTGCTTGTTTGATTTTTCAAGTACTTGAATCATCCCTCTTTTCACCTAATGTGTCATTTAACCCATTCCTTGTGTAAGTTGTCATCAGGGGCATGGGCTAAATTATCTCTCTTTTGCAAGTATACTTGAAATTGGTAGATTTTATTTCATTATTTTCTCCAAGTCCAAAAGAGAGAGCTAGAGAGCATTTGAGAGTGTGAGAAAATATTGAGAGCAAAATACTAAGAGAAGAGAAGGAGTTCTTGATTTATGTCTTCAAGATTCACCACCTATTTTGGAAGAAAAAGGAGAATAGCCATTAAATCAAGGTAATGGTTATTCTAAATCTAATTTTTGTTTTTAAATTAAATAAATTATCATGTTGGTACAAATATGTTAATATAGTTAATAATGTGTAGTGGTAATATTTATGACATGCTTGAGTTTAATATGCTTGGTTTGTATTTTGGTATATTTTATATGCTAAAATATGTGTTTAGAAGTGTATAAACAAGTCTTGGAATTTATGACCAAAAATATTTTTATAAACCTTAGGTTTAATGTTCTAATATTATAGAACATTAAATCATGAGAAAAACAAAGTTTGAATCACTTAAAATGGAGTTATATACAAAAAGTTATGATTTGTGGTAGTTTATGTGATGTAAAAATTTTTATAAAAAAAGAATGATATTAAATCATGAAAAATTAAATTTTCATGTTATAAATTGATATTAGGTGTTTGGTAATTTTTTTGGATTTTTATTGAGGATTTAAAGCTTACTTGATGATATATTTTTATTTAAAATGGGTATTGCCGGAACACCGTTCACGTTCTGCAAAGAAAAAAAAATTAAAGGGTTTTCGCGCAATGCGCGCAAGCAGTGTTCACTGTCGGACGCGTAGCCAACCGGCGTCGTTTGGCGAGAATGAAAATTCCATCCGCGCGTTATGCGCGGAAGTTGTCACCGGCTTTTCAAAAACGACACCGTTTTGGTCCGTGGTACCATTAAGCGCGCAATGCGCGGGAGTAAATTTCCAAGGAAATTACGATACTGCCACTCCGTGTTTTTTTCGGCGAAATTACTATTTTGCCCTCGGATCAGTTTTCAGCTTATTTACAGAAATGTCATTCGGGTTAAATTTAATTAATTTAAATATTTAAAAACTAATTTAAAATTATAACAAATATAATAATAATACAAAAATGATTTTGGGGAGGATATTTTTCATTAAGTTTAATATTTAAATATTTTAAATATTAATCTAGTTAGCTAAATAATGGTTAAGTGAAATAAATTTATTAGTTATTTATTATTTAAATGTTAATAATAAATAAAGGTGATAAATTAGCAATTATTATTTAATTCCTATTAAATAATAATTAAAGAGAGACAAAAATTTATAAATTAACTATTTATTATTTAAATATTATTAAATAATAAATAAGGATAATTAAGTAATTAATTATTATTTAATTAGCATTAAATAATGATTAAGGGAAATCAAGTTATTTAATTTAAATAATAAATAAGGATAAATAAATTAAATTTTATTTAATCTTAAACAATAATTAAAATTAATTAAATAATTAATTATTATTTAATTGACATTAAATAATAATTAAAGAGGATTAAAATGAGTAAACTATTATTTAATTTCCTTAAATTAAATAATAGGTAAGGTTAATTACTTAGTTAACTATTAGTTGATTAATATTAAATTAAAGAAGGTTAAAATGAATCAATAATTATTTATTATTTAATTATTATTAAATAATAAGTAAGTACAATTAGTTATTATTTATTTTATATAATAACTAGAGTTAATTAATTAATTTCTATTTAACCAAGATTAAATAGTAATTAAATAGAGACCGAGTTAATAAAATAAATTAAAATAAATTATGTTTTAATTAAACAATTGTAATAAGTTGTTTAAGGGTTTAATAAGTGTCCAACGCTTAAGAAAAATATTTTCTAACTTATTAAATTATCAACCTAATTTGATTGAGGGTCTATAAGGTTAATAATATTATTTCGACTAATGTAAATTATGTGTTAGTACTTATATGATAAATAAGTACCTTAGTGAGCGTATAGTTGTACAAATACGCTGTACTAATTATTAGACCAACTTTATTAATGTTTGGTCTTTTCAAAGCCAGTTAGTTAAAGCTAGACATTTATTGTAGCTGAGCAGACAGACAAGTTTCTTATCTCTAAACTCATTTCATTGAGCAAATTATTTATCTAAGCTTGAACTGTTATTTCCAAGCATGCTTTGAGTGGTTTAATTACTTTACCATTATTCCACATCGATATTATTGTTATTCGCACTTATTGCACTTAATATCGTACAATCATTGACTTGTACTTAATTATTGTTCTATTGTTTAAAGAACTGTTCAAAGTAGGTTTAAGTCATTGTTCGGCTAGACATTTATGTTAAAGATTTTAAAAACTATCCAAATCATTGAAGATGCGGATTCTTATACTATTATGAACACCCATTTATTATAGGGAAGTACCCTGTATCTAATATTAGGTACAAAAATTAAATGTTATGCATACACATATTGTATTGAGGCTGATCCCCTCGGGTACATATTTCTTGTAGTAACCATTGGGTCAACCTGCTATTGACTCCAGTGGATATTTATAGTTCATAGTCTATTTGACTATCCTAATTTTAAAAGCAAATTATTATTCCTGCTTATGTTATTCACATTATTGAATTGTTCAGCTATTCCCTTTCATTCATGATATATTGTTCCTTGTTGTTATTTAAACTTGTTGAGCAAACTAGTTGCTCACTCTTGCTATATCATGAAACCTTATTGCAGTGCAACCCGAGACTTCGGGAAAGAACAAGGGTAAAGGAAAGATGAAGTAATAGACTTCGAGATGCAGCCCTGTAGTTAATTAAATTAACTGTTATATAATATAAACCCTAAGTACTTTATTAAGGGTATTTCTGTACTTTTGTGTAAGGTTATTATATCTTGGGACTAGTAACACCTTTTGAATGAACAACATATGTTTATTATTCCGCATTTAGTTATTGTATGTTGTTTAGAGGTGAATGTTTGTATTGGATCGTGATGACCGGATCCGGGTATTTGGAACCCGAATTTGGGGGCATCACATATCAGAGTTGTAGGTTAGAAACGCTAGGATTGCGAAACCTAGGTTATAACCTTAGTACTAAACTCTTATCGAGTGCGTTAGGAGATGAATCGGGGAGATTCATCATGTTATGTATTTTTGGAGATGGATTGAGAAAATCCATCGAGCCGAGATGTACATGATAAAATATCATTTCATTTCATCAATGAATATATTTTATTGCGGTACTAACATGTGTTATTTGTGTGATTGTAGGATGACGGAGATAGGACAGTCGAGTACTGTAGTGGATGAGGTGATTTATACTGATATCCATATGGATACGCAGCAGGATGTAGGTTATGCACCCGTTGCACCTGTATCCCCGATTGAGGAGCTAGAGTCAGATCCCGAGGAGGGGGATCGAGAGGACGCTGTCTAGGGCGGAGTGATGCGATCGTACAGTGAGGAGGAGGTCGATACTGAGGAGGAGGAGGATGAGGAGCCAGCTGAGTATGTTGATGGCATGGGCACTACCGCCAGTGACATCATTGATACTCTGACTACGGCTAATGATGAGCTAAAGGAGAGGGTTCAGCACGTAGAGGCGCAGAACCAGATACATCAACAGACTGAGCAGCAGTATAGGGATGCAGCTTACATGTTCTCTAGTGAGAACATGGAGCTAAAGGAGAAGATGGCTGAATTGCAGGCCAAAATACAGCAGTTGGAGCAGGCTGCATCTCAGTCGAGTCCAACGGTACAACAGCTAGCATTGCAAAACCAGCAACTTAGGCAGATTGTAGATCAGCTACACGCCAGAGAAATGCATAGTCAGACAGTTCTTTATGCCACCAGAGCTGAGCTCGACCGGGAGCAAATAGATCAAATTCAGATTCATGAGGCTTGGCGCAGGGCTACCATGAGGGTAGGCAACTTGGAGAGAGAGACTCAAGTTAGATCCACCACGATTGACACTCTGAAGTATGCTTTGGACGTTTCCTTTGATCGTTTGAGGGACCGGGTTATGAGGTATCCTCGGGAGACGGGCAGTAGTCGTCGCGTGATTAGGCATCGTGTAGTTGATGAGTTGGTTCGGCAGGCTTACCGTCGAGCAGTTCGTCGTAGCAGGCGTTGATTGTTATCAGTTAGTATCTTTGGTTGTGTTGATAGGTAGTAGTGAGTCCCACCTTTTGTTTCTATTAGGGACATTTCAGCTGTTGTAAGTCATTATGTTTTGATGTATGCATAGTATGTCAGTTAGACCCCAACTTTTGTTCTGTTAGAGGGGTTGATGGTAGTGAATCCTCACTTTTGTTCATCAGAGGATAGTCGTTATTAGGCAACTTGTGCCTTGAGCGTTTATAGAAGTATGCTACTTGTTGAGTTTGTACTAAAACATTGGTATATGAATATAAATACAGTTATTTTCTTGTTTAAATCAAATATGCTTGATATATAGTTTTGAATTTAAATGTTAATTTGGCTAACATAATGCGTAGAACTATAAGCACAAGTCTAAGATTTGCTCTTTAGCAGATCTTGTCGGGAGGTAGACCACACAATCAACGTATCCCAGAGTCATAGAGTGAGGTTGGGGATCAACCCAATCCTATGAGGATGTTTGCAGAAATGCTGGCGGAAGCCATGTAAACTAGACCCCCACCAGTAGTAGTACAACCAGCGCTGCAGCCAGCGCCGCACTTGGCAAATTTTAAGGACTTCAAACTGGTTGGACCACCGGAGTTTCAGGGAACTCTAAACCCGATCGAAGCACAGACTTGGATTGAGGAAATTGAGAAGGTGTTCGAGGTCGCTAGGGTGGCCGAAGCACAGAAGACTAGTTTCGCTACCTTCATGATGAAGGGGGAGGCGAACTACTGGTGGAAGGCCAACAAGGGCCGTGCAGGAGAAGGCGTCATCACCTGGGAACGCTTTAAGGAAATGTTTCTGGAAAACTACTTTCCAGAAAGCATGCAACAAAAAATAGAGGTGAAATTCCTCGAGTTAAAACAGGGAAGCATGTCTGTGGCTGAATATGCAGCCAAGTTTAATAAGTTGGCAAGGTTTGCAACTCATCAAGTTGATATGGAGGCTAGGAAGGCTCGGAGGTTTGAGCTAGGACTGAAGCCGTGGGTGTACCGTTCTGTGGCGATATTAAAAATCAAGAGTTTTGCAAAGTTATTGAAAAGGGAAATCAATGCAGAGGGTGGCAGTGAGGCCCTGGCTAAATTCAACCAGGAGAGGAAGAAGGGTCATGAAGGACAGAAGACGGGGAGCAGTGGAGGCAGCAACCCCAATAAACGAAAGTGGAATGAGAGCCAATCGTCCGAAGGTAACAAATCCGGAGGAGAGGCTAAGAAGGTTGGCAGATGCAACAATTGTGGTAAGAACCACACAGGCGAATGCTTGAAAGGAAAAAGTGTTTGCTATAGCTGCGGGCAGCCGGGACACATGGCTCCACAATACCCGAAAAAGATGAAGGGAGTATGTTTTTCCTGTGGAGCAACCGATCATCATGCCAAGGACTTCCCAAAGAGGAAGGGAGACGCTGGGAGTGGCAACAGAGGCAACAACAACAACAACAACAACAGGCTGAACATTGGAGGGCCAGCCAGTCAGGCCAACCGACCCACAGCGCGCACCTTCAACATGACTGTGCAAGATGCAGTCGACTCCAAGGACGTGGTGTCAGGTATCATCCCGATCAATGATATTAATGCATATGTATTGTTTGATTCGGGTGCTACCTGCTCATTTGTTTCTGAAGATTTTGCTAAGAGATTAGATTTACCTCAAGAAAAGCTAGAACACCCTATGAACGTAGAAGTAGCAAACAAAGAAATCATTCCCGTAGACTACATTCATAGGAACTGTTGTGCTGAATTTCGAGGGTTTAGACTTAACGTAGATTTGATACCGATTCGTCTGGGGGAGTTTGATATAATCCTAGGGATGGATTGGCTATCGAGTCACGGGGCGGTTATTGACTGTAAGAAGAAGTGTGTGCACTTAAAGACTCTGAATAGGTCCAAAGTTATATTTTACGGTAGTAAATCGCCGAGACAATCAAGTTGTCTGACGATGATGCAAGCACGAAAGTTGCTCAGGAAAGGGTGCGTGGGTTATTTGGCTCATGTGGTCGATACTCGACGTGTCGAGGGCGAACTGAGTCAGATATCTGTTGTACGGGAATTCGCTGATGTTTTCCCAGATGAGATTTTGGGGTTACCGCCGGACAGAGAAGTGGAGTTTGTTATTGATTTGGTACCGGGGACCGCATCGATATCGAAGGCACCGTATCGTATGGCACCAGTAGAAATGAAAGAATTGATGGTTCAGCTGCAGGAATTGCTAGATAAAGGTTACATCAGACCAAGCGTGTCACTATGGGGAGCACCTGTTCTGTTTATAAAGAAGAATGATGGTTCAATGAGGCTTTGTATTGATTACCGGGAGTTGAACAAGGTCACCATTAAGAATAGATATCCGCTGCCCAGAATTGATGATCTGTTTGATCAACTTAAGGGAGCTAAATACTTTTCAAAAATAGATTTGAGGACGGGTTATCATCAACTGAAGGTGAGGGAGGAGGATATCTCGAAAACGACATTCAGAACTCGTTATGGTCATTTCGAGTTTCTAGTGATGTCATTTGGAGTGACGAATGCACCAGCGACATTCATGGATATGATGAACAGAGTGTTCAAGCAGTACTTGGACAAGTTCGTGGTCGTATTCATTGATAACATATTGGTGTATTCGAAGACGAAAGAAGAACATGCAGAACACTTACGGATCGCGTTGGAGGCTTTGAGAAGGGAGAAGCTGTACGCCAAGTTTTCAAAGTGTGAATTTTGGTTGCGGGGGGTGCAGTTTCTAGGTCATGTTATCGACAAAGACGGTGTTTCGGTGGATTCAGCGAAGGTGGAGGCAGTTATCAATTGGGAACAGCCAAAGACGCCAACTTAGATCAGGAGTTTCTTAGGGTTAGCGGGGTATTATCGGAGATTCATTCAGGATTTTTTCAAAGATAGCATCACCGTTGACCAATCTTACCCGAAAGACTGTGAAGTTTGTTTGGTCGGAAAAGTGCGAGGGAAGTTTTATGGAACTGAAGAAGAGGTTGAGTCAGGCACTAGTGTTGGCTTTACCGGACGACACGGGAGGGTTCGTAGTGTACAGTGATGCGTCACACAAGGGTCTTGGTTATTTGCTAATGTAACACAGTAATGTCATTGCGTATGCGTCACGACAGTTAAAGGATTATGAGAAGGGTTACCCGACTCATGACCTGGAGTTAGCAGCGGTAGTTTTTGCCCTGAAGATTTGGAGGCACTACCTATATGGCGAGAAGTGTGAGATATATACAGATCATAAAAGTCTGAAATATATCTTCACTCAGAAGGAGTTGAATATGAGGCAGCGCCGATGGTTAGAATTGATCAAAGACTACGACTGTGAGATTCTGTACCATCCAGGCAAGGCCAATGTAGTAGCAGATGCCTTGAGCAGAAAAGGCAGGGAGAAGTTGTTGAAGCTAACAAACCAGGAAGAGTTGGTGAGAGATTTTGAACGTTTGGAGTTGGAGATCAAATATCCAATGGAGCCAGACGAGAAGTTATTTACAGTATCAGCAAGCCCGACCTTATTAGACAAGATCAAAGAGGCTCAGGAAAAGGATGAAGATTGTGATAGTATTAAAAAGCGACTTGCTGAAGGCGAGGAGCTTAAGTACAAGATTGATAGCACAGGGTTGCTAAGGTTTGAAGGGAGAGTCTGGGTATCGTTAGATCCGGAGCTTCAGGAAGAGATTCTTCAGGAAGCTCACAGTACAAGGTACTCAGTACATCCCAGGAGTACGAAGATGTATCAGGATTTAAGGCAATATTTTTGGTGGCCGAATATGAAGAGGGAAGTGGCAGAATGTGTCAGTCGATGTCTGACATGCTAGCGGGTTAAAGCAGAGCATCAGCGGCCGAGCGGACTGCTTCAACCACTAGAGATTCCGGAGTGGAAGTGGGAGCACATCACGATGGATTTTGTGGTGGTTTTGCCACCTACACATAAAGGTTTAGATGCCATCTGGGTAATAGTGGATCGTTTGACCAAGTCAACCCATTTTCTACCTATCAGAATACGGTACAATCTAGAGCAGTTAGCAAAGCTCTATGTGAAGGAGATAGTGTCACAACATGGAGTGCCGGTATCGATTGTGTCCGACAGAGATCCATGCTTCACGTCGAATTTCTGGAGAAGTCTACAAGCAAGGATGGGTACACAGTTGAGGTTAAGCACAACATACCATCCCCAAACTGACGACCAGAGCGAGTGAACGATTCAGACCTTGGAGGATATGCTCCGAGCAGTCGTGATGGACCTAAAGGGCAGTTGGGATGACCATTTGCCACTGGTGGAGTTCGCTTACAACAACAGCTATAACGCTAGTATCGGTATGCCACCATACGAAGCACTTTATGGAAGAAAATGTCGAACACCGTTGTGTTGGGACGAGGTCGGTGAACGAAGAATGCTTAGACCTGAAATGGTGCAGCAGACTGCAGACACAGTACAACTTATCAGGAATCGACTGGTAGCAACTTAAGATCGTCAAAAGAAGTACGCGGATTTGCATCGCCAAAAGCGAGACTTCGACGTGGGCAGTTTCGTATTTTTGAAGGTATCTCCTTGGAAGGGGAAGATCCGTTTTGGTAAGAAGGGCAAGCTGAGCCCTAGGTTCATAGGATCGTTCAAAATCTTGAGGCGAGTCGGTGAAGTGGCGTACGAGGTAGCATTACCTCATGAACTGGAGCACATTCACAACGTGTTTCATGTGTCAGTGTTACGGCCATATAAACCGGACTACAAGCACGTTATCTCCTATGAACCAATTCAAGTCGAGAAGGACTTATCATATGAAGAAGTTCCTGTTCAGATACTCGATAGGAAGGAACAGAAACTGAGGAATAAGATAATTCATTCTGTCAAAGTACTTTGGAGAAATCACGTAATTGAATAAGCTACGTGGGAACTAGAGGAATAAATGAGAACGAATTACCCGTTTTTATTTGAGTAACCTTATTTTACAATTCCGAGGACAGAATTTTTATAAGGGGGGGAGAACGTAATGTCCTAGAATTTTCACGTCATTATTAATTAAATTATTAATTTAATTTCCGACGAGTTAGTTTTACGAGATTATTTAAATCTTTTTATGTGATTAATTAATTACGTAATTAAATGATTATGTAATTAATTACTAGAATTAATTAAAGGGAGTTACTAATATGTTATTAAATTAGTAAACAAACCCTAAAGTTTTAATATCAAAATAATTGATAAGTTTCCTATTAATTAAATATTTAATTAAATTGAATATAATGAGTTAATTAAATATAATAAATTAATTAATATGATTATTAATTAATGTAAATAATGTGAAATATTAATAATAATATTTATTAGTCCATTTAGTAATTTAATACTTATGGTTAGAATATTTAATTATTTATTCAATATAATTATTTATTTAATCATGGATTGAATAATTAATGTGTAAATTATTAAATTAGCCCCACATGGGTCAATTAGTAGCCCAAGTGAAGAATAATAAAATTTGACAAATTAGTAGCTCAAACAATTTAATAGGAGCCCAATTGGTATTTTAAATAAAGCCCAATACTTGACCCACTTGGAAAAACAATTATATAACTTATTAATTATTAAAAAAAAGTAGCAAGTGACTATCAATTTGGGACAAGAAAAGAGGTCAGCCGAGCAACATGGAGAAGAGAGAGAAAAAAAATTGATTTTGTTTTATTTTAGTTTATTTTTCATTTATTTAATTAGTGGATTGCTTGTTTGATTTTTCAAGTACTTGGATCATCCCTCTTTTCACTTAATGTGTCATTTAACCCATTCCTTGTGTAAGTTGTCATCAGGGGCATGGGCTAAATTATTAGATATAGTATGTGTATCTAATAATTTTGCAAGTATACTTGAAATTGGTAGATTTTATTTCATTATTTTCTCCAAGTCCAAAAGAGAGAGCTAGAGAGCATTTGAGAGTGTGAGAAAATATTGAGAGCGAAATACTAAGAGAGGAGAAGGAGTTCTTGGTTTATGTCTTCAAGATTCACCACCTATTTTGGAAGAAAGAGGAGAATAGCCATTAAATCAAGGTAATGGTTATTCTAAATCTAATTTTTATTTTTAAATTAAATAAATTATCATGTTGGTACAAATATGTTAATATAGTTAATAATGTGTAGTGGTAATATTTATGCCATGCTTGAGTTTAATATGCTTGGTTTGTATTTTGGTATATTTTATATGCTAAAATATGTGTTTAAAATATTTTGGTATATTTTATATGCTAAAATATGTTTGTATTCACATTATTGAATTGTTCAGCTATTCCCTTTCATTTATGATATATTGTTCCTTGTTATTATTTAAACTTGTTGAGCAAACTAGTTGCCTACTCTTGCTATTTCATGAAACGTTATTGTAGTGCAACCCGAGACTTTGGGAAAGAACAAGGGTAAAGGAAAGATGAAGTAATAGACTTCGCGATGCAGCCTTGTAGTTAATTAAATTAACTGTTATGTAATATAAACCCTAAGTACTTTATTAAGGGTATTTGTGCACTTTTGTGTAAGATTATCGTATCTTGGGACTAGTAACACCTTTTGAATGAACAACATATGTTTATTATTCCGCATTTAGTTATTGTATGTTGTTTAGAGGTGAATGTTTGTATTGGATCGTGATGACCGGATCCGGGTATTTGGAACCCGAATTTGGGGGCGTCACATGGACGAACCTGCATCATAAATAATTTCTCCTTTGACTCTTTCAGACCTCTCACTTCAATTTTCATCTTCGTCATCTCCTTTAATAACTTTTCTTGGGTTGTCAACATTGACAATTTCTCCCTACCCTTTCTATTCAAAGTATCTACCACTAGAATGGCCTTTCCCGGATGATACAGGTGAAAATAGTATACTCTCAAGCCAAACACATTTGATGTGATAAAACATGTACTTTGTAATCTTATATATTTATTAATAAAAGAATTATTTACTTAAAGGTATTTCTTTATCCATGTTTAATTGTATGAATTAATTAATGTGATAAACTCATAGTTTTGAAGCAATACTTTTAGAATCATGATGATGATTATGCTAATAAGATCTAAATTCAAGATAACTCAAAACTAAAAGGTTCCTAATCGAGGGATCAGTAACCCGAGGTTAGTTGATCTGGATTGATTAATACCTAATACGCTTGCACTTTTTAAGAGGATGATTGATCTCATAATTATTTGTGTGGAGACACTAAAGCAAGTATTGCTTATTGAAAAATAAGTTCACTGAACGTGACACGCTTAAAGAACAACTAATGGAGTTTTATTTGTCTGTCACTAGGAGTTCCTAATGTGATAATAGTACAAGTGATCCTTAGTGTTGGTTTGCAAAAACAAGACATAGATACAATCAAAAAGACATAGATACAATCAAATTGTATAACGCAGTGAAAACATGCAATAAATCGTATTTAATTTTTTTCTACAAATCAAAATTAGTATCTTTCTTATGCGACACTTATTAAGTAAGGAAGGATAAAAGAGTTATGCCTTTGTAGATGAATAACTTTATCAGCTATGAGTTCACTTCTAAAATTCTTCTCGTTCTTCAAAATCCACTGATTAGAATTTTTAGATCAATGTTAGTTAACCAAGTATGTAGCCTATAAAGGTGATTCGCCAAGAGTAATATAGATTGAAGAAGTAATTTAGATTCTACTACATCTTGGGTGGTTAGCCATAATTCTTTCTCTCTCTCTCTCTCTTTCTTAGATGTAAAGAATTATTAGAAGTCTTCTTTCAATACTAGAAAAATTCATAATAAGACTTCTCTTATTTTTAGATTTGTAAAACTCTCTTAAACTCTTTACGAGTAGGATTTTAATTTAATTCATAATCTAATTAGGAACTAAATTTTTTTAATAATGGGAGTACTTCTTATTAATATTATTATTATTATTATTATTATTACTATTATTATTATTATTATAAGACTTCTCTTATTAATTTATAATTAGTATTTCTAAACTACATAATTATAAATATTAAGCTATTTAATTTATTCTATCACCATAGTATAAACTAAATACACTTAATTTATTATTATCATTATGCCACTTACTTCTAAAATAAATATTAATCTTTTGCGGTGAAACCCTTTATGTTCAATATTAAACCAATTGTAGAATAAATAAATTAAAATCATTCTAATATTATTTCTGATAATAAATTAAACTCTTTAATTTATTTATAAATGCATATATATTTATTCCATAATAATGGTAAGTCCTCTTAGCAATTCACGACTTTCTGGATAATATGAATTTTGACATTTTATCACTAAGAACCTATTCCGCGAATAGTTATCATAAAATTCAATCATTCTACCACACAATGTCCCAATCAAATATAAGACATGAAATTACTGTCTAGTCATATTTAATTTGATCATATGTATTTCGACTCTTAAATGCTCAAGTCTAATTAATGTAAATTAGAAACTCATTTCAAATTTTCATTATGTGGACTTTGTGTATTAGCTTCTATACATTCTATCAATAACTTAATCAATGATCCCATAATCATATTGGTTGTACTAGTCTATTTTAGACAATTCTTTAAAAAATTCTACTTAATCCCTGGATCTTAACTTTAAATCACAATGAAGGACTTATTATCCATTACTAAATATAACACCTTATTATTCGAGCTTTGCTTCCTTTCGAGCATTTTATAAATTCAAAATCTATAAATGTTAAATCGTTAAGCTTATAGACGTTATGTTTATCCATAAACCATATCTAACTGAGATTCAGAGTATCAACAATAACATGATCAGTCCATATTATAAATACCATCAGTCAGTCTAACAATTTCATAAACAAAGTTCTCATCTTAATTCTCAAAGATCTTTAATCAATTAATACTAAATTCTTGTAATCGATACAAGTGACTTAATACTCACTTCTACCATTTTTAACCTTAAGATTTAGATATTCTATAACTTTACATATGCAAGATTCACAGTATTAATAATAAAGATGGTTCTTCTTGGCAATAGAGGGGCGCATTTCGATAATTTTGGCATCTTACCGGCACTCATTAGTGGCACCTCAGTTCTTACATAATTCTCAATATCATTCAATACCCTCACTTAGACACATAACTTTATAATGATATCTATTCATATCGATATTTTCTATTTATCTGAAATTCACAATATTAGTAACATACTTGTACTTGGAAAAGAGGAACCTTGAGATGAATTTGGTTTCTTCATTGATGCTAAATCTTTATTCTTATAGCACTCACAATGTTATTCAATATATTCATTAAGATATATAGTTCTTTATCAACATTATTTTAATGTTTAATAATTCGAAGTTATATCAAATCTAAAGACATAACACACTTTAATGATAATATCATTGAATAATATTCGGTTATATATTTGCTTGTTCATATTACAAAATTCGTGATAACTTAATTAAAAGACAAGTAAACAATCTAGTATGCGCATTCTTCTTTACATCTATGATCTTCTTATCACTCTAATTAACTACAAATAATGGTTTATTCACAAAAATAAGCACTAGGGCTCAACAAGTCTAACTAATAACACATACACAATTTATGCTTTTATATAAACTTTAACATACTTTGACTTAAAATATCTCTCAATTCAATATCACAAATAACTCTCACTTCAACAATTGATAGCACGTTGTCACACAAAGCATAGAAATCACGCATATAACTTGTAAACATAAATTTAGGAAAGAAGACTTGCCTTGGTGTATCTTTTACAGATATATATTAAGGTTTAACGTCTTCATAAATCCTACACAGTTATAAGTTTATATAAACTAGTTAAATTTTAACTTACAATAACTTAATATTTAAATATTTTATTCTGGGAATTATAACTGCTTATAAAAGTAACTTTTTCTACTATGTATGAAATAATTTGAACATTATAACTCTTTGTATAAGTGATTGTTTATACTATATTTGAAAGAATTTGAGCACTATAACTACTTGTAAACTTATATTTTTAATAAATAGTTGAAGAAAAATGGACATAATACTGCTAGTGTTTTTGATCTTTTAAACTTTTCAATTGAAATAAACTGGACATTATAATTGCTTGTAAATATGATTTTCTACTATATATAAAAATAATTTGAGTATTATAACTACTTGTAATATTAGATTTTTACTAAATACAAGAAGAAAAATGAACATAATAACTACTAGAGTATACCTGACTTCGATACTTGAAATATATTTTTATCTCGTAATAACTCTCAAAATATAACTATAGAGTGTTTTGCTCTTGAAAGTGCTTGAAAAATGATAAGAGAAATGTGAATGAACGGCTTGATATTTATAGGAAAACATAGTTTTGTTAATCGAACGTTAGGGGCTTGGCTTATTACACTTTAGTACTATAATTATTGCACTTTAGTCCTTCATTTTGCCGCCCACTATATGATGATGTCACCTAGGTGACATCATGCTTCCATCATCTGTGACGACCCCAAATCTAGACTCACACAGCCCAAACTTGAGTTATCAAAATACACAACAACTATTACAATACAGTAAATCGTACAATAATATATAACTAAGTTTTCACTATTATTATCGCGCTATTTTACAATATGGTGAATACTACTATAACGACTATCTAGGACCAACACTCCATTCCCTTCCTTTCCCTGCTAGTCCCGGTTACATTCTCATTTCCTGAATAATTGATAAAAAGGAAAATGGTGAGCTCAAATAACTCAGTAAAGAATATCGTGACTACGATAATGACTAATAAATTATTGTTAGCCTTCAACAATAGAGTTCTTGATAGAATAATTTAAACAATAAGTTTTAATTTAACAACTGTAGTTAAATTCTTAAACAAAATTCAGATAAAAAACTGCAACAGAATAACAACCATTAGAAAAATCATATGGACCATGATGTCCACTCGATTCACTTTTTAAGAAAAACATCATCAACTTTTATCATCTGAAACACCATTGGTCATGATAATACGAATTTACATTTTTTGGTCATAATCATGCAAGTCAACAGTTCATCTTTGCACTTCGGGCCAAAGATAACATTCACCACGTGCCCTAAAAGACACACCATCAATTATATCGTCTTTAACCTATCAACACCTTTATCCAATTCGTGCCCCATGCTACAGATATTAACAAGAACTTGATTCTTGATGATTAGAATAACAACAGAGATAAAAATGATGAATAGAAGAAACAAGATAAACAATAAATGTCAAAAGTTTATAATTTTACTTTGTTCAGATTCAAATAATGTTTAAATTGTCAACATGATGTGGAGTGAAATTCAAAAATGATATTCAAGATCCATAGTTCAGAATAATAGTTACAATTCAATAGAAAGGTTCAGAAAAATAGGAAGGTTTAATTGAAATAATATTAGATGAAGTGCAGACTATTAAGAAAATTATAATCATTTTAGAAGTTTTACCGAACAATACTTACCATAGTAAGTTTAAAAGTATAAAAGAAATAATATCTCTTACCGTAGTCCTACCGTAGTCAGTTTGAATGATAGAAGATGAAAATGATGGTATCCCTTATCTTATCACGTGAAAATAGTCTGCTTAAATGTAGTGGATCAACCTATATATTTACAATATAATTAGTAATTACCACATATAAATTTTATGGTGTATGATAACTCGTATATTATGAATTATTAAAAATATTTATATAATATAAAATTTTGTAGTGTAAAGAATAAATATAATAACTTCAAAAATAGTTTTTGAAATAATATTTCAAATAAATCTTCCAAGTGAACCTTTTAAAAATAAATCTGCTCAAAGAAAAGTCTTCTAAATGAAGATTTATGAATACCATGTGAAGTATGTATTTGTACAATTATTACTCTTTAAATGAAATACTTAATTGAGAAATTCCTGCATTCCTTTTGGCTTACTAACTCTCAAAATAATATTAGTATTCTTAGAGAAATACTCACAAAATACTTGTAGAAAAAATTTATGTTTTAGGTGTAATTTTTCTATTCAGTTGAGCAACCTATTTATAGGAGAAGAAAGTGTGTACTGTGCGATAGGTGAGCAGCTGACGTGCTGCACACCAGCATAACTTTTCCATATTAACATCATAGCCTGGCTGTCTTTTTCCTTCACCAACTTCTCCAGCCAAAGTTCAATTTCAATTTTCATTCTTCATGTGGCCCCCAAAAAGGTTCCATATACTATTCACATATAATAATAAAAAAACCCACTAATAATACAATAATTAAGGTAATATTACAACAGTAATAGGAATAATTTAAGAATAATGTAAGAAACACGTTACTAATAATTATTAATTTAATAATATAATTTATTGTATATTTGCTACTGTGACAATTATTTGGTTCAATAATTTTAAAATACAGTGCAATAACAACTATTGACTTAATGATATAAAATACAGTGTAATGACAATTATTAAATCAATAATGCAAAATACCGTGTATCATCAATTATTGATGAATACTATGCAATAACTACGTTATCAGATCACTAATATGAGACACTGTGTAATATCGTGATACCTTATCTTACTATTCTTTTATCACTGGTATTTTAATAGTTAAAAGTGATAACATTGTTGACTGTTTTTATTTAAAAATGTTAGTTCTGTTGTTTTCTATATCCGACAATATTTCGTTGTGGGGTCCACCAATGATTGGCTATTTCGGCTCCGTCGTACGACTCGAATATTCCCCGACAAAATGAATATTGTCCGACAAAATAAAATTTGCACATAACATTCTTAACTTTTAACTTTGTCAATTTAACTACTTATTTTTTTAGAAAAAATATATATATGAAGAAAAATTACACTTTGTATTTCATAAAATTCAGGGCATTACAACCTCCCTTCCTTATAAAATTTCGTCCCTAAAATTGACCTGGCATTTCGAAGAGGTAAGAATATTTAGATTTCATCTTAGATTCTAGCTCCCAAGTCATTTTCTCTGTATCTTGGTTTCTTCATAAAACCTTAACTTGAGGTATAACCTTTAAGCGTAGAATTTACTCCTTTTTATCTAAGATCTTGATAGGTATCTCCTCGTACGTTAAATCCTTTGCTATAACGCCCAGTTCTAACTTAGTGATGTGGTTTGGGTCATTCACATATTTACGTAACTTAGATATATGAAAAACGGTATGGATGCGAGACATATTTGGCGGTAGAGCTAGTCTATAAGCCACCGTTCCTACTCGATCGAGGATTTCAAATGGGCTAATAAATTGAGGGTTGAGCTTTCCTCTCTTTCCAAATATCGTAACTCCTTTCCATGGGAAAATACGTAAAAATACATGGTTTTCGACGTTGAAACTTTTGTCTCTTCAATGAAGATTGACATAATTCTTTTATCGTTCTTGCACGGTCTGTATTCGTTGTCGGATCTTTTTTGTTGTCAAGCGTACCAACTCGGGTCCTAACAATTTTATTTCTCCTATCTCTTTCCAACATACTGGAGAGCGACACTTCTGTCCATACAAAGCCTCGAATGGAGCCATGCCTATGCTTTCTTGGTAACTGTTGTTGTAGGAAAATTCAACCAATGGCAAGTACTTATCCTAACTTCCTTTAAAGTCTAGTACGTAAAGTCTCAAAAGATCTTCGAGGGTCTGGATCGTCCTTTCCAATTGTCCATCCGTTTGAGGATGGTATGCAAAACGAAAACGTAGTTCAGTGCCCATAGCTTTTGTAGACTGATCCAAAAGCGTGAAGTGAATCTAGGATCTCAATTAGAAACTATGGAAACTGGCATGCCATGCAATCTCACAATCTCATTTATGTACATACTAGCAAGATGCTTAAGTGAAAAATTTTCTTGTATAGGTAAGAAATGAGTAAATTTGGTTAATCTATCTACGATAACCCAAATTGCATCTAAGCCTTGAGAAAATTTAGGAAGACCCGTCACAAAGTCCATATTGATGTGTTCCCACTTCCATTCGGGAACCTTAAGTGATTGCAATAGACCCTTAGGCATTTGATGCTCTGCCTTGACACGTTGACAAGTTAGGCATCTTGAGATAAACTCTATAATCTCCCTTTTCATATTGTTCCACCAAAATGTATGTCGAAAATCATGATACATCTTGGTACCTCCTAGGTGGATTGCAAACGGCGTGTTGTGTGCCTCCATCATGATTTTACACTTCAATTTAGGATCATTAGGAACACAGAGTCGAGAGTTGACTCGAAGTATTCCTTTCTCATTGATTCTTGCCTCAAGAATAGTACATTCTTATACTTTATTCGTCATTTTCACTATTTCTAGATCAGTAGTTTGGGCAGTTTTAATTTTATCAAATAAAGCTGGTTCTACTCGTACGTGAGCAATCTTCAAGTGGGTCCCTGGTATCTTTAGCTTTATCTCCATCTTTTATAAGTCGTACAAAATGCTTCTTTACATTGTCAGCTACAACGTTCGCCTTTCCCGAGTGATACTGGATGGTGTGATCATAATCCTTCAACAGCTCAAGCCAACGTCGTTGTCGCATGTTGAGTTCCTTCTGAGTGAAGAAATACTTAAGGCTTTTATGATCCGTATAGATATCTATTTTTTCTCTGTACAAGTAGTGTCTCTAGATCTTTAACGCGAAAATGACTACTGCTAACTCTAGATCATGAGTAGGGTAATTTTTCTCATAATCTTTGAGTTGTCGAGAAGCATAGGCTATAATCTTTCCATGTTGCATAAGAACATAGCCTAGACCTTTGCCTGAAGCATCGTTGTATATGACAAATTCTCCTGATCCTAATGGTATGGTCAAAACAGGAGTTGAAACAAGTCTCTTCTTGAGTTCTTGAAAACTTTTCTCGCATTCCTCGTTCTATACGAATTTTTGTACTTTTCTGAGTCATCTGAGTTAATGGAGTAGCGATTCGAGAAAATCCTTCTACGAATCTCCGATAATAACTAGCTAGGCCAAGAAAACTTTGGACTTCAGTTACTGACCAATGTTGCTCCCAATTTAATATTGCTTTAATCTTTGCAAGATTGACTGATATTCCCTGAATAAAAATTACATGCCCAATGAATGTGACTTTCTCAAGCCAGAACTCACATTTCTTCAACTTGGCATATAAGTTATTCTCACGAAGCTTTTGGAGTATCAATCTTAGGTGTTGTTCATGATCCTCAGGACTCTTGGAGTATATGAGGATGTCATCAATAAACACAACCACAAAATAATCCAAATATTTCTTAAATATTCGGTTCATCATGTCCATGAAAGATGCAGGAGCATTGGTTAGTCCAAAAGGCATGACAACGAACTCATAATGCCCATAACGAGTTCTAAAGGAAATCTTTGGAATGTCCTCAGCTTTAACCTTTAACTGATGATATCCAGAACGGAGATCAATCTTTGAGAAATGTTGAGCACCCTGTAATTGATCAAACATGTCATCAATCCAAGGTAACGGGTACCTGTTTTTGATTGTGACATGGTTCAATTCTCGGTAGTCAATGCACAACCTCATACTCCCATCTTTCTTCTTCACAAATAGAATAGGAGTACCCCAAGGTAATGCACTCGAACGAATGAAATTGGTGTCCAATAATTTCTGTAGTTGGACTTTTAATTCTTGAAGTTTAATGGGAGCCATTTGGTATAGAGCTTTGCAAATTGGCTTAGTACCGGGTTTAAGGTCAATACAAAATTCAATTTTATGATTTGGGGGTAAGCCAGAAAATTCCTCAGGAAAAACGTCAGGAAACTCATTAACAATGGGAATATCATTCAAGTTTGACGTATTTTTATTCAAATCAGTGACATGAGCTAAAAAAGCTTGACATTCGTTTTTCAATAAACGGATGACTTTATGGCTAGAAATAACGGTTATAGATTTCAATGGTTTAGTTACTTGAATTTGTATGACAGGTTGATTAGGAATATGAAAACTAATAATCTTATGAAAATAATCAATTTTAGCACGATAGGTAGTCAACCAATCAATTATTAAAATCACATCAAATTCATACATTTCCAAAGAAATAAGGTCAACGGGTAATGTGAGGTTGTTGATTTGAACTAGGCAAGATTTATATACAGTAGGTGTAATGGCTATTTCTCCTAATGGGGTTTCAACTGATAAGTCAAAGTCTAAGTTTTCAGGGATCAAATTTAAACGTTGAGCACATGTATGTGAGATAAAAGAGTGGGAGGAGCCAGTATCTAACAGGACATAGACTTCACGAGAATTTATGAATAGCTTACCGGTTATCACCTCGTTCGGGTTCTGTGTACCTTGAGATGTCACAACAAAAGCTCTTCCCTGAACTACAGATTTTTCCTTGTCCGTGATGGCTTTTGGAGTCATCATTATGGTTGGACTTGATTTCGTAATAGGGAAATATCGCGCAATATATCCTTCTTTCTCACAACTATAGCATAACTTGGACTACTGAGTACAATTCGGGCTGATGTGACCCTCTTGACCACACTTATAGCATCTTACTGGTGGTCGATCTCCTCCTCTTGAATCTTGTGCCACTGTTGGTACTAGTGCCGGTGCCCTTCTGTAATCATTATGGCATTTCTTTCTCTTAAAATTGTTCCCACTGGTTTCCCCTCTTCTCTATGATGGTCATTAACTCTTGGCTGTAATATTTCATTTTCTTGCTCTACCCTTTGAGCCCTATCCACATCATCTGAATACAAATAAAATTTATGCGAGCTAAGGTGTTAATGAATTTTGGTTGTCAAACTCGCAAGAACATACGACTCATCTGTGCTTCGTTATCCACTAAATGGGTCGCAAAATGAGATAACTCGGCAAACTTAGCTTCATATTGAGAAACTGTCATGTTTTCATGCTCCAGCTTAATGAATTCCACATTTTCATATAGCAGATGCTTTCTGGAAAGTACTTTTCGTTAAACAACTCTTGAAATTCTGTCTAAGACATCTCGAGTGCTGAAGCGTGGATACGTTTTACCGCTTTCCATCAATAGTCTGCCTCACCTTATAACATAAAAGTGGTGCATGACACATTATGATCATCTGCACATCGTAGAACATCAAATATTTTTGTCGTCTACTTCAGCCACGCCTCTGCTTTAAGTGGGTCAGGCTTCCCAAAAAATTCAGGTGGTCCCAATTCTTTAAATTACTTAACGGTGATAATCCTTAAATTATCAGCATTTCCATCGGTATGACCTCCCCTCGCTTGATTTTGGATAAATTGCATGAAGTTTCTAAAAAAATCATCATTCACCATGTTATCTGGAACATTATTTCCTGAGTTAGCAGGAGGATTGTTTATGGCCTCTTGATTCTTAACTACATTTGTTTCGGGCATTTCATAGTTAACTTCTTGAATTTCAGATGTCATACTTAACTATGGTCACAAAGTAAATGTTAGTTTAACAAACGGACTCATCACTTCCTGTCCCTACATTCAAATCGACTAATTAGATAACAAAATCTAATTTAGGTAGGACACACTAGTGACTGATTTTATTCGTCTCTCCCCTCCTAGTTCTAACTCTAGATCTCCATTAAAGACCACATTCCTAAGCTCTGATGCCAACTGTGACGACCCCAAATCTGGGCCCACACAACCCAAACTTGTGTTATCAAAATACACAACAACTATTACAATACAGTAAATCGTATAATAATACACAACTAAATCTTCACTATTATTGTTACACTATTTTATAATATAATGAAGACTACTCTAGCTACTATCTCGAAACATCACTCCATTCCACTCTTATCCCCGCTAATCCCGGCTACATTCTCATTTCCTGAACAATTGAACAAAAAGGAAAAAGGGTGAGCTCAAATAGCATAGTAAAGAATATCATGACTAAGATAATGATGAATAAATTATCGTTAGCCTTCAACAGTTGAGTTCTTGATAGAATAATTTAAACAACAAGTTTTAATTCAACAACTGCAGTTAAATTCTTAAACAAAGTTAGATCAATAACTGCAACAGAATAACAATCATTAGAAAAATCATATGGACCATGATGTCCACTCACTTCTCTTTTTAAGAAAAACGTCATCAACTTTTATCATCTGAAACACCACTGGTTATGATAATACCAATTTACAGTTCCTGATCATAATCATGCAAGTCAACAGTTCATCTTTGCACTTCGGGCCAAAGATAACATTCACCATGTGCCCTAAAAGAAACACCATCAATTATATCGCCTTTAACATATCAACACCTTTATCCAATCTGTGCCCTAAGCTACTTGATTCTTGATGATTAAAATAACAATAGAGATATAAATGATGAACAAAAGAAACAAGATAAACGATAAATGTTAAAAATTTATAATTTTACTTTATGCAGATTCAAATAATATCCAAATTGTCAACATGATATGGAGTGAAATTCAAAAATGATATTTAAGATCCATAGTTCAGAATAACAATTACAGCTCAATAGAAAGGTTCAATTGAAATGATATTAGATGAAGTGCAGACTATTAAAAAAATTATAATCATTTCAAAAGTTTTACCGAACAATACTTACCATAGTAAGTTTAAAAGCATAAAAGAAATAATATCCATTACCGTTATAAGTTTAAATGATGGAAAATAAAAAGGTTAGTATCCCTTAACTTATCACGTGAAAAAAGTCTGCTTAAATGTAGTGGATATATATTTATAATATAATTAGTATCACATATAAATTTCACAATGTATAATAACTCGTATATTATGAATTATTAAAAGTATTTATATAATATAAATTTTTGTAGTGTAAAGAATAAATATAATAACTTCAAAAATAGTTTTGAAATAATATTTCAAATAAATCTTCCAAATGAACATTTTCAAAATAAATATTCTCAAAGAAGAGTCTTCTAAATGAACATTTATGAATACCGTGTGAAATAGGTATTTGTGCAATTACTTCTATTTAAATAAAATACTTGAGAAATTATGCAATCCTTTTGGCTTACTAACTCTCAAAATAACCTCACTATTCTTAGAGAAATACTCACAAAATACTTACAGAAAATTTTTATGTTTTAGGTGTGATTTTTTTATTCAACTGAGCAACCTATTTATAAGAGAATGTAGTGTGTACTGTGCGGTAGGTGAGCAACTCGCGTGCTGCATGCCAGCCTAACTTTTTCATATTAGCAGCATAGCCTGGCTGCCTTTTTCCTTCACCAACTTCTCCAACCAAAGCTCAATTTTAATTTTCATTCTTCATGTGGTCCCCATAGAGGGTCCACATAATATTCACATATAATAATATAAATACCAACTAATAATACAATAATTAAGGTAACATTACAACAGTAATAACAATAATTCAACAATAATATAAGAAATACGTTACTAATAATTATTAATTTAATAATATAATTTACTGTGTATTTACTACTATGACAATTATTTGGTTCAATAATTTTAAAATATAGTGCAATAGCAATTATTGGCTTAATGATATAAAATACAGTGTAATAAAAATTATGAAATCAATAATGCAAAATACTGTGTATCATCAATTAATGATGAATACTATGCAACAACCACATTATCAAATCAATAATATAAGACACTGTGCAATACTGTGTGCTATAATAAATATCAGAAAATACCGTATGTTACTATTCTTTTATCATCGATATTGTAACAATTAAAAGTCATAACGCCGTTGACTATTTTTATTTAAAAATATTTCTTCTGTCATTTTTTTATATCTGACAATATTTCGTTGTGGGGTCCACCAATGATTGGTTATTTTGACGCTATCATATAAATCAAATATTATCCGACAAAATGAATATTTTTCGATATAATGAAATTTGCACGTAACATCCTTAACTTGTAACTTTGTTAATTTAACTGCTTACTGTTTCAAATATATATATATATATATATATATACATGAAGAAAAATTAAAGTTTGTATTTCATAAAATTCAGGACTTTACAACATCTTTTCGTATAATTGGTCGAAAGAAATTCACAAGGATAGCTAGTTTGGTTTCCTTGATTCTGATTGGTCCATTTCAATTTTTAGCTAGTGTAATCGTGCTAGTTTTTTTTCTAGTTTGATTATTCTACTTTGGTTTTGTCTAGCTTCACTCTGATTGTTCAATAACCAATTATGCTTGAATGTGATTGGTTGTTTTTTTCTTAGTTAAAATACTAGTTACATACTAGTTTGATTTCAACTAATTAGTTAAATAGTATAATACATAAATATTTATATGTATTTCTTTCGTATAGTATATCGTATAATATTCGTATTAATCTCTTATAATCTTCCATATAATTATTGTATTATACTTTGTATAATACTTAGGTTTTCTTTCTTTATTTTCCACCAATTAGTTTTTAACCAAATTTTGAATTTTAACATTTTTGAATAGATATTTCTAATTTATATTCCGTATAAATGATATTTCGTAAAATGAAAAGTCAAAAAGATGAAACGCGTTTTCTCGTGAATAGTATTTTTCGCGACAATTTCTCAAAAAATGGAGAAATGACAAAAAAGTAATTAAAAAAAAGCATTTTCTTCGTGAATAATGTTTTTTCGAAATTCTTTTTATTGGCTCCTAGGTATTTATACCTCATATAAACACTATGTCATGAAATGAAAAAAGTCAAAATGACAAAAAACATTTTTCTCGTGAGTAGTGATTCCCGCTAAATTTTCAAAAAAAACTTTTTATTGGCTAATATGCATTTATACCTCATATAAAATACTATTTCATGGAATGCAAAAAGTCAAAAAGACGTACAACGATTGACGATTTTTGCTAGGTTATAACCCTTAGGTTAACCCTAGCTAGGTTTTGGCCTTTAGGTTTAAACTATAAAATAACTTTTTAAGATTTTATCAAGCGTTAAGGTTGGATACTTAAACTAAAACACATAATCATACACATAAGAATTCATATAACAAATAGTTTAGGTTAAAAGTTTAACCTCTAATCATATATGATCATATCTACGAGTCATTTTAGGTCTTTAAGATAGCTCAATTTATACTCAAGCAATCGTTCTTAGGTTTTAGTTTCACACTAAACTAGGTTTAAATTAACAGCCTTTATATAGATTTTTTTATATCATATTAACTAGCTTATAAATGTTTGGGATATTACAGTTCTCATATATGGAGTCCATCTCAGATTTCATGGTCGTAAGCCATTTGTATGAGTATTTACTACTCATAGCCTTTTCGTATGTCAATGGATCATCATCATCTATGATGTGTACCTCATCATCATCCTCTATGATGAATCCATACCTCCCAGGTATCTTTGGTACTCTTCCAGATTTAGGAATAGGTTATGGTACAGTAGGTTTATCTACTTGAACAGATTCCTTCACTTGATCTGTAGTGTTTTGTGGTTCTTGAATTTCGTTAAGATCCATCTTACTCTCACTAACCCTTTCAAAGATAAACTCCTTTTTTTAAGAAGGTGGAGTGTTTTGACAAACACCTTTTAATCAGTAGGATTATAGAAGTAATATCCTAACTTTCTTTAGGATATTCCACAAATTTGCACTTATTAAATCTTGTTCCAAACTTATCTTTTTAAACCTTTTTACATAAGTTGGATAATTTTAAATCTTAACATGTTTAAAACTTAGTGCTTATATGGAGTCTTAGGGACAAATTTTGAAGGTACCATATTAAGTAGATATGTTATTGTTTCTAGAGCATAACCCTATAAGGATACTAGAAAAATGGTAAAGCTCATTATGGATCATCACCATGTCCATTGTGAGATAATACCATTTCTTTGAGATGATCTAGAAGCTCACTGCTTAAGTATTCCCTTTTTGATATAATCGAAGAACTTTAATACTTTTATCAATTTGTTTCCTTACTTCACTTCTGAATACTTTAAACCTTTCAAACGATTTAAATTTGTATTTCAACAAATACATATATCAAAATCTAGAATCATTAGTCAAAGTAATGAATGAAAACCCTCATCTTGCATTTGTTGTCATAAGTCCAACACACAACTATATATACTAACTCTAACAACTTTGCAACACTCTCTCCATATCAACTAAATGGAGATTTAGTCATATTGCCTATGATACAAGATTCAAGTTGTAAATGATTCATAATCAAAAGGCTCTAAAAGCTCATCTTTGTGCAACTTGTTTAGTCTTGTTTCATTCATATGACTGAGTCTAGAGTACAATTTGAAGGTATGATTCACATTATCTCTTTTCTTTTAGTTTGTTCAATTTGAATTTTTTTTTCATGCAAATCTAGTATTCAAAGTCCATTAAGTAATCAACCAATTCTAAATTAAAATATTATCATTATAAATAGAACAACTTATTTTCCTTGTTATAATGTAAAAACTTTCATTGTCAACACATGGAACAAAATAATGTTTCTTTCAAGAACTAAAACATAGTAACAACTTACTAACTTAATAGACTTGCTCGTAGACAATGTTAAACTATAAGTTCCTATGGCTAATGTAACAACCTTTGCTTTATTCCCCATATACAGGATAACTTGTCATTTGTTTAGCATTCTACTCTACTAAGCTACAACGACTTGCATATGTGATACCACCAGCCAGTAATTAATACCTAAGTAGAACATGACTTATAAAAAGTTTTATTTTATTTTAAGCAAATCTATATCTATAGTAGAAGCTTCAACAAGCTTCTTCTGCTTAACTACTGCAAGATACTCCTTCTAGTTCCTTTTCTAGTTTTCTTACTTATCGCAATGAAAACAAACTTCTTTGCCCTCAAGATCACTTTTATTTATATCCTTTATTTAGTACCTTTCTTTTGCCTTCTACCTTTTTCTGACTCCTCAGAAAAATCTTTGGCCCTCTTTCTCCGCTTAGAAGATTAACCTACTAGTAAGACTTGGTCTTTCTTAAAAGAAAAGTGACTCTCGACAGTTTTCAACATGTTAAGAAAATCAGACAAGCTGATATCTAGCTTATTAATGTTGAAGTTCACAACAAATTGTGAAAAAGAATCAGTGAGTGGCCAAAATTAAATCTTGACTCAACTCTCCATCAATGGCAAAACTCAGTTGTCTTAATTGATCAATCCAATTAATCATTTTCAGAATATGAGTCTGTACTATAGTGTCATTGGTCATTTTAAATTGAAAGAGCTCATTAGATATCTTATGTCTAACTGACCTACTTTGCTCAACATATAACTCATGAAAGTGTAGCAATATAGTAGGCACATCCCTTTTCTCGTGTTAACGCTGTAACTCGATACTTATATATGCGAGCATGATGCATTGAGCCACATGTGCATCATCTTGCCACTTCTAAAAGTAACAATCTCTTCCTTAGAGGAATTGTTAGCAACCATTATAGAGACATGCAAATTAAGAATATTTTCTAGCTTTTCAGCATTGAAAACTTTTCTCAAATTTCTTTAATCAAACTGAACAATTCGGTTAGATTAATTTGTTAGCAACCAATATGCTATTTAGTGTTAGTGAATTAGGCATAACAAAATTCTTTAAGTAAATTTTTAATAATAACATTAATATACATTCATTTTATTAATTACCAAGTTAATTGGGTCTTTATTTAAAATGGTGTCTCCCACTATTTTCGTCAAACTATACAACCCTCTATTTATAGTTTGACAAATCTAATTAAAGATTCGCTAGTGAGATAAGGATCCTATCGACATAAGTATAACCTTGCGTGTGCACAACAAATTATAGTTTATTCAATAGGTAGACAACTCATTGTCAATTACATCAATATGTAACTCCTTTTAATTTTGCCTCTTAGATTATAATACTCAAGTGTGTGCACATCTGAATTGGAATAATCTAAGTTAAGTCCGACCTAGCATTTTTATATAAGTGAAGAAAAAAATACCGTCTTTGTGTGTGCACAACAAAATAGTATCGTTCAATTTCTTATAAACATCCACTATGTAATAAAATAACATCTCAAATAATTAATTCAAGCCTTGTGTGTGAAGAACAAACTTATATTAAGTATTTGATGCTCTATTATTTTTTCATGCTAGAAAGTTGCGTTCAATATTCCAAATATCTTTGAACGTTACAACTTAATATATTTTCTTTGAGGGATTTGATATTAATTGTCTCATCTTATTTAGTACGCACACGCACACACACACACAAATATAAAATATGCGTCATATTATTTAACATGCGAAGTATGTTTGATAATATATAATATAATTATAAATAACATGCATTTTTAGAATACTATATTCTACTTGGATTGATTATGGACTTTATTTTAGTGTGATTCATTAGAACCACAAAATAAACTAAAAGGTCAAACCTAGGGTGTAAGAACAAAATTAAACGTAACTATTACTTTTAAACCCTGGTTCCAATACAAACTGGTCTTTAAGCACTCCTTGATCTTTAGCTATAATTCTTCAAATAATTTTATCTAATCCTATTACAATCTACTTTTCATAAAACAAAAATCTTGATCAGCAGTCAAGGGGAAGTAAATATAAGGGAGATAGAGTTTACAACGAAAAATTTAGAAAGAGGAGGTACACATATACCATTTATTAAAATCCATTTTTTCATGCGTCCAACTAAAATAGTCCATAATCAATCTCTTATATTATCATACATATCATCATATGTATAAATACATAATTTATATCAAACATATCATCATATGCATCATTCATCTCATGAATTAAAATATTTCATATATATATTAATATCATTTAATGGGCAATTAAAGTTGAAAAAAATTTAATTCTAAGTTTAAAATAAACTCTTTATTGTAATTATAAAATCATGTAAAATAACTTTTATTTTAATTTTAAAAAACTGCATAAAATAAGAAAAATTCAGAAAAATCTAGCGAACTGGCACGCCTCGTGCAGCCCATAGGCTCATCTTTGGGTGCCTCGCGCCAAATCATCAAAGACCTAGCGCACCCCACATTAGTTGGAATTTTGGATTTTTTTTTTTAGCTTTTAGAAATTGTGATTATTGATTTCTTTTCTAAAAAACATGATTTTATACAACAATTTATGCCCAATAAATTATTCTAAACATATACCTATATATATACGGAATCAAAATAATTAATAACTTGCATAAGTTTAGCTCTTGATGCCATTGTTGCTTTGTAAAAATAAGTCATACATATAATCAAATTTTATAATGCAGCGAAAATATGTAATAAATCGTATTTAAATTTTTTCTACAAATCAAAACCAAGATCTTTCTTATGCGACACTTATTAATTAAGTAAGGATAAAAGGGTTACACCTTTATAGACGAATAACTTTTATCAGCTACGAGTTCACTATTTGCCTAATTTTAATTATGAATTTACAGGCAAGTATACGTGGCCCACAAGTAATATAATGATTAAGTCGAGTATCGAACCCACAATGAATTAAAAATAATTATTAATAATTATTAATTTTGTATCAAATAAATTTTATTTAAAAAATTAAATTAAAACTAGAAAATAAAATCTAATTAAATTAAAAACTAAATTAATTAAATAGCAAAGTTTAAAATCAAATTAAAAATACTTAATATTAGAATTTTCTCCAATGTTTCACTTAAATCTCTTCACTTTTTTTTTAATTAATTAATGATATATAATTGTTAATTGAGAATGTCTAACTATTTATTAACATTTATTCCAATTATGTTGCTATATTACTATGCAAAATAACTTGACATAAACTATTTAAGATCAAACTCTCAAAGTTGCATGTGGCATATAGATATATATATCCTACACACTATTATGCTACTCTTCCTAAAAAGAATCAGCAAATTCACATGTTATCATATTCGTATCTAAACCTATAATCCAATTATAATTTCATGTAGATTATCTCATTAATTACGCATAAATAATTCATACGTGAATGACCACAAATATTTAGCACAAAAATATTTGAATCTCAATCTATAATTCATTAGACAACTTCATATAGATTATCAAATTAATTACTACGAATAACTAATACCCAAAAGCATTAAAAATGATTAAAAAAAATCATATATAATCAAATATAATAAATAAATAAAAATAATATAAACTACACATTGGGTTCAATTGTAATATTAATTAAAAATTAGCTCATAATTAAAAAAGAAATCAAATTAATAAAATAGTCAATCATATCAAAGGCTACAAAAATTAAAGAGAATAGAAGAGAAGGGAATAAAAATCTTATTTGAAGCGGGATCCCCGATTCTTCCTTCAATCTTTGCTCATTCGCTTGATTTTCTTCTTCAGATCCAATTGAATCCTTGCTTAAATCTACTTTATTTCAATTTTAATCTATGATAATCTCTATCTTAGATACCCCCACTTCTCTGGCTTTATGTGTTTTGCCATTTATTTATAGGTAACACATAAAATCCCTAACATATATGGACAATCCAATCCAATTTGGAGTTAAAAATATCAAAAACGCATAAAAAAAATAAGTCTGGCCGCGACCCAGCTCCACTAGCGCTGATTCCCTTTGTTCTGGAGCGCCCACAACACTGAACACGCTGGATTAGTACTATTATCAGTGCCGCCAACGCTTACCCATTTTTTGGCACTGACATCCTTTGGAAAAATAACCATAACTTTCTCATACGAATTCCGATTAAGATGATTCAAGATGTTACGAAAATCTAAGAAGTAGATCTACAACTTTCATGTTATATGATTTTGTAAATTTTACCTGGATAAAAGTAAAAATCAGGCATAAAGTGATTACTGCGTAATTGACACGCTGAAAATACAAGCATAACAACTTCAAACTTTGATCCACTAAGCCTATAACATCCCAGATTTTTGACAAGATTTTTAAGTAAGGATCTTGGTTAATTAAGTAAATGTTAGAAGTTAAAACCTAGTTTAGAAGGACAGAAAGTATTACGAGATGATTAAATTTAACTTAATATTTAATTAATGTGTTAAGAATAACCTATGTGGTTGAATTTATAAAGAAATGCCCTTGATGTAAAAAGAGGTCTATAGAGCTTATAAGGATCAGTCACTAATTTAAAGTACATTAGTGACTCGATATATGAAGGAATTATAATAAATATAAATTTTAATGGTTGGATTGTAATATAATAGAATAAATGCGAAAGATATAATGAAATACATTTGATTAGGTAATTAGAAAGAAATTATTGTAAGACACAGTGTTATGTCAGAATATGGTAAATTGAATGTGTGTGTGTGTGTGTGTGTGTGTGTGTGTGTGTGTGTGTGTGTGTGTGTGTGTGTGTATTTGATCTAATAATGGAAGGAAAATTTAGAATTTGAAAATAAAAGTAAAATGATGAAAAATATGTAAATTAGGCTCTGGTTATGAATATTAACAACTAACTTAATGAATAGGTCGTGAGAGGCTAGGTTACGAGAATGACAAGGTAGTGTATGACAGTATGTGCTGAAAGGAAGGGTCAGTTTAACCTAATCCGTATATTAGGGATTAAAGGAATAATAAAGTTAATGATTTTTGAAAGTTTTGAAAATGATTAAGGAATTAATATTAATTAATTGAAATGAGATAAGTATTTATAAGACATATAAATATAGAATGTAATACTCCCGAATATGAGTAAAATGAATATAGATTGCATATATGATGAAAATTATCATATGTGTATTAAGTAAATGGATGTAAGGAACGTAAAAGTCATAAAACGTTAATATGAGCGTAAAAGAATAAAAGAGAATGAATTTTGGTAATCCGATCAAGGTTTATTTTTCGAGGAAGGGGTTTATGAAAAAGGTTAGCATTTCGACCATTTGAGATGTCGAAAATTGAAATTTATTAAATGTGGAACCGAAAAGGTTCGTAGGAAAAAATAAACGTATTTTTGGTTAAGAAAAGTTATTTAGTCGGTTTGCGATTAAATGACTAATTAAGCTATAAAATGAGACTACATGAACATAGCATAATAAAAAATGAATAACCTAGTTGATCGATTGAAAGAAAAATCAATTTAAATGAGCATAAAATGAATTAATAGGAGAAAAGTATGAAAGTTGCCTTATAAAAGGAAAATTGGCAAGAAAGTGAAAATCTAGCAAATTTTGCTTTTGACCAAAATACCCTCAACAATTTATTTAATAACCATTGTGTCCTAATGGGCAAAATACCATTGACAAATTAGGTAATGACCTATATGTTCCAAGTGATGACAAAAATGCCTTTCATTAATAACGTGAAATAATAAAAATGTCATTGGATGGGTTAACCATGGTTATGTTACTTTAGCTAGCCTAATTAAGGCCCATATAACTTAAGAAGCATAGCACGAGTCTTCTTCATTCTATGCTTTTGCTGGAAATATAGCCTAGGATAGAGAAAGAGTAAGAAACCATGAAAGCTTGAGAGAAAAGCTTGTGATGTGTGAGCTAGGATGCTTGGATGTCATGGAACAAGAAGAAAAGAGGAATGCCTCGACACGGCAGAGCTATTCATGTGAAGACGTTGATCATCCATGAAGGTTTAAAAGTTTTCTATACTTAAAACTTTGATTTATGTTAGTTTAAGCATGTATGTATGGTTAAGGTTAAGGTTAAGAGTTATGAAAGAATATGTATTTAAAGTTGGAAGTTTTTGGTGAAACCTTAAGTTATAAGGTTGAACGTAAGGATTTGAAAGGTATTAGCATGTAATATACCCTAAGGTATAAAAAATGTGATTTTAGAGGTTAAATCTAGTTAAGATGGTAATATGTTTATGTAAATATAAATTAAAGGTAAAGAAGTTTGGAATAAGTCTTATATGTGTAGTATAAGGCAACAAAGTTGATAACGGAACTAATTATGAGTGTAAGGAAAGTTGAGTCTAAGAATTGAAAAATGAAATTTTAAGTAAAGTTGATGAAAATTCAACTTAAAGGTGATTTTTGGTAATTTTGAGAAACTAATGGTGAAATAAAGTTAAATGACGAAATTTTATGTTATTACACATGTTTACGTTGATTTTGTAGTCAACAGACGAAAGTTAGAGAGAAAATGTGTTTCGAGTGATCGAAATTGATCGTTTCGATCCAAAACGGATTTTTGCGAACAAATCCCGTCATAGACAAAGTTTAGTTGTTTGAAAGGTTAAGCAAGTGTTATATCATATATGTAAGCTATATTAAGAGTTGGAATGAAGTTTAGAAGTGAATGGCCAAAAATCACAAAGTTAGTGAAAATTAGTCTAAGTGTAAAAATGTTTTAAAATGCCCTTCTATGGGCTACTGCTTCGATAATTTTAAGAAGTCAAATGAGACAATTAATATTTTTGTAAAATACTATGTAGTAATACCTAGTTATGGTTCAAATTTGAGCTTAATTTGATGTAAGATGAAGGAGTTAAAAATCAACAAAGGTAGTGCAAAAATTAAAATATCAGTTTATAGCAAGAGTGAGCACAAAGACTCAACAAGTCTAATAGATAACACCTTTCATGCTTGCAGTTTGTAACATGCGTCATGCATTCTTTACTTTATCATGTTGTGCATTTTCAAGAATATAAATGTCACACATTTCATTTAACAATTAAAACACATAGTTGCACATAGTGCACATTTCAAAACTTTTGATATCACATAGTCTGTCACATAGTTCACATGGAACAATTATCACATTTCAACAAGTTTGAAAAACTTGTTTGTTAACCATCACTAACTTAACCTTTTACATTTCTCCAAATGTCTTTCATATCTGTCTTGTCAGTTTGCTACTCCGAGAACATTAAACTTATACATTATTATAGGATCATGATATGTTTTATACCCTTTTTCAAATTTAAATCATAAATACTAGACCACTCGTCTCTAATCATTTCACATTTGATGTATTATACCTTACATAGGTTAATAATATATCATAACTCATTCCCGACCTTTTACACAAACATTACCATGCTTTTACTTAGTTTTTTGGGTATAAAAAATTATACTATTTCTTATTTCATTATACCTTAACACCCTTTACATTGACCATTTTTATTAATCTAGGGTTTACATTGTAATGACATGGAAATTTCACTATAGGTATTGGTGCATCAAGATTGCAACGATTCAAAAAGAAAAACTTTAAATTTTTAGCCACACAATACACGACCTCAACCAAATTTTTAAGTATAGAACCGTGGCCCCGGTCGTAACCTCTCAGCCAAATCTGGCCCCAGCCAGATTTTTTTCCTACAAACGGTGGGCCCGGCCAGATTTTTCTTTCTAGCCAAATCATAAATTATATGATTTTGAAATGTAATAGACTAGGTCATAATTTATTTATATATGATCTGAGTTCTAGCATAAGGAAGGTGAAGGTTATGATTCTAAGGCAGGTGACGAATGTAAGTTTAATAAACAAGATTATGAAATGTATTATATTTTAAATAATAGTTTTAAAGGTAAAATGTATGTATTAACGCACAAGATCGCCATTAGTAAATGATGGGGTTTCGGGATTCGTACAAAGCCTTTACTCCAATTCCTATAAAACAAAGTCAAACCATATAAAACTAACATAAAATATTTAAAACTAATATAAAATACTTAAGAACTCACAAATTATTAAGGTAAAAGATAATTAATACATAGGTATAAAACTCACTTATCAAATACCTCCAAACTTAAATATTTTCTTGCCCTCAAGCAAAACACTAAAAAAAAAAAAATTAAAATTACAAAATAAATACTCAAGCAATATATCAACATGAATTGGATTAGAAACCTCAAAGCTTATGTAACATGACTCAAGAAAAATCTCAGAACACCATAGAATTTGAAATCCCAACATAATCATTAATTCAACAAATACTCTAGATTCTTAATGTGTGTATGTGTCCCATTATTTCAACTACTCAGAATTTAGATAAACTCATACAATCAAATGCCTGAAGAAAGACTCCTTTTCAATACCTTTTCAAATTTAAAATTTTATTTTTCATATCAATAACTACTAGCAACACAATCATAGCATACGCTTTGACAATCATTAACGTATTACAACAACCATTATGACTTTATACAAATACAAGTAAATAAAGCATGAAACATATTCTACACTTTTTCTTTACGTTAATGATCTTCTTATCATTCTTCTTTAACTACAAATAAATTTTATTCGCAAGAATAAGCACGACGGCTCAACAAGTCTAACAAATAACACATACACAGTTTATGCTTTCATATAAATATTAACATGTTTTGACTTAACTTATCTCTCAATTCAATATCACAAATAACTTTCATTTCAACAATTTATATCACGTTATCACATAAAGCGTATAAAACATGTATATAACTTGTAAACATAACACATAAGAGTTAAAAAAAAACATTTCGTAATTCGATAATACAATTTAAGTCAATTTCTGGGTTTAATCATACAGCCTATAAGGTATGTGAGGTTGACATAACCATTAGTCCTATTACGATTCCATATTCTAGTTAATAATAACTAGCTTATTTATATTTTTCTGACTTCACTTACATATTAACATAAACTAGACATTCAAGACTAGTTTCATTATTCATTGCTTTGATTTATTACAACTTTATGTCATAAACATATCAGGTTAGGATATCATGTATTACTCAAGAGTATACAAATTTAATTGAACATAATAACAGCTAGTATTTTGATCTTTTATTCTTTATACATGGAATAAAATCGGATATTTTTCATATCATATTTATATGTTTTATAAATATTCAGAATATTACATTTACTCCTCCTTATAAGAATTTCGTCCTCAAAATTACATTATAATAATATCCAATTTTCTCTTCCATAAATTTGAATCCATATCATTTAATCACTTTATAAATTTTTCTCATACTATGAATTTTCCTTAATCTATCTTTATTCACATTAAATTTCCAATACCTAGATTAGGTCAAGAATGTTAAATCTCCATATTTTCCTTTCATTATCTTAGGTTTCAAATGCTAATCGTACACTATTTCAATCTGAACCTAAATCTTGTTATAAAGGTTATTGAACTATTTCCTCCTTTCGAAGATAACTCTAACTGATACTGAAGGTTCATTTAGACCTTGAACGTTTTGTTTTGATCATCAGTCATTAAAGAATTTAGAATATTCCTATAACCATATGTACGTGAGCCATTAAAAACTTCAAATGCTCCAAGGATATTTGTAGGTGATCAGTCTACTCTTATCCAATTGGTCAAACACATATAATGTTATATCGGTGTATCCAACGCTCCAATTCCTCCATAAATAATAGAGTTGTTCAGCTTAGTCTCAGTACAAGATTTCGCACCAGAACAATCTAGATTGGAAGATTTCTTACGTAACCATAACACAATTTTGCAAATATATAGTAATATAGTAAACTGATTGGTTTGTTTAAACTGAGAACAAATATATCATCTCCCTTCTTTTATCAACACGGGGATGAAAATGTCTCAGTGCATATCATACAGGTGATATCACATTGAAATGACAATTTCGTAGCCGCATTAGGTAAGTCGAATCAACTGACATATCATAGCCAAAGCCTATAATAAGGGTTCGTTCGCTCACTAACTAACATTCAAATATCTTTTTAAACTACTAGTATTGACGTAACTAATAACTAATCAATATACATATAAGAAAAGAATTAATTCTCAAAATATGCACAAAGAATAGTTTGACACAAGATTTTAATCTATTGTCATGATAGTCAACTGAGTGGTTCCCCACCCAAGAAATAATGAATCAATTTTTCACCTCATCAACACTATCCTCAAATGATATCATTCAATGTTTAACCCGCTTTGAAAACACTGATCATGAATCATTCATACCAACAGTGTATTTAGATCAGTTCCCTAACGCATACTAAACTCCTGCTGAAAGTAGTGTACCCTCAAGCCAATCACATTTGATGTGATATGCATATACTTTGTAATCTTATTCGTTTATTAACAAAAGTATCAAGACATTTCTTTATTCATGATTAATTAACTGAATTAATTAAATAGATAAACACATAGTTTTAGAGCAATGATTTTAGTATCATGATGAGGATCATGCTAATGAGATCTAAATTTAAAATAGCTTAAAACTAAAATTGTTCCTAATCGTTGGATCACTAAAAAGTGAATTATTAGATATGAATAGATTGATACATACTATGTTTGCTCTTATGAAGAGAATGATTAATCTCATAATTATTTGTGTAGATACACTAAAGCAAATATGTAGGTACTTATTACAAAATAAGTTCACTGAACGTGTTTCACTCAAGGAACACCTAATGGAGTTTTACTTATCTATCAATAGGAGTTCCTTATGTGATAGTCATACAAGTGATTCTTGGACTTGAGATCATCATAGTATCTTGTGTGTCCTAAGTTATACTTTGACATATTCCTCAAGGCTTGTTGGTATATCAAAGGATATGCTTGGGTATAGTAAGGTACACATAGAGATGGGTGAATGATCAATAAAGGATCTACCACTTTCAGTAAAAGAAGAGAATGTCATATGCTATTCAATAAGTGAGAAATCCATGGTCAGGGTTGAATAGAATTAGAAAGAAGTTTATAATTTACATTAACTAGAGTTGTGCATTTGTGAATTGAAATGCATATGATCAAATAAATAAGACTTGACAATAATTCCATGTCTTATATTTTATTGTGACATTGTGTAGTAGAATGATTGAATTGTACGGTAACTATTCACTAAAAAGTTCTTTTACGATCAAATATTGAAATCTATATTATCTAAAATGTTGATTAATTGTTAAGGGGGTTTACCCTTGTTGTGAAATAAATATTTATTTTGAATTAAAGAGTTAATTCATAATAAATGAATTAGAATTATTCTAACTTATTTATTATACAACCGGTTTAATATGGAAAACCTAAAGATGGCATAATCATAGTAATAAATTAAGTATATTTAATTTATACTGTAATAATAGAATAAATTAAATAGCTTAATATTTATAATTTAGTATTTTAGTAATACTAATTATAAATTAATAAGATGGTTTATTACCATTATTAGTGTTATTTAGTTTTAATATGGTTTAGGAATTAAATAAAAAATAATAGTATTATTATAATTAATTAATTTTTTAAATGGTTTAAAAATTATAATTATTATAATAATTAATGTAGTTCCTAAATGGTTTAGGAATTAATTAATAAGTACTTTCATTATTAAATAATTAAGTTCCTAAAAAGTTTAGAAATTATAATTAATTAATATAATTCCTAATTAAATTGGAAATTAAATTAAAATATTAATCCTAAATAGTTTTGAAGGGTTGACTATATTTATAAATAAGAGAAGTCTTATCATAAATTAAGGTTACACACTATTTCACAAGAATTGAGATAGTACTTCATAATTCTCTACATCTAAAGAATTAGAGAGAGAGAGAGAGAGAGAGAGAGAATTAGGGCTAGCCACTCATAGTTTTGGAGAAACCAAAATTGACTTCTTTAATTCATAGATCTCTTGTTAGATTACCTCTAGAGGCTTCATACTTGGGGAGCTAACATTGATCCGTGGAATCTAATCGGTGAATTTAAAGAAAAACGCGAAGGATTAAAGGGAGTTGAACTTGTACCTGTTGAAGATTGGTTCTGTAAATGTATAAATCTTTTATCCTTCCTCAATTAAAAATAGTTACATAAGGAAATTCTTGATTATTGGTTTGTAGAAAAATTTTAAAATCTGATTTTACTCGCTTTCGTTGCGCTTATATAATTTGATTATATATATGTCATATTTTTACAAACCAATAATGGCATAAAGAGCAAAACTTATGTAAATTATTAATTATTTTGATTTTATATATGTATGGGTATATGTTTAGAATAATTTATTAAGCATAATTTGTTATATAATATTATTTTATTAAATTTTAAAAAAAGTTTTTTTAATGCCGAAACCTGCAACGATTTTGGTATTTCGTTGTCAATGAATTGATTCGAATCACGGTATAGTGATTAACTTTTTCATGAATCGTGTTTGGTGATCTTTTTTGGCTAATGTGATTTAATGTTCATGTTCGATGACTTTTCTAGTTCAGAGTGAAACATGAACTAATATATATATTAGTTTTAAATAATTAAAAATAAAAAGTTTATTTTTAATAATTTTATAATTGAAAATAAAGAGTTTATTTTTTGTAATTTTAAATAACAAAAATAAATAGTTTATTTTTGGATAATTTTATAATTAAAATAAAGAGTTATTTTAAAATTGAAATTTGATTTCATGCAACTTTAAATTACCCATTAAATGATACCGATATATATATGGAATGGTTTATTTAATTTATGAGATGAATATTATTTATTGATATATATGATAATAAATGAGATTGATTATGGATTATTGACCAATATGATTGGATTTAATTTATGTGGATGCATTAAATGAATAAATTTTAATAAATGGGGTATGCATACGTCATCTTTTACTAATTTTTCTAATGTAAATTATATCTCCCTCCTATGCACTTCCAATTGACTGTTGATCAAGATTTCTATTTAATATAAATAGTTTGTAATAGGATTAGTTAAAAAAAAAATTAAAAGAATTAGAGCTAAAGAGCGCGTGAAAACTTGATTGTAATGGAGCCTAGGTTAAATGTAATAGTTACATTTATGTATTTATTCTTGCACCCTAGATTTGACCATTTGGATTATTTGATAGCTTGAATATATCAAACTAGAATAAAAGTCTATAGTCAATTAAAGTAGAATATAGTATTCTATATGTGCATGCTAATTATGTATATATTATTTATTATCAAACATGATTCACATGTTAATTAATATGACGCATATTTTATATATATGTGTGCATATGTGCTAACAAGATGAGATAATTAATATTAACAAACCTCTCATGATGTAGAATAAATATTATTTATAAAATGAATTAAAAGATTTAATTCATGAATTAAAGAAGTTTAATTCAATTAAAAAAAATTAGAATGATTCTAATTTATTTATTCTACTACTCATAATATTAAGTTGTAACCTTCAATGATATTTGAAATATCGAACATCGTCTTCTAGTATGGTAAAACGATAGAGTATCAAATAATCATTATAAGTTTGTTGTGTCACACATAACTTATATTAATTTTTTGAGATGTTGTTTTATCACATTTTTTACTTATAAAAGAATTGAACAATACTGTTTTGTTATGTCACACAAGAACAGTGTTTTTCTCTTCAGTTATATAAAAGTATTTTTCAAGAAATATTATAAAGAAATTATAAATTAAGTTAAGAATTTAAATATCCTAATAGTTATGATCATTATGGGGATATTCATGTGAATTATAAAAATTAAAGAGGTAAAACATAATTATTATAAGATTAAATTGTTAATTAACAAGGTAAAAGTATAGTAAGATGCTATAATACAATACGTAAGATTATTACGGCAATTATGATTCCGAGGACGGAATCCTGTTAAGGGGGGAAGAATGTGAGGATCCGAATTTTCAGGATTTTCTTAATAATATTAAATGAAAATTTAATTGATAAAATTATCAAGGTTATTTAAATTAATTATTATTTTATGTGATTTAAGGTATGTGATGAGATTTAATTAGTAAATTAAATCTGTACAGAGATCATGACGAATTGTGTTAATTTAAAATAATTAAAAAGTAAATAAATTGTTTAAAAACAATTTATAAAGAATAAAAGAAATTTCTTGTAAAGGCACAATAAAATTATTATGGAAATACAAAAATTATTATTTAAATAATGTTAAATGGTAATGTGAGATATGTGAATTAGATGTGTATATATATACATTTGTATATATATAAGTGTGCATGTTTAATTGATATATTTAATTGATAAGTATAAATGTTATTAATTATGGAAATTAAGGGATTAACAATTAAATTAATCTAATTTTAATTTAAAAGTGAATGGGGAAGTTAATAAAATTATAATTATTGATTTTAGATTTAATCAAGAATTATGGAGAAAGTTTAGAAATTAATTGAGAAGAAATGTAATTATATAAATTATATAATAATAAATTATATAATTTATATAAGAAAATTAAAGTGAGGTATGAAGAAATTATAATTATATAAATTATATAAGAATAATTATATAATTTATATAAGAGGAGTAAATTAATTAAGGATGGAAGAAAATTTTATAAGTTGTATTTTGTGTAAAATGGAAATTAGTTAAAAAGGAATAATGTAATTATCTAAATTATATAATATTAAATTATATAATTTATATAAGGAAAGTTAATGTGAATATTAAAGAAATTGAATAATAAATAAGAAAAATGAATGTTTTAAGTTATTAAAAATTATGTTTATGCATAATTGAATTATTATGATTTTTATGAAGGATAATATTTCGGAAACGTGAACATGTTAATGTAACATGTTGTCTAAGAAACGAAGTGAAAAATTAGGAAAAATAATTTTTATATGTTATATGTATTATTTTATGAATTTTGGAGGTAACAAATTACCTCAAATGGTTACATGCATGGCTTTATGCGTGTACAAAATTTGTCAAATAAAGTACTCGAAAATGGTGTTAATATTACTTATAAATCATATTATGATTTTTAGTGAATTAAAATAAATATTTTATATATATTATATAAAATATTTATTACACGAAACAATTACATAATGTATAAAAACACTTCGTTTTGGCTTTTTTTTTGGAACATTCCGGAAGCAAAAGGCTAAGGTTGGTTGTGCATGCGTGGGCTAAGTCGGTGGAAGGATGGTGTAGTTAAATTTTATTAATTCCTCTTTGGCTTATAAAAAGGAAAAAGGGAAAGAAAGAAATAAAAAGGAAAAAGAAAAGAAAAAGAGTGAAACTAACATGCTTTTGTTTTCCCACCCGAAGCCACCAAACACAACCAAGCCCCCGCCGGAAAACCTTCATGGCCACCATGAGAGAAGAAAAATCTTGTGCTATCAAGAAGGAGTAGCTTCAAGGAAGGTTGATCGAGTTAAGGGTTTGAGCTAACAATTTAAATAACTGGACGCCAGGCAAGTTCTTTAGTCCTTTTATGTTATATGTTGGACTGTTATTATATGTAATTCTTGTTTTAAATGCATACAAATTATGTGCTATGTGATACGTGATTAATATGACCACAATGTGTACTTTGTGCAACAATATGAATATATATGAGATATATTGCTATAGTAGAAGCACAAGCACATGATGTATGACACACACCAAGCATGATAAGGTATGTGCTACGTGAAGTATAAACTGTTGAACTTGCTGAGCCGTTGTGCTCATTACTTGCGTAATATAAACTTTTGCAGGTTAAGAAATGATTTTCAAGAATATCAGATTATATAGAGACGGGTTTTCCTAAAAGGTTGTGAAAGTTATTATGAAATGTTTATATTCAATAATTTGTTAAGGTTACATTAATATTTTGTATGTATATATATGTTGGATCCGGATAGGACGAATAATGTTAAATTATGAACTATGATTGTTCAAGATAATTGTTACGATAGAAATTATTATATGTTTGATTACGAATGTTGCAACAAGGAATAATTGTATGAAAATAAATTGATATTAAATTGAAAATGTTGAGCTTTACGACACTGGTAATAGAAAGAAAAAGTAAAGGTTGTGATCCAGGGACTAGGATTCAGATAAAAGGATTTTAAATATCCAAATATTTTAATACAATGAATGGATTGAATTGAAAAAAAGAAAAATTTATACCGAAAAATTGGTACTTGATGATTTTAAAATCAATTTAATGGATAAAAGAAGGTGATCAAAGATTTATTAACGGACCAAAATTTGGACGTAAGGTAAATAATGTTTAATAAACATGAGATTAAGGTAATAAGGTTGGTCGAATTTTGGGGTCGTTACACAAATGTTACAACCAATGCCTCTAAGGAAGATATTACTACTTATGAAGTAACAAGATGATGCAAAGGTGGCTTAATGCATCATGCTCGCATCCATAAGTATCGAGTTATAGCGTCAACACGAGAAAATATATGTACCTACTATATTGTTGCATCTTCATAAGTTGTAATGATGAGCAAAGTAGGTCAACGAGATATAAGATATTTAAGGAGGTCTTCCAATCTATAATAACAAATGGCACTACAGTACAGACACATGTCCCAAAGATGATCAATTGAATTGATCAATTGGGCCAAATGGATTTTTTCAAGGATGAAAGTTGAGTCAAGATTCGATCTTGCAGTCACTCATTGACTTCTATTCACAATTAGTTGTGAACTTCAATATTAATAACCTAGACGTCAGTTTAACTGATTTGCTTAAATATGTTGAAGATAACTGATTTGCTTAAATATGTTGAAGACTCTTGACAGTCACTTTCCTTCCAAGAAAAACCAAGTCTTACTAGTAGATGAATCTTATAAGCGAAAGAAGATGGTCATAGCTGTTTCTGAGGAGTCATAAATGATAGAAGGCAAACGAAAGACACTAATTAAAATGACATAAATAAAAGTGATCCCGAGGGCAAAGGAGTTTGCTTTCATTGCGATAAGCTAGGACACTAGAAGAACAACTACAAGAGAGTTGCAATACCTAAGCAGAAAAAGCTTGGAGAAGCTTCTACTGTAGATATAGAATTTTCTATAAGTCACGTTTTACTTGGGTATTAGATACCGGCTGGTGGTTTCACATATGAAAGTCATTGCAGAGAATAGGCAAAAGTAGAAGGCTAAACTAATGATAATTAATCATGGGCATAGGGAATGGAGCAAAAGGTTGTTGCATTAATCATAGGAACTTACAGTTTAGCATTGCCTACGGGCAAGTCTATTAAGTGAGTAAGATGTTACTATGTTGATTACTTGATGAACATTGTATACTTGACTTACAAGAAAATAATTTTTTGAATTAAATAAACTAAGTCAAAGAGATGATTTGAATCATACATTCAAATGCAACACTATTAACTCGGTCATGTTAATGAGACAAGACTAAACAAGATTGTATAAACATAGGCTTTTATAGCCTTTTGATTACGAATCAAATACAACTTGTGAATCTTGTATCATGGAGAATATGACTAAATATTCATTTAGTGGACATGGAGAGAGAGTTGCAGAGTTGTTAGAGATGCTACACATAGTTGTGTGTGTGATCTATAATAACACTTGCAATATGAGGGTATTCATTCATTACTTTCACTGACGATTCTAGATTTTGATATATGTATCTGATGAAGTACAAATCCAAATCGTTTAAAACGTTCAAATAATTCAAAAATGGAGTATAGAAACTAAAGGCCAAAAGTATTAAAGTTCTTCGATTAGGTCAAGAAGGGAATACTTAAGCAATAAGTTTCTAGATCACCTCAAGCGAAATGGTATTCTCTCACAAAGGACGTGGTGATGATCTATGATGAGTTTTACCGATCTTCCGGTATCCTTCTAGGGTGCCCTAGAAACGGCTGTATATCTACTAAACAAGGTACTTTCAAATTCCATCCCTAAGACTTCATATGAGTTATGTATAGGGAAAAAAAATCAAGTCTTAAGTATGTTAAGATTTGAATTGTCCAGGTTATGTCAAAAGGTTTGACAGTGATAAGCTAGAGACAAGATCTGATAAGTGTAAACTTGTGGGATATCCTAAAGAAAGTTTAGGGTATCACTTCTATAATTCGACTAATTAAAATGAGTTTATTGAAATACGCTACCTGTTGGCTTGTAAAAATTATAGACGCAATCAAATTGCATAAAATAGCGAAAGCATGGTAAAATCAAATTTAAAAATTTACAAACCATAATCCAGGATCGACCTTTATGCGCAACTATTAATTAATAAAGAAGAAGTTAGAGATATACCCTTGTAGAACTCAAAGCTTCAACGTGTACAAGTTCACCTCCAAATCCTTCACGTTCTCCGTGAATTTCACCGATTGGATTCCAATGATCAATGTTAGCCACCCAAGTGTTTGGCCTCTAGAGGTGATCCACCAAGGAATAACAATAATTCAAGAAGTGGGTGATGGCAAACCCTAGTTTTCTCTCTCTAGAGAATATGTGAGTACTCTCCCATAAACTTATGGAAGTGTATGTGTGTAACCTTAATCCATAATAAGACTTCTCTTATTTATAGATTTAGTAAACCCTCCTAACACCTTTAGGAATAGGGTTTTTAATTAAACTCCTAATCTAATTAGGAACTTAATTAATTTAATATAATAATTATAATTCTTAAACTATTTAGGAACTTAATTATTAATTATGAGAGTACTCTTATTAATTAATTCCTAAACCATTTAGGAACTAAATAATAATAATAATAGTAATAATAATAATAAGACTCCTCTTATTAATTTATAATTAGTATTTTCAAAATACTAAATACTAAATATTAAGCTATTTAATTTATTCTATCCACATAGTATAAATTAAATATACTTAATTCATTATTAAAATTATGTCATTTACTTCTTAAATAATTATTTTCCTTTTGCGGTGTGACCCTTTAGGTTCTCCATATTAAACCGGTTATAGAATAAATTAATTAGAACTATTCTAATCTTATTTATATAAATAAATTAAACTATTTAATTCATTTAAATAAATAATATTTATTCCATAATAAGGGTAAGCCCCCTTAGCGATCAACGACTTTCCAGATAATATAGATTTCAACATTTAATCACAAAAGAACCTATTCAGCGAATAGTTACCGTACAATTCAATTCTTCTACCTCACAATGTCCCAATCAAATATAAGACATGGTATTACTGTCAAGTCTTATTTTATTTGATTATATGCATTTCAATCCTCAAATGAATAACTCTAATTAATGTAAATTAGAAACTACTTTCTAATTTTCATTCTGCCTTGGCCAAGGACTACTAAGTTGTCATTTATCGAATCGCATATGACATTCCCTTCTTTTACTAGAAGTGGTAGATTCTTTGTTAATCACTCATCTATCTCCATGTATGACTTATTATATCCAATCATACCCTTTGATACACCCTTAAAGGTTTTAAGGAATATGTCAAAATATAATTCATCATACACAAGATACTATGATTGATCTCAAGTCCAATGATCACTTGTACTACTATCACAAAAGGAACTCCTATTGACAGGCAAGTAAGACTCCATTAGGTGTTCCTTGAGCGAGTCACGTTCAGTGAACTTATTCTCTAATAAGCACCTACATACTTACTTTAGTGTCTCTACACAAATGATTATGAGATCAATCATTCTCTTCATAAGAGCAAACATAGTATGTACTAATCTATCCGGATTCACTAATCCCCATTTTAGTGATCCAACGATTAGGAACAATTTTAGTTTTGAGCTATCTTGAATTTAGATCTCATTAGCATGATCATTATCATGGTTCTAAAAGCATTGCTCGAAAACTATGGGTTTATCCATTTTATTAATTCAAGTGATTAATCATGAATAAAGAAATGCCTTGATTCTTTTATTAATAAACAAACAAGATTACAAAGTATATGCTTATCACATAAAATGTGATTGGCTTGAGGGCATACTACTTTCAATCTCCCACTTGCACTAAAGCCAATCGCCCTTTGGTATCCCTATACCATTCTTCTCTAAGTGGCGTACAAATTGCTTAGTAAATGCTTTAGTTAATGGATCTGTAATGCTGTTCTAGGAGCTTGCCATTTTTATGGTGTCGTCACCTTTTCAATGATTCATCTAATCATATGAAAGTGCTGCAACATATGTTTGGATTTCAGATGAGACCTAGGTTCTTTGGCAAATAAAACTCCTTTAATGCTAGGAACCATTATAAGTTCTATAATGAACTTATTTAACCAAACAATCACCTTTGCAGCTTCACTTATAGTTATTTACTATGTATTTGTCACTAAATCAGCAACTCCTTGCTGTTTGGAACCTTTCCAACTCACTGCAGCACCGTTCAAGGTAATCATATTACCTGAAACGGATATGCTGTTATCTTGGTTAGTCTGAACAAACTTGAGTTTGTTAAGCCCTCTAGTTTTATATCAGACTTATCATTAGAAACTCTTTTCTAATATTCTTCTCCATAAATGAACTGATATCTGCTTATCATGTATAAGCAATATCAGGTCAAGTACATATCATCTCGTATATGATAGATCCTATTGTTGAAGCATAAGGAGTCTTACTTATACGGTCTCTCTCTTCAGGTATCTTTGGGGCCTGCTTCTTCGAGAGATGTATTCCAGAACCCATCGGCATGAGCCCTTTTTTTTTTTTTTTTTGGAATCTTTCATGCTAAACTTCTTTAGCATCAATGTACGTTCCTTGGGATAAGCCAAGCATCCTTTTAAGATCTATCTCTATAGATCTTTATCCCCAGAATATAGGATGTTTCTCCCAAGTCCTTCACGGAGAAGTGTTTAGACAACCACATCTTTATTGATTATAGCATCAGTATGTCATTCCTTATCAGTATTATATCACCATATAATACTATGAATGTCACAGTGCTCCCACTAACCTTTGTACACACTTGATTCATCATCGTCTTTGATAAAATCAAACTCCTTTGATTGTCTCATCAAAACGGATGTTCCATCTTTGAGAAATTTGCTACAATTGTAATTTACATACTTGATTTACTCCATCTATATAGAGATAAATCATCTTGGTTGTATCATACATACATCCTTTTGTATAGTAAGCTACAATTGCAAATAAAATCCGAATTTATATATGCATTTTCACTAGTGAAAAATTTCATTTTAGTCAACTCATTGACTTTATTTGAAATCTTTTTACCACTAGTCAGGTCTTATAGGTCTCCACCTTGCCATCTGCATTTAGTCTTTCTCCAAAGACCCATTTCGAATTTTATGATTATCAGTCATTTCTCTTGAGTATCTAATACTCACACCTCATCGTATATAACTGGATCATCATCCACTATGATGCGTACCTCATCACCATCATCTATGATGAATCCATACCATTCAGGTATCTTTAGTACTAAACCAGATTTATGACTTGGTTGTGGTACAATAGGTTTATCTACTTATACAGATTCCTTCACTTAATCTGTAGTGTTTTGTGGTTCTTGAACTTCTTCAAGATCTATTTTACTCCCACTAACCCTTTAAGGAAAAACTTCTTTTCTTATAAGGCAGCGTGTTTCAACAAACACCTTTTAGTTAGTCGGATTATAGAAGTGATACCCTAAACTTTCTTTAGGATATCCCACAAGTTTACACTTATCAGATCTTGTCCCAAGCTTATCACTATCAAACTTTTTGACATAAGCTGGACAATCCAAATCTTAACATACTTAAGACTTGGTTTCTCCCTATCCATGACTCATATGAAGTCTTGAGGAGGAAATAAGAAGGTATCTGATTTAGTAGATATGCGATCGTTTCTAAGGTATAACCCTAGAAGAATACTGGAAGATTGGTATAACCCATCATGGATCATCACCATGTCCATTGTGAGATAATACCATTTCGCTTAAGATGATCTAGAAACTTATTGCTTAAGTATTCCCTTCTCGATCTAATCGAAGAACTTTAATACTTTTGGCCTTTAGTTTCTATACTTCACTTTTGAATTCTTTGAACGTTTCAAACGATTCGGATTTGTATTTCATCAAATACATATATCGAAATCTAGAATCATCAGTGAAAATAATGAATGAATACCCTCCTATTGCATTTGTTGTCATAGGTCCCACACACGACTGTGTGTACCATCTCTAACAACTCCGTAACTCGCTCTCCATGTCCACTAAATGAAGATCTAGTCATATTTTTTATGATACAAGATTCACAAGTTGTATTTGATTCATAATCAAAAGGCTCTAAAAACCTATCTTTATACAACTTGTTTAGTCTTGTTTCATTAACATGACCGAGTTAACAGTATTGCATGAAGGTATGATCCATATCATCTCTTTGCCTTTAGTTTGTTCAATTTTGAAATATTTTCATGTAAGTCAAGTATACAAAGTCCATTAAGTAATCAACCAGTTCTAAATAAAACATTATCATTATAAACAGAACAACGATTGTTCATTATTATGATGTCAAAAACCATTCCTTGTCATCACATGGAACTGAAATAATGTTTCTAAGAACTGGAACCTAGTAACAACTTACTAACTTAATAGGCTTGCCCGTAAGCAGTGCTAAACTATAAGTTCCCATGGCTAATGCAGCAACCTTTGCTTCATTCCCCATCACATGATTACTTATCATTTATTTAGCATTCTACTTCTGCTTAGTCTCTGCAAAGACTTGCATATGTGAGACTATTAGTTCCCGTGGACACAATAGAGATCTAGAAGGGGGGGGGGGGTTGAATAGATCATTTTAAAAACTTTTTACTTTTGTAACGAAAGCATATTAGTTATAAATGATAGAATCAATTCAAGCACAGCGGATTTTACTTTTAATAAACCCCCTTAAAGAAATATGAGCCATTTCAATTTAGTGTGTTAATCTAGTATGGGTGAAAGCAAATATTGTGCAGAATATAAAAGACATAAAGTAAATGACACAAGAGATTTATAGTGGTTCGGAGACAGAATAACTCTTACTCCACTCTTCTACTTGACAGTAGGAAATCCACTAAGATTTAGTCCTCTGGACTAGGACACTCTCGCCCTCATCAAAGCTAGCAGCTTTGGTTCCTTTAGTCACATTAAGACTAGGACACTCTTGCCCTCATCAAAGCTAGCAGCTTTGGACTGTAGACTAAGTCCAGCAGACTTAGAATCTCTTGTACCCTTCGGTACTCAACAAGTTCAGCAGACTTGATTTCTTTTTAGCCACTTGGGCAAGGATCCTTTGACCCTCTTTTGTGTGTTGGATGCTCGTTGGGTTGTGCTGCTAAGATGAACTTTGATCTTCTTTATCTTCTGGTACTTAGCAGCTGCTTATGATCCATCATTGAATGCTGCTGATGTTTGTCGTTGATATTCTCCTTCTTTCTGATATTCAGCAACTACTCAAGATCACCAAATGTGCTGCTAGGCTTTTGCACTTCAGCTCCTTTGGTACTTGATAGCTCCTCGAGATGAACTCCTGAGATGACTGTGATGCTTCTTCTTTTTGGTACTCAGTTGTTCCTTCTTATCATAGACAGTTTATTGCTTCTCGAGATGAGCTTCTGAAATGACTGTGATGCTTCTTCTTTTTGGTACTCAGTTTCTACCATGTATGTATCAAGTTGGCGTTTAAGCTTCTCTCTTCCATGTCCCTAGCAGCTCTGAACACTTCTCTTGTAATAGAGTTATTTATCTCTATGTCTTTCTCAATTCAGTGTTAGTATTCTGATGGATCATAGAGTCCTTCAGCATCTTCATTTTCTGTTCCACTCTACGATCGGTTGTTGTCTACCATCATATCTCTCGTGTATATTTTTCAATAACTACAACTGCAACCACACCCCTATTTGTTCGTCCTGTAAGCCTTTATATCTCTGAGCATATATTACCGTTGAATGAAATCCCGTTTGTTTCATTTGGCTTTTTGCAGATCCTTAATATCTTCAATGTTGACTTTCTTGCTGCTCGTGTCAGTGCTTTTTCCTTTTCTGACATGTTCTGATATATTAACCTGTAGCTCAGCTTTCTCTGAATTTAGCCATTGCTCTCTCAGAGTTGTTCATCAAAGATTATTATATTCTTTGCTAGTTAATCTTCTGATTCATCAATAAATGTTTTCCTTGACTTTAAGAATCAGCTGCTCTGCAGGCTCTGACTTGTTGACTCGTCTTCTTTATCACTGTAGAGATGTCAGTCTCGTGTTCTTCCCAGTCTTCATAGAGTGGACAGGTCTTTTAAAGAATATGATCGTTGAGACACAGTCTTCTGATTTCTTGAGCCTGATGCATGATACTAGAAGTCTTTGCTCTGACACTCAGCACGCATAAGTCAGTATTCTGACATTTCTGACTTCTTCTATAGCAGATGCCTTAGAAGTGTTGACGTGGTTGTTTCTGAAGTAATTAGCAACTCATTTTGAGACTACTGTCTTAAGTGCTTAGATGTCTTCAATCCTAGTTGGCACTTAAGTACTCAACGATCAATCCAGTTGTAGCTTCTTGCTTCTGATCGTTGAGTCATCTGCTGGTTCTGCTATGTAGCTCTACGATCTTGTCTGTCGTAGGCTTCTGATCGTTGAGTCATCTGCTGGTTCTGCTATGCAGCTCAACGATCTTGTCTGTCGTAGGCTTCTGTGTAGATCAGAGAGTGATTGACTCTACGATTTTATCCAAGTCTTGCGGTCCTGACAATATGCTTCTCATGCTTCGTGATCTTCATTGTGCTTTATGTATATAGAGCATAAGTTTGTGATCTGGTTTAAGCTTTAACAGATGATTTCTTATCATAGAGGATTGCTCTATGAACTTCAGGCTTGCTCGAACTGCTTGGTTCTATATGTCATGGAAGACTGCTCTATGAACCTTCAGGTGCCAGATCTTTATTGTAGAGGACTGCTCTATGAACCTTCAGGTGCCAAATCTTTATTGTAGAGGACTGCTCTACGAACTTTTAGTTTCATTCTCTGCTGTACAATCAAAGGCTGTTTATGACAGGTAGCATTTGAATATCTTCAGCTTGATTGCTTTGAACGTTGTACATCTGAACTTGCTTTATCATTTCACGACTTATCTGACTCGTGGTGTAAGTCGTAGTGTAATCGTAGAGTTATGACTTGAACTGCTCTGCGATCTCAGTTCAGACTAGATGTTGTAGATGTACGAGATCTTCATTCAGTTTGTTTAACAGCCCAAGGACATCCTACTGAATAATCTTTATGAGTATTGCTGTCATGATTCTGAACTTTGACTCTGCTTGGTTCGCAGACAAGATTAGGAGAATCGTAGAGTGACTGTCTATATGGACTCTACTATCCCGAGAGTCAGTTCTACGATGCCGAGACAACTCTACGATCTGCCGAGAGGACTCTACGATTTTTCGAGCCTTATTCTGCGTTTACCAGGCAGACTCTACGATCTTCCTAGGAGACTCTACGATCTTCCTTTGAGTGATTTCATAAGACTTCTATCTGAATGACACTTCACTTCTCAATCAGTCTTGCTGATGGAGTTGGTGCTTGGATCTTCTGTTTGCTTGCCGGTCATTCAGGGTCTTCATACTGATGATCTTTAAGTAAACACTCTATGATTCTGCTTTGGAAATATGAGTGTATGACTGGTTATGCTGATGACTTGCAGACCCTACGATCGAGTGTAGTCAACGATTCTTGCTTTAACTCTCTTGCCAGATTGCTGTTCCTTTTGATCGATTAGGCCTATCTATTACATTTTAAGATCAGCCTAACAAGTTTGATCTTTCTATATATAGTCCTTGTACATAGTGATCTTTTGAAGGACTGTACAATGCTATTAACTCATATGAGATCAACTTAACAGATTTGATCTTGTCAATCTAAGTCCTTACAACATAATGTCTATTAACTATTAAGGACTTTACATCTTTCATCAATGCAGACATATTTGCATATTAATTCATTTGTCTTTTAAAACACATCATCAAATCTTATAATTGAGAAATATCATTCACATGCATATTCCAAACAGAGACCACTAGCTGGTATCTAATACCTAAGTAGAAATTTGACTTTATAGAAAATTCTATTTTATTATGAACAAATCTATATCTGCAGTTGAAGCTTCACTAAGCTTCTTCTACTTAACTACTACAAGATACTCCTTGCAGTTCCTCTTCCAGTGTCCTAGCTTATCGCAATTAAAGCAAACTCCTTTGCATTCGGGATCACTTTTATTTATGTCCTTTGTTTAACCTTTCTATTGCCTTCTATCTTTTCTGACTCCTCAGAAACACCTTTGGCCATCTTTTTCAACTTAGAAGATTCTTCTACTAGTAAGACTTGGTCTTTCTTGGAAGGAAAGTGACTCTCAACTGTATTCAACATATTTAAGCAAATCAGGTAAACTGACTTCAAGCTTATTAATGTTAAAGTTCACAACAATTTGTGAAAAGGAGTCAGCGAGTGACTACAAGATCGAATCTTGACTCAACTCTCCATCTTTGACAAAACCTAGGTGTCCTAATTGATCAATCGGATTGATCATCTTTAGGATACGTGTCTTTACTATAGTGCCATTGGTTATTATAGATTGGAAGAGCTCATTAGATATCTTATATTTAGTTGACCTACTTTGCTCACCAAACAACTATTGAATGTGCAACAATATAGTAGGTGCATCCATTTTCTCGTGTTGACGCTGTAACTAAATACTTATGGATGTGAGCATGATGCATTGAGCCATCTTTGCATTATCTTGCTATTTCTTAAAATAACAATATCTTCCTCATAGGCTTAGTCTGCAACGTTTGCAGGGATATACAAATTAAGGACATTTGCTAGCTTTTCAGCATTGAGAACTTTTCTCAAATTTGTTTAAACAATCCGAACGATTCGGTTCGATTAAATTATTAGCATCTAATATGCTATGCAGTGTTAGTGAATTAAACATAGCAATATTCTTTAAGTGAATTAATAACAACATTAACATGCATTCATTTTATTAATCACCAAGTTAATTAGGTCTTTATTTAAAATGGTGTCTCCCACTATTTTCATCAAACTATATTACCCTCTTCTTATATAGTTCGGCAAATCTAATTAAAAACTTGCTAGTGAGAATAAGGATCCTATTTCAAATGTATATAGCCTTGTGTGTGCACAACAAACTATATATAAATAAATAGGTAGACAACTTTTGTCAATTACATCAACATATAACTCCTTGTATTTTGCCTCTTAAATTATTATGATCATGTGTGTGCACATCCAAATCAAAATTATCTAAGTTAAGTCAGACCTAGCACTTCCATATAAGTGAAGAGAAAAATACTGCCCTTGTGTGTGCACAACAAAACAGTAATGTTCAATTCCTTATAAGCATCAAATGTGATAAAAACAACATCTCAAATGATCGATATAAGCCTTGTGTGTGCACAACAAACGCATATTGATTATTTGATACTCTATCGTTTTATCATGCTAGAAAGCGACGTTCGATATTCCAAATATCTTTGAACGTTACAACTTAATATTTTAGTAGTAGAATAAATAAATTAGAATAATTCTAATTTTATTTAATTGAATTAAACTCCTTTTAATTCATGAATTAAACATTTTAATTCATTTTATAAATAATATTTATTCTACATCATGAGGGGTTTGTTAATATTAATTGTCTCATCTTGTTTAGCGTGCATGCACATATATATATAAAATACGCGTCATATTATTTAACATGCGAAACATGTTTGGATAATATAATATATATATATATATATATATATATATATATATATATATATATATATATAATTAACATGCACATATAGAATACTATATTCTACTTGGATTGATTATGGACTTTTATTCTAGTTTGGTTCACTAGAGCCCACCAAGTGAACCAAAAGGTCAAACCTAGGGTGCAAGAATAAATTAAATTAAATATAACTATTACATTTAAATTTGGGCTCCATTACAAATGAGTCTTCATGCGCTCCTTGCTCCTTTGCTCCAATTCTTCAAAATAATTCTAACTAATCCTATTACAAATTATTTATAATAAATAAGAAACCTTGATCAACAGTCAAGGGGAAGTACATAGGAGGGAGATAGAATTATACATAAGAAAAATTAGAAAGACGAGGTACGCAGACCCCATTTATAAAACACATTCATTCATGCATCCATAATTATAATAAAAGTAATAATAATAATAATAATAATAAAAATATTAATAAGTAATATAATAATAGTAATAATAATAATAATAATAATAATAATAATAATAATAATAATAATAATAATAATAATAATAATAATAATAATAATAATAATAATATAATAGTAGTAATAATAATAACAATAATGATAATGATAACAATAATAATAACAATAATAATAATGATAATAATAATAATAATAATAGTAACAATAATAATAATAACAATAATAATAATAATAATAATAATAATAATAATAATAATAATAATAATAATAATAATAATAATAATAATAATAATAATAATAATGATAATAACAACAACAATAATAATAATAATAATAATAATAATAATAATAATAATAATAGTAATAATAATAATAATAATAATAATAGTAATAATAGTAATAATAAACAGAAAAGAAAGAAAATTTCTAGAAAAGATAAAAATCAGATAAAATGCTATAAATGTGGTGCTACAGGACATTATGCTAATAAATGCAAAGCTAAACTAAAACAGAAAATGAATGAATTGAGTGTTGAAGATAATATTCAACAGATGATTTTAAACTGTATTTCAGATACAGATAATAATTCTAATTCTGAGTTTTCCTACTCTTCTGATAATGAATTAGCAGAAATTTATTCACAGTCTGAAACTGATTCTAGTAGCTCATCAGTTAAGGAAGATAATAATCTTACTTGTACAGGAAATTGTAAATCTGAGGTAAACTATTTAAAAGCCATTATTGAAATGAATGGTCTTCAACTTGATGAACAACCTAGTATAAATGTTCTTACCGATGAACAAAAAAATATGCTTGATCTTGCTGATCAAATTAAAACTCCAGAACTAAAGATGAAATTCTTAGAAATGTGTCATCAAAATTATATCCAGAAACATTCAGAACCTGTAATTCAACAGAATTATAGTTTAAAAGAAGTTCTTGAAAGAATGAAACTAAACCCTTTAGTTGAAAAACCAGTCTCTGTTCAAGACTTAAAAACAGAAGTAAATGTTTTGAAAAATGAAATAAAACAGTTACAAATTACTGATCATTTGATTTTTCAGGATTTAGAAAAAATTAAAAAGAAAGTTTTCCCTACAGAAAACCCTAATGATAATACACCCGAAACCTCTACTATAAAAGATAATTATTTGTTATTGCTCAATCAAGTAACCTATCAGAAATGGTATATTAGAATTACTTTTATAATTAAACCAGACTTTATCATTAGAGATGCTATTGCTCTTGTTGATAGTGGTGCAGATATGAACTGTATTCAGGAAGGATTAATTCCTACTAAATATTTCCAGAAAACTGCTCAATCTTTAGTTAGTGCTAGTGGTAATTCCATGAACATTAATTATAAACTGCCTGATGTGTTTATCTGTAATCAAGGATTATGCTTACCTACATCCTTTGTTCTTGTTAAGAATATGTCTCAAAACATAATTCTAGGAACACCTTTTTTGTGTTTACTTATGCCTATCACCAAGATTGATGCTTTAGGTATTCACACAACTGTAAATAACAGAAAGATTGTTTTTGAATTCATCACTAAACCGTATACTAAGGAATTAGATCAACTTAAGGATCTTATCCATTATAAAGAAAAACAAATAAATTTTATTCAGAAAGAAATTAGTTTTCTTACTACTGAACAGAAAATTAACCAACCATCTTTGCAGAATAAAATTAAATCAATTATTCAGGAATACCAATCAGAAATTTGTGGAACTACACCAAATGCTTTTTGGGAAAGAAAGAAACATGTTATTTCTTTACCTTATATACCAGAATTTAATGAGAGAAATATACCTACTAAGGCTAGACCTAGTCAGATGAAGAAAGCATATCTAGAACTATGCAAAACGGAAATTGAAATGTTATTACAGAAAAAGCTTATTAGACCTAGTCAATCTCCTTGGAGTTGTACAGGATTTTATGTTAATAAAAATGCAGAAATTGAAAGAGGTTCTCCCAGACTTGTGATTAATTATAAACCTCTTAACAATGTTTTAAAATGGATTAGATATCCTATACCAAATAAAAAAGACCTTTTAGATAGACTATATGATGCTATTGTCTTTTCTAAATTTGATCTTAAATCAGGATTTTGGCAAATACAAATTGTTGAACAGGATAGATATAAAACAGCTTTTACTGTACCATTTGGCCATTATGAGTGGAATGTTCTACCCTTTGGTGTTAAAAATGGACCTTCAGAATTTCAGCATATTATGAATGATATATTCAATCCGTATACTTCATTTACTATCTGTTATATAGATGATGTTCTCATTTTTTCATCCTCTATTGACCAGCATATTAAACATTTAAACATATTTAAGAATGTTGTCATTAAAAATGGATTAGTTATTTCTGCTGTGAAAATGAAACTTTTCCAAACTACTGTAAGATTTCTTGGTCATAAGATTACTAATGGAACTATAATACCTATTGATAGGAGTATTGAATTTGCTTCTAAATTCCCGGACGAAATTAAGGATAAAACTCAATTACAGAGATTTTTAGGAAACCTTAATTATATAAGAGAATTTTATCCGCAACTGTCAAAAGATGCTGCTATTCTTTTCACTAGATTACAAAAGAATCCTTCTCCTTGGACAGAACAGCATACTAAAACCATTAGACTTATTAAATCTAAAGTAAAACAGTTACACTGCTTAGCTTTACCAAACCCTAATTGGAAAAAGATTGTTGAAACCGATGCTTCCAATCAAGGTTATGGATAAGAAATCTTCCTCATAGAGAATATCTTGAGGAGTAGGTCTTGGGTAATAATATCTACTGGGTCCTGTTAAGGCCATACGATTAGTTGGTCCTTTATCGTAAGAAATTTTATTTAAACTTTCAGTTTTTATTTCTTGTAATTCTTTCTGAATTTCAAATAAATGTGACATAGAATAATCTTCAGTTTCACTAACCTCTTTATGAGACATCATATTTATTTGTTGTTTATCTTTTGAAGAAGTTCCGGTTTTTAAAAGATTATTTAGAAATTTAGTTTCCTGAATTTCTAAAGCTTTCATCTTTTTAGTAAGACTGTTGATAAACTCTTCATCTTTTTTAGAAGAATGTAATTTAAAATTGGTAACTTCTAAAGGGGGTTTAATATTTACAGGTTTTATTTCTAAAATCTTTTCTTTAGAATTAGTTGTTTGATTTATATTAGTCTGTTCCTCAATTCGACTAGTGTTTTCTTCAATTCTGGTAAGTTGACTTCCTATAGTCTGAAGAAACAGGTTCGTGTAATTATTCTGTTTATTAACTTGTAATATGTCCTTAATATGAAGCAATTCCTGGTAACGAGGACTGTTGTCTAACACGTCTACATAAGGATTTATAACTAAAGGGGCTTTATCCTGGATCTTGTTAGAAGTAAGTTCTAAGGATAAAGGTGGAGGATGTATGCTCTTAATTATTTCTCCCTTAGTAGTTATCCAATCCTTTTGGATGCCTGTTAAGACATTTAACTGGTGTTCAGTATGTATAGTGTTAGCTATACTACTAAACCATTCGGGAAATGACATAATATCTTGAATTTCTTCTAGATATTTATAGTACTGATTCTTAACTTGACTTAGTTGTTCAGTATTATGGGTTTTAAAGTACCATTCTCTAAAAAGTTGGTATTTATCCTGCATGAAATCAATCTGCCAATCTTTGAATTCTGATTGAAGAATTTCTGGTAAGGTTTCTGGTAAAATTCCAAATTTGTCCCACCAAACGAAGAACCAGTTTGGAACTTCGTTATTAAGAATAGTAGGGCAGATCCTGATAAACCAAGTATGGTTACGGATAGGATTCTGGTAATAAAAGATATAAGTGAAGGAATCAATATAATCCCAATAACTATATTTTGTTTCACTACTGGAATGGTTAAAAGTTCTAGTAGAATGTGGGTGCATGCCCCATGTAGAAATAGGCATGATATTTCTGATAGTAACTTTACTGTAAGCAATAGGACTAGTAGTCCTTGACGGATCATGGAGAGTATGTTTAATCTCCATAGCTGCTGTTTCAAGTAATATATTTTCATAAATATATCGATACTGGTCAAAGTGAGAGGGAAATTGCTGGGTAGTAAGATACCTACGCTTGATTTCCCATGGATCATTCATCCATTTTTCATCATTCTGTTCAATATATAATACTGTTTCTTCGCAATTACTGTTAAAGATGTATGTTTCTGGTGTAACCAGAACATCTTTTACTGTTTGGCTAGAAGAAGCCTCAGTATTTCTGTTTGGAGTATTAATACTCGGAAATTCTGTATAATACTGCGGTTGAGTTCTGCCTCGGCCTCGGCCTCGGCCTCTTCCTCTGCTGTTCATTAACCCTGCAAATATTCACGGGTTAGAAAGTCGGGTAAAGAATTCTGTTCGCCTTTGATATATTCGATATCGAAGTCAAATACTGATAAGATACTTTGCCAAGAAGCAAATATCTGTTTAGAAGCAAGATTCTGTACATCTTTTTTAAAAATTTGTCGAGCAGCAGAACAATCAACTCTTATTAAAAAATGCTGATTTAAAAGATCATCTTGAAATTTTAAAACACATTTGACAATAGATAAGCATTCCTGTTTAATAGTAGGGTAATTTAATACAGGTCCTTTCCAAGTTCCTGATGCAAATCTAACAAGTTCTTCTGTATTTTTATACGGATTTACCTGCTTTAAAATACCTCCATAACCTTGATTGGAAGCATCGGTTTCAACAATCTTTTTCCAATTAGGGTTTGGTAAAGCTAAGCAGTGTAACTGTGTAACTGTTTTACTTTAGATTTAATAAGTCTAATGGTTTTAGTATGCTGTTCTGTCCAAGGAGAAGGATTCTTTTGTAATCTAGTGAAAAGAATAGCAGCATCTTTTGACAGTTGCGGATAAAATTCTCTTATATAATTAAGGTTTCCTAAAAATCTCTGTAATTGAGTTTTATCCTTAATTTCGTCCGGGAATTTAGAAGCAAATTCAATACTCCTATCAATAGGTATTATAGTTCCATTAGTAATCTTATGACCAAGAAATCTTACAGTAGTTTGGAAAAGTTTCATTTTCACAGCAGAAATAACTAATCCATTTTTAATGACAACATTCTTAAATATGTTTAAATGTTTAATATGCTGGTCAATAGAGGATGAAAAAATGAGAACATCATCTATATAACAGATAGTAAATGAAGTATACGGATTGAATATATCATTCATAATATGCTGAAATTCTGAAGGTCCATTTTTAACACCAAAGGGTAGAACATTCCACTCATAATGGCCAAATGGTACAGTAAAAGCTGTTTTATATCTATCCTGTTCAACAATTTGTATTTGCCAAAATCCTGATTTAAGATCAAATTTAGAAAAGGCAATAGCATCATATAGTCTATCTAAAAGGTCTTTTTTATTTGGTATAGGATATCTAATCCATTTTAAAACATTGTTAAGAGGTTTATAATTAATGTTCATGGAATTACCACTAGCACTAACTAAAGATTGAGCAGTTTTCTGGAAATATTTAGTAGGAATTAATCCTTCCTGAATACAGTTCATATCTGCACCACTATCAACAAGAGCAATAGCATCTCTAATGATAAAGTCTGGTTTAATTATAAAAGTAATTCTAATATACCATTTCTGATAGGTTACTTGATTGAGCAATAACAAATAATTATCTTTTATAGTAGAGGTTTCGGGTGTATTATCATTAGGGTTTTCTGTAGGGAAAACTTTCTTTTTAATTTTTTCTAAATCCTGAAAAATCAAATGATCAGTAATTTGTAACTGTTTTATTTCATTTTTCAAAACATTTACTTCTGTTTTTAAGTCTTGAACAGAGACTGGTTTTTCAACTAAAGGGTTTAGTTTCATTCTTTCAAGAACTTCTTTTAAACTATAATTCTGTTGAATTACAGGTTCTGAATGTTTCTGGATATAATTTTGATGACACATTTCTAAGAATTTCATCTTTAGTTCTGGAGTTTTAATTTGATCAGCAAGATCAAGCATATTTTTTTGTTCATCGGTAAGAACATTTATACTAGGTTGTTCATCAAGTTGAAGACCATTCATTTCAATAATGGCTTTTAAATAGTTTACCTCAGATTTACAATTTCCTGTACAAGTAAGATTATTATCTTCCTTAACTGATGAGCTACTAGAATCAGTTTCAGACTGTGAATAAATTTCTGCTAATTCATTATCAGAAGAGTAGGAAAACTCAGAATTAGAATTATTATCTGTATCTGAAATACAGTTTAAAATCATCTGTTGAATATTATCTTCAACACTCAATTCATTCATTTTCTGTTTTAGTTTAGCTTTGCATTTATTAGCATAATGTCCTGTAGCACCACATTTATAGCATTTTATCTGATTTTTATCTTTTCTAGAAATTTTCTTTCTTTTCTGTTTCCTATGTGGTCTAGGGTTTTCAAAAGTTTTTCCATATCTGTTATTACGTTTGAAATATCTCTTCTTACGTTTCTTAGAAGGAACATCTTTTTTCTGTTTTCTAGAAGGGTATTGGAGCTTAGTATCATAAGCCCATTGATCACAGAATTCTCCTAATTCTCTCTTTTTAGTCAAGTTCTGTTTCTTTATTAACTGTTGCAGTTTAATATCATTACATAAAGAAATACCTTCATCAATGATAACAGAAATTAAATGACCATAAGTATACTGATTATAAGGAATAGACATCCTATTGTTCTGGTCTCTAAGTTTCTTTCTGACTCTTTCGGCAAAAAGACTAGGAAGGCCGTCAATAAACTTGGCTTTCCAATGTTCGCTGTTAGCATCACTTCGTTGTAAAACTCTCATAAGGAATACATCCTTGTACCATCTAAAATGGGATAAAGATAGACATCTAAGGTTCTGTAAGGTTTCTCGATCTCTATCGGCATTAGTTACAGTAGGTCCAACAAAGTGGAGAACAATAGCTTGTATTAAAGTATAACAAGCATCCTGGACTTGAGTTTGGGTTTGATTATGAGGATTTGTTTCAATTTTAACGGCATTAACAATCTCATCCTTTTGGGGTTGAGTAAGCACATTATCAAACCATCCTTTTAAAATTCCTGTCATACCATTTATAATAAAGCGACAGATCTGCTGGTCAGTATTTTCATTCTGTTTACAGACAGTAGCATACATTAACATGTGATGTATGGTTTCAAAAATCTGATATTCTGATTTGCCATCTATGTTCCATTCATAGATAGTTTTTCCATGATATGATTTCTGGGTGTGTAAGAAATCTTCCTCATAGAGAATATCTTGAGGAGTAGGTCTTGGGTAATAATATCTACTGGGTCCTGTTAAGGCCATACGATTAGTTGGTCCTTTATCGTAAGAAATTTTATTTAAACTTTCAGTTTTTATTTCTTGTAATTCTTTCTGAATTTCAAATAAATGTGACATAGAATAATCTTCAGTTTCACTAACCTCTTTATGAGACATCATATTAATTTGTTGTTTATCTTTTGAAGAAGTTCCGGTTTTTAAAAGATTATTTAGAAATTTAGTTTCCTGAATTTCTAAAGCTTTCATCTTTTTAGTAAGACTGTTGATAAACTCTTCATCTTTTTTAGAAGAATGTAATTTAAAATTGGTAACTTCTAAAGGGGGTTTAATATTTACAGGTTTTATTTCTAAAATCTTTTCTTTAGAATTAGTTGTTTGATTTATATTAGTCTGTTCCTCAATTCGACTA